>CM036630.1:0-1240258 GCA_020746105.1 Trogon surrucura | reverse complement strand
TCCTCCGCCTCCCGCGCTTCACCGCTTCCTCCCGCCGGGTACGGGACCGGACCCTCCTCCTCCTCCTCCTCCTCCCCGGCCGCCTCCGGGAACCGGGGCGCTCCCTCCCCGCCCCGAGCCGTGCGCTCCGAGACGCCCCGAGGGGACGGGAGTTTACCTCCAAAGCCCGGCCGGAGCCTGTTGTCGTAGCCGTCCAACAGCTTGTCGAGTATCCGAGTGATGTTCTCCGAGTAGAGGTCCGCCTCGTCGCCCGGGGCCCCCAGCGCCTTCTCCATGCTGGCGAGGAGGGGCGAGTCCCGCCGTCAGCCCCCGTCGCCTCAGCTCCCCTCGCCTCGGCCCCCGTCGCTTCAGCCTTCCCGCCTGAGCTTCCCCCCAGCTCAGCCCTCCCGCCCGTCGAGGAGCCGGAGGGGAGAGGGCCGGGCCCCTGCCGCTGCCCACCCCGGCCCGGGAGCCCTGCGGGGACGGGGCTCACTCACCTCACGGCCACGCAGAGCCAGGCGAGGAGCAGAGCCATGCCTGGCGCCGCTCGGGTGCCCGGGTGCCCGTCACCTGGAGCGGGTGCGGCGGCTCATCCCTGCCCTGTGGGCCGGGGGCGGGGAGGAGGGCAGCGGGGCGCCCGGCCGGCTCCCCCGCGGGGCTGGGCCCAGGGAGCCCTCGGAGCCGGCACCGCCGCTCCAGCCCCGTCTGGCTGTGCCCGGGGAGGAATTAGGGTTTGAAGGGCCGGTGCGCAGTCGGAGAGCAGTGACAATAATCGAATAAGGCATTAGGGGAGATTAAAAGGAAGAAATCCACTGCTAGTTTTGGCATGGAATTAGCAGAGACCGTTAGGAAATCTGGAAAAGCGCTGGCATCTTGCTGATAGAGATTATGTTAGAAATGGCCTCAGCTTTTATTATGTTTATGGTTCACAGGGAGATTATTATGCAGCTTCTGCATCATTAGAACTTTGAAAAAAACAAACCGTAAACCCCCCAGTTTCCAATTTGCTGTTGGTTTTGAGGGGTTTTTTTGACTTTTCTCAGCTGATTTCCCCATGATCAATCCTTCAGAACTACAGAGGGCTTGGACATCTAAACGTTAGCGTGTGAACGCCGAGCGGGAAAAGTTGGTTCTGGTTCAGGTTTTTGGATTTTTTTTACTTATTTGGTTTTTTAATACTAAGCTGTTTTGGAGCGTTACATACACAGATTTCACTCGGACTTTAAACCAGGGCATTACTAGGACTTTTGTTGGAATTGGAGCTCCTTACTTTTAAAAATCATTACTAATTTTGTCCTGATGAGTACTGACTGGATCGTTAGTGTCCCTTCCTTCCCTAAGTGTGTTAATGTAGTCAGCCCTAAAGTAAAACACGTTCAAGCTGCTCCAGCTTTTTTCTGTGACCTTATTACTTCTTATAAAGCCAATGAACGAGGCAGCACCTACGTAATTTAGCTACACAGTGAACAAAGCTTTTGGATCAGTCTTCTTTTCTCATGGTAATGCAGAGGAACAAACAATCAGACCAGAGCAGGTTAGTTGCTTTCATAAAACTTTATTGTGTAAACCACAATTGCAACACCCGCTTCTAAGGAAATATATTTATTTGCCATGCACTAGAAAGTAAATATTTGCGTGAAACTAGCAGGACCATGTATTTCCTCAGCCAAGATTAGGCAAGTCCAGCACTGGGGTTCTGTACTCAGTTTTGTGTTTAAGAGGGACTGCGACACCATGAAACCAAGAGACTATAAGAATGTGATTAAAAATACAGGCGATCTTCTCTCATTGAGTCCATCTCCCTGTTGTCATGGGCAGTGGCATCGTATCCTCCACACAGGTGGGTTTATTGCACGCAGCCGGAGCTCTGCCTTTATTGTCAGCCCAAATACCCGAGAGGCTTTGGTGCCCTGTGAACACACCAGAGATGTGATCTCTGTACATTCATCATGAGCTAGCGTAGCTCAGTGCTTCTGTCGATGCTCAGAATCATTTATCTGCACAAATTTATTCACAGGCAGTAGCTCTGCACCTATGAAAAATGAAAGGCTTGTACGAACTACTAGGTAGAAAAGGGAAATCAGCACATCAGGACCTTCTGAGGGTTATGTTCTTCTATCTCACCCTGATTTAAAGCCTACCTGTTTGAGACTTTACCTCATTTTTCAAATATGTTTGATCTTACTGACATGTTGGAGGCTTTTTTTTTGAGCATCACTCTTCTCAGACCATTAAAACCACTAATACCCATTTTTGCAAGTATGCTTCTGTTAGTATTAAACATGTAAATGCATTTTAAAGTGGTCGTGTTGGTTTTTTTCCACGCTCCACCAGATGACTTTATTCAATGTTGAGACCCATGTGCTATGGCTTGCTTTATGTCTCCTTTTGGAATAATGTTCTTCTCCTTTTTGAAAAAGGGGGGAAAAAAAAAAGGTCTTGGAAAAATATTAGTGGGAGTATTCTAATTTCATTCACTAAATGTGCAAAAGGAGCAAAGTTTTAAAAATGAAGCACATGGCTTGTCCAATCAGCATTCCCCAGCTTAACCGCACAGATCCAATTTGTCTTCTTTTAAAGGGTTTATTTTTGTAGCTTCTTTAAATAAGAATCTCCTGGGCATTAAAAGCCCAGTGCTACACTGGGCCACCAACTGCGCCTTATTTCCTTCATGGTGCTGTGAATTAGACGAGAACACTTTTTCTGTTAATTGTATAATTTACGACTGCCTTGGGTTCAATAACACCCTGCTCCAGGTTGACTCCTGTCAAGAAAAATGACAGTCTGGCTCGTTCACTAAGAGTAGACTAGGATGTGAGTCAGGGAAATGGAATATTTCGGGGTTTCTCCAGGAAATTTGGGCAGGAATTAGTACATTTACTTTTTGGACCATATTGGACCTCCAGTGCAGCAGCTGTTCTGGGACATCTGTGATGGCCTTAGAGGTAAAGCATCTATGGAAGTGCAAGGTCTAAGAAATCTGAGGTTAGATATATGCCTGTTCATGGAAGCCTGCTTCAGAACTTACTTAGGCTGAAAAAAATAGGTGCTTTGTGGAGAAAATGAAGAAAACAGAACAGAAGCACGACACGAATGTAAATGTTCTAGGAATTCACTGTGCTCTGTTTATACTTTTCACTTAAGGCAAGGTGAAGGTGTTATCTGGACAGATAAACAATGTTCAGAATTAAAATATAGGTTATGACACTTGTCCTCAAACAGGACAGTTTTTCAGTGACTAAACTAGCTTTGCGTGTAGTCACACTGCTGTCTTCACATGTAGTTACACTGCATTCTTCTTTTAGGAAGAATTTCTTTACTCAGGAAGAATTTCTTTACTGAAAGAGTTGTCAGGCACTGGAACAGGCTGCCCAGGGAAGGGGTTGAGTCACTGTCCCTGGAGGGGTTTAAGAGAAGGGCAGATGTTGCCTTGAAGGACATGGGCTAGTGGTGTTGACAGGGCTGGGAAAAGGTTGGACTCGATGATCTTGAAGGTCTCTTCCAGTCAAAACTGTTCTATGATTCTATTCTATGAAATTAATTAATGAACACTGTGAACAGAGGAGTGCGAGCTGCACGTTGGGAGCTGAGTGTGAGCCCAAGCGCGGTGAAACTACAAGAGTTTAGAGCAAATCCAGCTCAGTGTAACATGTCTGTGGAAGAAGCCAGAGGAAAACATACACGTGCGTCAGCTCAAACGCTCTCTGGACCTCCCTCAGTTGTCTGTCATTGTCTCACTTTTGAATCTAGCCTAGGAACTCTTGCGTGGATCTCTGGTGGCAAGGCAGCTGACAACTTGGGCAAGTCAACTGCAGTGCTTGAATGAGGTGTATAGTTTCAGTCTGGGACTTCCCTGCAGGAGAATGACACAGTAGTATTCTTCTCAAGGTATTTGCAGAGAAGAGGCAGAGGCAGGCAGAAAAAAAAATAAAAAAAATCTCAAACCTTTTCAAAATACTCCAGCCTGACTAGTAAAACACTAAAACTAGCCTCTGTGTGGTAAAGGCAGTAAAAGGGACTTTACTGTCTGTCACCGAGCTGGATGGTTTCATGAGCTGAAATAGGCTTTGGATATATTTTTTAATCGGCTTTATCTCGAACTTACAGTTAATGTTTTCTTTTTGTGGATTTGGGATTTTCAGCAGTGAAACAGATACACTCCCTTTCTCAGCAGTTCTGAATTATTAATTTTTTGAACCAAGGGGTTGCGTACTCCTGTGTTGGTTTTCTGATTATGAAGAGAAATGCTCATTCTATGGAACCCACGGATCCCTTTAGCAGAGAAGATTGAGCCACCAGCAAATTTTAATGAGGGTTATCAGGCCAGTTTGAGAATAAACATAGCTGAGCAAATTATTTGGAAATCATAATTTTACAAATAGTCTGAGCAAGCTTTATAAAGGAATAGTGAGCATGGAGGCCAGAAGAGAAATTTCCTGAGAGACAAAGCCCTCATGAGAATAATGAAAATGTTTCTCTTACAAAAGGTTTGTCAGCAACTTCTGCTTTGGGCATTTCAGCAAACAAACAATTTGAAAATTCACTGAGAAAGTGGCATGAACCAGACAATTTGGAAGAAGTGAATGGCAAATTGAGAAGCGTGGTGGCAAGATTACACTTTCCAGTTGCTAATTTTATCACCTTGCGGGATGTCATTAGCGCGGTGATGAAAGATGGTATTTATGAATCGTTTGGGAATACTCTTGCTGAAAATTAGCTGAGTTGTACAACAGCTGAAAACTTCTTGAGAAATGTATTTGGTTTTTTCTTGAAACTGAGGAGTTTTGAAATGAAAACAGATACTCTGACCAAAGTTTCTGTGGCAGCTATCGGGTTTAAATATGACAAATTTGGGACAAAGACTACAAGGCTGGAGTTAAGACTGGTGTTTGCAGTTAATCTGACATGCACTAACTTTTCAGCCCCTGACAGAGACGTGTGTCAACATTCCTTCTCTGCTCTCCCCCCCCATTTCTTTTTCTATATATTGGATAAAAAGAAATAAGCCTTTATAATGCGGACATGATTTTTAAATTAATTGAAGGGGCATAGGTAAACTTTCTTTAAGAAGTGCCCTTACTTTGTGGAAAAAAAAAATAATTCGTTTCCAAGGTTTCTTGACTAGTTCTATTTATTTCCCAGTGAAGAAATTAATTTTGTAGATGATATGCAGCAGAAGTATAGGGAAAAATAGTTTCATCCTTGCATACTTCTGTGTGAATGAGATTCCCTCATGGTCATTCTGCTGTCACAGGACAGCACTCGACCGCTTCCCCTTTCAGCGGGTTTCCTCCACCTTCAAAAATCTTTGGGGTGAATGGATTCACAGACACACACACCTGTGCTGCTCACCCCGACCCTGACGCCGAGAATACCGAGCGCGGGTGAGTCATCTCCTCACAGATTGTCGTCCCGGTACCCGCGACACGGGGAGCTGGCACAGGACACGGCAGCTCGCAGAACCGAGGGAGCACACTGCCCTTATCCTGCTCATTTGTGTCTTGCACAAAGCTTGACCACAGCAAATAAAAAGGCTTTCTAATTGATACGTAGAGATTCGAGCACCTGCAAATACACAAACGTGCTTTCTCACTTCTACGTATTAAATGCTTAAATGTGTGTGTGCAGGAGATTGAGCTTGAGTTTACTTTTTACATTCAGGAGAATCAAAGGTCCAAACAGACAGAAACCGTAACATATTGTTCCAACTCTCCGGCTGATTCTCAGACATTATTCAATGTGCAGTCTAGTGTGAACACTTCAGTAAAGGAAGGGAGCTTGCGTTCAGCAGATCCACCAGGCAGCAAATTAAACAAATTCTTCATTAAACATTTTTGAAGGATATAGGACCGACTCCTGTTGAGTTGTCAGCGCTTGTTCCGCCTCCCGTGCAGGTATATAAATGACATTTCAGAGTACAGATGGAACTGGCTGTGCAGTGTATAAATCGATGCAAGTGTTGTATGGCATTACAAATAACCCAAACTGAAGCCCGAGGGCTCCTGCCCTGCTGTACGGAGGTGAAACGCTGCAGAACAGAGGTGGTGGGAACCAGAAGAGCCAGCTGTGTAATTCTCCCTCACCTCACCAGTTGAAAGACCTTTCCCTTTGTCAGCATTTTTGCTATCTGCCATACCAGCCGCCTTTCAGCAGCAACTGGCAAGAGGGTTCTTGGTTAACGGCAGCAACTGTTTCAGACACTTTTTGTTAAGCACCATCACCAAGACCAGAGCTGATGGCTGAGTGATCATTTTGTAAGTGAATAAGGGAAGGGATGTTTTTGAAATCTTGCCGGTTCTCCAGATGATCTCATCTATGTAGTCAGGTTCCCAGTTTTCTTATGCTATTTCAGTAGCGTGTGTTTCGAAGACAGACTTGGAAGAGGGTTTTCTCTCACGCCTCGTAGGTGCTATATGGAAAGCAAACATCTGCTTCACTCAGTTATGTTGACTGTACTTGGTGTTAAACACCTGTTATTACTTCAGTATAGGCAATCTTTACAGAGCCATTTACAACTAAAGAGAATTGTCTGCCCTTTGTCTCAGGACAGATGGTTATAATAGGGGAGAAGCTGAGTCTAACGCATATTCTCTATTTTTCTGAATCTTGCATAAACTTTGCCATCTTGACTGCATTGGCAAGTGTCCCAGACCTAATCTAGAAAAACCAAGTGCTCTGTGAGTGACCGTCAACCCAGCACATGGTGGTCCTCTGGTTGTTTGAGTATGTTTCCTGCAAAGGTGTAAGGTTCAAACTGTTTCAAACTGGGCACAAAGTAGATTGAGAGCAGCCCTGAAGAGAAGGACTTGGGGGTGTTGATAGAGGAGAAGTTCAACATGAGCCGGCAGGTTGCTCGTGCAGCCCAGAAGGTCTACCCTGTCCTGGGCTGCGTCCAGAGGAATGTGGTCAAGAGGTCGAGCGAGGTGATTCTCCCCGTTTTCTCTACTCTAGTGAGACCCCACTTTGAATACTGCGTCCAGTTCTGGTGTCCCCACCATAAGAGGGACATGGATCTGTTGAAACGAGTTCAGAAGAGGCCACAAAGCTGACCCAGGGGCTGGAGCAGCTCTGCTCCGAGGACAGGCTGAGGGAGCTGAGGTTGTTCAGCTGGAAAAAAGGAGGCTCCAGGGGGACCTTATCCCTGCCTGCAGTGCCTGAAGGGACCTACAGAAGGGCTGGGGAGGGACTGTGTACAAGAGTGTCCAGCGACAGGAAAAGGGGAAATGGATTTAAGCTAAAGGAAAACAGGTTTAGATTGGATCTTGGGAAAAAATTCTTCAGTGCGAGGGTGAGAAGACTCTGGACTAAATTGCCCAGAGAAGCTGTGGTTGCCCCTCCCTGGAGATGTCCAAGGCCAGGTTGGATGAGCCTGGAGCAACCTCGGCTGGTTGAGAGGCGTCCCTGCCCATGGCAGGGGTTGGCTGGGATGAGCTCTGAGGTCCCTTCCAACCCAGGCCATTCTGTGATTCAAGCTCCAGGTGAGAGGGAAAGCCTCGTGCAGCAGCAGCACCTGGGGCAGGAAGCCCTGGCAACTGCAGATTCACTGCACCTGAATTGGTGTGAATCTTGATGAACTCAGCAGTGTTAACTAATAATAATGGTGTTAACTAATGTAGCCCTCTCATTATATAATAGTAATGATGGTGTTGGTTCTTTCTTTACAGCAAGCTGGAGCTGCTGGATGAGAGAGAGGGGGTTTCTAGCCTGGTGCTCTTCACATTTCAAGATCTGGCAAACACAGATTTCTGCCTTTTTTTTTTTTCTTTTCCGGAAGGTCAGTGCTTTTCTATATAGTTTAAAGAGACTGCTAAGCCCCAATGCACGTTTGAGAAAAGCCCAGCAAATCTGTGCTGACCTTTTATTAGTTGTGTGGGAGCAGACAAATGGGTTTCTATCTGGTTATGTAGAGAGTGGAGTATCAAGGGTTTGCAGACAGAGCATAGTCACGTTCTGTTGTCTGTGATGTAAAGATAAAGCTGCTTGGATAAAAATATCTTAGTCTATACAAGATACGAAAGTTAGACAAATGATTCAAGGGTTTGTAGTATGCTGGTTAGTATTTTCTCTTTGAGAGCATTTCCTTAGGAGTGCACATTTAGAAATCAGCCTGAAGGAATGGACCCAATTTTCAGATGTGTATGTAATAAGTCTTTACCAACTATTACCTAATGAGATTTATTGTGTTGTAGAGGCATAAGGTTAAATTTAATGTACTTTGTTTTCACTAGACTTTGGACAAAGGTAACTTTTCTATCAACTTACTTCCCAGCTATGGATATTTCTGTACTTGATTTTTCTTCCGAAAGTAGGATTAAAAACTCATTCTAGACCTAAAGGAAGGTGAAATAATGAGCTATTTTTAATCTCTCGGGTCTTCTGTTTGTTTGCTTTTACACAAGAATGAAATACAACAAAAGGGGGAGAGAGAGTGAGCTTGTTTGCTTCTTACTCAGAGTTACTTAAACCACTGCGTTGCCTCGATGACTTCTTATGTGTCTAGAGAATCTATGTTTTTCCCTCAGAATCTTACAGTTCACTGGCTTTTGGCTTGTTCGTGAGCTAGCAAGCTAGTGTAGAAATGTTAATTTATTGCAGCAGCTCTGAATAAGATGAATACGTGTTAGATCCAGAATGTCTTAAATACATATTTTATTATACTAAACACATTAATATTTCACACTGGAGTAACTGTGGAGTACATTGATAACCAGTATTATCCCCTCTAGCTTATGCTTCTTGACTGTGATCAGAGATTGGATTTATGTCACTTCCCTGTAGATACTCACCTAAGCACTTTAGTAAAATTAATTCATCTATATTTGTCTCTATTTTAAATGTTTTCTCAAAAACAGTTATATAATTGAAATACATAATTTAAATGCATGAGTTCCCAAGTCATGCACCCGTATTTCTGTACGTTTAAGGACGCATTATTAGCTGCATGCTCAGTTAAACACAAAGCAAGCACCTCGTGTAAGATGTTTGGCAGCCTTAACTTAAACTATCTTTTCAATATTGTGTACTATAGAGCACTATTTATGAGAAACCTGTGAAGATAAATATGTGAAAATTTTTAATTGTCTCCTTCAGCGTTGCAAATAATTTCCATGTAATTATAACTATCAGTCTCTTGACCTTCTTCCCCACCCCTCCCAGGAAGAAAAAAAGGAGGAAGAGAGGGAAGAAGTGAGATATCTCAAATAATTACTTGTGGATTATTTGGTAATCCTTCAAGGTTTCTCTTTTATTTTCTTTTGTTTCACAATACTGAAATTTCTTTTACCTCCCGTGCTGGAGATTATTTTGTACACTTGCATAAAACACCCCTCCTGACGTGAATCTTTCCCTCTTGTTGACTGCTTAGATAGAGATAAGCCGGTTAAGTGTTCCTTAATTAGCTTCATTCTCAACAGTCGCTTGAAGTTATTACAAAAGATTATATGCTTGCATTATGGAAACCACTAAGATGTATGTTTAATGCTCTGATGAGTAAAAAGAATCAGGAAAATTAGTGTATCCTCGGCTTTCTTGACATATTACGAACAATAACAACAGTCATCGCAGGTTTTACCTGTGGAACTGGAAGTGGTTTTTCTCTCTCGACTTTGTATTCATCCAGTCAGCATCTCGAGTGAATAGTATTGAGATGTACTTGTTATTTTACATCAATCTTATATCGAGGCATCAAAGTTACAGTGCTGTAAAAGATTAATGTTCCAGATATATTGAAAACTGTAGGCTGCCTTTGTAGATCTCCTTCTGAGGAATGTTCTGCTCAAGTGTTTCCCTTACCTGTTTGCCAACATTTCAGATCATCAAACCGTTGCACTAAACTATCAACTGCTCATGCTGCAACAATTGGGGTGCCCTTTCTTACGTTGCAGTTAAATCCCTACTTATTTATGTCCAAGGTGTTGCATTTATGTTTTTCCTAACAAATGCCTGTTAGAGAACATCAAACTTCTAGTTACTTTGCTATAAAATTCTGTAATGGTTGTCCCTAAACGCCTCGCTATAAACAGGAGCTAGTTAGCTCACTTAATTGACAAGTGCATTTGAAATATATATCGATCAAACAAATTTATATCTATTTTTGCACCCTCTCCTAGCATAAAAAATAAGCATTATTCACACAAATATTTTTTTTTAAGAAAACCAGTGTGAAGGAGGTGGAAGAAACCCAAACAGCACAGGAGAAACATGTCAATTATTTTCAGCACATACAGGCAGTACCCTCTTCCAGTGAAATCCTGAATGAAAACAGACTGTACAGATGCAGGTTTATTTCAAAAATGTCATGAAGAATTATTTACATGGAAAATTATGTGGATTAATGTTAGATTCCTCATGTATTTGACTTATTTAACCTAAAATAACTTACTATGCATTCCACAGAAGAGACCTATAATGTGTTTGCTGTTTAACAGAGTCACGATTCTTAAGAAATTTGAATCATCTGCCCCTCTTTTACAACAGCATTCAAAATTGCAATTTATTGCGGTTTTCTTATAGCTTCAAAGAGTTATGGTACTGTATATATTATTCTTTACTACTGTTTTTACAGTGGATAACATCATATTTCTCAGCTGAGCATCTGAGTAACTGGTTATAAAATATAGCAACACTAATTAGAATAAGTGCTTTCTAGATATTTATAGCCTTTACTAGAAAGGGGATCTGGCAGGGGCTGAAATGAAAGACACAGAGAGAGAGAAAACAGAAATTGTTTGCTTCAAATACTTGCCAGATGTTCTGTGACATGATGTATGATGAATGAAATATATTCTCGAATAATTTTGTTATAATAGACATAATACTCAGAGGCTTCTCAAGTTGTTAGCACTTCTATCTTAATGAAAAATTGTTCATTTCTGTCTGGAAATAGAAAGATGCATAAATAAACACAGTGTCAAGAGCTGCATTGAAGTGAATTTTTGATAGTTCTTCACACATAGATGATATTCCAGCCCTGCTCATGTTGCTCAGAGAACTCTCCCCTCATCAGGGATAACCATCAGGATTCTTGCAAACAAAGAAACACGGCCGGGGTTGTGGAATCTGATGCTGAACATTGGTTCTTATGTACAGACCCATGGAGGGAGAGATGTGGTACAGAATCCTTGGCTTTGCCGAGCGGCGTGAAGAGACGGCAGCAAACTCCCCTGTGTGGAAAAGCTCTAGAGCTCAGGGACACGGTAGCTGAAAGAGTGGTGGTGCTACCTCACTTGGAGCCTTGGAGAAAGAAAGTCCAAGTCAGCAGTTGCATTATGTCACACACAATAAGACAAATATAATGGCCGTGCCTACTTGTGACAAGAACAAACAAAAAGGCAAAAAAAAACCCCCACATGCTTTTATCCACTGGCTGTCCAGCGTTCATTTGCACAGGGACTAATTTTAGCGTAAGCACGGACATTGCATTTGTATTTTCCAATCAAGTAAGGCTGTAGTTTAGCAGATTTATTGGGATGCTTCCTATCAAACCGACTTGTCTGTTCCAGTCCATTCATCTCCTTCCATTGGTAATTTTACTTTCCATAGCCTTATTCCAACTTGATAATAATGAAATAACTCATCCACTTAAAATGAAACCCATCTGAAAGTGTGTGTTCAGTTCATCTAAAAGGTTTCCATTTCTTTCACTATTTTAGGAGCTTTGTGTTTGTTAGTTCTTGCACATAGTAGCTAATATTTTATATATGTAATCTTAATTAGCTCAGCCATCTTTTTGTATATTTATTAATACACATAATATAGAATCATAGAATTCTGTAGGTTAGAAAAGACCTTTAAGATCATTAAGTCCAATTGCTAACCCAGCAACAGCAGGCACCACCAAACCATGTCCCTAAGCACCACACCTGCAAAGCTTTTAAATACTTCCAGGTATATTTGTAATACCCCAGGTATGCATTAAGAGACAAAATAGTTTAGGCAGTTGACAAAAAACATAATGTTATAGGACAACTGGAGGAAAAATAGTGCTTTAATGGGAGCTATTTTTATCCTCTTTATCCTATTTCCGAGTATAATTATTTCTGGATCAGTGTCCTCCTTTCTGCATGCAGGATTCTGTGAATAAACTGATTTGTTTTTTTCCTTTGCTGTAATATACCCTTTTAATTTGTTTTTCCCGATTTTTATAGCTATCCTCTCTCCGTTTCTCATGAAAGCAGTCACAGCATTTTAAAAAAAACCCAACCCTTGCTTAATGCTTATATTGTTTTGTAAGCCTATTATTTTCATTTAGACATGTCAGCTCTTTCTTTCCCACAGTATTGGCATTTTTAATTGAATCTTCAACGTGATTTCTCTCTGCAAACGTTGCAGCTGTAGATAATAAGATACAGATGCTATCCCTCCCAGTTTAATCAGTGTCGACGATGGGTCGTAGTGGGGCCGTAAGGTCCTAATTCAGCTTTCGAAAGCCTGAGTGCTTGAGCGTGCAGGGAGAAGGATCTCGATTGCCTCTGAAATGCCTCGAGATCAGTGGATGCAAGCGATGATCGGCGGATGAAAGCCGTTGTGCATCATTTCTGAACTGCTGAGACCGTAATATTGTGTTTGCTACACCACGTACGGGAGCAAGGCTGGGTGAAGAACAGCTTCCGCCCAGTAAATTTTCAGCAGAGAAGGCAATTTCACTGTCTGTCCAGATACTGACTGAATTCCAGCCCAAGTGCTTGTCTCTTTGCATAATTGTTCCCCCAAGTTTAAGGGAATTGAATTCTGTCACTAAATGCTTTCCCTCTCCTTCGCTTTAAAAGTAGTGTTTGAAAAACGTCACAGCAAAAATTTGGGATGACCTGGCTCTGTTAACTTTCGTTGTGTCCTATGAGTTCTGCCCAACTTTTCTGTGCCAGCCAAACGTAGTGTCTGTCTGCAGCCTCATCATTTTACGTCTCTTGATGCCTTGGCTACCTCTGGTTTAGCTTAGCTACCCCAAAATCTGAAATTCTTAGTAGTGTCCTTACTTGAGTGTACTATTCTAATTGTAATATTTCTGAGTGCGAGCCTACAGGCACATGTATTTAAGCTCACATACATGCAATACCGATACGAGAGAGAACCAGCGTATGGAAACTGCCTCATGAGAAGACTAGAGCTGACAAGATGGGATAGACTCCTCAAGGCCCAGGGCTTACTACAATTTGTTTCCATGTGCAACTTTCTATAAAAGTCCACGCTTCTGATGAAGGACAAATTCTAGTAACAGCCAGATGGAAAAATCCCGAGGATGGCAACATTTTGCATCAAAAAAATCTGTTTTTCAAAATCAATACTCTGAGGGAACTCTTAATTTTTGCCTCGGCTGCAGAGAACCTCAGGCTTCCTCCTGCGAGGAACATCTGTAGGCTTCTGAAGCTTTTCTGACCCAGGTCCTCAGCGGTCGCACTCTCTGCTAAATAGAGGAGCATGACCTGATCCTTTGGGCTTCTGTCCTTCCCAGAGCAGTTCTGGAGAAAATGGCCACTTGCCATGTCTAATTTTTTGGGTTCCCATCATCCATGGATCAGGAAAGCCCTCTTGGAAGGCTGCGACCAAGAGGCAGTGTTGCAGAAAATGTCTGTGCTTCTGGAATTTGCTGTTCATCATAAATTCAAATGTTAAAATCCATTGCAACAAAACACCTTGGTTTTCCTAGTCAAGGGTAATGATGATGTGTTCTTTGTCCTTTCTTTCTCCTATATGTTTGCCTTATTGATTTAGATTACAGAGGCCTGTTAATAACCTTAATTTTTACGGTCCCTAGGACGACTGGGTCTTGTGGCGCTGCTGACGGCCTTTGTTGATGAGGTAACATTTATATACTAAAGCTTTGAAAATTATTAACCAAATACCTCCTGGGAATTGCCAGCTTTCCTCAGTAATGCCTTTTTTTGAAATCAAAGGCAGACTTAACAGCTGAATTCCAGTTAAAGATTCTTCCTGTGGGAGTATTGTTGAATATCTGTCAGTTTTAGCAAGCAAAGACTACCGAATAATTCCAGTTATCATTGTCTGACAAGGAGCATTTTATCAACAGACAAAAAAAATTAGTTTTACTAAGGTTTCTTCCCAAGTAAAATATCTTCAGACCCTGGTCCTCTTTGTTCTGGTTAGTTCCTGTTAGGTCCTAAAAATTCAAAAAAATACAAAGTTGCTTTACTGTTTCTTTTTGTTATTATCGTGGTGTTTATACCTTTTCTTTTGGTGTATCTGATATAAGAAAAGGAGCAACATAATTCTGTAAAATAATTCCAGTTGAAGGACCCTCTGGAGGTCTTCTGTTCTTGCCCCCTGCTCAAAGACTGGATCCAGCTCCGAGGTCAAAACAATTTGCTTAAGGTCAGATCCACCTCAGTTTTGAGCATTTCAAGGATGGAGTTTTATGGCTTTTCTGGGTGTTCTGTTCCCATGTTTGACCCATCTTCCTCTGCATTTTTATTCCTAGCTGGAATTTCCATTCTTGCAGTTTGTATCTGTCCTCTGTTTTCTTCATGTTTTTCATTAGTGCGTTAATGCCGTTTGCCAGAAAGCAAAGTGTCAGTCCAAACCTTCTCAATGTAAACCACAAAATCCATCTCGAAGTGGGAGGAAAGGTATGACTTGTGTTCAGTTTTCCTGTATTGCGTCAAAAGTTAGTTTTGTCATCAGCAAAACTCTTACTGGGTTTGAAACTCAACCTTCTGACCTCCTCCCTCCCATCCACCTCGCGCATATTCCTGCTGACGACTTAGTGGCAGTGCCAATACAGCGACATAATTGGCGTTCGACACGGAACAACGGGAAATAATAATAGTGAGTGTCACAGAGCATAAGAGAGAATGTGAACCTGGCGATGAAAATGGGAAAGGTGGGGAATGGGGTGTAGTAATGACAGAGTAGCGATGAGCCTTCCGTAGCCCACGGCGCAGTCATTGCTGTGTTCACAGTATTTCTATTGAATGAACGTCGAGTATCTGAGAGAGAGGAAATCTTCTTAGAAACAACATGAATAAAAGAAAACACTGAGCTGGCTGGGTTCTAGAGTGGTTTTGGCAAATGCAGATACCCACCAAAACAATGCAAGTTGAACAGAAGTCGATTGCTCTACATCCAGTTCGTTTGCTTTCCTATCTCCATCTACTGGACGGAGGCTGTATTACACAACTCCCTGCGACGGCATGTGTGCTTACCTGGATTTTAAGACTACTTGAGCACTCAGCTAAATTTGTAAGTCGTGCATGACGTTAAATGACTGTAGTAACCAATCAAGTTAACACGCATGAGAATTGGATGGTTTTTCTTCCTTCTATAAAATACCGTTAGTAATTCTATTTTCAGTTTCCTTTCTGTAATTCATAGGCGCATAGTTTTGGAGAGGAGCAGTAGAAATGAACTATATTGATCGTGAGTATCAAGGCATCATTGATTTTTATTAATTTGGTTTTGGTTCACAGCACTAATTAATTGCATTAGTAGTAACTGCACTTATTAAAGCTTTCACAAAAATATTTAATTTATTCCCACAGCAGTCTGTAACAATTTGGTTATGACTACAGCAGCGAATCTTATGGAATTCCAGTGATAAATTCTCTAAAAGTAAAGGCATTAGTGCTTTAAAATTGCCTTAATGTGTATTATTTTCCATACCCTTATCAAAGTTCCTTTACCTCTTATGGCCATTATACATTTCAACAGTTGTGGAAATTTTGGTCGTGTTCTCTCATTTCTTTATCTACAATGTGCCAAATTCCTTTTTTTTGTAAGCAAAGAAGAAAGTAGGATTTGACGCCTTTAGCTCATTGGACCAACTGAGGTTTACGTTTTCCATGATTATCTCTCATCACGTGTTCTGGTGGCACCAGTAGGGCAGCAGCTGGTACACCAGAAGCCCAAGATGAGTAAGTATAGAGTATTATTCAAGAAGAATATCATTATGCCCACCCTTTGCTCTGTGCCATACTCTACTAAAATACGTTTATCCAAGCAAAAACTATGAATACAGATATTTGTTCGATCTCATGTGAATCCAACCAGTTATCTGACTCAACTCTTGCTTGAACTTCCCAGATTAATTTTTATCTGAATGTGGTTGTGTGAGTAAACTTTGCTTGTTAGGAGGCCTGATCCTGATTTTTTTTTTTTCTTTTAATTGGAACAGAGTCTGAAAATTTTACTAGATATTTCAAGATGATCAATCTACTACTTACGTAATTTCTTCTACCCAAACTATGGTCAAACTGGAGTTTTGCTGTGCATTCGCTATATACAAATTTGTCAGTATAGGTCCAGAATCAGTAACAGTGGCGGAAAGATGGTTGTGATCTGGAAAAAATGATATTGGTCTCTAATTGCCTTGTGCTGAGTTTTGCGGTTTATTTTTATTTTGACAGTCTGGTAAGCTGGGTGTTATATAACCAAGTGAAATGAAGATCATCTCAATGTATAGGTGTTTCCTGACATACTCGGTAAAAAAGCCTTTGTTTCAAGGCCAGAAAATGCCACGTGCATCACAACTGAGTTTAGAATTCTATTGTATTTCAAGAACTCGCACCAAATATTGCAATTTATCTGAGCTGGCCCTAGCCAGGCACAAAAATAGGGCTGGATATGGAAGTGTTCTGAAGTCCTTACATTCTTCTTTCTGAACTATGGAATCTCCTTTTCTAGGATAGGTTGCCCATGCTTTTAAATTAAAGAATTGAGCATCTACTGACTGAGCAGGAGCCTTAAAATGAGACTTTCCTTTGAAACGGCGATACTTAAGGTATGAAAGGTTATTTCTTTCCATATGATGTTACAGAATCATGGTCATGCAAATACAGAAGATGGCAAAATACTTAAATGACCAATCAGTGTTCAAAAAGCAACTACTTTTGGTATAGCACATGATAGGTGGTATTCAACAGCTGAGCAATGTATGTTTGATGTAAAAGAGCTTTTCTAGAACTGTGGCTTTTGTTCAGGAATTCATTAACAAAGTGCAGCTCACCCTTCCTTTAATGCAAAGCATAAACTGCGTTTGGAAATCTAGTGATCACTGTTATGCATTTTATACATTATTTACAACATTTATGATAACCCTCTTGTGACCTGACCCCTATGCAAGTCAGCAAGGTATGAGAGGATACACCTGTGCAGTGCTCCTGCTCCCCAAGGTACATTTTATAGACTGATTTTGGGGTTTGCAGGGTGTAATTCGTGCGTGCTATGTTGAAAACCCGACTTGAAATTGTTGACAGCTTGAACTGACAGGCAGGCAACAGCAGCATCTACGTACCTAGCTGGATTGTATACGCTGAGGAAAGTAACTTTATTTTTAGCAGGTACCTGTCTTTATGTGGAAGTCTCAGAACAGGTTCCTAATAAAAAAAAATCTGTTGCACATTCCCCCTTTCTAGGAGCTAGTCAGTCTATACTACAGGTGTGGGCAATTTTCTCCCTCTCTGCAAAACTTCCCGTTAACATGGAACGGTCTTTGTGTAATTCCTAAAATCCTGTAACGTCATTCAGCAACCCAGTCTCAATTCTGTGCTCACCTTGCTAGTAACGTTTAAATAATCTAATAAAGATGTTTTCAGTAAGCTTTTCTGATCAGTATTTCCTCTAAATCTTATTACCGTCTCTAATTTTTTTTCCAATAAGAAATGGGTCTTTAATTTTTCCTGGGATCATAGCACGAATAAATCATCCAATTTAATGAAACATTAAACACAGCACTTCAGCGGAGTTCAATAAAATCATTAGCTGATCTGCACCGGAGATACGATACGATAACGATTTAACTTAGAATCCGTGGACTCCCTTTAGGAACTGCCTTGACTTTTTCGGCAGACCTCTGCCAAAAGAATTAGGAGGTCCTGTTTGTTTTGTTTCTTTTTCCTTAATCTTTCCAGTTGTTCAGATGATGATTAGGGCATAGAATAACTACGTTTCTTGAATAATGCCAGTGATGACTGAGGAGGAAAATCAGATATTTGGGAACACATCTGATAGTGCATAAAACTATGCAAACCCAAATCCAAATAAGAGACTATAATTCTGCTTAATAAATGAGGAATTATGTAGAATCTGCTATGTGATCGAATTATCGCTTTTCTTACAGAGTTAATGCAGCGGGTGGTAACGTAAATCCTTCTTGTTTACTGGTATACAGAGAGTTTAATCCCAAATTCTTAAGGGAAGGGAGGGAGAAAGGAGGAAGGAGACAAGAAATCCATATAGCTAGTGGAAAATTTTCTTCAAGTATTTTTGAACTAACAACTTAGCCTATAAATAAAAGAAGCATGTCTATAATGCAACAAAAAGAAATCGCTGGAAAAATATTAATTGTTTAGACCTATAGACAAATCCCTCTTTTTCTCAGTGCTCTCAGAGTGCAGTACAGGAACTAATTCACAAACTTCTTAGCACCGTAATACAAATAATTTTCCAGGAAATAAAATTGTTGGGAAGTTCACTAGTTTGTCTTGATTTGAAGGCCACTGAAATATTTCCCTTCTGAGAATATGGATCAACCCTTAAAATGCCACAGGAAAGTCAATTCCCAAAATTCCTGCTTTAATGCAAAAAAAACCTTAAACCCTTCTGCTTTGTTCCCAGACAAACCAGAACAGTTTTGCTGAGCTTAAGCCCCTAAGTTATAGCCTAGTGAAGTGGGAGTTTAAGGAAATATTGTACATGAACTTCTTTATCAGCGTGATAAATATCCAGTTTTTGATAACTTATGGATTTTTCCCTCCAGACTGCACACATAATGCTACTACAGTGAAGAAACCAAAGCTCATCAGAATATTTCATATGTAGGGTGCGCTGTCCTTGGTACAGGGGTCTTTCCCTCTTTCACTCTTGTGTCTGCGGGTGTACCAAGGAGTAAAAGCAACATTTTGAACGCATTCCGGTTTCTTCAAAAATATTCTAATTAATGTGTGTTTCTAAATGTTTAAGGATATTTGATATGGCAATGAAAATAAAATATCGCCCAGCTCTTGGATGCCGGTTAACTCTTTGCTCACACTGAGCGCTACCATATACTTTGACCTAATAGAAGAAATTTTCTTTTCTTGTTTAAGATTTTTTTAGCCCAATTAAATTTACTATACAGCTGACTTGTGATTTATGGAGTTTATCACGTTAGCAAGGGAAACCAGCCCTTACGGTAATTAAATTGTAATTCTCAACTCTATAATCTATTTTATTGAAGATTCCATTTTGATTCTGCTGATCATTACCAAACCTCTAAATTTTAGCAGCAGATGAAGGTTAAGCTACAGGTGCTTTTTGCACACAGTTGTCCTGCCTGAAAGTTTTAAAAAAGAAAAAAAAACTTATTTGTAAGATGCTAAACGTGCCACATGACTAATGAAGCTTGTTGATGGCCTCAAGGTGAGCTTTATGCAGGTATTTACTAAACTCTTGCTGCAATTATGTCATCACAAGAGTATTTGAGGAAGATACCAAGACTATTTATCTCTATCAGTAGATGGAGTTATGGAATGTGACTGTGTGGAGGCTTCTGCAGTGCTCTGGTGCATAACAGGTTGCTTTGAGAGCTTTCATTTGGAACGTTCTCATTACTTCCATTTTTAAAACCAAATGCCCTTTTCTTGATCGCGGGAAAGTTTGAGAACGGAGATTCGCAAATGACAGCAAAACTTAATCAGGTTTGGCTTTATAAGCTGTAATAGAATCACCACCTCACAGCAGTATTTGTTTTTATTTAAATTCTTAATTTAGGCAGTCTGCAAAACCTGCAAACATTTCCTTAGATCTATATAGTCTTTCTTTTCCCCGATGATGGCCAGCAACTTCCTCGGAAGCAGAAATTCCATTTCTTGCTGCCAGAAGTATCTATGATTGAGACAGTTGAGTGGAAAAAGCTAGGCTTTGGGGATGGATGTGTAGGACCAGGACCTTACCTGAATGGTTAACACGTTCTTCTGAAGTTTGAGAGAGCATTAGAAATGGATTCTCTCCCTTTCTCCAAGAGAGAATAAGAAAACCGTTGGAAGGAAAAACCATACGTTGTAACTAGAGTACCTGAAGGGTCTGCATTTTAGGATCTGCTTGTATAAAACTAAAATGTCTTTTTAAAAAAAAAACAAACAAAAACTTACTGAGTTCCAAACAGTTTTCTGCTGCCAAATGACCCATTGCTTATCTCAAAGCTGGTGTGATTGCTGGGCAAAAAGAAAAGATCTCTAACGATTAGTCGTGTTGTCCAGCAGTGCTGAAGACCAAGAGGTGGGTTTGCTGAGGCAAGATCTATTTAGGTGCTTTGACGATACAGTCAGATGTTTAACAGAATTATTTACAGGAAATTTAGGCAGCAGTATCTACTTCCCACTGAATCTCAGTTAGTCACTTCTGCAAATCCCATATGTGTCCTCTACATCGTTAGGCACTTTAAATATCTGGCCCAAAGGCAGCTGAACAGCTGAAATCTCGTGAAACTATGGGCTTCTCTTTTCCGCTACTGGAAGAGAATCGCATTTTTAAGGCTGGCCCTTGAATTAGTAAGAGTTTCAACCTTGGAGACTGCTGTTCAGTGGGAATATTGAAATTTTTTTGTGAGATTTAGACCAGTTAGAAACATCTGTATGTATTATTTTTCTCCCGAATAATTAATTTTGTAAGAAATGTAACTGCAGCTGCAGTACTTCCATCAGCTTTCCTTCTTTTTCCTTTCTTCTCCTCATTCAGAGATTGAAGTATTAAACATTCCTGGGTGAATACCAATTTTAATATTTTGGGAAAATAACAAATCATAAATCAAAGCAAGTGTAGCTGTTTCCTTGTAGGAACAGAATTTTCTTAATTTTCTAAATAACAAACTTCTACAGAATAGGAGACGTAAATTATAGTCATAGAATGTCTTAAATTGGAAGAGATCTTAGAGATTATTTAATCCAACCTCCCTGCCATGGGCTTGGTGTTGGGTTTTGGTGTTGTGGGGTTTGTTTTGGTTTGGTTTTATTTATTTTAAATAATATATTAAGCTTTTCTAAGTTGTTTTTTTTTAAGCTTACACAGTAGTATGAACTAGGGATGAGTAAAGCCCCCACTGCTGATGTTTCAGTTCTAAAACAAGTATTCAAATCCTTTGATGGGTTTATTTAAGAGGTGACTCATATAACCAACACAATGGGAAATGTATCTTCATGTACAAGTGTCTGCTCTGATGCTCTGCCACGGAGGAGAACAGACAACGTTTTTCTTTTCTAGTCGCAACTGATATTGCTGTTTGTTTCTCCTGAAATTAGGAGGATGAATGCAAAAAAGATTTTTCCAAATGCATCATATAATATGCTAAATCTGTGCGCAAAATATGCACTGCCTCATAATAAATATAGATCTTCACTCTAAAAATGAAGGTAGGTAGGGCTGAAGGATAACATTAGTGAGAGCGCCAGGATAGCCTGAGACCAACACTATTTATTCTTTAATTTTAAGGATAACATTAGTGAGAGCGCTAGGATAGTCTGAGACCAACACTATTTATTCTTTAATTTTAAGCACCTATTCTTGTAAGGAATCAATTCATATCAAAATCAGAAGCTTATAAGCTGCAAATAATTTCATATGTTAATGTTGAATTTTTAGGCTACGGACTTTTTTTTTTTAAATTATTAAAGGTGTCTGAAGATGCAATTTCATATAAAACACAGAACATCGCTGCAATATGATCTGTGTCGTGTTGGTACTTGTACTTTAGTAAGGAACTGCTGTTTGCAAGGTTATAAATTAAAAAGTAGCGCATAAATTTGCAGGCAAGCACACCCAGTAAGTACTTACGTGCTTCCCAGCGGGTAATAGCTGTGACTTGCGAAAAGATTTTAGTAGAAGGGAATAACATTCTTTTAATAACTTGTGCAGAAATATACCTTTGTAAGTGGTTCACCAGTTGCAAATGGAAGCGTGGAGGAAAATCTAATGTGAGAAAGAGCTCGCTGATTATACACCGAGATAGGGAGTGACCTGCTGCTGGATGCTTACATCCAAAAGAGGTTCTCTTTTTAGTTATTTTGTTTTTCTTCCCCTGCTTTATTTTTCTAACGTGAATCGCGTGACCATTCGCTGGTTTACCAAATGGTTCTGTGGCAGTAGGAAACATCCTGGAGATCATAAGAGTTAAGATGACGCTCAACTCTAGAGTAACTTTTATCTAACCCAGATCTTACGGCTTTGCTGCTCTTGTGTTAGCTAATTATTTGAAGTCTGGATAAAAGTGAAATAGCTGCAACTTACCGAGATTAAAATAGGCCTTTCTTTCCCCTACGTGCCCTTACAGAGATGCATTTAAATGAAAAACTAAATGAGAAATTGATAAGGGGTTAAAAAAAAAAGCAGAATACAGCGAGTTGCAGCATCTGTGTTAAAGCAGAACACAACACACTTCAGGTTTAACGTCTTCATGGCCTTAAATGGTTTAGTGTCTTTGGTACCATGGGGTTATTTCTTGATGCGCAAGACAAAATGTAAGAACTGCAATAGTTTTCAGAGCAAAGTCTTGTCCTGCCCTTTGCAATCTCCAGCACGGTTATATATTACCCTGAATGGACAGGAATGAGTTGCTGTCCTCTGCTCGCTGGTGATTTGACCAGGCATGAGGAGCTCTAGCCTGGTCTACGAGAGGAGGACGTTGATCATAGCAACTGTGTGTCTGCTGATCTTAATGATTAACGGCTCGAGAAGACTGTCTGAATCGGGCTGGTTTATTTGGGTAGTCTAGCAAGAGCGATCAATAAACCTCAGCACTGAAAGAAACTGATGGCAGGAAAAGTATTTCTAGGAGAGTTATATTCTGGACGCGTAGTACAAAGCACGGTATTTCTAATGTATTTGTTTTACAGACTCGAAAAAGAATTGGACTTATCCGGCATCAGAATGTATATATAAGAGTTGACATTTTCATAAGGCTGTTGCTGATTGCATGGGAGCAACACACTCCACTCTAGCTAATATAATCTATTTTGGTAACAGACATTTGGGTCAATCTGTTCTCATAGAAATTCTTAATAAACACATTCTTCCCGGCCTGCCCCCCACCCCGTGCAGTGTGAAGAGATGGGAAAATGTAAAGCAAATGAGCAAGCTAGAAGAATCGCGTCTTTGTATTTCCAAGAAATGTTGTTATTGTTTACTACCGTAGAGCATGAGGGCTATAAAAATAAATCTTACTTTTTTACTGCATTATGAAGTTTCAGGGTACCATTTCACAACTGTATTTTCTAAGTTGAGGGATAAAAGCTGGTATTTCTTCAGACAGATGGCCAAGCAAGTAGTTATCCCGTCTGCATGCGCAAACAAAGGTTATTGCGGTCTCGTTGCCTGCGCCTTGCTTTCAAAATTTGCCCTTCGTTTTATTTACAGAGCTGTTTATTAAATAATGTAGGAAGTTGATTCCACTGGGCCTCTTTTGCACAAGGATTATAGAACATAAATGAATTAGGGTTATGTTCTGAAACCGTTTTATCCCACAGCAAGATTTAATATGAAGTACACGTAATTAAAATTAGAACTTGATTGCCAACTTCTGATCTACTCTAATGCTTATATATTTGGTTATCTTAGAGAGCGCCAGCACTAAATTTTTTGATAATTGAAAAGTATTATTGCGTTTAGAAATATTTAGCAACTCCTGCACAGTTGTGAAATTTAATAACCTAACCAGTTTGACTGAAATAATTGACAATCATTTGGAGCCCGTAGCATGTTCCAAACCGCTCAGACCGATCTGTGAGCCTGGAGAACTGGTTTCGGAAGCATCACCCAACAGCTTATGCCATTCGGCACTCCGTAAAATACAAGATAATTAAATGCCTTCATGAAGGAGAAATATTCCTTTATAGCCACCAAAGCGCCCTGTAAGACACGATAATCAGAGGGTAGAGAGAAATGCTTCCAGTGACTGGGGTCTGGTGTGTGTGTTCTGGTTTGAGGTTTTCTGCCTTATTATGTGTGGAGTTGTTTGTTCATTTTTTTATTATTTTTATTTTTTTGTAGAAAGTAGCCTTGTAGACAAAGCAGCTTTTTCCTGATTCCGAAAGCATTCCTCTGGAGATCAAAGATTTGGTTTTTGACGAATTCATAAGAAAAAAAAAAGGAGCCTCGGGATCGTGTTAGATTCTGGGGAACGGGATGTCGATCTGCTGCGTGGCTATGTGCTGAGAAACATGACTGAACATCTCTGAGGAGGAAAACTTCAAAATTAAAGAACCTGCGGCAAGATGCTTCTGGGGAAAACCTTGTATCAGAGCCTGTTATTGAGTACGAGCACTTTATTCTTAATCATAACCATTGAAAAAGGCCCCAATGTATGTATGTGGGACGCTCGGTGCTGTTGTCGTAGCTAAATCCCAATGGGAAGTCTTTAAGTAATAGAAACTCAGTTGGGCTCTCAGATTCATTTTGCCAAAAATCACAATTTTTGCTCAGATATTGTGGTTAAAAGAAACTGGGCCCCGAGTTTCTGGTGTCAGCATGAAGGGAGAAAGAAACAGCAACTGAACGAACAACAAGAAAAAAAATAACCCAACGTTTTTCCCCTGCGTAGTCTGCTTTGAATGACAGGGTGGGATGAGAGAAGAGAGGGGAGGAAGAGCTTTTCCAATGAGTAATTTGATGATTCCTCCTTCGCCGTGAAGTACAATTGATCTTTTTTTTTGTTTGGGGTGGTTTGTTCGTTGTTTTTGGTGGGTTTTTTTGGCCGACAACTTAAAATCCTAACACAAATCCACGTGTCTTGTACCGCATCGTGACGGAAGCGGCTCGCTTCCCCATGGGTCATGACAAACAAATACCAGTTTGATAAAGGATTTCCAGAGACACAACGGGGAAGGTGTCTAATTGGGATAATGAGCTGCCGCTCTCATTTCCCGAGCGAAGGCAGGAGTCCATCCTGTAGCTTGTGAGAAGCAGAGCTTCAAGAAGGCTCCGCTGCTCTTCCCAGTTGCTGACGGCAGAAGTGCTTCATCACTGCTTTTTAATCCTGCTTTGGTATTGTTTTTTTTATTATTATTATTATTTTTTGTGCTCCGGATTTTGTCGATACTGCCTGTTTTTGTATTTTAGAATATACAATCCAAAGTATTGAAAGAAGTGGAAATGCGGCAGCAGTTTTTGTGCTTTTATTTTTTTATTTATTTTTTTTTCCTTCTCCCCCTGCAGTCCGTGTCAGTATCTTTGTTGGTTACCTTGGCAACTATCGCGGGGTGCAGTTTGATTGGCTGCGTTCTCCAATTGATTATCAAAGTCGTGGGCAGTTTCAAGTGGCAGACGTCTCATAGGTTGCACCAAGTAGGCAGCCCTGAACGATGCGCAATTTAAGATTCTTTTATTTTGAAGCAAGCCCCGTGAAGTGGCGCATCGGTAATGCCCGCAAAGTTCGACTGGAATGAGCAACGGACTGAAAAAATCATCTTTTTTTTTTTTAAGCTATAATGTTTTGGGGGTTTTCTTTCCCTCACCCCAGAGACCTTTTACTTCATTTCGCGTTTAGAGCAATTAGTTGATTTTTTTTTTTTTTTTCCCTGGCAATATCTGCTGTGTGACATGTTTCTGACCCCTAAGAGGGAGGAGAGGAAAAAAAAACGCCAACCAACGAAACACAAAACCCGTAACAAAACAAAGTCCTTAAACCAAAAACCACATACTGAAAACAGGACAGATCTTAAGAAACTATTTCCTGTTACAAAATACAATCTTACCTTTTGTATTGTCAGAGGAATAGGAGCAGTTCACATCCTTTGAGCTGCTTATGTTCTTCTCCCTTTTTATGCCTGGAGAATTTATGTCAAAATTTTTTAAATAGCCTGTCCTGCTTGTGTTGCCGACTTCCTAAATGCTGACAGGCTACGGAGTGACGCATTCCATAGTCTTGTTTTGTGCTTTGCTTACTTTTTTGTTAATTTTTCCCAACAGTATAGGAACACGATTTTTGTTTTCAACCGAAATTCACTGGTGACTAAGGCCTCCTTATGTCAAATCGCCTTAGTCACTTTTGAAAAGGTAAATTGTGTGGCATAAAGCAAAAAAAACATTGTCTTGAGATATTCTTTAGAAAGTCATGGGTGAGGCTGTGGTTTCCCCCACACTCCGGTGTTGTCTTCAGTACCTAATGTTGCTTGGCTATCATTGTGTGCCAAAAAAAGTGGAATATCTGGTCTTAGCAAAGAGTTTATATCGTGTTGAGAAGAGTTAACGTCACAGACACTTAATTTCTGTAAGTAATTTGCTTCATTTTGCACTGGACAGGATAAAGCAAAAAAAAATAAATTCAAATTTTCTGTACTGCATATATGGTATTCTGACTGCAGAATTCCCCTTTTGGAGTTTTCAGGAGTATCCACAGAAGTCTCCTCTTCCTTCCTGTTTCAGGTTGGTAAAAGGTTTTCTGAGCCAAGCTCTGAATCAGGAATATGCTGACCAAATTTTTGTCTGTGCAATTTTTTCTATTATAATTCATTTGGTGAGAAAGGGATCTGAAGCAAACTCCTGTCTTCTTTCTTACAAGTGCTCACCAGTTGGACAGTGGGATGTCAAGCATAGAAAGCCAGGCACAGATGTCTGCAGGGCTGCTCTAGTCTTTCAGCCCTGCTCCAGCTCTATCACTTTTTTCTTTTTTTTTTTTTTCTCTCCCAAAGCAGGAAACCCCAGGAATTCAGGCGCTAACCCCTCAGAGCAATGAGCTACCTTCTTCTGTGTGGATGGAGTACAATACTGAATTGTACTCATTTTTGATGCAAAAATTAAGTTTATTATGTGTAGGTAACTGCCTTTGTCAACGAAATCTGTAATATTTTGAAAGAATAATTCCTGGGCTGCACCCAGAGGAGTGTGGCCAGCAGGGCAGGAGAGGGGATTCTCCCCCTTTGCTCTGCTCTGGTGAGACCCCACCTCAAATCTTGCGTCCAGTTCTGGTGTCCCCACCATAAGAGGGACATGGACCTGTTGGAACGAGTCCAGAGGAGGCCACAAAGCTGACCCAGGGGCTGGAGCAGCTCTGCTCCGAGGACAGGCTGAGGGAGCTGGGGTTGTCCAGCTGGGGAGGAGAAGACTCCGGGGGGACCTTATCCCTGCCTGCAGTGCCTGAAGGGACCTACAGGGAGGCTGGGGAGGGACTTTGTACAAGAGTGTCCAGCGACAGGACAAGGGGAAATGGATTTAAATTGAAGGAGAACAGGTCTAGGTTGGATCTTAGGCAGAAATTCTTCAGTGCGAGGGTGAGAAGACTCTGGACTAAATTGCCCAGAGAGGCTGTGGCTGCCGCTGCCCTGGAGATGTCCAAGGCCAGGTTGGATGAGCCTGGAGCAACCTGGGCTGGTTGAGAGGCGTCCCTGCCCATGGCAGGGGTTGGGTTGGATGAGCTCTGAGGTCCCTTCCAACCCAGGCCATTCTGTCATCATAGAATCCTAGAATGGCCCAGGCTGGAAGGGACCTTAGAGATCATCTAATCCAACCTCCCTGTCATGGGCAAGGACGCCTCTCAACTAGATCAGGCAACACATGGGGAGCCAATGAGAATCTTTCCAGCGTTCTGTCCAGACCAGTTGCCTCTACAATCATACAGCTGGGAATCATTTTTCTATACTTTCATTTGTCAGCCTTTTGCAGCAGCTCTCTGTGGTTTTGCCAAGGGCTGACGTTGGGCATCTGGCTTGTGGTTACCTGATTCATCCCTCTTGGCATTTTTGGGATGGTCACAGCATTGGCTCTCTTCTAATATTCTGGAGTTTCTCCAGTTTTCTATGATTTATTATAAAATTAATACTAGCAGGCAGGAGAATTCCTTTGCGTCCTCTCCGTTAGTGCTCTTTGGAGTTTTTTTGTTTGTGGTTTTGTTGGTTTTTTTCCTGCTAGGTTTTCTGAATTTTATGGTGTTTATTGTTGGTAAGCTTTCCTCAGCATCTTTCCTAATAATTAATTGTCAATAAGTTGTTTGTCATCTTCCTCTGCAACAACTTATCCTGGGGTTTGGTTGCTTTATTGTTTGTTTGGGGTTTTTTTGGTTTTGTTTTGTTTTGTTTTTTGTTTGGTTTTTCCCATATGACACATTGCAGTTTGTACTTTTTCTTTTAAATTGTATCTCTAATTATTACATTATGAATTATCATAGAATCATAGAATCATAGAATGTTAGGGATTGGAAGGGACCTCGAAAGATCATCAAGTCCAATCCCCCTGCCAGAGCAGGAATGCCTAGACTATGCCACACAGGAACGTGTCCAGGCAGGTCTTGAATGTCTCCAGAGAAGGAGACTCCACAACCTCTCTGGGCAGCCTGTTCCAGGGCTCCGTCACCCTCACTGAGAAGAAGTTTCTTCTCGAGTTTAAGCGGAACCTCTTATGTTCCAGTTTCAGCCCATTACCCCTTGTCCTATCAGTGGTTGTCACCGAGAAGAGCCTGGCTCCATCCTCGTGACACTCACCCTTGATATATTTGTAAACATTAATGAGGTCACCCCTCAGTCTCCTCTTCTCCAAACTAAAGAGCCCCAGCTCCCTCAGCCTTTTCTCATAAGGGAGATGCTCCACTCCCTTAATCATCCTAGTTGCCCTGTGCTGGACTCTCTCCAGCACTTCCCTGTCTTTCTTGAACTGAGGGGCCCAGAACTGGACACAGTATTCCAGATGGGGTCTCACCAGGGCAGAGTAGAGGGGAAGGAGAACCTCTCTCGACCTACTAACCACCCCCCTTCTAATACACCCCAGGATGCCATTGGCCTTCCTGGCCACAAGGGCACAGTGCTGGCTCATGGTCATCCTGCTGTCCACCAACACTCCCAGGTCCCTTTCCCCTACACTACTCTCTAATAAGTCATTCCCCAACTTATACTGGAACCTGGGGTTGTTTCTACCCAGATGCAAGACCCTACATTTACCCTTGTTATATTTCATTAAATTTTTCCCCGCCCAACGCTCCAGCCTGTCCAGGTCTCGCTGGACGGCAGCACAGCCTTCTGGTGTGTCAGCCACTCCTCCCAGCTTGGTGTCATCAGCAAATTTGCTGATAGTACTCTCTAGTCCCTCATCCAAGTCATCGATGAATATATTGAATAATACTGGTCCCAGTACCGACCCTTGAGGCACTCCACTGGATACAGGCCTCCAACCAGACTCCGCCCCATTGACCACAACTCTTTGGCTTCTTCCCCTTAGCCAGTTCACAGTCCACCTCACTACCCGAGAGTCTAGACCACACTTCCTCAGTTTAGCAGCAAGGATGCTGTGGGAGACTGTGTCAAATGCTTTACTGAAGTCAAGGTAGACCACATCCACTGCTCTGCCATCATCTATCCACCTTGTTATATCCTCATAAAAGGCTATGAGGTTAGTCAAGCACGACTGCCCTTTGGTGAAGCCATGTTGACTGTCTCTAATGACCCTCTTATCCCTGATATGCCTTGAGATGGCACCAAGGATAAGTCGTTCCATCACTTTCCCAGGGATGGAGGTGAGGCTGACCGGTCTATAGTTACCCGGGTCCTCCTTCTTGCCCTTTTTGAAGACTGGAGTGACATTTGCTTCCCTCCAGTCCTCAGGCACCTCTCCCGTCTCCCAAGACTTGGCAAAGATGATGGATATAATATAGTATTGGATATGTACTACATCTATTTTTTTTTCTCCTTTATTTGGGATTTCTGCTTTTCGTGAAATTACACTAAATTATTTAGAACAGCACGCTAAGGCTGGTTGAACCTTGGAGGAAAAAAAAAATGCAAAATTTATTCAAAGTTAAAAATGATGGTATTGATTTAGCTGAGCAGTCTGTCTTGGAGAGGATCCTAAATTCAAACCAAGACGAAATGGATTAAGATGGGTTTATTTCTTATTGAAACATGAAAAATATAACATTAAAGGTTTTCTGTGCTGCTAATGCTAAAATTAAAGTTGAAAAATAAGAATATGCTTAAATATCTTAAGATTTGCTGGTCTAAAAAGACACTATCTCTGCTTTATCTGCTCGATTTTCCATGCTTTGTGACCTATAAATTAAATTACTTGCTATCTCCTTTGCTTTTTTTATTAAACCTATTTCCATCCTCACCTGATCACTGAAGTTGTCTTTTTCTGGTACTATCATAAATTCGGAACTTTTAATATTCCGGCCCTTAGAAACATTTGATTTTTCAGTCTTAATTTTTTCTTGACTGCCAACGGATTTCTTGTTCTGAGGGAAAGGGAGCCTTCTTACACGCTGAAGATTGGGAGGGCTACCTGTTGGCTGATGTCTGAAGAAATTTGTCAGGATGATTAGTCTCCAGAGTCCAGAATAGCATCAGTTGCAACATTTTCTGTGTTTCGGAAACTTAATAACAATTTATTACTCTGTCTGCAGGAGGTCGTTGTCCGGTCTCCCCTAATGAACCTGCTGCTGAGCCCACACATTCCAGATGTGTGTTAAAGAAACGCTTCTTTCTCTTCCGTAGGCTGATTCACAACTGAGCTTGTTAGAGCATGAAATACACATTTACAGCTGTGACTTTGAGGTTCTTGGACCTCGGAGAGAAGTGATAAATTTCCATCTGCTTACTAATTTAAATGGCTTATAATCGGTGATTTAAATTCCAGCTACCGCCGGCATCAATAATATAAATTATATATGTATTTGTCTCTCATCAGTGAGAATTGTCAATTTATCTTTCGTGTTACTCGGTCTTTATCATGGACATATAAACAAATGAAACATTCTTTCACTTGTTCTTTATTTATATTTGATAGCTTAGTGTATCACTGTTATATTGCATAATGCTTTATTGATGATTTACTAGTCAGCTTCTTGTATGTAAAGATTCAGGCTGCTCCGTTCAGTCTTCCCTTCTCATGGAAACTTTAGTAAATATTATACCAATTAGCTCACACTAACCATCCAACAAATGGTTTCCTTCCATGTAAGAGCTATAAAAACATTGCTTGCACTTTTCCCCCTCCCCAAGATCTGCCTGGAAATGTTTGAATGTAGCAAACTGAACAAATATTTGACTTTACCTGGTTTGCCGTTATTACCTCTATAAGCTTTGTTTTCTAAATTTTGTATTTGATGAAGTCCTGATGCTTGTGGAGAACTTCCAATTGGTATCTCAGGACCTTAGTGCTTTCTCAGATGGATACTTCAATGTTTTAAGTCCGATTCTGACACCGAGTAGCACCTTGGGTGTCATTATGTTGACGGGCAATCTCAGCACTCTGCTTTCTGGCAGGAACCGCTGCTGCGTGGGTCGCTCGTATCAAGCTGTTCCAGTTGTGCCGTTACCTGTCTCCTGGACAGTCTCTAGATTTGGATTCCTCCCTGGTTCTTTTCCTCTCACTTCAGCTTTTTTGTCGTTCCTGTTGTTCTCCGTTTCCCAGATTTCGTGATGCTGCTAACTGCTGTAGATAGGGTTGGCAGCTCACCTGGGGCCAGTTTGTAAAGCTGTGTAGGTTCTTCACTCATTTTGAAATCAATGACATTTGGACACCAGGAAGTTTATTAAAAGCAGTTGGATGCCTCACTATAGTTAAACCCACTTTTCTTTTGGTATCTTGTTCATACCTCAGAGATGTACTTGTGCAAGTTGAGCACTAGAGATTTGGGAGGCACTGAAACACAGACTCTGGATAAAAACCTGCGGCGCCGTGCAGCTCTCGAACAGCATAGAGTCACAGAATGTGTTGGCTGGAAGGGACACGCTCCTTGTTAGGTGCAGGCTGTTAGGTGCTGCTTGCAGCAACGAGTAACTACGGCCGCATGTGAAGCAGTGGGAATACAATAATACGCAATAGATGGTGTTTTGAATACACAGACTTGGGCATTAGCTCATTTTTGCAAAAAAAAAATTAAAAAAAGAGCTGACTTGGGAAGAGTGCTCACTGGCAGGCTGTGCCTGATTTCAATCGTCATCTCCCCACTAAGTCAGCTGTAAAATTCTCAGCCTGATCACACTTGCATCCGTTCGCATTTGCATCCTAGCAAACAGGACTGCGAGGAGCTGGTAGATACGGAGCAGCTGGAACAGCTGCTGGTGGTTACGAAAACCAGCAACAACAAAAAAACCCACCCAAAACCACAAAACAAAAAAAAAAACCCACCCTCAAATCAATGACTGCCTGTGAATGTTTGGATTGTGTTTAGGCTGCTGACAGGCTCGACTGGATTTACGTTGCTTCTCGTAGCCCAGACTTGATGATGGGCATTGTTAGAATGAAAATATATGGTGATTGGCTTCCCATCGCAACCTCTTTTTCTTGTTTTTTTTTCAAGAGGAAATAGGTGAATCAAATTGGAAATGCTCTTCCTTGTCTGTGGGGATTCTGAGAGGAAGCACAGTTTTATTTCCCTTTTACCTGAAATATTAGGCAAGTTCATTTGCTGCATCATACTAACTAAAATATAGTTCGGGTACTGAAAATCATCCAGTAGATGCTCGCTGCTCGTTTCTTACCTTGCTGCCAAGTAAGCCACTTCGAAGCTTACTTTTAAGTTTATTGTATCTGGACTATTACATTTGCACTGTAAGAAAATCCATCCCTCTAGTCTTTCTAGAAATAGCTTTTTGTTCTGATTACTAATTTCTGTGGTCCCAGGGAAGCGATACTGGTCAGGCTGTTGCAAGGGATTTTGGGGTTTTGTCTCTTGTTGCTGCTTTGCGGCTTTTTATTTCCCTGCTTTCTAGGTGGATGTTTATTTCTCTGCTTTGCTAGGTGGATGTTTAGAAGAGTATTTGGTTCAAATTCTGTAAATCCTCGTTGAGTATGTCATTGAAGTCTATTGAAAGAAACGTAGGAACTTTCTAGTAGAACAGACAAAGGATACCTGCCCTCCCACCTTTCGTTTTCCAAAGATATGCACAAACTAGTAATCTACAGTAGTTTAAAGTTCATAGAACTACTTGTGCTTGAGAAATGTCTCTAGATACTTTAATTTGAAACTCATAGTTTGCAGTAGGGAGCAGGCATTATTTTGTAGGAAGTGGGCAGGCTGCACAATTCGAACTTCTCTAAATTCGTGTGGCCGTTCTGGCTGAAATTGGTCAGGTGCTGAGTGCTGGGCTGTGATTTGAGGATGTCTCTGCCTGACGAAGCCATGGTCAAGCAGGACACCATGAGGGAATTCTTAAAATCCCTTCAGTCCACTGCTGCACACCCATGGAGCTCGCTGGAAGATCCCATCCGCAGACCCCGAATGATACCTTGCTCCTTTTCTGCCCTTTTAACAAGGAGGTGACGCAAAAATAAGGGCAGGCAGTGACCAGTTTTTCAAATTTGCATACCTTGCTAACTGCGTAAATTTAATAAAATTTCCTGCCAAAACGGCTCTTGGTTGCCTACCAAATTTTCTATATGCTCTGGTTAATAAGGTGTTTCTAAAGCAAATGCTAACTTGGCCATCTAAATTTGACACTGGGGTCAGCCTAAAGACAAGAAATTCAGAGCAAGTACTTCAGAGTTGGAATAAATTTGGATTTTGTGGCATGCTTATTGGTTTAATGTGGAAATTATAATTTTGCTACTGCGTTGAAGAATAATTAACTTCTTGTCTAAATTTAATCCAACATTAACACTATCTGGAATTTCAGATAATCGCTATTCTTGAATCTGTTCGTTCTCCTAAGCATTGGATAATCTTTGTCATAAAAAATAAAGTGCAGAGTTTCAACGGAAGATGGATTTGCTTACTTTGGGTTTTTTTGTGCTTAATAAGAAATTGTTAGCAGACTTAACCTTGGATGCCGGAGATTAAGCGTGATGTACTGCATTGAATATTCACAAGTAATTGTCAAACGCATTTTATTTGTGATAGGATGAAAGCCAAAAGTTAAATGGATGAACTTGGAAGAGATGCTCAACATACGACGTTTACCACTTAATGCACTTGCTGCTAATATAGGAAATCTTTGTATGCATCTTTATTTACCTGAAGTGTTGACATGTCCTCTAAGAACTTGACCGAAAAACCACTAATTTAAATTCAAAGGTGCCAGTTAACAAAAATACAGTGCTCATTCGATGATGGACTCGAGCATAAAGATAATAACGGGCAGATGAATCACTGCTTCTCTGGACTGGCTCACTCAGCAATCACGAGAGTCTTCCCTCTTCAGATTGCTTTTGCAGTGCCCCAACAAGACAGATTACCTAACGGTAGAGTTCTACTTTAAGGGCAGGAGAAGAAACGGAGAGATAAAAATAGGTATGCAGATAGAAAGGGTTTCACTTTTTCCATATGCTAATAGCAAATTATTAGGCCTCTTAATCATCCCTCTCATTAGTGGCTGCATTTTCAAAACGGTCTCAAAAGGATCTTTAAATGCGAATAGCCAGAAAGAGATCCGCGCGGATAAAATGGTGCGGAATTTTGAGGAAGAAAAAGAATCACGTGCAAAGCGTTCGTGTTGTCGTGGAATAACCAGAAGGACGTTTTGAGTGTGCAAATAGCTTTCACACAACACACCGTTTTTCTAGCTGAAAAAATGTTTGCACCGATCTCTTTGAACAGTGTAATGGGAAGTCTTTCACATTAATGTTTATTGTCAAACGTGATAACTTCCTCAAAATGTTTGAATGAGGATTTTTATTAGTTATGAAATTTCATGTATTGAAGAAGGAACCATTCCTAAGAGCAGGGACTCACTGATGTCAAAGACAGCAAAGTCAAACATGGTGTTGGCGACGTACTAAAGTGATCTCAGCATATCGGTGAACACATGGGGCAAAACTACAATATGATGCATCTCCAGAACCTGAACGTAGGGGGAGACTCCCTGAAAGGAGTGTAATATTCAGCAGATTTGTCTGTATACGTATGATAAAAGCCCAATTGCATCTTTGGCTGAGGAACAGAAAGCTAATCTTCAAAAATGGAAGAAAAAACCTTAACTCTCCAGCAACACACTGTGTGTTGATGCTGTCAGTGGTCACCACATGTTTTATTATACGGTATTTTAGAACAACTAAAGCCTTGTTCATTTAAAATTTAAATCAAGATAAAACCTGTTGCATATTACGTTTGAGTTTGTGTAGACAATAAGACAGCTCCATTTATCCGTGATTTATAACGTGCATGAGTTTCTCAAAATGGACTTGATGAGTTTCTAAGAGTTACGATGTTTTGGCAGGAATCATTGTCAAATTTTTGCCAAAATTTTCCTTAGAGTCCCTTTACCATAACATGCAACACCTTAGCTTTTGATTTACTTGCACAAAGATTTATACTGAGCCTTCTAAACACTAAAATCTTCTTAACATAGATCCTATCTTTTCTACCTTGTTTGTGATGGATTTTGATGGATTCTGTCGAGCACCGTGGAAATAAATCGCATCTACCCAGCAAATATTCACTAGTTCCCTGGTTTATCGATCTAATTTGCAGATGGACTTTTCTGCTCAGATTTTGAAACAGCCATTTGTAAAAAGGTTCTATATTAAAAATGAGTTGTTTCATATTGTAAAAAAATTATATCACGTAATATGCAGTCATATTTGTGTTTCTTGAATAATACATTTATACACTTTTTTTTTCCTTTATTTCTGCCCATTGGACTCAATAAAACTTGCCAGTTCATAAAACTGATTGTAAGAGCACTTCTGAGGACAGTGAGTAACTAGGATGTCACTGCCTGCAAAAGTTCAGGTAAAACAGAACGAAGTATTCCAGGATTTGGTTTTGGGCAAAGCAATACTAAGAACTAGAACATTTTGTTTTCCCCAAATCCAAGCAGTTTTTAGAGATCCATGGGCTGTGTAGTTAGAAATTCAGGTTCCCTGAGTTATTGGGGTAGAAACATTCCTATTCTTTGTAAGTTTAGCAAGCAAATAGACAGTACAAACTGAATTTCTGTGTTTCTAAAGCTCGCAGTAAGGATATGCAGAACCTGCAGATGTGTGTCTATTTTGAATAATTTTAAGCAAGCTGTTCCAAGTGCTGAAACAAATCACAAGTTTCCAATCAACTGATACCTCTTCAGTTATCAAAGAGTTTTTAATACTAATTGCTAATGCTTCAACTCTTGAATTTCTGATTTCAGTTATCACCTGTAGATGCTAATTTATTGCTACTTTTACCCGTATCCAACCTTACTTCACCTCAGTTCCTCTTTGTTCTTTTTCACAACATACACATACCCCTTAAAATGTGTGAGTATGCTTTGAATTTTATATAAATTGCTGCTTTATTCTTCCGCTATCCTCTACATCCCCATCTTCTCTTAATTAAGTTCCTTATTTTGTGGCTCTTTGGAGGGCCTTTAAAAGTGTCTTTTTAGGAACAAAGCTTCCTGCTCAAATTGTTGCACAAAACAAAAAAGGGCAATAAGTTACAGTTTTCCTCTTGAAAATTCATTATTTATTTATTTTTTAATCCACATTTAGGCTAATCTTGAAACAGTTTATGGTTTGCTGCATCTTTTGTCTGTAGTACCTCATCCAAGTATATATGAATAACATGCATCTTTCGAGTATCTTTCGAGGTTTTTAAGCTTTGGTTTTCAGCACTTTGTTGGAGCCACAGCTTGGAAAAGAACGTGGACGTTAGATGGAATTACTCCAGAAAATAAAGGACAGCACCACAATTTTGAAAGTCTGTTGCCAGAATTCACTGGTCGCTTCCGTAAAGGTGTTCCTCTATTTTTCTTTGTTGTTCTTGTTGTTTGTTCAGGGGTGGGTTTTGCTTGTTTGTTGCTAGTTTTTTTCTTTAAGAAGCAAAGCTTATTCTTTAGGTTTTATGACTTCAATGTTACAGGATCGATGTGCCAAGAATAAGCAAGTCGTGAGCACAGCGACACGGAGGAACATATTTAGAAGGCATATGGTGGAGAAAGCAGGGTGTGCTGCGCCCTGGGAGATCTCTTCCTATTTTCCTGCAGTACTTCACTGACAAGAGCACATGCATATGGGTATGGGGCTCTCTTGAATGTGTATTAATTGAATAAGAGACCATTTCCTAATGATGAATTCTATGCTCATTTAGTTTCTTTCTTGTTTACAAAAATAACACCCTTGAGCAGTCAGTATATAATAATTGCTGGTCTCCACTAAGAGAATTAAATAACAGGCTTTTGTTCCTTATGATTCAGTTGTTCTGTGCTTAACGTACAACTTTCGGCTGAAGCAAAGCGAAGAAAAAGCTAGAAGTGTATCTAACCTTATAGGTGTCTATCTGTAGGTATCTATCTAACATAATAGGGAGAGAGAGAGAGAAAATAGAGTTAAGATATGACAGAACATAGCATGTACATATATCCTGTATTCAACCTCAGCTACCCGACGTCTTCTTTTCAAGCCCATTGACACCCGCAATCGAGGGCAAAATGCACCTTTTTGTCACATCCCCTATCCTGTGGTTACAAAACAACCAAGATAACTTTTAGGCTAGCGCGTATTTCGAAGACCAGCAGTAATTTCAAATACCAGCAGCAAGCTGCAGCATCGCTGAGCTCGGTTTGGCCTGCAAGTGCTTTCTGAGAAGCCTGACTAATTAGTGCCTGCTGAGTTTCCCACTGCTAGAGCTGAGCTCCTGCTACCTAGGCTAAATATAGTTCCACAGGAAGCCCCTCCAAAGATACAGTAGCGTAGACATGGTTTTTTGAAAGGTACAAATTCAGAGGCAATGCACTGTTTTACTCTTTCTTGAAGAGTCAAGCCAGGGCTGCAACGGGACAGGTGTAACAGACCTTTTTGTGGCTCACTCTAAACATTTTAGTTTTGCTGTTAGGCAATGGATAGCTGTCCTGAATTATAGAGCAAGGGCAAAGCCATAGGTTGCCTCTAGAAGGGACTGAAAACAGCATGAGGGCTCTGCAGACTGCATCTCCACACGAATGACCCAAGCCAAGGGTTTTGTCATAGGCATTCTACCCCTGACTTGTAATAATAGTCTGTCCACTTCAGTGGTCAACAACAGAACTTAGAAGGAAGGTGTGAAACCACATGGATTTAAGTTAAAGGAGAATAGGTCTAGATTGGATCTTTGGAAAAAATTCTTCAGCGCAAGGGTGACAAGACTCTGGAGTAGATTGCCCAGAGAGGCTGTGGCTGCCCCCTCCTTGGAGATGTCCGAGGCCAGGTTGGATGAGCCTGGAGCAACCTGGGCTGGTTGAGAGGCGTCCCTGCCCATGGCTGGGGTTGGGTTGGATGAGCTCTGAGGTCCCTTCCAACCTGGGCCATTCTAGGATTCTGTGATGCAACTAATGTCGTAAGAGGAAAGAGAGCAACAGGCATTCCCCTTTCCCCCCTCTGACTAGCTATTTATTCTTGAGAAAGTCTCAGCTTTTCACAGATGACTGATGGAGATACTTTGAAGTGGCAATATTTGTTGTTATTTTTTATCTATTATACTAATCTTGGCACGAAGTTAATGTATGTTTGAGCCGTTAATTAGAATCCATATAGTAGATTAAATCTGAGCTGGAATATATATATATATAACTTGAAAGAACATTCTTCCTGTTTGAGGAGTTCTACAGATCTTATCTACCAGTTTTCCAGAGAAGTTAGAAAAATATAGTTCTTTCAAAACCTAGCCTGGTGTATGCACAACATGAAGGTACTAACTGTGATTTTCATAGATTGTCTGATGGTTCTTGTTACTGCATTTGTCATTTCTTTCAAAGCTCCTGGATAAAGTCATGTAATTCTTATAACAATTTGATTCCTCCTCTTTTTCTTTTTTTTTGTTCATTGATCTTACACTTTTTGATATCTCTGTCTTTGGGAACATCTCAAAAGCTGCTTTCTACTTCACTTCTGCATATAGGTATCTCGTATTCCTTATGTGTAAAGAACTAAGTAAAAAAAAAATTGTTTTACTTCAAGATTTCTGGGAATACTGACATCCCACGTGCATTCTGCTAAGCTACTGAAGTTTGGTTTTATTGTATTTTGGTTTTGGCAATCATGTTGGAATTGTGACTGGAATCTTAGTCGGCCATTGTTGCTGCCGTAATTTGAATTCCATTCAGAAAAAGTGGCTCAAAGGCCTCTGAACTTTATTTATAATAATTTATTTATTTAAACCACTTCAGTACCTGCCCTGTTCACTTGATTTGGGTTGTTTTGGTATAAAAGAGTTTCCAGATCTCTCCCTTGCTGTCTAACAGCGTGGTGCCCAGGCTGCTTTCTACGGATTTTTAGTTTTCTATTCTTTCAGCTTCATTGTCTTTCAAACTGCTGTAGCCCGCTCATCAAAACAGAATCTTGCACCTGAATTTCAGTGTTGCAAACTACTGCTTAGTTTGATCCCACAAAACATGTCAAATTTAATTATATTATGGTTTTTATTTCTCAAGCAGTTCAAGCATAAGTATTTACAGGAATTATTTCAGGAAGTTACTTAAGGCAAAGTCAAGAATAGCCTATTCACTTGTGTGCTTCGGAGTGAGCTGTTCCAAGATGCAATTGTTCATTACTCTCAAAATTGTCTTTCCAATTTGTGTCGTGATGTGACATGCAACTCATTTATATTTGGTATGACAGTTGTCCTAACGGACTTTGTTACAGGTTGTCCTAATCCCTCTGAAGCCCAGCAAACACTCTCAACTGTAAGAATATTCTGCAACCTGGGCTGTGTCATAGTGTGGACCTATTCTAGATTGTGACGTACGACCTACATAGACACCATTGCTTACTTTGAAATCTCTCTAAATTGGTGTGACCTTCAAAATACTGTAGCTGAGATGTGTACAGTCATCAGCAGAGTCATTATCAGCGGGGCTATGCAAAGAAGAGCCTTTGACCTGTAATTTGCATTTTGCAGGATACTATACGCACATCCAACTCTCTCTATAAAACATGAACATATTATATATTCCCAAATGCTTATACAGACCCTGATTTTCTTCATAGACATGCTTATGTATTTGTGTCTTTGGCCATCAGCTGCAAATATTTTTGCCATGTTTCAGGAGGGCAAATGTTCTCCTAAACCTTGTGAAGCTCACCTTAAACGTCCTGTTTGCAGATTTTGTTACTTAATATACTGTACTAATGCATCTACTTCAAAAGGTTTTAATATACTGTTCAACACTTTTTGTTTTGGTATAGGTTGTAGGAATGAGAATTTTTACAGCTCTTTTCTTAAAAGAAAGGCTGGGTTACTAATGAGGTTATTCAAAACAAAGACACTGGACTGCTTACGCTCCTTGCAAGAGATTAAGTTTGTTGCAAGCAATTTTATTATGAGAATATTTTAAGATGACACAATAGGAGAAGGTAATCATAGAACAATTCAGGTTGGAAAAGACCCTTGGGATCATCGAGTCGAAAGGTAGTTGTCTGTTTTGGTTCTTTTTCCTCAAAGTCTAAACTGAAGGAATGGTGGAAGAATCACTTTGTAGAGACAGTATAGATAAAAACAATAATAATAATAATTAATAATATATTAAAATAATATACTAATAATATATAATTATATATTATTATAACAGTACATTATAATAATTATACATACTACATTATCATAATAATACATTATATATTATATATATTATATAATTAACAATAATTATATATGTTGATAATAATCAATAATATATTAAAATAATAATATTGTAGTAACCTGAAAAAAAAAAATTAGGTCATTCATGCAGAATTATATGTGGCAGTAATGGACAAATCTCCTGTGCATGTGGCATGTTTCCCTGTGGGGTTGTGGGCTCCTTACAGCACCACCAGAAAAATGATGGGTTCAGAAAAAAAAAAGAAATTGCAAGCGAATGACAGCAATATCCATCACCCTTAGCTCAGAAAAGAAGAACTCTTATCCATAGCCTTAGCAATAGGTTGTGACAGCGCCAACTGTGTCTTTTGCCTACTGTAACACATCATAACAGGGACTCATGCCGGGAAGAAGGTGGTCAAACTCAAGCCAGAAAAACTTCAAATTGAACTTAAACTTCAAGAAACTAGAGAAGAAAGTGTTTAACTCTTAATCTCTCGATATGTTCATATCACCCTTGATACCTTACGGTGATGCAAATTATCTGCTGTTAGAGAGTGTAACTGGACTTGAAAGCCAGGCCCAGCTCTTTTTGAACTTGAACTCTGAGGCATGATGGTCGTGCAAGTTATTCATGCGTAGAGTTAAGATTATCAAGCTTTGTGGAAGTTACATAAACCCTACTTTTCGTAGTGAGATAAACAGCTGGGTGCAACCAAATTTAAGCCAAATACAGAAATACAGATGCATTGTTATTTTACTATGCATAGGAGGTCTTGCTCTAAACTCTACTTTGGGGGTTTTATTTGAGGTGGGTTTTTTTGTTAGTTTATTATTTCTTTTTTGTAATGATGTAAAATTTGCAGAGTTACTCCTGATTTGAGCTGGTATAAGATGTCCAGAATTGCCATTTTTAAGGACGCTTAGTCTCCTGTGTAACCACATCAATTATGGGTATTACTCTGCTACTTGTTTCACCTGTAAGAATAAATTGGCAAACATAATACCATGATTAGTATTACTACCTGGAGCTTGTCCTTCTTTTTCCAAAGACAGACTCCTGCTCCAAGTGGTTAATTCACAATTCTTCACAGCAGCTCCGAAGACAGTTTCACTGTCCTGTTTAAGATTTCACTGAACTGTCCAAGTCTGGAAGGGCGATCAATACTACGAGTCGGTCAAGGGACCTTAGGTTAGCATACAGGGGATAGAAACAATAAGTCTCTAGACATCAGGGAGGAGGTCATCCAAATAAAATTCAAAATGGTCATTTACAATCGCTTCAGACCCTCTCTGAGCTCCCCTTACCGTGGCTTGAGGACTGAGTGGACTTGTACCAGATTTTGACATCTCTACGGTAAGACACAACCTCTCTTTTGGAAGCTCTAGCTTCAAGAAATACAAGAACTTGAAGATGTTTTCATTTCAATCTTCATTATACAAAATTATCAAGTATTTCTTTTTAACTTCCCTGGAAGTGTGGTACAAACAATATTGACAGGGAGTTATTGGATCGTCATAACTCTCGGGTACTTTTCCAGTTGTCTACTGTTTGGTGCTTTGTAAGATGGGCCTTGAGGTTCCTGAGCTGATTGTGGATTTTGCCGTTAATTTCAGTAGGAATCGGCTCGGTGCTTAGCCAGTGTGTGCTTCACCTACCTCACCTGTGAAACTGGAAAATGATGTTGTAGAAACTTACTTATTTGCACGAATGAGATCTCTTCCAGATCCTAGCTGTTTGCACGTTACCATGTATGAGCACAAAAAGGGGCGGGAGGAGAGAGCAAAAGATAACTACCCACAGGAACATGGGAGTATTGTAGAGGGAGCCTTGGTTGCAAAGTGATAAATACCAGCAGGATTACTAAGTTTTTGTTCTCTGTATAGTTTCTTGTGAGGGATTATTCCACAGGTAGTTTTGCTGTTGGTTCAGGTGATGGGTTTTGTTGCCTATTTTGGCATTCTGAACTAGTTTCCCAGGATTAGTATAATTTTCTCTAGGACTGATTCATGATGCCTACGTACTCCACGTTAACTTGATTTTCTTTTCTGTTTTCAAATTCCAATTTTGTGGTTCGCTCGCTTACCTGGTCTTAGCTACTTTGCACTGCTTTAGATGTGCTTTGATGCATACAAACCCGTAAAGGTGCAACTTGCTTCCTCAAGTGCCCTCTCTGACGAGCAGAGTCAGTGGGTTTGCATTTGCCAGACAAGTGCGTTGCCTTCTTAACTGCTCTTCGGTCCATTTCCGTGGGATACCATTTCAGTTATAATGCCCTTTCCATAGAGGGTAATGCAGCTCTGTGAAAACCCACCATGAAAAACCATTCTGTTCAGACCTAGCGATTGCTGCTAAGCAGAAACATCTGTCTGTGAAACCTCTACCTCATATAAATAGACGCAGACCCCACGTAAGTGTTGATTCCGTGAAGCGTCGGCCAGGCAAAATGTGTTACAAAACATGTATTTATGCTTACTGCAGTGCTGTGAGATGCACCCTCCTCCCTGGGACTCGAGGTTTTAGGGTAGCAAGGGAAGAACAGCAATATTGGCACAAGCATGCGTGGGCATGCAAGCAGGTGGAAGAGGATGAAGAGCACTGCAAGTTCTCCAAGAAGGCTTGAAGTAATAGCACTATGCATTTGTAGAAAGAAGTTTCATCACCCATTGTAGCACCCTGATAAAAGGACAGGTGTAATCAGTTTTACAGAACGATACAAACCTGTATTCTCTTAGTTTTACTGAAAAAAAGTCATTTGAAGAGCAGCTAGGGTATTGCTTATATCCACTGCTAGCACTTCTCCTCACTCTTTCTATTACTAAGTTTTAATCTGGATGATTGCTTACCAGAAGATACTCGTTGGAGTTAGGAAGTGCATTGCATAATACTGGTGTCTTTTTAAATGTGTGAAATATTTTGCATTCTTAAAATGGAGTTTACTGATGATGCTTTGGCTGCTGTATGCTGGTCACAGTTGGTTTCTTTGGGTTTTATTTAGTTTTGTGATATTTTTCGTGTGAAAATCTATTGTACGGTGACAAATGGCAAGTTAGCTTTAAAAGTATCCTGTGAAGTTTCCTTATTTACAGGAAAAAAAATAAATTTTAAGTCTTAAACGATTTAATCTGGATCAAATCATATTTGACAGTTGGTATAACAGAGGTCAGGAGTCTCAGCAATCGCTTTTCAGTAATCTCACTTTGTCTAGAGAGTAAAGAATTGATGTGGGAACTACGATTGCTGAGATGGGACTGTCTCACGTTTTACATGCCGGTTTAAATGAGTAGTAATATTTTTTTTTTTTTTCAGTTCTTGTTTAACAAATGGCTCTCCTCTTTTCATATTTCAGTGTGCCATGGCATAACACTTGCCTCCACTATTCTTCTTTCTCTCCCCCTTTACTACTTGTTCATATGCCCCCTTAACTTTCTTACTTCATTCTCCTGTCTCAGTTCCTACTTCTTTCTCCCCACTGTCATCCCCTCACCTGGTCACGGTGATGGTAATAATGAGGAGGAGTTTTCCGAAGTAATGAAGTCCTTCCAGCTAACAAAAATCCACCTATAACTATGCAGCTATCTATCTTAGTCTTAGAGTTTGCATAGTTACACCAGCCCCAAGACTGCTGTTTGAAACTAAATGGCTGTTAAAAAGAAAACGGTTTTCATTTTTCATCAGAAGCATCCAACCTAATGGCTTTAGAACCCTCAGATATTGCTTATAGCAGTATTGTGGAATGTATTGCCCAATATAAAAAAATTAGGAAGCCAGGAGAGCTTAGAAAGGAAGACCAAATCCTGCAATCAATTGATGCAGGCAAATGCCACTCCATTAATTTAATAACAGGTTTCTGCAATCTGCTTTCAGAGCGGAATCTTCCACAAACAGCGTGGAGGAGATTTAGACAGAGCGACGTGATCTTGGTGCACGTTTTATGCTGTCTTTTAAGGGTTTTTAACTGTTGTCACCCTGTGCAATCACTCCTTGTGCCCTGCTCTGCCTTCCTATCAGAAGATGCATAAACTGTAGATCTTTCCTTGCTAAGTGCCAAAGTAGCTAAAATTGAGGAATTCAAAAATTGCTGTCTACATAGCTCTTAAACTAATTTATTCCAGCACTTTGAAGGAAATGGGTTTATTTTTGTGGTGCTTTCATGATTTGATAAGGGGACTGCAGATTTCATTCCGTTTATAATTCTAGGTGTCAGACATTTTGTATTTCACTCCAGTCCCCACGGAGTTGCTAACAATCGTCTGCAATCAATGTCGCATCCCATCAGGTTGTGGATGTCTCGCACAACCTTTTACTTCCTTCTTTAAAAAAAAAACCAACAACCCAACAACTGTAATTCAATTTCAGGTTAAAAGGCTTTCCTCAATATACGTCTAAGATCTGTTGATCCCAAACTACACAAAAGATTGGTGTTAAGAGATACAGCAGGTTTTTCACTCAAAAAGTACAGCCCGGGTCATAATCTGGGGTAAATTCTTATCCGTAGTGTCTTTAACCCTGTTGGGATACCATACAGTCAGTCCCAGAATGAATGAACAAAGATGAGCTGCAGCAAATAAAGTCCTACATAAGGATGTAACCCCACAAGACACTTGCCCCTCCCGTTTGTTCTTCTCTTGCAATTAAAGGAAAATTCAGGCTGGATCAAGTGGTACTTGTTTCCTAAGCAACTTATCAGACTTGGTTGCTGCACAGTGCTGATAATTTCATATTTTTTAAGGGCCAGGAGCAGTATAATCGGCAGGTCGTACACCATTGCTTTTTGTTGACAGCTTTACCACCTTGACTTCTTTTTGACAGCTCTCATCTGGGTGTTTCTGATACTACTGTATCTTATCCAAATGCTTAAAAACTCAGGAAACATCACTTTTGTAGAACTGTATTCATACCAGTCCTCTGGGATGCAGTAAAAAGAAATATTTTTTTTTTTTCAAGTGGAATTTTGCCCTTGATACTCAAATTACTTGTGGCACAAGTGTACTGTTCTTGGGTGAGCATAAATCAGCATCTCTTCTGTCTCTATTGACTTGAGTCCGGTCTTAAAATTCTTATTCTGTCTGAAAGCTTATTTTGCATAATCTATATGTTTACAGCAAACCATCTAAAAGCCATTTTAGGACAGTTCTCAGTACATGGCCTGGGATGTGGCTTGTTGTGACAGGAATTTACTCCTACAGCTTAAGGGCTGACAAAACAAGCAAAGTATGATGTTGCTCGTAGCCCCTTTCTTGCACGGTGTCAAACGCTGGTCAGTGAGGATTATGGGACATTCATTTAGAGTTTTTCAATTGCGGGAGGTATTCGGTTTGCATTTCTCAAATTTGAAAGCTAAGAAGCAAAACAATCTGCAATCGGCATTTAAAATATGACCACCTTTGCTGGCTTCTCTGCAAGCTTGTTATCTAATTGTACTTGTTATCTAATTGAGGTATTTTTAGAAGTACCACGTCCAGCTGGGAACCAGGTTGTTTCCCCATTGCAAGACACACAAAACCTTGTACAGCAATCCTTAAACATGTGGCATGAACAGCTCTGCATCTTGCCAAGACTGGTGTTCACACCAGTTATTTCCTCTCCTTTTCAATCAAACACACACGCACAAGTGAGAAAAAGAGGGGAACGATCTCTTTGACAAGTTGCTTAAAATAAATGGGAGAGCTTGAAGGTGCTGAGCAATTTTGAATGACAGAGATGGACCAGAACCCTGCGGTCAGAGAAGGAGTGGTACTGTCAAAAGGGCATAGAAAAGTGCAAAATTATTTGCCGAAGGAAAAGTATGGTATGACTTTTTGTACTCTATGCCAATATATAATGATGATCTCCCTATCAGATAGACTCATTTGGGCACACAGAACCTGGAGTGGTGGTAAGAAGAGTTACTGGGATAGACCCATTTAGACAGTTGTGCATTTACAGCTGGCAAAAATAATGAGTTACACAGATCATTCCAAGCATGGCTCAGCAGAACCTTTCTACTTCCAAACCCCAAGGATATATATCAACATTCTGCTCAAAATGCACCATGATACACATATGCACTGATTTTAAATTTTTTTTTTTGAGATATGTTCCAGTCCTTTTTTGCTGGAATAGCCAGACTGAGAGCAGGTTTCTCTACACATGGCACAGTGGTACTCTGGGCCCAGAACGAGTGTTCCCTGATTATTAGTGCATACACCAGATCAGAGAACACATGCTGGATACATTGGTGTAGCTTGAATTCTTTGAGTGTGCCATTCTACCGTTCCCATGGAAATGCGGTACTTTTGTGCCCCTGATTTTAGGTTGACATGTAAATCAAATATTCCTGTTGGTCAGGCACTGAATGCAACCCCCCTTCAGCCTCAGTTTTTGTTGATACCTGGTTCATATCCAGACCCGGTGAGTGAAACATTTCTGTGGTGTAATGGTAATTAACAGCAGACTCAGAAACAGCTCAGAAATCAGGAGTGTCAGATGTAGTCCCAAGTTAACACTTGCAGGTGAGTTTCACAGTGCAGGACTGAAGCGTTTTACTTGGAGACCTCCTATTCTTTTCATATGATTGCAGGAGAAAAAAAAAAAAGGTGCCTATTATACATGTAAAGTGAAATGATTCACTGCACAGAGTATCCACCATCTTCCTTTCAGGGCTATATTTCAAGAGGTTTGGCAGCGAAGCAGACTAGCTGTGTGAGAGCAGAAACCTCCACTGGTGAGCAGGGAGAGTGGCTCCGTAACATCAGCCATGGAGCAGAAAGCTGGAAAATGGGGGTGGGGAGGCTGGTGTAATTTTATTTTACCAAATGCTTAAACGATCTTTGACTTAGTTGTTTGTTTTGTGGTTTGGTTTTTTTTTGGAATACACGAATGAGGCATTTTTATATTTATCGCACACACAAACCTTGCCTGCTTGAGACGGAGAAGCGCGTTTTCTCCCACTTGTCTAAATCCATTCGTTGGGAAGGGGAGAGGGTGGGGGGGAACGTCTTGGCGAACTCCCCCCGGCCCCCGAGAAGGTTCTGCTTTATTTTCCATTATTTTTTTTAAAAAAAACTTGATCTCGAAGGCGCAAGGTGGTGGTTTTAAGACGCTGACGGGGGGGTGGGTGGGTGGATGTGGGGTGGGGGGGCACGATTTGCTGGTCCCGCTGGAATCGCCGCCGGTGTGTGCGGTTGTGGGGAGGCCGGGGGAGCCGCGGTTTTTTTTTTGGAGGGGAGCGGGGGGGCTCCCCTGGCCCCGCTCCAGCGGCAGGTGGATGCTGCGGGGCTCGGCTCGGGGCTTCCCCCGCTCTCCGGCGCTCCAGCCCAGGGAGCTGCGGGTCCGGGTGCAATGGCTGCCCGCCGTTCGGGGCTGCCGCCTGCTTTAGGGCTGGGTTATTTTGATTTTTCCGTCGCCCCTCCGCCCCTCCAGGTGAGGCTGCACGCCACCGCCACCCCCCCGTCCCCCCCTCCCACCTCAGCCCTTCCCGAGCAGCCGCCGCCACCCCTCGGTCCGGCCCCGCTCCGCTGCCGGTGCGGGGAGCGCCCGCGTGCGGGATCGGGGGCGGGCGGGGAGCTCCGGAGTGCGGGACCGAGCGGGCTATTTGTGCAACAGTCCCTCCCCCCTCTTCCCGTTTTTTTTTTTCCTTCTTTTTTTTTTTTTTTTTCCCCCCTCTCTCCCCCTCCATCCTCCTGCGGCGAGTTTAAATGTTTCTTTTGTTAATTGACGCCCCGAGTGCTCCCAGCCCCTTCCCTGCGCGCAGCCCGGGCCGGCCGAGGACGTGAGCACGCCCAGATCCGCGGGGCCGAGCGGGTATGTGCGGGAGGAGGAGGAGGAGAACGTGGTGGTGCTGCTGGTGCAAAAGAAGCTACGAGCACCAAGCACATTTGCGAGGAATAATTTAACGCTGGTGTTTGTTTTTCGGGGTTTTGAGTGTTTTATATTTTTTTTCCTTCCCTCTCTGCTTTCTCTCTCTCTTTTTCTTTTTCTTTTTTTTTTTTTTTTTCTGCTCAGGATTTAAATGCCACTCAAAGCATCCCCAAATCCGCTGGTCTCCGGTTTCTTCCGAGACAATAATTGGATCACACGCTGCATTTGAAGAGCTCGGGTGTTTTACCCACGAAGGTAAGTGGGCTTATGAACCTGCACCGGGGCTGGACGGTCACGAAAAGCTTGGCTGCCGTTCAGGGTGATGGTTTTCTTCTCGTTCCCCTCCCCTCTCCCCCAGCCCCGTGGCCAGGCTTAGCTCTACCTGAGGAACTTGCATCCCTGGGTTAAACGTGGGAAAAGGGGGCGGGGGGGGGGTGTCTCCGCGCCCACCCCGCAAAGCTCAGCAGATGCCCCGGGGGAGTCGGCGATCCTCAGCGCCCGGTGCCTCTGCCCCTGGAACAGCGCCTGGCAGCACAGTAAGGAAGGAAACAGCCTAATCCCCTCTTACAAGAAACTATTCGTCATCATTTTTTTCTTTTTTTTTTTTTTTTTTTCCTTGGGTGAGAAATACTGTAGGCGCCCATCTCCCCTCCTCCCTCCCGCCCCCGTTGCGAGCGCCGGCTCCTTTGACCGCACCTCGCCTCTCTTTCAGCCCATCCTTTCCAGGGACCCAAAAGTTAAGCCCCCCCCCCCCCCCCTCCACACCTGCCCGTGGCACCAGCCGTACGCTGTGCATTCCCCCTTTTTAACCTATTCCCCCTCTGTCTAATCCGAGTCCGTCCAGCCCCCGCCCCCCCCCCTCCCCCTTTAAACTAGGTTGCAAAGCCGCCGTATACCCCGCAACTCCTAAAAAACTTCTCCCCTTGCTGTGATTTATATTTCTGTGCTAACAAAAAAAGGACAAACAAAAATATTCTCGAGCCTCCTCTGTGGATGACTTCTTTATTTCTTTTTTTTTTTTTTTAAATATAATGCATTTCCTTCTTCCCCTTTAATTTTTTTTTTTTTTTGGCAAGGAAATTTGCTCCATCTCCAGCAGCAACCACTGCTCCTTTTGATGTTGTGGTACGCCGTGCGCATGCGCTTCACATTAGAATTACTGCACTGGCCAGAATAAGTTGGATCTCTTCTCTTCACTGAAACCCTAAATCATATCAAAAGCTAAAGGGATGCTGAGAGTCCGGAAAAAGGGTTACTTTGGGATTTGGTCCTTCCCTTTAATCATAGCCGTAGTGTGTGCACAGAGGTAAGTGACGAAAGGTACCTTTTGCTTTACTTTGAACGGCACTGCATGCTGCCGTCGAGAGAAATTTACAGCTTGGGTCTGAGAAATAAGGAATAATATGGAAATCTTTTTGTTTGTTTTTTTTTTCTTTTTTCCTTTAGTGTCAATGACCCTAGTAATATGTCACTGGTAAAAGAGACCGTGGATAGACTGCTGAAGGGCTATGACATTCGCTTGAGGCCGGATTTTGGAGGTATTTGACTGCTTTTCGATACGAGAGATTCCATACCCGGGCTGGGTCCCTTTTGGGGTGTGGGGGTTTTAAACGCGTTCTGGGGGGCTGTTGCTTTGGGTGGGGGGAGGGTGCGTGTTGCCATTTTCTCCATCTGACCCAAAGTTGAGCCCATCGTCGCTCAATTTCCCGAGCCCGGGGTGATGCTCTGAATGCGATCACTTCCATCTCTCGCACGTTTGCGATCGGTCCCTCATTTTCCCGTGCGCGCTGCCACTTCATTAACCCGCAGTTAAACCCTCGTTTAACTGGTTTTATCGCCGTGCAAAGCTCTTGTTTAAGTTTACCCAGCGTTCGCTCCCCCCTCCGCTTTAATGTGCCTGCGAGTTACTGTTTTTTGAGCCCAAGATGTGCTGTTAAACCCGCACGAAAATGTCATTTAACCCCCTGCGTGCTCCTACTTTCAACTAGTTTTATTTCGGACGTGTTCGCGGGTGGGGTGTCTCCTCCTCCCTCCTCCACCCCCCCCCCCAACCCTCCCCGGGGGGGCCTCGCTGCCCGCTATCCCCCGGGTTGTCCCTTTCGCTACAGCCGGGGCGCGGCCGCGGAGGCCGGCGCCGGAGCCGCGCTTGCCGGCCCTGGGGGGGGGGCGGGTGGAGGGTGGGGGGTAAGCGGGGCAGCCTCGCCCGCTGCCCACCCGGGTGCCTCCGGGCGCGCCCCCGCCACGTGCGCGCGCGTTACATAAAGCACCGCCAGGGCTGCCGGGGGGCGCGCAGGGTGAGCGCGGTGCGTTGGGAGCTGCTCTTGCTTGGATTTATTTATTTTATTGGGGGGGGGGGGGGGGGGGGGCACGACAAACGCTGTTTATTTATTTGTTTATTTATTTCCTCCCCTCCCGACTCCCTTGCGTTTTGTTCGAACGCGTAGCGCCGCGCTTAACTCCGGTAAGAACGAGTTAAGTTCTCCCGAGATCCCATTGCGGACCGTCTTGTCGGTTTTGCAGGTCCCCCAGTGGCTGTGGGCATGAACATAGACATTGCCAGCATAGACATGGTCTCGGAAGTCAACATGGTGAGTACGCGGGGGTCGGGGCCGGTCGCTCTCTCACGGGGGTGGCCCTCGCCGCCCCCTCCCGCCCCCCCCCCCCCCGCCCCCACCGAGGCGGAGCGGTGCCTGCGGCCGCGTGGGGACCCGCCGCGGCCTCCCGCCTCGGGGAGGAGCACGTTGAGGCTGGGCTTGGCGGGGAGCGGCCGGGAGGGGAGGGTCGCGTTTACCCTTCCCCGCCCCGCGAGGGGGAACTTCGCTGTCCCCTCTCTCCCCCTCCCCGCCCCGCCCGGTAGCCCCGGGGCGGCAGCGCCGGCCCCGCGGCCGCTTCCTGCGGCTCCTCAGCCCGACCGCCCGCGCGCCGTGCCGCGAGCAAGGCCGCCCCCTGCCGGCCGCGCGTGCGCACTGCACCCACCGCTCCGCGCGCGGGGAATATGCGCGGGGCGGGGGGGGGGGGGGGGGGCGGGGGCCGCGGGACCCCACGCGCGCGGCGGGCGCGGGAAACGCGGCTTTAGCGGCTGCACGTGGCGTCGCGCCTCTCGTTGTCATTCGCGTTGTCCTCTTCAAACCCCTCATTTCGTCTGCCGGTTCCCGCTCGTTTAACTTCTGCGTGTAGCCAGACCCCATCAGTTACCGTTTATATTTTATTTTTTTCCTGACGCTCTTTTGGCCGGTGGTGACCGACACAATGATTTTTCCAAGTTTAATTCCCCCCCCTCCTCCCCCAGACGTTGGTCTCTGAGCGTGCCCGTGACGCTCTCTGTGTTTTGGAGCGAAATTAAGTGTTTGTGAAGTGGAGAAAATGGGAGAACGCTCCGATTCCTGCTGTGAAAGACGGTGGTTTTGGTTTAGACCAAACTTTTCTAGCTCTTACTCTTGGAAACGTTCGGGGTCATGCTCTGAAGTGCGTATCTTTAGTTACATCTGGGCTGAGGACGCAGAATGTGGCCTGGTACTCGTAAGGTTTTATAAGAGAAGGCCAAAATAAAGGCACTGAAGCGTGGCAGGAGCAACACATACGAAAAATAAAAGTGGTTTTGAGAAATACTTGTTACTAGTGATAAAAGCGTTTTGTTTGAAGCAAACTTTGTGTTATTTTTGAGGAAGCTGTAAGTCATTTTAAGCAAAATGTTATTTTAGGGATGCTGCTGTAGCTGTAGTGATGCATTTCAAAAGGATTTTTTTCTTAAAATTTACAGCCTGCGTTCATATCATCTTACTACTAAAATATCTTGTTTAATTCCTCCGTGGCGTGTTTGTGTTCTGAGGCGTGTTGCACTGAACTGATCGGCAAACACTTGCTCTCAAACGACGCGTTGCGTGACACGTCACGAGGGGATTTTTTTATAATGTAAAATACAGCCCCTGGTCTGATTTGAGGATGATGTTACTGGTGGTTGTGCTGTCAGACTGGGAGGCCTTGGTGACAGAGAGCTTGACGCTGCTTTGTTGTTTGTTTTTTTTTAATTCCCTCCCTGGAGATATCAGAAAAACTCAATAATTTCTTCTTGAGCGACATTACTTATTAAATATTTCTAAGGGGCTAAAATGGGCTTCTGAACTTTGTTTTGCTAAACTTGTAATTTCCTACCTTCAGGAGCTTTAAGCGCAAAGAAAGAGAATAGTGTTGTGTTTCAGACTGCTTGCTTTTCATCAGGAGAACCATGAGTAAGAGAGAGAGACGGCCGAGCAGAGTTGTTTCTTAGACAGCCATGGGCAGCCTGGGAATGATGAGGGTTTTCTGTATGGAACCACAATCTTCCAGGTCAGCGTTGTATCCTCGCGTCTTTTCCACACTGGAAGGTAGCGCCACATGTTTTCTTTCCTTAAGAAAAGGTTGTGAAGCTTCTTGAAGTCTTCTTTTCTTTGTTTCTGTCAACGATTTCTAGAAATCTGGTCTCCAGTTAAAGGTGACAGCATGTCAGAAAACCCTGACCCAACACAGATGTGTTTATATATAAAAATGGGTATATTTATAAAGCTGTGTGTATGTAAAACTGATTTTTAGTGTGCTGTAGTCAGTTTATTGTGTTTTTATAATGAAATGTTTGACCTTTGCGAGAAGTCTTTTCAGACTATCTGCAGAACTCCAGGGGGAGGAGGAAGGGGGGGGGAACTGTGTAGGCAATTTTGTCCCACACGTTTGCCTAAAGCATTTAAGCTCCGGGCTTATTTTACTCTCAGAAGCTGCCTATTTCTTAAAACCAGGCATCGTTTTGCATAATTGTTTTTTTTCCACTTAGAGTTTCGGAAGAGATTCCAAACGAAGATTATTTTCTTAAAATGTTTAGCTACAGAATGTACCACGGAACAGTTCATTTTACAGTGATCTCTATAGCATAACAAGTACTAATATACCCTGCTAGGCCTGAAATAAATGAGGAGACAAGCAAGCAAGCAACAAAATATTGATATACTATGATGCCTTGGCTCTTTCTTTGCGAAGTCACCAGAATTAGGGGTAGAAACCAGAGGAATACCACTGAATGCTGGCTGATGCAAAGCCTTCTGAGATAATGAGCGACAGAGAAAGATCTCTTTGGATTTATGGACCTATTTTTGCGAGCCGCGGGCTCGCCGTTGCTTTGCCTGTAGTTGTGGCAAACACCCACTGACTCGAGAAAGGCAAATCGTTGCCTGGGGTCATGTATTAACATTAATGGGATCAAACTTTTGCCTTGGGAGGAAGGCTAAATAATCACAGTTATTTCACTTGAGATAATTTCTGTTAACTCCAATGTTAACTGGCTTTCAAATTACTCTCCTTGCATTTCTCTTCCAGTCTTGACACGTTCTAGCTAATGTGTACGTTTGCGCCGCTCTGCAGGCAGAAGGCTTGTCTCCAGTGTCACGAAGTTAATAACAAAAATTATGCTTTGCTGTACAGGAGAATTTAGAGTCACTGATACGGGAAGCGAATGTGTATTTAGGATGTTCAAGAATATTCTTGTCGACTTTGAATCCTTAAAGAGGGGTTAAATACTTCACGTCCCAACAAGCTCGTAGCTTAACAGGCTTTACAGTTGCCTTCCTTGTACGCCATAAAGTTGAAAGTATAAGCTGTTTAACCTTTTGTAGACGGAAACCTCAACCAGCACGTTACAATTAAAAAATGGTTTCTAGGTACTGGTGCTTGCGAAAATAATTATTTCCAGCTCTGGGGAGAGTGTTGAATGCACGTGAGAACAGGGAGAGCTTCAGGCGCGTGTGGTTGTTGACAAATGTCACGACTGTTTGGGATATTTATTATTTATTTACTTCTTGTATTTTGCAAAGAAAAAAATGTAATGGTTTTGTGCAGTGCAATAGGGATTGTGGCTGACTGCACTCACCTCTCTGCACCAGGCCCTGCAGTGTTGTTGAGTGTATGCTTTCTGCTATTCACACTGGAGATTTTCTTAAGGTTTCTCTTGTTTAGGTAACAATGGCAAACAAACACGGAGAGGTGTGAAAGCTGCTCAGATGGGTTTCCTGGGCTAATGAGTTGAGTCTTACATAAGATTAGCTGTGTTGCAGTGAGTCTAATGCAATATTCTCCAGGTAGTTTCCAGGCATTTCTTACTGTACTTGAATTTTCTTCTTCGTTTCCTTTTCCTTCATACTAACCACTTATTTTAAAAATAACTCCAGAGAGCTGAACCAGTGTTAGCTAGGATGTCACACTTTCACATTTTCATCTCCTTATTTAATTACTGGAGTAGACCCCTTGACAACACAGCAACTAAGGGTGTTCCCCATTCTAATTTTTTTTTCCCCTTTCCTCTCAACAGTTCACTCCTAAACGGTTTCTAAAAATTGGTGCAGGTTCATTAAGAAGTACAGAAGTAAATTTTCTTCCCTAGACACCACTGAAGATTCTGCATCACACGTTGTGCATTTGATCTATCTGGATAAGGCACGAGGATTTTTATGGATAATGTCGATCATGTGGTGGTTTTCAATGTCTTGACTTATTCCTTATTAAATAGGTCAACATCTTTTATTATTTTTTCTCTCCTTTCAGTTGTGGCTATTCTGGGATTCTAGTACAGGATGTCTTGAAAAGAGAGCGAAATGCTCAGTGGATATGGTTGTGGTTTTTTTTTTACCCAGGAAATACACACTTTTTTGAAGTGAAGGGTTGTATATTAAATTAAGTATAACTGTTCATGCTGTGGGTCGTTAGGGTTCTGCAGAGAGGAATCTGACAGGTTTATTTAATATAAAGTATTTGCTTGCTTATTGTATAGATTTTGGCACACGGATGTGTACCTGGAGTTAAATAGGCACAATGGATTGGTTTGTCTTCGTGGGAGCCATTAGGGTTGATTGAGTACATAATCCTTCCATCAAGTGGGACTTGGAGAAACAAAGGAGCTGTTATCATCTGTCAGGGAAAGCTTTACCTATTAGCCTTTGCCAAGCTTTACACAACAGAGTGTAGTAACTCCAAAGCTCTAAAAAGAATCTGTGTTTTTCACGTCGATATTTGAGATACGCCAGAGTCGCATAAAATAGTGTCCTACTCATAGGTAAGAAAATTCTCGATCTGAAAAGGTACAGCTGTGATTTGCTGGTAGACCTCTGACGTTCAGTTGTTTTTGATAATGAAGGCTCACTACTGGTTTTCTCAAAACCTTTAATGTTTTCTTGAAGTATTTTCGATAGGGGACATGAACAAAGCTCAAGCGGTTTTAGATTATGAAACCAATGGGAGCTACCTCTCAAGTAGTAGCAATTATCTTTTTGTGTGAAGAGAAAAAAACAAGGGGGGGTTTAAATGTTAAGAAAATAGGATGGAGCTATTTTGAATAGAAAACTTGAGGGAAAAGCCTCAGTAAAGAAAAACTGAAGAGAAAAACAGGGAAAACCAAACCAAAACGAAACAGGAAAAAAGTGTCCTATATACATGGGTACAACAAGAGGTTCCCGTCAGCAATATCTTCTTTTGCCGATCCCTTCTTGTCGTACACGTTGCTGTGCGTAATCCATTGAGAGAATAAGGAGAGGGCAAGACCGAAAATGCATTGAAAAGGAAATATTAGAAATATTGGTGCGGCGTTGCTTCCCTAAATCCTAAATACTTCCTGCTGCTAGAGACTGTTGGTTTTATTATTTCCCCTGTGTCGTGGATGCATATGCTTCCTCACGTAAAATTGCACTTCTCAGCAGACAGTTTGAATTTGGCTCTTGCCAAATTATCGTGCTTGTACTCTACTGACTCATCCTGAAGTGTCTACAGAGACTCCTGCGAATGCAGAGCAGGTGATGTCTGGCTTAGAAGTGAGAACTTTTTCCTACTGAAAGCCCTTCAGTTATTGTCTGGGATAACCTCATAAGACATTTGTTTTCAAGCTGGACTAAATTACGTTAGTACGGATTTCCGTTTCTTGTTACCACATGTGTCTAATTCAGGCCTTTTCCTGTCTTGGCTTTAGGTTATGTAAAAATAAAGAGCTCCCATGCTCAAGTGAAATGGGTCTGAAAGTGAGTTTTCATGTTGGGCTGCTCCGTCTGGATGAAAGTTTTCATGTTGGTTTCGCAAGAATATGAAATGATTTCTCTAGAAACGCAGTGAGTTTGCAACTCACTTTTATTAGGTTGCTCAGAAGCAATAATATTTATGTATTTATTATGTGTGTCCACGTGATACATCTCCAGAAGCATGACATAATTCGCGTTCCTTTTTAAGGTCAGGATAAATGGTTTGTTAATTGGATTGCACTTTGGGTGCGCTGCAGTGTTGCAAAATGTTAATCAGTCGAAAATCTGCTCGTTTCCTCCCTGGTGGGGATTTTTCAAAGGGATTGCTTGCTTCTCCAGACCAGGGGATGGTTGTCAGTAATTTAAAGAGATTGCCTTGGAGGTGATTTGTACAACTGAATTAATAATTATTGCCGCCTTGGTTTCAGAAAGCCTTGACCTATAAATATTTAAGTAACTTGGCTCCTGCCATAGAAGAACAGATTTATTTATCTTTATATGTTTTATGGGCAGCGTCTTGGTGCTAAACTGTGGGAAGTGTACTTTGTTAGCTCCTACTGTAGGCTGCTTTATTTCATAACTTCTCTATTGAAAATCACATAAAATCTTTATAGATGAGCCATGTAGTAGAATGAAAGATTTTTATGTTGGGCTCTACCAACTTGTTACAAGTTTCAGCTGTTCCGATGTTCGTATTTGTGCTTCTTAGTGACTTGAAAGTCTGTCAGTGCACCATGATTAAATCCTTATTATTCCTCCCTCCTTTTTTTTTTTTTTATCCTCACACCCTGTGCAAGGTTTAAAGCAGAGCCTTTCGTATACAACCGTGTTGAAGTACAGTCTTGTTAGAGTAATAATTTTTTTTTTTTTTTCTAGAAGCAATCGAGATTCGCTGTAGGCTTTTAGTGGTTGATGCTGTAGGTCTCTGCGAGTATGGCTTAGATAAGCGGGATGCAGTCCCTTCGTTTCAAAGGAAGGTGCTTTCCTGTGAGATAATTTTTGAAATGCCTCTTTTAGGCAATGGAAGATAGCATCTGGTTTGTCTGTGGAGTTAAGAACTTTGGAAATAGCCAAATATCTCGAGGTGTTATCAATACCAAAAAACTGACTGCTATGGTAATTTAAAAATAAGCGAATGTGCATAATTAGATTGAAATTGTAGGCATGCTGGGGGCTGACAAAAAGATAAACAGGACAGAAGCAGCCTTTGTGCTTTATTGTAATTACTCGTACCGTGCTTCCACAGGGATTCCCACCCTGCTCACGTTTCTTGACAGCAATGCTGTGTGCAGAGGACGTATAATAACTAGTATAACACAAGGGAAAAATAGTGCTGTAGTGGACATATTTATAGTTTTACCTGTCTGAGGGCCAGGTCTTGAAGCTGTCATGCTCTCGCTTTATAGGTTTTTGCCTACAAAGATCTTTGCCTCCAAGTTGTCTGGCTGAGTGTTTGCAAATTCATGGAAAGGTTTTGCCCAGACTTGGAATCGCATCCATTGCGTACGGGCTTTCTGTCTGAATTTTGCAGATGAGTATGTAATTGCTTCCCAGTCAGAACTAAAATTGCTGTTCTAAATATGAAAAACGTTTCACACCAAGGAGCTTAGTGCGTGTGTGACTGAATATGGAACGTGTAGGTCATATTTAACGTAGGTTGTCACAGGCCAGACAAAGCATCTCGAGTGCGAGTTCTTCCCATGTCCCCAGACTTCACAAAGGGACTCTGCTATTTCTGTCTTGAGCTGCTGTTTGCATATCTCTAGCAAGGTTAAATCTTAGTAATTTTTATTCTGTAAATACTGACACAAGGATTACCAGTTTTCAAGTAATAAGAATTTAACTATGTGGGGGAAAATAAGCAACGCTTCTGACTCTTTTTTGTATTTTTTTCCATTTTCAATGTGAGCTGTTGTGGTCAATACAGCAGTTCAGAGTATTTCCACTGGTCTTTCCTATAGAGAAAGCACTGATTCATTGTGTTTGTGCTGAAAGACAAACTCAGCTCCATAAATTCTGAACAAGTAGAAGAGAAAAATTACAGAGAATTTGGCCTTGGATAGGGGTGGTATATTAAATTACCCTAGTGAATGCACATTAAAACAATCCAGCTGCTTGAAGCGGAAAGTCCTCGTTCCAGTGCCTGCTCTCTGGACTATTTTTTTTTTTCTTCTTTTTTTTTTTTTTTTTTCATCTTTAATGAATAGACATTTCCATTAACTAAGCAACTCTGTGAAAATGGTTTAAAACCCAGCATTTTCCTTCACAGTTGAGTGTCTTGATGGCTGCTTTTTTTTTATGTCTCCTTCCTGTGGTCATGAGTTTTGAATTCTTTTGCTGTGGGTGCAGGGGATGCAAATAGCTTTTTAGCCTGGGGTGGTTGGGAGTGCAAGTATTCAGGTTGCAGAAGACCAGGAGCCAGACGTCTTCCATGTCATGAATTAACCCATGGAAGGCTGCCAACACGTCCTTTACCAGCTCTACCTGCTTTTCCATGAGATTTAAATATCGTAAACCGGTCTGGATGGAATTAAGTAGGAACAAACATGCCTGCTTACCGGGAACAGCTCCATCCTGAATAGAAGTGTAGTACAGATCCTCAAGAAATTGAGAAACTAGTCAAAATGGCCCAAACTTTTGTGAAGGTAAGAACGAGGCGAGTCATCCCAGACAATTTTCTTGGGAAGTTGTTTTGAATTGATGGAGCGTGAAGGATCCTAACGTGCAAAATGAGTGTGGAGTTAGGTAGAGATCACGCTGAACCTGTTGGAGGTGAGAAGGTCTCCCAGAGAAGTTTGTAGGTTTTCATATATTCGGGATGTCCACGAACTGTGACTCTTGAGGTTTTGATTTTTTGGAAGTGTTTCTCGTTCGACTTCTTTGATTGTGTAGGACTGGGAAGCAGCCAGAAGTTCCTATTGATTTCAAGGAACTGAAGGCATTTTCTTTTTTTTCTCATGTAATAATTGTCTGAATAAGGTACTGAAAAAAATACTTACTGCCGTGGATGCAGAGCCCTTTGGAAAATGTGGTCCTAATTTCCATTGTGGATTAATTCTTTTTTTTTTTTTTTAAATGGAAATTTGAATTGTTTTTTAATCCTTGAGGTCCTTTCTGCTCAACTGAATAAAATTAGTGCTCCAACTTATTTGTTCTCTGTAAAGATCTTTTGAAAAGGTCTTTTGTAAAAAAACCCCCAACATATACATGTTTTATTACATCCATTTAGTGGAAGTAGTGAAATATTGTCAATTCCTTATGGTCTCTGAAGGTAAATATGTGTTATCATTTACATAACAGTTATTACCCAGTAGAGGAGTCATTGTTAGGGACCATTGTGTAATCTCTATTTGTTTTTTTTTTTAAAGTGTACTTTTGAGTTAATAGACCCTGCGGCTCCAAAGGAATTGTAGGGCATTCTGCATGTTTTTCTTCCTCTTTCAAGCACTGCTGACCCAATAGGCTCTGTTTGCTCCCTTAGGGGTTCACATTAGCAATGTTAATCCATGTTTGACAAGATGTATGCTGAGGGAGTCAGAAAATTTAAGTAAAAAAAACCAACCCAGTATTATTTTGAAGGTCTGGTAGGCTGAGTTTCTAAAGTAAATACTTTAGGAGCATAACTCTTTTATTATCCCCTATTATAAAATGATGTACACTTTTAGATAATGTACAGGGAAGAAAGAAATACGATTAAACAAATCTACATGTCATGTTTACAAACGAAAAGCAGCATTTTGCAGCTTAATTGTATTATTGTTTCACTAATCATGTAAGTTCAAAAAAGTCTGAAATCTTCCTAAAATTTATGTGAATGTTCAGTCTGCTGTACTGTCCTGTTGCTCTTTTTCACTGACGTTTTGCGGTGGAAGACGGTTTTAGGAGTTCCATCCCTAATGGAATTAGAGAGGTGGTGTTCGTATCTTACAGCATATCTCGCCTTAGGTTGCTTGGGATAAAATGCTTAACAACCAAAGTAGGTAGAAAAATGACTTGCAAAATCACTTTTATTTTGAAAGCAGCTTTTTTTGTCAAAGGTATAGGAATGTTTACGGAGTTAAGCATAGCTGAGACCTTTTGTACCAAGTTTCCGTAAAAAAAGACAAATAATAAATTATAACTGATGTATAAGTCACTGAAAAATAGGTTTGTAATGGAAATGCCAGGAGACCTTTAGCTATAATCATTCTTGTTAGTGTAAATGCCTAGAAATGAATACAGTTTTCATTGATCTACTATTATGTGACACAAGTGACCACTTAAAGAGAAATCCATAATAATTCTCGTTATCTGGCTGCATTCAAAAACGCAGTTAAAAATACCCACCTCTGTGCACAGGCTTTGCAGAATGCTTCTGTGAGCTCCAGTCCCACATGAGAGTTGTTTTGAAGTCTCCAAATGTGTAAATCTGACGGCGATTTCTCCACGGAGGCTATTTCTGCCTTGTTCTCACAGAAGGTTTGTGGGTACTTCGGGGACTTGAAACGCAACGCAAGATGGTTCCTGGGAGGTCTCAGACATCAAGTGTGAATGGGAACAGGGTGGTCCTCTCCGAAATTGTGGTTGTGCAGTAGCCGCTCTTTGGAAGCGAATGGAGGTACTTGGTACCGTTTTTATTGGCCGGAAAGTCATAAGACCTGGCTGATGGCTTTGATTTAAGAAGAATCCTGAAGGGCTGCAGGAAGGCTGGACGGGGGCTGTTCACAAGGGCGTGTAGCGACAGGACGAGGGGCAATGGTTTTAAACTAGAGCAGGGTTTAGATATCAGGAAGAAATTTTTCTTATGAGGATAGTGAAACCCTGGCACAGGCTGCCCAGAGAGATACTGGAGGCTGCATCCCTGGAGACATCCCAGGCCAGGCTGGATGGGGCTCTGAGCAACCTGCTCCTGTTACAGATGACCCTGCTCACTGCAGGGCTGGCACCAGGTGGCCTCTAAAGGTCCCTTCCATTCTAACCATGGTGATAGAAAAGCTGACCCAGGGGCTGGAGCAGCTCTGCTCCGAGGACAGGCTGAGGGAGCTGGGGTTGTCCAGCTGGAGAAGAGAAGACTCCGGGGGGACCTTATCCCTGCCTGCAGTGCCTGAAGGAACCTACAGGGAGGCTGGGGAGGGACTTTGTACAAGAGTGTCCAGCGATAGGACAAAGGGGAAATGGATTTAAGTTAAAGGAAAACAGATTTAGATTGGATCTTAGGAAGAAATTCTTCAGTGCGAGGGTGGCCAGACTCTGGCACAGATTGCCCGGAGAGGCTGTGGCTGCCCCCTCCCTGGAGATGTCCAAGGCCAGGTTGGATGAGCCTGGAGCAACCTGGGCTGGTTGAGAGGCGTCCCTGCCCATGGCAGGGGTTGGGTTGGATGAGCTCTAAGGTCCCTTCCAACCCAGGCCATCTAGGATTCTAAAATTAGAAGCTGACGAGTCCAGTCATAGGAAGAGTGTACTTTTTAACTCTTAGTCTTGAGTCTCTACCATCATCAGATGCTTTGGTGAGGCAGCATTAGGAGGCTCGTATGGTTCTACCAAGGTCAAACTTTGCCTGTTGATAAATGTAAGACATCATTTTACATCAATATCTTTCTGGCGTCCTTTTTTCCTTGGAGAAATGACTAAAACCAAACCTTTTGTTCTGAATCATAAAATCATGTTGGGTAAGGTAACGCAAAGTCTTAAGTGTAGAATTAAATTTTGATTCACTTCTAATTTAATTGAGTTTTTTGTGCACACAATGGTGTATGAACTTTTGATACGGCATTTGACATTTCACAGAGATACAGCTACGCCACGATGGCACGCTGACTGGGAAACAGTTTTGTTAAAGGCAGCAATTATGTAGTAAAGATTCAGAATGAGAGATCTCAATCAAAATTGCTGCTCTTGTCTACAGAAAAAGTTTTGGTTTAATCATTTTTATGGGGAAACAAATGCTTGTGTAAGCAAGACTTCATCTTTTATGTAACTTGAGTTAAACTTTCCGAAAGCAAAGAACACGCGTATGTGTTTTTTTCATTAAGGAATTCATACCAAAGTACATTTTCAAATGGAGCGTGTAGTACTGGTGGCAGGTAAAACCATTGTTCATTTTTCCTTTGTAATTTTAAATAGTTTGCATTTATTCCTTTCAGTATCCATTAGCAAATTATACTGGAAAAAGCTTTTTTTTTTTTTTTGTAAAGTAGGTATCGTATCATTACAGTTAAATATTGATTGCAGTCTAGAGAACCTTTTTATCTTTGTAGGTGCTAGGAACCAAAATATTATTTATCTGGAGGGATTAATATTTCTGCTTTCCTCAAGTTCTATCTAATAAGATACCGTAACTCTTGGGATTTAGTTTTTTTTTTTTAGGTGGTTTTTTTTTTTCCTTTTCTGTGCCTATGTTGACAAATGACAATGAATCACCAGCTTAGAAGTGAACCCTTGTATGCTCGTGGCTGTTTGTGGTAAATTTGCTGCCTGGCTTTTGAAAATGCTTTCTTGGTTTTGCGCTCAAGGAGCGTTTGCTCTCAAAAGAACCGTGTCGCTGCGTTTTTTTGACTGGCCTGAGCCTGAGTTTACCTCCACCATGTTGAAGTTTACTATTCGGAGCAGCAGGACGTAACGCAAGAAGTAACATGTCGAAACCACAGCGTCGAGGTCAAATATTAGTCAAAACTTTTTTAGCAGTAGAAATACTGGAGGGCTGAAATTTGATTTAGGTTACTCAGAGAACTGCTGTGATTTCCCTGGAAAGGTTTTGGGTGTAGTTGATCCTACCTGGGGAGAAAAGGACGGAGTGAGAAACGCATGTCAGGAGTTCCACGTCCTAAATCATAGAATCATAGAATGTTAGGGATTGGAAGGGACCTCGAAAGATCATCAAGTCCAATCCCCCTGCCAGAGCAGGAATGCCTAGACTATGCCACACAGGAACGTGTCCAGGCAGGTCTTGAATGTCTCCAGAGAAGGAGACTCCACAGCCTCTCTGGGCAGCCTGTTCCAGCGCTCCGTCACCCTCACTGAGAAGAAGTTTCTTCTCGAGTTTAAGCGGAACCTCTTATGTTCCAGTTTCAGCCCATTACCCCTTGTCCTATCAGTGGTTGTCACCGAGAAGAGCCTGGCTCCATCCTCGTGACACTCACCCTTGATATATTTGTAAACATTAATGAGGTCACCCCTCAGCCTCCTCTTCTCCAAACTAAAGAGCCCCAGCTCCCTCAGCCTTTTCTCATAAGGGAGATGCTCCACTCCCTTAATCATCCCAGTTGCCCTGTGCTGGACTCTCTCCAGCAGTTCCCTGTCTTTCTTGAACTGAGGGGCCCAGAACTGGACACAGTATTCCAGATGGGGTCTCACCAGGGCAGAGTAGAGGGGAAGGAGAACCTCTCTCGACCTACTAACCACCCCCTTTCTAATACACCCCAGGATGCCATTGGCCTTCCTGGCCACAAGGGCACAGCGCTGGCTCATGGTCATCCTGCTGTCCACCAAGACTCCCAGGTCCCTTTCCCCTACACTACTCTCTAATAAGTCATTCCCCAACTTATACTGGAACCTGGGGTTGTTCCTACCCAGATGCAAGACCCTACATTTACCCTTGTTGTATTTCAGTAAATTTTTCCCCGCCCAACGCTCCAGCCTGTCCAGGTCTCACTGAATGGCAGCACAGCCTTCTGGTGTGTCAGCCACTCCTCCCAGCTTGGTGTCATCAGCAAACTTGCTGATAGTACTCTCGAGTCCCTCATCCAAGTCATCGATGAATATATTGAATAATACTGGTCCCAGTACCGACCCTTGAGGCACTCCACTGGATACAGGCCTCCAACCAGACTCCGCCCCATTGACCACAACTCTTTGGCTTCTTCCCCTTAGCCAGTTCGCAGTCCACCTCACTACCCGAGAGTCTAGACCACACTTCCTCAGTTTAGCAGCAAGGATGCTGTGGGAGACTGTGTCAAATGCTTTACTGAAGTCAAGGTAGACCACATCCACCGCTCTGCCATCATCTATCCACCTTGTTATATCCTCATAAAAGGCTATGAGGTTAGTCAAGCACGACTTCCCTTTGGTGAAGCCATGTTGACTGTCTCTAATGACCCTCTTATCCCTGATATGCCTTGAGATGGCACCAAGGATAAGTCGTTCCATCACTTTCCCAGGGATGGAGGTGAGGCTGACCGGTCTATAGTTTCCCGGGTCCTCCTTCTTGCCCTTTTTGAAGACTGGAGTGACATTTGCTTCCCTCCAGTCCTCAGGCACCTCTCCCGTCTCCCAAGACTTGGCAAAGATGATGGAGAGTGGTCTAGCAATGACATCAGCCAGCTCCCTCAGCACCCGTGGATGCATCCCGTCTGGACCCATGGATTTATGGATGTCCAGATTGCTTAATTGGTCCCTAACCCAGTCCTCATCGACTAAAGCAAACTCCTCCACTGCCCTGACTTCCTCTGGGGCCTCAGGGGAACGGGGCTCCTCAGCACAGCCTCCGGCAGAGTAGACAGACACAAAGAAGGCATTCAGTAACTCTGCCTTCTCTGTATCATGTGTCACCAAGGCACCCACCTCATTCATCAGTGGGCCTACATTGCCTCTGGTGTTAGTTTTATCTGCCACATATTTGAAAAAGCTCTTCCTGTTGTCCTTGACCCCTCTCGCCAGGTTCAATTCTAGGGAGGCCTTTGCTTTCCTAGTTGCCTCCCTACACCCTCGGACAACAGCCTTATATTCTTCCCAAGCAGCCAGCCCTGCCTTCCAAGAGCTGTAAATTCTCCTCTTGCCCTTGAGCTTACCCAGCAGATCCCTGTTTAGCCACCCAGGTCTCCTGGCTCCCTTCCTTGACTTCCTACATGTCGGGATGCTCTGATCTTGAGTCCAGGGTTGCAATTCTGCTTGCTATTTTGTTTCTGCTACATGAGATCCTGAACTCCACCATTTCGTGGTCACTGCAGCCAAGGCAGCCCTCAACCTTTACTGCTTCAACCAGATCCTCCTTGTTAGCGAGGATGAGGTCCAGCAGTGCTCCTCTCCTAGTCGGCTCCTCCACCATTTGCATCAGAAAATTATCATCGATGCACTGGTGGAACCTCCTGGACTGTGGCTGGCTGGCTGAGTTGTCCTTCCAGCAAATGTCAGGGAAGTTAAAATCCCCCACGACAACCAGGGCCTGTGATTGTGAGACCGCTCTCAGCTGGATGGTATTCAAGACATGGTAGTTGCTCTTTCACGTAAAGAGCGACTCCACCACCTCGCCTGGCTGGCCTGTCTTTCCTGAAAAGGACAGAGCCACCCATGACCACATTCCAGTCATGTGAGCTGTCCCACCATGTCTCTGTAATTGCCACCAGATCATAATCTCCTGCCCGAACCCAGGTTTCTAGCTCCTCCTGCTTATTCCCCATGCTGCGTGCATTGGTGTATAAGCATTTCAGGGAGCAAGCTGAGCACACTGATCTCACCCTAGGGGGATGCCTTCGCTAGAGTTGGCGTTCGGAATGAACACTTTGCTTTGTTTATTTTGTATGATACCTTAAATAGGAAGCAGCTGTATTCTGGTGGCCTTAACTGTGAAATAAAGGGGTGAGCCTATATCTGTATTTCATTAGTTAATGGACTACGGAATATTAAATGGATTTTTATAGGTTAATACCATTAATGCACTGTTAATACATAAATTAATGCTGTTTTATAGCTCAGATGATAAATGACAGACTGCTTACTCAAGCTTGAAATCAGACTGTTTTCCACAAATTGGAAAAGAATTTTTTATATCTGATGGGCAAATCAGCAAAATAGTGTGGTATTATGAACAGAATGGGGAAAGTGTATTATTTTTGTATGACTATTTTTTTACTTCAGATTTTGATTTTTTTTTCCCCTCAGTCTTTCTGCCTCAAAATGGTATCCTTTAACCTTTCCTTACTTTTTTTTTAAAAAATATTGTGAAGATAAGGAAACTGTAGTTGGGCTTTCATAACAATAACCGTTTAAAAAATTCCCCACCATACATTCTTCTCTGTTTAAGAGAAGAATATATAGCGCGATTGCATTTCTTTAATCGGTGTTTTTTATTTCTTGAGGCTCAGTTAGAAAGCAGTGACCGGGAGGAAAGCTTGGTTTGAGAAAAAATCTTGAACAAGGGGATCTGTAGAGCAAGGAGCACAGATGGAAGTGGGTCTGGTCCTGCAGTGGAGCTTTATGGTGGTTTATTAAAACAATATTTGACATTTCTGACAGCTGTAATATTCAAGTATAGGAGCTGTATGAAAGCAGTAAGAGCAAAAGTGATTCCAGGGGTTAAGTGACAGCATTTAAATGTGTGAAATCTTTTGAGTGTGGTGATACCTATAGTCACATGGTAATACAGGAAATTATTTTGCAGAATTTAAACCTTTTTTGAATTCACCAACTTAGAAGGATGCAATTCTTTAGGTTTTTGTGGGCCACGTCATCAAGGCAATGGTGTTTAACTGCTTTTCTCTGTGACTGTATTAGATACCCACATATGGCCTAGTAGTTGTGTTTTTGAGTACAGAGAGACTATTCGGGGGCCTGAGACCAGAGAAGAGAGGAACTTCACTCCTGGAAGTGATTCATCTTTTCCTCTTTTAGATTATAGATTAACTGATTTTTTAAAAAAATAGGTTTTATTATTGTTTTTAAAAACTACCGAGGGATAAATGTTATTTCAGTCTAGTACGTTTTACCAGATGTTGTGATCAGTACCTCAGGGCAGACTACAGAAATTCAGCTATTTGGTAAACCACACTTCATAATTTCAGCTTTACTTTCGGTATGTGAGAGCTCGAGCACATCTATTTCCAGCATGTGGCTGTGCTGCAGTCGAAGGGTTCTGGCACTTGTTACGCAGGTATCAGGAACGTGGTGGTTGCGTTGGTAAATGCCTACTGGTTTTACCAATTGCCTTCTGCAAGAATACTCTTTCCCAAGAAACTTTTTGAAGCACGCTTGCTGCGCTGACTTGGAAGCATCACTTTGTGGCTCCTTATTTTTACAAAATAATCAAATGTCATTTAAACCTGAGTGGTTCTAACCGTGATGTCCCGTCAGTTGAATTCACTGAGATCACAAATGTTAAGGGTGGCTTCGTTTTTGTTGGAGTCAACATTTACATTGCATGTGTTTTTTTTTTTTTCTGGGGTAAAGAACCATTCTGCCTCGAAATACATAGTTTTTCTGTTGATGAGTACTAATGGCTGGAGTTTCTGGGATTGATTGTTGTTCCTTTTGCAGACATGCCTATATGGAATTCTTGCATTTCTTCTGTTGTTTGTAGGTTGGGATGTTTTTGTGGTTGGTTGGTTGTTTTTCCACCCATTTTGTTTAATTCTAGTGTCAGTGTAAGCAATTGTCATAAGGTATATGCCATAGCTAGCAGTGAGTGTGGTGAGAATAAGTTGGGTGGAGGAAAGGTGTGTGTGTGTATATATATATATTTATTTTTTAAAAAAATCAGTTTAAGGAAAGGGGAAGGCTGTAAGGGGAGGATGTATTGGCAGTTTGGTTTCTGCGAATGGCACTGGATCTCGTGTCCTGTTGAGGACAGAAGGGCTTAATTGCTGCTGTCTCAGGTAATTAGAGTCTGTAAGAGGTGACTTGCTCAGTGGCGTGTTTTTCTGGAATCTTCTTATATCTCATCTACTTACATTTCAGGAAAATGGTCATTCAGGATGTCTTCTGAGCTGCTGCTGGTATTCAGGTTTTAGTGCAATATATATGTATTTTATTAGGGCCACTCATTTCTAGGTTTTTGAGTTATTCATGTATTCCCCAATAATAAATTGAGAATATGCTCTTTATGGAGTCTTTAAGCAGATCTATGAAACTTATTTCAGAACAAGAAGGTTGAGCATAATGTATGTGAGGCCTCACGTTGAAATCCAAGTGGAAATGAATGGAGTAACTCAGTATCCAGACAAATTTTTGATAGATCCTGGGATTTGACACCTCATTTGCAAATACGTATGTGCGCAGTGTTACAAAGAGCTTGAACTATTATATAAGCAATGGCTATTTATATTTGAGCTCCTCCGTTTGGATTTATTTGGATACTAAACCTTAGCATACAGGAACACCCAGTAAGCGATGAAGAGAATGTGTCCACAGAAGAGACTTCAACCTATGTACTATGGCTTTGGAAACCCATGTTCTAAGCTTATTTAGGATCATTTGTATTTGACGAATACGACACAACATCGGTTCTACCAATGGAAAGGGATCCGAGGTGAAGTCAAACGTTGCACACTGGTAAAATTGAAGATTGCAGAGAGAAGGAAGTGTAATAATTTCGAGTTAATAGCGGGCAACTTATCAGACTTGTGAAAGAAAGTAAATTATATGAACCAGTTTAACCCAGAAATAAACACAAGGTGTAATCGCAAACCTTGGAAGTATTTGGTAGCGTCAATTGATTCAGATCTCTGTAGGACACCTTTAAAATGCAAGGCTAGCTGTAATTCTTAAATATTTTGTCCTGCTTCTAAGAGGAGTGAATTACTCAAATTGGCTTGCAAAGAGATCTTCTTTAGGGCTCACTGAAAACATTTTAAAACGTTGTATTAACGATATCACAGAAAGCAGTGGGTTTTTTACTCAGTACATCACAGAAGAAAAGGAAAATGGACACAAAATTCTGAGGCATCGCATTGGTGTGGCTTCCGTTAAGCAGCCTTTTGGCCCATGGGGGTGAATTCCTTTGTTTCTCCCTATTTCTCCTGTTGGGCATTTCCCAGGTTGTTTTTTTCTTTTTTGAGTTTTGTTTGGTTGGTTGGTTTTTTGGTGGTATTTAAATTTAACTACCAGGCATAAACAATGTTTGACTACTCTAGCTGTGAACTGGTAAATCTTGGAGTCACTGTTTGCTAGCATAGCAGAAATCACTTGACGGGGAGTATTTATTTTTTGCTAATCCTCACTGGCCCTGTGGCTTGGAATTGTTTTTAGAGTGTTCTTGAAGGCAGTTTTCCTTCTACTGGTTTTTAAGATCAGCGTCTTTTCGGGGAAGGATGTAAGTCTAATATCAGGGCAGATGTTCACGTACGTTATGTGCCAAAAGCTGAACCTACTTTGCAGAAGTTGGTAGTACTCAGGACCTTTTCCTGTGCTCGTTTTCAAACTTAAGTCTGTAATTATTAGATCTATAGCATTTCTACTGCAAATATGTATAAGAGGAGCTTTGGTTTTCATAGAATCCTAGAATGGCCTAGGTTGGAAGGGACCTTAGAGAGCATCTAATCCAACCTCCCTGTCACGGGCAGGGACGCCTCTCAACTAGATCAGGCTACTCAAGGCTCTGTCCAACCTGGCCTTGAACACCTCCAGGGAGGGGACAGCCACAGTCTCTCTGGGCAATTTATTCCAAAGTCTTGCCACCCTCAGACTGAAGAATTTCTTCCTAAGATCTAATCTAAATCTATTCTCCTTCAACTTAAACCCATTTCCCCTTGTCCTATCAGTGGACGCTCTTGTAAAAAGTCCCTCCCCAGCCTTCCTGTAGGTTCCCTTCAGGTATTGGAAGGCAGCTCTTAGGTCCCCCCAAAGTCTTCTCTTTTCTCCAACTGAAAAACCCCAGCTCCCGCAGCCTGTCCTTGTAGCAGAGCTGCTCCAGCCCCTGGATCATCTTTGTGGCCTTCTCCGAACACGCTCCAACAGTTCTATGTCCCTCTTATGGTGGGGACACCAGCACTGGACGCAGTATTCAAGGTGGGGTCTCACAAGAGCAGAGCAAAGGGGGAGAATCCTCTCTCTTGCCCTGCTGGCTACGCTTCTCCTGATCCATCCCAGGATGCGGTTGGCCTTCTGGGCTGCAGGAGCGCCCTGCTGGCTCGTGTTGAGCTTCTCATCTATCAACACCCCCAAATCCTTCTCTTCAGGGCTGTTCTCAAGCCCCTCTGTGCCCAGTTTGTATTTGTGCCTAGTTTTGAGGAGGATTCTCACCCAGGAATCCAAAGGTGGGTGAGGAACAACAAACTGCCGTGCATAAAGCTCTGTGAGAAGGATAACAAATGGAAGAACGATGTCTATTTGCACAGAGGAAAAAATTCAGAAAAAGGTTAAGAACTAAGCAGGCGCATCCCCGAGTGCAGGGAGGCAGGAGAGGAGAAGGTGCGTTGGCTTTGAAATGTTCAGCCCTGGGATGCCGACTGCCCCTCTAGGAGACTGGAAACCAGTGAGGTGATGGTGAAAGGAAGCAATTGCCCGGTTTCAGATTTTCTGTTTCTTTTAGAATTTACTCTGCATAACTGAATGGCCATCAAGACAAGTAACAAACCACAACAGTTTAACCTTTTGCAGTGGAAGGTGTGAAGTTAAATGATTGTTCCTGCCACTTGTCCTGGGATCCGGGGCTGAGTCTGAAAATGAACAGCGTGGTGCTATGAGGTAGTATCAAAAATAGGGTCTCTTCAATCTCTCCGTGATCACTGAATTCTGGACCAACTGGTACTTAAAAGACGAAGGCCATGAAAGAGAGCTGTAGTAAAAAAAGCAAGAAATTAATAGAGGATGAATACAATGAGTAGTTTTCGAGTTATGTTTGTTCTGGATATTGATATATCAATGCATCTGCCAAACTCAGAGAAAAGATAAAGTAGCGTGTGTATGTATCTGTGTATATTTGCAGGCTGGAGGAACTCATGTCATTTCAAAGATCTAGAAGAGAATGACAGGTTATGTGGCTGTGGGACTAGGGATTTTTGGTAGAGATGGATATGTAGTAAGTCATTCAATAATAGGACAAACCACATGCCGTTGCTGCTGCTGTTGTTTGGGCTACGTAAGTAGAACATACTACTTGAATTTTTCCTCACCTTCCTTTTTTAAGTAAGAGAAGCGAAAGATAGCTAAAGGTAAGTTATGGATGGGGTTTTTCAAATCAGCATCTCTGCATTTTAATAAAGTCTTGATGTAGGTCTTGTGGATCTTTGAGGAGAAAACCACACAGCTCTATTTTAAATACACCACTTCGTACTCACAGCTTTCATCTTATGTTAAAGCACTCTTAACAGAGTCATCAATCTGCTCCTGAATTGTCAGTAATACCGAATCTATGAAACACATAGTTGCTTTGACATTTGAAACATCCGTTTGCTTTGTAATGCACACTGTAAAACTTGAGGGTTTATTTAAATTTTTCTGAAAGGTACAAGCTGAGATTTCATTTTAATTGGTATATGCTACCCCTGTTTTGCATGAAGAGACGTGACATTCGCTTGAGAATTGTGGCCTTTAAATATTTTTTTTTTTGCCTTGTGCAGCCATCCATTTGTAAGGTTCTCCTCCCTCCCTTGACTGTTTTCGGATGCTACTGCATCCTTTTACTGTGGGATGGTAACCCATTAGGTAATTTCTTCTTTCTCCCCTCCCGGGTCTCTACGTTAGGTTGGACCCACATTATTGCAGGTGGTATGTCTGGAAGCCCAGTCTGCATTTTGCAAAGAGCCCTTTTTTTCTCCTGCTTAGGAGTCTAGGGAGGAGTTGTCTCCTGGGGTCAAGTCAGCCCTTGTGACTTTTATGCCCTTCGTGAATTTTCCTGTCATCATTTTTACTTGCGGCTTGACCACAATGTTGGATAATTCGGGTGTGCAAATGGCGCTTGTATGAAAGCAGAAACACATTCATGGACTTCTGTACTGAGGATCAGCTGAAGTGCAAACCTCTTGTTTAGGCTGGACATGAGGAAGAAATTCTTCACTGAAAGAGTGGTCAGACCCTGGAACAGACTGCCTAGGGAGGGGGTTGAGTCGCCATCCCTGGATGTGTTTAAGTGTCCCTTAGATGTGGTGTTGGGTGAGATGGTTTAGGGGTGAACTTGTAGTGTAGGGTTAATGGTTGGACTTGATGATCCCAAGGGTCTTTTCCAACCTGAACTGTTCTGATTCTGTGATTCTCATCGTAGCTCATCAGGTTCTCTGCTGTTTTATCTTGGCCTCACTGTTGTTCATTGATTTCTGTCGGTTTGCCCTGACTCTGCAGCGCTCGTTCCTCTCCTTTCTCCCTTGTCTGTGGGTGTCATCGTTCCCATTCATTCAGTTCTCTGGGTCTATTATGGTTATCCTGACTGATAGAATAAACCGGTTGAGCATCAATGGTTCGGCAAGTGTAAGCAAACTGCAAATGTGACGTCGAATCTGTAGCGAGGTGAATGTCTGACCATTGGCCTTACCCTGGCTGGCACTGCTCTTCCATCCTGACGCCGACTGCAGCAATAACGGCGACCTGAGCGCTTTAGCGAGACAGAAAAAAGAAATTCTCTATGTTCTCTCGTCACGTCCTCGTTTGCTGAGGACACGTATCCTTTAAGACACAAGCATGTGCTAGAAGTTTGTGTTTTGCTGAGCAGTGCCCTTTCAATCATCCTGGCTTCAGGCTGCAGAATTGAATATAGCGAGGAGATGGGGGAGTTTTCCACTCTTAACTCCAACGGTAATGTCACCAACAGGATTATGTCTTGAGTTGTAAGTGGCAGATTAGACAACCATCGAGAGAGAATCTGTTTTCCAGCAAATAGTCTCAGTGAAAAAAGAACCTTAGGAGAGAAAGATAAAATGTGATATATAGGCAGAATTGTTTCTATGCGGAATATTTTTCCCAAATTTCCCTTGAGGCGTCAGCTGTTCTCTGAACATCCAAGAAGTTCGCTGAGCTGCTGATCAGCTTCCCACACGTTCTCACCCACACCACTTTGCTGTGTCATCTTCATGTCGTTTTTAAATACTAACAAAAGAAACATTTTGTTTATAATGCAGAAATAAAAATCTTGGGAGGGGAAAGAATGCCTTTTGTATGGTTTTTTTAGCAGATCAAAGCTGACTCATGAGCAGCAAATATGAAATAAAGTAATTAATGTATTTAAAATGCGCAGTTCCTGAATTAAGGATTTAAGAAGTGCTTTTATTACAGTCATCAGATTTCATAGACACTTTTCATATGATTGATATTATTTTTAGAAAGTTTACCTTGCTGTGAAGTATTGCATTTAGAATATATAACAGTATAGCAATTTATAAAACTAGATATGACTGGTACTTTAAATAATTGAGTGTGCTAAATTGAACAGTAGCCAGCTATTCTGGAGACCAAGTGCAAAGATGGAAAAACAACCTTTCTCGGGGAGGGGGAAAGGCTATGACATAATTTACTTGATGTGGGAACGTTTAGTCAGTCCTTGCCATTTACTGCTCTTGTGGTGGCCTGACATCGGAAGTTTCTAGAATAAACACCAATATGTTACTATTGCTGTTGCAGTGAGGCTCTTGTACAAATGATCATTTGCAGTGAAACTAAAGATTTTCAAAATTACTGAAGTTATACTGTGTAGTCTCTTGAAACTGCAAGGAGAAAAAATTACTGCTTGAGAGGTCAGTGAAGCTTGAACCTGTTTCTTCTGGGGAGCAGGGAGAAAGGTGTGGACTTTGAGACCTTGATCTTGGTGGCACAATGTAATGAATAACTTAAAGAAAAAATAAAGGTTTCAGTTGTATGTGGAAATCACTGGCAGTATATGAATAGCAGTGGGAGAAAAACCATTAGTGCTAACTGTATCCCATGTTATCAGTAGAACACGTGCTCTATCATGTCTCTCCTGTAAATTTAGATTAGATATAAGGAAAAAATTCTTCCCTGTGAGAGTGGTGAAGCCCTGGCACAGGCTGCCCAAGGAGCTGTGGATGCCCCATCCCTGGAAGGGTTCAAGGCCAGGTTGGACGGGGCTTGGAGCAACCTGGGCTGGTGAGAGAGAGGTGTCACTGCCCGCAGCAGGGGAGTGGAACTGGGTCATATTCAAGGTCCTTCCCAATCTTAATCAGTCTATGATTCTATGATTTCTAGACAAAAAAAAAATCCGTCTACTTCTAAATTTGCTATTTGTAATTATTCTGGACAAACTAAATATTTATCTCTGTTTTTTGCTGGCTACTGGGAAACTTGGTTGGGATTTTCATTGAGCTGGACTGGTCTCGAGATATTTGAAATTAGATCCTCCATGGCTGTCTAGACTCCAGCTTTAATTTTTGCTTGCCGTTATCACGAATTTCTTCACATGAGGCATAGTAAGAAACTCCGGATCGTGGCATATGCAGCGTGCCACAGTGTCTGTTTATTTTGCAGTACCAGCTCTCACACCTTGCAATGACTCTGTTGTAATAAGGAGAAATATCTTGTACTTGAAAGAGATGAAACCCAATTTTTGTTGCAAACTGGTAACCACCAGTCTGTCTCCCCTGCCGTTCAAAAGACTTCTCAAAAGATTAATTTCAAAATGTGCATAAAAGCTTCTACAAAAAACAATAGAAATGTTGTGTGTCACTAAATGCAGCATTTCGTGACTGACCTGGCTTTGGAAGCTCGCTGGTGAGGAAGGTGCTTCCAGAACCAGTAGGAGTCTGGTGCAAACTTACACACCGTCTGCTCTAGACACATCTGTTGCTATAGGGGCCAAGGTTTTTCCCATTTGGATTGTGTGTCTGCATTTAAAAGCAAGCAACACCAGCAAGTCTAGAAAAAAAACCCACTTATTTTCCAGTAACCTTAGAACACAGAGAAGTCTACAACTTAAAAACGTGGCTGAAGTTGCTAAATTTTATGGACAGTTTTATTGGGATGTGTTAGTGTTTTTTCTTTCTCTCTGCTGGTGTAGTTGCACTCCTGAGAACCCGAGACTTAAACGAGCCAATGTAAAAACCAGCAGTGTGGTAGAGAATTAAGGTTTTGATTAATTCCTTCCACCTGCAGATCTCAAAGGTCGTTCTTTATGAACTTGAGCGTGCTGTTAAACCTTGGGACTCTTGAGTTGAACTGAAGTTAGAGTAAATCGTTATTTCCCAGTTTCAAATGCATTCGTTTCATACCTGGCATGACCATGTACAGCTGGGTGAGGTGGGAGAGGGAGGTGGCTTTTTGTTTCCTTTCATTTTGGCCTTGCATCTTCTTACAAGAAAGAACTGGACAGAGAATGAAACTAAGTAATGAATGGACATTAATTGTAATGGTTTGCTTTTTTTTTTCCCCCAACATGATGGCAATAATTGCTTATCGTTATCTTAACACATGATGAAAACTCTTTTAAAAATATTGGAAAGACGTGGTTTTCAGGAGGGCCTCTCAATCCTACCAAACTATCACCAGTCCTATTTTATGGAAGATCCAATTAACTTCTTTTTTAGACTTTTAGCAACGTGACTGCGTTAATCATCTGACAGTAGTAAGTTACATGAGAGCGGGCTTTTCTCTGATGGGCTCTACCTTGTGCCCGTGCTCCCAAGATGCTACTTACATCTCCCTTCAGTGATGGGGAGCCATGGTGCTGTTGCCTGTATCACCTCTGCGCTCCTCTGACATAGCATTTTACACACGTGGCTACATTATAAGACTTAAATTTCGTGGTTGCGTGCCCTTATTACTGACATCGGAACGTTTTCCCGTTCTTTATTCGGGAAGGTAAGAACAGTTGCCGTGCTGTTTCTGTCTCAAACACAGCCTTCACCAGAAGAATTGCTACGTCAGGCTGTTTTCCTTCGTGTTTTCTAAATATAACTCAACAGCAGTCTGGTTCCTGCAGCCATCTGCGTTAACATGGCTCGAAGAAATAAAATACCACATTAGTCATTTATTTTAGAAGTGAGCATAACTTGGCAAAAATGAAAAGAATTCTTTATAAGGAAATACCCTTTTAAGCAAAGATGTGTTTGTAATGTGCTGCAGCATCGGGGTTTGATGAGCCGAGTGCCTGCGCTCGTCTCCGGTTTATAGGCACCCAACTGTGGAGGCACTTTCCAAAAGTTTTTCTAAGACCTGGTTTTGAGAGAGGAGGAATTATTCACCTTCCTCTGAGGTTTCTTGCTTCCGCTGTTTTGAGCCTAAAGCATTGTCTAATAGGAAAAGGCGAGTGATTTCTCTAAAGAGGAACTGGAGTAGCAGAAGGGAAGGAGGGTGGAACTCGGGTAAGCCAACTGGTCCAGCATATCAGCAGTATCAGTTTCCCATAATCTTTATGAAAAGAGTCTTTTGAAGTGACACAGGCAAAGTTAAATAACTGGCATCTCTTCTCTGTAGCGTTGCTAAGGTTTTTCTTCATACTCATGTTTTTCTGTCCTTGCTTTGGTTTCTTGCCTTGGTGTGTTCACTTGCAGTGATAAATCATAATCAAACCTTTCGCATTGCTCAGACCTGCAAAGATATTTGCAGAAGGGCAGCGTTTTCAAAACGGCGTTCCTGGAGTTACCAGCACTAAAATTTTCTAGGTACACTGTTGAGTATTCCTCTGTTCTGTTAGAAAAGGTTATGCTGCCATTACACTGCAAACCAAAACTGTGGGCTCCAGGGAACCCATTTGCCTCACAGTGATCTTCTTGCCCTGCCCTCCATGCATTGCTCTTATTATTCTGCATTCCTTTATGTTTGTGTGGTGGGTTTTTTCTATTTGGTTTTGGGGTCTACCTTAACTCTACTTTTTTTTTCGCAAGGTGTGGCACTATCAGCAGGTGACTTCGTGTGACTTATGGTTAAGCGTTGGGAAGAAGCTTTATTGTTACTTTTGTTGTTTTCTTGTTTGTTTGTTGTTTGTTTGGGTTTTTTGGTTGGAGAGGTTTGATTTTTTGTTTATTTTTTTGGGTTTGTTTGTTTGTTTCTTTTTTTGTTTTAAACGCCAGTTTTCTTCTGGAGGCAATTGTAGTGTTTTCTAAGATGAGAAACATTTCCTTCTGAACCTCTATGTTCCTTATAGTAAATAATGCTACAGCAGAGGTGCTTTGGCTTAAGAAGCTCAAGGCTGTGAATGCTTTCCTGTTCGGGCATCTGTTGGCACTTAGCAGCTTTCTCTGGAGGCTACGCAGTCTTGCTGCATGTGCCTCTTTTTTGGTTAAAACTTAAGTTCTTTGTTCAGATGTCAAACTGACAGCTGTAACAGTCTTCAGACAGTATCTAAGGACCATTTGCTCTATGTATGTTAATCCCTAAACTTTCACTTGATGATTGTTTTCAAAGTATTTGAAATAACTTCTGCAGTGACTGCCTTTAAAAAGCGCTCACTTACTAGTGACATCCACGCAGTAGTAACTGAGTTAGAAGTAACCACTCTAAAATATCATTGAGTACCAACTCTGTGTAAATGCTGACTTTTCCATTTATGACACTTCTAATGCATGGACATCTCTAGCTGTTCCATGTAGATCAAGTTCCACCTCAACATGAGGAGAAACTTTTTCCCTGTGCGGGTGCCGGAGCCCTGGCCCAGGCTGCCCAGAGAGGGTGTGGAGTCTCCTGCTCTGGAGACTTTCCAACCCGCCTGGACACGTTCCTGTGTGGCTGCCCTGGGTGACCCTGCTCTGGCAGGGGCTGGCACTGGGTGATCTCCAGAGCTCCCTTCCAACCCCAACATTCTGGGATTCTGTGATCAAGTTTTAGAGGATTTTATCAAATACACAGTGTTTATGCTATCAGTTTTTATTTTTTCATCTTCGTAAACTCTCTGTTAGAAAGATGTCAGCGTGTGGCCTAGAGAAGAAGGAAATCACAGAATCACAGAATGTTGGGGGTTGGAAGGGACCTCTAGAGATCACCCAGGTCAACTTAATTTTATATGTCTAATGGCTTTAGGCTGTCAATAGCGCAGAAGGAATCAGGAACGTAACATTTGTTCAGTTAACTAAAAAGTAGGGACAGTAGCACTTGGATTAGAGGCAGCCATGGGAGTTCTCTAGTTGGTGTTTGCAGAAGAGGGGATGATGTACTAAGTACTGTTAACCCATTTTTTTAACCATGTGTTTTTCTTTTTTTCTTAACGCTTCCCAAACCTTTATTACTAACCAAAAACAGTGAAACAAAAATGTAGGATAAGAGCGTTAAGAATGTGAGAAACGCTTCCGTATTCCTGTGGCTGTCCAGTGCTTTGGGAATTTTCATGGGTAGCCATTCCTACAGCCTGTAGGAAAGCAAGTCCAGCAGCAAAAAATGTGAGAACATCTGGAGTGCAAGCTGAGTATGTAGGTCGACAAATGACAGTTGAGTTGTTGCTTAAAAATGGCACAAGTTGAGGGTAGGAGTTGAGCCTTGCTCCTGCAGGATTATCTTAAACTCGTACTTCTTTGTTGTTGTTCAGTGATTTATCTTTCAAGTTGTTGGGAGAACACAATTTTCAGCCTCAGCAGCTTTCCACGTGCCATTATCCTACGACTGAGGGAATTTTTATCCATCTTGTTAGTGAGGTGCATCAGAAAGTGTGACCGCACCAAACTTTGTCACGCGGGAGCACCGTGGCTTGAGAGATGTTTGCATTAAATGAAAACGTGCCTTTGCCGTCTGAGTGCTGCTCCTCCAGAGAAGAGTTTTTATTTCCAGTTTTGTAGAGCTCCGATTGTGAGATATGTACATCCCTCGTAACCTGTAATTTCCCGATTTATTTTTCTTTTGTGCAGTCTGAGGTGGTTCTCGGGCAACTGGGAGTGTTCTAGAAGGGCATGTATGTGTCTTCCAAGTACTTCGTTATGTGTGAAGTGTGTTGGGTTGTATAAAAAAGGAAATGTTGAAGTGAGTGAGGGTATTCAGTTGAGTAATGATGGGCATGTAAAAGTCATTTGGCAAACATGGCAGTCTTTTTATGTCAGTATTCTACAGTTGCACAGTTTTGGTGAATGCCAAGTTATTTTTTGAAGGCTCTCTAAGAGTTACTGTACTTTTAAAAATTTAAGTGAATATGGGTGTAGTTGCCTGCAGTAGGATCTTAGCTGCTTTTCTAGAGGAATATTGAAAAACACATTACTATTATCTTAGTCCTATCCCTCAAATATAAAAATACAGCTGTGCTTTGTAAGTAATTCCAGTCTGGAGTTTAGGACACTTTAATCATTTGTACACACCATAAGGAGGCCTCTAGAGTCATTACATTCCGATGGGGAGAGAATATGTGCCGGGACGTAGGTGAGAAAATTAGAACTCCAAAATATTAATTGGAACTCTGCACTATATCTGCCCTCACATTGAGAAGTACCTTACTTTATATAAAATCCTATTTATTCGAGTAGGCTTTTCTTTTTTTTTTTCTTCTTCCAAAAGTAAATGATAACCAAATTCTGATTCCCGGGCATGGCAGGGATGCATTAATAAGCCCTAGCGTTTTCACTGAGCTTCTTTGAATATTTTCTAGACAACTGATTATCTTCATTAACTGGGTTGTAAAATAAAATTGCATAGATGTGTTACGTCCATATGAGCGTGTATTTTAATATGTAGGAAGAGATGCAGGAAATAAGTCAGCAGTGGAGCTGTGCTCCACCTAACAAAGCAAGGTGGCTCATTCCGTAAGTGTTCAGGAATTAGTAGAAAGAAACATCTTGAAAAATGCTGTATTTTTTGGTAACAGCAAATATGGAAAAAAAGCAAAAGGAGCTAAAAAGAACAGAACAAACTAAAATTAATAACTTGCTAATGACGTGTTAATTGTTGAGGGCCATGCGCAGCTGACAAGTGATGTGATGACAGTCAACAGACTTTTTCCATTAATAGTTCACAGAGGGCTGAAACTAAGGGAAATACTGAGTTCTGTATTGTGGAAACCTCAGTATAACAAATACAAAGTAATCTCCTCAAAAGCTCTTGCACTCTAAACCTCTTCTAGCTCTTTATAGTTAGCAGATAATTCCAAATTTATACTCCTGATGATATTGTCTTTCTCACTGGGAACCGGCTTTTTTTTTTTTTTTGGTCAATCTGTGCTTTAAGCCTGATGTTTTTTTCAGGGACCAAGAACTGTGTCATGTCCTTATGGAATGTACTGGAGATGATGGGAGTTCTCTGGAATTGCTTCTCTCGGCGCTGAACTGCCCACTGAGAGGAAAGACAATGATATTTACTGTGTTAAAATGCTTCACCCAAAAAGCTCAATTTTGGGGTATGCAATTTGAACTAGTGTTCACAATGCAATTAAAAATCACTGTCACTTGAAGGGACTTTAATTATGTGAAATGGGGAGGTTCAAGAAGGCTTCAGTATCTCAATAATTGGCTTTTTGCTTCTTTTTTAAGTTAAAAATCTGTGTATTTACAGTATAATAAATCTCATATAAGAACAGCAAACCCTTAGTAATAGACAATTTCTCCAGACCACAGCTGCATGCTGCACTCTCTGCATCAGTGTCGACTGGTTCCATTTAACAAATGGTCTTTGGGGTAGAAAACCTTGTATTTATTTTCACACTTCATTTTCATAACATCTCAAAGAAAATATTTTCCAAGAAATAAGAACGAAAATAACCGAGTCCAAAACTGACGAAATACTCGGTTTGGAGCCGCAGCTGTTATCTTTTATGTCAATCATCAGTGTTTCTTAGCTCGTTGCTTAATTCTGCTTTTACTTTTTATGACGCTCAGTAAGCCAAGCGAACCAAGAGCTGAAGAAATGAATGAAGTTGAACAAAATAAACTAAAATTAGCAACGTCGTTTCTCTTGCTGTGAGCAAAGTATAACTGGTTCGTGATGTGATGAGAGTAAGAAGACAAATCTCAGTTTTCAGTTTGCCGTCTGTTTGCTCTGTGCATTAGTAACTGGTCTTAGTGACCATGTCAGCGGTGTTACCTTAGGTTTTACTGCATTTGGACATTTTGAGGGTGAGGATTTAATTCAAAGTCTTGAATGTGAAGCTCATACCTGTTATGGAAGTTCCACTTTTCCTTCTCTGGCGTTGTGTTGGTTTGTAAATGAGGAGGTGTAATAGCAAGAATGAGATCTCTTTTGGTAGAGCATGAAGAACGTGTCATTTGGCTGTACTCTAACGCAAGGTTCTGGTTCTCCATTGCTTGCTAGCCCTTAGCCAGTCTCTCTGGAAAACAAAGAGTTGGTTTTTTTGCTTTAAGCTTCTGACTTGGCCGCCTTCAGCAGTGCTCTCCCCACCCTTTTATGGACCTGTTACCTGACGGCCGCTTCTTTCTGCTTGCAGGGACTTTTGTTGACTTTCCTGCATCTTCCCTATTTGTTACTCACAGCTCCTCACGCCTTTGCACAGCTAGATTGTTAAGGATTTTCTGATGGGAAATGAGAGCCCTGATTTCACGAGGACGTGTGTTTTCAAATTTGCAAGGTGGATGAAGCACACCCACCTTGAGGGTTGGAGTCGCTTCTTTTGAAGTGTGTTCTTCTCATGCCCACCTGCCGTGTTTGGCACCTTGCTGCATAAACTAGGTGTTAATGTGAAGTATCTTTACTTTCTACTGAGGGAAGTGGTCATTTCTGGAGCATTCTGTTGTGCACATAATTGCACACGTTCCTGTTGGAGTTTATGGTTTAATTCAGGTGCATTATGTTAAGAAGAAAGGAGGCTGAGGGGAGACCTTCTTGCGCTCTGCAAGTACCTGAAAGGATGGTGTAGAGAGAGGTTGGTGCTGGGCTCTTCTCACGGGTAATTAGTGATAGAACAAGAGGGAATGGCTTCAAACTGCAACAGGGGAGGGTTAGATGGGACATTAGAAAAAAATTTGTCAGCGAAAGAGCAGTCAGCCATTGGCACAGGCTGCCCAGGGAGGGGTTTGAGTCCTCATCCCTGGAGGTGTTTAAAGGCTGTTTAGATGTGGGGTTGGGGGAGATGGTTTAGGGGTGAGCTTTGTAGAGCAGGGTTGGTGGTTGGACTCGATGATCCTGAGGGTCTTTTCCAACCTGACTGATTCAGTGATTCTATGATCTGACCAATGCTGAAAAAAAATCACACGAGGAAGTTGATTTAAAGACGTAACTTGAGGGAGGAAGTGGTACCTATTTGAGTAGATCCAGCTAGGTACTCAGCTGAGGACCACGGCAGGAGAGAGAACACAAACAGAGGGCATTATGGAGCATCTGCCAGAACCTTTGGTTTTGTTTGGTGGAGAAAGTCAGCTCTAAGTGCAAAGAGTGGTGTAGCGGTGAAAGTCAGTGACGATTCAGCTTTGGCAACTCTGAACAGTTGAACAGAGCAATCTTCAACTCGTTTCGTTACGTGTTTGGCCAGTGCCAGACCTGGTTGGGCTTCAATTTATTGCCAGAGCTTTTAAGTACTATCCATATACAATACCATTTGTGCCGTTATTGCTGGCAGACTAAGAATGTGAGGCAAGTCATCTTCAGGAAAAGGCACGACTGCAAAACTGCGTGGCGAAAGCAGTTAAGTACAGGCAGATTTATTTTTAGAGCTATCATTATGTATCACAATTTAACTTGTGATATTAAGGTCGTTAAATCTACGCAGGAGCATCGAGATGCAGTCATTAGTAACAGCAGCAGGGATGCAAAGAGGCAGCAGGTTGCTAGCAGGTAGGAGATAACAAATGCAAGTCCCCTTGTTGTAAGATTCCCAGAGCCTGCGTGGAAATGAGAGGGTTCTGTGCAGGGAGGCACTTCAGGAGGTTTGAAATGAGAGAAGAGGCTTTGAACGAGGAGGAGAAGTTATTTGATGGAGTCTTTTGGTAAAGGGATGAAGAATTATTATGGAGGAAGAGAAGAGTAATTTTTTCCAGTGTTCCTGAAGCAGAAGCAGAGCAAAACTATGTCAAATTTGTGTTAAAAGATTTGGCACTTTAATAATGTCACCCAAGGGAGATCTGTGATGGGCTGTTTATACAAGCTTATCTACTGTTTGTTTTCACTTTCTTGATATCTGTGATAGCTTTATATTTTATAATAGGGGTTTTTGGATGTGCTGAGGTAATTTTATTTTTTTTGCCTAACCAAAGCTGGGTAGTTAGGCAGCGTTAGCTTTGGCCTTTCAATATTTGCTGAGAAAGGAGTGCATATTTTTATGCAACTATTTGCATTCTTCTCACTGTAATATTCTGTGTGCTCTCATGTCAGATCTTCAGGCAGACTAAGTTGCCGCTTGTCTGGAGGAACATTTATACTACAGATTTTAGAGGAATCAGTATGTTTCTTCCATGCTTTTGGTGGTATTAAGATTCATCAAATAGCAATAGTTACAAATCCAAAGCCTCTGATAGAAGTAAACTGATTTTTCACTTCAGTACCAATAAAGATGCCCTGTTGTTTGGGTTTGCTGGGGTTTGGGTTGTTTTTTTTTTCTTCCCTCCTTTCGTCATCACCCTCACTTCCACACGCAATCAGCAGGCTGAGAAACTCCTCATGACTTTTACCTGCATCCCTGAGAAGACTTCTGTGGTGGAAATAATCATAGTTGGGAAAATCTGGTTTATTCCATTCCGTATTTTGTTTATTTGTAAAGAGTAGTTTCTATTATAAATGCCATGAGACGGCTTATGGGAGGCAGAAAAAGATTAATGTCCTGTCAACCCCAAAGCAGCACCCATTAGCCCACCAAGAACAATCAAGATGTAGAAATTTGAACTTTAAGAGCTACTTCATTTTGAAAAGGGCTTGCAGTTCGAGTTTGAGGTTTGTTTTTTTTGATTGGTTGGTTTTGGAATTAGCCAAATGCTGGGCATTCGGACTCATTTCAGAGCACATTTGCAGCTACGTAAATGAGGGTGAAAATTAGGTGATCGGCGAGTTCTTTAGCTTCAAAGCAGGATCTGTGTTAGCATCTGCTCAGATATTTGCATCGTCCTGCAAGGCTTCCATTAGAAGGAAACTAACTGGAAGACTTTATTAAGTGAAAGAATTTTTTACCACAGTTTTTCTATAAATACTCAGGGACTACATTTTTCTTGAGAAATGTGGTTGGTTTGTGCATTGCTCTGGAGATAATTGTCTTTCGGAGATAGCTTTTAAAGAGAAATAATTCTCACATTTTATGACTTAGTGGGGACACGAGAGAGCGATTCTTTATTCACCCGCATAGATTCTCAGTGGCCAAATTATCATGTATCTGCTATACACTAATTTCCCACCGAATCTGAAGCAGGAAGAATGTGACCGGTATTTTGCCCTCTGAAAGACATGTCTGTATCGTAATGGCAGTTCGGGGGAATGATCAGAAATTGTCAAAACAAGAGAGGGAAATATCTGTGATTTTGGAGCAATTTTAGCAGAAGGAAGACGTTTGAATTGGTGGCACCACAACTTCTCTGTATTCGTGGTCTCTTGGTTTGTTATCCTGCTCTATTTTACACGAGTCAGTTCACTGGCCTTGAGTTTAAGACCAGATGAGCCTATTTATGACTGCATAAATATGGTCACTGTTTTAATTTCAAGCATCCAAAAGGGTGTTATGTTCTGCTTTTGGGAAAATGAACAAGTTCTATTCTCCTCAGCACTCTCTTATCAGAAGAAATACATTTAAGAAAATCTGGTAAGCTTTCCCTTAGTGGCAGTCGTGCAAGTAGGAACGTTATGGTAGGACTCTGACCAAAAGAATCCGTCTGAAACGGTGCTGTAAGAGCTCGAGGAGGGTGCTTTGCTTTCTAATAACCTTCTCAGTTGGCGACGGCCAGCTGGGATGACCTGATGGGCAGAATAAAAAATTAGAGAAGGCAAAGGAATACCATGAAAAATTCCTCATTTTCCCTCCTTCCTCCCCTGTTCTTACAGAATTTTTTATTGTACCGAGCTGTTTAGGTGCTTTAATTCCTTCTTTTATTCCATTGATCCCCAAATGCCAAAAATATTGAGGTCGCAGAACCTATCAGAATAGTAGGTTTAAAAAACCAACATGTGTAGGCTGTGGACATCTTCGGTTTACAGTAGGATCATGATACCCCTTAATTAAAGGAGACTCTTCTTATCTTGCTTAAAGCAGCTAAGTTTTTAGACAGCAAATCGAATTACGATAAAATACATTGTCTGCACACGTAGGGATTTTTATATATAATTCGAGCTGTGAAAAGCATAGTAATGGGTTTGGGTTGTTGCTGCTGCGTAACTTGTGAGGTGGAATGGAAAAAGAGCCAGATTTTTTAGTGGTAGTTGCACAGAGTATGTCAGGAGTTTTCAAATCAAATATTTGCATAGTGGCTTAAGACGAATGTGTTACGCACGGCTATATCGAACCAGACTCTGCTGAAGGGTGGTGAACCACAATGAGGAGATAACCTTAACAATGTAACTTTTTAATTAATCGTTGTCTTACCCTGTGATTTTTATCAGTGAGTTGCTGATCAGGTGAGTTTTTAGGAGTGTCGTTTGCCGTGCAGTTGGCTCAGGTCTTATCGTGTCCACAGACTATCACTTTTTCTAATTTAGTCATGAGAATGTGGGTTGATTCTGGGTACACAATTCTCTAACTTCAAGTGTGATGTCTTCAGAAAACTATTACCTTGGTTGCAGGACTGTTACATCTTCGCTCTTTGTGTGGGTTGTTTGCAGTTGCTTTCAGATTTTTTTTTAAGCTTATTTTTCATAGAATGTGAAGCTTCTGATCTAGGATGTTAATCCATTATAAATTTTACTAATGACTTACAAACATGTTTGTAGAATTTCTTGCTCGCACCATGCAGGAAACTTAATGCAGAAGTGGAAATTGTTACTTTTTAAAAGATCATTAAGATTTCACGGAACTGAAAAGCTAATTTTGTACTTCCTTAGCATCTATTAAGCTCTGACATTAGTAATGCAGTATTTATCGGAAGATAATCAGGTCAGCTTTTTGTGAGGAAAATTGCCAATAGCATTCTGGAGACAAAAAAAAAGTAGATAAACAATGTGGTGGGGTCTTTTTTTTTTTGCAATTAAAAAATATGTTAGCAGCTGTTTTATAGATTGGTCACCAGGGCTCTAATGTGGGATAATTAACTCTGCCTTACATAAGGTAAATTATGCTTTCAGTCTTTGGGTGCTGCTAATGAAAGGCCCTTTAGGAACATGTAGAATGAACTGTAGGATCAATTTTTGAGTCTTTCTGGTGCTGTTTACTTTAGCTACCACATTACCTGATGCCACAGGGAGCAGGAGGAAGCAAATAACAATCCTTTACTCAGACATGCAGAAGCACAAAGATGCAGCACGTGCAGTTTGAGTCTCCTTCCAGAGCATTAATGGTTTCTTAGTGTCTGCTGAGAGAAGTTTGAGAATCTATAGATTTCTGATCAAACGGTCGTAAATTTTGGGCGCGCTCCAGGTCTGTCTGCTAACACACTTAGATAATTCCCCCTGCAGGAAAACATAGCTTAATTTGCAGGGTGTTTTAAGTGATTTGTGCCTGATTGCAGAAGAATATTGTAGAAGGTAGAGGGACTAAACTGAGATTTAGCGCCCAAATTGCTGGATGGTCGCTAGTCCATTGAACGCGCAAGGGAGACTGCATAAAGAGGGAGGAGGGTGAAAATGCACTGGGCCTAGCCTATGTTCCCAGATTAAAAAAAGAAAGGAAAAGAAAAAAAGAACAAGGTGGCCGTTGCTGTGTGGTTTGGAGTTCCTTGCGAAGGTCGTTTTAAGCTTTTCTGTCACATTGGCTTTACACGCATGTGGTTTCCTGGTGTGAACTGGGTGGGTGCGGATAATCTGAGTTCCCTCCAAATTGCTGATTTATATGGATGGATTTACCTGTGAGAGACCCACGGCTTGTATTTATTGTGAAAGTCCCCTGAGAAATTACTTGTAATTCAGATATGAATTGAAACAAAAAATAATGCAGTAGAATTCCGTGAGATACAATGAACTTGGAAGTTTCTAAAAGGACCCGTGGAGGCTGTATAGTAACTTCCAGTTTTAAACATGAAATCTGTGACAGATAATTAGAGGTAACTGGATGACAATTACAGTAAGCAAAAAAAATAAGTATTGGAAGGAAGTTTATAAAAACCGTAAAGTTTTTACGATAGAGTTCATCTGTTAGTTGCTGGGATGAACATGATTATTGTTAGAAAAGTCTTATTTCTCCTTCCAGTGATTATCTCTATATGTGTTTTGCTGTGGATAAGCATGTGTTTCAAGCTCCCAGATTTCAAGATATTTTTAGTAGTTAAAATATTGAAACAGATCTTTTGTTTTGCCTCTGTTGTTCTCAAGTGCCTACGATCTGAGTTACAGGCAAGTGTTTTTTTTGTTGTTTTTTTTTTTTTTTACTATGTTCAGCTGGACCACCCGGGAATCCTTGCTTTAATTAGTAAATTGCTTTTCAGTTATGATTTTCCATAAAACTAATCGTGGTTGAGTTTACGTTGCGCTTATCTGCTCCGTCAGGTTTGTAGTAGGAAACCAGCTGCGAAGGAAGGAAACCTGCCAGTAGGGTTTGGGCTTTCTTAAGTCTGGAGTTGCTTATTCAGCACTGAAATACCAGTCTGACAAACGATGCACAAAGTTTCCAGTTCTTTGCACCTCCTGATACTGGAAGCTCTCAAAAGCCTCTTGGCCGCTGCTGCTTGACCAGCGTGCAAACCATCCCGTGTCTCAGGAGAGATGGTGTTGCCCCCTCACTTGCGTGCCGTGAACCAGCTGGTAGCACCGAGCAGACTTTCTTCTCTATTGGTTATTTGTGCAGCAAGGATGAGGTTATCGCTGCCATCGCTGAGGAGCTTTGCCCTTATGGCTCTGGACTCCCTGATTGGTTTCCATTTTAATCTGAAGAGTCTTTGCCTGTCTTCAGATGTTGTGTAACAACAGCATTGCCCAGCTTCCTTGCTTCTTGATACGATTTGGGGTGGCTGTTGCTGAGCCAGCACTTTGGCTACAGCAGCTCTCTTGGCTGTTGTTGTATGGCTGGAGTAAGAGCTACGGATGGACACCAAGGCACTCGCCAACAAGACCTGACATCAGAGCGCTCTCTTCTTTTACAGTAGACTGCCCCAGAGGCCATTCCAAAATCTCCATCCACCTAAAGGTAATGGAAAACATAGAATTGTAGAACAGTTTTGGCTGGAAGAGCCCTTCAAGATCACTGAGTCCAACCTTTTCCCAGCCCTATCAACACCACTAACCCATGTCCTTCAAGGCAACATCTACCCTTCTCTTAAACCCCTCCAGGGACAGTGACTCAACCCCCTCCCTGGGCAGCCTGTTCCAATGGCTGCCAACCCTTTCAGTAAAGAAATTCTTCCTGATATCCCACCTGAACCTCCCCTGGCCCAACTTCAGGCTATTTCTTCTCGTCCTGTCACTCACCACTAGGGAGAACAGACCAACCCCCGCCTCGCTACAGCCTCCTTTCAAGGTGTTTGCAGAGAGCGATGAGGTCTCCCCTCAATCTCCTCCAGGCTGAACAGCCCCAGGTCCCTCAGCTGTTTCTCATGTCTGAAGGGACAACCAGTCTGTGAATGCATCAGACCTTGCTCAAGTCATCTGCTTTTCCCTCAGGTGAAGGAGGATTACAGGGCCTTTACAAGGAGTTTCTTGTTCATCTCCGTGTAGGAATTCGGGAAACAAATGCTTATAAAGTACTGATTGAGTCACTCTTCTGAGACTTTGAGTGAACCTCAGAGTTAAGTTATTACTGCTTTGAGGCCTCTGCTGTGCGGCAGTGGTGCATGAACCATGAGTCAACGGAAGAGATCTTTAGATACCTGAAATCTTTGAAACATGCTGCCCACATGCCCTCTGTGGCCTCTTTCTTGGCGTACAGCATCCTTCATTGGGAAGGTTGGAAGGCCGTCAACCCTTCATGCTGCTGGCATAAAACACATCTACATTTTTACGTGCTAGTGAAAGCTTGCAAACCCCCATAGAAAACTGTCATTCTGCTAATGACATTCACAGGGAGATGAGGCAAGTTTTTGTTTCTTTGTCCACAGAATGGCCATAAAAATACATGTGTAATGTTACCTGAGACTTGGCTGAGGTTTATACACTCGGATTAAGGTTTGCAAGTGCTGCAGGGTTCTGTAGGGGGTCAGCTCAAATGCTGCAAGTTCAGAGCAGCACGTTTGAGCAACTGTCGCTCCGTCGTGATAGCAGGTGTCGGATCAAGTGATTGAATCAGCACACCCTCTTCAGTATAATAAAAATGTCATTTGTAGTCGAATATTATCATAGGATTATTGTCTCTTGTTTTGCAAATAAATGGCTTAGCTGTGCCTTGGCATTTAATAGCAGCAGGAGACCATTATCCTCTAACAATGCACTATTTCATTGACATTATCTCTTAAGTAACTCAATATTCCAGAAAGAAATTGTCAAGGCATAAGTGTTTCCTTCCACACAGAAAACAAAATGTAAATATAAAGTTTAGGTTAGTTCGTGCTGCTAATTTCTGTTGGTCTCCTTCCCTTCGAGATAGGACTGTGAGCAGCGATAGGTCTCAAGGTGTTTTGTTGATAGGAAACATTTAAAATTTTCTTCTGGTTTGGACAAAATGAAGAAGGGCAATCTTTTTTGGGTGGGGAGAAGGGAAAGGAAATGATCTTGAAACTTTAATTACAAAACTACTCAAGCTAACCTCCTAATATTTTGAAAGACAGTTTATGAGGTTGGTTTTGTTGACCTCCTGTTGGTTATTTTTGGTTTTTTTTGGACTTTAGCCTTCATAACGGGTAGTTTTTTGGCAGGGGTGTCATTGCTCACTGCACAAGGTCCTGGATTCTGCCATGTGTTATATGATGCTAGCATGCCATTTGCTGCAGTAATTTTCTAATCTTTGTCTCTATCTTTCACCAAACAGCGGTCAGTGCAAAAATCATCTTATTAGACTTGAAATAGTCCGGTTGTATTGTCAGTAATCAATTGAAATGACTAGTGTGGAAGAGGAAGCCCAATATATAAACTCCCTTTACAGATCTTTTTAAACACTTATTTTTAGAGATTAGGGACTGATTTATTAACATTTTCAGCACACCCTTTGTTATGTTAACATTTTCAAATAAATACCTGTGAACAGTGATATGTGGCTGTGAACCATTCAGAATGTGACCTAGAAGTGTATGTGCTGTGAAGAGACAGAAACGTTTTAAACCAAAAGTTGCACAGAGTAGTATTAAAATAGTATTTTAAACCAAAAGTTTCATGGAATTATTGTTAGCTCCAGGTATAATTTGAATTTTACCTCCAAGTTAACGTAGCATATACATGTGCGTATGCAAGTACACAAATCTAGCACAGCTAAATGATACCTTAAACTCTTCTGTGTCAAAAGATCTGGGTGAAACCATGAACGGTGTGACGCTAGACTGGAAAGGCACAGAATTGTTGAGGCTGGCAAAGCCCTCTGAGACCATCAGTCCAGCCCATGCCCCAGCACCCCCCCATGGGCCAGAGCAGGGCACCAAGTGCCACATCCAGCCTCTCCTCAAACCCCCCCAGGGACGGTGACTCCCCCTTGCCCTGGGCAGAGCATCCCAGTGCCTGAGCACCCTCTCCGTGAGGAAGGGCTGCCTGAGACCCAACCTGAACCTCCCCTGAGGCAGTTTCAGGCCAGGCCCTCTCATCCTGTCACTGGGTGCCCGGGAGAAGAGCCCGACCCCCCCTGAGTGCACCCTCCCTGCAGGGAGTTGCAGAGAGTGATGAGGTCCCCTCTGAGTCTCCTCTTCTCCAGCTGAACCCCCCCAGCTCCCTCAGCCTCTCCTCACAGGACTGTCCCTCCAGGCCCTTCCCCAGCCTCGGTGCTCTCCTCTGGACCCGCTCCAGCCCCTCCAGGTCTCTCTTGCAGGGAGGGGCCCAGACCTGCACCCCGGGCTCGAGGGGAGGCCTCCCAGTGCTGAGCACAGGGGCAGAGTGACAGCCCTGCTCCTGCTGCCCACACTGCTCCTGACACAAGCCAGGATGCCCCTGGCCTGCCGGGACACCTGGGCACCCTGCTGGCTCGTGTTCAGCTGGTTGTCACCCAGCATTGCCAGGTCCCTCTCTGCCGGGCGCTCCCCAGCCACTCCTGCCCCAGTTGGCAGCGCTGCCGGGGGTTGTTGTGGCCAATTAGTTGTTATCCTTGAAATATTCAGCTGTATATGAAGACGTTCACTTAATATATTTCAAGTCATTACTTGAAAGGACATTGTAGAGAGGTTGGTGCTGGTCTCTTCTCACAGGTCATTAGGGACAGAACCAGGGGGAATGGGTTCAAGTTACAACAAGGCAAGTTTAGGCTGGACATTAGGAAGAAATTCTTCACTGAAAGAGTGGTCAGACACTGGAGCAGACTGCCTGGGGAGGGGGTTGAGTCGCCATCCCTGGATGTGTTTAAGTGTCACTTAGATGTGGTGTTGGGTGAGATGGTTTAGGGGTGAACTTGTAGTGTAGGGTTAATGGTTGGACTCGATGATCCCAAGGGTCTTTTCCAGCCTGAACTGTTCTGTGATTCTATTTAGTCATATGCAACAGTGTAAGCGTGGATAAGATCATTGGCTTTCACTTCAGTTTTTCTCTAAAAGTAGATGGAGACTTTGAAAATGCTTTTCCTCGGGGCTGCTCCCAGCAGTAGGTAACACTCAGCTCCCACTTACCCTTTCCCATGTTCTGTTGAGCTGACTTCAGTGCGTTACCCTTTTGTGACAGTATAAAGTACCCTTAAAACTACCAATTAACTGAATTATTGTTGTCTCTGACATTTCTGAGTTCTTGAGGTAGGAAACTAAGACAGAAGCCACTGAAATTCAGGAGAAGTGAACAAACTTTGCCCTCTTTCTCCTTCTTTCTTAGTTTATTTCCATTTTCTTTTTTTGATTAGGGGTCTCAATTCAGATATTTTTCTGCTGGTTGTATGATGCCGCATTGTCCTAAGCACATTTTTCTGTAAACGTTTGTTCCATAAGTAATTTTAACTACTGTCAAATACTCATGAATCATCCTCTTATCACTTACAAAAAAGAACTTTTAGTCTTCCATCTGCTTCTCCTTAATTTTCAGCTTTATTACACATGCAATTACAATTTTCCTCTTCTAAATAATTCACTGCACAGTTCATTTCACACAGAAGGTAAATGAATAAAAATTTGTTTTCTTTAGCATTAGCCTGTCTGTTTTCTGTGCATGGCTGGCAGCCAGGAATATTAGATTTCAACATCGAATTTTTTAAAAATTGAGGTTTTGGTGTTAATAACAGATAACATGGTATGGATGTTGTGTAAATTAGCCAGTGGTTGGAATCTGAATCCTTTCGCCTGATTTTTTTACTTCTTCGTTTTATTGTCTGTTCTAAGCAAAATGCCTCATTATACTGAGCTAAGATGAATATAAAAAGTTGCTGTTGTGCTACAAATAAGCACAAACTAATACATGGAGATTCCTGTGAGAATTGAGCATGGGAATTAAAAAATCAAATATAAATACTGGCTTTTCCCCTGCCTTCCCCTCAAAAAAAAATAAAGAAAAATTAAAACCCCAAGTCTGGCACTGAAGTTTTCTCACAAAACCAGACTGTGACACCAGAAAGGGGTTAAAAGGATGTTTCGAAGTTAACCGTGGTTGAGTTAAGGTTCTTTCACCTTCATTTGAGAAATCTGAGTGATGTGTTCGTGGGGAGGGAGAAGTTTTTGGATGGGCTCCTCAGATCTCTGTGGGCACGCAGAGGGCTGGTTTCTGAGTATTTGCGGGAGGAGTCGCGTCTTGATTTTAAAATTACTTGATTGATGGACAATCTTCCAGAGTATGCAGAACAACCTCTAACACGGCGTAACAGCTGAAAAATTTGTTCTAAATAACAGATTAGATGCAACTCATTGAGTTTGCAGTTAATGTGTTGACATGGTCAAAGCAATGAGAAGTCGTTTATTCTAGTACTAGAGTGTCGTGGTGTCCTTAACGCTTAGTAATTCAGTGTTTCTGTGCTCTTTGTTGTAATTTCGTTGGAGTAGAAGAGGGTCAAACTTAACTAAATCAATGTGAGGCAATCACAGAAGTTGAGGTCTACAGTATAGAGTTTTATGTTGCTAAGTCATCCAAATACTTATTGATAGTTATTCATCTTGATCTAGCAGAGTGCTGAGATAAATCTCGTTTTCTTCCTAAGAAAAGAAAATACATTGAGAATTTTATATTGTGGGGTTTTTTAACATGCTTATGTTCCTTTGACTCATATCAAAGTAATCAAACTCATGCCAAGATTCAGGATAAGCTTACACTAGGGAATAAAAAAAGATATTTACTGTTAATTTTTTAATGTTTCATTGAGGATTTATTTTTTTACACAGTATAACAGCAATCTAAGTAAAATATAAGTGAAATAAAGTCACTAGAAATGGAATAGGGCACAATTGGGCTTTCCTTGCACCCAGATCTAGAGAAATAAGGACCTAAACGGAATCTCGGAATCAAACAGAATTTTAAGAAGAATCCACTTATACGTGGCACATGTATCACTAGCTGAGGGAAGCTCAGGATTGTGACTGTCTGTATTAGAAGTCCCTAAAATTAAATATTTTTATAAGTCCTCTACTGAGGTTTGCCCCTGATTTCGCTGAGTGCAGGTTTATGGACTGATGGGAAGGTCTGTGCCTGAAATCTCTAGGTCTTCATGAGAATACAAAATTGAGCTAGTTTTGCCTGTGAATTTATCTGGTTTGTTTTTTAATGTGGGTTTTTTTTTTTTTATGACCCTTCTCAGAATTGATTGGGTAAAATGCTCAAAGCCTCTTTGGAAAGCACTGAAGGACATGACTACTTTTAAACACACTTTGCTCAGGAGAGGTGCTTTCATGAAGTCTTGAGTATGTGTTTGCTCTCTGTGTAAACTTTGCTATAATTAATTTTACTTTTTTTTTTTGGTATTTCATCTAAAAACTCTTTAATTTGTAAATTTTTTTTGCCAAATAGCTCAAACAAGCAGATACTAAGATTCACATCGTGGTGGCTATTCCTAAGTAAGTGTGTTGGAGAGCACATGCGGCATAACTCTAATTCCTTAATTGCCAACTGCTGCAGATAATGTTATGCCGTAGGCCGGTTGAGGTATAGCTTGACTTTTTGAACACTGCAGAGATGAGGAGATAATTTAAGAGGAGTACTTAATTGTAATATTTGGTGACATTAATAGCAAGTTGTCTAATACGAGAAATTAAGCGATTAATTTAGAGTGTGCCTGTCTTAAAACGTTCATAGAAGAGTCCAGGTTGGGATGAAACTTGAAATATCAAACATTCTTGCTCCGTTCCCTGTTTTTCCCACTCAACCCTTGCTGCAAAAAACCCTCAGAATTGCGCAACAGTTTTGTAGTAAGACTTTGAGTCTCTGCGCCTGGGCTATCAGGCACAGTGTTTTCATTAGAGGAAGAGGTGCAATTAGAATATACTCCAGGAATCCATAAAATCCTGTAGGAAAGGGGAACAGAGCTTTGGTACAGGTAGTAAAGAAATATTATATCAAATGACAGAGCAAAAAGGCACAATAAAGAATTTCTATTAGAATTATACGTCAAAACTTCAAAGCAATTTGTATGCAAGCAGTTAAGTGAGAATAAATAAGCCACTTAGGGTAAAATCAATAAAGACATTTCCAGGAAAAATGTGTAAGTGATGGTTTGGAAATGCTGCTTGAAATTAATAGGTTTTGCGTGTTCATGAGACTTTAGTTTAATATATTAGGATTGACTTGGGTACTGAGCTAGTAATGCCATGAGGCAATATAAATGTCTATTTATAGCGGCAAGATCTACTGGATAGGATTTCCAAAATCCTCTGTATGCTTATGATTCTAAACTGGTGGTTCAAGACATTCCGTACATTCTCATAATATCTTCTGGAATTGAAGTCCAAACAAAAAAAGCGCATGCTCAGGATTTTTAGTCCTTGTGCTGGTGTGAGACACATCTGTCTATACATTAGTTAACATTATATACATTAGTCTATACATTAGTTAACTTTTAGACATTTGAGAAGAAGGAATGTTATGAAGAGGTAACACCAGTACTTTTCACTAGCATAATGCCTTTTTTTTTAAGATCTACAACCTCTTAACTAATATACTGTACATGTTCTTTATTATAATCGAGCTAGTGATTCTACCGCTAAAGCAAGAGAGAAACCTGCAGGTAAAATCTCCCTGTACAAGTCTCATTTGCCAGCCCAGCCTTCAGCTAAATTTATACCTTAGATTTAAATAGTCTAAGGTACGGCACTTTTGTCTCAAAATAACTGTATTGCTAATTTCTTCTCAATATGAGGGTGATTCATATAGGATCCTACTCATGAATGTAGTTTTGTTTTTTTTCATTTTCTTCCCTTCTTGGTTTTTATTTCTTTTGTAATTATTATCAAGCTTCTTAGTGGTTTGTTGTGAACCAGCTGGAAATAATGCTAATAATGATAATGATAATTTTAACAATTTATTGCTATTTTTTTTAACCCCTGTCTCTAATGTAACTAAGGGATCCTTTTCAGTCTGCTGGTATTAAATGCTGGTTCTGTTGTGTTTCCTTACAAATACGGTTCTGAGTCCTTTCTGCTTTTCGTTGCGACTTTCTGGAAAACATGATGATTAGAATTCAAGAATAGGATGTTGTCGATAAGCAAAGCCCTGTAAGAACAAACTTGTGGAGTATAAGTAATGCTGAGGGGTTTGCGCTTACTTTCTTGCTTGCTCACTTCATGGGAGAGAGGAAGATGGGGAAGAGAATGAGATCACCGAAGCTTTGGTGAAAGACCCTGTTTTGACAAGTACGGTACTTAAGATTTCACTTTTTCCAAGTGGACAAAATTATTCTTAAGAGGGAAAAAATTGGAGAACTGTGTCATTTGGATGTGGTTGAGGATGCCTCGCAGAGAAGTTTCTTTAAAAAACCAAGTCCTGAATTTTAACTAGTGTGTAGCAGCCTAAGAGTATGTTGTAAAGCAGGTTTGTGACTCTTGAGGGAAGAAACAACACTGTTATTTTAGAAGAGTAGATGTGTCATAAATCAAGCCAGCGAACTGATGTTTAAATGCATTTCATGCATGAATTAGCCAGCTGCTGACTAGTAGGTTTCAAATCGATGCGTTCTGCTTGCCGACTAACGTGTGGCGTGCTCAGGCACAAATACTGGATCAAGCACATGTGGTTGTGGCTGGAAATACAGGAGCTCCTTGGGATTTTACTCGTCTGGCACCTGCTTATTGCCACGGCTTCAGGTCTGACAATTGGAGAGAAAAACCCAAACACGTCAACTGATATATTTTTGAACCCATTAAGACTAAAATATTACCCAAGTCTTTATGGTGAAAGCACAGAACAAATCCCGAAATGCAGCTTTACAAATCCGTCAGGACTGAGCAGGTTGCCACGAGATGGTCCCATGATGTTCAGGACAATCTCAGTGTTGAGCTTTTTGATCATTTTTGATGCGTGTGTGCTTGAATTGTTCGAAACGAACGTTCTCAGTCATGTCTGTGCATTCAATTATGTGTCTGTACACTTTGTATTACGGAACTGTCTAATTGTATGGATGCAGAATAACTACGGAATTCAATAAGTTTTATGGAGCTGTAATTTGTGTGGTACAGTGACAGTTTGTTCGGTGGGGACAACAGTGAACACACATACAGTGAACACACATTCGAGCTCTAGCGACCGAGAGCCAGTTACGGGGTTTTCTTACCTTGTTTTAAGTGTTGAAAAGGGACAGGCAAACCCAAACAAAGAGGAAGTTGTTCTTAGTATGGAAAGACAAACATTTCATGGAAAAAATACACTTTTTTTTTCTTTTTATTTGTAGAAGACACCTCTTTTCTTGATGAAGGTATTTGGTGTGTTTTTAATTACCAAGTATCCCATGTATCCCAATACTGTGATAACTTCTGTAAAATCTGCTGTGTGGGAGCAGATTCTTGGTGCTCTCCAGCCCGGCATTGAGGAACTTTTTAAGAATTAGTTTCAGATTACCATTTTTCATTTGTCTTCAACATCACAGCAGTAGGCCTGCAAAATATGTTTGACGTCTGCTGAGTGTCATGTACTTCGGGCTTGAAACTCTTTTGCCAAGTAACTGGTGGATGAAAACATGTTTTGGGGAAGTTTTGAAGAGCGTTTGGTGATTACCCCTCCTGCAAATTTAGTGTTTGCTTCTGATGCCTAAATTAGTTTGGTTTAGACATCTTTATTAGATTTCTGAAAGAGCTCTTAATGAAAAAATTGAGATGAATTAATTTGAAATGTATCCTTGATGCTTTTTTTCTAACAGAGCACATTCACTTGTCAACTTTGTTCTTTTCTCAGAATGTTAGAGGTTGGAAGGAACCTCTGGAGATCATCTAATCCAACCAGATTAATTTAGAGCAGATTGCAAGTATCATTTCCAAATAGATAAATATGTGAGAATGATAATGCGATTCCTCAGGTCAAAAAAAGGAAGCAAATGCGTTGCTTTCTGTTGCCTGTGCAAAATGCCCAGTGTTCTTTCAAATTCTGGGTTAACGTCCCTACAGGTATGAAGAACAAGTAAAACTCTGTTCTCAGTTGCTTCTGAAGCATCCGTAGAGTCTACGATTGCTTGGGCATTTAATCTGCCTGCAATTTCAATAAATACCAAGCATGTAAAGTAGAGAGAAGGCACGAAAGATTGAGTCCGGACTGCTGGTTTGGATCACCAGGTGAAAGGAAAAGTGTAAAACCAGGAGTCCCAACAAGTTGTGCAAATGCCTTCCAGTGAGAGTAGTTGGAGGGAGCTGCTGCGTAAAGTTGTAGACTTGACATCTGCAAGATGTAAAAATTGCTTAAAAACCACCCATGTTTTCAGAAGAGCGTCTGTCGAATCAACTACATTCAAAGCACTGTTATAGTGAAGCTGCTTAATTAAAAACGCGATCTGCTTTTCCTGCATAACTTCCCGCTCCACTTACGTCTGAATTCGGGAGAAAGTTTCAAAGTCTGGGACAGCTGATACTTTTGTTATCATTTCACACACAGAATCCCAGAATGTTGGGGTTGGAAGGGATCACCCAGTGCCACCCCCTGCCAGAGCAGGGTCACCCAGGGCAGCCCCACAGGAACGTGTCCAGGCGGGTTTGAAACTCTCCAGAGCAGGAGACTCCACACCCTCCCTGGGCAGCCTGGGCCAGGGCTCTGGCACCCTCACAAATAAAGAAGCTTCTCCTCATGTTGAGGTGGAACCTCCTGCGCTCCAGCTTGTTGTTTCCATTAACAGTTTGCCTTCCATGCTTCGGAAAAAAAAGCAAACAAACGGGCTTCTGTCTTGTTCTTGATGTTTCCAGCTGTCAAAGCAGTTACTTCCATTTGGTCACTCAAGTACAAGACTGAGTTTAGCTCTGGGACAAATAGTGAATCACAACAGAGACAAATTTGTAAGGTTTATGAGATGAGACATTTATTCTAGGAGGAGACAGATGAATAAATAAAGCCATCCAGTAATGAATGATCCTTGGGTTTGGGTTGGGTTTTGGTGGTGTTTTTTATTCTTGGAGTAAGTTTCTGAGAATTGATAGTTACAAGTGTAATCCTAGACTGGCCTAGGCTGGAAGGGACCTGAGAGGTCATCTAATCCAACCTCCCTGTCATGGGCAGGGACTCTTCTCAACTAGATGAGGCAACACATGAGGACCGAACGGGAATCGAACCTGCAACTTTTGGTGTTTCAGCACCACACTCTAACAGAGTGAGCTAAACCAGCCCTCAATGTAATGATGTTAAGTAGGTCTCAGTAACAGGATAGCTTTAGTCTGACAAAGTATGGTCAGGATTATTTACAAACTATTATTAATAATATAAGAAAAGTAACTGTTAACAGTTACAAAGCAACTATTTTTTTGGGAAGTGGAAATGCATCGAAATTTCTCTGGCACAGATGGGAAACCCTGAAGATTAAAAGAGAGGGAGACCAAAAATAGAGTTTGTCAGAAACTACCTGTTGTTATAGGGACAAGGAATAGCTTCAGGAGAAGTGAAGTTGTTGGCGACAGTTGAAGAGTACAGGAAATATTGAGCATTAAAAGAACTCAGTGGTAAGTGAATCCTGTGGATTTCTAAGTGGCTCAGATAGTTGTGACTAAAGAGGAATTCCTGAGCAAATGACGCAGAAAGAGTAATAGTAATACACTAAACAGAACAGGTAGAAGCAGTAGCGTGGGATGACTCTAAGAATCAGACAATGGGGATCTTAAATCAAACAAATTAAATCGCAGGGACGGCTCGATTAGGGCGACCATCCTGATTTTTCCTATTTGGAATATAGAGTTTATTTCTCAATGCAAATACAATTTCCACTGTTATGAAAAGGTTGTTCTAATCCATGTAGAAGGAAAGGAAAATCTCCCATTTTTTTCAAGTTCTTCAAGACCAAGTTGGGTAAAGGCTTGAGCAGCATGGTCTGACCTCACATCTGATCGTGCTTTGAGCAGGAGGTTGGACGAGAGACCTGCCGAGGCCTCTTACAGCCCGACTTTTCCTACGATCCAATGAAAATCTGAAAATACTAATACAGCATTGTCCCTGCAAATCTGTCCAGTATTAATCTGCTGTTCGTTTCTTGCAGATTGGAGTATGCAGATTCATTGTGGATGCAGATTCTTTTTTCATCTGACTACATTATTCTCTTGCAAGTGTCCTGTGTTCTCTTCGCTGGAGGGTTAGGCTGGAATGCAAAATGGACTTTCTGTCCGTTTCCCCAGGCTTGTCATCACTGGGAAAGAAATGATATGTACTTAGTTAAAATTGTCCTTTTACTTTGGTGCTGGCGGTTCTCAGCAGCACCTGACGTTTCTGAGAGACACAGCCTGTCATGTCTTGGGTTACAGGGAGGAGAGAGTATTAATTTAAAATTTAAAACACGGGAGGAGAGTATTTAAAAGAGGAGAATATTTAAAATACAAAAGAGGAGTATTTAAAATACAGGAGGAGAGTATCTAAAATAAAAGGAGAATATTTAAAATAAAAGAGGAGAGTATTCAAAATACGGGAGGACAGTATTTAAAATACAAGAGGACAGTATTTCAAATATGGGAGGAGAGCGAGTATTTAAAATACAAGGCGAGAGTATTTAAAATAGAGGACAGGACCTGTGTGATGTGATGCTATTGCCTTCTTTTATTTTTATTTGTTTTTTTCCCCCATCCTCGCACTCTTCACTGTTCAAACCCCATGACCGGTTTAGCTCACTCGGTTGAGCGTGGTGCTGAAACACCAAAGGTCACGGGTTCGATCCCCGTTGGGTCCCCATGTGTTGCCTGATCTAGTTGAGAGGCGTCCCTGCCCGTGACAGGGAGGTTGGATTAAATGATCTCTCAGGTCCCTTCCAGCCTGGGCCATTCTAGGATTCTGTGATTCTGTGAAATCTCTACATAAGGTTGCAGGATCCAGGAAATTATTGGCCGAGGAAAGCAGCTCAATCAAGGTGTTTGGTCTGTTCCCCCAAGGTTGAGCTGCGGGCGGGGAAGCAGCGCATTAGCGGGACGCGCGGCGCGCAGCCCCCGGCGTACGGCACCGTGATGTGTGAGTGCTTAGAGTCTGTCTGCGGGGGGTCGGTACTCCCTGGAGTACATTGCTCCTTTCAAGACGTCGGTTTTGTCACTAACCAATTAATGAGCCGCTCTCGGGAGCTTCTCGGAACCAGCAGGCTAGAGAGCGACAAAGTGTTGGAGGGAGGGTTTAAGAGGAGCGAACTGCTGCTGGCGCTTCGCGTGCCTTGAACGACATTAAAAATAAGCGCCAGGTTACGGTCATGTGGAACCAGAGCCGGTCGTGTGGTTCCAACGCGGGCACGGTTGGTAAAAGCGAGGGATTTGGGTCCCCCGCCTTATCTTTGTCTCTTCTCTTTTTGATTATTTCAAAGAAAAAAGATAATAATAAACACAAAACCCCCGAGAAAAACAGCGTAGAAATCTAGCCCGGGTGTTAGTAGTGCGGGAGAAAATGCAGAAGTGGAGGGAGAAGGAGTCTGAGCTCATTTTAGAAGAAAATAGAGAAGAAAAATCTATTCAGGGTGTCATGCGCTTCCCTGGCTGTTTTTCTTCCCTAAATTTCTGGGAAGCATCAGCAGCTCTTGGAGAGATAATAAGCTAAGGAAATCAAGTAGTTTAATTTTATTTCAGTTGTATAGTACATTATTAAAGGAAATGTTAGGTATCCTGTTGTTTTTGTAATTCCAAGATGAGCCCTGAATCTTTGAGGAAATGTTTGGAGTTTTTCATTACAACTTTTCCTCCAACTCTCTTTCATTCACTGTCTCTCTCTGTCAGTGGTCTCTTGGAGGTTGTTTAGTGAGTGCGAACATTGCTTTGTGAGCTGAAATTAAAATTCCCTTTAGAATCATCATTAGATGTATCCTTTTAGAAGGATATATGTATACAACTATATATAAATATATAGTTATATATACACACACACATACAACTATATATAAATATATATTTGTATATATACACACATATACAACTATATATACATATATTTATATATGTGTATATAGTTGTATATATGTATATAAATATATATTTTTTTGTATATCCTTTTAGAAGGATATATATACATATATATCTGCCTTGATAAAACTGTATAATGACTGAATCTGTGATTTGCTCAAGGATATTCCAAGTTAGAACAGCAAATGTGAGTGTTCAGTGTCAAGAAGCACGGAGGAAAGCAATCATTTGCTGAATTAATGAGTGATCTGTATTATGTTAAGGCACTTTGTTCAGGGCAACATCTAGAAAAGCACTCTGGCTTTGTCCCCTTGTTCAGTGCTAATTTAACGGGGTTTTCTCAACTACTGGCTATGCACAATTTAAGTTCATTTTTGAAAAAATCCCACGGTTGTGCAGCTTGATTAGTAACTTCACTCTGAAGCTTCTTAAAATCTGACTGAATAATTTACTCAGAGATTCCCAGCTTTCTCTTTACTTCTTTTTTTTTTTTTTGACTTTGAAATGGAGGTGATGCCTAGGAATTGCGTCATGCTGAGGCTGCTGAAAATATTGCCTGACTATTAATTGATATTCATCCTTTGTCCATCTTTTTATTAGGAACTGTTTTGCTTACACTAAGGCTATCTGCGATGTCTTTGGCCCTTGCAATTAAAAGGGCATTTTTGCAGATACTCCGCTGCAAGCAAAGCAAAAATTAATAGTTTTCTCACCTACGAAAAACTTTATCGGAGAAAAATTTTGAAGGCTAGAAAATTTATCTGGAAGCCACCTGAATGTTTTGATATTCTGTGTTTCAGAATATAGATTTGACTAAAGAAGGTAGCAGTAATACCAGATCAGAACAGCAGAATGATAAAACTGACTTCAGCATGTTTAGAAAAATTAAGAATATGCATCTATAGGCATTGTTTAGAGTCTCTGTTGTGGAAGTTATCTTGTAGAAGCTTCTCCACTGCTGAGGAGGCAGCTAGGTTTTACCTGCAAGGAAATACTAGCAAAATAATCTGCTTAGTAAAACAAACTAAATATAGCAAATTCTTCTGCCTATAAAAAAGAGCCACTAAAATATTCATTCAGTATTTTTCTTTTTAGAGACGTGCATCCTCAGGCAGCCCAATTAAATTGGCTCGCAGAGGGAACACATTTGTGTGAGAATACTGCATTTCTCGACAGCACCAAGCGTACACACTCTGTCTGGAACGCAGACAATCACGGTTCTGTCAGCTCTTTCTCTTAACTTTCTACTCTTCAGTTTATGCTTTTTCACTGAGATAACTTGGTGGCTTGGTTTAGCATTTCTGCAGTGTCGTCACTGATAACGTAGCGACCGGAGCGTTCCTCCTGCTGTTTTCGATATTTCTGTAAGCGTTCCTGGCGTTCCCATTGCTTTATCCCTCAAAAGAGCTCAGAGTTTCGCTGTTACCCAAAACTTCCCGTTTCTTTGTGAGACCGAAGCAACAGCAGTGACTGCTTGGTGAGAGAAATCGGGAATTTGGTTGTGGTTTCCAAGGAATTTCTCATATAGCAACATAGGCACAAATACAAACTGGGCACAGAGGGGGTTGACAGTACCCCTGAGGAGAAGGATTTGGGGGTTTTGATAGACAAGAAGCTCAACACGAGCCGGCAGGGCGCTCCTGCAGCCCAGAGGCCAACCCAGTCCTGGGACGTAAGAGGAGAAGCGTAGCCAGCAGGGCAAGAGAGGGGATTCTCCCCCTTTGCTCTGCTCTTGTGAGACCCCACCTTGAATCCTGTGTCCAGTTCTGGTGTCCCCACCGTAAGAGGGACATAGAACTGTTGGAGCGTGTTCAGAGGAGGCCACAAAGATGATCCAGGGGCTGCGAGGACAGACTGTGGGAGCCAGGATTGTTCAGTTGGAGAAAAGAGAAGACTTCGGGGGGACCTAAGAGCTGCCTTCCAATACCTGAAGGGATCCTACAGGAAGGCTGGTGAGGGACTTTTGACAAGAGCATCCACTGACAGGACAAGGGGAAATGGGTTTAAGTTGAAGGAGAATAGATTTGGATTAGATCTTGGAAAGAAATTCTTCAGTCTGAGGGTGGCAAGACTTTGGAATAAATTGCCCAGAGACGTTGTGGCTGCCCCCTCCCTGGAGGTGTTCAAGGCCAGGTTGGACAGAGCCTTGAGTAGCCTGATCTAGTTGAGAGGCGTCCCTGCCCGTGACAGGGAGGTTGGATTAGATGCTCTCTGAGGTCCCGTCCAACCTAGGCCAGTCTAGGATTCCATGATTCTACGATTCGCAAGTTTAGACCTGAGGATGCTCTGCTCGCAGCGCTTCGCCTTTTGATTCTTGAGGCTGACATGTTTTGAATCGCTGATAATTGCTGGTAGCTGGGATCAAACGAGCACTTGGGGGTGTGAGGTTGAGTGGTACAGGACTCCTTCAGATGTCCAGGTGTCAGCGGGCCCTACGTTAAAGGGAAGAACTGTTCCTGTTGGTCACTTAAACCAGGTTTTGTGATGGGCGACAAATTCTCTTGCAGCCAAGTGTCAAGGGTGGAAATAAGCAACGTGCGGTAGTAGGAGAGTGCACCTCAAACCGTTTGATTCTCCTGAAGTCTCAATTTCCATCGAACCAAAACCTGCAGTTGGGAATTTAGGGATTATTATACATTCTTCTTGATGCGCAAAATAAAAAAGCTGATGAAGCCAGCTCGTGTCACGGCAGGCGTATTAATGTCACTTTTGTCATTGGAGTCTCCTCCTTGCCTTGATGGAGTGACGTCTCCGTGAGCGACGGACGTAAGGCTGTATTTACAAATAAATAGCTACGTTTGGGGAATGTTTTATTCATTTCGATATTCTCCTCAAAAAATAGCGCAAAAAGCCTGTCTTAAAACTAAGCATTGTATGCTTTAAAGGAACAATTACTGTTAGTTTTGTAAGTTGTTCAGAAGTTCACTTACAGTGATGCAGAGCAGCATCAGCGTGGAAATTCTTTCAGTTTCTCAGTGTATTTTTTTCAGGCTTTGCTTTTATATGTTAGCAACTCGGGAAGCTCTAAAGCTTCAGACAAGAGAGCACTCATCCAACTCTTAACGCCAATTTAATTATGCACCTAAGCCTGGGCTGAGTTCTCCTGTTTCAGCCAGATCTAATCTCACTATCAATTGCTTTATCCTTAATCTGAATTTTTATTTTTATTTTTCCCTTCATTAAGAGTATCAGTTTTCTGGTAGCTGTTTCTAGTTTGGGTTTTTTTTTGGTTTTTGAGTCACTTCTGCAAAACAGGAGCTTAGGCCACCACCTGCTCTAATCAAAGTTTCCAATTGGATCTCCAGTTCTACTTAATCATTAGTTTATTTCCGCTCTATTTAAGAAGTTGTGATTGTTATTTTGTTGTTGTTCTGTAGTATTTTCAAGAATAGCTTTACTCTTTCACATTAGAATTAACAGGCCGCAGTACGGGAATCCTAGTAATAAGAGCAGTATAAAAATCGTCTCTCTTGTAGGGGTTTACCTTTCCGAAGATCTGTCGGTTTGTACAATTGTGTGGGAAATGAGCCGTGAACTCAGAATTATTCTCCCTTCTCTGGGAAAATGGCTTATGAAACATGAGGAAAGAAAAAATTGAAATTCAAATATAAATAAACCTCTTTTTTTTTTTTTTTTCTAAATTCTACTTCCAAGCCATGACTAAAAATTAATAGTACAGAATTTCGTCCAAGGCCAAAAAAAAACACCCCGTTTGCTTTTATTTAAAGTGATTATAGTATTTATCTTTGCATTTGCATTGTTTGCCTGAGATTCCTGCGATGCTGGGTAAAAAGGACTAGATCCTTTCGAAAGTGAAAAATGTGACGAGATCAAGGTAACGTGACTCTAAAGCAAGGAGCGGTTACGTTCCAGTTTTCAGCCCAAGTTCACTCGAGTCAATCTCCCTCTTACCGTCACGGGACAGGACGTCAGAGAGCTGAAGGACGCCCAGGCAGGTGCTTTTGGATCAGGATGACGCCCCCGGGGATTGCTGGCTCGGTAAAAGCGCAGAATCCCGGTTCGGTTCTGGGTGACTTGGCAGAAATTAAAAGCGAGCGTCCCGGTGCCTCGTTAAAACTAATTGATGTTACAGGAAACACATCAGCTGCTTTATTTCATTTTGCTGCGGGAAATAGAACGATGCTCCGTGGCAGCACGATATAGAAATCCCGCTGCAGAAAAAGCAGCGCTAAGGAGACCCAAATTTATGGTCTTGCCAGCGAACTGGTCAGTGGTCTCTTATTAGAGATCTCATAAAATCAGTAGTAAGAAGTTTTATGATTAGGAGTCAAGCTCTGCTGGCAGCCGTTCGGCTTTCGTACACGACTCTCTTGCTTGATTCACTGATACGGTGGTTTTCCTGAGAACTGCGACAGGAGATAAACGTCCCGTCTGCGCTCGGTTGTTGGGCTGAGAAATGAGAGTTGCAGGGGAATCACTCTGGGATGGTCGCTGCAGAAGAAATGGGTAAGCTTGCTTGGTGAGATCTTGTTCCTTTTTGGGAAGATCGTAGCCTTTAGATCATGGGATTCCTGCCAGGAAAGGTTCCCTGCTAAATTTTAGGAGACACAGTTGACCACAAGTGTTTCACGGGTTTGAAGCCACCCTGAAGCAGAACTTGATAGATCGAGAGTTCAGCTTGAACTTTGTGTAAGGCTCTTGATGTCATTGTCTTATTTTTTTTTAAGTGAAGATATACAGAATATGAAAAATACCTTTCTCAAGGACATAGGACAATTAATTTTGACACTTCTTGGGTATCCCCCGTCCTTCCAACAGTTCATTCTGCTTTTCTGTAAATCACTTTATGAAGTCTCCAGTGTTAACGAAGCAGACTTAGGTGAATTTTCTTGATGTTTCTTGATAAGCAATGATGAATTGAACATGTTCTAGTGGTTGATTCTAAACTAAGTGAGGATTGAAAGGATTGTCGACCAGCACTCAGGGAAAGACATTGCTTTTGAAATAAATCCACCAAAGCCCTTTTAGCTCCGAGTGCTTTCTTTTGGCTTGTTTTATACACCGTTCGGGTAGTGAAACACGTTGTGTGCTTCCCTACTGTAGGAATTGCACACGTAAACAGTAACCTCATCTGAGGGAACGGAATTAACATTTGCTCCTTTGTTCTTAAGTGCATGAAAGCTTTTTATATCCTTTCCTGGTGACTTTATTCCTCCGCTTCTCGTGTGTGCGTGCCTTCCTAAGGAGACAAGATATTTGCGTGTTTGTTTTGATGTTTAGCCTTAGAATAGAGGAGAATTTCAATATTTAATGTGAGTTTAACTAACTTTTTTAGTCTTTCTGCTAGGTGACCATTTTTAATCTCCCAAGTATAAAGTACCATGGCATACTTCAGGGACATCTTTTTGAATTACTGTCCCATTTGGGATTTAAAATACAGATGCCTCCCTCCTTGCGAAGGAATGAATTGCAGCTTATGTGACAGGTTTTCCTTTTTTTTTTTCCTAACTAAGGACATTTACTTTATTTTTAGGATTTTTATTTTAAAAAAACACCCAAATTTCAAAGGTTGTGAGGGTTTTATAATAAAAAATTACTTAAGGTGACCTGTTTTGACCATCAGGAACTCCAGTCACATCTGAAAACTAGGGCCAACAGATGACAAATAATTTTGAGTTGGAACACCAGCTCTGTTTCTGGAGCACAGTGTGTTCGATTCTGAACTCCAGCCTGGTGTCTTGGCTTTTCTTTCAGCTATACCAGTGCTCCAAATTTACAGTTTTATGTAATTCTTTTTTATGCACTGAACCATGCATGTTTAGTTTTCTTCCTCCTCTTCTTTTCCTCTTTTACTGAGATGTAAAAAGGGACGTGTTTTCTATATATATGATCTACATGTATTAATGTAGATTATTTCTTAGAATAAGAAAAAAGTGCAACGTTCAAAGGATAATAGGGGAGCAATTGCTCCAGCTCATCTCCTTTGTTGCGATATATTAGTATAATGAAAGATTAATACGTTTTTTTTACTGGCAGTATATTACTGAACATTTTTGGGTATCTGCTTATGATTCAAACACTGCAAAGCAGTAAAATTCTAAAATGTAGGTGGAACGTTCTTGAGAGCAGACTCTCCTCCTGCTCTCAGGGTGGTGGGAAGGGGAAGAGATTTCACATCGTGAAAAGCTGATCCAGGTTAGAATAGTTACTGGCTAGGTCTATTTGGCAGCAAAATATCAGGAAAAGACTTTTATTTGGTGTTTGCCTACTTCTAATTGTGCGGTTTTGCTCACGTTTGTGATGCCCTCCCAAAGCTGAGCAGTGTGTGGGCTGGGTGTCCTTGCGTCCAGTAGCAACTGCGGAGTAGGGCTGAAGGCAGAGCGAGTGGAGGTGATTCACCATCGCAGAGAGGAAGACGACTGATGGAACAGCATTCCCGTTCCAGCTGGTTTTCTCACTGGGTTAGAGCGTGGTGCTGATAACACCAAGGTTACGGGTTCGATCCCCGTTGGGTCCCCATGTGCTGCCTGATCTAGTTGAGAGACGTCCCTGCCCGTGACAGGGAGGTTGGATTAGATCATCTCTAAGGTCCCTTCCAGCCTGGGCCATTCTAGGATTCTATGATATTGTGCTGACGAGGAAGAAATGCTGCAACTGTTCTCCACAGAAACATGTATTTCTCCTCACTTCAGTGAAAACTGAAGAGGCATTTTGAAGCTCATGTATGTGGGCGCTTTGGGGGAAAGATGCATATAAAATCAGTGTTTCCACCATGGAAATACGTGTCTCTAAACTAAAAAAAACGAAAAAAAACCCCAACAGTTTATACTGTTTTATGTGAGTGCTCTCTCTTTGGTGGAAGAGGTGAGGTCAATTCTTTTCTGGGTGCTTAGAGAGCTCTACCTGGCACAGCCACAGTTGACACAAACCCTGCCTAATGCGTGTTTCTAAGGGTGGACCATGGTACATTTTAATAATTTCACTAGCCTGATTTATGCATAAAGGTTTCATTAATAAAAAAGGGGGGAAAAAAAAAAGGAAAAACAGTTTTCTGTTTACTCAGTCATTGGTAATAAAAATTATACCTGGTTTGGATTTTCTTTTCGATTTGCCGTTTTCACTGGCTTGAATTCGCTTTCCTTAGCTGGAGGTGCTTCACCGATGTGCAGTGGTTAGGACAGATGGCCCCAGGTAGTTTTGTTTTTTTAATTTTTAAATTAAATCTGAGTGGTTTCTTACGGGGACATTTTTGCAGATCCATTTTTTTTTTGTTTTGAAAGTTTACCCTGAAACTCTGAAATAAGAAAATTTTTCTTTTGCATCTTTTCAGAACTTCTGCATAGTGTTCCTGTGTCAAATAGATACCTATTTCTAAATTAAAATGCTCATAAAATACGGTTGAGGCAGTATTTCAGCAGGAAGATCAATGTTTCTTTACCAACGGTAATAAAACCCATTTCAATAATGGTCTCCTATATGAAGTAGTTAACGAGAACTAATATTGCAGTTTATGCAATAAAATGTTCGTGTCTTGGATGCTTTTCTCTGTTATGCAGTGCTAGAAATGAGATGTACCCTCCGCCGTTAATTATTTGTTCTAGATTAGGTGGGATTTCTTCTTTTTAAGTGCTTCAAACGTGCATAGGTACACACTTTGATGCCCTGACATGGCAGAACCTTGGGATCGTGGATAATCACGGCAGCTTTGGTTGACTTTCTTTTGAAAGCAATCTCTGCAATCTGACATTTCTCACCATTTAATGAAGTCCACGTTAAATACAAATTCTAAATGAAAACAGTCCAAGGCTTTATACAAAAGGCACAAATACAAACTGGGCACAGAGGGGGTTGAGAGCAGCCCTGAAGAGAAGGATTTGGGGATGTTGATAGACGAGAAGCTCAACATGAGCCGGCAGGGCGCTCCTGCAGCCCAGAAGGCCAACCCTGTCCTGGGATGGATCAGGAGAAGCGTAGCCAGCAGGGCAAGAGAGAGGATTCTCCCCCTTTGCTCTGCTCTTGTGAGACCCCACCTTGAATCCTGTGTCCAGTTCTGGTGTCCCCACCATAAGAGGGACATAGAACTGTTGGAACATGTTCAGAGGAGGCCACAAAGATGATCCAGGGGCTGGAGCAGCTCTGCTACGAGGACAGGCTGCGGGAGCTGGGATTGTTCAGTCTTGAGAAGAGAAGACTTCGGGGGGACCTAAGAGCTGCCTTCCAATACCTGAAGGGATCCTACAGGAAGGCTGGGGAGGGACTTTTGACAAGAGCGTCCACTGACAGGACAAGGGGAAATGGGTTTAAGTTGAAGGAGAATAGATTTGGATTAGATCTTGGAAAGAAATTCTTCAGTCTGAGGGTGGCAAGACTTTGGAATAAATTGCCCAGAGACGTTGTGGCTGCCCCCTCCCTGGAGGTGTTCAAGACCAGGTTGGACAGAGCCTTGAGTAGCCTGATCTAGTAGAGAGGCGTCCCTGCCCGTGACAGGGAGGTTGGATTAGATGCTCTCTGAGGTCCCTTCCAGCCTGGGCCATTCTAGGATTCTATGATTATTATGACTTGTGTAGGACAAGCAGAAGAGAACATTTGGTTTAGGATATTCCTCCTTTGGGTATTCCTTTAGTATTGTTTTACAGCCCTTGACCCAGTGATCTGTGATCAGACATACAGCTCCTTTGGGTATAATTTATAGAGATTTTTGTATTATAGGCTAATATATTATTATAGGCTAGTATATAATTATAGGCTAATATATAATGAATAGGCTAATATATAGGCTAATAGAATGAATAGGCTAATATGTGATGAACGTGCTGCCTCTGTATACCCTGGTCTTACAATACGATAATTTTTGTAATTTTGTTGTTCTCTAAAACACGAAAAGATCAAACCATCCCCCAAATACTGTACATGGGGGGCCAGCATCAAGACAAAGCAAGCCTCATGATACTGCAGATATTTACCCAGATGCTTAATTGTGCTCTCTGGATTGCTCCGTCGAAGTAACCGGAGTTACCTCATCTGTAAAATTAAGTAGAAGACGCTGTAGCACAGAAACCTCTGAGACTTCCCGTTGCTTTCGGTGCCCAGGGGAAAGCTAACAGACTCTGAAGAGCTGTTAATTCAGACAAGCGCTTGGGGGGTGACTGCAGCTCTGGAGATTCCAGGCCCAATTCGGAGCAGTCTTGAATACAGTGGAGACCACGAGATGAAATTCAGAGCTGGGAACATTCGTTTCCTAGAACTCCCAGGCTTGTAAAGTGCTACGGAAATCGCAAACTGTTTAACATCTACATTTTTTTTTCCTTTTTTTTTCCCTGTTCTATTTTTAAAGATTGAAACGAGAACTCCCGAACCATTCGGAAAATGCAAATAACCCATCCTTTCTAGATCCTCCTTTCTGTTTTTAAGCATATGCAAGATGTTCTGCACCGTAAAAATAAATAAATCAACGCGGGGAGATTCTGAACAGAAACCTTTGCCTTTAGGAACAGTCGCCAAATGAAGAAATGTGTGTTTGCCGTGTTATTTTTCCTTGCGTGTGCGCACCGTCCCTTTCAATCCCGACTTCTTTTTGTTTTTGTCATCGCAGGACTATACCTTGACGATGTACTTCCAGCAGGCGTGGAGGGATAAGAGGCTGTCGTATAACGTAATACCTCTCAACCTTACTCTGGACAACCGAGTGGCCGATCAGCTGTGGGTCCCCGACACCTATTTCCTGAATGACAAGAAGTCGTTTGTACACGGCGTCACTGTGAAGAACAGAATGATCCGTTTGCATCCGGATGGGACGGTCCTTTATGGACTCAGGTCAGTGTTTCGTCGTTTATTTTCAGTCTTTTAATCATGGCTTTCGATTAAATTCCATTTTTTAAAATGTTTTAAATTCTATTCTTGTTATTGTTATATTTCCTATAATTGATGATATTCCAGAAACAATTTTAACTTGAACATTCTAAGAATGGATGAAGATTTTAAGCTTTTTTTTTTATAGATCCATTTTGGAGATAAACTCACATTTTTAGTACAGTTCAGACACTGGTATTAAGACAAGGCTGTAAATATCACTTTAAATACTCATTCTGGATTAAAGGGCAGTTTTAGAACTGCTTCCTCAAAGGAACTGAAGTAAGAAATACGAAGCAAGGACTAGGAGAAAAAAGAAAAACGTATTGATAGTTGAGCTAAATTATATATTTTGTATATATTTTTGAATATCAGTTTTCTGCTTTTCAAAAAGGTGTGGTATGACTTGAATTGTTCTTCAGCCTGGTGGTGTTACTGTGTGTGTGTGGAAAGTGCTGACTGGAGAAATCTCAGCAGAACTTCACTCCTGAGGAGTTCTGAAAACTGGGGAAAAATATCTGTTTAGCAGTGTTTATAGAAAAACAATTACTGAGAAAGTGATTTAAATGGATTCCTGCAAAAGGTGACTGACTTGATATGGTGTGAGTAGGTAATGAAATAGAAGGGAAGCACTGAGTGGGTTAAAAAAAATAAAAATGCTGCAAAACTTAAATCTAGTGTCCTATTTTCACATTGAAGATAATACACAATAATAACCTTGGGGAAGCTCATTCTTAAAACTTTTATTGGTGTATTTCCTTTATTTTTAGGGAGATTTTTCAGTTGTCTGCCTGTAACTAATCATGTCAAGAGGTGTATGCTTTTAACTCGGTTCTTTTCTACCCAGCTGCATAAGGAAACGCCATGGTCTTTATATGATTATATATTATATCATATATGATCATATAGAAATACTATATAGAAATATATAATATTGTAGTATGTTACATTTTATATCATCATCATCATGGCTAGGCTTCGTGAATGAAGACATGGAGACATTTTATATATGGTAATTCTATATGTTCATTATATATACTGATTATAAATCATATAATAATGATTGTATATATAATTATATATGTAACGATGGCTATATAGTGATTTTTAATCATTATATATAATGATTATATAAACATATTTATATCCAGAGAGAGAGAGGGAGAGTTCTGTCACTCGAATAAACATGGACCACGAAGTTCACATCTAATTAAGGTTTTCTGTTACAAATCATTGACCCCGTTGGGTCCCCATGTGTTGCCTGATCTAGTTGAGAGCCGTCCGTGCCCATGACAGGGAGGTTGGATTAAAATAATCTCTAAGGTCTCTTCCAGCCTGGGCCATTCTAGGATTCTGTGACCCGGATGCCTTTAGTTCTGCTGTTGCACTTTGACGTGCAGGTGTTTCTGGAAATCCATACCGTGAGCTACCTGGATTAGCAAGACAGCGGAGCAAACACAACTAATCCTGGTTTCTGTGCGTACGTTTCTCTTCAGAGGCTTTTGTCTAGAGTGTGGCTGCCCAAGTTGGAACTCAACATCTAAAACTGAGTCCTAAGCGGTCCTAGGACTTCGAGCTTGACTCTGGGGGTGTTTAACTTCAGCTTTCACACCCAAACGTGAAAATTTTCCAAGGTTTGGTCAGTCCCTTGTGCCAGGAGGGGCTTTTCTCGGGACAGGCAGTGCTGCCTCTGGAGACTTGAGTCGGGCTCCAGGGACCTCTTGGCTCACCTGATCCCTGGGCTCTATCCCGGCTGGGGCATTCCCCTCCAAAAAGGGAGAGGGAAAAGCGTAAAAAATGTTCCCTTGGCAGGAACTTGGTGGTTTTGAGGCTCTCTGCTGACCTGCAAGACGCCGATTGCATCCTTCGTTGCAGAACCTCCATCATCTGCGTGGTGGGAAGGGCTTGGGCTTTCCCAGCCGTTTAGTCTCCTCTGTGTTGAAGCCTCTTATGGCTCACGAGTTATTTTTCGGTAGAGGAAAGCAGTGGAAGAAAAATAAAGGGCTGTGATAGCTACTGAAAGAAATGAAATGAACTAGCTGTGTCTGGCACACAGCCTTCCTGCAGCACGCAAGTGAATTTAAAGTGACTTTAAGAGCAGAGGCACAACAATTTCTATGAAACGTGACATTGGGTAGAGAATTTTGTTAGAACCTCTGATTTTTTTTTTTTTGATTTTTTTTTTTTCTCCTCTGACAAAAACTGAAACAATCTATTTTGTTAAATCACACAGCAGACATTCTCTGGTATCAGTGGTACATCTTGCCATAAAAAACTAAATGGAATTGATTCTGCTTTCCAGATTCTGCTCTTTTTGTGGGGGTTATTGCATTTATCAATTTGTAGCCTGTCCAACTGTGTTTTCTGTGTGAGAGTAGGTCAGGCTTTGGCGCTATGGCTGGGAGCAAGTCTGGAGGTTTTCTTTATTGTTCGATGAAACAGCAGATACTTGACTCCTTTAAAATTCTGGAGCTTTGTGTTCACAGAAAAGTGAAATATAAACCTAACGCACATTTGCATTAATGGAGTGAGAGCAATAAGAGTTCAATTTAAGACTCTGAAATCATCATGTTTATTATTATTATTTTTCAGAATAAACTCTGAAATAAATACCAAGTTTCAAGTTTTCAATAATTCTGAATTTTCCTTGCTACCCACGACGTCATTTTCATGACTGCTTAACAGTTCTATTTTTGAAAATGTTGCTAAACATTAAGTAGAGCTCACAAAAATCATTCTGTAGAAGAATCAAGTAAAAGAAAGATTTTCTTTAGAGACATTAAAACCATTCAGGAAAATACTTTTTCTAAGGTTTGGGGTTTTTTTTGTTTGTTTGTTTCCCGAGAGCAACAAGGTACTGATGACTTAAAAAGAAAAAATTGGCAACAGAAAGATTAGATTTACTTTTTTTTGGTTTTTTTGACAATTCTAATTTTCACAATTATTTGTTTTTCCTTCTTGGAGTCAGCTGAATAAGTCTCAGGAAGGTTTTCTGCCTCAAATATCTTTCAGACGCGGGGGTGGACGGGGCAAGCACATGTGCTGGTGTCACACCAGGGTTGTGTGAGCGGCCGTCTTCTCCTCCTGCCTCCACCGAACCGCGCGGCAGTCAGTGATGTGATTCTAACGTTAAGGTCTCAGTTTTACGGCTTTAACTATCTACTTAATCTAAAATTAATTCGAAGCTAATGTGATTTTAAGTGTCCACAGTAGTGATATATTTAATGCCTGCATAGTATTAATTTCCATTTAAAAAAAAAAAGAGCACCTGTATATTATGACTTTTCTGAAAATCCCTCTTATTGCTGCCTTAATTTATTTTTGCTTATAATTGCAGTGGCATGTTCTTACTTTGAGATGCGTTCTACCAAATTGAGATTCCTTTAAATATCAGCCTTAATTTTTTCCTTTTGTCTCCCCATACACCTGTATATAAGCAGGTGTGCTGAAGCACATCCGCCCACACGCACATTTTCATGTGTTCTCTTTCATTTACTGTGATGGCTGTAACCAAATTTGTTGAGCGACAAGTGATCTTATTACCAAGATGATAACATCTAAATCTAAGTGCCCTTGTAGCTGAATTTCTAGCCTGGATGTAGCGACGCAGCGATCCCTTAACGCTGTTCTTTTTGGTTTTCCCTAGCACAGCCCTGGCCCCGTGTGCGTGTCGGGTCGGATTAGATGTAACTTTGTGAAGGTGAATTTCTGGAAGGACCAGGAGGCAGTTTTGGGAGCACCTGGCTTGTGCTGTCGCTCAGAGGGAGGAAGGAGAGAGCGAGAGAAATGGCTGGTAACAAATGCAGACATCTCGGCGGTAATTCTGATGTCCTCGTAGCCTACCCGGTTCGCTGCCACATGGCATTAGTTAAGGATGGAACTGAACTGTGACCAGTTCTTTAGAGATGACATACTGGTTACTTCTAGGTTGCAAAGGGTTTCCGTTTCTGAGGGATAGCTGCCAGCTATTTATCTTTTTGGAAAACGCGTTTTCCTGCGTTCCAGTTGCAGTAGGGTGTTTACAAACGTGACTGAACTTCCTTTTTTCAGTTAAAAAACCAAAAATGTTTCACGATTTTTTCCCTGTTCCATCTGGCAGGAAAATTCTTCTTTGCTGCCAAGACCAGGACGTTCAATAGACGAGATACTTAAATCACTAAAATGGTAGAAAATTGCAATATATTGCCTTAAATGAAGAGTCATTACAGGGAAAATTACTATCTGTTGGTAGTTAAGATTACTTTTGATAGTGATTTGACGCTGTATATAGAAAAGTAGATTTAGAGGACCGAGACTCGAATTGAAGATACAATGGTCAGTTTACAGTAGACTGAGCAGAGCTTAAATAAGATGTGTAGTCAGAACTCAGGGAAAGATACGGCTTTGAATTCCTGTATGTTAAAAAATCTCGTTTGAGTAATACACATAGCAGATATAGTTGCTACAGTAGATAAGATTTGTTGTTTCTTAAATTTATTTTTATATATATATAAGCATATATAAATACATACATACTTATGTGTGTATATTATATATATAAAAATTTTCCCTAGACTCTTGACATCAAATCTGTTCTAAAATGCCGGCAGAAAATTCAGCTACCTTCTGTTTTTTCCTATGTAATTCTGATTTTACCAACCTGTGGAACCACTGGAAGTTTTCTGAGGCTTTTTCCCAGGGTTGGAATGCTTGATTTGAGAAGGGTGGTGAGCAAGACCCTTCTGTTTGGAAATGTGGAATTGCTGCTTTTCGTGCAGCTTTCTTAGGGCGCCGTTCTGAGATTCACCCCTTTGCTGGGGTCGTTTGCGTTTGGGTGTTGTGTGTCAGAATAAAGAGGAAAATACGTTTCAAATATTAGGATTAAATAAGAGTTCAAGAAGTTGAAGAACAGATGTTTCATATGGTCTTGCACTATTAATCGGCTATTTTTAGAGGTGTTTACTCTTACATACGCTTCTAATAGTCCTCACGAGTGAACTCTCACCGTGGGTTAGTCACTGAGGACCAATAATTACACGACAAAGAACACAGTGGACTTTTGTATCTCTTCAGTGGGGCTGCTTTTATACTTTTTGGAGCTGAAGCTTGCCGGTGTTCGATGCTGAAAACCAGAATACACACAGAACTTCTGATAGGGGCTACATCCTGTGTGGCGATGACATTTCCATCCTTTTCAGCCAAGAAAGAAAGGAAGTAGAACAGAGTAATTTTGTCCGAAATGAAAGGTTTCTCCCCTTTGAAAGCCCAACAGTTTTACTTGCCAAGATTTAATACGTTGCCAACCCTGAGTTTCCAACCCAGCCTGCAATAGTTCTGAACTATTTGATGGATATAACCTGGTAATACTCCATAAACGAGAGAATTACGCGCACGACAGTCTTGCTTTGGCCGCTATTTATTTCTTGCTGCCTATATTGAGTCACACGAGTTCAAAATAGTGCTGGATGCTCAGATTTTGCGTTGTCTCAACTGTGCTGCTCGCTCGGTGTCAACTGCTGGGGAATTTTCACTGTTGCGAGTAAAATAGTTTCTCCCACACTTTGCTCTGTTAAAATAGCCTTGGGCATTTTTGTTGTATTAATAGGCTTGTTCAGCAATTGAACTTCTCGTATATAGCTTATTATCTACAAAATCTGATGGACAGTTTAAAAAGCAATTGCCTTTCTGAACGCTTTTATTTCTCAGAACAGTTTGAGACGTCAGTAGTTTGAGACATTCACACCAGGCATCATTGAGTAAATCATCTGATATTTATTTTGATACTTTTATTTTTTTCCTCCCCCAGTAGGGTTCTTTTTTGGCTAAAATCATAAGCGTAATGTGTAGGTAAATATCCATTTTCCGATTTCTGGACCGTAACATTGTTTTTTCTAGCGGGAATTAAAATTATGTCTTTGCGCTGCACATAAAATTTCAGATATCTTCGTAATTCCCAAACTTCCTCTGCGAGACAGAGAGCTCTGTCCTACCTTTTTGCTAGAAAAGTATATTTCCAGATGATGGACAGAAGTTGTTTAAAGACTTCTTAATACTCTTGCATGCCAAGCAAAAAATTTATAAGCATTGTGCATGTCTTCGTGAGGTTGTCGATGTCCCTGCCGTGACACTTTCAAATCACCAATAAAAGCATAATTTGAATTCGAGGGTCAAAATTTTACGCGTTAGGTGCCAATTTGAAAAATTAGTTAACAATCTGAGCCATCAGGTCCTTTCACTGTCTCCGTTCTAGTGATTTTGGCCCAGGGGAAAGACAATACATACAATGACACAGAACTTCAGATTGAAATGATTTTTTTTTTTGAATGTAAAGTGTCAGAAACTTAAGATGTTAAATGGTACGGTAGCTTTCTGTTGCCTCAGTTAAACACCTTAAGTTTTTTTTGATTTTGAATGTCATTTGTCATTCTTCTTACCTCACGTAGACACTAAATTTCTTGATATGACAATAGGGGCATGTGCAAACATTGCAAAGAGAGAGTGAAAAGTGATTTGAGTAAGACTTGTCTGAACATGAGAATCTCAATGCCGGGACCAAGTGTTGCCGTGATGTTAACGGGGTCGTTTTTTTTCTGCCGATTCTCATGCTCAGAGGTGCAGTTACTGCACTTTGAGTTGCCACCACTTGCTGAAGTTAATTCACAGTCTGATGTGCAGTTGGGAAATTGTGCGTGAGAGACGAGGTGAACTGGATTTCTGCATCCGAATTGTCGAACCTGTTCAGAATAGGCACACGCACTTATAAGAATCCGTAAGTCTTGCACGCAGGTGTTCAAAGCAGGAGCTTGCTGAGAGCAGGCAGAAGTAAATGCAAATGTAGTAAAACGTTGTCTTGAATTGAAGTCGTGCAGCTGTTTTGAAGATCTGGAAAAACTTTGAAATACCTGTGAAGAATGCCGCACAGTTGTGTAGAACTTTGAGTAGAAAGTGTCATCTGCGTTAACAGGGAAGCATTACCAGCCTGGTCTCATAATACTCCACCTTGAATCCTGCGTCCAGTGCTGGTGTCCCCACCGTAAGAGGGACGTGGAGTTGTTGGAATGAGTCCAGAGGAGGCCACAAAGCTGACCCAGGGGCTGGAGCAGCTCTGCTCCGAGGACAGGCTGAGGGAGCTGAGGTTGTCCAGCTGGGGAGGAGAAGACTCCGGGGGGACCTTATCCCTGCCTGCAGTGCCTGAAGGGACCTACAGGGAGGCTGGGGAGGGACTTTGTACAAGAGTGTCCAGCGATAGGACAAGGGGAAATGGATTTAAATTGAAGGAGAACAGGTCTAGGTTGGATCTTAGGCAGAAATTCTTCAGTGCGAGGGTGGCCAGACTCTGGCACAGATTGCCCAGAGAGGCTGTGGCTGCCCCCTCCCTGGAGATGTCCAAGGCCAGGTTGGATGAGCCTGGAGCAACCTGGGCTGGTTGAGAGGCGTCCCTGCCCATGGCAGGGGTTGGCTGAGATGAGCTCTGAGGTCCCTTCCAACCTTGGCCATTCTAGGATTCTGTGATTATTTGGAAATCCTGGAGCAGACAAGCCAGATTACCTGCTCTTGTCTTGCCCAGGGAACGTAGATCCACCATGAGGAAAGGGACTTGCAGTCCAGAGTGTTGCTGAAGTGAATTAATTGCTCTTTTAAACAAACAAGGTCAAACTTATGGCCCAGATTCCGTTTTCCTCACTCATTCAAATAGCTCCATTGCAATTCCCAAGGAATTCAGCACAGAACTACTCCTACTGTTGTTTCTAATGATATATAACCTGAAGACCTTTACTCTTTGTGACGTGAAACAAATCACGCAGGTCCTCTGCCTCGTTTTTTCCATATTTTAAATTAGAATACTAAAACCTATCTTCTCGCAGGGGTGTTGTGAAGATTAATTAATTAGTTTGTGAAGTCCTTTGATCCTGTAAAACAGAGCATAAGTGCCAGGCATTATTTTGAAGAATTGTAAAACGCCAGCCTTCATATGCACCTTGGGAGAGCTGTTTTATAGATACAAATCTGTTCTGTTCTCCCTAGAATCGCGTTGTTCTGCTTTTCCTACATAGCAACCCATTCACAAAACGAGCCAATCCTAGGAAAGAAACAGTTTTTGGAATCCCACCCACCGTCGTAAATGTCGTCTTTAATCTACGAATGCTTAATTGGAAATTTCTTGTGGAATTTGGAATGGTGGTGGTGTAGAACACCTCCAGGAGGAAGGGTAGTTGGATTTTAAATACCTCCCCGATCTGAATGAAAACAAAGACAAACTTTCTACTTCGGTTCTTTTATTAGATCTTAAATATGGGACAAGTATTCAAGAGGGTCTTTTGCTTTTATTTTGTATGAAGCGACTGTTAAATCATTAGTATGTGAATCATTAATTCAATTAAGCTTAGGAAGGAAAAAGCTTTAAGTCACGGGAATCTTTTCCATTAAAAGCCCTATTACCCAAGATTATTACATTGCAATGAAGTGAAAAAAAATCTGCGTTCTATTGCCTAACAGACAGACCGTGGCATTTTCTCTGTTATGTGCAAGAAAAGCTCCCATCAGCTATAGAACCATGTAATAGTTTACGTTGCTCCAAGGGTATTGCGTGTTCCAAAAGCTAATAGAGGTCATCAAACGCTTAATCTTCAATTGAAACTTAAATATTAACATAATTTAGAGTTACAGAAAATCTATCTTGTTTCCCTTCTGTAATATCTTTTATCTTATAATTTTAGCTGGTAGTCCATGTGCCTGATAATGGAAATTTTCGTATCGGAAGAATGTACATAAAATCTCAGGATGCACTGATCAAAGACCAAGCTGATGAGTTGCATGTTAAATATGTGTACACACGCACGTGTTTAAATACATCATATATATATTTGATATATAAATACAATGCCTGTATATACGTGTAAAGTTCTACTTGCACATATTTTTTTTGTTTAAAATTGGTAAAATCCAAGATGGATGTCCTTCAGTTGGGGCAAAATCAGAGAATTTTCTAAGCGGAGTTTTATGACCTTACATGTGGAAGGAAAATAAATATTGTGACACTGTTTAGAACTAATAATAGCTCTTATTTCCCATTTCTATGGGTAACATATAGTCTCTATTTCTTCTTCTGGTTGTGCAGATGAAGTATTTCTGTTACACTTTTATGAACATTATGACAAGACGTTAAATACTGTTTCTTAAATGACAGAAGCATTTTTTAATATTTTTTTCTGTAGTAAATCCTTTATCTGAAGGTGCAAATTCAAGGGCTTACTTTTTGTTCCTGTTAAATACCTAGTTTTAGGAGGTTTTTTCCCGAAAGTTTTCCTCTGTTTTTGAATGCACTTTCTGTGAAAAGATTAGCTGATTTGTTCACCTGCTTTATCATATTTTGCTGTTGTGCTTTACAAAGGGGTAAAATGGTTTCTGAGAAATTAGCATTGCCTGAGCTCTTAAAATTTAATCATTGTTTTTTTTTTTTTTTTTAAAATATTTTCCCATATCTCCTGGGTCTGTTTTTTTCTGTTTCCTTATTCTTCTGAAAATGTACATTTCTTAGGGCTCTCAGGGTGCAAGTCAGCTGAGGAGACCTTTTCTTGGAACAATATTCAGGAGGAGTGAAACCAGGATAAGTTACAAGAAATTTTGACTTTTTAGGCTTCTGGGTAAATTCTGTGGACTCTTGGAATGTGTGTAAACATCTGTGGAAAAGCACTTTTAAGTCATGCATATCACTGATCTTCAGGCTGTAGTTTGGGTATTTATATTAGCCGTTCAGTGAATAGTTTTTTTTCTCCTCCAAATCACTTGTGTAAATAAGTTATACTTGTTGTATTTTGGTTTTTTTCCCCTGCCACTTTTTTCCTTCTGAATAGGCATCCCTAGAACACTCCCTGCTTCAGCTAGTCTAGAACCATGTGGGGGAAAAAAAAAAAAGTTTGGAAAAACATTCTTTTAAATTTGCTTGGATGTGCCATCTGTGTGAGCAGATGGGAAAAATAAAATGTCTCGGGGCCAGAAGGAGACCGTGAGATCAAGTCACAAGGGAAGAACTGCATGCGGAACATGGTCCTGGTGTAAGAACAAAAAAGGACTTTAGTGACGTGACCTGGAGACTGGTCCCTCAGAAATTGCTGTCTCCGTAGCAGAAGCTGTTTCAAGGGGCTGTGATCAATCTGCATAGATCCCCGCGGTCTGTGGGCACTCTCAGTTCTGGGCAGCTGCCAGGAAGGAACAAATGTTCAGGTCCCTAGATTATTCTCACATATGTAGATCCACATTTGGCATTTCCCAGGGAGGGTTTCCCAGAGTGCATTATCCTCTTCAGCTTCTGAACTGAGAAATCATTTATGTTTTCTCCATCTTCATACGGTACAGTACGTCATTCTTGAGAAAACTCTTTAAAAAAAACCCACCACATTAAATGTAGACTGTGGAATGCACATGACATCTTTCAACGGGTTACAGTTTCTGTCGTATGATGGTTGTTGCTTACAGTGAATATCAATTCGCAAATTATATGAAAAGGTTGGAAAAGGTCATCATGTCCAACCATTAACCTAACACTGCTAGGTTCACCACCAAGCCATGTCCCTAAGCGCCTCATCTACATGCCTCTTAAATATCTTCACTGACAGTGACTCCACCATGTTCCTGGGCCGCCTGTTCCAATGATTGACCATCTCTCCAGTGAAGATTTTTTTTCCTAATCATCCAACATAAAAGCCCCAGTGCGACTCGAGCCCGTTTCCTCTTGTCCTATGACTTGTTACTTGGGAGAAGAGACCAACACCCACCTCGCTACTGTCTCTTTTCAGGTAGTCGTAGAGAGCGAGAAGGTCTCCCCTTGGCATCCTTTTCTCCAGGCTGAGCAACCTGAGCTCCCTCAGCTGCTCCTCATAAGACATCGGGTTTTAGACCCTTCACCAGCTTCGTTGCCCTTCTCTGGACCCGCTCCAGCACCTCAGTGTCCCTCTTGTAGTGAGGGACCCAAAACTGAACCCAGTGCTTGAGGTGTGGCCTCACCAGTGCTGAGTACAGGGGCACCATCCCCTCCCTGCTCCTGCTGGTCACCCCATTGCTGACCCAGGCCAGGATGCCGTTGGCCTTCTTGTGCCCCTGGTCCCCCTGTTGGCTCCTGTTCAGCCGGTGTCCATCAACACCCCCAGGTCCCTCTCTGCCTGGCACCTCTCCAGCCACTCCTCCCCAAGCCTGTAGCGCTGCCGGGGGTTGTTGTGACCCAAGTGCAGGACCAAGAATTTGGCCTTAATGAAACTCCTACAACTGGTCTTAGTCCATCGATCAAGTCTGTCCAGATCCCTTGGCAGAGCCTCCCTACCCTCCAGCAGATGGACTCTCATGCCCAGCTTCATCTCGTCTGCAGATACTGAACCCTGGGGAACACGGCTTGTGATCAGCCACCAGCTACATTTAACTCCACCACCCCTCTTTGGGCATGACTGTCCAGCCAGATGACCGCTGTTTTATTTGCATTGACTGAAACTGGTGCAGTATGATTAGTACCCAAGTGTTCTAGCATTTTTTTTTAAATTTTTTTTCCAGGCTTCCATATCATGGGCCATAACTTTTCAAACCTGTTTTAGTGTGTTATTTCTGTCGGTCCCGAACCTATCCCCATTTGGAGATCTCTGGGTAAACATGAGAAATGTTGGAGCTAGAAGAAAAGAAGTTATTCGTTATAATACTCCCATCAACAAATACTGTCCCCTTTTTTGGCATTTGAGACTTTCTTTGTCATGCCAATTTTTGTGGCAGGTGTTAATGGTGGAAATGCTAGCAGGTGTCAGCTAACAATAATTGGTCTTTGTATAGGGTTTGTATTTTTTTTACCAAGGTATGTGTTTGAGAGTAAGAGCCATGTACCTTCAGGAGGTAATATAGCTGATACTGCATAGGAAGAAACACTATTACAATGCTTCCTCTTATGTGGGAGAGCAGCAACACATTAATTTACCGTGATCGTAAGGCTTCTCGCATTCTACTTCGTAAATATTTTTCCCCAAAATTCCAGATTTCAGGCACTGAAAACCACTTGGAAAGAGCTTAGAAATGCCCTGAACTCAAGTGACTACACAGTTTTGTATGTGGTCAGATGAGGAGGTAAATTATTTTTAGAACTAGCTGGTAAGTCCTGTCCTTTCAGTGAAGTATCATCATCTGGGTTTTCATCTTACTCTTTCTAGACGATGGCTTGTATCTACTCTGTTTGGTTGTGTGTGTAAAAAGCAGAGACAGCAATCAGTGCACAAGATGGGAAGCAAGACAAAGGCAAGGAGGCACATACTGAATATTCATCCCCCTCTCCTTTTAATTATAGACATTAGAAGCTTCTTTCATAATTGCATCCCAGACTACATGTTCTTCTGGGCAAACAACCAAGGATAAAGCACTGTGCATCTTTAAACATTCGTCTGTGGGGTGTTTGTACAACAAGAGGGTCTCCAAATCACATATAATTACAATGTACAAATACTACATTATGGTAATCCTGAAATGCCTTTGAATGTTGTTGTGTGGTTTTAGTGTTGGGGGAGAAATGACACGCGCGACTCAAAGGACATGACTTTTGTTACTGTTGGGATTTTAAAGAGGCAATAGAGTAGCCTGAAGAAAGATATGCCATTAGGCATTTTCATACAGATTTGGTGTGCCTTCAAGAAAAGACATTCGAGGGCTGTAATATATATATCTAAAAAAGAGTTATGCAAGGGCATTGCCCTGTCTTAAATAAACACCCCCAACCAAACTGAGTAGTTTTATTTCCCGTTGAAGTAAGAGACACCGAAGATATAGTCAAGATTAATTACTTTTTTGTAGCTTTCTCTGGTCAGCTTCTGCTGCAAGGTGTTTTTATGTCATAGAGAAGACATAGTATAATTTCAGGGAAATTATTTGCATGTCATTAAGACTGTAGGGTGCTGATAGAATGCTGGATGCTGGTGTCCAGGAAGACAAATCTTCATTTGCAGTTATATATATCTGTAACAATACAGATACATAAAACTTCACCTGGGTCTGGAGGATGCTGAAATCTTTTCCAGATGCCTCTCCTGCAGGATTCAAAGTTAGGATGTTTTAAAAATATTTTGTTAGCTTAAAAAAACCTCACACGCACAAAAAAGACAAACCAAAAACCCAAAGCTGAAGAATCTGAGGAGGCGTGAGTACAAATTACGGTTCTGAGAGAGGTGAAAATCCCATTGTTCGGGAGTATCAAGATCTTGTTATGCAAGGATTAGGAGGAGAACTTTCCCCTGCCCAGAGGAGGCTGCAGGTGGCCCTTGGTGCTGCAGGAGGGTGTCAGTCCCCAGCAGCTGCAGTTGCCACTGAAGTCAGCCTTCCTGTCCTCATCTCTCTTCTGCTCCTGCTTTGATTTCTCTCTACAGACCCTGCTTGTAGTGCATTTGCGTATCATGGCACTCTTTCCTTTGTTATGTGAGCACTTGGCATTAATTATTTCCCAAACCATCTAAAAACATGATGCGAAGGGACACCTCAGAATCTAATACTGTGGTGTTATGATAGAGGTGGGTTTTTTATGTGCTACTATTTTGTTTCTGTGAGTACTGAAGGTACTTTTTGTGTCTAGAAGGAGGTAGACTTCCATTCCAACCATCTTGTCAGCAAACATCTTGTCTGATTCACCTGATTTAATTTTTTTAAGCTTCGTATTTTCATTTTATCTCAATACAGTTTTAATTTCAATATAATCCATATCTCTGATCTGTGGGATTGCTAGGAAAATATGCTGTATCCTGGCCCTAGAAATAATGGTAGGACTGAATGAAGGTCTTGAGACTGGTAGCAGTGGTGATACTACCTGACGGAATTGAACACAAGAAGAAAGTCATGGAGAGTAATACTTGTTTAATGTCAATAGTGAAAGCAGATATTAAGCATTACCTCTGCTATTCATTATAGCTGTTACAGAATCTTTTTCATAATTTGGTCAGAGGAAGGGATAGATATTAGCTCAATATAAGGCAATTAGGAAATACATGGCTAATCGATGCAGTGGTTGAACCACATACCTTCAAGAAGGGAAAGATAATTACGAAAGAAAAAAACTATCGATAAAGCAGGTTTTTTTCACTTAGTTTTTTTTTAGTAAGTGCATGTGTTGGTGGAATAAGTAGCAAAAATGGCTTTTAGTTTTGCTTTCTTAAGTAATGGATCTGTATATTGCACCCAGAGGAGTGTGGCCAACAGGACAGGAGAGGGGATTCTCCCCCTTTGCTCTGCGCTGGTGAGACCCCACCTCGAATCCTGTGTCCAGTGCTGGTGTCCCCACCATAAGAGGGACATGGAGCTGTTGGAATGAGTCCAGAGGAGGCCACAAAGCTGACCCAGGGGCTGGAGCAGCTCTGCTCCGAGGACAGGCTGAGGGAGCTGGATTTGTTCAGCTGGGGAAGAGAAGGCTCCGGGGGGACCTTATCCCTGCCTGCAGTGCCTGAAGGGACCTACAGGGAGGCTGGGGAGGGACTTTGTACAAGAGGTTCCACTGACAGGACAAGGGGAAATGGATTTAAGTTGAAGGAGAACAGGTTTAGATTGGATCTTAGAAAGAAGTTCTTCAGTGCGAGGGTGGCCAGACTCTGACACAGATTGCCCAGAGAGGCTGTGGTTGCCCCTCCCTGGAGATGTCCGAGGCCAGGCTGGATGAGCCTGGAGCAACCTGGGCTGGCTGAGAGGCGTCCCTGCCCATGGCAGGGGTTGGGCTGGATGAGCTCTTGAGGTCCCTTCCAACATGGGCCATTCTAGGATTTTGTTTTATGCTAGATGTTACAGAACGGCCAAGCTGATAAACCTAGAGGGTTTGCTGGGCCTGAGCAAGTATCTCTAGAATATCACTTCTGTACTTTCCCGGCCCTGCCAAATGGGATGGGAATGTGGCAAACTTAATATTGTGTCCATGGCAGAAAACCAGATGCATTTATAGAAATTAAATTCTGTTTCAGTTGAGATAAACGAGCAGAAAATGAGGGTTTATTAGTTTTGACAGGGATGAGAAAGTGAACAGTTTTATTCCTTGCAGGTATTTGTTTTTCAGTGGTTCTTAGCAGGCCTAGAAAATATGTTCAAGTGCTTTTAAAAAGATATTTCTAGTTGAGGCCTAGTGTGACAAATAATCTTTTGTCCTTCATCCTGGAAGAGATATCAGTTCAGAGAACAGGGTGTCAGCTCTGCATTGGAGGATTTATCTACTGAAAAAGTTCTCCTGAAGCTGTTTTGTAGCCAGGAACATGGAAGAGTATCCATTTAGATAAAAAAGTGCCTCTCGACGTTGAAAAAAGGAGTCCATGTTAGCAAAAACTTCCCCTTCCCTGTTTTAGCGTTACTTTTGTATTATTTTCAATATTGAGTGGTAATGAAAATAAACTGCATAGGTGAGGTCTGTGGCTCGCAGCATGAGAGGTTTTCCCCTCCAGATCTGTAATCGATCAAATATGTTCTTAGCACCGACAGAGCTCTCCTGCTGCCTCGTGTTTGCTTGGAAAATGGATTATCCTCTCCCCTTCTGGCTTTTCTTAACTTTTCTGCCTTATCGCCGCGTGCTCATCTGGGCTTTCCATTCAGCAATTGCCTAACGTCAAGTCTGTGCAGTCTGAATCTTTTGGAAAGCCTGTTCTGCTTTTGTGGTCAGCTCTTCATTCGATTGCAGACCTTGTTTATCCCCTGAGTCATCGTTTGTCTCTAAAATTTGTGGTGGGCTCTGTTTTCCTTCGTACTGCAAAAATTGCTTGAATTTTGGGGGGGCTGGGGAGAGGATTAATGGGATTAGGTTGTCACTTTGTCTCAATGTCATGCTCTGCTCACTAGCTACTCCAAACCGCATCGTTTTCAGTGGGACCGTTTTTAGAGTATTGTTTTGGAGCTGCTGTGACAGCTTCAGTACATGGTGAGTTTTCATTCGTTTGGCTAAGGAGATGAGGATCTTGGCTAATGACTGCACAGTCATAAGCGATGATACTTTTCCCTCCTACTCCCTCGGTGCTCAGAACATACATTAATTGTGCAGATGGCAGTGGCTTAGCTGTGCGATAGTTCGCTTCCCATCTCCTCCTCTCGTGACATTTACACCATGCAGAGAGGGTGTATTGCCGTCTCCTTGTTTGTGAAGATTTGTGATTCATCACCTGCCTTTTAAACGAAATACTGAGATTATGTCTTGTTGCTAAGAGGCAGAATTTGGACGTGTGCTTTCTTCTTTTAGGCACACCTGTGCCAAACTTTGCCTGAAACCTTCGAGCAGGTCATGGCCAGAAGCACTGAGTTTGCATCTTCCTTCCTGCTGACAACACGTGGAACTTGCAGTGCCTGTTTTATGTGGGTAACCCTAAGTCATTCCTTACGGAGTCAGAATATTCACAGACTTTCCAGTTTGTAACTTAGCCAAAACTTAAGCCAAGGTTTACAGGTATTTAAGTTTCACTGCAAACATTTTTTTTTTCCAAACTTCCGGAATTCAGATGTCATTTGTGTGTGACAGATAGAAAGCAGATACTTCTGCTGCTTTTCTCTGTTGTTTCATTATTCTTTTACTTATACGTTTATTCGTTCTTACAGTTTGCAAGAAACAACAGGAAGAATAATAGGCACAACTAATGAAGACAGATCCTTAAAAATTCATTTCTTCTTTGACGTCATCTGTCTGTCGTGGCCATCCCACTCACCAGATTGTCTGTTACTTTTTTCGCAGAACAGTAGTGCCATTTCTGTGTTCAAACATTTTCTGGGCTTGTTCTTCACAAAAACCACTGGGTTTTTAATATGTTTTACTCATAATTTAAAGGCTTGCTTACTTTTCAAGTATCACTCCTGGGTTCCTGATCATTGTTTGCAAATATTAGGCGATTGCATGTGGTCTTCATTCTTTATTTCTTTCTGAGTTTGTTTAGCAAAGGTCTTGTCTTGTAGGTACAATGGAAGGAAGTTCAGGATTATTACTTAAAAGTTATTTTTACAGAGAGACCAGTTCTTTTGCCGTCAATGAGAGCTCTACCTCTGCTGTCTCCTAATCAAGTACAGATACTGTCTGTGGCAATACAGAGGTTAAAACCTCTGCACTGGAAGCTGCTTGCAAAGGGCAGCAAATGATGTTTTTTCAATTTAGGTGTCGGGAATCTTTTTTTTTTTTTCTTTTGTGGTGTGAGTGAAGTTTGCGACTATTGTGTGATGACTGTGGGTTTTGGTGAGAATTGGTAATAATGATTTGTGTCACAGAGGAGTGATGCTGAGAGAGAGAGAGGTGGCTCTGTCTGGCAAGCGTCAAGGTTCCTGAGCTGGAGATGCTCAGAAATGTGGATGGGGAAGTGAAAGGAGTGTGAGGGACCCGAAAGGAACTTGCTTTTCCTACATCCAGAGTTGTAGGCTTGCACCCAGTGCATGGTTTCTGTTACTTAACACAGAAGATGCACCAGCAACAAAGCTGGGGAAGGGCCTGGAGAATAAATCTTGTGAAGAGCGACTGAAGGAGCTGGGGCTGTTGAGTTTGAAGAAGAGGAGGCTGAGGGGAGACCTCATCGCTCTCTGCAACTGCCTGACAGGACAGTATGGAGAGGTTGGTGCTGGTCTCTTCTCATGGATAATTAGTGACAGAACAAGAGGAAATGGCTTCAAACTGCAACAGGGGAGGTTCAGACTGGGCATCAGGAAAAAAATGTTCCCAGAACGAATAGTCAACCACTGGTACAGGCTGCCCAGGGAGGGGGTTGAGTCCTCATCCCTGGAGGTGTTTAAAGGTCATTGAGATGTGGAGTTGGGGGAGATAGGTTAGGGGTGAGCTTTGTAGAGCAGGATTCATGGTTGGACTCGATGATCCCAGGGGGCTTTTCCAGCCTGAATGATTCGGTGATTCTATGTCGTTCGCCCTCTGAGCAAGGTACTGGTGTTCTGAATGGAGGAGACTCTCTGCTACGGCAAGAAGAGAGAAGTTATTAAGACCTTGTTCAGGCGCTCTAGTCAAGGTTGGACCAATTGACTGGGAAATGATTTGTTGAGTAAGTGAAAAATTGAGACAGATCTGCCGCCCCACAAACGTACTTGCATGATTTCAGTGTCACAAATAGGAGATTGTTGAAAATCCTGAAAAGTACAGTGGTTTTGAGCAAGCTGGTTATCACCTTGGTGTCTATATCTCCCTGAAATACGGATTGTGATACAAGCAGACTCCATCTAACTTCTGATGGCCTGGTTCTCTTGTGCGGTACTGATGTATGTTACGCATGGCCCTAGTGATAAATTTTGGTCAGTGCTTGAAATATCTGAAAATAAGTTTGTATGTGAAGTAATGAAATGTGACATTTAAAAAAAACACCGAAAACTATCAGATGGATAAATTTCAGATACTTTTCCATATTTCTTACTGGAGAAACCTGCTTGCCTGTAGAAGTGAGGTCCACGCTCCTGCTAGACTTTTCTGCCGAGTTATTAATTTTAAAAAGCTCTTCTGACATCTTTCCCGTAAGTACAATTCCTCACAGAAGGAGTTGGGTGAACTCTTGTGTTCATGTGTTAAGAAAATAAAAAGGTGTTTGTGCCAGCTGGTTAATGAAACTATCATGTCCTCTTAACCTCATTTGGTGTCAGGTCATGGTGTTGACACGCCAACATTCATAACGTGAAAAATAATGTTTGAAAAAGATGTGCAGTGCTCATCACCGCAAAGATCCCTCTGATGCACACCGGATTTAGCCCAGGGGAACAAACTCAAACTCTTGACTGTTGAAATTCCCACCTTATAAATGTGAATCCTAGGAAATAGTTACTTTGCTGTTGGAAATTCTCTCTTCTGAAGCCTTTTTTTTGGTCACCTCGAAGTACCTGTGCATTTAATCAAGTAAATGTCTTCTTGATGCTCTGAATTTAATTCACCGAGTTTCAGCCTGTGTTTTCCTGTGGTTTATGTTAAAAGACTTTTAAGTAAAGCATGGGAATGATTTAGAGACTGTAAAAAAAAAAAAAAAAAGGAGAAAAAGGGTGTGCTTCTTACAGTTAAAAAAATCCCTGAATACAGGGAATGGCTCCAGAATGGATCTGACATATTTGAGATAAACATTTGATGAGGAAAATAAATGCTTATTGGCAGTATTCAGGGTAGGACTGATATTCTTCACCTGACTTTTCATCCACCTCAAATGTGAATTAGTCCTAATTTGTTTCTTGGAGAGGAGAAGGTCTCGTGTATAGCCAAAGTAATATGAGAAACAGTGGGGGACATGTTTTCTAAATTATAAAAGAGCACAATATGAAGAAATCGGATGTGTTGATTCAACTTTTCACTGCAGCACAAAGTGTTAAAATTCAGTTCTGGTTATACAAAATATTTAGAGTGATACCCTCTACGTATATGGAAAGCAAAGACCTGATTAAACTCTGCTTAGAATCAGTTGAAGTCTTCTGATTGTTCTGATTGTTGACATTGTTTACGGGATCGTAAGGGATTGTAAGGTTTTGGTAACCGATGCCTGTAATTTTCGTAGAGATGCTGGGATCTACATGTCTTGCAGATCTGTGCTTGTACAGATAAACTATTGTGAAGAAGGCCAGGTTGGACGGGGCTTGGAGCAACCCGGGCTGGTGGGAGAGAGGTGTCCCTGCCCTCGGCAGGGGCTGGAACTACATGATCTTCAAGGTCCCTTCCAACCTTAACCACTCTATGATTCTATGAAGTACTTGCTATATCATCAGCATCAAAACTACATTTTATTATAGGTATATTGTTTGGTTGTGCTCTTTTCTTCTATTTTTGATATCTTATTTCTTTGAGTGCTTTCGACCCTTTAAGTTTCTCCCCGTTCCAAGAAGAAAACCCCACTTTATCACTCATGAGCGATTAACTTGGTCCTGTTCTCTGGACGTGACAATTTGTGCAGCAACAACCGTCAAATCCCTTCCCCCAAGGACTTCTCTGTAATTTTAGTGCCCCTTTTAATTCTATGAGATGTTCCAGGTCGTTACGTATTATGTCGGTTGTAGCACTGTAGTACCTTGAACTGGGCTCTCAGTCCTGCTGTACCTACACTATTACGTGCGTGAGTTAATGTGTTTTTGAAAACCGGCTGTGGAAACTGGCCAGCGGTGTATTTGGAGACAGTGCGTATGATGTGCTGACATCAAAGCTGTCCAATAAAAAAAGGAAAATTCAGTCTAGTTGTATTTATTTGTTTCCAGTCATATGATTTTGCTGCAAAAAAAAAAAAATTAAAAAAAGCTTGAGGTGGTAGATTTATTGTTAATATATGAGTTTCGGGAAGTAGTAAATCAAATAAATCAGATAAAAAACCATAAAAATAAGATTCTTAATGGAACTGTATAGATCAGTGCGAAGTATTGGGGTCTCATGGCATTAATATCTTGGTCAGCTTTTGTTTTCTGCCTTATATCTATAAATTGACTGGAGGTGATGCAGCAGGGAAGTACAGCTCATGAATTATCGATGATAAAGATTCATGCAAAATCAAAGATAAAAAACTAGGTGGTGTGCAATACTCCTCAATCACCGAAACCCAATTCCTGTTAATCTGTTTGGCACGGACCGAAAGTAGTATTTAGCTGAAAAAAAAAAAAAAAAAAAAAAAAAGAAAATGTGACTGCAGGGAGAAGCTCTACAAATCAGGAAGAGGATGAATCAACGATTAAGGAGCATATATTATTTATTACGCATACACATGTGTGTGTGAATGTAATCGTGTTGCGTGTCATTCATGATGCATGTGAACACGGACTGGAACGAGCAGTGTGTTTGGATGTTGCTGCTCGGTTGTAAACCTGCTTGAATTGCTCTAAATGTTTCAAAGGTATTTTTGTTTTCTTCTGTTGTAATCGTGCTTGCATACAGTTCGAGGCCCGCTGTATATAGCATCACGTTTTCTTTTGCCTTTGGGTTGAATTTGAGTCTTGAAAGGTGCGGTTTCAAAAATATCGAATCACAAAGCCAAGGGTGAGAGAGAGGGAGGGGAGCGGGGTTCCCATTATGGGTAGGATTTGATTTGTTTGTTAATTTTTAAACCCTTGCACACAGCCCCTGGAAATGCTGATCAGGTGAGGGCACTCAAACACCCCATCAATTATTATTGCGTGTGTTGGCAATGCGGATACAAGATTAATGGCAGGATGGACAGTCTCAACCTCACCGAAATATCAAGTCCGTTTACTTTTTGGTTGGCCAGCAGCAGTGATAAATGCGCTTGTGAGCCCTGCAAAATCTGTCCTGGGCTTCACAATCTGTCACATAGACTCCCCCCACCTCTTATTGCTGCGGGAGGGTGAAACATTGCCGCCTCCCAACTGCAAATAATGGTTATTCAATCAAAATTCAAGTGAAACGATACGTTAGTGTCAACGTGCTCATCCGAGCCGGTGGTTCAGGTGTTGGCGTAGTCGGTGTGAAGTCTGAGGGCAGTAGTTCATGTGCTTTGGAGCTTTTAAGGTCATCTCTGCTGTTGGATTTCTCTCTTTGCTGACGGTTGCTGTTACAGGATGTTTGAAAGGATGTCAGTAGGGTGGAGCTACCTGTTTGGATACGTGTCTCTTCCTGTTCCCTAAATACCAGAGTGAAGCCGAAACGCTTGTTTGCGGAATGAGAGATGCTGATCTTATGTCAATTATAGTCAGTTACAAGGATATTTCTTTTATTGTATCGAACGATTACAGTAGATTTAATGAGCTTGTTCAATAATAGTACAAAAAGAGGCAGTTTCTCATTCCTTTTTTTTTTTACTTTTTTTTCCCCACTTGTTGCCTTGTCTTAAGCTTTAGAAAGAAGCATGAGGGGAAAGTGGGGGCAGCAGAGATTTTAGCTACATCAGCATGAAGGCCTTTCTGATGGGCTTAGCTCCACTGCCTGGGCTTTCAACTCTCATCAGAAATAGAAAAAAAATAATATTTTTTTTTTGCTTTTGTGCAGCTGTTTGATTGTAGAGGATGAAAGAGGTGCCTGTTACCAGAGGTAAGAAGGTCCATTCAAGGCGTGAAGAGCATGTTACAACCCCAGTAGGGGGGTAACTGTGCTGTACTGGGACCAACTGGTGGGGCTGGGCTCCCTTTGTGACCCAGGAGATCTGTGGCTCAGCACGCTCTGTTTTCTGCATCCAAATATCTGGCGAGTGGCACTTTGTTTTTTAGACTTATTCAGGAAGAAAGGGATGGGAGAGCATCTTCTTCATCATCAATAAAACCAGAAAAAAAAATAAAGCCAAAAAATCTCAGTTTGTTTAAGGCTTGATCATAGATAGAGGTGGCCTAGAGTAACTCTGTTGTAAAGTTTGTGTAAATGGGGCATTAGAAGTAGCCTGGACAATAGTGGCTGCTCAAAGGCGCCTGCATTGGCACACGATGTGGTTGCGGATCTGCTCAGAGGAGGATTTTTCTCTTTATTCATTCTCTTTGGTGGTGAGCAGATCACCCATGGTTGGTTTTACCAGTCGCTTTGACACTGCTGAGAAAGTTTTTGATGCATTTTGGGAACGTCAGGTTGCCTAGAGGCAGAAAGTAGAAGAAATGAAGAGAGGATGAGGAAATACTTAGTTCCTACCGGTGATGATGTTCTCTTTGAATAGAGTGAAGAGGGAAGAAATCAGCTGTTGTGAGCTTTTTGCTAGAATTAGAAAGGTCTATAGTAGATTGTTGAATGGGTGGGGGGGGAGAAACTATAGAAAATAAAGGGCATAATTGAAATCCTACAGTCACGGAGGCAATGCAGCTATCCCTGCATCCCTGGCTCTGTGGATGGAAATTTCTAATCATAATTAAGTAATAACCTGTGCCTGTTATTCTGCTATGCTTTCCACGGTTTGCTTTCATTCCAGCTGTCTCCCTGTGTGATCGCTTTTAAAGTGTGACTCCTGCTTTAGGACAGGGAGAGTTCCTTTTACTCGCGTCTCCGAATTTTGTGAGGGGTAGAATTTTATCGGTTACCGCTTTGTAGTAAAGGTTCTTGAAAGAAACGGTAATTTCAGAGGGCTTTCACTGACTCTTTGCCACCTTTTCGGATCTGAGAGTGATGCTCCTTACGAAGAATCCACTTAGATACATTATTTCTATTGACATTTCCCTGTGGAAAATGGGCCTTCTTGTTCGGGCTCACAAAAGCCAGAGAAATAGAAGCTTTAGGCTCTTATCTTACTCCTTCTGTGAGAATTACTAAATAAGCTGCAATCATAAGATGGAAGATCGTTTTGACTTCCACATTAAATTTTAACTTGGGTAGAACTTCCTTTCTCCAGAACGGTGACCCACTGAGGTATCTCCCTGAATTGGCAAGTAATTGGTGTAATATTCTTGGTGGCAGTTTGTAAGAAGAAAGGATTTTTCAGGAATCATATTATTTTACCTACGATAATCCGCACTTCCTTATATCTACAATTCTATGATATCTATGTTTTTAGTGGCAGTATTGTCTGCACAATTTGTGCACTGAATGACTGCATTTTTTTTTGCCGAGAAGATATTTCCTTTTTTTTCCCCCAACTCTTCAATTATTTAATTAAACATCGTATCTTTATCATCCTAAAATAAACCTGTTAATGCAAGGTATGTTTGCAGTCCAACATGTTCACTAGACCTAAGCACCAGTTGTAGGCACTGAGAATTGATTACAAAGCTGCCAAATCCACGCCTCCTTGGAAAGTTCTAGCCTTCTTCCAGTCTGTATCAAATGCAACGTAATATCAGAATTGTCAGCTATTTTCATAGGAGATGCAATAAATTTAAATCTTCTTATCCTCTCATGTACATCAAGTTGAATTACTAAAACACCACCCCCAAAAGGTTGTGAGAAAGGTGTTTTATATGCTCTGAAATGTGTTGAGTTATATAATTTTCTCTAAGAGATTTATGAATTATAAACTTTCTTTTGCCCCCGTCGCAGAGGACACAACTGGTTTCAACATGTTTTGCGTACGGGATTTATTTGTAGTAGGCAACATGTCTTGGGGGGTAGCAACATAAATTCTGAAGAAGCAGAAATAACGCCCGTTTTATTTCCATGCTGCCGTGATCTGAATGCAATAGAACCTCCGTTTGAACAACCAGAACGAAGAACATCTTTTGCAAAATATTTGAAAGTAAAACTTTCAGTTTTCCAGTGACGGTCATAAAGCAAAAGGACTATGAAATCTGCGTAAGTGGAGGAGATGGACTAGCTCGTTTTTGCAAGGTTGGTTGTTATACACGGAGTCGCTCGTATTGTTTCATCGTTCTGTGAGTCCTGTAGTGTTTTAGCATTCCCCCTTTTATTTATTTTTATATCTTCTGAAAGGGAGAAGTGAATGTTGAAAGACAAGGATACATTTCCCAGTGATAAAATATTAAAATTATGAAGTGCTCCTCTGAGCTCTTCTGCCAGAGCTGCTGCATTATGTTATATGGGTGTTAGCTTCTGGAGGAGCAAGGATTATTTCAGAGAAAGGCTCGAATGACTTCAGCCTGAAGCTGTGATTCTTGTACCACAAGATTTTACTGCAGAGTGATGTGTGCTTTTTGCAGGGATTTAAATAATGAACATGATGTCGTGGCTGAGTTTTGGACTTGGTGACAGGGTGGTAGGCAATGCTGTCTAATTTAAAGAACAGTTTAGAGAGCTACAGGCAAAAAGGTAAAGCAGGAAATTGGGCTTCGCTGCATGGAAATCTGCAGCAAAATTCTGATTCTTCTGCGTGAGGATTCCTTTACCATAAAATAACAGATAAATTACCCATTTTTTTTACGATTCTTTGCAGCTGGCATGCAGATGGCACAGCAGGCTGTCCTAGAATAGAGTTGTAGAATCATTCAGGTTGGAAAAGACCTTTGGGATCACCAAGTCCAACTGCTAACCCTGCTCTGCAAAGCTCACCCCTAACCCATCTCCCCCAACCCCACATCTAAACGAGCTTTAAACACCTTCAGGGATGGGGACTCCACCACCTCCCTGGGCAGCCTGTGCCAATACCTGACTGCTCTTGCTGGGAAAATGTTTTTCCAGTCTAACCCTCCCCTGTTGCAGTTTGAAGCCGTTCCCTCTTGTTCTGTCACGAATTACCTGTGAGAAGAGCCCAGCACCAACCTCTCTACAATGCCCTTTCAGGCAGTTGCAGAGAGTGATGAGGTCTCCTCTCAGCCTCCTCTTTTTCAAACTAAACAGCTCCAGCTCTTTCAGTCGTTCGTCATAAGATTTATTCTCCAGCTCTGTCACCCTCCTCTGCACTCGCTGCAGCCCCTCGAGGTCTCTATTAGTTTGAAGAGCCCAAAACTGGGCACAACACTCAAGGTGTGGCCTCCCCAGCACCGAGCACAGGGGGACAATCCACTCCCTGCTCCTGCTGGTCACACTATCTCTAACACAAGCCGGGATGCCGTTGGCCTTCTTGGCCACCTGGGCACACGCTGGCTCATCTTCAGCTGCTTGTCCATGAGAACCCCCAGGTCTCTTTCTGCCAGACAGCTCTCCAGCTACACAGCCCCGAGCCTGTAGCGCTGCCAGGGGTTGTTGTGGCCCAAGTGCAGGACCTGGCACTTGGCCTTGTTGAAGCTCATCCCATTAACATTGGTGCATGGATCCAAGCTGTCCAAGTCTCTCCGCAGGGCTTCTGTACCCTCATGCAGATCAACACTCCTGCCTAACTTGGTGGCATCTGCAGACTTACTGTCGATACACTCTATGTCCTTATTAAGGTCATCAGTAAAGATGTTAAACAGAAGTGGTCCCAACACTGAGCCCTGTGGAACACCACTTGTGACCGGCCACAGCTGGATTAACTCCGGTGACCACCACTCTTTGGGCCTGTCTGTCCAACCAGTGCTTTATCCAGCACATCGTATGCTCTGCCAAGCCATGAGCAGCCAGTTTTTCCAAGAGAATTCTGTGGGGAACAGTGTCAAAGGCTTTTTGAAAATCTAACTAGGCAATATCTACAGCCTTTCTCTTGTTAAATAGTTGAGTCATCTTGTCATAGAAGGAGATCAGGTTCGTCAGGCAGGACCTGCCTTTCCTAAACCCATGCTGGCTGGGCCTGATCCCATGGTGGTTCTCTGTATGGTGTGTCATGGCACTCAAGATCATCTGCTGCATGACCTTCCCTGGTACCAAGGTCGGACTGACAGGTCTGTAGTTTCCTGGATCCTCTTTTCTGTAGATGGTGCATCAAGAAAAGTGTGTCCAGCAGGGCTGGGGAGGTTCTCCTGCCCCTCTGCTCTGCCCTGGGGAGACCACACCTGCAATACTGGGGCCAGTTTGGGGCTCTCCAGTTCCAGAGAGACAGGGACCTACTGGAGAGTGTCCAAGGGAGAGCCACAAGGGTGATCAAGGGACTGAACATCTCTGCTGTGAAGAGAGACTGAGAGACCTGGGGCTGTTCAGCCTTGAGAGGAGACGGCTGGGAGGGGACCTTGTTAACGTATAGAAATATCTGAGGGGTGGGGATCAAGGGGAAGGGGACAATCTCTTCTCGGTGGTGCCCAGTGATAGAACAAGGAATAATGGGTTTAAGTTAGCACTCCTCAACATGAGAAGAAATTTCTCCTTGAGGGTGCCGGAGCCCTGGCCCAGGCTGCCCAGAGAGGGTGTGGAGTCTCCTGCTCTGGAGACTTTCCAACCCGCCTGGACACATTCCTGTGTGGCTGCCCTGGGTGACCCTGCTCTGTCAGGGGGTGGCACTGGGTGATCTCTAGAGCTCCCTTCCAACCCTCAACATTCTGTGATTCTGTGGGCGTTACATTTGCTACCTTCCAGTCCACTGGGACCTCCCCAGTTAGCCAGGACTGCAGGTAAATCATAGAAAGTGGGGAAATATCTGTATGTCATTAGAGAGTCCCAGATGGTGTAAGAAAAATTATCTAAGTTGGAACTTGGGTTGGAATCCTCATGAAATGTTGAGAAGTGGTGTTAGAATAGAGCACATTTCAAATTCTGGGTAGCCTGAGCATATAATTTCATCTCAAACTGAGACACCCACATCCACAGAACAATTGCTATTCTTTTCCTTCAAAACTACACTGCGAAACCCTGTATGCAGTTTACAGTTGAGGGATGATAGCAGCCAGGAGCTGAAGGTTCAGATTTAATGATGGGCTTGTAGCAATGTCACTATTGCTTACCCTTTGCTAAAGCCAGCTCTTAACCTGTGGTCATGCAAGGGAAGCTTATCTTAGTTGAATAAGTAGAAAGAAGAAGAGTTCTGTGAACGGTACAATTAACAATAAATCTGTTTTCATTTAAAAGTAGATCTATCAGTATGTCTAACCACCTTGATGTGTATGTTTAAATCCAGTATGGTTGTTCGGGAGAGAGATTTATGATGTTGCAGTTTTGCCCCCAGATTTCCACGTATTTGAAAGCTGCCGCCGCCGCCTGCGTTTCCAAAGGACACGCGGCAGGATCGAGAAGAAGTGAGCAGTGGGTTTAGCTGCAGTACGTGGTTTCAGTAGCTAGTTCAGAGAATTTGTGACTCCCAGCCAGTGTGTGGAGAGGATTCGTATGAAATCCATGCTAAGGAGATGTTACATAATTCTTATACTACGGCTCTGCTCAGAGGAGCGATCTGAAATTGTCACCTTCTTGCTCATCACTGCTGTTGGGTTTGTAATCCTGTAATTACAGGTCAGGGCTGCTTCCTCCCAGGGCAGAGATAAGTTTCTGTTGCTGCTTATTCCCCAGGGCTTTGCAGAGCCACCGCAGCTCCGAGAGGGAGTTGGGATCCGTCCGTCTCCACGTGTCGGTAGCGTTCCTTTCCTGTCTTTCGGGGCTGCTCTTTTCTTCGCTGGTGGTGTTGGTACAGTTTAAGTCGCTGTTTTGAATTTCAGGTCCTACTTGAACGTGTCAGAAAAAAAAATCTATGGCATTTTGCAAAATTGTCCTGAAAAATAAGGACTATTAGCACTGGTGGGGTAGTATTTGTTATTTTCTGCATCACTTCAGGTTTGAAAGAGTTATAAAAGAAGTTCTTTATGGCCTTCAGCTTTGATCTGTGAAAGGAGCGGTGCTAATTCCCGGCTGTTCTTTGATTCATAAAACCTCCCCAAAGGTTTGGAGACAAAGATGGATTTGGAGCTTTCTCAGAAATAATAATTTATCTGCGTAATTTTGAATTATTGACAGCAAAGTTTACTTTCCCTGCAGGTTAGTTGTGGTGCAGGTTTCTTTGCACTGTGGCTCTGCTCGTTTTGACACACCAAGTTTTCATTCAGTCTGCTTCACAATGCTCTATTTAGTCAGTTCAGTCCTTCAGGTTTTGCATTAATTGTTCTTTGGGAGGGTTGTTCTGCGCCCCATAGTTTACATTCAAAATATAGATTGTAAACAAGAAAGCTGAAGACTGGTTGGCACTGTTAGGAGTCATAAAATAAAATATCATGAGGTTTTTCTTGCCTTACCAGCAGACAAAAAGATGAGTGCATGAGACAGTTGTGTAATGTCTTTCATGCGGCGTTTCTCTGCTCCCCTCTCATCCCTAATGACTGTAATGCGTTGAGTCACAGCGGTTTTTTTTAAAAGCTTTCACTTCTTCATTGTTTGTCCTCAAGGTTACATTATGCAAAACGCAACATTACATTTCGCGCACTGGTCCAGGCTGTATAAAATTATGTTTAATCCTTTTATGAAAATTGAAATAGCTCTGCTCTGGGGAAGAGGCTTTGTGCCTTTTTCAAGTATTCCGAGCTGCCATAATGAACCTGCTGGTTCTTCCTCTGCCTCAAAAGGTACAGGTCGTGTGTCTTGACTTTAAAAGTGTTTTAAGTCTCGCATGCTCTCGCATTGGTAATTTGATTTAGCTATTCATTCTGAATTCCAAACCACTAGGAATCATCAAAAGGTGGTTTTCTTGTATAAATAATTTTCAAGATTAAAGAGAACTTTTTTCCTGCTTCACCGTAACGGCAAGAAAAGTCTGAGTAAAAAATATGAGGGAGGTACAAAGAGAGGAAAGGACGGACTTCTTATTTTATTTCAGTGGATTTGCATTACCGATAAGAATGAGGAAGCAGAATTAAATACGTTATTTAAAACTGCTGTTTTGGCTTGATTAAAATTCTGCTCTGCCAATCATTTTCATTACTGCACCACTTTTTTTTTTTTCTTTACTTTCCAATGAGGCAAGGCACTGTCTGTCCTGGCAATTTGATAATATTCCCTTACTCTGTCTGGCTGCAGCCTTTGGCCTCTTTTGGGGTATTGTTGCACCCAAAAATCCTACTGAAGATGCATCAGAATTGAGAGTGCTCCATGAGGATGAACAGACAGCACAGGTTTACTTTTGTCTCTCTGTGGAAGCCCCTAGTCTGGTAGGAAAAATGTCTTTAGTGCAGAGAAAGGTTTCAGAAAATTCAGTCAAGCAGGTTAGCATTTACCGTGATTCTTTTGTGTGCTCAAACCTTGGCTGTAAATCTATGCTTCTGCCTTTTTGTCTGGGAACTACTGAATTTCTTCTAAAACTCATGACTGTAAAATACACGTAGACATGGAAATACTGAGAGTATTAAACAAAACAGCAAACCTCCCCCGAAAAAACCCATGAGCCATGATTTTCTTCTGGTCTCACTCTTCCTTCCCTGAAGTTTTGCCCCAAATAATCCATCTTATACTGGATACTGCAGCAGTGCAATTTCTTCAGTTTTCCTCCAAATTTTAAATCAATTGCGAATTGCCAAGATACCTTTGGTTTTTAACAATATATGCTACTACTTGCATTTGCTATCAACAAACATATATTCCTTGGAAGTCTGGTTTTGTTAAAAGTTGAAAGACTTCCATTGAGGAGAGCGAAAGGATTCTTTTCCCCTGCTTCCCCCCCACCCCCGGAAACTTTCTTTTGCAGCATCTGTGGTGACCCACACTGATTGAAAACAATATATTTTCCAAGGCAATTCTGTGAGTACCCACACAGTGATTGAAGAAAGAACTTCATGCCAAAAAGGTGTTCCTTTTCTCCAAGAGCCTAATACATGGGAATGGTCAAAATGCAACAGCAAGGGATCTTGATTGATAAAAAGGAGGTAGGAGTTGCTAAGTATTTAAAGAATTTTTTAAAAAAATTTTTACTTGACCGTACTTTTGTGCTATTTTTTTTGCAAGAAATTTAGAGATATTTTTTTTTTCCTGGAAATAACAGTAAAGCATTCTTGGCTAGGACAGTAAGGACAGTAATGAAAAAAGATTATATAGCTTCAGTGTTTCCTAAGTGCATTGCAGAAAGGATTGGCAGAGTCAATCCTGAATGAATTTTTGAGCTTCTCAAGCAATTGTAGTTGTTATTAGGTATTTAAGGAGACAGAGAAGTCTTCCATTTGATGGCCCTCGTTCTGTCTCGCTGTCAGATTGAAGAATGTAGAGCAAGTTTTTCACCAGTTAATTGGACAGTCTAAGCACCTGCTATGAAGCACCAGTAACCCTCATCCAGGAGGAGAGGTTCTTAAGAAGAAAACTGTGCCGTGGATTCTCCATTTATCCACTTGGGTCCCGTTTTGGAGGCACACCCACATCGTCTTGGATTTGATGATTTGAGCTAAATCATGTAGTGAACCTTCAGCTGGAAGAAAGCTTGTCTGCTGTGCAACGCTCTCGTTTTCCTACTGGAATGGAAGCAAATTCCCCAGATGCTTTTGGCCAGTTGGATGTACTTAACACAGAGGACAAAATCCTTGTTTCTCTGAGGAGTTCCGTAGAAATCGCCAGTTAATAAAAGGATTCTGAGAATTGTGCCTTGGTTCATGCTCAGCTCAAGGTCGTACTTGTCCGTGAGGTTTGTCAGTAACAGATTTATTGATGCTACAGGTATTTCTCTTGCTATCTAAACAGCACACTTGACCCGTGTTAATGTTAGCAGGTTTGGTGAAACCTGGAGGCACAAAGATGGTCTGAATGTTTTGTGAAAAATGGCCTTGAGAACATTTGCTTTCTTACATGATGCTAAATTAATACTTCATTTACAAAGCACTGCTGAGCAGAAGAAAGAGGAATTAAGTTTCCTGAAGGGATTAGGGTATTAACGCAGGATATGAAGTACGTGTCTTTCTCTGTTCCTCTTCAGATTTCCCCTGCCACCTTTCTCTGAGCCTTTCTTTTTTTGGCTTGAAGTCCTCCGCCAGAAAATGAAAGAAATTCTGCTGTCGTAATTCGTGCTTCGTTTTGTCAAGATAAATTGCTGGATGATCATTAAAGCTTATGGTACCGTGGTAACGGTGTGCAAAGGGGAAGCTCTCTGCTCACCTACCACGCTGGCATAACCTTCCTAAAGCAGCATTAGTTACATGTAAGCAGCAGTAAAAATAGGCAAGAGCATCCGTTACGTCGATGTTTTTCTTATTTTCTTATTTTCAGCTAGGTGCGCTCGAGGAAAGATTGGAACAAGACGCATTAACAAGCTCTTCTGCTTCCTCCCTAGAATTACAACAACAGCTGCTTGTATGATGGACCTACGGAGATATCCGCTGGATGAGCAGAACTGCACGCTGGAGATTGAGAGCTGTAAGTAATTCTGCAAATCCTACTTATTCCAACTGCTTCCGAGTTTTTATGTCTTTTTTTTTTCCTTTTTTTTTTCTTTTTTAACATGCTACTAACCTAGTTGTCTTTCTGTCTGATGACATTTAGATCCTTGTAAACACACGCAGAAAAAAATAGCTTCCCAGCTGGATTAGTAATTTGTGGCACGAGGATTAGCAAAAGTTATTCTGTGTTTTGATGGACAATTTACAGCTTTAAAAGTCTCATTCAGATGCCTTTTTGGAGTTCATGTGAGGAGCACAAGGATTATTATCAGTTCTTTATCCTCCTTTACTGCTGAACTGAGTGGCAGCTTGTTTCCATTTATAAATGACATCAAGAGGTTAGAATTGTCCTTGAAATAAGCATTTTGTGGGTTTGGGTTTTTTTTGTTGTTTTTTTTTCTTCTAACCCCTGTGCTGGGCTTAAACTTTCGATGCGTGCGACGCAGTCTGTTACGTAGAGCGGTGTGATAGCTGGTGTCAGACTTTCCATGTAGATAAAACTTGTGTGAAATAAAATTGCAAATCTCTCTTGGCTGAAAAATCTTTAGGGAAACCAAGTGCATCAGTGAAAAAAAAAATGATTCATGATCACTTTTATAAGGACAATATTGTAAGTATGCATTATTTGACTCTCTAAGGTCCTATCACCACTTTCAAGATATATTTCCTCATTCAGGAGGACCACCTGGGGTCTGTCATTAAGTTGAATGTGGCGAGCAAAATGGAAATTAACAGCGTGGTTTAGGATACAGTACAGAAAAGCGTGTGTATTTTTAAAGTAGCTTCTGCATTATAGAAGATTATGTGAGATTTCTGTGTGTGCTGAAGTACTAAACGACAGTAGCTTGTGCTGCAGCCTGCTAAGACCTTGGTACAGCTGAGCTCTCTCCCATTCTAGGAAGCATTTAAGAATATGCCTTAAATTTGTGACTGGGTTTCATTCATTTTAGTGTAATTTAAAGATACGCCAAAATCCTTTTTGGAATTAAACTTGTGACACCACTGTGGTCTGAAATAATTCACGCACCTGAAATGAGTCTTTATCAAGTTCACCCCTTGTGTACCCTGAAATACCCAGGAAGCAAAGGTGATGGTGGGCTTTGCTTTTCTGAGAAGCGATAAAATCTTGGTCCGTTGTGGGGTTTTTTTGCAGTTCATTGTAGAATTTCTGTTGATAGCACGTGGTTTAAAATTCCGTACCTGCAGCCTTTTACCCAGGCTGATATTAATGCATGAGAAAACTACTGGCGTCACTGTAATCAGGTTCACAAAGAATTTTGCTGTGAATGTGGCTTGCTGTGCCGGTGCCTTGTACTTGTTACTGTGGCAAGGGCTTGGAATTTTTCTGTTTTCCTATTGTATGTGTGAGGTGGAAAGCTGGAGAGTCAAAGAGCATCCTTTCTCTCTATTTACAGCACTGTTTAAACAGTCAGCTAAATCTCACCATCTCTCTGCATTGCTGAGATGCCTCAGTCTCCTTGGGATCCACAAACTAGATATCTCCTGCCTGTCATGCTTGCGGGACCCACTCTGGGAAATATTCCCAGGAAATAACTCCTAGGTCAGTCCTTATGCAAAACTGAAATTTAAATACGTCCCTGCTTTTCAGTGAGAGCGCATGTTCTCATGCAGACTTAGAATATGGGACCTCTAGGTCGAAATTTCCCTTCTTGGAATAGAAGTTTAAAGCCAGTTCCTTTATCTTTCAAGAAATAATCCTAGAAAGGAGGGGTTTGAGCTCCTGAAACTTGTTCAGCTTGGTATGAAGAGCGCAGTACTCATTGTGTCATAGGGAGGATGGGAGTTTAATTTATCACAGTGGTTAGGGTGCTTGCAGGAGAGCTCCTTTATGGATCTGTTAGCTCTGTTGCAGCATCATGAAAGTAAAACTGTGTGTAGCTAGCCTGTCTTTCTGGGCAGTAGCAAAGGCCACTGAAGAATGTGGATAGAAGTAATACTTGAACTGTGTTTTGAAACACTTCCCATGCTGTTTTAGAAATTATTGCTCTTTATATGTGTCATTCTCTTCAGGCAAGAACCTGAGTCTGTCTGATCTTTATGAATCGCTTCAGACAAAAATCCTGGCAGAGAGATAGGTGGAGTAAATAAGATTGAAAGTGGCTTTCTGAGTTGTTCAGTGCAAGTACTAAAGGCCTAATCAAGTCTTTAAACTGGTTGAGCTGCTTGCTAAAAGTAGTTTGATGTCTTGCCCTAGTGATCCCGTCGAATGGCTGTGTCACCAGCGCTCTTCTTGTGCTGGTTAGAAATCCTCTAAATTCTACCCCAAGTGTTTTCACGTCTACAAAAGCATATAATTGTACTCACTGCTTGTGTCAACAGGTTTTTTTTTCTAGTTCAATGTCTCCCCCAGCCCTGCTGAGACCTTCATAATACATGTAAAGAAAGTGATCACAGTTCCTCATAGTCTTTATTTAACAAAACTGAATATGCTGATCTCTTTGAGCGTCTTCCTACAAGAGCATTTTAAGAGAAGTGGGAAACCAGCTAATGCTAGCCTTTTGTTAGTAGTAGCTAGTACCAAAAGCAGTATCCCATACGCTAGGGCATTGGTCCTGCTCTGTTCCCAAGAGCTTCCTTTGCCTTTCTTCCCAACTGCATAACTTTGAGACATTTGTGAGTCTTTCCCGGAATAATACAGTAACGTCTTTCCCTTCCTCTCTCAATTTCCAGCATTGCCTTCTACCTTTTCGTACATTTATTTATTTATTTATTTATTTTGCGTACTACTAAGAGCATGTGCTTTGGCATTTCTTAACGCTTCACTTAAATCAGTGTTCTTAATATTCTTACAGTCCTCAAGATTATCCAGCTCTTGCTGTATTTATTCTGATCATCCTTTGTCTTAACAGTGCCTGCACATTTTGTTTCATTAGAAATTTCATTCGCACACAAGTACTGAAAATACTAATGCCAAGAAGGAAGAGTACTGAGCATGATCTAGTCTTTCAGTGCGGTACAATTTCCTGCACATTTTTATACATCTCCACTAATGGTCTGCTCTTAGATAGTCCTGTATGAAATGCTTTAATAAAGTCCAGGTTACTTTGTGTAAAACCGGAGCTATTGTCTAGCCAGATCCTTTGAGTTAAGTCCATACACGTTAATATCTCTAATATCCTTCCATTCTTTCTCTGCTTCCTCCTCCCTTTCTCCCTTCATCTTCTTATTGATGCCAGAGGTGATTGGCTTTGTAGCTGCCTGGATTACTTTTGTGCATGTGTCAGTGCATTTACTCAAATTTATGGCCAATATCAAGTTTTTGTTAACCTAGATCTGCATTTCTTTGGGAGAAAATAGTAATGTATAAAAGAAATGAAAAGAGGAAGATGGTATCATCTTTAAGATGCAAGACAGTGTTTTTCTTATTTCAGTTTAAGGTAGTGCCAGTGAGATTAGATGCTGAAAACCCGAGAAAGGACTATTCTTCCTTAGTTCAGTTTTGAGAACTGAAATCCTATTTTTTGTGTATAGCTAGTTACATCTCTGATCATTTGCTGGGATGCTTCTAAACCCGTAGGCCATCTTTGTAAGGGGGGTCTAATCCAAACTGGTTTACTTCTCCCTTTCTTCTGTTATTTCCCAACACACTGCATAGCATAGTTATAATACCAGAGGGAAATCAATTTTCTTGTGTGTTCATTTCTTAGTTTCCCAACTTGCAGGCAACAGAGAGCTTTTGCCTTTTCAGTTAAATATTAACTTGACTCAGTATACCCCTTCTTTCTGCTCCCTACTGCTGCCACTGCCGTATGCATTGCTGAGTTTCTGATGATGCTCTAGAATAATTTTGTTTTTCTGCTGTCTCCTGCCTCTCTGGAGCTGTAACTGTTGAAAGGAATGTCTTAGCTAATCAACCATAAGTCTAGTGGGAGCTCGAAGGCAAAAAGTACTACAAGGGAGTTTGAAGAATATGTTTGAATCAACAAAATAATGTATTGCACAACCTCTAGCATAGCAGGGAGAAATGATTGTGATTCCTTTGACTAGTTTTAAATGTAATCATAGAATCCTAGAATGGCTGAGGTTGGAAGGGACCTCAGAGCTCATCCAGCCCAACCCCTGCCATGGGCAGGGACGCCTCTCAACCAGCCCAGGTTGCTCCAGGCTCATCCAACCTGGCCTTGGACATCTCCAAGGGAGGGGGCAGCCACAACCTCTCCGGGCAATCTGTTCCAGAGTGTCACCAGCCTCGCACTGAAGAATTTATTCCTAAAATCCTATTCTCCTTTAACTTAAATCCATGTCCCCTTGCCCTCTCACTGGACACTCTTGTCCAAAGTCCCTCCCCAGCCTCCCTGTAGGTCCCTTCAGGCACTGCAGGCAGGGATAAGGTCCCCCCGGAGTCTTCTCTTCTCCAGCTGAACAACCCCAGCTCCCTCAGCCTGTCCTCGGAGCAGAGCTGCTCCAGCCCCTGGGTCATCTTTGTGACCTCCTCTGGACTCGTTCCAACAGGTCCATGTCCCTCTTATGGTGGGGACACCAGCACTGGACACAGGATTCCAAGTGGGGTCTCACTAGAGTAGAGAAAATGGGGGGAATCACCTCTCTCGACCTCTTGACCACATCCCTCTGGATGCAGCCCAGGACAGTGTAGACCTTCTGGGCTGCATGAGTGCACTGCCGGCTCAGGCTGAACTTCTCGTCGATTATTCATCTGGTACATTTGGACCTTTATTCATGTAGATTCCGTGGTGCCACATAAACACAAAAAAAAATTACTTCAATTCCTTCTTACCTCTTTTCATAACGTTTGGCATAGACATATTTATGTTATACCAAAGTATAATTCAGAAATGCTTGCCTCACGACAGTGATTTTTAAAATTTTTTGTTTGTTTCTTTCTTTCTTGCTGTGGAGCAAACACGGGCGTGCTGAGCTTTTCCTTAGAAGTGTGTTCCCTATTATATTAATATTTTCTGTAATATATTAAAGATGTGGCATTAAAAAAAAGTGCATTAAAGCACTGCTGTCTGAAGCCTTAGCAAACAGACGCCGCTCAGACGTACTGACCAGGGAAACAGGGCAGAGTCAGAACAGCGCGCACAGACGGGGAAGAAGAGCCGCTTTGCTGATGAATGAGAAATAATTGTTTTCAGCACATTTCATTTATGTAACAGCCTGGAGTATTTGGATCAGGAATCACTGGATTATTTTTTTTTTTATTTTTCTGTTTCATGACAAAAAGGCCTCGGAAGTGCACTGAGATAAGTTAAAAACTTGATAACAGAATCTAGAAGAAGCCAGGAAGAACCGAGAGGAATGAATCTCATTGCTCCCAGTGGCAGTGCAGGATGAACCCTTTCTAATCGGATCATCTGAAAGCTCATCAATGAGAGTAACACAAGTCATCTTTGTGTGCTCAAGGTGACTTTACGAGTGCATTTAAGGCACTGAAAAGGAATCTAAGATGCCTTTTGCCGAAACCTTGAGTGCTTTGCAGATGGCTGCTGTGGCCATCGATCAAAGCTATAATCGGGTCACACGGGACAAATGGGAGAACTGCAGGAGAACTCCAGCTTTTCTGGCTTAGAGGCGAACGTGCTCGATGCCAGGCAAGAGGCTCTGCCCATCCCCAGGAAGTGGGGTGTTCAGCAAGGGAGAGTATCATGAGAACATATTACTTCCAACAGTTACACAGTCAGTGGAAAGATAAGTACGTGGTCTGTTCATTTTTTTCATATTTTTTCTTTCTGCTTATCATGTTAGCACATGTCCTGTCCCCTTTGTCCGTTCAGCGAAGTCTGTTTTGCGTAGCGGCCCTTGTGCAGGGAGGATATTCTTCTGTCAGTAGAGGCTGACCTTATCAAAGTGCCCCTTTTTCCTCCTTGTTCATCATCTTCCAACGAGATCTGGACAGGCTGGAGAGCTGGGCAAAGGGGAACCTCATAAAGTTCAGTAAGGACAAGTGTAGAGTCCTGCATCTGGGGAGGAATAACACCAGGCACCGGCACAGATTAGGGGTTGTCCTGCTGGGAAGCAGCCCCGTGGAGAAAGACCTTGGAGACCCAGTGGGCAGTGAGTGTCCCTGGGACAGCAACGTGCCCTTGTGGCCAAGAGGGCAGTGGGATCCTGGGGGACATCAAGAAAAGTGTGTCCAGCAGGGCTGGGGAGGTTCTCCTGCCCCTCTGCTCTGCCCTGGGGAGGCCACACCTGGAATCCTGGGGCCAGTTTGGGGCTCCCCAGTTCCAGAGAGACAGGGACCTACTGGAGAGAGTCCAAGGGAGAGCTACGAGGGGGATCAAGGGACTGAACATCTCTGCTGTGAAGAGAGACTGAGAGAGCTGGGGCTGTTCAGCCTTGAGAGGAGACGGCTGGGAGGGGACCTTATTGATGTAGAGAAACATCTGAGGGGTGGGGGTCAAGGGGAAGGGGACAATCTCTTCTCCAGGGTGCCCAGCAATAGAACAAGGAATAATGGGTGTAAGTTAGAACATAGGAGGTTCCACCTCAACATGAGGAGAAGCTTCTTTATTTGTGAGGGTGCCGGAGCCCTGGCCCAGGCTGCCCAGAGAGGGTGTGGAGTCTCCTGCTCTGGAGACTTTCCAACCCGCCTGGACGCGTTCCTGTGTGGCTGCCCTGGGTGACCCTGCTCTGGCAGGGGGTTGGACTGGGTGATCTCTAGAGCTCCCTTCGAACCTCCAACATCCTGTGATTCTGTGATATTTACTTTGGGATGTCTTAATTTAGATTCTATGCCTGTGCAACTTTGTGGAGGGAAGAGACATAAACAGTTTAGGAAACGGTGATGAATTCTACCTCTCTGCTCACACTCTGCAACATCAGCTTATAGCACAACTTCCTTGGGACAGGGACTTGATCTTTATTGGTCTGTAGTAATTTTGCCTCCAGCGTGTCGAGAAGAGGTGTAATTTCTGTGGCATGGTGCTCACTGGCAGTGAGCAGTAAATCCTTGACTTCCCTTCAGTGTGTCAATAGGATGATTCAGAAAGAGTTAAAAATAACCTACTGTTGGATTTATCCAACTGTAGATGATTCTTCTGGCTAGCGTGAAGAGGGGCAAGAAATTCAGACTAACGGTTAGCAGGTACAACCAGGGTGGATTGTGTGCAAGTGAACCAGTGCTTGATGTTTGGATAGCACCCCCTGCCCCACTGGGGGCTGTGGTCAGGCTTCCAGACTGGAAGTCAAGTAACATCCAAAATGTATTTCCTTACGGATAGGCAAGAAGGAAGCCTATTTCTTATTTTCTTTATATCTCAGCGCATCTTTGCAAGCAGGCGAGGTCTTGGAAGCTCTCGTACCACAAACGAGATGATGTGCTGTTTGCAAACGGGCAAAGGATTATACAGAAACTCTGCGACAGCTTCTTAATGCTTTGAAGCAACCTCGAGTTAAATTTAAAAGGGAATCCAAGATACTAATATTCAATTTCTACTTATCAGCACTGGGCAATATAGGCAATGTAGATTTCCACAGAGAAATTCGTAGCTTGAAGCTCATTTTTTTAAAAATAGTTCTACAGTTGAATGTGGAGAATATATAAAATCATAAAGGTACAGAGCCAGAATGCAGATGGTTTTAAAACTTCTAAAGCATTTTGCCTTTTATATTCAGTCTGATCTAGAGTGCATTTGTCCTTATTGCACATAACCCTGCCTTCTATCAAGGGATTATTGGAAACAAAAAGGGCCCAGTTCAAAGACTCTATATTCAGAATGTACTGGAATCATCGGCTAAATGTTTCGGGAAGAACTAAATGTCCATGGAGGTATCTCTGATCCTGTAGAAAGATGCCCTCCAAAGGGGAAGAATACATTTTTAACAAATACTCTGGGAATTTTAGCTGCGAACAAATTCCGTGGTAGTGTGGAAAGCTGATGGGTTGGCACTTCACCATCCTGTTTCCAGTAGGTACAAATTTACAAGGTAAATATTAATCTTTTTTTTTGTGTGTGTTATTAAACTGGGTAGTATGATCTACGTTAACGTTTCAAACTTCAGCAAACATTTTTCTGTAGGCCTAATATTCCTTCCCAACACCTTGTAACTGGTGATTTCATCAAGAAAAAGAAGTATTTATAAATGCTGTTGGACAAACCATCTGTGATGCCGTTACATAGCTTAGTTCTGGGGAGTGAGTGATCCGAGATTGTTTTTATCAGTTTTCTTGGCATACATAGATTATTATTAGCACTTTGCTGTACTTAAAAAGGTTTAAAGCCTTGATTCCGTCAGCTGGCAATTCCGAACCTGTGATGGATGTCGAGCTGATCGGCGAGATTTATTGTTCTGCTACGTCCTCCTATTTTGGTTTGGGCGCAAGAGCAATTGCTTTGAGTTGAGCAGGAGCTTGCTCACCTGTGAGATTTCACTTATTAACTGTAGAATCGCAGCTGAAGCTGCAAAGATCTCCCAGAGAGGGAGGAAAAAATGCGCTCGGTGCTGGGATGCGTTGCCTTCCTCCAACGCGAGGTCCCACGATGTGAGTGGGACCGGTAATAAGTACCCGTGGCTGGAAAGTGGCAACACCAACGATTTTCTGATCGCTGGGTGTTAAGGTGGCAGCATTTCTTGAGTTTGGCCTGATGACACGTTAATTTGTCCTACTTGTTTCTCTCCCTGTGACAGCTGTAGGTTATGTTACAGCATTTATGGACTCTTGGGAGGTTTATCTGCGCCAGGTTCCTGACAGCTGACACACCTGGTTTTGCAGCGGGACGTGAGAATAATCCTTTCCCTCCCGCTTTCTGTTCCATTTTAACCAGCAAACCCATTATTGACATACAGTGTTTTGCTTTCCTGCAATGCCTGGCTTATTCAGGTTGCAGAAGAAACGAAGGTTTATTATTTATGACCTAAACAACAAAGTGCTATTTGGAAATAATGGACTTGCTCCAACCTCTGTCAAAACAAACTTGTTTGTGGCAGTTGCTTCACCTGCAGATTCTAATGGTGATGCCTAATTATTGCATTATTTTTTGATGTAAGGGTGAAATATTTCAGCATTCGTATGTAGTGCTAATTCTGCCTCCAGTTTTGAAGCTTTTTTCTCCTTTGGGTGTGTCCGATTCATGACGAACTGCGAGCATCCATCAGGCTTTCTGTGAGAAGCAAACTTCAAATATGTGTTTGCCTATGCTTTCAAAAAAAAAAAGAAGTTTACATTTTGGACAGGCTTTTTTATTCAACTGAATCCATTTCTGCTTACAAAATTAAAACACTTTGGGGCAAAGTCCGAGTTACTACCATTTATCTAACTTCTTGTTCATACCAGGAGGCTTTGAGTGTGGGAAGCTTTATACAAGTAACTAGCTAATCCTCCGTGGATTCTTTCGCGATTTCCACGTACGTTGTCGTTTTACTCTGCAATTCCTATACCCTGTGGATTTCAGAGGAGAAAAAGCTACGATTGTGTTTACTTTGAGAAGAGACGATCATCCTTTCTTCTCTCAAGGAAAACAAAATTGCTGAGTGAGATTATGGTGCCCACAAGTTAGGTCTCTAATTGTTTTTTGAGACTAAGTCAAAATGAGAGGAGGAATTTAAAAAAAAATTTTCTAAAGGTTAGGTTCTTCTTCTAAAAATGTTTTTTTTGATAAAATCATTGTAAGTGATGGAAGGGACACTGAAAGCTAATAATGACTTCTTGTCCAGAATATCACTTTAATTTAGTCAGTTATTTGTTCCAAAATTAAATACTTCCTTCGGCACGATACAGCTTTTGTGAAACGCTAATATTTGTCAGATGCTGGAATCACTTGACCTTAGGTCTTTGCTCTAGAAGCTTTAGATACTTCAGAAGGCAACAAAGACGATGATTATTTCACAGTCATCACATGCCTCTGAGAAGAATTGAAATGTGGTTTTGTAGCCAGTTTACTTCTTAAGATAGATTTTCTGGTTTGTTGGTTTTGGTTTTTTGTATGTGTGGTGTTGTGTTTTTACCCTAGTGCTCATGTCACTGGTTTACAGGAAACATCCCTCAGTTTTCATTGTGAGAAAAATATATTCCATTTGTTTGCCTTTTACCCGTTGGTTCTATTCAGTTCTTGATGTCCTGACAAAGAAGCAAAGAGTAGTCAGTCCAGAAACTCATAAAGAAGTAGCTGATGGCCAAAAAGTCTTTGTACGATGGTATCTCAAAGAACAGTTTATTAACTATTAATCCCTGATTTTAAGGGCAGGGACAAACATCTGTCTGGACACCTTGGCCTTTGGAATTTAAATAATAAGGAGTACTACACAGGGCTTCAGATATTTTCCTCATCAGGACGTTTCAGCAAGAACTGTTTTCCTTGGGTAGCTGTAATTATCCTTTGTTCAGCAAATTAGATTACATGCATTTAAGGAATGATTTTTCTTTTCTTTTCTTTCTTTTTTTTTTTTAAATGAGTGTGCAAAACTTTTAGGAACAGGAAGGCGTCAGCGGGTTATCAATCTGATCTGTATTTGCACTGATAACAGCAATTCAAGTAGTTATGCTGAGGCTGAGTTACTGCAGGGGGGGACTAAAAAATGCCAATTTGAATCACCATAGAACTGCAGATTCAAATGAAATTCAACGAACAGTTTTTGGCTTGTTCACAAAACAACGAACAAATCAGGATCAACCCAGAGCCTGCCCTGGGAACCAGTGGTCCTTTCCCCACTGACAATGGGCAAAGATTTGGGTGAGATGTGGCAATGGTTGTTCAGGTCCCTCTGGTGATTGAAGAGAATTGAATATGCTGCTAGTAGGTCATTTAAAAAGAATCCACTTGTCATGTTATCCAACTTTTGGCAATGCTAGGGGAACAGTTGTCATCTTCTGTAGGTTTAACTCCACTGTAATTGATGTGAGAAAATGCAATCACCAATTTTGCTACGGCGTTGCAGTGCTGTGTGGGCCATGCGAGGAATTCTACACAAGGAAATTATTCTAATTTTAAAAATACTCATAAATTCTATTTAGAAATCTACATTTGCCGCTCTTAGTATTCAGTATGTATTTGACACGTTGTCCAAAATTATTTGGAGGTTCAAGAGTTGTATCTTTTGTGTATGTATTTGTTCTGAGTCAAGATCAAATGCAAATAATATCGTTATGATTTCAGGTTTTCACAAAAAAATACATTTTGTGAAAGAATATTTATAAAGGAAGGATATCTAAGAACTTGAGAGAAATTCTGAAGATTATAGTCTCGATCATTCATTATAGTCTTGATCATTGTTATTATAAAAAGGTTGGGGTTTTTGGTTAATTACTCCCTCTTGTATAATAATTTAGATGTATTATTTTCAATGTTCTTTTTTTATGTGGGGAAAGGGAAATCACAAAGTAGATTATTAATACATGCTTATGTTTCAGGGCATACTTTAAGAATAATTCAGGGTGGAATGGACCTTGGAAGGTCTCTAGTCTAACCTGCTCCAGACATGGTCAAGGCATTTTCCAGTCTTGAAAACCTCCAAAAATGGAGAGGGCAAAACTTCTCCGGGCAACCTGTTCTAGTGCCTGACCCTCCTAACAGTGAAGAAGTTTCATTGCAATTGTGGAAAGGGGCCAAGTATATTTGTTTTATTCCATCCTGGCGTGCTGCGTCTGCCTCTGAAATAAGTATTTACCATTACTAATCTCAAATCGAATGAAAATTCTGTGCAACCTTTATTGAAAAAAATGTTCAAAGTCATGTAACAGCAACAACATCATGAAAATACTCTGAAGAAATGAATACATTGCACAAGTAGCCCTGTAGTTTGACAAAGTCGTCTTTGAGTCAATGAGTTAAACTATGTAGTTGTCCTTCCATTTCTGATCTGGTCTGATCTAATCGCGGAACGACAGAACCACAGAGTTAGTGAGGCTGGAGAAGACCTCTGAGATCATCAAGTCCAGCCCGTGTCCCGACCCATATCTCTTGATTCAGTCACACAGAGACTATTCCCACTGTAGAGTCCTTCACAATCTTTTGGCAAGATTTCAAAGACCTCAAAGTAAGGATTCTTTTCCCCTGGACGATTAGCTAAGAATTTTCATTACAACATTTGGCTCAGTAACGTGTTTATTTATTGTTTTACAGCTCTAAAAGGCAGTTCTCTAACTGCACAAGGTTTAAGTTGTCTTTACGGTGTACGGAGCAGAGATGTGAATAGTCAGCTTTATGGGGAGGTAGTGGAAATGCATTAATTTTGGTTACAGCTTTGGAACTCATGCTATGTCATAGCTCTATTCTTCAGCTGCAGAGCAATCCACTACTTACTTATGCTGTCCTACCAGCTTGTTTCATTGATGTGTAGTTTGAGCTGTTACCTCAGCTCAGGCAATAATCTTATATAAAAACAGGGTAACAGAACAGAAGAAACCCAAGAAATTAATGGCAGTCAGTATTCAGCCATATGGTCAAGAACACACCTTTCCACTTTGGCATTATGTGTGCAGGTGCTGTGCTCTAGAGAACGTTACACAATGTTGGAAATTACAACTTGTAGCAGTCTACAATGACCGTGAATGGAATCAAGTACTTTGCTGCACGGTATCGATGTGTGGGAGATGATTATCCAAGTATTTGATGTTTTCCTGCGTAACCTCATACAATAATTTCCTGGTAAAATTGCCGCTTTTTATCATGTTTTCTGAAACGATTGATTGACAATCACCGTGTGTTAGAAGTGAGTATGTATTTAATAGCAGGCACAGCTTTGGTCAAGGCAAAGACTTCTTGTTGGCTGCCACGACAATTAGTTTCATCAAATCAGCGTCTTATTGTGTGGGAGCTCACCTGTGCACATCGGGAGCTTGTCAAGAAAATGGGAATTTCTTTCTCCTGACCACAGCCTGGAACAGTCAGGTCTCTTCGACAGCTTACTTCTGGAAGACTGATATCTATCAAAATGTTACCAGACAACCTGAGCCGTACTGAAATGCTGGTAAGTTAAGTTTTTCTTGAGAATTTTGCTTTTATTCCTCCGGGGTTTTTTGTGTCTGGACCTTTGTAACCCGTTACCCGACACGTGTTCTGTCACTCTTTTGGGGAAACTCTGGAAAGAGGCAAAGAAAAAACCAGTAAATTTTTCTTTTTACCTCTCCCTCTCTGTCTCCTTTCCTTTGCAGAGCCAAAATGAGTAATATAAACAGTAACATTGGTGACTTCTATTCTGTCAGAATTATTGACCTAGGGATGGTATCCACACGAAGAATCTCGTTCTTCACCTACAGCTGAGACAAATGTGCAGGGGAGCAGAAGAGCATCAAACAGTGCTTTTCTACTGTAAGTTGTTTATGTTGCTGTAGCACACTTGGTGTTGGTGGCGCTTCGTACATGTACTAATAGAGCATTTTTTTCCTTTCAGATTTCAAGGACAACTTTCTGCAAGCCCAGAAAGATCCACAGTCTTATTAGGTAAATGCATAATGCTTTGTCTCCTGCAAAACCTACCCAAGTTCCTATCGAAGTTCGTTCTCTTGCTGACCAGGAAGAACCAGCTTTTGCCTGTCTCTGGTGTTACTCATTTATGGGAAGTTTGGATTAAAGACGTGGATTTTACATTTTGCTGTGAGAGCAGAGAATCCTATAGCTCCCTGTGTCCAAAATCTGCATTTTACCCTAGAAAGTGCTATGTACAGCGTAGCCTTCTCTTCTTTCACAGTGACTCTTCATGTACTGCTGTGGAATTGATTGTATGGGTGTGAGAAACTTACTTTCATGATAAAATTACAAGGTCTTTGCCAAACGTTGGCTTGCTTAATGAAATAAAGTGGTTGTAACCGTTGTGTCTGTGTGTTTCATTATGAGTATGAAGGAACTACGAACACAGGAAGGCGTGGAAAACTGTTGAAGGCTTTTGAGAAAAAGATGATTGCAGGGTTGGAATCCCTGGATGCTAATTTTTCTATCTTTATATACAAATTATATACAAAAGTTATTGTATATAAAAGCATGTTATGACCAGTGAAAGTCAGCCAATCTCTGCTGCCATTCCATTTTTCTCTTGTTCTGGTTCTAAAGTGTCCATAAGAAATCTTTCATATTTTTCATCTGCCTTTTCCATTGTAGTTCTGATATAATATAACCCTGAGGTATTGCAAATGCAAGTAGCGGTTTCACGTGGATCCTGCACAACAATCTTTCACAATAGTGATGCAAACTCAAATTAAGAGCTTGTTAATTTAAAATATTTTCTATGTGATCTTTTCTACTCTTGATTGGCCATTAGTAAAGCTTGTAAGAAATTTACTGTGGATACAGAAAGCGACAGAAGTGTCGGACCCTTGACACATAAGGATTGTAAAATTTAAAATTTTAAAATGTTTATGTGTCATATTAGTCAAAGAAGTTTTATGACACTTGATCCCTTGCTAAGACAAAACCCCAGCTCAGCCTTTGAAAAAAATTCTCCTCCTATACATAGAAAATGCTTATAAATATCAGGACTCCCAATTTTATTTAGACTGGTCAGAACATATTCACTCCAGGTTGGTGCACCTATAGGGCAAGGATGTGGTCAGGGTTGGTTGGCTGAGCTTTTGCAGTGGGAGGAAACAGATGAGTTCAAAGTTTTAAAAGCTGAGCATTTCATTTAGGGTTCTAGCTTTTTAGGAGACATCAGGGAAGTACTTGGAAAACTTGATGTCTGTAATGTTCGACAGTAAGGCAAATAAAAAAAATTATCCAACAAAAGAGGGCAGAAGGCTTAGAGATGTGGTGTTCAAAAGTACTTTGGGATATCCTGACATGATAAAAACATAGATATCACCAACTGATTTCTGTGAGAGCAAGGTTAGAGAACTAAAATTCGCTGAAAGGTCCAAACAATGCATAAAAAGTATAGCTTTTTTAAAAAAACTCCGGTACTGCTTCTGTTTTAAACTGTTATATGATACAGCTGGCTAAATAAGTCTGCAAATAACAATGAAATCAATTTTTTTTTAGCTTTCTCTAACTTAATAGAAAAGATCAGGTTTTTAATTGTGCTCTCGTAGGAAAGAAATCCGAAGATGCTGAAAAGTAGGCAGTTAGATACGGTGAAAACTTACTTAGCTAATAAAAAGAAAGTGCTCTCCTCGTGTATTGGAGTACCTGAGTGATGCTATCCAATAAAACAACGCTATGTTCTATGTCTCTGCTTCAGAGAGAGTACTGCAACTTGTTTTTTTCCTAGGTACGAGGTCTGCTGTTGGAAGAGCTTTTTAGAAAGGGCTGGTGCGCTCGGCTTTCCTGCTTGAGCCTAAGCCAGCACCTCCCGCTGAGGCAAGCTCCTGTGACCGCTTCTGCAGATTTGTTTCTTGGAATAGAAAAATGGTGTCTTGAATTAATACCGTGATGTTAACATGGCTGCTCTGGAGATGAGAAGGATTTCAGGTTTTATAGGAGCAATGTAATTTTGTGCTATCGCTTACTCTTACTGGGAAAATACCGCGGTATTGAATGTGGCATGTTTGCCTTGAATACAGTGATTTAGGCAACATAGAGCAGCTGCTTGTTTTGTGCGATTTTGTTTTTGAGTTGGGTTTGTTTTGTTGGGCTTGTTTTGTGTTTTGTTTTGTTTTGTTTTTTAATCCTTTTTTTCCCTTCAGGGATTTGGATAATTGTGGAAAGTATTTTAGCCAGAAGGTAGAACAGAGCTCACTAGGGAGACTCCAGCTGGGACTGAAAATACAGTATTGTTGGTTCTGTTCGTGAGTTAACACATGAGGCCACTTGACCAGCCAAAAATGAGCTCTGTTTGTTAAAAAAGGAGATAATATCTTGCTTTAAGTGCTGATATTAATGGCCTATTTTCTGTTCTGAGAAATATATCTCCAAGTTTCCTAATTTGGTTGTGAATATTGGCTATTCTGTGAGTGTCTGACCTTTGAAGAAGTAAGCTCAGCTATCGGCTCGAATGCTGCCATCCCCGGTGAGTTATTCAGAATAGATTACAAACTGCTTCCAAAGGAAGGATAAATGTAAGCCTTAAATAATTATGAGGATGATGACTAGGCAAGGCTTTTAGTTCGATCGTTCCTTATCTAAATTGTTTTTCCCAATCGTGATAAAAATATCCAAGTATGCGGTAAAAATATCTGAGCAAAACATCGGCATCAGTCGCACAGAGGAAGATGATTAGCAGATAGCGTGCATCTGTTCCTGCCGCCTCCAAGAAGGGAAGATGAGCTGATGTGGAGCTCTGAGTACTTTAACCTGGACTATTTTCAGCCTCTTGGTTATCTTAATATCCGTCCACTGCATTGCAGCTGCCTGCAAAAAAAAAAAAAAGTCTCTCTCAGTAATTCAGTGTTGTCTTCTAGTGTGTGCGTGGAACTCTGAAGTTCTGATTTTCCTTGTGATGGCAACAGCTGGTGATCGATGCAGACAGAGGGATTCATGGCAAAAAAAGATGCAGAGACCTTATCGCTCGTTGAAATCTGACCAAATAAATGTTGACTGAAAGCTCTTCCCATTTAAAGAGGTTTGTATAACAGGACATGTTCTTGCCTAAAGACGTCGCTGTTGCAACTGGGACACGTGGTCTTGAAAGCGTTTGTGCTTCTGAGCTGGACGTTGCTGGTCTCTCGTGATACTTGTTGTAGCTGGTGTGTGGTGATACCTCCTAGAGCCTTCAGTAAATGCATTTGTATTCCAAGTTACTGCATGAGAATGGGAAAATGTCATCCGTGTACTGAGTTTTCTGACATTTCTTAGTTGATCAGCTCAGCCACATTTAACAATACGGCATTATGATTCGGGGAAGAAAGACAAAAATAAGTATTAATCTGTAAGTCTGTTTTGTCTGTTTTTCAGAATAAGCGTAGCAATTTAATTAGATGCATTCAAATATACGTTGTCTCTGTTTGTAATTTTGTTTTCGATGAGGAAGTTACTGGGTGTTATTGAGTTGGTACGTGCAGCTCAATTGCATGTTACAGAATCATAGAATCCTTTTGGTTAGGAAAGACCTTTAAGATCATGGCTAGTGTTGCATTATCTCAGAAATTCCTGCTTTGAAAGGATAAATATGATGCTTTATGAAAGCTTCTATAAATCTTGCTAATGGCTTAACATTTCAGCTACAGGGCAGGGTTATCGTTCATTCCTCACCCATTTTTTACCTATCTGTGTGCTCTTTAAGACTTCTCTGAAAATCAACGATAGTAAAGATTGGGGGGAAAAAAAACTTCTGTAACTTTGAGGATATTTGAGAAAGAAAAGGTGACCTGTTGGGGTTGAGGCGATCCCTTTCCTGAACAGGAGGAAAAGCCAGCATCTGCCTGCAGACGAGCCTGGTCGGTTCAGATGTAACCTATGCTTGATGTTGATGATGGGGATTTGCAGACTGTTAGAATTAAATATAAGAAGTTAAATAAATAAATAAATAAATGCTAACATGGGATTTTTTTTTTTTAACTTGAATTAAAAACGTAAGTTTTCTTTTTTCCCGGTTGAAATATTTGGGAGAAAAATAGGGTGATTGTGTGAACGAGAGCAGAGCCTTATGTCAGCAGCACTCCATCATAATTTGTCTATAACAGGAGGGATTTCACTCCATCAGTTTTTGTCGTATACAGAATACATCGTTAGTGTCCTCTTTACACACAGAAAATGCTTTTTGAGGGTCTTTCTGCAGATTATGGAGTTTCCAAACTCAGTGGCCTGCATGAGTTTTCCCTCCACCGTAGTTGTTGGGTTTTTTTTCCCCTGCTCCCAAGTTTACTTTTTAAATTCGGTTTTCATTCTCATTCTTTTTACATGGTCAGTCTTAATTCTTCTGTCTCTTCTATTAAAGTGTTTCTAAAGTATCAGCCTTAGAACCTCAGATTATCTGAGACATACGTATTCTTGCCTATTAATGTTTAATCTACAAATGAAGGGGAATGGTTGACTTGACCACTGTTTTTCCCTGTATAAAGGAAAGCTGAAGTTATCACAGGCCTCTTGAGCAATGAAAAAAAGTCTTGCGTATATCTGTAAAATTCCACCTCTTCTTAAAACATCTGGGTTGTTTCAAAGCTCCACAAAGTCTACATTTTTGTGAGCTCACAGCCTAACAATCTGGTGAGAAACCCCGCAATGCCAGGGTGGTAGCCTAGCACCAGCTTAGCAGTTGTTATCTCTCTGTTCTAAACCAAATTGACTGCTCAGGTGTTGCGACGTTATTTCTAGATGTGATAATTACTAAAATTTCTCGTGATTTGTGTCATAACCCCAGATGTGTTAAATGTCCTGTGGAGTATGTCCATACGTTGCCCAAACCCGAAACGTTTTCCTGAGCGTTTTCCTAAAAGGATGCCTGCCTATAGAATATTGACAAGTTGCCTTTTTGGTGAAAAAACTAATTCTAGGCTGTTTGGGGTTTTTATTGCCCTTGTCTTTTTCTACCTTGTTTTCTGTTACCATTTTCCTTTGTTAGGAGTAAATGCGTGCATCTCCTTCCCTCTCTGCATCTCTTAAGTGGATTAAAAACTCATGCCTCACTAAGAAAAGATATTTCTAGTGTTTTCCTCCCTGCCTTTAATGGTACATCCTGCTCGGTGGCACTGGCAAATGTTAAGAGTTAACGAGGTCTGTGTGTCTACCTTGCTGCATCATGGGGAGCGTGATGGATCTTCCTACTCGTGGCTTCATGCTGAACCTATTATTATTTGTTTTCCGAGCTCCTGTGTTGGGAACCATCAACAAGGGATTGCTCTCCTTGTCCCAAACGTTCTTGAATAAAACATGCCTCAGAGTATTTGCAAAGCTGGCAGCACAGCGAGCCCTCGCACCCTCTGTTGCCAACCGAGGAGCCCTCGAGGCGGCTGCCAGCACAATGGCACCGTCAGAGGCACAGTCTCCGGAGGAAAAAATCATCTCCAGGCAGTCGCAGTAAGAGTCAGAAATGTTAATGGTTTTAAATGAGCAACAGAATTACTTGCCCAGTGATTATTTTTAAAACTCTAGTCTGCAAAGCTGGTGAGCTGTATATATCTCCCCTTGCTCCCCGATGCAAATATTTCCTATTTGTTGACCGTCTTTTCATTTTGAACCTAACGCTCCTTTTCACAGTGGATCCCATGTGGTGGTGCCTGGACCATTTCTGAACAGCAGCGTAGTTTGCTGCAGGCGGTGGATGTCCTATATTTTGACATTAATAAGGTTCCTGACGTATCGAGTGACATTCTTCTAGACAAGGTAGGGAAACACGGATTAGAGAAAAACACTTTTGGAAAATAACGTGAAGAACATGATTATTGAGTTTATGGGAAGGAAACAATTTTGAATCAAGTCCATCTTCAGCATTTTCATATAATGATCTAAGAAGTAGGAAACTTGCGTAAACATTTGGGTAGCTTGGATGGATGGAGTTAGGTTTTAAAGATTCTTGTCTAGCTGGAGGGGTGATAAGAGGAAATTCTAAATTTTACACCTAAGAATGGCACCAAAGAGCTTGGAAATAACTAAGTAGATGGCAGTGCAGGGCAGGGATGTGGGAATGAAACAACCCAACCTGGGGAGACACCACGGATTGCAAAGTGACACCGATTCCTTATTGTGTTGTGACATCGGTAAGGCTGACATCAGGGTCTAGAAATGAAATTGCTATTTGTAGAATAAATAATCTTGCTGTTCTATTCTACAGTGATAAGTACTTGGTGGTCAGGGCTGCACCTCAAGGAAGATTTATGTCAATTAGAGAATATCCAAGGGATAGCAAGGAATGTAATCAAAGGCAAGGAGAACAACTTAGAGATTGAATGGGGGTTGTTCTGGTAAAGAGGAATCTAAGGAAGAGGTGGGATGAGTCTTCTAATACACAAAATGTACTGCAAAGAGGAAGGGCATGATCTGTTCTCGATGATGTTAGCTAGTGCGAGAAGTAATGAGCTTAAATTGCAACAGTGAAAGTTCATAGTGAAGAAGGTGGGTATGGGAAGGTGTAATGGTAACCACAGTGAGACGCAGGGGTAGGCTGTGGGTCTTTTTCCCCTGCAGCCCACCCACAGGAGGGCCTTCAAGACAAGCAAAACTCCCTGTTTGACAGGAATTGCGGAAATAGAGTTGCCTCTTACCTTGCATTTAAGTAGGTTTTACGTGAATGACGGATGGATACACCCACATGAAATTATTGTGGTAAAAACAATTGATTAAAAGTTAAAAGTAAGGGTTGATGCACAGTTTAAGAAGTTGAGGGTCACCTGTGCTTCCTTCATGTGATTTCTTCTCTTGAGATGCATACAAGGATCAGTAAGTGACAAGTATATTGCCATTCGTGTTGGGTGGTATTTAAGTATGCGTAAAGAAGACATCTTTTGGAATTTGCAGCTGCAGAACAAGGCTGAGCTTTATAGGCTCTGACTTTGTAAATTTCCGTTGGGTCTTCCTCGAGAATAGCCCTGGGAAGTAGGTATCATGTCTCAATTGCCTTGTGTGTGTAATTTCTGTGATATAAAAATAACTTAAAAGAGAATGGTGGCTAGTGGGTTTGGTTGCTTGTATTTTTATTTTTTTTCTGAGGGAGACCTTACTAACTGCAGACACGATCTGACTTCAGTACCATATGTGTTTTATTCTTGTTTCTATTGTTTTTGAAAGGAAAAGCCCATAAACCTATATGATGTATATGTGGACTTGTTGCAAGGCTGTTGTTTAATGTCCTCGGGAACTAGTAGTGGCATTGCTGGGTTTGGAGCAATTTCTCCTGGCTTTTGGGTGTTTGTGAAATCATCCGTGTTCTGGGTTGTTCTTTAGGAGCTAACATATTTCTGTTAACCATGTTTTGCTTCCGATGTCTTGGTCTGGGAATTAGTTTTTCTCCTTTTATATTCGTTTAGTTTCTTCTGGTATTACTGCTTAATAGGCATCGTATGTTTGGGAACCAAGTATTAGTTACAACTGGTTCCAATATCCTAAAGGAGACCAGCGTGAGGAAGAAATGGTGGTGGTGTGGTCCCACTTCTCCTTAGAGATCAGAATCAGCAGGGGAGGGAATGTCACGTTGCATCGTTTAAAACTGCCATATTGCAGCAAGCACGTCCAGGATTTTTCAGATTAATATGTAGAAATGAAGCAGAAATCTGGTTTTACTTTCTTCATGCTGTGTGGTTTCTCATTATCTGTTGTTTCAGATCAGAAGGTCATCTTTCTTAAAGAATCATAGAATTGTCAGGGTTGGAAGGGACCTTAAGGATCATCTCGTTCCAACCCCCTGCCATGGGCAGGGACATCCCCCACTAGGTCAGGCTGCCCAGAGCCCCATCCAGCCTGGCCTTAAAAACTCCCAGGGATGGGGCTGCCACCCCCTCTCTGGGCAACCTGTGCCAGGGTCTCACCACCCTCGTGGGGAAGAACTTCTTCCTCATGTCCAATCTGAACCGACCCATCTCCAGCTTCAATCCATTCCCTCTAGTCCTGTCACTGCCCGACATCCTCACAAGCCCCTCCCCAGCTTTCTTGTAGCCCCCTTGAGATACTGGAAACCACAACAAGGTCTCCTGGGAGCCTTCTTTTCTGCAGACTGAACAGCCCCAACTCTCTCAGTCTGTCTGCACAGGAGAGGGGCTCCAGCCCTCTGAGCATCCTCGTGGCCCTTCTCTGGACATGCTCCAGCACGTCCAGATCTCTCTTGTGCTGTGGCTCCAGAACTGGACGCAGCACTCCAGGTGGGGTCTCATGAGAGTGGAGGAGAGGGGGAGAATGCCCTCCCTTGCCCTGATGGCCACGCACCTCTTGATGCAGCCCAGGACACGATGGGCTTTCTGGGCTGCAAGTGCCACTGATGGCTCATGCTGAGCCTCTGTTCCACCAGCACCCCTGAGTCCTTTTCTCCAGGGCTGCTCTCAAGCCAGTCCCTGCCCAGCCTGTATCACTGCTTGGGATTACCCCGACCCAGGTGCAGGACCTTGCCCTTGGTCTTGTTGAACTTCATGAACTTCAGAACGTAAGATTTTTCAAGCAAAAAATCTTGGCCTTCAGCAAAAAGGCAGCGTAAACCATTTCTTCCGGCATGGATGTGCCAGGCATCTCTCCTGCCAGCACAGTTGTACCATGTGTGATCTATGGCTTGTGCCCAGAAAGTGGAAGGAAGCTGTTCCTCTTCTATCTTCAAACATCGTCATTTTATTCTGCTCTGCTATATGCTGCACTCCATCCTGCTCCCTGGTTATGGGAGTTGTCTGTCCTGTGATTAACTTCAGCAGGTTTCTGTTATGAAAGGGAAAGCTAGCGATGGCGTATTTAAACGGCCAATGAGTTTCATATTATTAGCATTCTCTGTCAAAACAATTTGCAATAACAGTGTCGAAACGTGAAAGCAAAGTCACGCGTGTATAAAATAAAGTATTATTCAGCTTAGTACTTTTAAAACAATATGCATCCTCCGTGCAAAATATTTTCCTTGCTAAAAGATGTGAATCAAAGAGCAGCATTTACTGTTTTGTAACATATGCTCGTGCTTGGCAAAAGTAGTGTCAGAAAGCGTGTCGAACGACGGTGCTTAGAGTATTAAAGTTTTAACAAAATGTCAGAGAAAACTGGAAACTGGTTAATCCACAGAAATCTGTCATAAAGATTGCATTGTAAGGTGGCTTCAGCATGAATTCTAGTGACATATGGGAGCTTAAAATATAATCTAATGATATATCTCTATCGGTGAGATGTTTATATAACGTGGTGGCAACAGAGATGTCTTTCCTTGTTAATTTATTAGGGTAATGGAAGTTGCAGTCTTTTTAGAAGAATGCAGAAAACAAGTTTTACTCAAAACAAATCTTGGTGCTGGAACCATGGAATTTACTTACTGAACTGGAAGACAAAACCTTGTTCAGAGGAAGCTCTGAGAGAAAGAATTTCATACAGGACTATTCAAGTAAAGGTCTTTTCTAGTTGAACTGAGATTTCAAAGCTCCATCTATAATGTTGAAGAAAAAATCCTGAATTATTGCAGTGTCTTGCAATCTATAAACTAGGGGCTTGATTACTGTGCTGCTTAGTTTTACAGAAATGCTGGTACGTGTTAAAAAATGAGTCACAGTGACTTTCAAGTATTCGTACTGGTCCTAAGTCTAAGTATTTTGCTGGTTGTGGAAGGTTTGTAGGTTCAGATATTTTCTTGCTGAACATGATTTGTAATGTGACAAGCTGTAATGTATTGCTAACGCCCCAGAAATGTGTATCCAGTTTTGCTAAAATTCAGTATGGTGCAGTTAAAATGTGTTCTCTTATGCTTTCTGTCAGTGGCTGCACTTACACTGATTAACCAGTGTGACAGGAGAGCAGATATCTCTTTACCAGATTTTTTTTTTTTTCTCAAAAGGTAAACTTGTGCTAGGTATTGTGATGGACACCCGTGCTCCGAGGCAGCACGAGATACCTGTGCACACAGTCACTTTTAGCTGTTGAAGTATTTTCTGTATTGGAGAGAATCACAGAATCGCAGGATGTTGGGGTTGGAAGGGAGCTCTGGAGATCACCCAGTGCCACCCGCTGCCAGAGCAGGGTCACCCAGGGCAGCCCCACAGGAACGCGTGTTTATTCGTTGTTCTATTGCTGGGCACCACTGAGAAAAGGTTGTCCCCTTCCCCTTGACCCCCACCCCTCAGATATTTTCATATGTCAATAAGGTCCCCTGTCAGCCGTCTCCTTTCAAGGCTGAACAGCCCCAGCTCTCTCAGTCTCTCTTCCCAGCAGAGATGTTCAGTCCCTTGATCCCCCTCGTAGCTCTCCCTTGGACTCTCTCCAGTAGGTCCCTGTCTCTCTGGAACTGGGGAGCCCCAAACTGGCCCCAGGATTCCAGGTGTGGTCTCCCCAGGGCAGAGCAGAGGGACAGGAGAACCTCCCCAGCCCTGCTGGACACACTGTTCTTGATGCCCCCCAGGATCCCACTGGCCCTCTTGGCCACAAGGACACGTTGCTGTTCCAGGGACAATTTTATAAGTCACCGTTGTCTCGCTTTTTGTGCTTGGGAGAGTTGTGTGGGGACAAATCCCTTACTGTGGCCTGTACCATATTGCAAGTGTACGTACAGTGAATTAATTCAACTTGAGGGATCTACTGTTGAATTGAGAATCCTCCGTGATACATTCTTCATATGCTTTGGAGAAGAGAGACGCCTGAGGATGGTAGGGTTTTTTCACGTTCAGGTACATACGAGCAGCATAACCCATGTATCTGTGATGCTTGATGTTTCTTGAGACCATTAGTGCCCACTGTTTATAGTAGATATGAAAGTGGCATGGTCTCACTGGCAGATTGAACATTTTGTTTTGTGACTGCTTTGTCTATGGCTGCGTAATATTTTTTGGGGGGGTATTTTTTCCCTATAGTATAAGAGCAGTACTAAAAAACAGTTAAATCCTTCAGTTCAGGAAAGTGTCAGTTTGCTTTGTGACTCTGCAGACTTTTTCTAGACGCTGAGAGAGATGAGAAAACAGCCTCAGAGTAGCTTTTGTCTACAAGGGAGGCATCTAGCTCAATAAATTATTTGGTCTCCCCTTCTGGGGGATATACAACCCCTTCTGGCAGATATGCAACTTTACCTTTGGAAAGTTGTATATCCCCCAGAAATCAGGTTATCACACTTATCTTAAGAGGACGTGAACACACTTTTGGAGGTTGCTTATTCTTTCCAGTTTCTGCAGCTGGAGCCTGGTCTGAGTCTCAAGATTAGGAACCTGAAGTTAGGGTTGCTACATTCCACTTTGGCCCAGGTTACACTGATACTATGCCCAGAATTCTCAGTATGTTAATTTTGCACTTTCGCAGTGTCGTTATTTAATGCATATTCTGTCTTGTGTCTTTTGCTGGTGAAACTGGAAATTTCCTCACGTTCTCGTTTTCCGTGTCTGTGGAATGTGTGTTTCATATCCAGACAGCAACTCTGCGATCTGCACAATTGACCGTGAGTCTTAATGCTCTCCCATGAATAAAGACAGGTCTCCCAGTCTTTATATTTGTATCCTAAGAGGCTTTTGTCGTGGTAATTTCTTCAAAATGAGAATCGTTTCAGGTTAGGTATAATCGGGATTTGAAGGTCTGTACTGCTTCAGTCATCTTCTTGTATTGCAAGAAGAAAACACCTCATGTATTCTAAGTATTTGTGTCTCTAGATTCTCTCAGAGAAAATTTCTTAATTCCAGTGTTATCTTTAGAATAATGGGTCACACAAGCTGGAGGAGTTAATGCTATAACACTGGAAGCAAGGCTTAGTGTCTCTAACATTACATGCACTGTCCACTTTATTTTTTTTTAATTTCCAGGCTATCTAAACACAGCCCAATTGCTTAACACTGTTTGTTATGCATTGAGAGGAGCCTTGCTGCTCACTTCTCTGTGGTTCATGCATTAAAAGCCAACCTGGTGTCATCCTGCCATACCAGTCCAGGTGGTTTTGCTTTGCCTAAAATTCGTGTCTTGTATATGAGGTAGGTGGCTAAATGCTAGTTGGATGTGTGATGTTACAAGGAAAAGGAGCAGGAAATGTTGAATATCTCAGGGATGTAACTCACTTCAAAGGGGTGCCCACTGGCATCAGCCCCTGGAAACCACACCTGATCACAGAATCGCAGAATGTTGGGGTTGGAAGGGAGCTCTGGAGATCACCCAGTGCCACCCGCTGCCAGAGCAGGGTCACCCAGGGCAGCCACACAGGAACGCGTCCAGGCGGGTTGGAAAGTCTCCAGAGCAGGAGACTCCACACCCTCCCTGGGCAGCCTGGGCCAGGGCTCCGGCACCCGCACGGGGAAGAAGTTTCTCCTCCTGTTGAGGTGGAACCTCCTGGGCTCCAGCTTGCGCCCGTTGCTCCTTGTCCTGTCACTGGACATCCCTGAGCAGAGCCTGGCTCCGTCCTCCTGACACTCCCCCTTGACATATTTACAACCATGAATGAGGTCACCCCTCAGCCTCCTCTTCTCCAAGCTGAACGGACCCAGCTCCTTCAGCCTTTCCACCTCAGGAGATGTTCCACTCCCTCTGTCATCCCTGTGGCTGCGCTGGACTCTCTCCAGCAGTTCCGTGTTTCTCTGGAGCTGAGGGGCCCAGAACTGGACACAATATTCCAGATGTGGCCTCACCAGGGCAGAGCAGAGGGGCAGGAGGACCTCTCTCGACCTACTTGCTACTCCCCTTCTAACACACCCCAGGATGCCCCTGGCCTTCTTGACCACGAGGGCACACTGCTGGCTCATGGCCATCCTGCTGCCCACCAGCACCCACAGGTCCCTTTCCCCTGTGCTGCTCTCCAGCAGGGCAGTCCCCAACCTGTGCAGGTACTCGGGGTTGTTCTTTCCCAGGTGCAAGACCCTACACTTGCCTTTTTTGAATTTCCTTGTTGAATTTCTCCCTGCCCAGCCTTCCAGCCCTCTGATGGAAGTTCCCATTTAATGAGAGCTGCTGTAAGGGGTAAGAGGAGATACATTTCTTTTCATGGACAGGGACACTACTTTTTTGTTACTAGGTTGAAAAAAGTCTTGTACCTGTCAAAGAAAACTAATTCATGAGAGGCATGTCCAGCAAGAGCGAGCATCTGGTGTAGGATAGCACTAGCCTGGGAAACATTTCTGAATCTACCTTTACCACTAATTTGATCACTTCTAGGACCTGTGGTGACATCTATCTGTGCTGTAATTCTTTTGTGTATTAATAGAATTACTATAGTAATGTTTCTCTGGTTAACAAAAACCCACCGAAAGAGTTGAAGCTGTTGCAATCTAGAAAGATTTGGTTGTTAGAATTAGACAATATTCGGAAGAAGCTGCTCATACTAAGAGACATATAAGTGAAATATAATGGAGCTTCTAATAGATGATGGTACTACTGTGGAGTAACTACTGAAATCCATTGTATTTTCAGGTTCTAGGCAATAATTGCTATCAGCATTATGCCCTTTACATCTAATTGCCTCTTTATATAAAGCTGTTGTCAGAAAGCTTTTTTTTCCACATAATGTTTTATGATTCAGGCAGCTAATGATTCCCCGAGAGAGAGCACACCGTACAGATTGGGCCCATTAGTGCAAACCACGTAATAAGATAATACCATAGTCTGTTACACATTAATTTTCAATGATTGTTTCTTGCCTTCCTTACAGATCCCAAGCAGAAATTGATAGCACTAGGCAGTATGTAAGAGTGCAGTCGTCTGATATGCCTCTCCCTGGAGGTTACTACCTATATGCTCCCTGTCCTGCTTGACCACAATTAACAAATTTCATTTAATTTTTTTGTATGTTAACATAAAACCATTTTGATATTCGATCATTATTCACATATAACAGTTTTTTAAAAAGGTGAATTCGATATTTATCTATGTATTTTCGAGGGGAAGTGAATCATTTCAGGTAATCAAGAGATTTTCAGTATCAACAAGATTCGAAAAAATAGAGCAGGTGTTTTGAAATCCCGGGGATTAAATGCACTTCACCTGATTGCATTTATATAACATATGCAGGAATTTCTGTTTTGGTCTCCTTTCTCTATTTCTTTGACTGTATACTGCTCTTTTCTTTTTTTCTCTATTACAAAACAGAGAAGTAATTTGAATTTAGCTAGTTAAGAGAGTGTAATTTTCAGAAACACTCAGGCCATCCTTCTTCTATTGAAAAGATTCAGCTGGTGCATTTTACTTTTTTGCAGTAGAAGTTGACATTGACTAAAACTAAATACTTTGAATATTGAGGGCATTTGCACATAAGAATGAGAGTGCAGTGGGGAGAAAACAATGTTGGTTTTGTGTCACAGCCAATGTTCAACAAGGACACAGAGTGTTATGTCTTTTCCTTTCGAACTCTAGAGTATCAAACATGAGAATAAATGTTTGTCATGGGAAACAGACGTTCCTTTGTAGAACTTTAAACAGAAGCAGGGGAAAACAGAGTTAGCGACAAAAAAAATCAAAGAGACCAGCCTAAACCCTGCTGCACATGTTATTAATAGAGCAGAGCTCAAGGAGACCTACGGATTCGGAGTATTTCAGTGGGGAACCCTCAGGTCAAAGTTTTCAGTGAAACTTGAACAGCAAGATCATGCTGGTTTGGATGCTGCAATTTTTTGGCATCTTTGCAACCAGCCAGAGCTTTCATCTGGTTTGCAGGCTCGGTCTCAGAGCTGTTTGTCGGCACTTTGGTTTTCATTCGGAGACACTTTAGTTTCCCCAGCCCCGACAGCGAATGTGGGAGGTCAGAACAATTGGGGACTAAAAGTGTAGAAGAGATAAGATGCTGTGTGAGGTTTTCCTCACTCTGGGTTACAAATTTAAATGATGAGTTTATGCTCTTACCTACTTTTTTACTGGGTAAGAGTTAAAATTGATGTTAGAATGCGCAGAGCGTATTTACTGGAGATCACCGACGCTTAAATATGATTTCAGAGAGGCTGAATTTTATGTAGCCAGCTTCTTCACCGTGTGAAAGCCACAGATGTTAAAAGTCACAAAATCAAAGCCAAAAGGAGTAGAGTATTGATCAGCACAGTTGCACCATGAGTCAATCCATGTTTTTATTGCTTAAATCTGATAAGTATGTGATGGAGAAAGCCAAGGCAATACGTGCGAGCGTATTCTTTGCACTTTTTTCAATTTTCTTACAGCTCGCTTTGCCCCATTTTAGTTACAAACCTTTTCTTACTAAGGGAATTCCTTATTAGGTGGAAGAAGGAACAATATAATGTGAAAAAATAACATGTCGAGGTGACTTCTCAGCGTTGCCTATTGATACAAGCTGTCTGAATGCCGATGAGGTCGGGTTTCTCCGAGTTTCAGTAACAGCTGATCCAGCTTAGTGGTGGTTTTCCCTAGACAGAAAAGAAACAGTTTGAATTAGTCCTACTTTCTATTACCGAGTTTGAGGATTTTTTTTTCAAGCGTGTCGTTAGGTTGGACGGAGGGGAGAGGCGTGAGTGTGGGGGACTGCTGGTTTCTCAGGGATTGCAAATTCTTTAATGTATTCCCGTCGTTCATTGTATATCTTCAGAAAACAGGATGGAATTTGTAAATAATGGGGAAAAACTGTGTATATAGGTTGCAAAGATACACAGAATATATATATATATTCACAGATAGGTATATAAACTAGCATGAAGTAGCATTTTTGTTTCTTCTAAAGTGTCAGTTGCCTGTTTACAGTACTAAGCAAATTATACGTGTACTAATGCAGAAATCTAGTTTTTAGTTATGCAGGTTAATGTGCAGAATATCAATGGAAGAGGTGGAATGGCTGTCTTTATTTAAAGACTGAGTTATGAAGCAGTGCCTTGTAGCTAACCGAAGTCCAAAGTGATCTCCATGGGTGACTCGATGTTCTTTAGTGTTCCCACAGAAACGTTTATTTGCTGTTTAAACTATTGACCAACCCAAGTGAACTGCTGACAGATTGTTTTATCATTTTGCTATTGTCAATATGTGCAATTAAAAGCACAAAAAGTTCACTGTCTGATAGTGTCGATACCAGCCGTCTTCGCCAAAGACAGAAGGCATGTAAGAAACACGTAATTTATTAAAATAACAAAGATGACTAGATGAGAGAGAATTTTCCAGGAATTTTCATTTTATTTTCATTGAACTTAGATGAAAAGCAAGTTACAAGTTACTTTTCATCAAGTGTGTGTGTATATATATATATATGTATGTATGTGTGTGTGTATATATATATATGTATGTATGTATACACACATTATTCTCCTTGGTTATGCCTGCATCAGTCTGTAGATGTGCTTCAATTAGTATGCAGCAAAATATATAAATGATTTCATGTGACTGTGAGTCCCAGCCTAAGCACCACCAGCACGTTTCTGCTGTGGCACCTACGTACACTCCTCCTTACGTTAACTCCCAGAGCAGAGCGGTGTGCTGCACACACCAGATTTTCTCGTATCTGTTACCAGGAGTAATCTTAGTCTTATTTACTATCGCTTGTAACCCAGGTGGCCACAGAGTGGGGGAAGGCTGAAAAGGATAGCAAGAGCGATCAGCGTAACGGGGACTTGAACCTTCTGTGGTGGGAGGCAAGGCAGTGATGGCGAGTGAAGATTCAAACCTGTGCTCTGATTATTTATTCATTGTGTCTCCAGATTGGGAGAAACCTGGGCTCAGAATTTGCACCTTGCAAGAGAGGGCAACTGGAATAGACAAATGGAAAATAGATCTAGAGAAGAGCTTCTCAGAATAAGAACTGCCAGTGCTAGATAATCGTCTTTACTCAAAACCTGACTGTCCTTCACTCGTTCTTCCTTCATTGCTTGTGTATTTTAGACAGAAGATACTCTTACTGATGGAAAGTGCAGAAGTTTTGGGATGGCAGCGTTGTCCGTAAGGACTGTGCTTCGCAGATGATACCCTGCAGAGCTTCTGAGATACCATCTCAGACAGCGCCTGCTTTTCAGAAGTTCCTTAGCAATCAATGTTTCAGAACTGAAACTCCCTTTAAGGTACCCTAAGTCACATTTTAGTCTCTTAAAAATGTGGATTCCTACATCTTGCAGAGATTTAAAAGGAGTGCCGTTGTGGGAGGAGTTAGAATACCTGGTTTTATAGATGCGGGTTGTAACTGATGCCAGGTGCACACACAGGAATTGAGTAATATCTTTAATCGACGTGTCACAGCGGGTAATTAATGTCACTTGCTGACCGAGAGTGGAGCTGGGGTACCCGAATGCTGCAGGTGAGAGGTGGATTGGGAAGAAAATCCACAACGCACAAGCAAGAACATTCACACAGCACACGTCATGCCCTGGAGACTTTCTTGCCCGCGTAAAAGCAACTTTACAAAAGCAAACGTGGTTACAAAATAAATTGGATTTCTTAAAACTGTATATATTTAATAAACCCGCTGCAGGAAATAGAGTGATTTCTGTTGTTTTGGTGGGTTTGTGAGATGGACTTCTGAAACACTCTTGTTTTCAGTCGAGATCATCTAGACCAGCGATCACTTGCATTCCAGGCAAAGTGGATACATTATTCTGAATTATTGCCATTTTGTTTGTGTTGTTTCTCCCCTCTGCAAGAACATATTGCACTATTTCTCCCTATTTATGCCCTCAGGAAACGTGGTTAAGAAAATTATTATCAGTGTCATATTGTAGGCAGGAGCACAAAGATATAGCCAAGCTTGTCTGTAGTCATTCCTACTCCACTTTGACACTGTATCCACCTTTTCTCATTAAAATGTCAGAACATAATGCGTTTTGCATAAATTTATACAAAGCACAGCCAGATAGTTTGATATTTTCGGGCTCCTTTTATTTGCTAGAAGGATATAAAGCGCCTCAAGTTTTCTCAGTGCACTGAATAATTATGAAATGTCTTTTCTACAGATGCTTGCTGAATTTTCACTGTTGTGATTAACGCGAGGGACTTTGTACCTTTCAGTCGGAGGATTAACCACTACTACCCTTCCTCATGATATGCAACATGATCATCTCTTTCTATTTCAACAGTGCTATTCTGTGCAGTGAGAGCATTTTAGTCAGAACAGCAGTTTACCTAGTACCAGATATTTCTCCTTTCCCACCTTTCCAAAAAAGAGAGCTTGGTAATCTGGCAATGCTGTGCTTAACCATACACAGCTGACCTGGTCACATGATTTCTTCAAGTCTTCATTATTTCACTATTTTTAATTTGTATTAAATTGTGACAGTCGATTTGGGTAATGTATAGACTTAATTCCCAATTTCCCGAACCGCAAGATACTCTTTTCCTTTCAGTAAAAGTAATTTTGAAAAATACGGAGCATACACCTTCATTCCATGATGAAAAGGTATGTTTTCAATCTTGAATTAAAAACGATAAATGAGAATTAAAGTAACGGCGTTCAATATTTCTGTCAGGACAACCTCAAGGCAAAGATGAACATTTCTGAAACCCTCTTTGCATTTCCACTTAGAACCACATTGAGAGAATTTCTAAGTGAGGTTTTCAAAATTATTTTCTCTCTCGTTATTTATGTAATTATCAAAGCTCCAAGCTTTAATCTTGATGTTTTATTTGTCCTGCACTGAAGCTGCATGTGGATTTCCTAACAGTAGGGTTCATTAATGCTGGGTTTCTGGTATATATTCTGTTCCTTTCATCATTAATAGGATAGGATTTTAACTTGTAAGTATAATACTGATGGATATAATGAATGGCTTAATCAGTGGCTTAATCTTTTCATCACTGAGGTAGTCCAGGGACTTGCTGTTAATGCTGATGAAGTTGCCAGTGAATCTAGAGAGAAAAAACCCAACAACATTAACTGCAATCATTTAAGATAGCAGAATTAAATTTGGATTTTAGTTCACAACGTTGGTAACTGAAATGACTTACCAGATACAGAAAATGCTCTTGGAAAGTATCAGTTCTAGAATTGCGAATGAAGGGTATGTTTCCGTGGATGCTTTGCATCAAAGCAGACACCAGCTTTCTCCTAAGCATGGAAAAATACCAAAATAATATAACAGAAAGTGGTAATGATTTGGTTCATTATTTGTTACAGATCACTGTTTTCTACTGTTGGGAAAACTTAAAAAATTAGTGAACTGTATTTCAGGAGGTGTTCTAATACCTTCTAAGGTAACCAGTGTTCTCGTTGCTACTTTAGGCATGCAAAATGCTAGTAGTGGGATTCAAGAAATTCTCAAATCAAGTCAACTTTAAAAGTATGATGGAACTGAGTCTTGGTTTCTGCAGACGTTGCTGAGAAGGTGTTCTTGACCCTCTTGTACGGGGCATTCCAGCTGTATCCCAACGAGAAAGCCAGTTCCATTCACTGATCGTCCTCCTGGACTGTTTGACCTTGTTTTCTGCCAACGGGAGCAAGACCTGGGGGTGATTTGCAACCCCTCCTTGCCCACTTGCCGTGAGGCGTAGGCACAACCATCCTCTCCCTGGGGCTCGTAGGAAGCCGCATCGTATGGCTTGTGCCCCAGCTTATAGGAAGCATTGTAACTCTTCACAGTAGGTAAAAGATGCTGGAAAGTGAGATTAAATATGAAAAATAAGCATATTTTGGTGTTCCAACAGTGTTGCTTGGATTGGATGAGGATTTTGGAATGAGTCAGACTTCTGTAAGCAGCGCCGTAACTGAGGAAAACGAGAATCTAAATGGGACTAGAGGAGCTGTCTAGCAAATATAACGTAAATTACGAAAATTATGTTGCTACTACATATTCCTTGTCACTTTACACTTCAGAACAGGTGTTAGCCACAGTCTCCTGGCCAAATTGTATCTCTGCTAATTAAATTCTGCCCTGCTAAATTCCCCCTGTAATTTTAATTGGATATTGTGTTCCTCGCTGGATGCCATAAATTCTTGTGCGAGGCTTCTTTGTACTATTAAATGACTGTATTTAATTGCTGGATGACATACTCCTCATCCCCTAGTACAGTGTCTTAGCCTTTGTGAAGTGATTTAAAGTTTATTAATGCTACAATCTGGGAAATCTTCATCAGAAAAAACTTATTCTTGGTTTCCTCCAGTCTGCTCCAGTGATTTTATTTGGCTAAAACCTGTGTCAGAGAATTGTCTCAAGGGAATGCACAAGGTAGCACTGTGAAGTGTTTACTTCTTCAAAAGAAACCACCCCAACTTCATCTGTGCGGAGAAATTATCTAAAAAGTCTAGTGTAACGACAGATTGTAAAATGAACTAAGCTTGAAACACTGTTCTCAGGAGGCAGACGTATTTTGCAAGTATGCTACCAAAACCTGGTTTTCTCTATGATTTAGACTGATTTAGGAGCCATAAACACTTTATAGTCTACTGAAGTTGAAGTTAAGGCAAACAACTTGAAAGCAAAATTATTTCCCTTGTTTCTTTCCTGATACAACTCTTAATTAACTTTCCTTTCCAAGAACGGCCTTTTTTTGTTGCAATACTTTTTTTTTTTTTTTTTTCATTTTCAAAATTTGACTTGATTTTTGCCTTCCTGTAATTTAAGTGCTTAAAGTACTTCTGGTCTTTCTAGACTGGAATTATTTTTTTCCCTGGATAATGCCATTTTCCATACGATTGAATTTCTAATACTGTCTAGTGTTGCCATGATGGTAAAAGGAACTGAAAAAAGGTGCCCAGTGTTAGCCTGACATTTTTTCCAGTCACCTTTCCGGACTGAAAAATGTCTGTTGGCAGATCCTCAACAGCCGTAAACCCTCATGATTCTATTGACAATCAACACCATCTGAGCATCTGCCGCTGCATCACTGTAATTTCTTAGGGGAAAAAAAAAATAAATCTTACGGCGGTTTCTGAGTTACCAACGACTGAAATACTGACATATGGTAACTCTGCAGAACACAGATGATGTGTCTCGTGGTAGAACAGCACACACTTCAAAGATTCTTCTCAACAAAGTCAGTGAAAATTCTTTTTTGGAGAAAGTATCATCCCTGAATGTGCAGTTCAAATGTAAGTCCTCAGGAATTTTGCCACTATCACGTACAAGAAATAAGATTTCTTCAGGTTTTCCTATTTTTTCTTTTTTTCCCCCTGATAGTCATTGTTGTTTATATGGCATTTTTCTTTCTATACTTGGTACTTCTGTAGAGCATGTCTGTAGCTAGGTGTGTGGTTATGTGCATAGTTCTATGTGTTAGACCGTGTGTCCATACCCTGCTATTTAGAGTGCTCACATATTTCAAAATCTAGCACGTTTCTACTTATGATTTTAGGAAAAAAAAAATCTCCATTTCTTTTTTGCCTTTATTCTGCTATTTTTAATGGATTGTTTGCTAGTTTGCCGGTAGGGTCTTTCAGTGTTGGTATTATGTTAATGCCATATCTTCAGTTATCGACCTTATTCCAAGTGCACTGATGATCCTGCAGAATATTTTAACAATATAGTGCTATTTTCCTTATTTAATGATGCGTCAAATAGCTATAAAGAACGGGGTCATGAATACGTTTGGAGTAGTGAACAGGACAACAATTTGATCAGTTCACTACAGACTTTTATTTTATTTATTCTAATTAGGCTGGCAGGCTGCCTCCTATGTATATGATTTAATGAAAAAAAACCCACAAAACAAAAAACTGAAACAAAAAAAAACACAACAGAAAACCCTACAACAACTTGGAAGGAGACTTACGATTAAATTAGTGTCCACTCAGCATTTCATATTATTCGGCTCTTTTCCTCGCTTTGTCCTAGTAAGTGTTGTGCAGCTGGTGATCTATTTTGTAATTGTGGTTCTGATATTTGAGGGTTTTTATCGGTGATCTCTAGCTGTATGTACAGGAAGGCTACAATGAGAATTTGGGCTGTGTCCAAGAAGAAAAAAAAAATTGAGTCTAGCCCCATGATGATCCAGTGAGGAGTGTTTCACTTCGGTCCTTTTGGTTTTATTTCTCTACATACCTTTACTGACAATTTTTTAACAGAACTGCATTGTTTCGCGTTTGCAAACCCAGATTTTTGGGGGTTTCCTTGAAGAAAAACTGTCCTATTTCTTCCCTTTTGACTCGGCAAGGATTTTCTGTTTCAGTAATGCTTAGTACTTTGCAAAGCAAGAATCAGGCTCAGGCCGTGTTTCTGTATGAACGCTTGGTACGGGGAAGGAAATCACAGAATCACAGAATGTTGGGGGTTGGAAGGGACTTCTAGAGATCACCCAGTCCAAGGTCACCCAAGGCAGGGACGTATTTCGTAGCCATTTCACCACTGTACACAGAAGTTGGATGAAATTGCAGGCCTTACGCCTAGGAAAACATGGGATTTGTGGCCTTTCCACTTGTCTAACAGCTCCATGAGATGTTCCAAGTCATAGAATCCCAGAATGTCTTAGGTTGGAAGGGACCTCAGAGCTCATCTCAGCCAACCCCTGCCACGGGCAGGGACGCCTCTCAACCAGCCCAGGTTGCTCCAGGCTCATCCAACCTGGCCTTGGACATCTCCAGGGAGGGGCAACCACAGCCTCTCTGGGCAATCTAGTCCAGAGTCTGGCCACCCTCGCACTCAAGAATTTCTTCCTAAGATCCAAGAATTTCTTCCTAAGATCTGAGTCAAAGTGACTGTTAAAAGCTATTTGGGACAATTCAGCTCTTCAAGCGTTCCCACTTCTAACTTGTGACAAAATGCCGTGACAAAACTCTGAGAGAGAGAAATATTTTTCAACTCGTGCCTTCCAAACATACTTGTGTATTCCCATTTAGTCTTTGCCCATGTAAGAGGCCTTTCATTCTAAGCTTGGGTCACCATAAACAATAGCAATAATCAAATATTTCCTAATAAATATTACAGCATATGTACTATACAGAGACTGCAGCAGTAATTCAAATATTATACAAAGTTAGGAGCACCACGGATAGGACAATGGCTTCATAAACGTGTTGGCGAGGTGGATGACAAGTCTCCCAGAGAGTGAGGATGCTGCAGAGCAGGGGAGGAATCCAATTTTCGTGTTTATGGTAACAGTACTCCCTGTACTTTCAGCTTCATGCTTATACACAGAAGCGGTGTGTTGCCTACAAATTAGAATCTTCTGATTCATAAATCGCCCAAGCACGTACGGGGTAACACTTTCCAAAGGAAGGACAGAGTTAGAAAATAGGCATATAGATGTAAGTACTGACACGTGTGATGCAAATAAGCCTTGGGTTGTAAGGATATGCTGGGAGTGTCACTGTGCGAGGGAGAAGGCTGTTTAAACAGGGAGCACACAAGCACGGGTATGGAATACTGTAGGCTCCCGTGAAAATGTTGTCAAATCACTTTGTAAAAAAATTTATTTTGGGATTTCTTCAAGAATGAAACCGTACAGTTGTCTGAAAAAAAATATAGTGATTATGAAGTAAATAATACCATTTTCCATTGCTGCATTGTGTATTATACATTATTTTATTATTCATATGTTTTTCTCCTAGTTTTTTTGAAGAAGGGTATTTATTTCGAAGGCACGAGAGAGGTGAAGTCCACATGGGGCTCTCAGCATAAAGATGTAGTGCTTTAACTTTTGTATTTGAGGCTGATTCCCTTTTATGTATGTTAAAATATTGTACTGGATTCTTTTTAATGAACATTTACAAGCAGATATCCTGCTTTCCCAGCCCAAGAGGCAACATTATGTAATGCATATTTGCATATTGACACAGTTACAATACCAGAGCTGGAGGAAAACAGAATAAAAGTCAACAGAGTGTGTTAAAATCTACTTGCTGGGAAAAGTTCCTTTAAGAACTGTCTTGTCTCAGTGACTTCTTCAAGAAATAGGCATAGCCTCGAGCAGTACCTGGAGTTGCTGCTGGGAAGAAAAGTGAATGTTAGGAAAGTTATAGACAATTTTTGTGAACTTATAAACTTCTGAAATGGTAAATTCGGTGGTGGCTTGGTACCTGGGAACATCGTTGCAAACTGGAGGGGAATACAGGGTGCCGGGTGAAACAGGATATTACGTATAGAACAGGATTTAACATGGGTTTGTGATGTATAAAAGCTAAACCTTTAAACCTGATTAAGGCAAGTGAACTCCTCCGGTGAGGAAAATGTGAAAGGAGGCTGTTTCTGTGGTGGCTTTCACAGAAGGTCGCCGCTTAGTGGCGCATTTGAGCTCACAGAATCACAGAATGTTGGGGTTGGAAGGGTCCTCTAGAGATCACCCAGTCCCACCCCCTGCCAGAGCAGGGTCACCCAGGGCAGCCCCACAGGAACGTGTCCAGGCGGGTTGGAAAGTCTCCAGAGCAGGAGACTCCACACCCTCTCTGGGCAGCCTGGGCCAGGGCTCCGGCACCCACACAGGGAAGAAGCTTCTCCTCATGTTGAGGTGGAACCTTCTGGGCTCCAGCTTGCACCCATTGCTCCTTGTCCTGTCACTGGACACCCCTGAGAAGAGCCTGGCTCCGTCCTCCTGACACTCCCCCTTGACATATTTATAAACATGAATGAGGTCACCCCTCAGCCTCCTCTTCTTCAAGCTGAACAGCCCCAGCTCCTTCAGCCTTTCCTCACCAGGGAAATGTTCCACTCCCTCCGTCATCCCTGTGGCTGCGCTGGACTCTCTCCAGCAGTTCCGTGTCTCTCTGGAGCTGAGGGGCCCAGAACTGGACACAATATTCCAGATGCTCACCAGGGCAGAGCAGAGGGGCAGGAGGACCTCTCTCGACCTTCAGGGTTCCATTCCTCTCTGCCAGCTGCATGCAGGGAGCTGAACTAGATTCCTTTCTCCTTCTTTGGCCTTGTCCCATCTCCTGTTTAAACGCTTCAGCGTCCCGCTACCTCGCTCATACCTATCCACAACCATTAGCATCTCGTTACCCGCCAACTAACTTCCCTTTGTAGGCTGTTTCTACAACCTGGAGGGTTGAGTGTCAGAAGAATTTATTCTCACCTCCTTCAGTATCCCGGGAAAGGAGCTGGGGTGCTGCCAGCAAACCCGGGCTGTCTTTTCCGATATAGGTGTCACAGCAGAGTTTCCTGCAGGAAAGTCCTCTGAGCCTTGAGGCACGCAGCAGCTCCCACTGAAATATTTTGAGAAGGCAGCAGCGTGGCTTCTGATACCAAGCAGGCTGTGCGAAGGACGCCTGGGAATGTTACAGGTCTACGGCGCTAATCTTCAGGAGGTATCGATGTAGTTCTCCAGATGGGAACCAATATTAAGAAAAATTTCCTAAATTTATGCGTATGGACAACTTTAGAAAGAGTATTCGTCATAACTTACTCATTACTAAAAGAAAATTGATTTTTCCAGGCTCAGTTAAGTGTCCGAAATGGTCTTTAATTCGCTATGTGTAAAAACATGTGGGTATTTTTTTCATGTTGTAATGCTCTTCCCAATAAGAATTTTTAGTATATTGTTGTTGGACACTTAGTGGGAGCAAAGTTCCTATTCTTTCATAACCAGATCTTTACTTTAGAGTAGAGGCTGTTTAGATATTATCGTGTCCTGAATACTGCAGGTAGAGACAGAATAATATTCCAGAACATTGCCTCACACAGCGTTGCAAGCTAACATGTCTTAATGAATAAATATTTTTCTAAATTGAATAAATGGCGCAGTCACCAGACATCAGGGCTTTCTTCTAAAAATTACATTTTTCTCCCTGTGGCCTTGGATTTTTAATAGAGCTGTGGAATAATTAAGCAGAGTGGAGTATTAATGCAGGTTTTTAATGTTAAAGTTGCCAGTGTTGTTTGTTTTTCCTCTCCTTCTTGAAATGTAGGCTGGTAGTGGGAAACTTAGATCTATAAGACCAACCATTGTAAGGCATTAAAAAGTGAGCCTATGTAGCTGATGCTTTAGTGTTTCATTTGTCTGAATATACCTCTCAATTCTGTTTCCAGTTTTGAAAGGATCAGCTCTTACATAAAAGGGCAAAAGTCCAACATACACAATCTTTCAATGAAGTCTTCTCTTAAGTAAGAAAACTGGGAGATTTATTCACCTGTTAGGAAAAAAAATATTCAATATCTGGGCCCCTTCATCATTTCCAGAGCATATATAATTATTTTGGATGCCGATTTTCCTCTGCATGAATTTCAAGTTAATGTAGCCAAATGAGATACAACTATGAGGATCAGCTCGAAACGTGAGGGTAAGTACAGGTTGCACTGGCGAAAGCAATAGCAGGGTGCAAATGTAAGTATTTGGTTTTCCCGAATGATCTTTGTCCTTAATAGAGGGTGGGAGGAGAAAATAATTTGGCATTGCCACCCACACAGTGTGGATGTATGTTTTACTATAAAGGTTTTGTTCCCAGAAACGTGACCTAGTCAAGAGTAGAAGACAGTTGCTAATAACTGTTTTCAAACATCAGAAACAACCTTCAGTTTTATGCAGAATGTTGTGGTTTAGGGCATCAGTCTTCAGGACTATCTTTTTGGAATGCAGTTAAGAAATTCAGTATATATTTGCATCAAGGGACAAAAAATTGTTCCCTCTACCCCCATCCTGGATCTTTTATATTGTGCAAAAAAGATAACAGTACTTTCAAATTGAATTGTTACTTATACATACTTGTCATTTAAAAACACATAAGAGATTTTATGCTTGATTCTTTGGTTGGTGAGACTACCCGTGCAAAATCTACTGCATTTTTCGCTATTTTGCAAGTATGTCCTTATTAATACAGGCATTTCGTCAAATCTGCAGTTAGATACTGCCACGTTAATGTGCTCGGATATGCACAAGCATGGCACAAGAAACTGGCCCAGTGAAGATGAAGCAGGGGCTGAAAGAGGCTGATGGGCTTCAAAATATCGACCGGTCTTCAAAATTGCTTTGGTCGAGGAAATATTTTGTCAGTGGAACGAGGCCAGGAGACAGTCTCTTCTCAGTGGTGCCCAGTGATGGGATAAGAAATAATGGGTTTAAGTTAGAACATGGGAAATTCCACCTCAACATGAGGAGAAACTTTGTCCCTGTGTGGGTGCCGGAGCCCTGGCCCAGGCTGCCCAGAGAGGGTGTGGAGTCTCCTGCTCTGGAGACTTTCAAACCCGCCTGGACGCGTTCCTGTGTGGCTGCCCTGGGTGACCCTGCTCTGGCAGGGGGTGGGACTGGGTGATCTCTAGAGGTCCCTTCCAACCCCCAACATTCTGTGATTCTATTTACTGACCCAGATATTCGTGTCTTCCTTCCACTCATTCGCAGGATCACAAGATGGTCGGGGTTGGAAGGGACCTCTGGAGATCATCTAGTCCAACCCCCTGCCAGTGCAGGGTCACCTTAGATAGGTTGCCCAGGGTGGTGTCCAGATGGGTTTTGAAAGTCTCCAGAGATGGAGCCTCCACCACCTCTCTGGGCAGACTGGGCCAGGGCTCTGCCATTCTCAACGTTCCTCCTTCAGAACAGCTCTGACTGGCTTCTCATAGGCGATGTTGCCCCGCTCAGTCACATTATCCAGTTGTTATGGGCTTAGACAAAAAAAAAATAAATGTACTGTAGATCTGTAAAGTTAGCCTGGTGCTAATAATACTAAGGTCGCAGGTTCAATCCCCGTTGGGTCCCCATGTGTTGCCTGATCTAGTTGAGAGGCGTCCCTGCCCATGACAGGGAGGTTGGATTAGATGATCTCTAAGGTCCCTTCCAGCCTGGACCATTCTAGGATTCTATGATTCTGTGACGATTTTCTTTGGGGTTTTTTTTGTTTAATTATTCAGTCCCTTAGGAAATAAATTAACAGAACACTGCGCAAATCCGCTGGAAATACCAGAGTCACGCAGAGCCCTTGTCCGCCTGAGTTTGTATAACGATCCGATTAATATGTAAGACATGCATGATTCATTTACTGAATTTTCTTCAGGTGAAAGTTTTTAGCCCTCGATATGAAAGACGTGCACTTAATTATCAGCCTTTTGCCACTGGAGGGTCTTGGGCATGGTTCAAGGTTCAAGTGGTCTCTTGGCATCCTGAGTTAGTCCTTCGACATGAATACTGCAGTTCTCCTCCCTGGAAGATGTGCTTAGTTTCTCACCACGGTTGCGTCTCATGAAACAAGCCCATTTTCTGTAAGAAATTTTCAGTCCCAGAGCGTGTCATTGAAGATATTTATTCTTTTTATTTAATTTTCACTTGATTTCATTGACTTAAGTGGGAGAAAATAGTTAAGAAGGATACAGTACCATTTTTTAAATCTTGAAACATAGTAAATACTTTATATTCTCACTTTGTAGATTGCCCTGAAGAAAAAAAGCCCTTTGCCTGCTTATACCTGATTGCACTTGTCTTCTCCAAAGGGTTATATTCACTTGGGTTCTGTTCCTTTTGTGATTTTAATGACATTGAAGTAGATCGCTTAGGAGTTGATGTGTTCATTTTTATCATATTTACATCAGCTGCAGATCCCATTGAAATAGCAAGTTGTTATTTCTGCCTAAATGTTGCTTTCGTCAGCAACGACTGATATTGTCTTCACAGTTATATATTGCAATTTCCTCCAGTGTCTTTGAAGATCTACTCTTACAAGAAGTAAATTTCTTGGTTCTTCTGTATAGCTGATAATGAGGTTGACCTTCGAGAAAATAGACCTTTGTCCTGGGCTTCTTGAATATTCAGCTTCCTGGTATTCTGTCAAGAGTCTACTTTTAATTGCAAATTAACTGAGCTTCCCCCTCCCCTTCATTCAAAAGTCTCTTCCATATCAAACATGGCAAATCTGCCTTATATAGATACTTGTGTGTTCAGGAACTCCTTTTTGATGTAATATGTTTAATAAGGAATTAATGCGGCAGAATTGCAATGCATACTGATCTGCTTTTTGAAATTTTCAGATTGGGGGATTCTTTTCCTTTATAATTTTACTGTTAGTGGCAATGAGAAATAAGTCTGTTTGGTGCTATCTTTATATCAGCAACAGTTGCCCTCTCTGTTTTCTTCTTATAACCCATGTTTTCCCATGTAACCCCTGTTTTCTTAATGTCACCCATGCTATACCAAAATCCCCTTTAAACATGATCCACACTTAATCAATGTGTAAAACTGATGTGTCATTGTCAGCCTTATCCTCAGAAGTGTTCCTGTGCTAAATGAAGTGGATTAGAAACTAGAAACTGTGACAGAACTATGGGAAAGGATACTTTCCAGGTACTGTATAAAAATCACATGGTTGTCATGGCTAAACGTTATTTGTTTGCCTACAGAAGTCAGACAGGCGATATCGATAGTGATGGAAATCCCTGAACTTTAGACGTGTAAATAAATGAAAAACCAGATTTTTGTGATCTGGGATATGCTTCATACATAAACGTAGCACTGGATCTGCAGAAAACACCAAGCACAAGCGAACGACGGTGATGAGGAGCATTCTTGCATGTGGTTTATGAATTCCTACAGATCTGGGGAAGATCTGTGCTCCAAGGGAGCTCCAGTGTACAGCCCTGTAGAGACTGGCACGGGATGGCGTGATGCCCAGTTGCTGCTGGATTCTCAGGAAGAATAGATTTCTGATGATGTGGCACCTGGTTTGAGCTAATTAGGCATCATTAGCTTCATATCAGCAGGCACCACTGTGCTGCATATACTCATCTCTTACACTTGCAGGTTCTCCGCAGTCTTGAATCCAGTAACGTTGGAGATCTTTCCTACTGGTGGGAATAACTGAGCTTATTGAAGCAGAAGGATTGCAAGAAATTGTCAGGTTCTAGGAGCTGGAAAGTTTGGGAATATTGTTGCACTGGTACAGTTCTCCTTACCTGTTGCTAATGTCGCTCTCTTTTCCTAGAAGTGTTTCCTTAGAAATGGAAATTTATCTGGGAAGGTGTTTTGCCTCAAGTCCCCTAAAGTACAAATGAGTTTCATTGAAATCCTTAGGGAAAAGAACAATGAGATGTAATGAGTTGCACCAGGTCACCTTCTCTATAAGTTACCAGGCTTTCCCTAAGCAGGAATAACCTTGAAGTGCTCACATGAAAATTAAACTTAGTTCTGCTAGCACCATGAAAATTTTATAATTCCACTTGTCCATCAAAACAACTTCATTTTAATAGCTGGGTATTGTAATTATGTAATTGTAATTATGGAGTCACATTTCTGTCATCCCTGCTTTCTTCTCCCCACCTCACTGGTAAGGAGCCGTTTGTATAACTTGAGGATTAGTGTTTGTCTGAGAATGTTACTGCTTTAATCTAAAAATCAATGGGATTTCACTGTAGTCAGAAAATTGTACATCCTCTTTTGTATCCAAATCCCCAGAGTCTTAGGGGAAAAAGTCTTTGAAGCGAAATGTAAAAAGAATTTTAATGGTTTGTGCAGAAAGACAGATTTTATTTTTTTGGGGGGGGGAAGGAAAAAAAGAGGAGAGGCTTAACAAGTACAGTATGCTTCTTCTAGTTTCTGTGATGCCAAATGTGTTCAGCAGAACACAAAACCACAAGCTCTGACTTTCCTTCTCCACTTGGCACCGCTCCGCTGATCTCAGTGTACAGTGACTTGCGTTCTCCTCAGCGTTGAAGATCTCTGTAGATTCAAAGAAACACTTGTAACTCGTCCTTTCTGGCTGTGTTTTTTAATTAGCGAGCGGGTGGTGAAGAGTGAAGTGATGCAGTGAGCCAGGCTTGAGTGTTCTGAAGGGGGTTTGGAATTTCAAAAATGTTGTTGTTTCCAATTTTCTAAGTAGTTTTGCTGTCTTCTCTGTACACTTGCAAAACTCCTGAAGAAATTCTTGGGAAAGGAGAAGGTGGTGAGTTTAAAAGTAAACAAAATGCATAGATATTGCTACTTAAGGTCTTCCATGATCTGCTGTATCAACAGAACTAAACGTTCATTTAATATTTCTCTATTGCATTCATCTCACGGTACAGAGCCTGCAGGTATCGAGTATCTCAATTAGTCTGTTAGTCTGTAGCCTGCCTTTGAACAAATTAATACGTCTCAAGATTGTCAGCTAAGAATGTTTTGTATTTTTTTAATCAAAACAGTCTGGTATCGATATCATCCATCAGTTCTCTCTGTATTATTTTGGGAAGCTGCTATACTGGGGGTGTCTAGGCAAAGAAGATGCAGTTGATAGCAGCAGAGATAGGAGAGAATAAGCAGCCTGTGAGTTCATAGTTTTTTGTATATTGTAATTTTGTGATTTTTTTTCAAAAATATCATGTGTATAATGCAACTGTTATTAGAATCGTAAAATGCATTGGGCTGGCAGGGGCCTTTAGAGGCCACCTGATGCCAGCCCTGCAGTGAGCAGGGACATCTCTAACAGGAGCAGGTTGCTCAGAGCCCCATCCAGCCTGGCCTGGGATGTCTCCAGCGATGGAGCCTCCAGCATCTCTCTGGGCAACCTGTTTCACAGTGTCTTGTTATAGATGGTCACTTTATAACAGTATTTAGTCCCAGAACTTGCCGTAAGCTGAGTTCTCCCATGTTTTGTGTTGGTGAGCAAAAGACAAATACCTGAGGTGATCAGAAGGGGTGTGCAATGCCGCCTCTCGCTAAGCCTCCAGACTGGAGCAAAAACGGGGTTGGAATGGCCAGATTGTGCTTCGGCGTGTTTCCACGTTGGCGAGGTCCGGCGTCGCTGGAGATGGAACTAGAGGGGCACTTTTTTGGATAAGCTTGAGCAAATGGGCTTGGGATTAAGACTGTTGCCAACAGGATTCTTTTGTCTTGTTGTTAATGCTGAGGAAGTTCTCGAGTTGGACGTGACGCTGGGTGTCTGCACGCATCGCCCGGTGCTCTGCTCAGACAAGTTTGCTGCTGGGGCAGAGCACAATGAGGTTAATGTGTGGCCTCAGAATCCTTCCTGTGTTTTAGTCATGTTGTCGCTGTTTTGTGTGTTTATGTCTTTTTTTTTCCCCACATACAAATCAGTAAATGTCTTCTCTTCAGCCTCCAAGTGCTACCATAGCGTTAGCAACGTGGATCACTTGAATTCCTGCACAGCTGGAGATGTGTATGTGTGTCTATATATCCATCTAAAGTACTGCCCAGCTGTCATGCACAGACAAAAGCATTGTGACGCAGTGAATCCTACTGATAAATCTTGAGGTTTTTATAAAAATCTTTTTTTTTTTCCCCGTTGGATGATGTCTCTGAGAACTGTCTTGTGTCTAAATACTTAGCCAGTGATGCTGCAGCTTTCATTTTAGGTTGGTTGTATTTAGAGAATGCCCGAATTTTCACTTCTTTTAAATAGACTGAAAAAGTAATAGGCATTTTTGTAGTTTCTCTACAAAGAGGTTTGTATTTTATCTACTACTAGGTGTTTGTTTTTCTTCTAAAGTGCTTCATCATCTGTCATCCCTTGAAGCAGAGGCAGTGATAAACTCCCTGTCCGTGTTCATGGGAGTCAAGAACGTTTTTGCTTCTCTGGGGATTGGTGCCATATTACCAGGACGATGTATTGATTTGGGTGACTGCCGGTGTGTGATGCGCGACAGAAATGAGAAATCGGAGCTTTCTGAATGTGAAGCAAATCGTGCTGCTGCCGAGGTATGAATGATTTAAGGGAAGAGCAATCAATAAGATTCTCAGCTGGTAGCAGTGCTACATGCAATTTAATATATAGTAAAACAACGGTTCTTTTACAATCTAAATCAAATAGACAGCGTTCTGCGCTAAACTCAGATTATTGCAAAGAAGACTTGGCAGCATTTGTGGCTTTAGCGTGCTTTATTTTTTACACTACTGACGTGTGAAGGGGCTGGAGAAAAAATGAAGAGCGACTGAAGGAGCTGGGGCTGTTGAGTTTGAAGAAGAGGAGGCTGAGGGGAGACCTCATCGCTCTCTGCAACTGCCTGAAGGGACGGTGTAGAGAGGTTGGTGCTGGGCTCTTCTCACAGGTAATTAGTGACAGAACAAGAGGGAACGGCTTCAAACTGCAACAGGGAAGGGTTCTGGACATTAGGAAAAAATTTTTCCCAGCAAGAGCAGTCAGCCACTGGCACAGGCTGCCCAGGGAGGTGGTGGAGTCCTCATCCCTGGAGGTTTTTGAAGGTCGTGTAGATGTGAGGTTGGGGGAGATGGGTTAGGGGTGGAGTCTGTCGAGTAGGGTTAATGGTTGGACTCAATGACCCCCGGGGTCTTTTCCAACCTGAATGATTCTATGATTCTATGATAACTTAGAAATATTGAGCTGATGTTGATTAATTCTGCCTTTCCCTTGTCAAGAGCCCCAGATTATTCTTTCTAGACTGCGTATTACTATTTCAGATTGGTTGGTCTTTAAATAATTTTAACTTGTAAGTAGAGTTGTTTTGAGTCCCAGGTACCTGCTAATGGAGTTTATCATAGTCACAGGTAATTGGACTTTAATATCTGTAAATTATCCACTAGAGACATGAATGGGCCTATTCTCTCTTCTGGCAGATGTTTTGCAGATATTGAGCTTATATCCAATTATTTGGGGTACTTTAGCGGTACACAGTAGCATTCGTGTGCAGATGACTCTTGATAGTTTTTTTTTCTCCTCCATGTTGTGAAATGAATGGGATGACTTATTCTACTTTGAAAGAGAGAAATATTTTAATGAAAGCTTGAAGAGACTTCCTGAAATTCTTCTTATCTACTAACAGGTCTTGTCATTCAACCTCAAAGTATTAGTTTAGCATTTCCGCAGCGTGAGTACCAGAAGCAGTGAGGAGTTCTGCACAGTGTCCCCAAAACAGCCCAGAGCTACGTATTTTCTGGGATATGAATCCTGGATTTCTCCTACATGAGCCCTGGTATGAGCAGAGGGTTCAAAGCCAAACCATGTATAGGCACTTGGGCAGAATTAGCCAATGTTCTGAAAAATAAAATTAAGAGCCCTTTGGGCTTTTTATTAAATGTATTTTCTCGCACATAAAAAGAGTTTGGTTTTTTTCTTGCTGTAACTTATTTTAGAATTTATTTTGTCAGAAGGAAAACTAAAAGATTGATTTATTGGATATGAAACTTAATAGTTAAATTACCTCAAAACTGAAAAATTTACCTTAATTAATCCCACGAGTTTGGTAAATGGTACTAGAATCTGGAATTTGCCATCAGAGGGCAGGGTAGATCTGACATAGAATATGAGGAAAACTCAACAATATCACAAAGAGTGAAACTTCACAACAAGGTATGTAATATTATTCTTTCTTTACTCTCTAAGTATGTATTTTTTAGTACTTGCTTTGACATCTCAAGATCAGCCAATGTATTATTTTTCTTTAATTTTTTTCCCTCTGAAAGCCTAGAGTGAGCCATGACAAACACGAAGTGGTGATAGACAAGGGAACAAGTAAGCTGTGTCCCTTTTTTCTGAAGATAAGCTGGTGACCAGGAAAAGATATCGTGACAACCTGATGAATTTCAGGTCTGCAGAATCTGTACGTGTTCCTCACACTTGGAAAAATGACCAAAGAGTTGAATGAAGGATTTGAGCTTCCCACAAACACTAACCCGAACGCGTTCCTTTCAGATATCATATTGAAGTCTTGCCCTGAACACGATCTTTAATGACCTCCATCCATGTACCGTTGATCTTCCTGGCAAAGCACCTTTGAAAGCAAATGAAGCAGATCTGTCAGTACCTAAAATTTAGAATCCTGAAAAGAGTAGAAATAACTTGTCAGCAGCCCATGCTCCGATGCTCACCGTAATCTCCCTTCCTGTCAAACATCTGCTTCTCCAGTGGGAGGAGGTACACCAAGAGGTGTCATGGCCCCACGTGCACCACAAAATGGGGCAAAAAGCCTTCTTTCAGGCAATATTTGGGAATGTAACAGCAGTGGCATTAGGTGCTAAGCAGCAATTTGCAATAACCAAGTCCGTGAGCTGAATTCCAGCTTTTACAAATACCCACTGGAGAGCTGGAGGCTGGGGCCGGGCAGGGTGAGACCTTCACACCCACAACCCAGCGAAGAGGAGGGGAGCTGCCAATGTGTAGCATCAAGGGTGTCAGAGTCAGAACTTGGTAGAAAAATATACCACGGAAAGTAATGAACAGAAAAAAGCCAAATTAAAAGTTACGATTTATTGTCAAAGGTTTTCAAGTTGAGTTTCACAGCTCGAGTCTGTTAGTTCAGCAGCTATGGCAGTCTCAGTTCTGTGGCTAAGTATTTCTCATTTCTTAAAGTGTTCAGTACTTAGAAGTGCTTCAGTATTTTAGGTCATTCTGGAGGGAAAGAAACTTAAATTATGGTGCACTTCTACCTGCCAAAGATGCCATTGCTATCTTTATACTGTGGAAGAAATGGAACAAGGTGAATTGAGGAAATGAGAGCTAGGGAGGGAGGATCTCATATAATTAGGCAGTCTTAGAAAATTGTATCTAAGCAGCAAAATCCATTATTTCCTCATGAGAACAAAACAATTCCAATCTCCTGGGTAAGTCTGTAATTTCACTCTTGAAATAATTCGATGCTATAGAACAGTTCGAAACCAGTTCTAACAGAGTCCTGGCTGTACTATAGGGTACCTCAGCTAGAAATTGTTGTGCCAAAGCTCTTCTTACCTCTAAATACAGCATCTCTTGGTCAACAAGCAACTATTTTGTGCTGTAAATTTTGTCTTGAGACAATTCTATGTTGGGTAATAAGGGTTTTCTTATGCAATAAGCGAAAAGCAAAGCTCAACCGTGAGTTGGTTTTCGTGAGCAGACACTAAAGCTGACGAGTTCTGATGATAAAAATGCAGATTTGAGCATCGTTGTACAACCAAGTGTGTGAGAAGCGTCAGGCTGATTGTGGGGTCGTGGTTAATGCTTGTTTGATGCCAGTCACAGTGTCAGCTTGGCTCCTTTGCAGACCCCTCATGTTTTAGACTCTTAAAATACAATAAATGGTGATGATAGCCGTGAGATTCTTTTGATGGCAATGTCCAGGCAGAGGAAGGAAGCTCAATATTAGGGGAAGTTATTCTTCTAAATCATGTTCAGATATCCCTTTTTCGATTCTCCTCTTGGTGAAGCACGAGAGAAAGCGTGAGGGGGAAACAAATCAGTGCCCAGTGATGGAAACTCTTTGTTGATGTGAATTTAAACTGTTTCTTAAGGAATTTTGGATGTGGCAAAAGCATTATCGTGTTGCACGTTGTAGAGCTTTTTCTCCCTTAACTTATTTAGAACAATACAAGCTTCTTTTCTCTTTATTTTTTTTAGCTCTTTGGTTGATGTCATCAGCTAGAGCTAGTGAATTTTGGGGTAAATTGAAAGATTAAGGAAGAACTTATTTCACAAAAATTAAAAAAAAATCTATTCAATCATGAGTTTTGCCATCAGTGTCAGTAACTTTGAAAGCAGAGTGGGTTCCATCTCGAACTCCTGATGTTGATGAGCTGCGTAAATGCGATGGCTCTGAATCCTGACGTCTTTCCATCCTCAACCCTCAAGCTACTTGAGATTTGCTGCTAGCCCCAAGAAAAACAGAATGAAAGAGTCACCTGTACAAAATACCGGAATCGCTATCAATATGCCGTAAGAAAATAACCACCAAAACAATTTAAAACTTGCTGTGTGTTGGGTTTTTATGGTTGTTTCAGTGGTTTTGCAGGTTATTGGATTCATGCCTTTGAGCTCGCTTGCCTTCCACTACTGCTGTACACCTCGGTTATACTTGGATTATCAAAAATTAATGATGCATAGAAACAGTGTTATGGTTTCTAAGATATGCCAAAATGCATAATCTGTGGTGTTCCCTGAAAATTAAGTGCTGTTTGAGCTAAACACCAAAAATGGTGTTTGTATTTAGTATGTAACTCTGTCTCTGTGGGTGAGAACATAAAAGCAAGCCATACATACGTGGTTTTATTAGGTAAGTTTCCCAAAAGGTCATAGTCACAATCCTGTATCCGAGATGCTTTTTTTTCATTTACAGTTTTCAACCACAAAAGCATTTAAAAGGTGGCAAAACTGCACGAATGTCTTTTTTTCCCTGGTTTTGTAGGAGATTTATTTCTGTTGCCTCCTGATCGTTTCTGTACGCCAGCTCTGGGGTGTGCAAGACAACTCAGCTGCCGTGTCTTACTACTGTGTGAACACGTGCTGCCTTTTTGTGGGGTTTGGGGGTTGGTTTTTTTGGGGGGTGGTGGGCTTCTTCTGTTCGGTTGGGTTTTTGTGGGTGTTCTTTTGCCGTCCAGAGTGGTGGCCGTCGCCTCTGCTACAGCTGCTTCTTACAAGGGCCTCCCTGTTCTATCCAGCCTTGGGACCTGAAGTTACCTTAAGCTGAAAGTAGTTACTATCTGTGTGTAGGATGTGTGTAGTCGTAATTTGGTTTTACAGGTTGAAGTTCACCTAGAATTGCCATTTGAAATCATGTTCTGAATTACCTGTGCCTCTGTCTTTCTATCGCGTTATTAGCGGTTTAGTTTTAGAAATGTATTTGAAGTTATTTCCTCCATGCTGTCAGAAGAGCTGTGTATCCTAACCGTTCCCTCCTGTTTTTGTAGATGGCTATACAACGGATGACATCGAATTTTACTGGCGTGGGGGTGATAATGCAGTCACAGGAGTGACAAAGATCGAACTGCCCCAGTTCTCCATTGTAGACTACAAGCTCATCACCAAGAATGTTGTTTTCTCTACAGGTTTGTGGAGGGGAAACTACAAGGGGGATGCACTGGGAGAGCTTTCAGAAGGGGGTTCATTCTCAACGCACGGTTCAGGATCTGAGCGAAAATGTCAGGAGCAGGAATAAATTAGAGCAGCAACTGTGAATTTTGAGAGGAGCAGGTTTTATTACAGCTTTTGTAGCATATAAGGCATCACTCATTAACATCTGAAGGGGTTTTCGGTATCTTTCATGTTAAGGCTCAGCCAAACAAGCTGTGTTTTCTGTTTTCCTGCTAAAACTGATTAAGCCACTTGTACCCCTCAGCACTCTACCCCCAACCTGTAGGAAATTTAAGACCATTTCTCTCGTTATTTCTAATGGTTCCTTGTGCCAAGCCGTGGATGTATTAGATTATTCTGTCTTGGCCGTAGAACTTTTGAAGTCATTGCTCCATGGGATGTGTAGATGAGCCGCTGCTAGCAAGTGTATGACTTGGTGAAGGCTGCAAAGATGGTTTGTGAGGAGGAGTGGAAAGGAAAATTGGATTTCATAAAATAAAAACCAAACCAAGCAACAACGTTTCGGCGATGTGTTAAGTCATTCGAGAGAGACAAGAGTGGGGCTGGGCTATGACTACGTGATGTTCTCTGTCTATTTGAGAAAGCTGCTAGGTGTGTTGAAACCAAAAAGTCTTCAAAACTCATTTTCTAGATGTGGGTAGATGGCACCGTTGGAGGGAGTAGGGAAGGATGGTGCATCCCACATGCTTCAAAGGCAAGCAGAATTTGGACTTGAATAGTAATCTCTAGGCACCCATTTCAACAAGTGCTTCATCCACCAAAATATTTCTGGTGCCCAGTGACAACGGGCAAGTGTTGCATTGCTTGGAGAGAAGGTTCGAATAAGGGTTACAGGGCACTAGGCATGCTGCAGCTTCTCGGGGAAGAAATACTTCTCTGCTTTGATGCTCTGAAATTCTTCTCGGCTGTTGGTTGTTGAATGTTACGATTACCGGCAGCTCTGCACCTAGAGCATCCTCGTACTCTCAGAATAAAAGATTATTTAGTCCCAATTCTTGGCCAGAAATTCTGCACCTGATTATCCTGGATCTTTCAACTCTGTGCGTGCTCCGTGCTGCATGAAAACGCTAAAACCGACATGACAGAAAAATGTTTTCAGGCTTTATACAAGTAAATTATGGCCGTGCCAAATATTCTCTTTTAGGTGCCTACCCAAGGCTGTCTCTCAGCTTTAAACTTAAGAGAAACATTGGTTACTTCATTCTGCAGACCTACATGCCTTCTATTCTGATCACTATCCTCTCCTGGGTTTCCTTCTGGATTAACTATGACGCTTCAGCTGCAAGAGTTGCTTTAGGTAGGCATTTTTACACGTCTCATGCAGTGTGCCTTAGCCGAATGCTCTTTCTAGCTGCTGGCTTAGTGGGTAGTGCATGATTTGAAAAATAAGTCTGCTAGATCTTTTTATGTCTGGCTTGTTAAGCTTTGTATTATTTGAATCAGCATTTACATCATCACAATTTAAATAGAAATTAAAGTGATTTGGTGTCTGAATTAGCTGACTGTATAATCGTTGTAACCAGAATTAGCCTAATTGTCTCAACATTTTCCGTTGCTCTTTTACTGCTTGTTTTTTCTCCAAAGAGAATGCATTTAGTTTGCTTTTGCCCATGGCAGTCCAGAATACACACTTTCAGCACTGTTTTATGGATCATAAATTGCTTTTCCTTTCAGGTATGAATTAAATAAAGTTTTACTAGGGTTGTACAGCTAACTTCTCCATAAGTTGAGGCGTTTTTTCCTTACACTCTGAAAGCAAAACCATTTCCCTAATTAATCTCCAGAGTACTCTTACATCTCATCGCTAGTCCCAGGTGTGTTTGTTTACACTGTGCCCCTCATCAGAGGATCCAAGCATGTTACAAAAATAAATATATCTGTTGCCTAATTTTGTGTGTCAGAACAATTCCTACCAGTACAGCTCTCTCGAAGATAAAATAAGTAAATCACCGTAAAAGATACAATTGAGAATTTGACGTTTTAACTTGGGAGAATACTGTCTGAGTTTTACCAGGCTTTTGTGTGTAGCATTTTCCTGTAAGAAATCATGACTGCAGACATTCTGAAAATGCTGGAGGGAAGCAAGATACAGCGACTCCAGGCTGGTAATTTATAACTGAGACTCATTAGAGAGTTTAGCTCGTTGAAAACACCCTCATCGAATACAACTACTCTTTGTTTGGCTGAACACAATATACTGCAGGTGTAATTTTGTCTGCTGTACAAAATACTAAATACGTAAGGAATATGGAGAGAGGTTGAGGGTGGGAGTTTTTCCACCAGGAAAAAAAGAATCTAGGGTTTTTCAACTCTAACATTTGAATATTATAAACCGTTATGCTGGAAAATTAAAATTAATTCAATCAATGGACTTGCCAATTGTTTTTTTCCAGGTATCACGACTGTGCTCACAATGACAACAATTAACACCCACCTTCGAGAGACTCTCCCCAAAATTCCATATGTGAAAGCCATTGACATGTACCTCATGGGGTGTTTTGTCTTCGTTTTCATGGCTCTCCTGGAGTACGCGTTGGTCAACTACATCTTCTTTGGCAGGGGACCTCAGCGCCAAAAGAAAGCGGCCGAAAAAGCCGCCAGCGCCAACAACGAGAAGTTGCGAATGGATGTCAATAAGGTAAATTGCGGCGGGGACGTGTCTGTGTAGCGTTGCCCCGGGGAGGCAGACGCTGCGTTCTGCCAGACAGAACTTTAAAATGTTAATTCCTTGTAGAAAATGAGTGGAGTGGGATTATGACGATCTTGTCTTGGCTCTGCGGGGCAGCAGGCTTAGGCACCTCAGCAAATGAATGCTGCCCTCTAGCCTGGAAAACTGTTTTCAAAAGCATGGGCTCAGTTAAGCTTTACTGTGAGATGTTTTCTCAGTCAGGATGTAGAGTTAAATATGTCTAATCTGTTTCCAAAGGAACAAATCCAAAATGATGGCTGTAGCTGATATTCTAGTGAGAGCTGTATGAAACGTTGGAAATAAAACCTAAATTTAACCTACTTTCATAAATCTTTCAGATGACCTGGATAAGAAATATTGGCTGTGCAAGGGTCTAAAGCTTTAAATTTTGCATATTTCCAATGTATAATGGCCCAGGATACTGTTGACTAAATGAAGAACTGCTCAGAAATAAAGCATCAACTTGCCGTGCGCTTAATTTTGAATCTAAAAATGGTCCCCTGGGGACTGAGAATTGAGGCAGAAAATACATTTGCCAAGATACACACTTTCAGAAGAAGTGTCCATTATGCTTAATGAAAATGGAGCACTTCTCATAAAGCACTTGTCATTTTTCACTTTGACCATTTTGGATGAGTTTCACGCGGTGGTAAAGCTGGGCTGAATGCTAAAATGTGCTCAGTGTGAAATGTATAAACTTTGACACACATGCAAAATGGGAAAGTTAAATGAAATTATTTTATCTTTTTTTTGTTGTTTTTTTAATTAGTAATCCAGCATGATACTTCAAGGAGAAGAAATCAAAATTAAAAAAAAAAATTATCTAAGGCAGAATTCCCCTCCCAAGTGATTATTTGTGAAGTGGAAATATATGTTTCATACAGCTCTGGTGGTGGAATTTCTCATGATTGTTCAGAACTTCTGTACTACCATGGTGTGGCTGCAGGCAGAAGAATATTTTGTTCCATTTTTGCTGGAACAACAAAAATCAATCACATGTTGATAGCACAGAATGGTTTCATAAGCTATAGTTTATAGTCATTTAAGATGAGGGATTATATTGTCATGTCTCAGATCTCACTCATTCATTAATTTATTTTTTTTTAATTTGAGAGAAACATGTTTTAATGAACGAAGGCAAATGCATAACGATGAGATTGGTTTTATGGTACGTTTTACCGTTCTGAAGTTCACAGTGGCACTGTAAAAATCTTTTTTCTTTCTATTGGTGATTTTCAGCAGTGTAAAAAAAAAACAACCTCGTTTTTATTTAGTCAAGATCATGTTAAAAAAATTCGTTTCCTTTTAAACAATCAAAGCTATTAACTAAGAAATTGTATCATACCTCTAACATTAATAGAAATGTGGTCCATAGGTGTCAGTGTCACCACTAGGTGAAGTTTATTTTTTCTACTTTTTCACTTGGGATATTTTCTATATAATTATTCATACAACAGATCTTTCAGCAATCTAGCAGAATAACCAAAGTCTAGTGGCAGATTGCTAATCATGAGCTAGAATCCGAAAGCACTAACTGGTGTATTAGCCAAATCCAGTAAGCAGAGTAAATTAATTCTAATAACCCTTGCAGGAATTCACCAAGCCTATGGGATTAACATAAAATATACTGGGAACAACTTTATTAATGTAAATTTATACTGAGCTGTTCGCTTAATATACCAGTGTAGTTCATAGCCTGTGGCAGTTCTGCTCCGGTATCCAGATATGTTCTGATGGGATGATCAGGTCTGCAATTCGTTAAGAAACTGGTAGACTCTCCAGTAGGAGAGGGTCAGAAAAGAGGAGTGAACCTCGTCTGACCCACAGAGATTGCCGTGGGGAGGAGGAAGGGAGCTGGCAAATGTTCTTGCCGTTCGACCAGCAGCAAGAAAAACAGATTCATATTTAACGGACCCGAACATCAATGAGAGAGAGTTGAGTATTATGTAATTATTTTTAGGTGCGAGAACCACAAACGGGCCTGAACTGCCAAATTTGGTTCAGTTGCAGGCTTCCAGGAAAAAAAAAACACAAATATTTTAGAAATGGGACCAAATGAACACTCCATCTCTAATTAAGAGCCAACATGGAAGGACTGATTTTGTAAAGTATGAGTGTTCTTTTATGATGTGACTAGGTGCCTCTTGTAGCACTACATGGAATATTCTGAATTTATCAGAATCAGATACTGTGTGAGAAAAAAATTAATGCCATGAGTAGTAAATCTCAAAACGTGAGGATGAAGACTGCTATACAGCTCTATTACTGCTTTCAGCATACATGTAAAAAAAACAGATAGGTAGGTACCGGAGCACATTATAGACCAGAAAATCTCTAATAGATTTCTTCCAACACCTTTTTTTCTCTTTTTTTTTCCCTAACAACCTCTTACAACATTTTGAACAACAAAAGATCATGAGAGAAGTGCTGATTAGTCCTTCCGTCCTCAGCTACTTGAAAAATCGGAGTAGAAGTTCATACACACTCCCTTTATGCTGTTGAATCCCCTGGTACGGAGGATTTCCAGGGCAGGCGCAGACACTGGTAGTCTTTCTATTTTTGCTCAGTGTTATTCTGAAGGTACTAGAGAGCCTACAAAGCACTACGGAAACACGACAGAAGCTGTTCTTCCATGGCTGTGGTGTGTGCTGAATCCAATGCAATCTCTTGGAGATTTGGTGACTCAGGAGGAGAATGTCCTGGTTTTTTTCAGGATGTCCTGTTTTTTCTTTTGAGCAAACACTATCAGGCTGGCTGCAAAGCTTCTCCTGGGCTATTCCTAGTGAGACTGTGGCCAAATCTTTCTTTAAATTCCTCTTGTATTCATGTCATGTGCCCAATATGGTGGGCTTTTTTTGTCAGAATCGTAGAATCACGCAATAGTTTGGGTTGGAAAGGACTTTTAGAGATCATCTAGTCCAACCCCCCTGCAGTGAACAGGGACATCTTGAACTAGATCAGGATGCTCAGAGTTCAGACCAACCTGACCTTGAATGTCTCCAGGGATGGTCCATCTACCACCTCTCTGAGCAACCTGTGCCAGCGTTTCATGAGCCTCATTGTCAAACTTTGTTCCTTATATCTAGTCGGAATCACCACAGAAGATTATAATTTCATTTAGTCCTTTATTCTCAAAGATTGTCGGCTCCCTTTGGAGTAAGAAGAAGAAGAGATTGAGCCTATATCTTGATTTGCTTCTTAAATTCTGAAACCTGAATAATAAAATCATAGAGAAATCTAAAGGACATAAAACTCAAGGAAGATCCAGGCTCCATTACGAGCAGATACGTTATCACAGACTCGTTAAATCAAATTGGACATGCTTAATTTTCTTTGCAGCCACCAGGTCAAAATGGCTTTGTATGAACATTCCACTCATGAAGTTTCTCGAGCTTCATTCAGCAGTTTGTTCCTTAACTTGTCGTCTTCCACCTTTGTCGAGGCTAATTGTTCTCTCAGCAAACAGTTGTTCTGTTGCTTAGAGGTAAACCACTGGCTTTCTTCTTGCTCTAGACATCCTTAATTTGTTGGAGGCAGCATTCACATCATTTCCTTGCCTTTCTTTTCAGGCCTATCATCTTATCTTACATTATTTCTTCAAGTGCCTTCATTATCTTTATAGACTCAAGTTTTTGTATCTCCTCCGAGTGGCACAGTGTACGTATAAGGATAGGTAAACTGGGATGGCTGTATTTCTGCTTGAAGCCCTAATATTTATCATAAAATATATATACTCTAACCTCTTGTTAGCAGTTTTATTCTGTGGCCTATTTTAAGTAGGAATGTCGATGGCCACCAGCATCCTTTTGATCCCGTAGGCACATCTCCTACTCTCTTTTCTTCAGGCTCAGGGCACTATTCTAGTATATTGTCTGTGCTTCTTCTGCATGATTAACAGGTAGTTTAAAAATTAGGGCCAACTTCTGACCTTTTGGTTTCCCAGTATCATTCAGCTGACTGTCTTCCTATGGGTAGCTGTCGTGCACATATCTGGGGCATATCATCCCTTCACAGAATGGCCTGGGCTGGAAGGGACCTTAGAGATCATTTTAATCCAACGTCCCTGTCATGGGCAGGGACGCCACCTCTCGACTAGGTCAGGCAACACATGAGAACCAAACGGGAATCGAACCCACGACGTTTGGTGTTTTAAGCACCATGCTCAACCCACTGAGCTAAACTGGCCCTCAGTTCTAAGATAATGTGTCAAAGGCTTTATGGAAATCCATAACTTTATTCTGCTAATTCTAGACCATATTCTGCTAATTCTAGACCATAAAAATGGTCTAGAAGCCTATATGGGGCGCTTTTTTCCTTCTGATTGCAGTTTCGCTTTCTGTTTATTTTTGGGATGGAAGGGGGAAGGGGAGGAAGACATGCAACTGGGATATAACCCATCAAGGTTTCTCCTTTACAAAGCCTGGCTTTGTCTTCAAGGAGGTGATTGGCCTCATCAGGATCTCAGCGTAGAGCCTGGTACAACGGTGAATAATGTCTGAGGCAGACCCTCAGGCATTTCAATATACTTAGTTTCTGTTCTAGTAGTTCAAATTATGAGCTTCTTGGTACTCTCTCAGTATGGATTTATTCCCCGTAAGTTTCTTCCAGAATCCAGTAGCTAAGTTATTTTTGATTAATTTTTAAATTTTCTCTTATATTGTTATATATTGTTATACCTTGGAGTTTCCGTGTTGAAACGGTGCTTGTGATGGCCTGGCTGATGCCGATCCCTGTGATGTGTCTGATGCATCTTTTAGCCTTGGTGTTGTTCAGGACTTGCAGTCTGATCATCTCCCAGGCTCTGTGTTTTCCTGTGGTACTTAAATTCCCAATCAACCCTCTGCTTATGCTCTTGCAATGTCTTTTGGGTTCTATTACTTGTGTAACTCTTGATCCAGACTACTACATCCATACATTGACTTCTCTGGAGGTGTAAGAGCGGTGCAAATGTTGTCAATATCCGTGATATCTGTGTATGTGTTACTCTGGATGGATCAGAAAACCTCTGTCACAGCTCTGTGGGAATTTAATGGAAACCAGAACTGTCGCTGTAAAGCCTGTGGGAAATGTACCGGTCTGAATGAAAGGCTGATGCCTCTTGCTCTGTAAAGAAGTGCTCCGTGCATCTTGCCATCTGTACATTTGGGAAGGGGTGGCTTTAATGGAAAAGCAGCTGTTTGCTGTCCTCTTGCAAAGCAACAGAGCCCGCGAGTGTGTCGGGCAGCAGAGATGATACTCGCTGCGAGTATTGATACTGGTTTTTCCATCGAGGCTCCTGTTAAAGGAACGGCTGCGGATCCATCTCCTGATGGAGCATCTTGTCAGTCTTTTCTTAGAATATCACTATGGTTTCCTTGCCAGGTCAGTAGCTAGAAACAGGATGTGATATTTGCATTTTTTCAACCCAGATATCAAACCTTATCGAGGTGTTACCATGTAATGATTTGGTGCATCTTGCTTTCCAGTTTTAGCCCGATCTTTCTAATTCTACCCATTTAAAATATTGCTAAATTATTTTAATTTTTACATTTACAGTTAGATCATCTAGTAATTATTGCAAATTAACGTTTCTTATATGAAATTTCTTTGTTGCGTTCTTTCAAAGTAATTCAGTTTGCCATTTGTCCAAAGTGGAACTACATTTTGCATAATGTAAATACATCGCTGAATGTGGTTTTGGAAGGTTATTGTAGCAATAATTGAAGCCTAGATACTTCCAACCTGGATTAAAGCATTGGAGAAGCTGTGAGTGTGCAGGCTGTATACCTGGAGTACATGATAACATAAATCACATACATAAAACTACCTCTAATTCTGCAGTCATGCTGTTGTTATTGTGAACATTAATAAAGCAATTTCCCTCTGGAAAAGGCGGGGAAATGTCAGCACATTATGCAACACTTGGTATAACTGTTTATACAGATTTATTCAGTCTTTTTTTTTTTTTAAATAAATGTGAACTGACATTGCTAACCTCTGCATGTTTAAATAAGGTTTTTTTTAAATATACCGGGTGTATTTTTAAAACAATGAGTAATTCTTTACTCAGTAGTCTTTGTATTACGTAAGGTATTCAGTCAGCATGACTGAAAGCTACAGTGCATTGCAGTTAACATGGTGCCAAATCCCAGACAAGTGAAACTGTCAGACTAATGACGTTTTCCTGTCAGAAATTTGGGTATCAAGTGGAGACTAAACAGCATATTAATAGATGTGAATCAGAATAGAAATGTTCTCTTGAAGAATAGAATGTAGGGCTTAGCAAGCTAAGAAGGTTTAAACAAATATAGGTATCCTTGCAATTCATTGCTCTCCTGACCTACTGGTTTTGTGTACAAAATTAGCACACAGTTGCTGAAGGAGATAGCAAAGAAAGAACAAATAGAAGCTCAACGTGCTCTCAACTGCACCTAATGTAGTAACTTTCTTCCCCTTCAAGTTGTCTCAGCTCCTGAGTTTTTTCGCTGCAACTTTTTCACCCAGGAAAACTCTGGAGAAGTTTAACCAGGAAAGTTGAATAGTGCTTGAGAAGGTCCAGAGAAGGGCAACGAAGCTGGTGAGAGATCTGGAGAGCATGTCTGGTGAGGAGAGGCTGAGGGAAGTGGGGTTGTATAGTCTGGAGAAGAGGAGGCTGAGAGGACACCTCATTGCTCGCTACAACTACCTGAAAGGAGGTTGTGGTAAGCTGGTTGTTGGTCTTTTCTCCCAAGTAAAAAGAGGAAATGGGCTCAAGTTGCAGCAGGGGAGGTTTAGATTGGATATTAGGAAAAATTTCTTGACTGAAAGAGTGGTGAGACATTGGAACAGGCTGCCTAGGGCAGTGGTGGAGTCATCTCTGGAGATGTTCAAAAAACATATAGACATGGCAACTGGGGACACGGTTTGTGGCTCATGGTAGTGTTGGGCTGACGGTTGGACTTCATGATCTTAGAGGTCTTTTCCAACTGTAATGATTCTATGAATCCACTGCATTAGCAGACTTTTTAAACAAACAAGACTGTGCAGCTACCTGTACCACAAGTGCCTGCACCTGATCATTTCACCTACACAACCGCTCAGGCTAAGGATGGGCAGTTCCTGGCCGTTGTGTAGTCTAGAAAGGAAACGGGGCTCGCACAGCATCCGCCTTCTCCAGGTACCCATTTTCAGATTTGCTGGCTCCCGTCTGTGTGCTGTTCCAACACGATGACTGAGGACTTTCTGCTCCATTGTGCCAGCAATGCCATCCTTGATGGGAGCAAGCATTGAAACGGCACAGAGTCAGCTCAGGTATTGCTTTGGCACCAGCCATCTCCCGTGACAGCTTCCAACTTTCTTTTCACCACTTTACTAGTGAGTTAAGTGGAAGAGATGGCTCTCTTGAAAAAGAAGGGTGGAGTTAGATGAAGTGTGTAAACTCACCTCATTGTGAATCATTGATCTATACGTGTGGCCCTTTGCAGCTTCCAAGTGGGCAAGGTCTCTCCGCAATTTCCAGGCTAAGGTGTAAACATGCATCAGCAGGGCTGCAGGCCCGAGATAATACACCTTGCTCCAAAGCAGTGCTCGTTAGCTTAGGCTTCACGAAGCTAATATTCACTTTTATTTCCCCTCTGATTTGCTGCTGGCTTGCTGCCAGCCTTTTTAGTTCGCAGCAATATTTGTTCCTTTCTATCCAAAGAAACCATACAATGTGCCTCTAGTGAGGAGGAGTTTCTGCAAAGGTACCTAAAACCAGTCAGTATTTATTACAGAGAACTGTACTTTGTACCCTACATAGTAGAGGAACTTCTGATATAAAACATGAGTAAGCATGTAAAGCACGTTTAAAACAAGATGTAAAAGCTTTTGGAAAAAAGAGGAATTTTGAAGTGGCTAGATTCACAGACTCAGTCAATAAGCTGAACAGGATATTAAAACACTAAGGCAACATGAAGGTCTTAGAATTTCAGTCCAATATCTCAAATCCTCACTGCTCTAGATGGCTGGAGCTAACGCTGCCACTGCCCAGATTTCAGTGAAAGCATTTATCCCTTCCCCTCCAAGGAGAGTTTTCCTTTTGTTTGCAGTACGAGGAAAACTACCCAGGGGACTGACTCTTGATCCAGGGTCAGAAGGTATCTCTTACACAGAAGTTTCGTAGAATCATAGACTGGCTCAGGTTGGAAGGGCCCTTGAAGATCATGTAGTTCCAACCCCCTGCTGTGGGCAGGGACACCTCTCTGCCAGCAGGTCGCGTTGCTCCAAGCCCCATCCAACCTGGCCTTGAACCCTTCCAGGGATGGGGCATCCACAGCTCCTTGGGCAGCCTGTGCCAGAGCTTCACCGCTCTGATGGCGAAGTATTTCTTCCTTATACCTAGTCTGAATCTACCCTCCTGCAGTTTCAGGCCATTGCTTCTTGTCCTGCCGCTACAGGCTCCTGCAAAAATCCCTTCTCCAGCTTTCCTGTAGCCCCTTTCATGGATTGGCAGGCTGCTACTAGGTCACCCTGGAGCCTTCTCTTCTCCAAACTGAATAACCCCAGCTCCCTCAACCTGTCATCAGAGAAGTTTTTATTGAAGGACATGTAATAAAAAGTAGGCTGAGCTTTCATAATCCATGCCTTTCTCCTGAATTTACATTCGTGCATTATGAAGGAGCAACTTGCATACGAAACAGCCAGCAGTGCAGAGAGTGCCGGGTCAGCCTCTTCGGGCTTTGTTGAAAACCAGAGGTTTGGTAGGAGGGAAATTTGAGGAAGTTCCACTTTTAGCCCACGGCACTTTGCAGAAGCAGTCAGAAGGTGATTTATTTCCACGGTCTGTACTGGTATTCCACATGACATCTAAATAAAGGTCAAGTCAGTTGCGTGAGGTTTTCTTTCTGCAGCCACGCTCCTCGCATGCCATGTTTAATTAATGTAAGACCAGTGCGTGTACACTCCGTTTGTTTAAAGCACGTTATTTTTGCTCGTGGAGTGCCTCTACAAACCTGCCATCCGTCTGTGACCCTGAATTAAAGACCCTTGTGGTTGCAAAAAAGTCCAGTAATGCAGTTTGTACCGTTCTTTCAAACTGGGGGGAAATTAACCACAAAAAATTTAAATGACGTACAGTGAAACAGCAGAAATGGATGTAGCTGCAGTCCAGGAGGCGTGCCCGGCTGATGAATTTGGTGAATTGATTTCCCAAAGCAGATCAGCTCTGAAGAGTTTGCCAAGGTTTAATTGAACGGCCCTGAGTCAGCTAATTTCTATCCAAAAACTAAGTTGTAACTCTGAAGTGTGATGTGCTAGGGGTCGTAACCTGGTTGTGCTCATGAGATCACTGGATTGCACACACTGGGATGGCAGTAAGTGGTGAAAATACTGTAATAATCATAGTAGAATATTATAATAGTCATAATGTAGAAGATTGCTGTTTGTCAACCCCTTTGCTTTTTTTATGGTGTCTAAAATGATCGTGTTTGGTTTCTTTTTGCAGATAGCAATGCCCTGTGATCTCTAAGTTAGGGGAGATCAATTTCAGGTGATCCAAAAGTTGTATCAGAAGTGTTTACGTAATTAGAATGGTAATATCCCAAGCTGGTAAGAAGGAAGGATGCATTGATCTAGTCGAGACGTGGCGTCCTTGCCCATTACAGGGAGGTTGGATTAGGTGACCTCTGAGGTGCCTTCCAGCCTGGACCATTCTGGGATTCTGTGATTCTATGATATTTCAAATCCTTTATATGATTTGGGCGCTTTTTCACGTATATATTTCTAATCTTTTTAATAGTTTTTTGCCAATTTTTAGTCCATCAGTAACTATTAATTATGATGCTTTACTTTTGGCTTTGTTTTTTTTCTTGAGGCTGTAAGATTACATAGACTGAAGAAAATTAATACTTTGGACACTAATAAAAAACTCCGACAGTGGAAACGCTTTGTTCCCAGGAGAGACACGGTGCAGTCACTCAAAGACTGCTTGTCTTGCGTGACGATAAAGGTAGAGCAAGGCTAATGAGCAGAATAGCCCAAACGACTTAGAAATAACATCTCTGGCAGTATTCATAACAAAATATTACTATATACAAAATGTAACAGACGACCTGGGCATCCATGTACAAATCTTGCTCTTTCTTATGTACTTACATTCCTTTTTTAAAGGGTGTTAAGGCTTGCGTTGCGTACATGGATGCTAAATTTAATGACACGGTCACGCTGGGCTATGGAGACCCATATTTACTGGTAAATGCACATTCTTATTCATTTTGGATCCCAGCTGCGTTCCCAGAATTCTGCATACAGAGAAAGATCGACACTACGAGTTAGTTTCTCATGTAACTTGGGAAAAAGGTTAGGAAGTTGATAGGATTATGCCTAAATTTAAATGTGTGTGTTTATATATACAGACATATATGTATATATATATGAATACATCTCTTTTTACTCCTTAAATACTAATTTTAAGAATCCCTCTGTAATGATATAAGGGTATATTAAAACACACAAGTCTAAATGTTTTTTATTCTTATGTCTCCAGTCTTTTTTTCCAAAGTGTGAGAGACTTGAATCTAGTTTTCTTCACCCCTCAAAAAAACTTGTTGAGCCTTCTACCTAAACTTCATACATCTTAAAACTGTGTACAAGAATTCCTGTGTACCTGTCCTTGCTCGTTTCCTCAAAATGAACTCAACTTTCTGCTAATACAGCTTTTGGGCTGGCCCGAAGGAGGCAACAGTAAAGGTTGCACAACTTATATCCACACGATTATTTTCACGTAATGTTTTGTTTGGGCCACTTTCTGTCTGCGTGTTGTTTGAGTTTTCAGAGGTTCTGCAGATAACTTGCAATTTGGACTCGTTAACTCATTAACAGCTTTCTCAATCGTGGGTAGAACACCCTTTGTGAAATGCGTCTTGGGAAATTTTTATAACATTGAACGTAGTGATATTTTACATTTTCTTCTGTTGTTCCAGTAAAATTTTGCCAAGAACAAAGTACACACTATTGCCAAAAACCCCAGTCTGCCTTCCTTCATTTTAAATGTGTTCCGAAATTCTCCTGCTTTCCATATATTGATGTTTTACGTGTGTGTATTTACAGCTGTAAAACTATATGCGTAACTAATCAAAAGCAAGTTTGGTTTAAATTCCACAAAAATGTCATTATAACCCGATTCTTATTTTCTCTAGAATTAATGCCTATGCAAAACAATTTAAGTATAATGCAATCTTTGCAATGCTGCATAATATTGGTATATATTTTGCACAGGCAGAAATTTGCTTCGAAGCAGATGTGAAATGAGTAATCATGTCTTGGCGACAAAGTTTCTTCAGTCTTGTCACTCGTTTGTAAAATGAGTGACAGAATGTTAGACTCTCCCCAAAACAGCAGAGTATCAGTGTACAAGAAAATCATGCAGGAATGTTCTGAGTCCATCAACAAATGCCGGGTTTTTTTATTATTTCAAAGCAGAGGAGCTTTCATTTTAATGTTGTTAGGACTATTCCTCTGAGCTCTGCAGTATCTGTAGCTGTGGAACTCACAGTATTGGGGGCTTCTAAATCAGCACTGAACGTGATCATAAGATGTACATTTCCAGAAATTTGGAAATTCATTGTCAAGTTAGAAATAATCTTTTTTTTCTTTATAATGAAAACTTGTAACTGGTTCTCCATAGAAGCAGCTCAGGAATTTTTTTTGTTAATTTTTTTTCTTGTTGAATTAAGTGCAGTTTCTCTCCAGTGTTTGGTCTGGCCTTTGTCACTGCTCCCAAAGCTTTTCCTTGGACCTCCTGCTGTCTCTGGCCACGTTACTCTTTGGGCTGAGCCCAAGAATTATGTTAGTGGCCTTCCCCCAAATCACAAACCTAAATGTGTTGACAAGTGAGTATTTCACGATCAGACGGATGACACACTGGTAGACTGCCACACACTCCACCCACTCTCATGACGAGCCTGTGCTGCGTAGCTCCTTGCACGTTGTATTTGACTTCAAGCAAGAAAACTTGCAGCCCAGAAAGCCAATCGTGTCCTGGGCTGCATCAAGAGGTGCATGGCCAGCAGGGCGAGGGAGGGCATTCTCCCCCTCTGCTCCACTCTTGTGAGACCCCCCCTGGAGTGCTGCGTCCAGTTCTGGAGCCCACAGCACAAGAGAGATGGGGACGTGCTGGAGCGTGTCCAGAGAAGGACCACAAGGATGCTCAGAGGGCTGGAGCCCCTCTCCTGTGCAGACAGACTGAGAGAGTTGGGGCTGTTCAGTCTGCAGAAAAGAAGGCTCCAAGGAGACCTTGTTGTGGCTTCCAGTATCTCAAGGGGGCTACAAGAAAACTGTGGAGGGGCTTGTGAGGATGTCGGGCAGTGACAGGACTCGAGGGAATGGATTGAAGCCAGAGATGGGTCAGTTCAGATTGGACATGAGGAAGAAGTTCTTCCCCATGAGGGTGGGGAGACCCTGGCACAGGTTGCCCAGAGAGGGGGTGGCAGCCCCATCCCTGGGAGTTTTTAAGGCCAGGCTGGATGCGGCTCTGGGCAGCCTGATCTAGTGGGGGATGTCCCTGTCCATGGCGGGGGGTTGGAACTGGATGATCTTTAAGGTCCCTTCCAACCCTGACAATTCTATGATTCTGTGAAAACCAACTTCTATGTATTTTACAGACGTCTGGTCTCGAGGAGCAACTTCTTCAGCCTTGTTTTTACTGTGCACTTCATGTACCAAGAGCATAGCTATATCCAAATCATACCTTAGAAATTTTGCCAGTTGTGACGATAATCAGTTGTTCCGTGCATTTTTCATCTTTCATGATGCTTTGTTATATAAGCAATTTTGCTGTGTTTCTGTACCTGTCTCAGGTGTACCTGGTAAAGTATATTTTTGTGAGACAGCATAGTAGGAGACTTTAACTTTTGGGCATACCAGAAGTTTGATTGAATTTTGGTCTTATTTGCCACAGATGGAAGAGGACGCTGTTTAGGATATAGGTTCTTGCTGATGTTTTATTCATTTATATTAGCTTTGAAGAAAACTGAATGTATGCATGTGAATGGGGTAACATTTTAACAAATACGTGACAAATACTTCATCTCTGCTGCCTAACGCTTTATTTCTCAGTGAAATGGCAGAAATTAGAGCATCTTTTAATTGGTACCCCAGAAGACTTCTGTTCCAAGTCACCTGCCTTTGCTTCCTGCTAAAGATCGATAGTAAAAAAATTGTGACTGAAATTTCAAAAATTCCAGTTTTACTTACCTTGCTTTCTTTATGTTTACTTTCAGTAATAGATTTTTTTTTACCTCTTTCAGTATTTACAAATTTTGCCTTGTGAAAATAAATGCTTTAAGGAAGTTCAGATAGATTAATTTTTTAATTTTTCAACTTTTCTCCTAGAGGAGCTTTTGACACTTTTCTTTAGCATAGAAAAGGTTTCTTCTTTCATGGAAGGGTTTTCTTTTCAAGATAGAACCACTTAATGAAGAATTATGTTGATCTGTGTGGTGATTTTGCTGTCTTCTGCAGGAAAAAAAAGACATCTGTACCTGGAATTTCTAAAAGGGAGAGCAACTACCTTTAATTATCATCAATATGAAGCTTATTCAAATCTGAAGACTTCCCAATTAGAATTCTCCTTAATAATATGTGGCTCCACTACTGTGAGATGTTCTTGTAGGTTATAAAAAAAGGAAATTGTTTCCTCCTTATCTAGACGTGCGTGGTTTCGGATCAAGAACGAAAAAATTCAGTCACAGGAAATCACTAGAAAACGTGACTAACCTTAATATTTATTTAAGTCCCATTAAATTAATGCATCTGCTTAAGGAAAGTCACGAGCTCATTTCCTGAATCAGATATCTGTTTACTCTTTATGTTTGCTGCACTAGGGTGGAAATTACGTGCACAGTGCTTACATAATTTATTCCTTCCGCTTTACTAGAGATTGCATTGGACTGAGTTATCTCAGCTGAAAGTGAAAGGGAGGAAGATATTTTTCTATGGAATCACAGTGTATCACTCTCTATTTTCCTTTCTTGGTTGGCTAAGGTGATTTATCCCCTTTCAAAAAAAACCAAACGGGTGGTTTTGAGTTATCTGAGAAGATACTGGTGTGAGGTTTAAGCTGAGGACAGGACCCCAGTAGGGCATTTCCCTATTTTTTCCTGTTCTGTGCCATAATTTGAATAACAGTCCTGATTTTGCCTAACAAAGCCAGGGCTTTTGGTTTAGCACGTTGGCTTCCGTGCGGCAGTTTGAATGGGTTCATATTTCATGATTTTTATTCTAATAGCATCAAGCCAGAGATACTTTAGCCTCTTTCATTTTATGTGGGCACTTACTCTGCGGTGTCCTAAGTGTGTAATCCTGTCTGTAAAAGTAAGGGGTGCTAAAGGGAAGCAAATGTTTTCAACCTTTTCACCAAAGAAAAAGTTTTTGTTGCGTTACTGATGATAATGATGAAGAAATCACACAGACCGGAGGGTAAAACTGGATGCAAGAAATCTACTTACTAGTAGTAGTAAGAGAAGTGTTAAAGCTCCGTGTCCAGATCTTGCATTTTCTCTCACTTTATTTTTTATTAATTCTTACAGGTCTCTTGTTTTGGGATTTTTTTTGCTTTGATTTTTAGGCTTTAAAAAGCTCAAGAACCTAAAAAAAAAAAAATAATTGGAGAATTTCTCTGGATTTTCTGGCCTGAAAACGAAGTAACCTGAAATTACACAGCAACCTAATTTCACTGTCCTCTCCTTGCAAGCTGCACAGCCTGACCCAAATCTTAGGTGTATAATGCAGTCCAGGCCAATGCCTGCTAACATGGTTTCACAAACAGTTGCTGCAATGCCGGCAATAAATTCAGTTTTCTACAGACGATGGAAATGCGGCGTTTGTTACATCCGTACGGACGTTGTTTCACGTACGGATGTTTTGAAATATTAGCCCTTTGAGGTTTATGTGTTGATACAGCTTTATCTCAGCAGGCTTGCTTATCACGTCAAAAATGTCTGTACAGCTTTAGGCAGGTGCTGTTTAAAAATCGTTAGTTCCTTTTTTTCTCCCAGAATGAACCTTGCACACGTTACCTTGTGTAGTCAGTGCAATCCCCAGAGATTGACGGTTCCTAATCAATAACTCAGAACTTACTGATGAGGTGAAAGATCTCCTGTACATGCAAAGTGTGCTTCATGCTGCCACCTCGTCTTGCTGCTGTGACCAGGCAGGAATGGAATGGTACTGGTTTTCCCAGCGAAGCTCAGCTGCTAAGAGGCAGAAAAATGCTATATATAGCACTAAGGCCTTTATCTCTGCCAAATTAAATTATATGTCTAGACATGTCGTCGTGAAAGGGATCTTTCTTTCTCTCTTCAGTTCTTAAGAATGTCAGTTCACAGCACCTACAAATGCTGAGACCTAATCTCAGCGTGTCTGGGTACTTTTGTTCTCCCTTCCTTAGCTCACCCTATTTTGCTTTCAGCTAATGGCAGCCCTACTTAGCAAAAGGGTTTTTCTTTTGAATTTACGACTGTTTCGCTTCACGAGGTTTTTCTGTGAGAAATTCCAGCCCTGCTGTTTTACCGATGCCTTTTGAGCCATTCTGCAAAAAAAAAAAAATTAGCCGTCGGTACCTGCCTGTAAATGAAGCTTATAGGTGAAGATGAACAGTCTGTGAGGAAGGAAGAGTGTCAATATTATATCTTTTCAATCCATCAGTATAAATTTCTCTCCAACTGCAAAGCTGAATTTGGCATTACGGTAGAGTATAATCACTGAGATGTTGCTTGATGTAGTTTCAGAATCTGGTCATCCTTGGAGGATTCCTGATGTACGTATGTGTGTGTGTGCGTATGTGGGTGGGAGTTGTAATTTCTTTGTATTTTACAGTTGCTAATGTATTAGTGTAAGAGGAATTCCTCAAGAAAGCCATCATTTTGGAGTTTCTAGGTAGCAGGAAGAATATATAATGGTAACATTTCTACCCTTTCCTCTGTGTTCCCTTTGTTTGAGGACATCAAAAAGGTCATGGCTTCTTTCAAGGCTCCAGAGTCAGCTTTTCTTCCGTCTGACCTGGACCTAGAAGTGAATATCATTTGCATCATGTATTTTGTCATCCACCTTTAAGATTGATTTATAAAAACCCCACCCCTCTTGCATGTTTGCTGAGCTCTGGTCATTTCTCCTCCACTTCTGCTTTCACCTTTTATTTCCGTGGTACTTGCTGCTGCTTTTTGTTCATCTTCATCCTCCCTTCCTTTCTTGTCCCTGGGAATTCCTCCATTAAGTTTGAACTCTCCTGTTCACCATAAAGAGTGTAGTTCCTATGGTTGAACAGTCCTTCAGCACCAAGAGATCTTTTTAACCTTCTTCCACCTCCTTTTGAAACCACTTTTGCACTTACTTTTCCCCTGGAATACTTTTAACAATTGTTTTCATATCATCATATCTTCCTTGGTCAAGCGACCAGTTGGAAAAAATACATTTACATCACGACGTTATGTTACCTTGAGGAGCAGAGCAAGGCAGTAATAGCACCTCTGGAGCCAGAGTATACTTATGCTAATTGTTGGCTTAGAGGTCCCTATATCTTTTAATCAGTTGTCCTATTATTACCCTAGAGTGCTTTAATTTTAAGTGAATCATATCAGCTGCCTTATCTCTAAGGAAACTGGTCTTGATTTTATTAACTTACAGGACAGAAGAATAATTGGCACATATCATTGTCCAGAAATGTATTCAACAAAGGTATCTTTCCTTGTTTTCTAATGTTTTTATCCTCAGAGACTTAAAATTCAGGTCCTGACCACTTACCGGTCATTAAAGATCCCATGGCACTTTTTTATAGCGTGGTCATCTCAACCCCAAGCATCTGGCCAAATACCAATTTACGTAACCGTTCTGCTTACCTAACATTCCCCACCACCACTCACCCACCCCATAGTTTCAATTGGCTACAGCATTATCCATTGCCTCGAGTAAAACCCAGTGTATCGTTCTGCACTGTCAGTCACCACATTTCGCCTCCGAGGTGATTGCGCTTCGCTGGGAAGTGAAGTGGTTCTTCTTTCTGATGCTCGTAAAGCGCTTTGGGATCCTTTTGAAAGGGCGCTCGCTGTGTACCAGAAACGTAATTCACCATCCCTCTATATATCTCAGGCTTCCCCTAGTTACAAAAGCATGTTTGATTTAGAGTTGGGCGAACCTACTTGGTGGAAATAACGCTCCCGACCCTCTAATCTGACAAGGAACCTTTTGTCAAAGGTTGTAAAGTTCGACTGATTGCTTGCTGGGCTTTTTGTGCTGTTGGTTTGGTTTATTTTCACATTCGTTGGTACTTCCAGATTGGAACTGTGGGAGTTCTTCAGGTTGGGAATTCAAAATACAATGAAAAATGCGGTTCTTGTTATGGTCGATCCACTGTGGCAGGAGGGTCAAATTAGTGCTCAAGGAGCACCTGAGCTTTGTGGTGTTTACCCGGCTATTCGAACACTTGAAGGTTCGCCCATCGCTAATTTTGACTGTATTTTGCATTATTTCTTCGCAAAAAGTCTCGGAATATTGAAAAAAAAAAATGCTGTGCTCCATCTCTGATATCAGTGTGGTACGTGCAGAAGGTGACACTTTGCCCTAGAAGATAGGTTAGAGTATTACTAAGTGGTTTTTTTTCTGCCCAGCATCACTAATCTTACTAACTACTGCCAAGATTACCAGACACCCGCAGCAGTTTGCTGTGTTAAGAAATGAGAAGTGACAAAAGAATCAGAGCAAAAAGTTAACTGAAGGAGTGGTGTCACATCGCCAAAACACGCCTGGATCTAGTAGATTAAAGTAACTTTTCTGCCATTTGTGTTGCGCAGAAAGAAAACGAGTGTGTAAAAGAGCACTCGTATTGCTAATATCGTTGCAGAGAAGATGCTTAAAGTAGCTTCGTCCTAAGAAGATGTGAACAAATTTGTTGGCACTAAAAATCTTTCCAAAGCAAGTGTCTTAGAATGCGCAACGTTGAGGTGAAAATAACCCAGGCTATGGGGTAAAACCGTTAACACACGATGTTATGTCACGCTTCCCCTGATGTCATTGGAACTAAAATTTCTATTCTTTTCTCAAGGCTATGTGAAACTGTAGTTTCCAAATGGCTTTGCACCCCTCTTGTAAGATGCTTCCCCTATTTGGTTTTTTTTTTTTTTTTAGACTTTCTTGGGATCGATGAATGCCAAGTGCCTGTAATTGCTTGTATTTTCAGGATGCTGAAAGTCTTACTGCTTGTCTGAGATCTTGTAACAAAAATGACAGCCAATTTCTCCTTAGCCCAAATACCACACAGGTATTTTCTACATAACTGCACTCGTTATAAGAAAATGCTCTCTTGAGATGTTTCAACGATCTATTTGAAAGCTTTTTTTGCTTTTGCTTGTATTATAATAGCAGAATACTCTTTTTTTTTGCCTTAGTTTTGTCTGATGCTGATGAGGCCTTCCTGGCTAGAACACAGTGTTTCCTCACCACGCACAATATGATGCTACGGAATTCTTGAGGGAATTTTTCTTGAGTTCCAGCTCAAATTTTCCATTTTTGCAGTGTTTCTTACCAAAAAAAAAAAAAAACCCAACAAGATTGCTTTCCCTAACACAGTAGAAAATTCAAAGATTTCATATGGCTTTGATGGAAAGCAAGCAAAAATAGATGATTTTGGCTGCTTCACATTGAGTCATTAAATTTCATCTATAACTAAAATACAAGGAAACTAGAGGGGTGCAAACTCACGTAGATTGGGGGGGGGAGGGAAGGACGAAATCTGACATCTTAGCAATGCCAGTTTTTATGCATCACTTGGCCAGATGTAATCACTCAAATGGCAGTGTTTCAGTAGGTCCACAGTACTTTTGTGAGTTCGTAATACAGTGCAGTGGGTGCTGCTGAAAAGCAGCTTTTCAACCCAGTTCTCTCACTGTGCCCTGTGAAATATTACGTAGGGTTTTTTTTTCTAATAATGGCAAATTTATCGATGCTGCACTGGGTAGTGCAGGAAGGTGCCCGCTGCTCTCTGATGGCTTCCAGATATTGCAGAATAACATTGTCTAGAAACCCACAAAAGTCACAGTCTGTACATTTTCAAAAATAGCCATAGTAGGTATTACCTGCATGTTAAAGCAATAACGTGGCGGCGTTATTCTTAAAGGGCAGTTTCATCTCTTATTTGGCCTCGAGTCTATCTGCATTACTGACACTAAGTCAGTGTAGCTCTATTTTTTTTTAAGTCTTTAATTTTATCCTTTAATCACACGATTCCCTTAGAGGGAAGGCTTGAGGAGAATTAGAATTTCCAAAATAACCTTCTATTTGTTTTCTACGAACGGCTCATTTTTAACTTCTCCTGCCATGCTTCAGATCTGCTCCAGATCACCTAAGAGTAGAATTCAGTTCCTCCTCTTGGACATCTTCTTGTCTGAGGGGTTTCTTTATAGCATTAATATTTTTTTTTCCACGGAACTGCCTTAAAAAAAATATATATATAGTCACGAGTGCTGCCCATTGAAACAACTGTTCAATGCACATTTGATGTGATTACACTCTGTGTATTTTTCCTTGCTTGAAATTGCAGATCTCTGATATTCCAGCGCCCAGACCTCCACAGCATGCGCTGTATTTATGAAATTTGTTAGCGCTGGGGAATGGAGATCCCGCATAAGTACAGTTGAGACTGTGTCGATGCCTTTTGGAATACAGGGACTGAAAACGTGCGTTCTCTTGTGCAGTGCTCTGGGCCCTGTTTTAGAGAGACAGAGACCTTGTGACTACCTGAAGGTTGTGTCAGAGCAGAAGCTTTCACTGAAAGAAGAAAAACCAAAATGAAGCAGACCCTTTTCAATTGGATTTCCCTGAAATGTTCAGTATTTACCCCAAATAACCCTACCCAGTGGCAGAATCCCACTTGCAGGAGCTGAGCATGTACTTAATTTCCAGGTGTTGCTTCTGCTCGCTAGGGGAATGCCGTTCCTTCCATTCTCCTGGCCTGATTGAGTTCACAGACAAATGACAATAAAGATAGTCAAGTCTTTTAGACACCCAATGGGTTGGCCAGGTTAGACGTAGCCCTTGCCAGCACGGCTTCGCTTCGCCGCGTCTTTTCTCTCCCGTTAAATCCGCTTTCTCCCTTTTTTACAGATGGATCCGCATGAAAACATTTTGTTGAGCACGCTTGAAATTAAAAACGAGATGGCTGCCTCCGAGGCTGTGATGGGGCTTGGGGACCCTAGGAGCACGATGCTGGCCTATGACACTTCGAGCATCCAGTACCGGAAAGCCGGGTTACCCCGACACAGCTTTGGTCGCAACGCCCTGGAGCGACACGTGGCACAGAAGAAAAGCAGGCTACGGAGACGCGCCTCGCAGCTGAAAATCACCATTCCTGACTTGACTGACGTAAACGCCATAGATCGATGGTCGCGCATATTCTTCCCTGTCGTTTTTTCCTTCTTCAACATTGTCTATTGGCTTTACTATGTGAACTAAGAAACAAAGCCACGGAGGAAGCAAGGACTGGATTTCTCTTCAAATCGGTTGTACAGCCAAAAGTGGGACTTAGAAAAATTCTATTCAGGACAAAAAGTTATTTTAAAACACCTTAGTTGCTGGCCCACTCTATGGTCTGTTTTTATAACGTTTTGGTTGTATCGGCTAAATCCTAAACATATTAAGTTGAAGTATGGACATACCCCCTTACCAAAATGTAAGTGCATTTTGAGAGTGAAGGCAAATTGGATTTTGACAATCACTTCTGTCTCATCGTCCCTCACTCTGGTTTTTTTTTCTTTGTTTGTTTGTCCTATCCTTTTTTTTCGCTTTTTCTTTTTTTCCCCCTAATGGCCATTTGAGTTTAGGGATGCAAATTCTAGAGTGGTGTTTGAGAAGCAAGCTCTAGTTTCGACAGCATTCCCAGGGAAACTGCTTATCCAAGACCTGCACCTGCACTTAAGAGAGTGTATTAAGTTTTTATCATGCTTTCGAAACATATACGCTGTACCTTTTAAATGTGTAAACTTGAAAACAAGTAGTGCCTATCATCTTTCCAAGATGATGATGGTCAGAGGTTTCCCAACCGTATTCAGGTATTCCCTGTTATCTACTGAAAGAGCTAAACCTTTGACTGATAATATTAGGGTTGGGTGTTTGCACAGAAGCTGAAGCAAAAAGCACTCGTTTTGTTTGGGTTTTAAAGAGAGAACGTACGCTCACAGTCACAACGACCGCAGTTGTGCTGAGGAGAGGAACGTAGCAGTGGGATAAAACCGGTTTTATCCACATCGACTCAGAATGGGTAGATATGCTGCTTTTTATCGTGTGTGCGCGTGTCGGGGAAAGGAAATCATCCGTCCAAAGTGCCAAAATCGCTTGGTCAAAACGTAATTCTCGAGGGGGCTGAAGGAAACCGGTGGTGCCCTGCCCCGAGGGGCTGGGGAGAGCGCGGGGGCAAGGAGAAGGAAGGCTGAGTGTGTGTAAAAACGTGTCTGTGTGTGTATCCACACACTGTGCAATGAACGGTGTCGGCTACGGTACGTACCTTAGTTCGAAATACTCCCGTGGGGTTCTGTGATTTTCTCCGAGCTTGCGATCCTCCCAGCATTGCGCTTGAGCCCGTTGTTGTGCTTAAACACCTGGCACCCAGCTCGGCTGGAGATGCTGCGCCTCCTCCGACAGCCAAGATCCCAGCGTATGCATTTCAGCACAAAACACACCGACAGGGTATTTTTCTCAGTCTGAATTGGGCAATACCATTTCACTTTTTAATTTTGTTTTTCTTGCTGTACTGTTTTGAAGGGAGAGCAATGGCAGCTGCCACTTGAAGACCTTGATTGTGTTGTTGAATGTTTCCTGCTTAGGGTGATTTCGATTGCAAAGCTAGCAAGTTTCAGGTTTGCTTTTTTTTAAATTTCATTCCATAGAGCTTTACTTTTATAGGCAAAATAGAATAGACAAAATGAAATAGTTTTATAGGCAATGTCGGGTTTGCCGTTTAGTCCATCATGGAACGTTTTTCTGTGGAAAAAATAAGAAATGGAGGAACTATGTAAAAAGTATAAATTCCTGATGAGTTTTACAAAATCAGATCCCCAAGATCGTTTGACAGAAAATATTTCATGAAGCAAAAACCACATCTGTTGTATCTCTGCTACCTCTCTCCTGGGTACGTATTTCTGAAAGAAACTAGAATTCAAGCATCTTCCAAACAGAGAGGGAATTTTTCCAGGCAGATACTTATGCTCCATTTAAGTATTCCTTTGGCAATACTTTCAGATTGTTCTCAAGAACACTTCTCATAAAATATTTTCATATTTTCTTTGAATTTTTCGTTCTTGCTTTCAAAGAATCAGTTTCTACAAATTTCTTTGCTTTCTTTCCGCTCCCCCCCCCCCCCCCGCATTTGACAGTGAATGACGGGCATGGGAGGAAAACAGTTCTGGGAACTAAGAGGCCAATTTTCTCACTCGATTTTGAGCACGGCAGATGCTTATTTCTGCTTCAAATGGGAGAGAACAGTTCTGAGCCTGACGTGGGGTTTCCGACTGGATTTCCCAACACAATGAGCTTTGTCGGTGCAGCGACCAGTTAGGTAGGAATCGCGGTGGAATTTTTTCCCGCTTCGAAGGAGCCACGTCAGGATTCAACATTTCTCTTCCAAGCCTGTTCTTTAAAAATGGTATTAATTATCATGAATAAAAGCAGTCTTATAGTGTTCTTTCGTTCCACAAATCACTGCCGACTCCTTTTTTTTCTGTTGTTCTGCAGAAGCGTAGGGTGAATACAGGGAGCTCCCAGCCTGTTTGGGGTTGATACACATCGAATATAAAACCTTACAGAGAACGCCTTGACTCTCTGCATGGATTTACAGCATCAGCTATTGATGAAAACCACAGAGACTGAATCCTAGAACTGCACATCAGCAATTTATCTGAAGTTAAAAGTACAAGCCATAACGCTCTCTGATGTTGCTGGTCAGAGAGTGAAAGAAAAATGTCTGGTTTCTGCTCAGGTAGTCACTAGGAAAGATAAATTATCTGGGGGAAAGGAGCACTTTCACTTTTACTGTGTCCTTCTGGCTGTTAATATGTGTATAAAATTAGGGAAAGAGAAGGATTCTATCATTTTGTACTAAGGCTTAACACTGTGATATAAAAAGATGGGGTGAGAAAGACCGGCGAGGCTCAGAGAAGTGTCACTCGAGCCCGAGGTGAGCGCTTACTCCTCTTCGGAGATACTTGAGCGAAAGTGAGAAATTACGCCAACATCCACGAGAGCTGGGGTTTGCTATTGTGCGCTACCCGCCAGGTAAACTAGAATAAATTTGCTTTTACTTTAGATCTGACCGAAAATGACTACTCTAGATCTTTTTAGTCGTGGTAATTACTGGTAGCTTCACTAAGCGAAATGTCAAAAGTCGATAATTTAGATAAACCTTGTAAGATAATCCTAGTTGCACATTTTCTTGTTCTCTCTTAGACGTAATAGCCAGCAATTAAGGTGTTTTTCATCTTTGTGAAATTCATGGGCAAATTATGACTATAACATGGCACAGTTTTAATGAAATCTTTGAGATCAATCTGTAAATATATTCTGTACATGACTGCTAATAAGTATGATACACATTTTCAGGACTGAAAATTCATGCGGCATTTTTCCGTGTTTGCATAAGGAATGTTCTGTTTCTGTCCTATCGCAGTTCGATGACTGGGAAGAAAGACTCGAGCAATGACATTGTGCCCATTTCTTTTCTCATTCCCAGGGGAGGAAAACAGAGTCTTAGAGCATGTCACAGAGTTTTTCAGAGAGTTGTTTTGGTTTTTTTTTTCCGTTCCGATGAAAAGGACATCGAATCCAGAAGGTACAAAAGCACAACGCGTCGAGAAAACGAGCGGCGGTCTCGCACCTGGGGAAAAAAAAATCCTATTTATTTCAGACAAATATGCATTGAAATCAAAACTTAATTAATTTTCACCGATTATTAAGCTGTGTTCCAATTCTGGTCTATAACACAGCATTAAACATAAGTGAAGGGATAAACATTTTCCAACGATATGTGCATAAGGACATACCCCTGAATGTCTCTATGGACATAGGTGTGTATATACACGTATATGCACACGCATTCATGTGTTGGTATGTTAAAGGAATAAGCTAATAACAGTTTTCTTTCTACCATCAACCGCTGTACGAATCTATTTTTTGAGGAAAAAAAAAAAACAAAAAAGGAGAAAAAAAAAAAAAGTCGATGTATTTAAAACAAGAAGAAAACAAAACAAAAACCAACTTACTATACAGGGTAACCGGGCATTTCTAGATCAGCAGATCGATGCTTACCGTTCATACGGAGCATTGCACCGCTCGACATGACGATAGTACTGTACCTCCTAGCATCTGCAATTAGAATAGTCCTCACATCGCTTGCCTGTTTCTTCTCGCTCTCTCTCTCTTTTTACAACAGCATTGTCCACTAGTAAGTTTTCGAAACCAACAAATTCCGTAGGGAACCAGGAGAAAAAAAAAAAATGACAAAAAAAGAGGCAAAAATATTAACTATTTCTAGAAAATAATCTAGGGTGGGATGGCCAGGGTACAATACTATATCAGTAGTGTTCATACCATTTTGCTCTGTGTACATAGAACATACAACGTGAGCAACCATAGCGTAAGCTGAGCGTGTGTAAATATTATCAGGTTTCTTAAACATTTTTAACTTCTAATTTGTACTTTATGGTAAGGCAAAAAGCTAATTCTACTCATGGTTTAGGTTAATGTGTCCTAAAATTATGTAAATAACTAAATAAGCTGTAAATGAGCAGTCGATAGATACGGTAATTGTTTAGTGACTTTTTTTTACTAAGTACAATAATTGCAGTGCTCTAGCAGAGTAATTTAAACACCCTTTTGCATAAACAGATTTGGACTCCAGATATTAAAAAGTACAGAAAGTACTGTGGTGTAAAATAGCCGCTGCGGCAGCGTTACTGCTAGCACAATCGACTCTTTTTTTTATGGATAAAACATTCAGGCGACCGGAGAGAGTAGGCTGGCACTCAGTACTCAGATTAGTAGGAACAGAGTAGTTTTCACTTACGAAAAGGCACCTTTGCGTTACTCCAGCGAGTGGGGAGCTGAAGGAATCCAGGGTAGGTGAGAATTCAGCTGTCAGGGATTTCATTACAGAAAGGCTGCGTATTGCGTCTGTCTGGTTCTGAAATCTCCTACGGTATCTAAGAGTAGACATATATTTCTTTTTTTCTTTTTTTTTAAAAAAAAAGGATGTCTGACTGTCGTTATATAGCGTAGTCCCCGAAAGCCAAAGAATCTTCACTCCGTAAATTGTTTGAAAGGGAAACCTAGGAAGTCACTGCTTAACACCAAAGGTAAAGCTTAATAAAATGCACTAGGAACTTTGTCTAAATTTTTAAGAAGCAAATGGAATGTTGATCAAAAATACTGCCCTATTCTACTTTGTAAGCATAGTAATAATTTCAATATCCATTAATATGAAATTGAAATAGATCATCTCTACAAGAATATGCAACACTGACATTTCATAAGTAGAAAATTATTTTCTTTGTAAGTGCTTTGACAAAAAAAAAAAAAGAAACTTAAACGATGAAAAAAATCTCACCTCTACTTTCATACTAAGGGTTGTATTTTTTTAATGTTTTTCAGACATGAGGTCATCTATTCCAATTTGATAACATTTTGTATGTTTTCACTGTTGCTGTCTTTTGACAGATCCTCACCAGGCTGTATTGTTCATGGTCTGTCCTGTTACTTTCAGTTGAAGACAGAAAGAACATTTAAAACATGATTAATTCTAACCAGCTGACTATGATTTGACTTCTATCACGTTTTTATTTGCATGGGTGTTTAAATGGTTCTGTTAGTACTGTCTTTGCACAGTTCTGGTTTATCTTTTTTTACTTAGTACTATTTACTTCATAATGTAGTAATCATCAGCCTTACTAATGACCTTGTAGCCTTTCTTATATGCACATAATGCACATTTTCCAATGGCTAGAAAATGCAAAATACTAGTGGATATCATTGCATCAGATCTTCATGTCTTTCTCAAAAGGACTGCTAACCTCTGGGATATATGAGGTAGTAAAATGATGATTGTAAATGAGTAGCACATAAGAGATATTTTCTTGAATTTAAAATTATTGCAGCCAGTTTCAGCATGTAAATATATAATAATGTTGGCTAGTGTGTAATTCTTGAACTAAAAAAAAAATATAAATAAAGAAAACCTTAAAAGATGGACACGTAGTTGTGTTACGTTGCTCAGGATTTTTCTCGAAGAAGATCGCAGTTGTCTTCTGAAGGGAATATCTGTGAATTTGGGTCAGATGGGACACCAGCGAGCTGGGCATTGAGGGCATCTGAAGCATAGGGTTTGCATGTGAAGGGTTTGCCGTAACGTGGTCTTAATTCGATTTTGCTAATTTGTGGCGAGTTGAGTGTCTTGCGATGTGCAGTGAGATGCTTAGTGCTACTCGGTAAGAAAATGCTGAGAGGAGGGGGACAGGTGAAGATCTCAGAAGGTCAGCAACTCCTTCACCTGTGAATCCATCGCTGATGGTAAGTTGCTGGTGTCCTCAGAGAAACATGGTAGCAGCTCTGTGTGGTGGGATGGTGTTTCCTTTTACAGGAAAATGTCGAAACATGCGCAAGTGTGTCTACGTGGACTTAAGATATGGAAGACCCAGGTTCCATTCCTTCCTCTTCCTGTTTAGCGCCTGACAGGAAAGTCCTATTTATTGACTCCTTCAGGATTTAGCAGATTCTGTGGTGTCAAAAACCAAGCCAAGATTTACTACAAGAAAGATCTGGACGTGCTGGAGTGTGTCCAGAGAAGGGCCACGAGGATGCTCAGAGGGCTGGAACCCCTCTCCTGTGCAGACAGACTGAGAGAGTTGGGGCTGTTCAGTCTGCAGAAAAGAAGGCTCCGAGAAGACCTCATTGTGGCTTCCAGTATCTCAAGGGGGCTACAAGAAAGCTGGGGAGGGGCTTTTGAGGATGTCGGGCAGTGACAGGACTAGAGGGAATGGATTGAAGCTGGAAATGGGTCGTTTCAGATTGGACATTAGGAAGAAGTTCTTCCCCATGAGGGTGGGGAGACCCTGGCACAGGTTGCCCAGAGAGGGGGTGGCAGCCCCATCCCTGGGAGTTTTTAAGGCCAGGCTGGATGGGGCTCTGGGCAGCCTGATCTAGTGGGGGATGTCCCTGCCCATGGCAGGGGGTTGGAACTGGATGATCTTTAAGGTCCTTTAAAAGCCTGACAACTGTATGGTTCTAAATGTGCAGTCAGGCATGGTTGTGTTGCTTTTCTCCAACCGCTGGATGGTTTGTACAAAACTTTAGTGGCAGTAGCAGGGACCAGAGCTTGGGTCTCTCCCAAGACATGAAATGTCCACTAATACGGTTCCATTCTTGCCTCTTCTTTCTGTCCTAGTGGATCTTGAGCAATAAATATACTTCAGAATATGACTTATTTGCTCTGCTGAGGGAACAGGTCACGTCTATTAGTTTTTCTTGCTCCACGCCAGCCCAGGTTTCATAGCAGGGAGTTCATCGTTGTGTTTCCAAGCCTGGAGTACCGCTACACGGGGGAGACGGGGAGCCTTAGCTGTACGTACCCGCAGTCTCTGCCGCAACTTGATTCTTTGGTTGGTCCAACCAGGGGAGCAGATGGAGCGCCAGGGAAGAGAACAAATGGCTGTCAGTTAAAAGGCTGCCAAAGGCTAAAACTGCCAAATCCCTATTTTTGTCTGGAAGTGCAGACAGCAGTTGGTAATTCCTTTTGAAGTTACCCACCTGGCTACTCTCCGCTCCCAGCCCCATACCAGCACTGCTCTGAGGACCGAGCTGCCCTGTCTGGCTTTTCTGCGGTTGGGGAGCCCCAGTTCTGCCGAGAGAGAGCGGAGACTGAAGATGGGAAGAGCCGGCGCGAGTCTTGCGGCTGGTGCTGAGGTGAGGAGCTGCTGGTTGCAGGATGCTGGCTCTGTACCAGGGGCTGCAGAACACGAGAAGTAAAATACTCCAGGCTGTTACGGAAAACTCAAGTATGACTTCATCTCAAAATATATCACATCTTCCTCTGCAGCTTCTGTATTAAGCTGAATTAAGGTTCTGCAAAAAGATTAAAATGTCAGCATACTCACTTCATTGCAAGTATGTGATGTACCATTGGCCCTTATTTTCAGAGATTATTGCAAGCTAGAAAGCAAAGTATTTAAAAATTCGAGGCCGGCTTGTGATTTTACGGTATGAAAACTTTTATACTTATGGGTAGTAAGTATCATTTGCAGATTGAAATGCATTTAGTGTTATTGAAATGCGTTTAGTGTTACTGCATACCAGCAGGTGTAGTATCAAATCCTCTGGCACAAAAATAGGACTAGTGCTGCAAAGTATTGAGTTATTTATTCCCTTTAGTCTATTCTGAGCTTTAACACTTACTTCACGACTTGCGTAACGTGGCCCCTCCTTCATTCAATTTACTTGGCCTCAAATTAGAGACCTGAAGAAGCATTATCAGCTTCCTATTGGCAAACTCTACTCTTGAATGTATCCTGATAATCTGAAACCAGCAAAACATGTCAGAAATTATCTAACATCACCGTTCTCAACTTCTGAAAGGAAAATCGATATTTTTAAGGAATGAAATTAAGCATCTGTCAAATACTGAGCAGCTGCGAAAGAATCAAATTAAGGGAACTGGCTTCTAACATATTGTAAATGTTGCATATTAAATAAATGTAATGTTAAGAACTACATAGCGAGTATGTTCCCTAATGCAGATTCTTTGGTTATCAAAATTAATGACCAGCATGACATTATTAATTCGCAATGCTTGTTATTCTTCAAGGATATTCAGAATGACTGATTTATTATGATGTTCATATGAGCCTAGGCAAGCAATAAATTAAAGGAAAGGGTGGTTATATACAGAAATGGGGGGTGGGTATTCAGGTGGTGTAAATCACCTCTGTAAATGGGAATAAGCTTGCCTTGGCTGAGGCTCTGCCACAGGCCGTGTTTGTGTGGGGGTGGTTTCTTTCTGGTTTTGTTTTACTTTGAAGGCGAAACTTTTGAATATATCTCATTCACAGAACAAAAGTTTTTTTTCCTTCTTTCTGACAGGCTGTCAGAGCTGACATACTGCATTCATTTTGGCACTCTAATGGCTAAAGGCATGCTTCCAGCTGAGACCACTTTTTTGTCATTGTTGAGTTTTTGAATTTTCTCTTTTTTTAGAAAAGATATAGCCAAGGAAATGTATCTTCCCAAAGTTCGGGGTCTTGGTCTGGCTTACTTAGGTTCCTTTACAAATGTGCGGAAAACTAAAAGGTGCAAACTGTGCACATTTTCAGTGTTGATGCTATTTATTTTTCTCTTTGAGCAGAGATACGTGAGTATCTACAGGGAGGTATGGTCACACCTACTCTCATTTCTAAGCTTGGCTGATGTGTCTAAAGACTGATGCATTCCGAGCTCGCGTGAAGCTGGTCCGTGGCCTCTGAGATCTCCTTGTTAAACGTCTCCCAAGATCCTTTCTGAAGATGCTGATTGATCACGTCAGGCTTTAACCTTCCCCGTTCTGTTGAAATTTTACGGCGCTGGTTGGGAAGGTTCTGCAAAGAGAGGTGAGGCAGGCACAGGAGTACAACCTCATGCCCGTTACGGGGAATGAAGTCCTCTCAGCCAAAAAAAGGCCAGATGTGCAGCAACAAACCCACAGCACAGGTGTAATTAGGTCGATTTGGTCAATTTGGAAGGACCAGTGGGGTGCCAGCACTGAGGATGTATTTCCCTTTCCATGGCGTGCAAAGAAATTGTTTCTTCAGGTGAGAGGAATTTGAGAGGAGAAGGAATGTGGATAATAGACCAAACCCTACATGTCAGGACAGTAAGATTTAGCTGCAAGATTTACAGACAAATAGGATTGTTTTTTACTGTCGTTCTGTATTTTATGTTATGAAAGATTACGGCTTTTTTTTATTGCCCTTGTTGTTAGTCACCAGCTGAAGAAGAAATATGTGCCAAACAGGAAAAAAAAAAAAATAAAAAATGACTGAAAAGAAAGAGGAGTAAAAAAAAATAATAACAATCCTAGCATGGGGAAATCCAACTAATACCCTCCCAACCACCCAGTCAGCAACAAATTGTAATCTGCATTGCCTAATTTATTTTCTTTTCTCCCACTCACAACATACTTTAAAATTAGAAGGGTTTAAGACTGTAGGAAGGACAAATTCCTTCTTCCCTCTCCTTTCCCTAAATTTTAATGTTTACTTTCTTACACAAGATTAGAAACTTAACATGAAGACCTTGGCTAATTCCGGTGAATCGTACAAGCCTTAATTGGTTTCAGAAGGGTCTCCAGATCTCTCTAAGAAAGGTTAAATGATATTTATTTGCCTTCATTGCTACCCAAAGAGGTGTGATTACTGAACAGCTTTGACATTCAAACTAATTAAGGATGAGAGAAAGAGGTGGGGAAGAAGCCTTTATACAAGATCCAAACTAAAATTTGCAAAAGGAAGAAACCAAAAAAATTGGAAAGGAGAGGCAGATGAAAAGTAAGGGATGTTTTCTCTCCTGTGCTATGAGATTTTGCTGTAAATACAAGCTGCTTTTCTGGCGTAGCGTGTTTCTCTGCCTTTTAACTGCAGCCTCGCCATCCATCACCTGGATTTCCTATTTCAGATTGCTTACAGGGGAGGTAACATCTCCTGGTGGTGCTGATAGTAAAGGATGCCCGGCACAAGTCTATACTTTTTCCCTAGGTGTGCGTTCTACAGCTGACAGTGCTTGAAAACAAATACCAAGCCCTGCTCCCTTTACTCTGGTGGGCAGGCTCATGCCTGAGGGATTTCACGACGTATCAAGCACCTTGTGGATAAAACAGCATTTCTCTTTATTGTCCGTGCCCTGAAAAATGCATTAATGATTAAAACAGCAGAGGAAAGGAGGGAAGACCTTTCTCCTCTCATAACTGAGATACAGCAAATCTGTTGGGTCATCAATGGAAACATTTTGCTTAGATTTTGCAAGCACTCGTGTATTGCTGAACTGGAATCTACACCCTATGCAAAATCTATCCGGCGCTGAGAACAGACTTAGCTTTGCTCACTTGTGCCAGATTTAGAGCGAGTTCTTTAGTTCTAATGACACAGGATGATATAGACATTGAAAAACACAAAAAGTTGTGTTGTGATGCCCCCTGCAACCATTCTTCTCAAGAAGGTGAGAATTGTGTGCCGGCACTGTAGTGGTTTAAAAGCAAATGCTAAAGTAAAGTTACGTAAATTAAGTAAATTATGTAAAGTAATATATGAGTTTTGATTTTTTTTTTAACAGAATGTCTAAATTTGAGCTTTCCAGATACTTTTTTGCTTTTTGAAGAGACTAAATTTCTCTCTTGTGCTTTATATCCCCACAGATAATTGGACTGCTCAATAATTTCTGCATGGGGCAAACACAGTGTTCTTTTTTGATGTTAGATGAGTCTAGTTCTATCAAAAAATATGCATGGAAAAATATATGCATTGTGGGTATTTACTTGTAGACTCATAGAATTGGTTAGATTGGAAAAGACTATCAAGATCATTGCGCCCAACCATTATGAAAAAATGTTTTACGTGGATATTTTATATTAATGCAAGCTCCTGCAATGTATTTGGATTTAAATTCTTACAAAACATCTATCTGAGTAAAATTTTTTAAAACTTTTTTTTTGCACAATGCAAAAGGGATATTACCATGTTAGTACATTATTTAACACTTTTAAAAAATTACTATTTTAATATCTTAGTGGAAATGGTTTTCTTTGCTGGGAGATTCCATTCTTCCTTTCAACTGAAATATTTCTGTTTTCTCATATCAAATGTTAAGAGTTGAGTTAAAGATTTGTTTATTTCCCTGTGAAGATGTTTGGAAAAGTAAAATCTAAGCACATCAGCTCAGCAGTCAGCTTACCTCAAAGATTTAGATTTAGCATGATGAATTGAGGCAGCGGGAAAGGACAAGATCATCTAGCAATGATGCAACACCTTTTGACTTTCGAAGTCTGCATGCTCTGATGATCATAGTCTTAAAGTTTCTGATTCATTTTGTGCAATTTAAAATTGATTTAGGTGATGTTTCATTTAAAAGCTTCATGCATGAGCTATGCTGAAGGTAGAGCTCTGAGACCAGCTAAGGTGACTCCTAGGCTCCTGTGTGGTGACGTCTCTGCAGATTTGGCCTCCTCAACTCATCTCCCAGCAGGTAGGACCCATGAGTACGCGCCTCTATGAAACAGTCACTTGCTTTGCGCTGGGGTTGTTGCGCTCGGGTCACTTTACTCTGAGGAATTAAGATTGCCATGGCTTTTGTTGTGAATTTAGAAGGATGCTTTGGGATTTCTGAATATGTTTAATCATAGACTGGTTAAGGTTGGAAGGGCCCTTGAAGATCATGTAGTTCCAACCCCCTGCTGTGGGCAGGGACACCTCTCTGCCACCAGCCCAGGTTGCTCCAAGCCCCGTCCAACCTGGCCTTGAACCCTTCCAGGGATGGGGCATCCACAACCTCTTCGAGCAACCTGTACCAGTGCTTCACTGCTCTCACAGGGAAGAATTTCTTCCTTATATTTAATCCAAATCTACCCTCCCGCAGCTTCAGGACATTGGCCCTTGTCCTGTTGCTACAGGCCCCTGCAAAAATCCCTTCTCCAGCTTTCCTGTAGCCCCTTTCATGGGGGACTACAGGCTGCTTTTAGGTCAAACCAGAGCCTTCTCTTCTCCAAACTGAATAACCCCAGCTCCCTCAGCCTGTCCTCAGAGCAGAGCTGCTCCAGCCCTCTGATCATCTTTGTGACCTCCTGGGGACCCTTAATTGTAGAGTAGGTAGATCCACAGACTGAGCAGATACACTCAGTACACCTGTGTTTTGGAAAGGAGCACCTTGGAGCTGTTTCATCATTTCTCATATTTCTGTGCACGTTGTCAGGTCCTCGGTAGCCGCGAACGCAGCAAACAGCCACCCACGGTCTACCTGCAAGGACTGTGTGAAATAATGAAGTAACAGATATGTCAAAAACCGAGCGAGCCTTTGCAGACAGCTGGTGCCTAATTAGTTTGCAGCGAAGCTGAGGCCGGCGGAGCCCCCGGCCCTGCAGGGACCGCTGGGTGTTATTACGGCACCAATTACGATAAAGCGTTGCCGGCACAAAAACCAGCAAAGGTACTTGCTGAGCACTTGGAGAAGAGGGTTGCTCGTTATTAGTCAGCTGAAGAAGTGCGCCACATTCCATCGTGTTTGGTTTAGTTTCTTGCTCTCTGGAAGACGAAGGAGGAGAGCTTCCACTTTGGTGTTTGGTGGTTTGTTTTTCTTTCCACCAACCAACCGACCTCCCTGTTGTTTCTCTCAGGTAAGGCAGGTCTTCAACGTGATGTTCCTGTAAGACCAAGATACCCTGTTTCATTGGAACCAGCTCCTCTCCTGAGTGCTGGAGTTTATTGTGGTTAGTCCATTATAAATTGCATGGTGTCTCCAGGGACCTGTTCTGTACTTGAAATATCACAAGACTGCTGTCATGCATAATGCTGCAGAGAGCTGCTAAATTTATATCCACTAAAAATGTGCTTTATGTTGCAGAGTGACCCACTTTAACTTTGATGCATAAATGGGTTGCTTTTCTTTTCCTTTTAAGTATTATCCATTATTTTCTGTTTGTCCATAGTTTTCAACTCACGCAGAAGAAGCCCTTGGAAAATATGTTATTTGTGCTGGGTGTATAGTGTGATTATCATTATTTTATAAAACTTAGACATACTTCCAAATGCCCGTGGAGACAAAGCATGCAAAGGGCAATTTTGTCTGCCAGCCCATGTAAATTCTATCAGACTACATAAACAGACAACAGTGGCAGATTGGCTCCTGGAGCTTACAGTTTCTTCTGCTCCTAAGCAGTTTGCAAGTAGAAAGAAAAATACTGTGAGGCACAAGTTACTCTTACATATAGATAATGGCAGTTTACTTGGATAGTTTCAAACTGTGCCCCATGAAACAGTTTTAAAAGCTTTTTTCTTTCTTTCTTTCTTTTGTGGGAGTAAGAATCCTTCAAATTCCAGCCTGTTTTTAACTAAATTTTAAAAACAAAACATAGCTCTCATTCCATGTTAAAGCTTCATCTCCCTAGAGAGAAGAAAGAGAGCAGACTTAGGCTTCAAATACCTCAAGGATACTATATACTATAAATCATTATCTACAAGAAGTATATCCATAGGAATTCTACCTTAAAGTTTAGCATGAAAAACAAGTGGCAAGACTATTATGCTACTAATTGATATGACTTCCTGACCTGGTTGAATAGCAGATAATGTATTCCACTGAGTAGTCATCTATATGTGAACATATGGAAGAAAAGAGGCCAATAAAAATTTAAAAGATATGTTTTGATTTCTTTTGAACTCAAGATGGTCAAGAATGGTCACCAGCTCCTTTCAAGCAAGGTCATGAGTGATTCCACACAATCTAGACAGTTGTCCTAGATGATCGTTGTAGGTCCCTTCCAACTAAAATATTCTCTTTTATGCATGGGCTCCAACGGGGTGCATCCATGTGTGCTGAGAGAGCTGGCTGATGCTATTCTATTCTATTCTATTCTATTCTATTCTATTCTATTCTATTCTATTCTTCCCAAAAAAAAATGGTATGACATCCATTGGTCCTGAAAACTGTGAACTGATATGCAGTGATAATGGTACCTTTTGGACCATAAACTCAAATTTCACTCTTGGACAGGCAGAGGTGGGTGATGAAACTGTGTCCTCTTCCTCCAGATGCCTTAGCACCTTATGTTCTGTTTAGCTGAATCCTGGGTGGGAATTACATTACAGTGATGATCTTTGCAACAGTAAATATGAAGCTGTCCAAGCTCCTACCCCTTCTTCTTCCTTTGGAGTCCTTAAGAAAATAATCCTCACTCTGTCTAGAACACAGGAGGACTGAGAAGTTACTTAGGAAACCAAAGGGAAGGACTCCTCGCTACCTCCGAATGGTCCTTATCTTTCACCATTCAAAACAGTGCAAAGGTAAAAGTCTAAATGTCTTGAGTTAAAATTCCCAACTTTGAACGGTTATCCTGACCTTTTTACAACATTGTGTGTCCAGTCTCCTTACTTTTTAGGTAGACTTAATTTAGGTGTGTTTGTTTACCAGCGATGCACGGAAAGATTTGCATTCCAATTGAATTGAAAACACATTTTGAAAATGTAAGGGCGCTAAATAAGGTTTGTTAATCTGAAGACTTGAAGGGGTATTGAAATACACACTAAACCATACTCTGTAACAAATGCTTTCCCTACTTCAGTGATTTGCTAAACATTTCTGCGTTTGCATAAAAACACTGTTAATGTGCAGGTGTTCGCAACTTTAGAGTGTCACACTGAGAAGACATACCCAGATGAAACCCACAGAAATATATGCTATAAATATCACCATTTCAAATGAAGGTAAGTGAAAATGTCAAGAGTCTGGGACAAAGAGTTGTGAGGATTTAGAATTTGAACCGTTCCTTGCAGGCTGCGTGAGGTCTGGGAGCTAATAAGCTCCTCTTGATCAGCTGGACGTCAGGAAAGTTCATGCATAACCTGAAGGTTCATGAATAATAAAAAAGGGTGGGTTTTTTTAAGCTGATTTTAATGAATAACTAAAGCATTCATAGGTTAGCTTTTGAATGGAAAAAGGTTAATGTAGACTGTAATTACCAATCTGTGAAGACAACTGGAAATGTGATAGTTTTGCCTCCTTGTTTGGGTTACTCCTGGGTAGGAATTTAATGAAGAACCTTGCTGGACTCAGAACCACAAACATTTCTTGGCTAGATCTTATGATTACATACAAAGAATGCTGAAAAGGGGTCTCTTCAGCCTTTGTAAATATGAATATTGTAAAAGGGAATAAGAATATGAAACTCAGATTTAACAGCATTCTTTTGCTGTGAGTAGTAGTTTGCTGCTATTAGATACCGTAGAGTGTTATTTGCCAACTACTACTGAGTTGTGGCTCAAGAATTCATTGAATCAGCGACAGTATGCTGCGCTTGATATACCTAGTGGATTCTCCTTCCATAAATTAGTATAAGTAATTTGTGAATATATATATATATATATATAGTTCATTTTGCATGAAGATGTTGTTTTTTTGGGGGTTCAGTTTCATTTTATTACAACAGCAAATGTTGCTGTTAAGCTATTCCATAGCGCCCACAAGTTTACAGATCTATGTTGTTTTTCCCTTTCACCTCCCTGTTTACCTAACTTGGTTATTGAAGACACTGACATTTTAAAATATGTAAAACCACTGACTCTCTGCTGTACATTCAGTATTTGGTTGAGTTAAAGTGTTAACGGAAGCCTCACATTCACTCAGTTATAGGGGTTTTATTTAGGAAGTTGAAAACAAGAAACAAAAAATCTAATGGCAGACATAATATTTCACAGCAGCCTTATTTTAAAGTATTTGCTTGACAAAATGACTTGATAATATGTGATGGCCTGAGCTGCCATTCCTATGAAATTGTGGTGATGCAAACACGCACTGAAGAGATCTTCGAGACTGCGGTCGTGTGAACATACTGGTAATCAAGGAAGAGAAGACAGAAATGGCTGGATGGCCACGTCCAGGGTGTGCAGTGCCAGCTGGGACGGTCATTTTTACACATCAAAGGAGAAACCATTTGGTTTGAAACACTTTAAGCTTAATTTAATGTGACTATTTTTCAAAACCCTGCCTCCTGTAGGTGTCACCAGTTCAGTTGCACCTTGGTTAGCAAAAGCAGAAAGATTAGTTACTTTTACTTAATAATAATCTCGGGGTTTATGGTAATGAATATTGGAGCAGATGAAAAAAAAGGGAGAAGTGGCAGAATGATAGCAACTGCACTTTCTCCACCTTAAACTTACCAATGAGGGTGGTAAAACGTGCACCCTGAGCGGGAAGAAAACTGAAGGAAATCAAGGGGTGGCAGAGTAGGGACAATCCAAAAATTCATTTCACTGCAGAGAGAAGAGAATCCGCTGTGTTGTGGTGGTGAGAAGCAGGTGTCAAAAGAGGAGGGGTGATGGGCTGAAGATAATGGAAGTCTTACTAAGACCCTGGGGACATTTCCGTGGAAAAACCCTGTGTTACCACTATAAGAGTTGCTCCCGGTGTGCTCTGTGCTTTCCCAATTACAATTCTCAAGGCCTTAAAGGTGCCACCTGTGGCTCCTTGGCTGGGGTTTACCAGGATATTTGGAAATACAGGCACTTGGCTTGGCCCAAATGGCTTGGTGTGTTCCTCTACAAGTCATTCCTTGCCTGGAACTGCTTTTCCTTCAGTTCCCTGCAGCTACAGGGAAAGGTTTAACTCGTGTTTAGACAAGTTGCTTGCTTGTTTATCTTGGTTTGGAGGAAACTCGTGCTCCATGGGACTGTGCCTGGGTCTTGTCTTTGAGAATAATAGTCCTGTGGGCCACAGGAGAAGTCTTTAGAAACAGCAGGGAAGGCTGCCTGGAAAATGGAAGCTCTGTTAAATTTGCAGCAGTTTGACATTTGTTCTTTATTCCGCACTGGAACAAATTAAGACCGTGCAAATTAAGTTTGTGAAAACATCAGAGAGAGCAACAATGGAATAGCTGCTGGGAGCCCGAGGTTCACGGTGTTGTTCTTCCTGATTCGTTAACGTCATGTTCCAAATCACCCTTCATTAGTTTGATGAATATTTAACGTGGTATGGGAAGCGGCACAGAATACCAATGTCCCTGTGATTAGGACTTCAAGGAAGGGTGCAAGAAAGGTGGATAGTTGTCCCTGTTTCATGGAAATCCTTGCTCTGACTAGAAATCCCGGCTATTCCAGTGCAGTTTTGCTCTGAATAAACCTTCTTCATTACATGCCCCTGTGCAAAAATGCTTCAGAGGCTCTTTGTATATTATAAACATTTCTTTTTAAAATTTATCGGTATATTCGAATACAGAGGAGCAATATAGCTTTCTGGGAATGCTTTGAAACGCTTCATGGACAGGCACGGAACATTTCAACCGAAAGACAAAATTCTGTGATGAAACCGTATTGGAAAAGGGTTTAATCACACTGTCCCTCATCTCAAAGGAATGCAGTGTCTCTTGCACACTGAGGTAACACAAATTAATACTTTGACTTGGAGCGTCTTAATGGATAAATGGTAGTTTATTACTCATTCCACGTTAAAAGAACTCCTCCTCAGATTTATGGCAAACATATTTAAAAAAAAAAATCACAGAAAACCTGACGTGCCTGCAAATGAATGTTTGGAAGGCAAAAATAATCATCTCAATTCAATTCCATGGTCTGTAGACATAACTGAATCCTCTGAGAAATTAAATATACAAATACTGACTTTTAAACAGCTAGATGGATTTACTTGAATCAAGCCAGCAGTATGCAAGCAGCAGCAATATTTATCTGTTTAAAAGCAGAGTGACAGAGAGTCTGATTCTATCAGTGCGGTTTTTCTAAACAAGCTTCCGTTTTTTCTGAGTTTTCCTTTGTTTAAAGTGTTTCTCCTAAGTCATCCCATCCTGACGATATGGGCTACTCTAGAAGTAAGATGTTATTCATTGTGTTGTGAGGAAATCAGAATGTAGTCCAAATGAAATGGGCAATTTCTCATTTAACTGATATTTGGAGACAGGGAAAGGTAAATGTCCATGTATTCAGAATTCAAAGATACAATATTGATTTGGTTCTTCTTCTATGGATTTGTGCGGTCTAGATGCCGTAAATTTTTCATTTTATTTTAAATACCAAAATGAGAGACATTAAGAACTACCTATAGAAGGTATGATAAAAAACTCACCTAAATAGAGATTGTCCAATCACTACAAGCTGATATAGATGATCACTTCAACGCAAGACACGATTATTCCGTGGATATATATCTATTGCCACCTCATTCCATAACCCGCGATGTCGGCTACAGTAGCAGCTCTCGCACAGTGACCCTGTGGGACAACGTCTGGGCAAAACCTAGAAATCTGATTATGTAGTAACCCACGAGTCTTTATTATGTGAGTCAGGAATTGATAATTTGAAATACTAAAGTCTCCTTGGATTTTATTGGTTTTACAGGGTGCTCACTGAAAAAGGCCACATGCAAGGTGCAAGTCTAACATCCTATGACTTATTTTCACGTGTTTAATATCAGTCTTCTTTTTTTTTTTTTATGATGACTTTGGTGATGAAGTATTCAATAAACTCTAGACACAGAAGAAATTTTTAAATGCTTAGGAAATCCTATGCCATATCTTAATTGATATATTCATATTCTGCAAGATACAGATTTATGGATGAAATCATAATGATAAAGTTTTGCAGATAAACTTGGTATACTCTAGCATTTTGCTTTCATCCAACCCAAAGAAAGAGTCTGACTGCAGTAATTAAATTCCAACTAGAGTAATGTTGACAAGACAGGAACGATGATTCTTGTTACATATGCATTTCCGGAATATTCAATTTAACTTTGCAACTTTCTTTACAAAAGGAAAAAATGTCAGAAAACCTGAATTACCCCCATTCTCCTTGTGGTTTTGATTGGTTTTTTTTGTTGTTGTTTGGGGTTTTTTTAACATAGCTATAACTTCCTGCCTTTCTCCAAAGAATAATTTGGTAACAATGATTGTACACCAAAAGACCTGCAGCTGCACATTTAAGGCTAGAACTTTCACAGCATCAGTATTGGAAGATTTTTAATCCTAATGTGCTTTTGGATAGAGTAATTAAACTTCACAGGGAGAGAAAGAAGTGCTGCCAAAACATTTGAAGTGCTAACTCAGCAGTGTGGAAGACTTGGCATTTCCCACTGTCATTTTTCCTTCTTGAAGTACCATAAACATATGCTGAAGAAGTATTTCAACTACCTGGGAATAGTAGCATAATACACTATCAGTTCAATCCCTCTGGAAATTCTCATTTATTTTTCTAAATTAAGACACTGTGCTTCATGAGAAACTAGTGCTGGCCCAGGTGGTCATCACACACAGAGACACTGTCCTTTCCATCACTGTTACATGCATCTATCGCATCTGTCCTTTCCATCACTGTTACATGCATCTATCGCATCTATCCATCACCCTTTTTTTGGATAATCAGAATAAGACCAATCCTCTTGCCCTCTCCCTGCCAGCCACATGTTATCCTGCAGTTATCATACAACATGCTGTATTTCCGGGGAACAAACTTGAAAGTCTAGTCTTCTGCTTTCAGATTTCTGAATTTGTCCCTGTATTTAATCCAGGAAACAGCACTGGGAAAGGTACGAGCATATTATTGCATTTTAGCACCGATGTTTCCATTAACTCAGTAAGTCACTGAATTCCTGGAGGAGATGGGGTTCACGTATCTCCTCCACCATTTGGAGTGTGGGCGGAAGGCGTGCTTGAACTAAAGGTGTTAATGGTTTTGGATGATACTCCTCCTGTGAGAACAAAATTACTTCAGCCATCCAATTATTTTGTCTGCAAAAAAAGTAACAAAAGAATTTACCACCGTCCTTTATACAGACAAGCACAAGAAGAATAGTTCATTACAGCGAGAAGTGATTTTAATGCTTTCTGTAGCATCCTGATTTATTTTTCCATGCTTGCTTAGAGGCGCTCCCAGCCCTAAGCTAGTTCATATGAACGGGAGAGGTCCTGCTGCCTCCTCTTTGCTATCTTAATAATTTCTGTCTGTGTGAAAAGAAATGTCCTTTGCACACACGTTTATGGACTGTGCTGGCTGCTGAGTCTGCTTGGCCTTGTAGGAGCAGTTCATAGGACACTCAATGTGGCGTTGCTTCTCGGGGCATCCTTGCCTCTCTTCCTCTCTGTTAGTTACTTTGAGTTGCTGGAATGGCATATTAAGGATTCTGATAGAAGACCCAGAAAAAGCATAACTGGAAAAAAAAGAAAAGAAAAGAAGGCTAATGCTATCACCAGAGCACTCCTTCCATTTGTTTTGTATAAACACTGGATTTCCTTTATGTTGTCCATGAACAACTGTGCCAAGCTGCCTGCATGGTTCTGCTGCCAGAGAGAAATTAAGAGGTCCAGGTAAGCAGAAGGCAAGGGTTTGGGTATGAAATGATGATTAAGCCAAGTTCAAATAAATGTTTCTTCAAAGGAAGGTCCGTGTGCTTTTAGCAATGATGAGTCTGTCACTGGCGTAGCAGCAGTATCTCCTGGCGCTGCAGCCTCTGTGTATGGTGCAGTCTGTAAAAGAACTCTATGGCTTATAAGCTCTATTTATAAAGATCTTCAGGATTTTTTTTTTTAAAGATACTAATGAGTTATTTTCAACAGATGTTTTCTGAAGCTGAATTCTAAAGCGTAGTGTGGATTCAGCAACAAATGCCCTGATAAACTGAAACAGAGAAGAGAAAATACCAGTGATAGCCAACTTTTTGTACCAGGCTCGGTGCCAGCCCTCCAGAGCCACACAAAGCACCGATCTCCAACCTCATGCTTATGATTCAAGACACACTTCTTGATGTATATCAACAGTCTCTCCTCCAAATAATGTCAGAAACAACTTCCAGATGTATTTCCAATTAAGTTATTTTTCATTTAGACGTATTTGAAACTGGGTTTTTTTTGTTGTTGTTTTGGGTTTTTTCCTTCTTCTTCGCTGTTCACACCATACTGCAGGTTTGCACGTCTCAGAGCGGGAGAGAAATTGATATTGAGACGTGCTGAGAATGCATTGTAGTTACCAAGGAAGTGGTTTCCCAAGCAACAGTAACCACACGAAATTTGACAGAATTTCTTCCTCTGCAACTGTATCATGTTTGCAGCTTTGGAGGAGGCAGAGTGTGGGTAGCACAAGTGATTTTTCTCATTGCTAGCTTCACTTTTTGAAGCAGATATGGCGCTTTATCTCTCTTTGCCAAAGAAAGAGTTAACCGCAGTTAGGGCTGAATGCTTCTTTCTCTGTGCGCATTGGGTTCGGGCTTTTTATTATTATTATTTTCCTGCTAGCAGACAGATTGTGGACGTGCCAGATAGTCCTGCAGCATGTGGGCAGATGCTAGAGGCAACATTCTCAGCTGTTACAGGCTCGGTGATATTTACTGTTCAAGAAAGCCATGCCGGCACCTTGGTTAGCTCCAGCAAATGGGATGAGACAGTTGCCAGCTTGATGATGTCAAAAAGTGTAGGAAATACGCACGTGTTCGGTGTTGGTGGAGGGATGCAAACTATGGGAAATACGGGGGGGAGCAGAAGTCCTGACTATGTGTCAGGTGGCCTTGGTCAAATAAAACAGTATTATAGTTCTGTTTTCGTCAAGAAATGACAATAACACCATAAATGTAGATCTAGACTAACTCGCTCAATCCTTGTTCCTCGAAGGAAATAGAAAAGAACAGCTCCAACAGCCTAACGAGCAGTGCAAGTTAGTATATTTTCTTAACAGGAAATATGAAAAATTTCTCTCTGCTTCTAGGTTCTGTTCGTTGTTAAGTGGCAAGACACTGCAAAGACACTGTTATGAAGGGCTCAGTCCTGCCTGACAAAGAAACAGAGGACTCTCTCTTCAGTTGACTTTTAGGGACTAAGAAAATGTAAATTTCCTGCAATAATTTGTCTTAAATTCAGCAGCGTCTTTTTATATCCACTTCACATGCATGGTGGGATCTAAAAAAAGAAAATGTGCTGGTATTTACATGAGTAGAATCCCGAAGGAAGGTGTCTATTTGAAGTAGGAGGCATATTACTGTAATACTTATTTCAGGTTCATGTTGTGTTAGTTCCCTTACATATTTTCTGAAAACTTAGATTTCTGCTTTAACTAGGATAAAAAGATATTTTTTTTTAAGTGTCTTAAAAGATCATTTTTTTTAACTCTCACTTATCCTCTGAATTGCAGGTCACCATGGCTAATGGAACACTTGTGCTACAAAAACGTTTTAAAATTATGAAAAAAAACGTTGAGTATATTACGAAACAGTCGAGCATTGTGGAGGTGAGCTGGCTCTGTGCATACCCAGCTGTGATGGACCCACATATTTGCCCATATTTTTAGGTCTCCAAGCAGAGAGCAGAGTGAATGCACAAGGGAATGGTTGGGCTTTATTGGCTCTGGACCTTGACCAGCTGCACCAGGTACAAGAAGGCTCACAAAAAGCCTTGTTCTTTTCTGTTGTACTTTTGTTCCTGAACTACCTCATGCAAAGAACCTGTCTGTCAACGCCTCTTCAAGTTCCAGAACTAACACATCTCTTAGCTAAGTATCACGTCCTTTTCAGAGAAAGCTGCCTTGAGCCAAGCAAGCCTCTGACTTGACCAGGAGATACGCAGCGAGCACAGACCTGACGAGGTCATACATTTATTTCCAAGTTGTGGAAGTACTGAGAAAAATCTTTTCAGATGTGGTGGATGAAATGTTTGAGGTCTAGTGTTTATTTAAAAGGTTGGGATTCATTCATAGTGTGGTGTAACGTGTAGGGTAATACCTCTGGGGACTGAGTGATGAAATGCCAAGTCCTGGGCATTTTGTCCAAGAAAAAGCGATAAGAGGTCAGCCTGTTGCTGTAACTGGAGTCAATGAAAAGCTTTTCCTTCTAGAAAGAGGAGGACCTTCTCTTTCTCATCACCTCCTGGAAGGGTAACACTATCTTGCTGCTTGGGATGTTAGATAGTCTAATGTCTGGAGCAATGAGAGAAAGTTGAAGAAAATAGACCAGAAACCTCTGCCTTTGCAGCTAGAGAAGTTTCCTGTGAGCTAGATATAGAAGGCTTGTAACTGTCTTTCAGGATATTTCCTTCCAGATGTGAATATATACCTATGAATAACAAAGTTTTGTCAGAGGCCAGATGTGAAGGTTGATTTGAAATTTGAAATTCGGAGCGCTTTTAAAACTGGCACTCAAGAATTATTTGTCTAAGTAACCTGCCTATTCAATGTGCTAGCCACCTGTCACTTTACCTTCTCCTTCCCCCCGGACTCTATTCTTTTATCCACCACTCGTTTGCCTCTTTATATGAGATGATTTATCACCTGCTCTTCCCATTCTTACCTATCAATAGACAAGTTGCCTCTTACGTCTCATTATTCAACTTCACACTCCTTTAACTCCCCAAATTATGATCTACATTCCTTCCTGCTCACTGTCCCTTTCTCCCTCCCTGTCACATTCATGCTACAAATACAATTCAGGCATTTCTTCCAAGTCTCTCTTTCATTTCCACCAACTTGACCTACAGTCAAACTTATTCAATATTTTTCCTTCTTTCTTTCTGTCCTGGTTTAAGAGGATAGAAGTCTTCTGGGGCTGCCTGGAACACCTGGCAATTACAATGGCAGCTGCGCCTGTGGAGAGGTGAGGATGGGTCAGATGACCCAAACGGACCAATCAGGGTCTTCCTTTCCATGATGCTCAGGATATAAGAGCTCCTAAGAGGAGTTCTCTTGTTGTGCTGGGAGGATTGCTGTGGGCTGCTCCTTATCTCTCCCTGTGCTGCTGGTGTTCTCGCCTCCTTTTCACACTGCAGAACAACATTGTTCATTGGGACAGGTTGTCTTCCCCTGCCTCCCTGGGTGGGAGCGACACAGCACCTTTTCTGGTGGTTTTTTTGGACTGTTATCAGGACTCTAGGCATGGGTTCTCCCATCTGCTGCAAAGTCTTTTTTTTTTCCCCCTGGGACCTAGTTGTCATCTGGAAGGCGCAGGTTCCGTATTAACGTATTCTCTTGTATCTTTGTATATATTAGTATACTGCTCTGATATCTGTATGTCGTTTATTGTAGGTGTTATTCTCTTTTTCGTTATACTGGTTCAAGTTTTTTTGCAGCCTCACAGTCGCTCTCCCTAGTTCCCCTGTTGTTGTTCCCTGGGAGGGTAGTGGTGGGATCCCAGAGAGCGTCTATCAGAGTTGAGTGGCCAGCCCACCCTTAAACTTCGACATCTACCTAGTTATAACCTTTTATTTTTCTCATGGAAATCAAATAACACTGAAGTCACGTGGTTTAGATTGCTCACCCTAAACGCCTGATGTGAAACTAGTATTTTTATGAACTACCTAGTGCAGTGCCAAAACCTGCTGATTTGAGTGCATTATGGGAACAGGTGGTCCAGGCATAAGCAGCAGTGGGAAGCCTTTAACTAGGTATTAAAAAATGGATGCTTGGCTGGAGGACAATACCCGAGCAGAAAGGCAGAATTCATTTTAACCCCTCTTCTTTTCCAAGTTCTTCCCTTCCTCTTTAAGATTAACACCTTCTGCATTTGAAACATTAAAGAATATTGATTTAGTTACTGTTTTGCTAGGAACAGGGCAGCTACTGTCTCCTGGGAATTATAAATAAAAATCTAAATATGGAATCAAATATGATGGTAAAATGCCACCTTGCAGTGAAAGACTGACAGATCTGCTTTAAAGTAATTTCTGTTTTCTTTTGTTTGGTTTGTTATTTAATGGGACTTTATTTATAGCATTAGCCCATAATTTAATTTGTTTGATTTCCTTCTAGATGATTCTTTTATGTAAAAAAAAAAAAGAGAAAACCCCAGCTACAAGAGAAAACCCCAGCTACAAAAGAACTCCGAAATTTCTGGTAATTTTTTTCAATCCTCGCTAATACCTACTAAAGATAATAGGACTTTTGCATACACTGTGATGGAGCCTGTAGTGTTCAGTCAGCTTCTGCAGGATTTCTTGAGCAGGTACGGTGCAGCACATGGACAAATGACTCAGCTGGGTAGGAGAGAGGAGAAATGATGTTGTGCAGGATACCCTATTGTACTACGGACTTCCTCCTTTATTTCAGAGAAATGGAACATGCTCTGCTTTTTAGGCCTTTTTTCAAAGCAGACTGGGAAAGGATGCTGCAAGGGAGGTGACTGCGGGGTTTCTGCCAGCAGGGAGGGGGTGAATAGACAACCAAGCCTCCAAGGTGAGGGAGGGACATTGCCAGGGACCAGTAAAAGACCCTGTGGAGTTCATTCAGCCCTCAAAGCCACTAAATAGAAGAGGAGAAGAGCTGCCGTATGAGGACACAGTCAGTCACATCCAACTGACCACAAGGCATCCTTATAACAAGAATTATTTTGTTCTGGTTCACTGTGTTCTAATAACTTGCCTTCAGAGACTGGAATTCAGGGTAGGGGGCATATCTATTTCAAGGAAATGTGGGGCAGATCCACCTGAAGTCTCTGGCTATCTCAGGCTCCTGCTGTGTGGTATTTAGTGTGTTATGTTGGGATTTTTTTCCGTCCTCCATCTGCTGCCAGCGTTTAGGAGGATATTGAGATAGGTTGTGCTCTGCCTGGCTTGGCAGTTCCCTAAATTTTGTTGAAACAGTGGAGACATTGTACCAGAAAACAGTGACAGCCAAAACTGGGAACATGTGGCTCGTAGCTGTAGTCAGCTGCTTTAGAGGTGTGTAATTAACTACAGAGAGCCAAACCATTTTCTAGACCGTGGATCCATTCTGTCACATCCTCAACCTTTTTCCTGCACTATTTTGTCATATTACCTCTTGAACTTAATCTGAGATGGGTGAACACTTGTGACACCGTGCCCAGTAGCCTTCCTAAATGTTTTTAGAAGTATCGCATGCGTTGCTGGTACATCGCAGAAGTGCTGAGATTTGCAAAGTCTAAATCTGTAAATTTAGCCTGAACCCTCTATTATCCCAAACTGCTTGATTCCGTCTATGACCAGCAGTCCTAAGGAGCTACATACACTGGTTTGTATCTGATTCTCTGGCTGATTATGTGTGGTTTCCAGCTTCTGGAGAGCAAGGCTGCCCAGTAAGCGTGTGGTTCTGCAAGACTCTAAGTTAGCATTACAGAAGTTCTGCCATACACCCTTGCCTCTGGGCAAACAGTCCTTTTCCTTTGTGTTGTCTGTGCACTCAGATGAGAGTTATAATTGCTGAGAAATATCCCGCTCCCGTTTAGCTCCTGAATTTCTCCACCTTGCAATTCATTAATCGTGATTGCCGGCGTCTGGGAAGAAGCAGGAATGCACAGCCAGAGCAGGGCAGAATCATGGCAGCACTGATTTACACCAGACTTAAGTGCTGTGAGAAAACATCCCGAGGTTTCGTATCAGTACCATAGACACAGCAGTAAATTCTGTTTTGCTCAGGAGATGGTTGTCTGGTCACGCTGACAGGATGTATTGCATTTAAAGCCGGGAAGAGGCAGGCAATAGTCCTGTTGCAGGGTTAGACCCTGTACTTTGAAGCAATTTTCAAGCTGATGAATTCCAGCATCTCCTTGTGGCATCTGAATACGAGTGGGACCTCTAGAAAGAGCAGCTACCTGCAGGTACTTGCGTGTCCTTGTCAAGATTTTAGTCAGTGAAAACAACATCCAGGCAGAAGGTCTTTTTGCATAAGGTCTGTAAAACAGTTCTGAGCATTCTGTAAACATCAGGGAAGCGTTTTAATCAGCTGAAATTGATACCTTTTGAAATTGGAAATTCAGATATTTCCTTCCCAGGGAGCCTTCTTGCGTAAGTTGAAAGCTTGTAACTCTGGATTTACATTTGCAGAAATGCTTTGCAGCGACAAGGATTAAGCGGAAGATTGTCTCTGGGGAACAGGATAGCAGGAAGTAATTTAATGGGGTTTCTGCATACTTGTAACGCTGACCATTTTCTTATTTATTTAAATTCCATACTATTTCTTCAGTAGTGATGTAATAAGTCTAGTTCTGCTGTTCACCACAGGCCTTACATGTGTTTCAATGTTTCTCCTGAGAGAGTTGTAGGTGACCACTGATGGGTATTTTTCTGGCCGTGGATATGGTTCCTTACTGGAGATGGGCCTTGGTTTTATGACTTGTTCAGCCTGCACAGGCAGCCAGAATAGCTGAAAGTGTATCAAATTGCACATTTACCAAAATGCCATAGAACTTCTATATCCATGTTGACCTGAATTATTGCATCCGTCTGCTTCTTTTAATTCATACTGGATTTAAACAGTGACATTGTTTGCTGAACACCATTATTTCAGGGAAGCTCAAGTTCTGCCAGCCCACTTTTCAATGACTCCTTCCTCCCTAGGTGGAAACATCATCTTTCATCAGCCAATTAAGTAATTTTTGCTTTTAAATGATGAGGGACTGAAAAGAGATTGCTGATAATGTCTTTACACATTAAAACCTTGCTTGCTGAAGCTATGGTGGAATAGTAAAGCCATAGTAATTCATATATAATCTATGACATTTATGGTCTTTCATTGCATCTGGAAACAAAAATAAAATCTTATGAACACATTCAGAGATTTCAGGGCTTAAAAAACAGCATTTGTCAGTGAAGCCAGAAAGAAAAAAATGCTAAGAAGGCTGTTTTTTCCTAATGCAATAACAAATGTTATATTGTACAAAATATGAAGTTGCTGTTTCTACTGGAATAAGGTTTCAGTACCGTCAGTTACCAGAATCTTCACTTTATTGTCTCAGATGGGGTGGGGGGGGGGAAGTCTGAACACTTACAGCTGTGATTTCTGATCTTTCTGGTATGTTTAAAGTCCTCTCGAGGTACAGTGAGACTCCTGTAAACTGTATTTGCACTGAAGTCAGTGAGCTAACCTGATCTAGGTAAGGTGAAGATGTAAGGGTGAGGTAGCTCTTTTAATATAGTTTTAAAGCTACACTGGGAGAAAATGTCTTCATTTTCACACTGATATCTTCAGTTTCACTCCATGAGCAGTCCAGTGAAGCTGTAGTGGTGGGAACAAATACTAGCAGAAAATATGAAATGTCACAATTTCTGCATGTATTTTACAACAGACACATTTTGTAACCAGGCATACCAGCTTTGCAATCCAAATCTCTGGGCAGTTAACAATTCTTACGGATTTTGGTAAAGACTTGTCCAAAATTTGCCTCTAGAACCTTCTGGGAAGCATGCCGTTGCAGCATTTTCAGAATATGCAAATAATTTGTTTGCTTATTTTCCTCTTATTTCACATGAAGCCAGGAAGCTGAAGAGTATTGCTCTTTCCTAGCTATGTACCGATCCTTGACTCAGATTACTTGATAACCTCAACCCTTGTGGACAAACAGTTCTGAAAAAAAACCCCACCTGTTTTGGTAGTTTTGGTTCTTTTTGTCCTAGGCACACTAGCATACTGTCAAAGTGTTTCTAAAGCCAACTGTGATAAATGAGTGACGATGTTCTGCTACGACTACCTGTGATGAGCCTGTCACATTTTACAGATGAATCTGTTCGCGTTTCCTTTGTGGGTACCGTGTGCCTACAACGTTAGCCTGCCCCAAATTACAGAATCACAGAATGTCAGGGGCTGGAAGGGACCTCAAAAGATCATCTAGTCCAGCCCCCCCTGCCAGAGCAGGGTCACCTACAGTAGGTCACACAGGAACACGTCCAGGTGGGGGTTGAAAGTCTTCAGAGCAGGAGACTCCACACCCTCTCTGGGCAGCCTGGGCCAGGGCTCCGGCACCCGCACAGTGAAAAAGATTTTTCTAATGTTTTTGTGGAACCTCCTGTGTTCCAGCTTGTACCCGTTGCTGCTTGTCCTGTCAGTGGACATCCCTGAGAAGAGCCTGGCTCCGTCCTCCTGACACTCTCCCTTGACATATTTATAAACATGAATGAGGTCACCCCTCAGCCTCCTCTTCTCCAAGCTAAAGAGCCCCAGCTCCTTCAGCCTCTCCTCATCAGGGAGATGTTCCACTTCCTTAATAATCACTGAGATTCAGCTCACTGTGAACTCAGTGAACAAAATGATGACTTCTACTAAACCTCCTTTCTTCACATTCCCCAAAAGCCTCCCTTTATGTACAGCCATCCTCATTTGGTACTTGCTTCCATGAGCCTACTTTCCCTGCATAAATGGACCATTCTATATAGTGCTATTTTTCTACTGAAGGAAGAAGAAATAAACCAAATCTTGTTAAACAATAAAAACTACTACTCTTCTTATAGGGAATGTAAATCTTCTTCCTTGTGGTGGCAGCCACATACATTCTCTACCGTTTGTTCCTGATAGTGAGGGCATGCTCAGAACTTCGTAACGTGCCTTATGTTGGGAAGGACTATTTCTTTTGATTGTTCCCCAGACAGGCTTGTTTCTCCTAGAAGTAGATGTAAATTTGCTAATAACAGCTTTTCTCAATCTTTTTCAGGTCTCAGGTTAAAATTCTTGCCTGCATTAACCTTTGTAGTGCTTGTCATCAGGTAAGGTTTTTCAAAATACAGCTCTGAAAATTTTTCTGCAAATGTGTCTTCAGACATCAGCATCAGCTTTCTGCCGTGACATTGCTTCTCGGGTTAGCAGGACCGTAGAGGAGGTAAACGTTTGGACAGATATGTGTTGGGTTTCCAAGCACAAATATTTCATCATTCTGTAAATATATCAATGGGAGGAAAGGGAAAACACCCTCTTCTCCCCCACGTTGTTTGGAGGTGGACGGGTTGTGATTGTGGTGGTAATACTTGCAAGATGCGTCTAAATCAGCTTTTATTTCAGAACAGATTTAGAGCATTTTGAACCACATAGTGCTGGAGACATGAGAGCCAGACTGAATCTTGTCTAAAATAAAACTCTCGGACCACATGTAGTGTAAAAACTGAGGCCTCAACATCAGTTGTTTTGTTCTACTGGTCTATTGTTTGGAATTACTTCATAATGCAAATACAGTCAAGATTCCTTTCAACTTGCTGTTTAAATTTATGAACTTTAGTCGTCCTTTTCTAGGAAGCTGGGTGTTTTTTGGTAAACTCCCATCTATATAATGAAAATGCATTTGAGATGGTTTTAGCAAAATAATATATATATTTTTTTTAGATTACATAAGACAAATGATGCTGTAGAATACATGGCTTGACAATCTAAAAACATTAATCTAAACAATGATGGGACAAAAGAGAGCAGGGGGTATCTGTATAAGGATTGAAGTGGGAGTTACAGGAAATACTGAGATGAAAAGAAAGTCTGTGAAGGGGTTTAAAAGGTGTTGACAAATTAAAATAAACTTACTAATTTGTGAAAACAGCGAGGAAGGTGAAGAAAAGTCCTTTGTATAACTTTTCTCATAGTTTACTTGAGCCACATTTATTGTGAGGTGAGAAGACCACTATGAAAGAATTTTTTAGCCGTGCACTAAAGGTAAAAGCTCGTCACCACATTCACATACATCTCACTGCAGGAAAACTGATTTTCCGATTCCCTTTCTTATAACAGTTAGAGCTTCTTGGCTATTCAAGAGGATTTTGACACACTTTCCTAGAGAAAGCTTTGTTCCACTGCGTGTTTTGGCTTAGTTGTTCTTTCTTAAAAAGTTACAGCTTAATTTTAAAATAATGTCACTTCTAAAGCCAAGCAGTCAGTATCACAATTGTTTTCCTTCTTTCACGTCCTGACCGTCTCTTGATTCTATTACACCCCAAATGGAATCTATAACGTAAAAATGCTCTTCTGTGTATACAAGGGATGGCTCTTCTTTCAAGTAGTGCTAAATCATGTTCTTTAAGTGGTATTAGCTTGTTAATTCCACGTGTTTTCTTTGTGACAAATTAATCCACTTCAAAGCACGTTCATTGAAGAATTGTTCAAACAATAATTTATGAGTGGGGCTTTTATCTCGAGGATCCAAGAAATAATGCAGACACCTCCTGGCAACAGCAACCGCTTTCGTGACTAGTTTCTCAGAAAGATTATTCCTTAAGTTTTAAATTATAAGCTTAAATTTAGACTTAGCCATTTGGCATTTAAATTTTATATATCAGTATTTTTACTGGCAGTTCTCTATCAAGTGATCTTCTGCCCAATTCACAATGTGTCTAAGGACTGATGGACACATTAGTTAACTTTGATTTGCATTTATTATATTCTCTAGAACGTCTGTCTACATTTCATCCTTTGCTAACTCTGTCTACCTTATATTGCATACTTATATTACCTAACGTCCCTGAGAATAATGAAGATAAAGCATCTTCCAGAACAGTACTTACAATTACTGTATTTTTTACTCATATTTTAAATTGGGGGAAAGTGATAGAGCTGTTTGAAACACACATGCACTACATTAAATAGAGCAAAGATAATAGATGGAGCAATAAACACAGTTCCTGGGAGTAACTGCTTGCAGTAAGTCTTCAAGTAGTAAAACACTTCATGGACTTCCTTTTGTTTCATCTTGTGTGGATAACAGCTTCCCGGCTCAGAAAAACCCCCACATAATTTCATTTTTTGGTGTTTCGGTGCTGACCGAGAGATCATGAACTTGCACTGGCTGGGATTTGAGGTTTATTTCAGTTTAACAGAAACTCACATTTCAAAATTACTGTAAGTAACTTGTAAATTCAGATCCACCAGTTGAGCTACATCTGGCAAAGGATGTAGCAGAGGAGTACAACAGTGTACCCAAGGTATTAACCTGCTCATTCCATGTGCAAACCAGATATTATTCTGTGTTAACTCCTCTTGCTGGATCTTGTATTCTTATGTCTAAGGTGAAAAAAGGAAAAATATGACAAGATTTTGAACTAATACCCCAAAGTAAATCTAAGATTTAGAAGCAATTACAAGTCTGTTCAGTGGCAAAATTCATGTTAATAGCTGAAGTCCTATATCAATGAAGTGTTAAAGAAGCATAAATTGAGGACTTGAATTCAGAATTGTCTTTTTAAATATATATATATATATTTAAAAAAAATGGCCTAACTCTGGAGGTCTTACTCAGCTTTGCCCTAATTCCTAAATACTGAACTGTCAGAAAGGACGTATTAACAACTTCTAGTACTACAAAATGCTTGAAGGTTTTAAGCACGTATAACAAGGTTCTGAAGTAATTTCTTGAATTGCACAAGGATAATGAGATGTTTTAGAGACTGTCATGTAGCAGTGCACATTCATATCCATTGCAAAACCATTCTTACCTGTTGAAATATCCATTATAGAAATTCCCAATCCCTCCTCTCTGATTTTCTGATGTCTCAGAATACTGAGACTAATCTTTGACTCTGTGCATACAACTTCAAAATCCTTTTTTTTTTTTCAGTCATGATCCTACCAATTTCCAGTGTGTTTCTTTACTTCCATAGATTTTTCTTCCAGTAGATGTTTTTAGTTATGTTATTTTTAGTATTTGTCTAAATGAAGAATAATTTTGCTTCCATGGCTGTTAAATTGTTCCTATTTTTTCTTTTTTCCTTACTGAGTTACGTTCGTGATGAAAATTCCAAGAACAGAATTAATAGGATGCCAAAGGAATAAGGAATTGTGGAAGTTAGTTTAACAAAAGGCGAAATTTTGAAGGAAGTATTGTTTGTCATTTTCTTTTTCCTCTTCCATTACGTTGTGAACTCTATTAAAAAAAATAATGATCCCCAAATGTGCATTAAATTGAATGAATGTCTGTATGGTCACATCAATGCAATATTCTTACCCAGCATTTTGAGTGACTTAATTTTCCACACCAATTTGAGGGGTTAATTACAAACTGTTAGTGCAGCTGGGAGTTGTGTGCTTCCACGTGGAGCGTGCACAGGTCCTAGCACATAAATTCACACTTAAAGCTTTGGAGAGACATTCCCAAATCTCTGTCTTTTATTTGTTTCCTGCTGTGCCCAATGACTACTCCCATTCTTCAGATTCTAGCCCATCTTCAAAATTCATCTGTCTTTCCATTTGTACGAGGGCACCTGTACCCAATTTATTACAATGCTCCGTTCCCATTTCTTTTCTTCAACTCTAAAGCACTTTGAGGCTCTTTGTAGGGAAGACGTAAGATGAAGCTAAATTAAACCAAACTGAATTCAGCTGAACCTGACTAGCCTAACAACTTTAACCTTAACAAGAGAAGTTAAGGCAGCAAGTTAAAGTGATATATTAGACAGGAAGACACTGTCCCAAGCACTATTTCACTTTTTGTCCAAAATCGTCAAGGGAGAATAGACCGTTGAGAAGAATTTCCTGGATTGTCTTTGATTCACTGCTGATGTTATTGCTGCTGTTGAAACCTCAAAGAGCTTTTGGCAGTTACTATTATGTTCACCCGGAGACTCGGGAGGGTCTGTAGAGCACTAAGATCTCACTTAAACTGACAATAAAGGAGAAAATGACTCCAATGAACATGAAGAAGTTAAAAGGTATCACAGAGGAAAATAACACATTTAAAGCAAAAATACAGATTTAGAGAGGGGGAAATTTGGGTCCAGTTTACTTACATTGATTAATAGTTACCCTATTTATGATAGTACGTTGGATTAAGAGGCTTATTTTACACTGAAGTATACAGCAATTATCCTGGTAGATAATATATAAACATAATTTATTTTCTGAAGCTGAATAAGTGCATTTAAATATAGTGTGGAACTTGTCCTCTATATGCAGACGACATTAAACACGTCATGAATAAGTAAGTTCAGCAATTGTGAATGTTTCCTGTGAGTATATCCAATCAAAAACATCCAAACCCTTTTCAAATAATTTTTTTTTGCTCTACGGAATGGAAGATGATGCAAAAATATTAGTAGAGTGCATTCTCTCACACAAAAGGAGAGTCAGGATGGTTTCTCTCAGCCCTGTGAATTCCCCCATCCCCTCTTGCTCTCTTTCGCCATGACCTGACTACCACAGATTCAAAAATTTTGCTCTCTTGCCATGTCTTAGCTTTAAAAAGAGAAACTTTTTCTCAGCCATGCTGACTGTAACTGGTAATTAATTGTATGTGCATGTACAGAAAGGGCCTTTTTTGGCACAAAGGCTTGATTTTGTTATTGGCTTCCTCCTTTTTGCTTTCTCACAGCTTCCTCTCTCTTCGCTCTGGATTTCTACATTGTTTCTGTCACCCAAGAGCTGTGTGCTATTTATAATAAATAGGTATCTCACACACAGTTCCTAAAGAAAAACAAGCAAAGGCCACATCTTCATAAGTGTCATAGTGTGATCTCACATCCTTCAGGCAGATTACACCAATTTACTGAAGCCTTATCTGCTCTTCTTATTATTTGTAAGTTAGGCTAAACTGATTTGATTATGGAGTTGTTTCTTTATAAAAACTGTTTTAGGGCACAGGGATTGAGTTCAAATATTAACACAAGACTGAACTTGTTGTTGAGATCAGATTTGTATTTGATGATAGCAATTAACACAAATTATGTTAATATATGACAACACAACCCTTGAAATTTATGCATGACTTGTCATTAAAGTCTTTTTTCTTAGTTGCTTTTATGCATTGACTTCAAAACCGTGTGAAACCTTGGGCATATGCAGCTGTACTCTTTTTGGGTTTTTAGTTTATGCTTCTTAATGAGATTATTTGTCATGGTTTATGAAATGTTTTGTCATGAAGTGGTCATTTAACTCTTGTCTTTTAATTTTAACAGACCATTATCGATGCCGATTCGCAATATATTATCCTCTTACAAGCAAATTTAATCACAGGAGCGCTCTATTTCCCTCTAATCTTTATTAGAACAGTGGAGAGAAAATTCTGGCCCATATATTATTTAGCAAATGACTGAGTATTTTCAAAAAAGACAACAATTCATGAAAATCAACCAAAATTAAGGCTTTGTTAAAGAGGAGAGTAACTGAGTAAGTATCTGATGGTTAGTAAAAAGGTCTAGAAAGAGAATATACAAGTCCTCATGTATCAACATCAGGTAATATTTTGAAAATTTGAAGTTGTGCTTAGATTCTAAAAGAATAAATACAGAAAGTATCTCTGCTGTCATAGCTAGTCTTACCTCGTTAATATTTGAATTGGCACAAGTAATTTTCTTCATAACCATTTAGAACTTTCCATAGTTTTGGTAAACTTAAAAAATCATAGTTGCTTTGTTTTGCTCAGCAAGTAGCCAAGCAGTTTCAGTTTGCTTTGCCAGAATTAACGTGAGAATGTCTCCTCCTCCCATGTGCCTCAATTTTTCGCTACTGTGCCAGGCAGCCCCAGAGAACTTTTATCCCGGTGCTCTCAAACCAGGACAATTAAACTGAATTTTCTAAAGAAATTTGTATAGATACCAGTTTTTTTGAAAGCAAATTGTTTGGAATTGAGGTATGTGTGTGGGATTTTTATTTACAAAAATGGATTACTTCAGGTGACTTGTTTTTATCTAGGAAAGAGATGTTTAGGGGTTTTTTTCTCTATTATTATGACCCAATGAAGCAAACATATGAGACACCATTGGCAGGGTACTACTACACAGGCTCTCTAAGTTGCTCTTTGAAAAGTAACAAAACATGAAGCCAAGAAAAAAAGCTTTGTAAGGTCATCAGATGCCTCTGCACTGCCATATTATTTACTCGATAGTAGTTCAAGAAATAACCACTAAAAGCAGAATTATCTAGTGCTGAACACACAGGGAGCAAATAGTAGGTGCTATTTATATGCAAGCTTCTCCAAGTCTTTCCCGGCAAACCAAATACATTTGTGTAAATACCATCCTATGAGCAACAGGGGGTCAAGGAAAGAAATCTCTTTACACACATCCTGGTTGATTAGTTTTGATTTCACTTGTCCTACCAATGTAAGTTTACGTCCTCAGATGGTTGGAAAATGACGACTCCTCGAGTGCTTCAGAACCTGTCACAATTCAACTGGAGAAAGAAGAAAATGTGAGTAAAATTAAGTTCTAAGTTTAGAAGAATTTGGAACAAGGAAAGTCATCATACTCTGACAATTCAAGTAAAGCCCTCAATTTATTCTCCAAAACTTGCTTTTTGGCGACTGACATAGGAGATTCAAGCTCTAAATTACTAAATAAAATGAAGAAAACATCAAGAAATAGCCCAGGAGAGGCAATATCTGTATCTGAACAAAGGGATTATGTGACTGCATCATCCTTACATTTCTGCAGTTATTCCAATGCACAGAGCTAACTACCCTATTGAAATTTCTCCATTTTTCATTACATTCTTGAGTTTCCTTATTGATGGTGATATGTCTTGCATTTTTCTCAGCAGAGAAACCACCTGTTGTTCCACCTGGTAACCAGCTTCTAGAGATCTGCAACAGCAGCAACTGTCTCTTAACAGAATCAGTAAAATTCAACAGTGCTTCAAACACTTCTAACTGAATTCTGGACCTTTAATTAAAGTTGCAGGTAAATGTGGGTTTAAATTCAAAGGCTGGGGGGTGGGCACAGGCTCTGTCCTTTGGGAGAAACATCCTCTACAGGTGAAGGATGGAGTGAATGTCCCTGAGTCTGTGCCACCTGAAACTGTGATGATTACTGTAGTTAAAGATCCAGTCAACGTTTTTCATGTTGTCCTGGTGTGAGAGTACCAGGTTGAAAGTTTTCCAGGGCTGCGTGGACCACTAGGCAACCACAATGGGTGAGCAGGGCAGCTGTGCCTATGGGGAGGAGAGGATGGGTCATGTGATGCAAACAGACCAATCACAGTGTTCCTTCCCATGGTGCTCGGTATATAAGGGTCCCTAAGAAGACAGGGCTTGCGTGCCTGTTGTGCTGGGAGGGTTACTGTTGTCTGTGCTGCTGCTGGTCCTACCTCCTATTTTCACGCTGTAGAGGAGCACTGTTTGTTGGGACAGTTTGTCTTCTCCTCCCTCCTTGGGTGGGAGTGGTACAGCTCTTTTTATGTAGGTTTTTTGTTTGGATTGTTTTTTTTACTTTTATTGGGACTCTAGGCTCAGGGCTCCAATCTGCTGCCAAGTCTAGTCTAGGACTTCTTTTTTTCACTCAGGACCTTGTCATCTGGAAAGCGTGGATTCCGTATTAACGTATTCTCTTGTATCTTTGAAGATATATATATGTTTGTATGACATCATTGTTACTTTAAGTGTTATTTTTTTCATTATACTGGTTCAAGGGTTTTTCTTCAGCCTCCCAGTCTCTCTTCCTGGTTCCCCTGTTACTCTCCCCCAGGAGAGTGGTGGGGACATAACAGAGAGCATCTGTCAGAGTGGCTGGCCCAGCCTTAAACTTTGACAGATGCGATTGATTCTTAGAAGGTGAGTGACTCAAGATATTAAGATATATATACAGCTGTGTTCACTTACTCATGTTTTTACACCTGATGTTATTTCAACTTGAGGTGGGTGATAAGGTAAGTCAGATATCATACATTCCCATCTGGATTGCTTGTGTTTAATCCTGTGGACTGTGTTTTTTTTAATTCATGGTCAGAAGAAAGATAACCTTAAAATATAGGTAACATATGTAGAAAATTTGTTTTATGCACACTCGAAAGAAATAGTTGCAAAAGCCTCTTTTTTTTAAGGATGGCTTTAAAATAATGTATCAGGACAGAGCAAATTGATTCTGAATGCTGAATCACAGAAATGAGCAAATACTGAACTCTAAATTGAGTTGAGAATCAATGGGTTTCATTTAATAACCAAACATTTGAATTACTTATTGAAAGTTCCATAGATATCTGTACAAAGAAAATCTTAAGCCTTCAAAATAAACAGTGGGAAAAAGTAAATGCTATAATTTAAGCACTGTGTTTTCAAGATAACATGCAATCAGAATAATTAATAGAAATGCAAATACAATACTAGTTTCTAGAACAGCTTTATCTAGTGAAACAAATCGTTTAATTATAGAGACAAAGCTTACAACTGAAACAAAAGAATGAAGAAAGATTTTTTTTTTCTCCTAGAAGCTAGTAGGAATTTCTGATGATAATTTTTTTTTCATTAAGAAAAGTAAGATTATAGAAACTAAAACTTTCTGCTGGAATACACCTTTCCTTTGTTTTCAAAGATCCCTTTTCTCATCCTGAACATAATTTTTGATTAGCCAGGAGACTGACTTGGAGCAAAACAAAGGATTTCCCTATCCACTGTGTGTTGTAATTCCTAGGAAAGGAAACAATCTTCAAAGATTCGGCTCTCACTATAGCGGACTGAAAACCATGATGCAGGTTCCCTACAGCCTAAATGAACATCCAGATGGTAGGTACAAATCTAGTGTTGGTCGTTTTTCTACTTTCCCTTCTTTGTCATTGAAAGCTTTGAGAGTGGTCCAGTTTGTCATATATAGTAGGAATGTTCTGAAATCTCAAAAGTCTGTAGCAGTACAACTGCTGTCCAGCTCCCTTTTGCACTGTGTAATCTTCACTTTTCACAGTTCACTCTATCTAGGTTGTTATTGATACCCGATAATATTGTTCTGAAAGCTCTCATCGTATATACGGACCACAACGCTAATACAGATTAGGATGAAACACTGTGATATATTTCAAATGGTTTTGAGGTTTTAAGGGATTAGAAATCACTCAACAAGTGAGAAGAAACAATATGATCAATATGACTCATTTTGAAGGACTGATTACAGGTTAATGTTTAACCTGAAATAGATCTTATACAGTTTCTTGCATTCGTATTGTTTCTCAGCCGCCCTAAACTTAGTTTGAGTGCAGGCTACTTCCCCGTCCCCTTTACTCTTGTGGTACACGATGCTGGGCTGTCTGTCAGTATAAGGGCATGGCAGTCTTGTCTCTCTGATTTCAAATCTAAGCTGGCATCACAAAAGCAAATAAGAGCGGTGAAGACTGCAAGGCCAGACAAAAGAAACTTAACTCCTGAGTACAGTCTAAAATGTAGAGTCTATCCCAGCTTACCCAGGTGTGTTCCTGAGTGTCATGTAGGAGAGAAATTCCATAGCAAAGTGATTTCATCAGCTGTAGGCTTAGCTCTGAGGGTCCACTGGCACAAGGATAATCTTACAAACAGGAAATTAGTGACAGATCATTGTAGCTCGTTCACGTGGCTATCTGCAAGGTTATTGAGTTCTATCCAGCCTGCTGTGAAGGCATCTTTTCCATTTGAGGTTTCAAATTGATGTTTTATTTAGGAATTTAATGCAGTGCTTCCATTTCTGCAGTTTTATGTAGATCTTCCATTAAGTTTCAGCACAAAACAGCAGGGTTTTTGGTCAATCCCAGGCAACAATTCAAGCATGTTGACTTTCACTTTATTTCTAGTAATTTATTTTGTGAAAACCAGAACTGAGACATATCTAAAATCGCGTATACGCTTGTACACACAGAACTGTCTCAAAAACTACAAAAAAAAACCCCCATGAATTTTGTCTTATGAGGTTAGATAAGATAGGTAAGAAATTTACCCAGTAGACGTCTGACTTAAAACAAATTTGAGTTACTGACAGCACTAGTGGCTATGATTGGTACTCATTACCATTAAATGTAATGAAGGAGCAGGGTGGCTGATGGCTTTTTCATATCCTACCTGTCAGAACCATAAGTGTCAGGAATCTCAGCTCCCCCATGGGCTCTGGAGAAGAGTTTCCTCTTGCAAACGAAGACTTTTCTGCTTGCCCTTTCCAAGCTCAAGCTCTTTTTGTTTGTTTTGTCCTCTGTATTCCAATGCTAGGTGAATATCTTCTCTACTTCAGCTTGTCTTTCTTCATTTTCTTTACCCACCTATTATGGGCTGTTTCTCAGGCTTCTTGACTCCTTTGTAGGCTTATTGTTCAGACTGTGGTCTGGTCAGCCCATCAGTTTGTCTTGTCTTACTTCTATTTGATTATATTCTCCTTGGTGGCTTATGCACTACGTATTTTTCCTCCCTTCCTTCCAGCTTCAGGTCACAGTGCTTCCCTCTTCATCTGCACATCTCACTGTTAAAGCCTCCCCTGCTTTCTCACAGCAGTAAGCCTGGTTCCTTTCATCCTGCCTTCAACTATAATTTATGTGTAGGATGCACAATGAGCAGATGATCTTGCTTCCTCCAGTACACGGCTACACTGGATTTTAATTCAGACCAAACTGGAGCCAAAACTTACTCAGTACAAGACAGGGGTTGTTCAGGACTTGGCACTCTTCATATGCCCGCTCATGGAAGATGAATCATTGGGATTTTACTGGAGTTAGGGAGAGGAGAACAAGTTCTTGGCATTTGAAAAAAAGATGAAGTAAATCTGATTCATTTGAATTATGCTTTGAACATATTTTGCTTGCTCCTGATTCAAATCTGCAGATAAGTTCATCGTAGGGAAGATCTCTGCTACAAAATACTAACATCACAGTGAATGAGTGGCAATATGATGCAAAACCCAGCAAATTCCAAAGTCTCATCCTGTACTGAAAGATACGCATTTTTAAACTTTGAACCTCAACAGGATTCAACTTGTTTGTCATTCCTTTTAAGTTGTGTTCTCTACTTCAAAGTCTGTGAGGTGCTTAGAAGGTCATCAGAATTGAGGCTGAGCTTGTAAAAAAATATTTCATAAGCTTTTTATTTTGTTTTTACATGGAAAATATGGAAAATATTTTGCTCTATACTTTGATAAAAGAAACATTATGGCTAACAGTTACTTGACTATCGCCAGGAGAAACCATGATTTCAAACTTTTTATCACAGAGGAAACGTAAGTGACGGAATAGTTAATTTTTCTTTAAAATCACAATTCCATTTCTGGCTATATCCTGATTGGTTTTGTTGTTTGTACTTGACTGAAAGCTGTGATTTTCATGGATAACTTTTATTATTAAATAAAAACCCCCTTGTGTCTTAGTTTCTTTCTCCCACTTTTCTGTAAGCTAACCCTGAAATAGATTAATCTCTTTGCCATAGATACGCAGGGAAAAAACAATCTGTGCAACTCTCCAGAGGCTATGAAATGTTTAAAATGAGTAATTAATTCAAGAAGTCTTCTGAAAATATGAATATCACCCAAGATATGTAAGGATTGATTTTGTAATACTATGAAATGCCATAAATTATTACAGATTTTCAAGCTTCAATGTAATTTTTTTTTTTCATATGCAGGTGAATATCTCTCTGATATATTCATAGAATCATAGAATGTTAGGGATTGGAAGGGACCTCGAAAGATCATCAAGTCCAATCCCCCTGCCAGAGCAGGAATGCCTAGACTATGCCACACAGGAACGTGTCCAGGCAGGTCTTGAATGTCTCCAGAGAAGGAGACTCCACAACTTCTCTGGGCAGCCTGTTCCAGGGCTCCGTCACCCTCACTGAGAAGAAGTTTCTTCTCGAGTTTAAGCGGAACCTCTTATGTTCCAGTTTCAGCCCATTACCCCTTGTCCTATCAGTGGTTGTCACCGAGAAGAGCCTGGCTCCATCCTCGTGACACTCACCCTTGATATATTTGTAAACATTAATGAGGTCACCCCTCAGTCTCCTCTTCTCCAAACTAAAGAGCCCCAGCTCCCTCAGTCTTTTCTCATAAGGGAGATGCTCCACTCCCTTAATCATCCTAGTTGCCCTGTGCTGGACTCTCTCCAGCAGTTCCCTGTCTTTCTTGAACTGAGGGGCCCAGAACTGGACACAGTATTCCAGATGGGGTCTCACCAGGGCAGAGTAGAGGGGAAGGAGAACCTCTCTCGACCTACTAACCACCCCCCTTCTAATACACCCCAGGATGCCATTGGCCTTCCTGGCCACAAGGGCACACTGCTGGCTCATGGTCATCCTGCTGTCCACCAAGACTCCCAGGTCCCTTTCCCCTACACTACTCTCTAATAAGTCATTCCCCAACTTATACTGGAACCCGGGGTTGTTCCTACCCAGATGCAAGACTCTACATTTACCCTTGTTATATTTCATTCAATTTTTCCCCGCCCAACTCTCCAGCCTGTCCAGGTCTCGCTGGATGGCAGCACAGCCTTCTGGTGTGTCAGCCACTCCTCCCAGCTTGGTGTCATCAGCAAACTTGCTGATAGTACTCTCGAGTCCCTCATCCAAGTCATTGATGAATATATTGAATAATACTGGTCCCAGTACCGACCCTTGAGGGACTATTCCTACTAACTGTACTACTTTCTAACATTATTGAACCAAGTTATTTAAAAAGGCTAAAAGCATGCCTAAATCTTTCTTTCTCTAGATCTGCTCATGAGGTATCATTTTCTTGCGCAGATGCAATTCCACAGTCTTCCCGCTACTGCCCATCACTAGCGCTGAAGTTTCCTGGCTGTTGGCCACAGGGTGGGAAGGCACTGCAGGGGGACCTGGCCAGGCTGGGTGGATGGGCTGAGGCCACCGGGACGAAGTTCAACCAGACCAAGTGCAGGGTCCTACACTTTGGCCACAACAACCCCCGGCAGCGCTGCCGACTGGGGCAGGAGTGGCTGGGGAGCGCCCGGCAGAGAGGGACCTGGCAGTGCTGGGTGACAACCGACTGAACACGAGCCAGCAGGGTGCCCAGGTGTCCCAGCAGGCCAGTGGCATCCTGGCTTGTGTCAGGAGCAGTGTGGGCAGCAGGAGCAGGGCTGTCACTCTGCCCCTGTGCTCAGCACTGGGAGGCCTCCCCTCGAGCCCGGGGTGCAGGTCTGGGCCCCTCACTGCAAGAAAGACCTGGAGGGGCTGGAACAGGTCCAGAGGAGAGCACCGAGGCTGGGGAAGGGCCTGGAGGGACAGTCCTGTGAGGAGAGGCTGAGGGAGCTGGGGGGGTTCAGCTGGAGAAGGGGAGACTCAGGGGGGACCTCATGACTCTCTGCAACTCCCTGCAGGGAGGGTGCACTCAGGGGGGGTCGGGCTCTTCTCCTGGGCACCCAGCGACAGGACGAGAGGGCCTGGCCTGAAACTACCTCAGGGGAGGTTCAGGTTGGATCACGGGCAGCCCTTCCTCACGGAGAGGGTGCTCAGGCACTGGGATGCTCTGCCCAGGGCAGGGGGGAGTCACCGTCCCTGGGGGGGTTTAAGGAGAGGCTGGATGTGGCACTTGGTGCCCTGCTCTGGGCCATGAGGCGCTGTTGGGGCATGGGCTGGACCTGATGGTCTCAGAGGGCTTTGCCAGCCTCAACAATTCTTGCTGCAGGTTTGGCAATTCTGCCTTTTGGGGACCTGTGACTTGTTATTTAAGAAGGGAAGCAATCTCATTTGAAATTCACATATTTGATTTTGGTTTGGTTTGGTTTGGTTTGGACATCAGCAGTATGAATGGTAGAAAGAATCTTTCCTGTGTGTAAGGATGTCAGGCAAGTATTTTGGTAAAGCAGTTTGCATGCATATTTAAGTCGCTTAAGGGATTGGCATACCCTGATGGTAACTAAGTCTGACCTTATTTCTTCGATCACTTCTGAAGCTGTCTTTGTCTCAGCCTACTCACTGCTGTCTTGAGCATTAAACCCTTCTGAAGGAGATTTAGTGCTTTTATGCTTCTGTATTCCAGGACGTGGGTCTTTCTGTTTACAAAGATCCAGTCTTAAATGTAACTGAGTGTTTTCTTAGACATAGTCCTGTGCAGAGGAAAACAGTTCTGTGATGTGCATCCAAGTGCCCGGGGTGTGCTGGCACTTCGGTTTCATCTGGAAAAATATAAAAGACTTAGTACTGTCAAAGAAGGTCTGTTGGGGAGGCGTCTCCGTCTCCTCCCACCAGGGGACCCGTAGGAGTGACCTTGGTATTCTGTGTCCAGAACTTCTTGGTTTAATTTCTTTTTTTCTTGGTTTAACATCTTTGTGGTTGCCTTTACAGACACCGGTATGCTAAAGCTGTACGTACTGATTAGATTCCCAAAAGTAGTCCTGATCCTATCCATACTCTCACAACTGTAAGTATATATAGTATTTCCTGCCAAGACAATCTGTGCAGGCATTATTAGATCACAATTTAGTGTAACGAAAGTGTTATTTCATCCTGCTATGAATGAAAAAACTAATTCTCAATCTACTATTCACTTACTTGTTCAAAGAATGGATACTTAAGGTATCAGGGTATGATGATATAGCCCCAGTCATATAGCTCTCATTCATCACAGATGTTCAAGAGCTCCTATCACTGTCAGTAATTGATTGAATATTATATTTTATAGTACTAAATCCAGTGTTGCAATAAACATCTCATTCAAAGCAGTAATAGCAGACTATTATTCTAAGCAGCTTTAACCTTCCTTAGCTGTAACAAATTATTTAGAATTATTCAGGGTAAAGTATATAGGTGAGGTGTTAATAGAGAACCTGTTGGCCCAAAATACTGTTTTAATCGAGAATTTGAAATGCAGACTAGAGTAGGATTTGATACTGTAATAACACCTTTCATACTGAAGGCATTCTAAAGCAATTTTCAGTAATGAGCTAGATAGTATGGGTGCTCTGACTGTGTGAGGAATACAAATACGTTGAACAAATTGTGGCTATTGGTAAGCTTTCTTACAGAGACATTAGAGTATGGAAATATGTTTGATTGGAATGAAAAAAAAATTGCTTAAGATGCTGCACACTTGCCTCAAAACCATTTAAAAACAGTGGTATCCCTTTCATCTCAGTACAAGGAGGAATTAAATAGCTACATTAAAGTTTTTTCTCTTCTCAGCAACCATTTCCAGGGTTCCATGTCCCCTTTCCCCAACACCTGAAGCCTCAAAATTAACATACACACACACACACACACACACACATGTATATACCTTCACTGCAAGCAATCTAGGAAATAAAGCAGCTGTATAGCTAAATGCCCAATATCCAAACAGGGAAAACTACAGAAAGAGACTCAGAGTGCACAGTCAAATGTAGTGAACTTTGAACTTCTTCAGTTTCAATGAATGTTTTACTCCTCAACCACCAGCATAAAAGGCTTTGAGAATCTCACTGCTTCCAAGTTAGTGAGTGGATTTTAGCCAAAAAAAGATCTCAGAAGGTGAGTAAAAATGCTTTTTGTTTGAAGAAAAGGAGGAAGAAAAGATTCTGTGTTCTGGTGTCTGGAATCAATAGCCATACAGTGAAGATTTACATAATGAATTCTATTTGGGAGTAGGAGAGAGAAATGACAAATTTTTCCTGCTTGAAAATCTTATGCATTGGAATGCTTTGCATATTAGCACCTTCTTTGGCAATGAAATGTCTAAACTATTGATTTTAGAAAACATCCTCATAGCTCAGGCGAAAGTATGTAAAACATGGAGAGCAATATCTTCATATACTGCAATATCTGCACTAACTTCACTAGAGAAAAATAGTACCTGAAGAGAGAAAAGTCTTTGCTAAATACAAAGTGGAAAGTTAAAGAAAAGAAGGGCTTTTACTCTGATTGAAAAATTGAACTCAGTTTCAAAGAGCAACTTTAATAAAAAAATGCTCAGGAAAGATTATTTGTCCAGCAGAGATGGGAATATGAAAATGTTTTAGTTTCTACACCTGTAGAAGTGGAAATACAAATTTTTGGCCAGTAGAGCAAAGATTCTGCTATTCCAAGGATCAAAGCTTCCATTTTTACTTTCTGAGAAATATCAGTAACTCAGCCATGGATTTGGGCATACAAGTTTCTGTCATTAATATAGGCTAAACCAGACTGACTTCCAAATAAATTTATGTGGGATAACTACAGAAGAAATATAACCTCCTCTCTACAAGATACAGAAAAACTGGTTTCTTGTTTTGACAAATACTTTGCTCATCAGCTCAAGCAAAATTCTGGAGTAATTAGTCTTTAGTGTACTGGAACACCAAAACCAAAATTTCTTTGTTCCTTTAGCTTCTATTTACAAAATGTTCCAGTTCAAGCCCTTCCCACATTTGTAGGGATAGAGTGTAATGAATTTCAGCTAACTAAAGTGGATGATGTGCTCAGATGTCAATATGAAAAGCATCACTGACAGATACGGAAGTTCTAATATGTGTTTCTTCTCTGATATTTTCATCACGTGAGTGAAACATTTGAGTACTGGTAGAATTTTCTTGAATATTTGATTTGACTCTCCATCTTTATTCACAACCTATCTGAAATGTATCTTCCTGCATTTCTATCTCTTAAATTTCTCTTATTTCTGTTAGCTGGCTCACTGGAAGGACTGACAAAATGATACATAAGCATTCTGCAGTGACATGTATTTTCAGATGAGCAAGGGAGACTGAATAACCTTTTAGATGTAAAAAGTTTAAAGATGAAAGTGTATTGTGTGAGTTATTTGCCAGCCTGCAGGTTTTTGTAATAGGCAAATCAATGAAAGCTCCAAGTCTTTTTAGAGAACGTTGCTTCCTTGCATATTAAAACATTTGGCAGAACAGAGACCATTGTACCATAGTGGACAGCTGAAGGCAAAAGGAGATCTGATCTTTGACTAAAAGTATGAAAAATTAACATCGAATTCATTATTCTGTGTTAATTCCTGCTTGCTTAACCTCACTTTGGACAAACTAGAAACCCATTTGTCCGTTAGCTATGTGAACATCTGGAAACATCATGCTACAGTCTTGAAGGATTCGGAAAAGCTTTCAGTGGAGCATGAGAAATAATTTTAAAAAAGTGTTCCCTAAGCTATTAAACTTTCATGGTTTCCCCTTTTAATTCTATAACTTCATTATAGGATTGTTTTCTGAAAGTTTTTGAAGCTACTTCTATTTCTGTTGTTCCCATAATTACCTTTCTAATGGCTAAATGAATTACCTTGTAAATATCTTGTCTCGTTTAAATTACAGTTGCATTAATTCATATGAGACATACTTTGAGCTGGCTGTCTTACTTAAAATTCATCCCGTAAGTGCGTACTTTTAAAAATATACGTTTCTTCCAATTGGATCTGCTTGTTCTTATTAACAATTTTTGCAAATGCGTATGTATGTATGTACTGAGGGAAGGAGAGTTGATAAGCAGTGGTTCATCTCTAAGAATGGCACTTTGGTGTTCGCAAAATGTATCAAAAGCTGCCGTACTAGATATGAAATAATTTCCCCAGTACTTACCTATTATATAAGTAGTTCTTAAACATGCAGTACATTACTGCCTGCCTTATTTGCATTTGTCATGTTCCAGGGCTATTCCCTTATCAACATAATACCCTCTGCAGTTGTACTGCTTGCAATAAATTACTTCTGCTTTTTCTTTTCTTCTCAAGGTTATCCTAATCTCTCAAGAACACTTAAGGACACTAAGGCTATGAAGAAACAGAGAACGACAACTGAAGTTCCATTACAAGCTGGTAAGTTCAATGCTTTAACATTTGGTGTTTACAGAGAAGAGCAGAGAAACAATACGGAGACCTTGCGTTCTTGTGAGACAAACTATCCCTCTCATTGCACTCTCTCAGCTTGCACTGTGAGCAAAACACTGTGTAATGGTGACATGGAAAAATTTAATAATTTTAGGGCACTCCCATGTCTGGTTTTCAAGGATAATCCCTTTATTTGTATAGTGTTGGGATGGGAAGGAAAGCGAGAGATATGCGATTTATCTGATCAAATTACAAACATTTAAAATGCCTATTCTTGAATTATTGAAGGAATTGGGAGTGACTTATGCATCTAGCACTTAAATGTCTGAGTTAAGCCAGATCAACCCCACACTGTACGTCTAACTAAGAATTCATGAGTACAAAAATTAAATTCCTAGTCCAGTTAACAGAGAAATGTAGTTCAAGCAACCTAGAGAGAGTTCAGCCTTGGTTCTATGACTCTGTGGTATTCGATGCAGAGGCAATATACTCAATACTACCTGAAAATGTCATTTACGCAGGTATAAATAGTTTTAAAATCACAAAATATTTATAATTGGTAAACTATGGAACAGAATTAAACTAACACGGCTTTGGATATCACAGTCACAAAATGTCAGGGGTTGGAAGGGACCTCAAAAGATCATCCAGTCCAACCCACTGCCAGAGCAGGGTCACTTGCAGTAGGTCACACAGGAACGTGTCCAGGCAGGTTCTGAATGTCTCCAGAGAAGGAGACTCCACAGCCTCTTTGGGCAGCCTGGGCCAGGGCTCCGGCACCCTCATGGGGAAAAAGCCTTTTCTAATAGTTTTGTGAAACCAGCTTGTACCCATGTTTTGTTCCAGCTTGTATCCATTGCCCCTTGTCCTGTCATTGGACATCCCTGAGAAGAGCCTGGCTCTGTCCTCCTGACACTCCCCCTTGACATATTTATAAACATGAATGAGGTCACCCCTCAGCCTCCTCTTCTCCAAGCTAAAGAGCCCCAGCTCCTTCAGCCTTTCCTCATAAGGGAGATGTTCCACTCCCTCCATCATCCCTGTGGCTGCGCTGGACTCTCTCCAGCAGTTCCCTGTTCCTCTGGAGCTGAGGGGCCCAGAACTGGACACAAGATTCCAGATGTGGCCTCATCAGGGCAGAGCAGAGGGGCAGGAGGACCTCTCTCGACCTACTTGCTACTCCCCTTCTAACACACCCCAGGATGCCATTGGCCTTCTTGGCCACGAGGGCACACTGCTGGCTCATGGCCATCCTGCTGCCCACCAGCACCCCCAGGTCCCTTTCCCCTGCGCTGCTCTCCAGCAGGGCAGTCCCCAACCTATACTGGCACATGGGGTTATTCTTTCCCAGGTGCAAAACTCTACACTTGCCCTTGTTGAACTTCATAAGATTTGTCCCTGCCCAGCCCTCCAGCCTGTCCAGGTCTTGCTGGATGGCAGCACAGCCTGCTGGGGTGTCAACCACTCCTCCCAGTTTTGTGTCATCAGCAAACTTGCTGACAACACTCTCTGATCCCTCATCCAGGTCATTGATGAATACATTGAACAGCACCGGCCCCAGCACTGACCCCTGAGGGATCCCACTAGACACAGGCATCCAGCCAGACTCTGCCGCATTGACCACAACTCTCTGTCTTCTTCCCTTATGATGGGCTACATGACAGCCTAATATATTTATTCTTAAAAATGCAGAAAACTGCATAAGGAAGTTACTGGAGACAATAATTATGTAATCTTTCATATTATCAAAGTTATATTAATTTCTCTGAACAGTATCCAACTTTGGACATACTCTTATATATCCTCTAGTTTTCAATGTCATGGCTAAATTTCAGATAAATCATGACAAATCTGTAAGAGATTTCTGAATGTTACAGATGTTAAAATGTCATTATTTTGCTATTTTTACCAAGTATATCTATCACTACTCTACTCTCATTGCTTCATTTCTTTGGCTCTCAGACTTACTGACTGGGCATTGATTTAAAACAGATTAATGCATTTTTTTGACACCTTATGAAATTACATTACTGGCATAGCTGACTTGTTTAGTCCTCCTTTTTCGTTTCTCAAAACTGAGATAATGTTGAGGGTCACTTTTAACGTTGTTGCTGACACAAACAGTGGTTTGAGGTGCTTTTGAAGCAAAAGAATGGGGTTTTTTGTAAACGTGGTATGACAATATAATTGCCACCAGCTTTCCCAAGAAACACCTCACAATGTAGTTTTTCTGCTTCACAACTGAATCATGTTGCTCTGTCTAGAAACCAATTTACGTCTTGAAGAAAATATTCTTACTTGCGCTGCTTTAAGTCCAGTTAAACATTTAGACATTTTTTAATTGAGAGGAGGTTGGACAATGTAGTAACACTTTTGAGCTGGGAGTAGAAGCAAAATTAGTTGCTCTGGCGCAAGCCCTTGGCTTGTTATGGGGGAAGATGATTACTATAATTAGTGGCAGTGAAGATGTATGATTCTCTTTATGAAATGGCTGTGGATGATCTCCAAAAAATTATTATGCTGGCTGTCTAGCCAGGAAAATATCGAAAAGGGACACCTGTGCTCCAGATAGGAGCAGCTGTAAATACGCTGTTACATAAGCAGTCGCTGCACTCTCGTGTACTGTACTTGTTGCTGGAGTCAGCCTAAGCTGGAGAATTGGTTCCATTTGAGGAGAAAGCAAAAGAACAGAGGGGGACAGCATTTAAACAAAGATTCCTCTCCCTTCACTTTTCTTCCCTACTGCTCTGTATTACGTTTGTGCTTTTATTCTGGAGGTCAGTCTAGGAATCCGTTTTCCCCATTACTTGCTGTGATTCGTAGGCCACAGAGTAATACTCAACTTTTCTTCTCCCCCTAACCCTGCAACAAGTAATCTCTTAATTTTTATACAGAAAATGCTACAGCCTCCATAGGAAACCTCTGCTTCTGCATCTGTGCTTTTTTCTTAGTGATAGATGGATAGATTTGGACATCACTTTCAAGAAGGAAAGAGAAAAAAGCCTGGGTCATTGCTCCAATTCAATTTTTGTCTAAAAGCAATGGAAAGGAAAATCTCACTCATTTTGAAAAAGAAAATTTCTGGGATTTATTTTTTATTGTTTTTTAAAGAGGTAATGAATTTGTTTTCAGTATGTTTTAAAAACCTGCTGCCACAAGACACTTAGAAGAGCAGGCAGAGGAGTGATCAGATTTGTCATCTGCAGTGATCCTTAACTCTTTTGGGACTTCATTGTTTTTTGTCAGAGAAGCTGAGAATTTTTAGTGTGAAAAAGTTTTAATATTGAACTCCCATCTTATATGCTACCCAGAGTCCACGGAATTCCAAGGGCATAGTTTCAAGGTTGTATCTTTGGATCTGGGAATTTAAACTCCATATAATTTATGTATTAGGTATTGAAGTCCCCTTTCCAAGCTATGGTATCTGATCTGCTATGGGGTGATTATAGTGCTGTATTAATTTGCTCAGACAAGAAGTTTGTGAACAGAGCTGATCTGATATTTAAGTGCAATTTCAGCCAGATTATCTCTTGTCATGCTACTGTGACATACATTAGTAGTCCTGTATATCATGTATCTTCCAGCTGTACTTCCCAGCCATTACTGATTGCATACAGATTATTTTTCTCACTCTTACAGTGCTGCCACCTATGGTGTATAAAGAATGAGGAAAAGCTTGTAAGCAGTAATGCTGCATAAATAGTACTTTCAGACCAGGGAGAGGAAAAGTGTGTCCAAATGAAGATTAAAGAGAATCTGTAGAGAAAGAACTACCTGATTTGGAATGAAATCAGGAACCCTGTGGCTAATGAGCTCATCCTTGGGGGGGGAAAGAAAAAAAAACCCCACAACCACAAGGCAAGTTATGAACTCGGGCCCAAAAGTACAGGCTATCAAAAGTAGATCATTATTTCCATATATTTCATGAAATATCAAAAAGATGTTATTCAGCAGTATCTCAAATTGTGACTTAAATGACAACTGTAGGATAACATTTAACTCTGAAGCAAATGTCTGTGAGATATTATGCCATCCTTCAAAGAGGAGGAGAAAATCTATCTCAATAGATGACAGCAGAATCCTCCTGCCTTTCTTTCTTTAATCTGTTTCAAAGGCCAACAGGTATTTTGTAATAGTGCCTTTCTTTCCCAAAGCAGGCATTTTAGGAGCCCTTACATTTGATGCTCCATTTCCCAAACGAAAATCCCCTGCCTTGACATTGTTCAAGGTGAGCTTAAATAGGGCAAGACACATGCTGTTCTTACAGCTGTATTTGTTCAGGTGCACAGTTCCCAACTGCACGGGGCTGCCTGCTCCCGGTACCAAATGCCAGAAGACAGAAGAAGAGGAAATGGGTAGGGAGGAGAATTTTATTTAAAGGTCCTGCTATTGTTAGAACAGTTACAGTATCCAAAACCATCGTAATTAACCATACCAAACGTACGATTTTCTCTCCCTTGCTGCAAAAGAAAACAAATTTTACCATTGTTTCATGGTGATAATGTTGTAATCTGGCTGTATTTAAGAAAGAGGAGTGCCCTCCTCTTTCTTTCCAAAGAACTGCAGGCTCATCCTTTTAAAAAAAAAATAAATTCATAGGGTCCTTATTAAAGAAAATAAATGTTAATGGGATGCCTCTAGCAGTATAATTAAAACTTTCTGGCTTGATTAAAGTATGCAGACTGTCAACTGCTACACCGTAAGAGATTCTACCGTTGACATTTTGGAATATGCAATGCATTCAGGGGGAAATGTCCCAAAGGGGGTTTGCTTTCTTCTAAGTAAGCATAATTCATGACAAAATTTAAAGAAGAAAACCATGAACTAGAGTAAACAAGGCACTTCTAAGTATGAGCGAATCTTACTGACGTTCAACCAAAAATTGATGCTGTATTCCCAGGATAAGGCATGATACATTTATATATAAATAATGAGATGTTATATAAAAATGTATGTGCTACAGACAGCATCGGTATCTGGGCATCTGCCTCGCTTACTAATGAGGCTAAGACACTGGAGTGAGTCATGTTGCCAAGGAATATGTTCTTGTGTGCATTTCTGCGAGAGATTGCAAGATCTGGGCGTTTCATTCAAAAGAAGGGGCTTGAGAGGAAGGGGGCAGTGTGAGCAGGGGTGTGAAAGATGAAGTAAGGCGGTGGGGAGGGCAATGGGATGTGCAAAACGGTTGTGTGTTCTAATACAAATTACCCTTGCATCAAAGGATGAAAAAGACTCCCCAGTCGGGTCAAGGGAGAGCAAAAATGATTCATTTCTAATAACTTGCAGAGGCGGAAAATTGTTCACTTGAAGTGATTTTATCACTTAATTCTCTGTAACAGCCCTATTTTTTTTCTAATTGTTTTCTGTTTTATTTTATTTTTGGTTTGGTTTTTAAGCAAGAAAACACAATTTGATTTACTTCCATTATTTTCACGGCACACAGACTGAAGCTTGAAACATGCTGTTGAGGATTTCATAAGAAACAAGAAGCATTTTGCTTTTTGCAAATTTATGTAGTCAGCTCAAATCTGCAGCTTGTGAGATCCACGGTGCGTGAGGCTGACACAGGTCAAGGTGTGACACTGCACTAAGTGAGGAAATTCAAACATTATGCTGCATCTTTTACCCAGAACTATTCACGCAGATGTGTCTATGCAAGTGTAAGCCACATCCAACATTTGTATGCGTGTGCTTTGGGACATGCTAACTGAGACTCTTAGTGAGAAGGTGTTGATCCAGCAAGATACGGTGGGTTTTAAATCTACTGAATCCCAGATAAACAATTTTCTTCCTACTGCAGCCAATTCTTTTGTTACAGCTTTGCATTCACCGTTCTGCCACTGGCTCTTCGGACTGCTGATCTCAGTCTTCCTCTGTGTTAACCAGCCCTTGCTGCTGGATCCCTAATTACAGCAGATTTTAAAGGCTTGTCAGACAAATCTAAAACCTAACCCCCCCCCACAACCTGTTTACACAAAGCCACTCTCCAATTACACGAAAAATCCTTCCTTCTAGTAGAGCCATAATATGTAATGGGTCTACTGGGACATGCAGAGCGTGTAGACTCACCTTCCTTTTCTGCTTAGATGATAATACCAGTGCAGGTGCATCAAGATGGGCCACCTGGAGCCTTCCTCCATCAGGATGGTGTCCGACTTCATCTGGCTTTGTGCTAGGCCTTGTTTAGTCTAAAAATTAGTTGTTTTCCAGCATGACTCATACCAAGCAGAAATAGCCTTTTGGAATGATTAATAGTCTTTCTCCCACTAATTTTATTTAGAGACATCTCTGGTTATTCAGCTTCAACTGTGTTTCAACTCTGAAACGTTTGCCGTATGGATTTCCCTGGGTCGTTATGTAATTTCTCATAGGCTGAAGAACCTCATTAACCGTCTGTTACTTGAAGCACTTTTTTGAATGAAGTGGGAAAGATAAAAAAACTCGAAGGAGAATGGGTGTTGTTTGTTTATGTTCTTTGAGAGCCACAAGGTTATGTGGCATCTTGCAAATGGGCTGTGAGTTTATTTCCCCTCGAGAAGCAAAATGTCTCTGGAACACTACAGGGAAAATGGGTTTCAAGAGTCAGTTCTAAATTTAGAACTGTCATTAATTGTCAGCTTCCATGAAGCTCAGTGGGTTTTAATGATTGTTCATCATGGACTGCTTTCTAACTTACGTTTCCGCTTTGAAGATGTGTTTCTCTTTCAAGCTTTTGGGGACATAGTGATCTTGGGAAAACTGAAATGTTGTCTTTGCCCTATTCTAGGATGACCATTATATTTAAAGCTGTTGAGAATACCATCTGCAACCAAACAAAGCAGTTTAATAAGTGAAAGACCGAGCATGTCAGGAACTGCCAAATTTTTAATAGACGTCACAAATATGTTCAGGCTTTAACACCCTTATGTATTCCACTGAATTTGTATCCCTGTGTAGAAGAAGAAGAAAAGTCGTAGGATTTGAAAGAATTTTGCAGATAGCATCTGTTATAAATTTCGGGTTATCCATTTCAGTTTGTTTTTTCACCCATTTCTCGTAACTGCATTTTCTGTTTTCACTATCTGTAATCTTGCAAGCTAGAAAAGCAGTGGAAGTGCAAGAGGTAGATCGAAAGATGTAAATATTTACCAAAAATGGTAAAGTTTATAGAAAAAAACCTAAAACCATTTTTTTTCCTCTTATGGATGTTATCAAATTAGCAACAAAAAAGAAATTATCTCCTTTAAAGCAGCTGTGTAACTGAAAGAAATTGTCTATAAACATATTTGGTCAGTTGTTCAATACCCTAATTAATGCATACTAATAAATGTAATGCCTGAAGAATGACCTGTCTTGTACGGAAGGGATTGTCAGGTAATCATAAATCAATACCCACCACTTTTTGAAGAATGAAGTGAAGCAAAAATTCCCTTCCCTTCAGCTATGATTTTTGCAAAACTGTGTGTAGGAGCTTAGTTATGATTTTTTTTTTTTTTTTCCACCATCTTTACATCCCTCCTCAGTCGCTTTTTCTTCTGAGGTGGGTTGCTGTGGTCTAGTTATCCTGTTGTTTTGCAAACATTTAAAGCCAGCATTGTCCCCAAGAGGTGTAATCAGTGTCCCCCCATTCATTTAATCCCTGTCCCCGTGCTGCCTTATTTGTTTTGGCACAAGTGCTTGTACGACCATATGGTGCATCTGATGGTGGAACTGATTCAATTTATTACTATTGTTTGTAACCAGATTTTTTTCCCCAGCCAGAGTAGCTTTCAACTTGTTTACTGTTCAAATATATGATCTCCTAGGGTATATTACGTAAGCTTTTCTATACCTCCTTGTCAGCCTGATATTTACATTTTTTTTTTAATAGGACTTTTAATAGGACTTTTCAAATTCATAAAAATGCCTTCTGTTTCATGGTCAGTTCTTGTGTGTATTTCTCTGATGTTCCAAACTTCTCCTTGCTTGTGAGGAAAGAGTTTATATGCCCACAGCATCTAGTTTTTATTTTTCATTAGTCGTAAGTATTTTAGATGCCATGCCTGTGTGTACATTCTGAGAGTTTTTTCTGCCTCTGTGTGTTAATTTGTATTTATTCATACTGGATATCAGCTACAATTTTGTTTCCAAGTCATGTTGTCTTAAGAGATCTTTCTGTAGCTCTTTGTAGTAAGTTTTACTTTTGATTATTATGAAACATTCAGTAGAGATTTTTTAGTATTTTACTATCTTTTAACATCACATATATATATATATGTGTGTGTGTATATATATATATCTATATGTACCTCTGCAACACGGGTCCAGGATGCATTTATTTTAGACTTCATTGCTGAATTTCTCCATTGCATATCCTTAAAAATCATTTCTGCCTTTGCTTTTTTTTTTTATTTTTGACAAAAGGACCTTCATTTTGTATTCAAGACAAAATCATTCTTTTGTAAATGAAGGAAAAAGCTTTTTTTGGCGCTTGCTGAGGACTGTCTGAAGTGTTTGGAAGTCCGTGTATACTGTGTCATGGGGATTTCTCTTCAGATATTTACTGATTCCTTTAAAAAACACTGGTACTCTGTGTGAGCCATGACTCTCATCTGTCAGAACCAGTTATTCCTGTCTTGTTTTTCTTCTTTTGCAAACAATCTGAAGCATATAAAGTACATGTGATTACTGCTGTACAAACGCATTTTCTGTACAACTGATTAATTTTGTTAAAATGAAAAAGCTGGCTTTTTAATTGACTAAAACCCTGTGCTGCACTTCACACTGGTGCTGAGCTGATGGAAGGGGCGATGCTTTTAAAGAGTATCAGTCCTTATTCTGACTTGTAGTGATACTGGGCGTGGAGAAATGCATCTTTCATTATTCTAAAACATATATCCCTCTCATTTTTCTTTTAAAAAAATAGAGCAGAGCTACTACTGCACATTCAGGCAGTGAATCAAATCACAGTATAAGGTAATATTAAGATGGGTTTGCCTTTTATGAGGACATAGCCAGGTGGATGGATGGTGGCCATGCAGTGGATGTGGTCTATCTGGATATCAGCAAGGCATTCAACACCATCTCGCACAGCATCCTCATAGCTGAACTGAGGAAGTGTGGTCTGGATGACCAAGTAGCGAGGTGGGTCACTAACTGGTTGAAGGGAAGAAGCCAGAGAGTTGTGGTCACTGGGGCAGAGTCTGGCTGGAGGCCTGTGTCTGGTGGGGTCCCTCAGGGGTCAGTGCTGGGGCCGGTGCTGTTCAATATATTCATCAGTGACCTGGACGAGGGATCAGAGAGTGCTGTCAGCAAGTTTGCTGACAACACGAAACTGGGAGGAGTGGTTGACACCCCAGCAGGCTGTGCTGACGTTCAGAGAGACCTGGACAGGCTGGACGGCTGAGCGGCGAGAAGTCTTATGAAGTTCAACAAGGGCAAGTGTAGAGTTTTGCACTTGGGAAAGAATAACCCCACATTAGTCCCCAGTATAGGATGGGGACTGCCCTGCTGGAGAGCAGCGCAGGGGAAAGGGACCTGGGGGTGCTGGTGGACAGCAGGATGGCCATGAGCCAGCAGTGTGCCCTCATGGCCAAGAAGGCCAATGGCATCCTGGGGTGTGTTAGAAGGGGAGTAGCCAGTAAGTCGAGAGAGGTCCTCCTGCCCCTCTGCTCTGCCCTGGTGAGGCCACATCTGGAATATTGTGTCCAGTTCTGGGCCCCTCAGCTCCAGAGGGACAGGGAACTGCTGGAGAGAGCCCAGCGCAGCCACAGGAGGACGGATCCAGGCTCTTCTCAGCGGCGTCCAATGACAGGACAAGGGGCAATGGGGACAAGATGGAACATAGGAGGTTCCACAAAAATATTTTAAAAAAAATATTTTTCCCTGTACGGGTGCCGGAGCCCTGGCCCAGGCTGCCCAGGGAGGGTGTGGAGTCTCCTGCTCTGGAGACTTTCAAAACTTGCCTGGATGCGTTCCTGTGTGACCCACTGTAGGTGATCTTGCTCTGGCAGGGGATTGGACTAGATGCTCTTTTGGGGTCCCTTCCAACCCCTGACATTCTGTGATTCTGTGACAGTCATTCAGTTTCTCAAAACACACAATAGCTTTGAGATTTAGGCAAGAAATCAGGAAATGAGGTCTAGTAGTGAAAATTTTTATATCACAGACTGTGTATATCTGGGAAGACTGACTGAGTCATATTGTCACCAGTGTTTAAATACTACCTCCTTGTTTTCCATCTGGCATGTTTAGGGGCTCTGTGTGTATGTGGGGGGTGTGCGCATCCTTTAACGTCTCCACGTTAAACTTGGTAGTTCCAAAATTTCCCTGTGATGAAAAGAGAAGCAAGATGTTGAGAGAGGAACCAGATATGGAGGAGAGCATCCCTTCAGACAGCTCAGAAATAGTTTCCTTTCATGTTTTTCAGACCTCACTCTATGGATGGGATTGATTAATAGGGTGAGAGATTTCCCTGAGAGAGGGCTCCCGGTTGATTAGAATTTTCTTGCAACTTTCATTGAGTCTTAGAGGATGGCAATTTATCAGAGAGGTCAGGCTGGTTTTTAGTGGTTCAAGGGATTATTTTCTTCTTCTTCCGGAACGAAGAACGTGTGAAGAAGGAGAGGAGAGGGAGAAAGGCTGAAAGTAATGACAGATTAATCAAGAGAAACAGAATAAGAGAAAACTTCACTGAGGGAAAAAAAGTATCACATTCTCTAGGTGCTTTTGTTCAAAGCCTTTTAAGGCTTAAGAGGGAGTGATTTAAAAAAAAAAAAAAGCAAATGGAGTAAGGAAACAAAGTTGAAGATAAGCATTTTTAAAAAGGGTACATGAGGAATGAAGGTGTACCAACCACTACAATTTGGAGAACAGCAGAATTTTTTGATATCCTGTGGAACTTTGCTATGACAGCCTTGAATTCCTTTTTTATTTATAGTTTTTACTGTAGGTTTAATGTCATTTAATTTAATAGTGCCATGTAAGATTTGCAGCAGTGCAAGAAAAAGCCAAATGTTTTTCTTTGTTTATTGAAACTATAATATTAAGGCAGTGTTATTTGGGGTTAAATATTCACTCTCTGGTATGTCTGTGAGAATTTATTCTCCTAAGATTTCTTCATGTGAAATCTCTTAGAAGGCACTGTCCACACTGGTTCATTAGATGATCCTATTCAGTCTGATCAAAAACGAAGCTTCTTCAGAATTTCAAACTGAACCTTCTGTAGATATATATGAAAATTCCCTTAAATTGAATTTCCTGCTTTGACTCTATAGCTGGAGCATCCATTAAACCATATGGAATATGGTCTTGCATATTTGTATATGTACTTAAGTTTCACTTAAGTACTGCAACATAAGTATGCTTAAGAGGCATTTAACCAAATAAAAAATAATTCCAAATACAGAGAAAAAGTCTTTGACAATTAAGCTGAATCACCTGTGTTCTTAAATTTCCTTACTTTAGAGCAAAGTTCCACAGGAGAAACATTCATGAAATTTTCTTCCTGTAGTTTCTAGTTTCATTTTCTGTTATTATAGACAAAATCCAAATAGCCTGCAGTGGATCTAAACCTCTCTATTAACCTTCTTCCAATTAAGGCCAACAAGATTTCTTTTTTCTTTAATGAAAGTGGATCTGATTTCTAAGAGATGGAGTTTGCATGGATAGCTGCTTTATGGGTCTTAGCTTTTCACTGCTGAGATATGGTTGTTGCAGACGACACCAAGCTGGGCACGAGTGTTGATTTGTTTGAGGGTAGGGAGACTCTGCCGAGAGATCTGACAGACTTGATCGATGGGCTGAGACTGGCTGTATGAGTTTCAGTAAAGCCAAATACCAGGTCCTGCACTTGGGCCACAACAATCCCTGGTAGCACTACAGGCTTGGGGAGGAGTGGCTGGAGAGCTGCCAGGCAGAGAGGGACCTGGGGGTGTTGGTGGACACCGGCTGAATATGAGCCAGCAGTGGGACCAGGTGATCCCTAACCCAGTCCTCCTCAACCAGGGCAAACGCCTCCTTTATCCTGACTTCCTCTGGGGCCTCAGGGCTCTGGGGCTCCTGAGGACAGTCTCCAGCAGGACAGACAGAGGCAGAGAAGGCATTCAGTAACTCCAGCTTCTCTGGATCCTCTGTCTCCAGGGTACCCAACCCATTCACCAGAGGGCCTACATTGCCTCAAGTGTTAATTTTGTCTTCAACATATTTGAAGAAGCCCTTTCCGTTGTCCTTGACCTCCCTCACAAGGTTTATTTCCAAACAGATCTTAGCTTTTCTACTTGCCGCCCTACATTCTCTGACCAGTCTTATATTCCACCCAAGTGGTCTGCCCCTCCCTCCATGGTCTATAGGCTCTCTTCTTCCACTTGAGTTTGCCCAACAGTTCCCTGGTTAACCCTGTGAGTCTCCTGGATCTCCTTCTTGATTTCCTACCTGTTGGGATGCACTGATCTTGAGCTTGGAAGAAGTGGTCCTTGAATATTAACCGACTATCTTGGGCTCCTTTACCTTCTAGCATCCTGTCCCATGGAATTTCCCCTAACAAATGCTTGAAAAGGCTGAAGTTGGCCCTGCTGAAGTCCAGGATTGTGACCTTGCTTGGTATTCTGTTCCTAACACGCTCTCGGGCAACTAGTGATAGGACGAGAGGGCGTGGTCTGAAACTGTGTCAGGGTAGGTTCCGGTTGGATCTCAGGCAGCCCTTCCTCACGGAGAGGGTGCTCAGGCACTGGGATGCTCTGCCCAAGGCAAGGGGGAGTCACAGTCCCTGGGGGGATTTAAGGAGAGGCTGGATGTGGCACTTGGTGCCCTGCTCTGGACCGTGTGGGGGTGTTGAGTCATGAGTTGGATTTGATGATCTCAGAGGGCTTTTCCAGCCTCAACATTTGTGTGATTCTGTAAAGATTTTGAACTCCACCATCTCATGGTCACTGCAGCCAAGGCTGCCCTCAACCTTCACCACTTCAACCACTGCATGTAAGATCCAGCTATGCTCCTCTCCTAGTCAGCTCATCCACCGTTTGCATCAAGAAGTTCTCTTCAATGCAGTGGAGGAATCTCCTGGGCTGGGGATGGCTGGCTGTGTGGAGGCCTTCCAGCAAATACCTCGGTGGCTAAAATCCCCCATGAGAACCAGGGCCTGTGATTGAGAGCTGTCAGCTTCCTGTAGAAGGACTCATCAACTTTCTTCTCCTGATCAGGTGGTCTGTAATAGACACCCACCACAGCATCATCCCTGCTAGCCTGCCCCTTCATTCTCACCCACAAACTCTCAACTCACACCTCACCCACTCCTGGACAGAATTCATTCTAGTTGCTCTCTCCCGTAAAGATCAACTCCACCACCTCACCTTGTTGTCCTGTCTTTTGTAAAAAGGACAGAGCCATCCACATTCCAGTCATGTGAGCTGTCCCACCAGAGTGTAACCCCTTGGCCGCACACAAATTTCTAACTCCTGTTTGTTGTCAATGCTGCGTGTGCTCGTGTAGAGGCACTTCAGCTGGGCTGTCTGTGATGTCATCTTCTTGGTGGAACACCCATTAATTCTCTTGAGGTGTTCTATGGATGTTTCCCTGTTGGCTCCTACTAACTCAGGAGCCCCTGGTTCATCTCTGCAAGACTTCAGCTGTGCTGCTGCGTCCTCAGCTCCCCTCAGGGAGACTGGTTGAAGGCCCTTAGTAGCACCCTGTTCCTCTAACCCTGGTGTGTCACCCCACAGCTTGTTTCAGCCAAGCCTGATGTTGTTATCCCTCTCCCCCTTCACATCCAGTTTAAAGCCCTGTTGATCAGTCCTGAAATCTCTAAGGCAAAGACCCTCTTCTCCTTTGGGAAAGATGCCTCCCATTTGAGGCCAGCAGGCCTGGTGCTGTGTAGGCCATCCCACTGTCAAAGAACCCGAAGTTGTGGTGGTGACACCAGCCACAGAGCCACCTGTTAATAGACTGAATTCGTGTGAATCTGCCAACACTCCCATGACTGGACGGAGAGATGAAAATATAACCTGCGCCTCAGATTCCCTCACTGATGGTCCCAGGGCCCTGAAGTCCCTTTTAATGGTTCTTGGAGTACAGGTTGCAGTTTCATCTCCACCTACATGGAAGACCAGTAACGAGTAATTTTCTGAGGACCTTCCCAGACTAGGAAGTTTCCTAGTGATATCCCTAACCCGTGCTCCAGGGAGACAGCACACTTCCTTTGCTGAGGGTCTACTCAGCATATTGGACCCTTGAGTCCCCTCAGAAGGGAGTCACCTACTACTATAACCCTTCCTTTTTCTCTTGTGGATGCAGCTGTGATACGGGCCACCTGTACTCAGCACTGGTGAGGCTGCATCTCAGGTACTGTGTTCAGTTTCAGGCCCCACACTGCAAGAAGGGCATTGAGGTGCTGGAGAGGATCCAGAGAAGTGCAACAAAGCTGGTGCAGGGTCTGGAGCAAAAGTCTTATGGGGAGTGACTGAGGGAACTGAGGTTGTTCGGCCTGGAGAAGAGATGGCTGAGAGAAGATCTCGTTCTCTACAGCTGCCTGAAAGGAGGTTTTAAAGAGGTGGAGATTGGTCTCTTCAACCAAGTAACAAGTGATAGCACAAGAGGAAATGGCCTCAAGTTGTGCCAAGAGAAGTTTAGATTGGATATTAGGAAGAATTTCTTTACTTAAAGTGTTCTCAGGCATTGGAACGGGTTGCCCAGGGCAGAGGTGGAGTCCCTGTCCCTGGAGGTATTTAAGGCTCAGGCAGACACAGGCTTAGGGGTATGGTTTAGTTGAGAACTTTTCAGTGTCGGGTTAACAATTGGACTCAATGATCTTAAAGATCTTTTCCGGTCACAGGTTTTCCCAGACACAGGTTAGATCCAGTAGTTGCAATAGAGAAATGTAAGTTCTTGTGATTACTGACACACTCGGCAAATTCAGAATCTGTTGACCTTCAAGTGTGTTGGAAAGCCCATCTGTTTGGACAGGCTTTTGCCTGATAGGGGGCCGCCTTTGTCTAATTGCAGTGTTATCCCTTTTGTCATGTTAACTAAAGTAAATTTCAGATGCACGCACACAGTGCTGTTCAGTGGGTAAGACCGATTGTTTTCCTCAAGTCCTTTCCCCAAAAACCTGCTGCACACTTGAATGTGATATATGACTGTCACTGCCCCTGACTGGAGAGCCATGTAGCTGAAATTGTCTTCTTAAATGCAGGCTAAGGGAGAAATTTTGACAATTCCATCGCCATTTCATTCTTTTAATAGCGTTACTATTGGCTGTCCCAATGCATTAGTTTGCAATGAAGCTAAACCAAATTAGTCATATCTCTAAAAGCTCTTCAGGGTTGCACTTGTTACACTAATTTCAGCTGGTATGGCAGCTTGTGAGACTTTTTTTTTTTTTTTTTTGGCAGACATGTTATGCAATTTACCAGTAGGTACAAAATAAGAGTTACTTCCAATTTGTTTTACAGACCTTACTACATCAATGGTGAGTGCAGTTGCTCGGGGAGGTTGGGAAAGTTCATCAGATGCTGCTCTACACCATGTTCAGCACCTTGCTGTACCAACTGGAGGTGGCAAATGGGATATTCCTCAGGCAGCCTTTTGTGTAACGGTGTCCACTATCTATTCAGGCACATCACTGTTTTAACTAAGTAAAAATAAATGGCCATCCTCTCCTTAAATTTGGTATTGGTCTGTCTTGAAAGGCAGAAAATTCAGTCATTAAATCTTCATTTTCGTGTTTTGGCTATTGAATATTAGCGTGTATTTTCCCATTCTTTGATTATGAGGACATTAAGAGAATTCTTGAACATGAAAAGCTTCTCTGGTGAATCAGTTACAATGGTATTTAAAGTTTTTTCCTAGGTTCTTAACAAATTGAGGCTTTGCTTTCAGAGCATTCTGTTTTAAGTGCTTAGACCAAAACTCTAAAGGCAAAAGTAGGGGATTTTGGTTAACTGAGCTAAGGTCAGGTATATTTAGGGGAAGGTATTGAGATAAAGGCTGCTTGAACATACAAGTGTGAAAAGTCAGATTAGTCAGAGCAGCTATTTCAAACAGTGTGTTTTTACTTCTCACAAGGTTACATATTAGTAGCCCTGATTCCTATCAGACCTATGAAAACCAACATCTCATTGTTTTTCAGGGTGTTAATTGCTGTGAAAGCGGATGCTAAAGTTGGAACTAAGGATTATAACTCATATATTTACTCTTACTTAAACATCCCATTTTGTATCGTGTTACCGAAATATCTCTTAGAAATTAGTAGTGCCTTGCCTATCCCAATATGAAAGGCAAAATTTGCGTTTGGATTAACCACCTGACTTGGCATTTCTTCATATGACCATCCTTATATTTTTACCCCTATTCTACTATTAATTTTCCCCTCTGTTAATTCATCTACTGGCTCCATTGTTAATACAATGATACGTTATTTTTATGTTCAAAGTACTCCCAATTTACAAGTTTAATGATTCTTTAGCAACTGATGAGGTGTCATTAGCCACATCAATGAAGTCTGAAATTTTTGTTCCCAAGCAGAAAGTCTCCATCCTTTTCTGAGCTATGTTAACATGACCTTGTTTAAGTTTTGGGGTTTTTTTTCCATGCGTATTGGTAAACAATTTAACATACTTAGGAAAGATCTTGCAGTCTCAAATGTGCTAGAATGTTTACATTCCTTAAATTTTATGAAGAAGGATATTTAGAAGTAATTAATTTCCTCAGTGGAACTGCTTGCTGATTCAAAATTGTATAAAATAAGTTGTTCCCTCCAAAAATTTTCTGATGGTCCACTAAAAAATAGCAAAAAAGACTTTAAAAGCAAATAGAAAACCCAAACTGCTTTAAAATCTGCTTAAAAAAAAAAAAAAAAAAGGTATATCTACTTTAAGTCAACTGCATTTTACTAAAAAGCTAAATTTAACTATCTTCCCTTAGGAAAAAAAAGAAATATCTGGAGGCAATGGTGTACTAGGGCCTAAGTTATGATGTGACCTAATGAGAAACACAATAAACAGTTGTGTATATGTGCAAATTTGCTCTGGAGATCCAGTGAGCCATCTTCAAGACAGAAATGCAGTCTTCTCCCCTTAGAATTATTAAGCAGGAGGTCTCTATCCTCTCCCCCTTCTATTATGTACAGTAAAACTTTGGTTATTATACTGACTGGATTATATAGTTTAACAGTATGCGGTTATCAATCACAATTTGAATTCTATCAAGGGTATGTGTTCTTTTATAGTCTAATGAGAAATCCTTACTTATCTCTATAGAAATCTGAATTTTCCTGGCTTCTGGGTACTTAAATTGTAATTCCTATTTTGTTACAAATATTTAATACATTGTGCATTGTATATTTTTTCATCTTTGATTATTGCTTTCACAAAAATGAACCTGCAGACTGTGGGTTTGGTCATTGGCATTGGTTTTATTTTTTTCCAAGAAATGTTGGCGGTGTACTGGATTCTTCATCAAAAGACTCCCCTCTTCTATTTTCCAGAGTTGTTCACTCTTCATGTCGATAGCGTGGCTTTTAAAAAGCACGACCGCTGTGGTGAGCGCAGTAGTACAAAGGACCCAACACAGGGTACAGAAATATAGTATGCCGAGAGCCAAAGATTCCTGTCTTTTCTTACTAAGAAAGCGAACTGTGAGACTCTGCAGAAATTGTTATTTCTGTTTGAGGTGTATCCTTCCAAATAATAAATAATAAAATGCATCTGTCCAATTGAATCTCAATCCATTTGAGCATAGAGCCCTCCAATAAAATCTGAAATTAAAGAATACTGCGTCCTGACGGGTTGGAAATGGCTGAATGCGAGTCCCACTGTTGTTGCTACCTTAATTACTCAGGGTTAGTGATGATGACGTTGCACCCTACATACTTTCTCGGAATTAGATTGAATTACTGAAGGGAGTAATTTAATTGCTTGACTTGATTTCAAGGTTTTTTCTTCTCTCTCAACCCTGGGGTACGCTTTTGTGCAGTTTGATCCTGACAACTCAGGTGCATTTTAGTTATTGGTAGCTGAAGCGCTGGCATCTGAAACCAATACCCAAGTCTGTGCGTTTGGGTTTTTATCCACTGTTATCCTCTCGACTTGTGTGCACATGTCAAATCACAACTCAGTCCTGAGGCTAAATTGTAAGCAATAATAACTGCTCACAAAGCCATGTGCGATATCCTAATTTCTTAGAGATCTTAGATATTGAGAAGGAGATTGTACTGTTGGCACTTACGGCGTTTTACAAATTAGGAAATGTACAGCGTAGGGAAAAGCTCGTAGCAAGGCGTTGACATTGACTTAGACTCTCGTCAAGTGCTTGAGGATGAAAAGGAGCTGCCATCACCCTTCAGTCTCCTTGTTGGATGGAATGATTTATACCTTATTAGTGCTTTTCATTGCTTCCAGGTAGTTTCTCTGAAACAGATACACGCAGTGAGCTGTGATAAAGGCTTTGGGAGGTACATGTATGAAAGTGAAAAGGTATCTTTCCTCCCAGCTAAATGACAACCATTACAAGCAGCTGAGACTGTTTCAGAGAACAGGTCAGAAGAAAGCACCCGCTTTGGCAAAGGGGATATTTCTGTAGTTGTGAAATAATTACATCCCTTCTTATGGAGAAGTCTGTTGTTGGAGCTAGTGAAAATACAGAAAATAATACTGAGCAGAAAGTGAGGTTATTAACTTTTTTTTTTCATCCTCCTTAAGGGTTTGAAAATCTTTCAAATATTCAGTGAAAGGTAAGAACTTGCGGTGTTACTGGCTAATGTGAAATGAAAATGTTCCACCAGAAGTGTAGCTCATAAATGCGAACCACTAGGATTTTCCCTCATCTTTCTTAGTACCTGACAAAATCGTCCATTTGACGACAGCCTCTCCTCCTCCTTTTCTTACTGGATCATCAAGACTCTCCAGCAATCCACAGGCTTTGGAATATAACCACAGGTTCTTCAGCAGGATTCTTTAGTTCACATGCAGTGGTAGCCAAGATACCCCTAACTCAAAACAATTGTAATATTTTAATCTGTGTCTATATGAGAACAATTAATAGGCATATGAAAAGTTAAGGGCCTTTTCAAGTCGTTCATCACGTCAGATGTTGCATTTAAGATGTTGCACAGCAGTTCACAAGGCCTAAGTTCTTTTCTTGGTCCTTCCACATCCTTGCTGTCCTTTATTCATTTTTTTTTCTGCATCAACATGTTAAAGACAACTAATGATGGTTCACATTGCCTAAACCATGTTGACATTTGCTATTTCAACCTCTACTACCTGCATTTCCAGTTGTCCTTATCAGCACATTTTATGGCAAGAGATGAAATTCCTAAGGTAACGATGTATCATTGCAATAGAGTAGACCAGATTTAGACTATGTTCTCAAAAGCTTATTGATTAGAAATGTGTTTAGTAGATGTATAATCTGAATTTTTACACAGACCTTTAACTTACTTTGTAAACCTTGGCATTTGTGTCTCAGTTATGGCTGTGTGAAATATGACACAGTAATCTTTACTATCTCGTTGACAAGTCAATCAAAAGATAGGTGTGTACAAGAAATGTAAGTATTTAAAGAGGCCTATCTCACATTTTATTGTTATTATAGATAATATGTAACAACAAAACACTTCAATTTGCTGCCTCGAGTATTCTGTACATGCTTAAAACAATAATCATAAGTATATTCTGACATGTACTTTATTAAAATAGTTCAGAAAAAGCTTTTACACATAAAATTAAAGACACGTTTCTTGTGCTCACCTGAGATCCCCTCTGTGAAGAGAAACTACAAGAACATCTGAAACCGTTAATTTTCCAAAAGAGACATCTGTGACCGCTAATGCAAGAGTTGGACCCTAGAATTCTTGGACAGTGTGCTTTGTTTTACCTTCATTTTTATGGATATGTGGATAATAATGCCACTAGTATTTGTTAAAATACTAGAAAGTCACCATGAAAAAAGTCAGCACTTAAAAATCATTTCACAATAGTATTTAGATTGATGTTCACCGATATATATTGTTTCAGAATTTACTTTCTGAACTCACTTCAAAGTTCAGCCTTCCACTGCTAGATTTACATTATTTTTTCCTGCATGCTATATCCACTGTTATCTCTTTTATTTCCATACACTTTATTATCTTGCTATATATCATTAAACACAAGCAGGAATGTTAAGTCTGAAACTTCTGCTATCAGTAAATGTTTTATTTCATGTAAGATGGATTTATAGGCTGATTTTAACATAGCTACAACTTTTCAAGGCACTGAAAGGGCTTTTGTGAGCATATAACAGATCAAGCATCGCATCACAAATGTTTTAAATATTTTTAAATCGTTTGATCTCAGAAATGTAAGGAGAGAGATGAAATCCTAGCCTCACTTAATTCTGTGGAAGTAAAATTTCATTCTGCTGTTTAAATGCTATGGACTCCTTTTTCTTCCCCATTTATATATTTAATCAAGTTACCGTCATGAAATCAGACCTACGTTAAAAAAAAAAAAGCATATTATGACTGCTCAGTATTATAATTTATGTATATAGTATTGAATTTTTGCTCTTTAGCATGCCCAAAACCTCATTTTCTACCAGATGATCTCAAGTCAATATGGCTTCAGTTGGCTTAATAAAGATATAATAAGACACTGTTAAAAATACCTGTAATTTCAGTTATGAACAGAGCTGTAGGCCTCTTTCTTCCACTTCAGCAACATAAATCATTTATGTTAGCCAGGTGTGATGAATATTAAATGATCTATGGAGGAAATCATATTAACAGACTTCTTTTATTATTAGAACGACTGCAGGGAATTATGGTCAGTCACTTGAGTGAAAGATGTGGAAGGCAAAATAATAAAATATGGAGATTGGATAATAAATCATTTCAATCAGGTTTGAAAGTAATAAACATGCAGCAGCTAAAAAGCCAGCACTTTGACTAATGGAGCCATGAATGTCTTACTCCTTGAGGGCTTAATTCTTCCTTTTGCTGGACACATAAAATTGAAAACATCATGTCATTCTATGAAAATTCATCTGTACAATGAGAAATATATTTGGTTTTTACCTTTGGGCATTCACCTTGAATTGTAAAAGGATGTCAAATTAGAGGGCTCTGAGACTGTTGTGACAAAAATCTTATCCTACTCAGTTATTTCCTTAAAGAAATAACTCAGTCAATGTTGTTTTGACTTGTTGGCTACTGAGCCGATTTACTTTCCAACGAAAGAAAATACCTCTGGCTGATCTGTAGTACAGAAAAGGTAATATCTTGGTTTTTCTCCTTATGATGACCAATTCCTAGATCAGGATGAGACGCTGTTTTCAGAACAGAATTCTCTGACTCCAGTCTTTTGTTGTGTATTACATAAGCATTGTATAGTGCATAATTGAAATGATATGGTTACTGGGCTCAGCAAGGGTAAACTTCAGAATCATTGTCATGTCGTATGCGCTGATCCATGTCTCTGAAAATGCTGGTCATTTCACCTATGAGAGTATTTTATCTATGGAAGTGGTTAACAACAACTTTAGCTTCTTTTGTAACTGCTTTGAAATCTATGACACAAAATTTTACTAGTTTTTGTTACAGTTACCAAATACTGGACCTAAAAATATCATTAATTTCATATTTTTGCTTGGCTTGTAGGTTGCAATCTCTGCTTTGTGCCCTTTTCTCTATCTTTTTGACCACTCCATTTTATTTCACTTTTTAATTTGGTTTTTTCCACCGCCTGAAGAAATCTCAGAATTAAATGGGAAAATATTATTAGAATTGTCACTTTGAATCAAAGTTTCCATTCCGCAAAAGTGTTTTTAAGGTGAACTTAATTTTTGTTTTTCTTACTGAGCTCACTTTTTTTCCAGATAACACAGGAAAAGGGGTTGTTGGCTTCTTTTTCATAATAATGACAGATTATAAGAAGCCCAAAGCTAAGCACCAAACTATTTGGTACTAACTTGACCCGTACTGATGGCAGGTCAAGAATGACAAATCCCACCACATCAGTGACTTTGAACAAACAAGGTTTTACCCAACTCACGGAAAAGTGCTTAAGGATGCCACGTGTTAGAAGAGGATGTTTACTGCCTGGCAATAATCAATGGGCTGAAACCGCTTGTGAGCTTTGGTTTTTAGGTTTTTTTTGAGGGAAAAACAATGACTACTAAAAGCGTGTTCTTAATGTGTTTTCTTAGAAGGATTGACTTGTCCTCTGTCTAGTCAGGAGGCCAAATCCAATGAGCCAAGCACATGTCTGGGAACTGAAGGGTGCCGTAAGTATATGAAACCAAAGATCTTTCACACTTACCCTTTTTCTGTAGTAGCCCGTTATACATTGGACCTGAGATGGCCCGTTTTGTTTCCTGTGCCTTTCATATGCCTTTATTTCTATGCCAATGCCTTTATTTCCTATGACTTAAGACATCAGTTTGGTTTATAAATGGAAAATTAAGTATCCTTGTCGAATTAAAAGGATATAAAATGTCTGGGAGAGAAAGCCTACGACAATATATGATCCTATTCTGAGGATGTCCATCAATGCCCTCAAATTACCTGAGGCCTCTAACAGTTGCGTCTTTGGCATGAAAATAGAGCTTATCCTTCCTGAATAAGTATGATGGGAGTATTATCGTGTATAAGGCAATTTCTGTCAATTCATTTACTCGTTTAGAATGATGTTTGAGATCACCAGTCATTCATAGTTCTACTTCATATTTTTTTCTCACCTTCCTGTTTTTATTTACAGCCCAACATGATTGTGATTTTTTCAGACAACCCCCTGTGGCTGTTTCACAAGTAAGTGACCTGTAATGTCTTATTATTATTTAGGCAATTTATTGTATAACAGCCAAGTATAATTTGTGGTTAGATCTCAAGAAAACACAAAATTTGTTACCCTAGAAGAACTAAGAGAATAAATATAGACATATGTCTTTGTGTGGAATGGAAGAGAGTAAGAATATGATTTTAAATAATTATTTCATATGTGTTTTAATTCTTCATTTGTCATTATCTTCATGCGCTTTGTACTAACTACTGCAAAAAAGACAGAAGTAAGGTGCAGAAACTCTTGCCTTTTACTAGATACAAATTTTGAGACATCAGAGAAGAAGCAGCTCTTCTTAGAAAGTGTCAGAGGGAGGGAACTGAAGAAGTGTCATTTGATGGAGAGAAAGAAGGGGTGGGTAGACAGAAATAATGGCAGAAGTGAAAAATGGGTCATATGATTCTATGATTCTGTATTTGGCATTTTATCATATTTGTAGACATCTATTTTAATAAAAGAAATGCTATGATAGTGAAGTAAATGACTGAAAGTTGGCACAAACCAATTATCCATAAACATATCTGGGGTGAGCTGTCACTCTCATATCATTCCACAGCAAGCAGCCTCAAGGTGCATGTTCCAAAGAAGAAAGGACATGGAAAAGCCTACATCAGTTAAATTCTATTCAGCAAGTCTTTTTTGGACAACAATACCTGAGGTGGGATGTGGTATGCCCTTGTACTCGTGCTGGAGAGATCTCTTCAGAGCTGGAGGAGTATCTGGGGGGCAATACACACAGAGCTACAGCTTTGTTGAAGCCTTGCCACAAACCAGAGTAAAACTTCAGACTTCACAAGCAAGAGGAGAGAACTCCAGTTACTATTTTTGCATTTTGGGAAAGAGGAAGCTGGTTATTGACTGTTGTCCTCTTTTTCCTTCCTGGGGCATTTTCCTCTTTTCTTTAAGTATATTATTTCTTTAAACCACTCTAGAGTACAACAGTACAGCTTACTGAGCACTGAGTTCAGTTTAAATGGGACTTTTTCGACTGTGCGTTCAGTTTTGATCCTCAGAATTGAACTTTGCCTTTGCTTCCAGCTGGGAGAGGCACGTGCTGAAAAGAAATCTAAATCCTCTCACAGTTTGCATTCTCTTGCCTTCACCCACCAGTAAAAGTTTGGGGCTAGGTAACAAGGATTATACTTTTTTTCTCTCTTTCTTCATTGAGTTTTTCTATCTGCTGTTAAGACACAGTTGTTATTTCCTCCTTGTTTGCTAACAGATCTCTACTAGCAGCTAATTTTCCTGACTTACCATTAGTGTTAAGTCCATACGATAATTTCCCAGCAGGGAGCAACCAAATCTTAGTCTCGTAAGGTTGTGCCATATGAGTCAGAGCTAATTGTGGCTGATGAGTACTTTAAAGGAAGCTGTGTAAAGTGGAAATGCACTGTGAACTCAGTGAAACAGAGAACAGCAACAAAAGAGTTTCAGGTGGAGCTGGAAGTCTGCTGAGGGAGTTTTGTCTGAGTTGTCCCAGTTCCATACTAGGTAGATGGCTAATATGTCCTGTGACCTTGTCTCTATTCACCTTTTACAAATTAATAGCTTTCTCAAGTATCTGTTAAACTGTTCTTACTAGATTGCTTCGTTCCATTCCCTTTTCTAAATCTATTCAGAAGCTACTTTTCTTTTTTACTGCTGCTTCTTCCTCCCTCAAAACAGTGTTCTCTTCCAGGCTTTATCTTTTGTTTTGATCCTCAGTTCTTCCTTGAACATTTAATTTGTAGTTTTCACTTTTCCTGCCAAATCACAGTTCTGTGTTGTAGCACTCACCACCGCAGATACCGGATACAAGATCCTTCTGTAAGTAAGGAAATAATACAAACCTTTTCATAATTATCCATTTCATGTGATAAGGGCCTGGAAATGAAATTATATTCTTCATAACGCTCCTGTATACGACACTGCTTTTATAATGCCTTCTTTTCCCTTTGCCAAAGCACTTTTCAGAACTTGAGAAATCGCTGGTACTGAAGCATCTAACTATTGCATTGCGGACTCCATAGTTGTCAGAAATATCCACTTAAAATGCCATCAGTATGGCAATATTTAATTTCCCTGTAGTGTCCTTCGTCAATAATGTCGTTGTAGTGACAGGACAAGGGGCAAAGGCCTGAAACTGCAAGAGGGTAGATTTAGATTAGATATAAGGAAGAAATTCTTCCCCATGAGAGCGGTGAAGCCCTGGCACAGGCTGCCCAAGTAGCTGTGGATGCCCCATCCCTGGAAGGGTTCAAGGCCAGGTTGGATGGGGCTTGGAGTAACCCGGGCTGGTGGGAGAGAGGTGTCCCTGCCCACGGCAGAGGCTGGAACTACATGATCTTCAAGGTCCTTTCCAACCTGATAATAATGATAATAATGATAATAATGATAATAATGATAATAATGATCAAATTCCTTGTAATTAATAACAATAGAGTAACTATAGATCCAACTTCTCAGTGAGACAAACTCAGCTCTTCTGGCATGTGAATTTCCCCTTCTGGTGACAGCAAGATTCAGTAACTTGAGAGATCAAGCCTTTACTGAAGGAGTCTAGACATCCCTTGTTTAGTGACCTAAGTATGCAGAACTAACATTTATTTTAATACTTTGTGTTTGAAGGGTATGTTCAAATTCCAGAAGATTAATTTTCTCCAAAGAAATTGATCATAAGTTACAGAATCACAGAATGTTCGGGGTTGGAAGGGACCTCAAAGTCCAACCCCCCTGCCAGAGCAGGATCAAGTTAATCTCTTTAGCTTAAATATGGTATAAAACTTATACATATGTTCAAGCACATATTTGTTTTATATATATATACACAAATACCCAACAGCCTTGTCTTCCAGGAATATAAATGAAAACCAGCAACCCATAAAGAGGTGTGTCATAGGACAGAAGTAAAATGTGTAGTTCCTGAGTGTATCATTAAGATACTGTTGTAAAATTTCTCTTGAAAAAATAATCAGATATTCGACTATTTATTTTCAAATGTAAGAAAGAAAAAAAAATGGATTTTTTAAGTGTCATGTGTTGGGGTTTTTATGTTATCTATCTATATCGTAACACAGAATCTTAGAAAAACGTAGTAGTAACATCAGTTTGCAGAAGGTCTTGGAGGACATCACACAGGATAAAGGCAATAAATAGAAAACCACATAAACATAGCAGTTTAGTCACTGCAGTCCAGCTTCTCTATTCTGTTAATATTTATCCATTCACAATAATTATCAGCAAAACACCTGTATTTTATTTTTATTTTCTGGCTACAGATTTATGTGTTCTTTCCATTTGTTATGAATATTTCCTTTTCCAAACTCCTGGAGTGGAGACTCCAAAGCTCTGGAGTCACAATGGGAAACTTGTGAAGCTGCTATCCTCTATTTCGGAGTGGAATAACACCTACACACACACTGGCATCATGTTCTGCTGTCAGAACATACTATAACAGTGTCATTTTTTAGTGTTATTTTTGCTTCACTTAATACCGAGAAGAACTGTCCTTTTGTTCATTAGTTTGAAAACCCAAACAGGCTGCTTGAGGGTGATGATTTCATAGCCTGCCTGGGCCATCTGTTTCAGTGCTTTGCAATCCCAGCAGTCTTCCCTGTCCAACTAGAGACCTCTGGTTTTGATCTTACCTTGTGCTGACAGTTTATTTTCTTCTTTTCAGGTCTTCACTGTGTACGTCAAGTCTTATACTGCACCTCTTCCCCTCAGATTAAACAAATCCGGTTCCTTCAAACCATTCTTATGTCTTATGTTTACAGCTTATTTATTATTCTTACTGCATTGCTTAGATTTTCTTCAGTCGGTTCATCTATTGCCCAAGTTGGACACGGTCTGCAGCTGAGATCTGACAAGTACCACATACAGTGAATCGATCACTTTGCTTTTCCTATAGCCCATAATGTTTGCCTTTCTTTCAGAAGTGCAATACTCTTGACTTTGTTGTGATCAAATACTTGCTTTGAAGAAACTGCCTATTGACAAATGGAGAATTTACAATTACCTGTACTCCATTGCTTCGAGAAACCTCATAATAATTTATCCTATCTTTTGAGCTGTTTTTCAGCCTTCAGAGAGTGGTGTTGTCTGGGAACTTAATAAATGTATGTGTCATTGAGCTTGACATCACACCTTAACATACCTGAGGAAAACGGCTCTGGCTCAAAGTCACCCCATTTTTGCGAGTTAACAGTCCACTTTTGCAATTGGCTAAATGCAAGAGTAATTAAAGCCATTAATGGAATTTAGTAACAATCCTCCATGATTAGATATTTGTTCATAAGGACTGATGATAAAATGATATTTTTCTATTAGCGATACATGGTTTTACATATGTGATGTTTACTGCTAACATACAAGAGCCCTACTAAACATGTTAAGAGTATATTAGTCGTAGCTCAGCAATAGTGAGGTTGACTATAAAGACTTGTGCATCACCACACAGGCAATATGCAGGTTCTTTTTACAGTGGAGAAAAAGTCAGTGCTACAGTAGGTCATTCAGCTGCCTAATCTACTCTGCACAATGCTGTACTTAAGAGTATCAAAGGTCTCTTAGAAGTAGGTCTCCTTAATTCTTAAACATACATCTTATGGAAGGAAACGCAGTAAAATCTGTTCTACAAAACTAAACAGTTTGCAGGGCTATTTTAAAATGATTCACTAGATGCTCACAAACACCTTTATCTGTGAAAGCATTCTAAGGATCATGTCTTGTGTTTCACAAGGGTTCCCTGAGCTCCGAGCCATGCAGCGGTTATAAAAACTCGTGCAATGAACTAGGTCCATGTCAGCTTCAGAAATGCCTGACAAATGCAATAAATTACTGCTAATGGGGTCATGGGACATAAATTGAATAGCCATGTACTTTTAGCTACTTAAGCGTAGTGCTCTGCTCGGTAGCCAGTTGTTCGTTTGTTGTATCTTAACTCATTTGTGATCATTTGGTAATACAGAGATAGATACAAGATGATTAGTAAGCTACCGTGTCAGTAAAACTTCTAATATTCTTGTAAATGGATAGAAGGGAACCAACCCAGGCATAGTGCCAATTTTCCTGCTACCTATTACTTGGGTTTACTGAAGCTCTTTCATCGGTGAACCATAATATTGTTATGTTAGTACATTACTTTCACGGAATCTGCTTTTCTCTGTGTGTAATGGCTAGGAACAAAATTCACCCCTTTGGATGGATCCCTGCACCCAAAGTTATAATGAAAAAAAACCCTGATAGTGGATGATTGCTAATATGGTCAAATATGAAACGTACCTGCATTTGGAGCAAAGATTCTTTTTCTACAGGAAAAGGAAAAAGAGTTTTCATTCCTGAAACCATCAGGGATGAACTTGGACCTGCTTACAATTCTCTTAGGCCTAAAGTATAACTACTTTTTGTGTAAATTAGCAGGTTTTTCTTTGAAACAATCAAGAAAAAAACACAACTGTGTTGTAGGAGCTTTCGGGTTGCACCACTTTTCATGAGGCTATAGGAAGTTCTCTGTATTTTCTGTGTGAATTTCTTCTTGTCTTTCTTTTGACGCTGGTCTCAAATACTTGGGAGGAAAAAGGTGGAGCACAGGTTATACCTGGAGGCATGAATGAAAGGAAACACTCGGTGTTTTAAACAGAAAGATTTGGTTCTGTTACTCCAAGAGTATTCAAAATACAGATTAAGAAGAACTGAGAGGTTAGACACAGATAAGGACAACCAAAACTTGGTTAGCAGAGGGAGGGACTGCAAACTAGTTCTTCCAAAGTGGAATAAACCAGCAAAGTTTAAGCAGGCAGCAAGGCTGCAGGAGTTGGCTCTGTCAAAGTATTCTGTAGGAACACAAAGCCCTTGCAACTCAGCCCCTTCGGTTATGAGGAAAGATCCTGAATTATTTAAGGCAATTGTTTCCAAATTTTAGAAAGCAACCACATCAGAATGTGCAAATATGTGGGTGTTAATCTGGGAGCGAAAGCCTCAGGCCAAAAGAGCTGTGTAAAAATACCATTCTTAGGAAAGAGTATGACAGTCAGCCTGAGTTCTTCCTCCTCATATTTCTTAGACTGGTAGCCTGAAAATACAGATTTAACCTATTTATTAAAAATCTTGCAGTTTTGTTACTTATATTTTGCTTCTTTTCCCATATTTCTTCAACTATTATTACCTTTAAGAGCATATAAATTTCGATAAGCCATATCATTACTAACAAAATAATAAATAATGCATGGTAATGACTGATGCAATCTGCAAAGTTAAGTCAGAGGCAAAAAAAAAAAAGGAAAAATTTAATTTAGTGGAATTTTTCCCATAAAAAAAGAATCTTTGATACAAATGCAGGCATGTTTCATATTTGACCATATTAGCAATCGTCCCACTTCTGCTCTCAATACTTTTTCATTTTAACTTTGGATGCAGGGATTTTTGGGTGCAGAAGAGGAAGAGAATAGAAGTAGGTACATTTGAACACTCATTCTGTTGCTGACTTGCAGTACCACTCACCTGTAACAGTAGTGAAATATTTAAAAGAATATTTTCGTTGTCAGAACAGTCAGACAGTTTGCACAGTCAAACACCATGACTGCAAATTAAAGCACTAAAAGAAGAATACAGATTGGGAAGAGAGAGCCTAAATTTAGAATCCCATGAGGTGCTGTTGGTGCCTTTGAACAGCATCTGACATCTAGCTGTCTGAAATTATGAGCTTGGAGGATATTCAAATCAGTAAAAAGTACAGTAGTCCTCAGTTTGATTAACCATTTTAGCTAAATGAAACGATACTTAAAACTAGAATACTTACAGAGGTAAAGTTACAATATTTTCATGCTAAAGAAATGAGAAGATATATTTCTCTACTGATCATCCAGTTGAAATCCTCCAGGATGAGCACTGTATTGTAAGAGATGCTGCCTTCTTCAAGTTCACAGTAACACAGTGTAGTGCCATATGAGAGCTTTGCAAACACTAAAAGAAATAATTGTCATGAATTTTTCAGGTTGTTTGTGGTTTGGGGTTTTTTCCCCATGTTATGGCCATCTAGAAAAGGACAATCACAGAATGTTGGGGGCTGCAACGGATCTCTGGAGACCATCTAGTCCAGCCATCCTGCCAGAGCAGGGACAGCCAGAGCAGGTGGCACTGGGTGGTGTCCAGGCGGGTTTTGAACGTCTCCAGAGACAGAGGCTCCACCACCTCTCTGGGCAGCCTGTGCCAGGGCTCCGCCACTCTCAAAATAAAGTTCCTCCTCATGTCTAGATGGAACTTCCTACGTCCGAGTTTGTGCCTCTTGCCCTGTCACTGGGCACCACTGAAAACAGGCTGGCCCCATCCTCCTGACACCTACCCTTCAAGTATTTACAAGCATTGATAAGATCCCCCCTCAGTCTTCTCTTCTCCAGACTAAAAAGCCCCAAGTCCCTCAGCCTTTCTTCTAAGAGAGATGTTCTAGTCCCCCAACCATCTTCGTAGCCCTTTTCTGTTCCCTCTCCAGCAGTTCCCTGTCCTTCTCGAACCAGGGAGCCCAGAACTGGACACAGGATTCCAGATGCCTCACGAGGGCAGTGCAGAGGGGGAGGATGACCTTCCTCGACCTGCTGACCACACTCGTCTTGATGCACCCCAGGATGCCCTTGGCTTTGTTGGCCACAAGGGACATTGCTGGCTCATGGACGTCCTGCTGCCCACCAGCACCCCCAGGTCTTTTTCCACAGAACTGCTCTCCAGCAGCTCGGTTGCCAACCCGTACTGTACATGGGGTTGTTCCTCTCCAGGCACAGGACCCTACACTTGCCCTTGTGGAATTTCATGAGGTTCATTTCTGCCCAGCTCTCCAGCCTGTCCAGGTCACACTGGATGGCAGCACAGCCCTCTGGTGTGTCAGCCACTCCACCCAGTTCTGTGTCATCGCAGAATTTTGAAAAACTTTTGAATGGATACAGTTTTCTTTGTTTCACAGTCTTGTTTACTTTTTTTTTAACCTTAGAAAATATCCATGACAGAGTGAAACCCCTATAGATTATTTCTTAGCAAATTATTTGGTTTAAAAGCATTGTTTTCTTACAAAATGAAGACACTGGATCTATTTTCTGATCAGGTTGATTTAGATCAGGTCAGCTAAAGCCACTTATTATCGGATTAATCCTTGTCAGGTGTTTGTATATTCAAAAGTGGGTTTCCATCTCTTTCTCTGACTTGACAACCTTTTTTTCCTAAAACATTGTTTCCAGTGCATAATCCTGCATTTATTTTCTGAGTATAATATATTTTATTTTCTGTGTATAATGCTAGAGGAGTGCAGGGTCCTTGCCAACAGTTGATAGATTTGTAAAAACTCTAGCCACAGTTTAGACTATAATTTATGAGAAAACACTTGAAAATGCGTATATAAATAGCTCCTTGATGAATGTTCACTTCTTCCTTATGGAAATATTATTCAGAAATATCTTTTTTTAAAAGGCAATTAAAATTGTGGAGATTTATTAGGCAACAAAATTGCCTGATCTCCCTAGATAGAAACTCTGTTTGTTCTTCTGGATAGCGCAGCAGGCCTTAAGATGATACTGTTTTAATTCAAATTATCCTAGTCACAGGCCTTCAGTCAAAACAGGCATTGGGAAGAGAAATGTAAAGTGGTTAGCCATAGGTCAAGCAGGCAACTAGTAAGAGGGGCTGAAGCTAGCAAAATAAAAAGGAAATATTAGCATGGAGAAAACTACAAACGCAGAATTAGAATGATTATATGAGTCAACTGATGTAATAAAACAAAGGAGATCATAGTAAAAACTAAGCATACAGCTACCAGTACCAAATGCAGCAGCAGCTAAACAGATCGAAATTCTCAGCTGTAGAATGCGGGAGGTGTGATTCAGGGAAAACAAAAAGTAACAGAATACCTTGCTAGCTCACCTCATTCTACTCGGCTTTTAAAGGATAATGACAAGAGACCTCCCAAAGGAAAAGCTTATCCAGCGGGACAGGCATGGTCTTCATATTTTTACATTAGCATTGAATGAAATACCAGAAGCATTTCTAGAAGGGACAAGTGGAAGGAAAAAGTCATCTCTAAAGTTTATGCGTGGTTGTCACCAGTGGAGATTGCCATTTTCTGAATTGTTAATCTGAAGTGAATGTCGAGACTAGTTTGGGGGCAAACACTTCACGGCTATGACACCCACAGGAAAATCCCAAGACATATTTCTGAGCTCCCTGACTTCCTGCAGTGGGCTCAAGCCAGCGAATCTGTCCCTATCCATCTGTCAGTCTGTCCGTCTGTCTCTCTCCCCCCCCACTTCCTTTCTCACACACGACCATACACAGACACTATTTTCAGGCCAAGTCCTTCATTTCAGTGAATGTGATTGATTATAATTCTGTGAATTCTGTGTTATGACTCATAACATGTCTTCCTTGCCTTAAAACCCAAGTACGGGTACTGCTAGCTATTTAAAAGTGTCAGATTTCTATAAATAAAGGAAAATGAGAAATAAGTAAGGCCTTGGACATCACAGTTGCTAGAAAACCTTGGAAAATATGACCTATAGCTCTATGACTCAGGATTCAAAAGAGAACCGCAGCAAAGCAACTGTAGTCTTCAATAAATATTCAGAAATCATTGAGGTGTGAGTCATGATTGTTCAGCGAGAATATTGGTGATACTGCTGTATCAATTCATTAATATTTATTTGATTTTATTTCCCAGAAACAAATCGTGGACTGGAGCACCTCGTGCTAGACGCTCTAAAGTCCGTGGCCAAACCGATGCAGGCTGATAAAGGAGTTGCTGGTCCTCTGGACTTGTCTGGGAGCCACGTTCAACAGCTTGAGCCATGTAAATTATCATTGAGGGCTGGTTTAGGTCAGTGGGTTGAGTGTGGTCCTTGAAACACCAAAGGTCGCGGGTTCGATTCCCGGTCGGTTCTCACGTGTTGCCTGACCTAGTCGAGAGGTGGCGTCCCTGCCCACAACAGGGAGGTTGGATTAAAATGATCTCTGAGGTCCCTTCCAGCCCAGGCCATTCTATGATTCCTCTCTCTTCATTATGTTCGTCCACAGCAAAATGTTCAGACTATGATTTATATTTATCCCCTCTGAAAAGTGGAGTACATCCCTTTGTACCATTCCAGGCAAAGGCAACGCAGAACTAACCCTGAAACCCACTTGTTTCTCTTCTGAGTTTGTTTCTAACCACAGACGCACCAAGCTTGCCCATCAGCTCGATGGGACTACATGCCCAGTGGCGACAGCAGTTGGTTCTAGATGTGCCTCCAAACTGGGCAGACTGGAGATGGATGGTTCAAGCTCTGGGTGTATCATCAGCGCCAGCTGAGCAGCAGAATGTGCTGATGATTCAGCGAAGGACGAACTCAAGGTCAGACCTCATTAGTAATGTTGGCAGCATAACTTTGGGTTGTTTCTGCTGTTTCCTGACAGGCAATTTTTCCCTTGGGGAAAAAAACATGGAACTGCTTAAAGTATTTACTCTTACATTATTTGTTAACATAGTCTTTCCTCTTTAACATATACACAAAGTGTTCTGATAGTTTTGTAAATATTGCACAAAACCAGATTTTAGCGTTTGGCTCTGTATCTCTAATCTCTGTCCCTGCAGGGTGTCTTACTAATGATGATTTGTTGTTTGGAGTTTAATTAAGAAAAAACTTAAGCTCTGCTTACTTGTGTTCTTACAATTAAATGCAAATAGGTTTAGAACAACCTGCTTGGGTATGCAAAGCTGAATAATACCTACAATCCAATAAAAAACAATAAGGATAAAAAGGCAGCTTAACTCCTAAATGAGGCAGACGAAACAATGGGCACAACAGGCTGTTTTGCGGGGTGGGGGGTAAAGTGGTGGTTCATAATTAACTGTAAATTGTATTCATAGTAATAGATGATAAAGGTTTTCTGTCTTGATCATCTACCCTCCTGGCCATACAAAGAGATAATCCTTTGTATTGCCATTGGGCTTTTTTTAGTGCTTTCACCAAATCTGGTATGTTTTACACATTTCATTTCCTTCCTTTTTTCTTATTCTTGGTTTATTTTCCATTGCCTCCTGGTTTGACTTGCTCCTACATCCGGACCATCATATTTGACGTCATCCTGCCCAAGTGCAGGATAAATACACGTTCCATCTCTCTATCTGTCCTTAGGGGATGATATCTAGCAGATTATGTTGCACGCAAATGTGTATACCTGCAAATTTCTCATGATGAAAATAATGAGAGCTAGATGAAGATAAAGCATAGTTTTGATATTCATCAGATTAACCATATGAAAAACTTGCATTAACAATTCCATCACACACACAGGTGTTATTTTGAGAGGTCTCTTTAAAGGAACATCAAGGTTTCCAGTACAATTTTATATCCCTTTTCGGCTTGGTACACTTAGCGTTTTCATATTCTCGTAAAGATAAATCAGACTGTCACGTGACTAAAGTTGGGCACTTACTAAGTCAGGTGCTTCTGTACTATTCAACCCATTGCTGTGCGAGCACAGACTTAATAAAAATTCTCCGTTTACAAAGGAAAATAATTTCCTGTCATTAACAGTGAAATCACAACCAAGTCCATCATGGTGAATGTGTGAACATGATAAAGTTCTGGGAAATGTGAGTGAAATGAATAAAAAATCCTGAAAAAAAAATATTGAAGTAATATGCCCTAGTGATGTTTTGACATTTAGAAAGTTATTAGGTATTGAATATATTAGATCTTCTCTGGCAAAACATAGAATTTTTTTTTGGTTTTTAATGGGAAATAAAGGTCCTTCTGGCATCCTCGTGGCAGTGATTCCAGTTGCTTCTTTACAGTTGCCTGGAGATTTTTAGTACTCTTCCCTAGGAGTGTTCAGACACCTCATTAAGACAGTCTCAGATAAACTAAGAAAAATCACCTCTGCCCATTCACACAAATGTTTTAGAAAACATAAGACACAGCTCTGTGCTCAGTAGCTGGAACTAGATCTTGTAGTGTTGCTAAAAGCCCTTGATTTTGCTCTGTCTGAATTTAACATGTGCTGGTAGGTATTGTAAAACATTTGGGGATCTTTCTGTACCTTAGGTTTCACCTTTTTTTTTTTTTAATCATGAAAATATTAAGCCCTAGTAAATTTATTTATTTTGTTTTAGCCCTGGTATTCTTCTGATCATTTTTTTTTTCATCTCTATAGACCTTTTTTCACAAAGGATAAACTGCAGGTGGCTAACAGTGCTAAACAAGAAACTTAACACAGAAAAGGTCAATAGACGAGGTACAAGATAACGGAAATGTTTGAGTAAATCTTAATTTCATTGCATAGTCTGAGAACAATACTCATGTTGAACCTATGCAAAGCTAACACGGTACACAAACAAATACAAAGGAAAATTTGCTACTGTTACATGTGTGGTGTAAACAAGGGATTTACTCCGTGCAATAAAAGAATGCTTAGCTAGGCACTTGTATTCTGAGCTGATGCCTAATGTTTCAAACTTCCTAGAGTTTAGACTTACTAGTTCTAACGAATAACTCCCCAAAGAATTAAACTGAGCTGGAGACTTGAATACTTCAGTTTGCCTCTTCAGAGACTCCTCCCATCGTTTTAACACACAGAATAGAGCTAATACATTGCGCTTGCCACTGCAGAGTTTCCTTTTGGAAGCAGCTGGTGAACATACACCACACAGGGAGAGTGTAAAAAAAGGGTCAACAAGCACGATAAAGGGTGTGTTAATCTTTATGTAAGCGTGTGAAATACAGCTCTGCTGACGAGCAAGGAGAGTGCTAAGAGAGCGTAGTACTTGCCTCAGTACGTTGTAGGGCAGTGATGGGGAGAAAGAGTAAAACAGAGTGACTGTGTGTTAGTGATGGTACTTTTATCGCTACCAAATCTTTGGAAGATTTATTTATTATTTATTGCTACCAAATCTTTACTACCCTGGCACAGGCTGCCCAGAGAGGTGCTGGAGGCCCCATCCCTGGAGACATCCCAGGCCAGGCTGGATGGGGCTCTGAGCAACCTGATCGAGTGGGGGATGTCCCTGCTCACAGCAGGGGTTGGACTTCATGAACTTTAAGGGACCCCTTCCAGCCCAACACTTTCCATGATTCTAGGAACTATCAAGAGACTGTTTCGGTCCAGAGGACTGTGTGTGAGCCTGAATATTTCCACTGAATATGATAGGAAAAATGTATCTGATTCACTTGGAAAGTAATTTTGTTCATTTCCTAGGTGAAATACAGTGAGAGTAGTTCAGAGATGTAGTGTTCTTGCTGATTTTCATGCTGTATGCTCACCAATTTATGGTAAGGTTAAGGGACCAGTGATTTTAAGTGACCAGAACACCATGGAAAGTTGTTCTCTTTCTTTCTGCAGAGGAAGAAAAATTGTATTTCTTGCTCCAAAACATTTGGATGCATTGTGGCATCTTTTCATAAGTAAGAATTTTTCCCATTGTCTAGCTTCATTAACCCGCACTGTTGCCTTGGATTCATTAATTTTTGACTGATGACATGTCAAAAATTCATCATTCACTAAATTGCTAGGTTGTGTGCTATGCCTTGAGTAACTGCTACAAAAGCACATTGATAACAACGAGATATCCTGCCAGACTTGTGGAAACTACTACTAGTAGTGAGAGACACTCTCATGAAGTAGGGAAGCACAGCTCCATGGCTGCTACCAAAGCCTCAGATACACTGATCCACGTGGTTACGTTTTTTGTGTCCTTCAAAGTATGTATCTTGACACATGCAGAAAGACTTACCTCTATTTTCTTTCTGTTTCTCATTCTGCTTATTGAATTATGATTTACATTAAATGAATTTCTAATAAAAGAATTTTGCTTTAGCATGAGTGTTGTCTCAAAGACAGTGGAAGGTACAGTTGATGTGAATGGGAGATTCCGTGTTCTCGCTTTGGCGACAGTCAATTACCAATTATTGCTGAATATTTTGCCTCTGGTATATGACTCAGAAGTCACAAGTGGTACACACCAGACCACAATGTCAGAACGCGTTTTATCTATTTAACTATAAACGAGCTAGAGCAACAGCGAAGGAAAGGAATCCCGCAGGTACATTTTGTTTGGTGCATTTTGTGACCAAGAATATTCATCGCCACGTCACTCATTTTGACGCTATATACACTGAGGTCTAGATTAAGTGTGACGGACTGAAACCTCAAGCTCGGGTTTACTGTAAAATGTGATTCTGAGCTATGCTATAGGCTTTCTGTCGAGATGTTGATATTATAAAACCCCAGGACCAGATTTTTGGTTACCCATTTAATATTTGTAGAAACAAACGACGATTCTGAACACAACTGTTACACTGAGGGACACTTGTTTTTCTTCTATATAGCTTGCAGACAAAATACTACTAGTATTGGGTTGGCTCATGAATTTCTAACTATGTCAGATGGCAAACTTTTTACTAGCCACTGAACCAAGCTGTGTAATTTTGCAGCAGGTAAGAGAGAATGTGCTGAGAAGAGCTGATCATAGGAAATAATTCTGGACTGAGTGACGCTGCTTCAGTTCAGCCTAAATTTGATAGATATATAAACCAAGTGGGTTAGTAATTACGTTTCTTAATTATTTCAAAGGGATAAGCTTTGAGAAATTAAGGCAGCTTGTCAGAGAATTCAGCTGTACTGAAGAGTTCAAGCTCTTCAGTGTCAATGAGGCTTGATGGTTTTGCATTTTTGATTGTTAATTAAAAAGCTTTCCAGAGCTGTCTTTACAAACTTCTGAACTGAAATGGTTTCAAACCTACTGGGTGAATGGCTAGTCAAGAGAAGAACATTACAAATATGCAGAGAGCCCGTAGGGAATGGAGAGACGAACTGATGGCAAACAAATCTATTTCAAAAGACAGAAAGTTCAGAAAAAAAGGTAAGAACTGGCAAAAAAAAAATATTCTAGTAAAATTAGAACAACTAATGATGGATTCATGTAGTAAAAATCAAAGATAGTGACTAGCTTCAATGGAAAATACGTTACTTGTCTTTCAATGGAGGCAACGTTGAACTGGAAGAGGAGACAGGACATTCCATGACAACAACTTGTCAGAAGAGCTCTGAAAAGTTCCTACACTGAGGCAAAGATTAGGGCTATTTTTTAAAGACTGAAAGATGTACTGCGTGGCACGGCATGGTCTGTGGTGGGAATTTCTAGTGGGTGTATGGCTTTAGATATCCAGCTGCCTTTAATAGTGTGATCCACAGCACAGATCTGTGCAGTGGCCACCCTACACGAACCATCAGTGTGATTTATTTCTCATTCTGTCTTGAGTGGTTTAATTCCCCTGTAATGTAACAATTACAGGTTTTGCTGTTTCCTCAGCTTCTTGCAGCACATCTCGTCACTTCTAGGGAGACCTGTTTCAAGGGTGTTATAGCATCAGGGCTGTGTCAGGCAGGGAAAGACCAGTGAGGCTCTGAGTTACCACATTTGTGTTCTGGGCTGTGTTGTTTTTTGCGTGCTCCCGTCACGTGTTCCAACATGTACCCGTTAATTACTTTGACTCTTCGTGTTTGTGGATTACATTTAACCTTCTCTTATAACTCTGTGTGGAAAGCAGGTATGCAATGCTACAATTCAAACACCATTTTATGATAATCTTAAACTCTTCAGTTTTTATATGTTGTGTATATGAAAACTCCCCCTTGTTTTCTTCTGCCATAAAAAGGGGCAACTAATTGGCTTATGAAACAAAGAAGTACAATGACCCTGTCAAAAGTGAATGCAAGTTTAGCAAAGACTCTTGGTTGGTCTTCCTCCTGAGTGTGATTTTTGTCTGTGAGGTAATGCTGGCAGCATCTTTGGAGACAAGTGAAAATAACCTGTTAGTTGCTATGGACACATCTATGTGAAAAGCCTATATTCCTCTTTTACCGAGTGATTGCACACTGATATGTGCTTATAGAACAGACTGAGTGCCCCCAAACTAATTCCTAACATGCGCTGTGGCTTTTATGCAGCTCCCTACGCAGCTAATTTACACAGCTTGCTCTCATTGCAGTCTGTATCAGTTTTGGCAATTTCTTGCAAGAGACATGGCAGCACAAGCTCAGTGATAGCTCGTAATAAGCCAGTATCTTTGCTGTAAAGATAATTGTGAGCATCATTAAATGAATGCTATGCCGGGGGGAATGGGTATCCTTCCAAGAAAGCTTTTCATTTATCCTGTGGTGTCAAACACAACAAACAAGCCGTAATCAGCCTGAGCTTCTTGGGATTTCTGGGACTGGAAATTTCTCCTACAGCGAAAATGCAGTACATTCATACATGAGGCCAGTGGTGCGCTCTCCGCCTTCTGGTAGCATCCTAGAAGTCCTAGGCTGAACCTAGTTTGCTATTTGCTTCAAAAAAATCTATCCAGCCGGATGCTTCCGGATGAAGAGATACACACTGATTTATCATTATAATAGTGTTAGAAACTGAGATGAAGGGAATTGGAGGATACTGATAGACAGGAGTAATGTAGAGAATGCATTTTGCCAACTTAAAATGTTGTGATAAAGAACATAAATATATGATGAAGGATACAGGTTATATATGGGCTATATACATTATAAATCTAGCATGAATAAGAAACTAAATGGGAATAAACCGATAAGGTATTCCTGAATATATCTGATAAATTCATAGAAATGTTTTTATGAGGATGTAACAACTGTTTCAGTGAAATGTCCACCTGAAAGGTCTGCTAGCCCATTCATCAGATACAGTGTATATGGTGCGATTTGGGAAAAGACTGTGTTTAATTCGTATTCATCCTACTCATTCTGGGCTAAAGGCAAGCCCTGAAGTCATAAAAATGCTCAGAGCCCTTCTGAGGCCCTTGGAGGGAAATGACAGGTTACACTGGTGTAATAGTGGCTCCTCGAGATTTTGTACAAGCCAGAACTTCAAAGATGAGGCAGTAGCAAGCTTGCCAGCCACATACATGTACAGGACCGCAATAGCCAGCCCATTATTTGTCACTGATGGTTTATGTACAGATAATGGCAGCAATAGTCCCTCATGGAAGCACACGAAAGAATAATGTTATTGATTTATTCTGCTCTGTGAAAACAACTTTGGCAATATTGTCTAAAAATTTTCATATAATTTTATTTTTAAAAAGTAAAATTTAGCTTAAAGTACTGGTTTTATTTAGTTAAGAGTAGAGAGAAATAAGGAAACTCCTGACTGAAACAATATGAAAGTGCAGTAGTCGTGCTGGAGACAATATGCCATCCTCTGGCTGGTACCATGTGAGTCCTACAAGTCTGTATGACATTGAAGGAGACTCTGCAGACCAAGAGGAACGTGTTTGTACTTTGCTAATCATAGATGATGGGATATCAGAGCCAGCTGGGCTGACCCATGTTGGTGTTGTTGCAATGCCTTCATTAGGAAAATTGAATTGTCATAGTGTAAGTATATTTGCCTCCATCTGCCTGGAAATTTCCTGAACCTTTAGTGAAAGCACTAGGGTACTTGTCCGGAATCCAATCTGCTATTTTGCTTTGATCTACCTGTTAAAGCTACTTTGCTTTGATCTATGTAATACTGACAGGACTGAGGTTGTCACCGAGCAGCCACTTCTGAAGAAAATATGGTGGAAAGTTTGCCCCAAAGCTGTGTGGCTGAATTACAGTGAGCCAACATCGACTCTAGCGACCCCAAAAGAGATGAAGTGATAGGATCACAAAGGCAGTAATTTATTAATACAGTTACAGTCCTAGAGTAAGGTATGGAAAAGTGTTGTGATTAGAGGCAGCTGCGTGTAAAATATCTGCTCCTGGCTGTGTACACTGGTCTGCATTTGGCTTTGTACACTTGCAGCGAGACATGCCTTCCTCCCTTTTCTCTTTTGGAGGCACATAAGAGACTAAGACTCCTGCTCACATATATTAGAAGAGAGAATGTTCTAGACATGATGTTGTGATTAACCAGATAAACTGTTCTTAAATCAAAGCAGAGCTGAAATCTTTATCATAATTCCAAGACTGTGGTGTGTAAGAAGTGTTCAAGATATGTTGGTGCTTCTCTTAGGTGACGTTCAACAGTAGGAGAGATTTGTGGAGGCATTTGGGGAGATGTTTTCTCCTGTGGTAGAGCTGGTAGAGCTGTGGTAGAGCATCCCTGCCCATACAGCTCTCCTGAAGGCTCCCTAAAATGGCAATTCCAGTTAATCCAGTTGGGTTTGGAATGCAGAGGGCCAGGAAGGACAAAAGAGTTTGTCCTGTGCATCAGGAAAGGTGAGAACAAGGAATGCACTAGTATGTATGAATCTCTGCTCTGAGGGCAGTAAAGGAAACTGTTAAATGACAAAATGCTCTCCAAGAGTACAAAAGTGGTAAGCAGGTCTTTAAGGTACTTGCTTCCTCTGAGTTATCCTGAAAGCTTTCGAAAAAGTGGGATTCATCACATCCTTCTTCTGCCAAAGCAAAAGGTTCCCATCACTTTATCTAATAACATGACAATATCGTGTCTGTTAAAAGTGTACTGTTACCAAAACCATCTCTTGGAGATCAGTCTGTACATCCTGAGTTCTCTTAGTTAAGTTATCAAAGAACTTTTGTAAACTCTGATTATATTTTTTAAGCAACTAGGATTGTTTCACACCAAAAATGAACCAATCCTATAAGTAAAAAGAAGCAGCAACCCTAGAATCAGTATTTCATAATTGAAAGCTTTTCTGGCAGAGTATTTTTGAGCAGTTTTGATATACAGCTGAAATTTCTTGGCCAATTAACCATCACTGATGAACAGAAGAGGAATTCCTTGAGCATAGAATCACAGAATGTCAGGGATTGGAAGGGACCTCGAAAGATCATCAAGTCCAATCCCCCTGCCAGAGCAGGAACGCCTCGATAATGCTACACAGGAACGTGTCCAGGCAGGTCTTGAATGTCTCCAGAGAAGGAGACTCCACAACCTCCCTGGGCAGCCTGTTCCAGGGCTCTGTCACCCTCACTGAGAAGAAGTTTCTTCTCGAGTTTAAGCGGAACCTCTTATGGTCCAGTTTCAGCCCATTACCCCTTGTCCTATCAGTGGTTGTCACCGAGAAGAGCCTGGCTCCATCCTCGTGACACTCACCCTTGATATATTTGTAAACATTAATGAGGTCACCCCTCAGTCTCCTCTTCTCCAAACTAAAGAACCCCAGCTCCCTCAGTCTTTTCTCATAAGGGAGATGCTCCACTCCCTTAATCATCCTAGTTGCCCTGTGCTGGACTCTCTCCAGCAGTTCCCTGTCTTTCTTGAACTGAGGGGCCCAGAACTGGACACAATATTCCAGATGTGGCCTCACCAGGGCAGAGTAGAGGGGAAGGAGAACCTCTCTCGACCTACTAACCACCCCCCTTCTAATACACCCCAGGATGCCATTGGCCTTCCTGGCCACAAGGGCACAGTGCTGGCTCATGGTCATCCTGCTGTCCACCAAGACTCCCAGGTCCCTTTCCCCTACACTGCTCTCTAATAAGTCATTCCCCAACTTATACTGGAACCTGGGGTTGTTCCTACCCAGATGCAAGACTCAGCATTTACTCTTGTTATATTTCATTAAATTTTTCCGCGCCCAACCCTCCAGCCCGTCCAGGTCTCGCTGAATGGCAGCACACATATTACGTTGGGATTTAATTCATGGCAGCCCTGAGGCATGTCAGAGAATGTATGGAGCCATCTGGAAAAGGGGCGAGGGAGGGATGTCTCCCAAGGGGATTCTGTAGTGGCCCAGAGAAGAGTCTAGTGGAAAACGAGCTTGTCAGCATCATATTATCCTACCACTTCCATACGTTTTGGTACTTATTTTTAAATGACCGATCGCTGAAAAGGAAAGTCAACTTCACCTGACTGCTGGGTAATCCATGATGAAACGGGACCAGCTTTCTTGTTCTTTATGATGCAGAACTGGAGGAGAGCTATGAGGTCCAAGCTAGATCATTACTGTCCTTCTCCTTGCCCAGCTTGAAGCATCACTTTTCTCACGGGGAAAAAGCACAGAGTGTGTTTCTTGCTGACTAGGCAATGGAAGGTCCAGTCTCCCTGCCTCTCAACCTTCTGACCCAACTAAAAGTTGGTTTAGAACTGAAATTAAGTGCCCAGATACAAAAATGATTCAGAATTAGGTGGGAATGGAAGGGCGTAGTAGCTTATGAAATAGTTGGTCTGCTCAGGTGGAGGTCAAAAAGTATATTTGAAAATAAACTGTGTCTGTTTTACATAATTCAAAGGAAATAAAATGATGGATTAGAGAAACTGAAATATAATTCAGTAGTGCTTTTGGTGCCTTTTCCTTATGCAAATGAGCTAACTGGAGGCTGCCTAAATTAAAAATGAAATAGCCAGAACCTCAGAAGATAGAGATTAAGACATTAAAAGATGTTCTGATATTCTGGAGTGTGCTCAATCTCACATGCGTTACTGCAGCTTTTGCTTCCAAAATGAGTAATGATGCAAAGAGAGGGAAAGAAAAGGGAAAAAAACCCCACAAAAATAAAGCAAAACTTAGACAACCTTTTGTAGATACTAGACTTTAAAGAAAGAGACATGCCCAAGGAAATTTAGAGATTAAACCAAACATTAATCCCTAGGAGCAAGCAAGATGTCCAAAGATGGGCTGAGTATGAAGAAAAATGGTTTCAGTTAGCAACCTGCATTTTGTAATTCTGAGAAGAGTGAAGGATGGGCAAAGGCTTTTTTTTGGTAATGGTGATCTGAAATTAGCAACCATCTTTCTTTTCAGAGGGGCTTTTATTTGTTTACTTCAGCTAGTTATTACTCAACTGGCTTTGACACTAATAAGAATTAAGTTCTACGGCTGTATTCAGTAGTAGAAGAGTACATCCCTAGGGGTTTCACAGGCTCAGATTGTTATATTTCAATACATATATTAAAAAAAAGATACTGAAAACATACACGGCTTCTCGGGCATTGACTGAGAAACTTCTTCAACTAACAATAATCAAAATATTTGGTGGGGTTTTTTGCACTGCCTTTTATTATAGAAATTACCATTTTTATCTATACTGTAGAGCTAGCCAAATTAAAAAGAAATCTGAAACCAAGAAACCATTACGATAGCTTTTTCTAAAAGAAAAATATAAGTGTTTTCTTCAGTTTTCTGCCATAACCTGAAGCAAAGCTAAATCTTTCACCGTAGATCAGTGCTGTGGTGTATGAAGACATTAAGGTAAAGAAAGCAAGATTTCTATCATTTTGTGGATTCTATTCTGTTTGGGGTTTTAGTATTCCAGTTTTAAAGTTCACAGAACAGTGGCACTTTAATAGTATTGAGATTTACAGCTGCTCAATGACCCTTTTGGAAATTCATGATGGTGATTATTGGTTAAGCCACTTTATTCTGTTCCATTCTGAAGCAATTACGTACAGAAGAAAGTTAATTTACCCAAGTGCTTTAACATTTGAGTAAATTAAACAAAATACAAAAACAAGTGAGGTTTCAGTAATTATTTACTACTACTTTTTAACAAATATATACCAATTTTCATCTTCGTTCACAAAATAATTTTCTGAGACTGGAAAGTGTGAAGCATATATTTTGCAAGTACAAAGTTCATTTTAACTCTAATTATGTGTTAGTGCCCCGAAGTGAAGAACTGAATGTATAGCTCACATTTTTTTTCTAGTTGCTACAGTGCTCGCTAAAAAAAAAGAAAAATGTGTACATCAAAATTACCAAGAATCTTAAACACCTATTCAGCTGCACTCTTGAGCAAAATTTGAATTTTCATGGAAGTATGGACAAGTAACAGAATAAATTAATAACTTGCTATAAATATCGCAGCATTCTTTTAAAATTCTGCTTCTATAATTCTAGTAGAACAACTGATAAACACTCTGAGAAGATTCCCAATCCAAGTTCAGCTCCACAGCTTTCAGATCAGAAGCCTGCTTTGTCCTCTTGTAATTTCTCTAATTTCTAGGTCAGGAGATTGCTAAAACTCAATTCCTTTGTGGTTATTGAATTATTTCCTTGCTTGCAAACAGGAATGATTTCCATGCTTCATTGCACTGCAGCGATAGTTCTTGTTTGAAATGTACAAGGTATATCTTGTAAAACTTCCTCATCTGCATATGAGTGTTAGAATTCCAAAATACTGAAAGATTTTCAGAATTTATCTCAACGTTTTCTTGTAGTAACTACGTTTACCGAAGGAATAAACATTTCTCCTGCTTCATACCACATTTTACTGGTAATTTCCATATGGTGAATCTGGCCCAGAGAAGGTCTCCATCAGATATTGTCTTAAATTAAAAACTGAAACTGATGGGTGTAAGTCTCACTTATTTCACTTTTGTAGATTGGGAGAGCTGCATAAGTCCCTGGAGCAGTTACTCTGCTGTCAAAATGAACTTGCTGTCCATACGATGACACTGAAAACCATTGAAAAGATTATTCAGACTACCAGAAACCTACTGAAAATTAACATGGAACCATTTTTATCTGCGGTATCGTTTCACTGATACAGATCTTATCGTACCATGTGTTATACAAGCACAGAATAAAGAGATTCTTTTTTTTTCTGTACTCTGGCATCATTATAAAGGATGAATTCAAGAGAATTTATGTTATGTGTCTCTTCTTTAAATCTGTTCAACAGAGCTCTCATATCTCAAATTCTTCAACTACAGTTCATAAGCACTTCTCTTCCAACTTTAACCTTAACTATGAAAAATAACTGAGCCCTATGAAAATCTTCAGTTTCCTTTCCTAACGTACAAGTTTATCTCACTTCCTTGAAAGTCATTCTTCAGATTCTGGACTTGCAACATCCTGATGTCGGTTCAGGTGCAGATTCCATTTTGTCTGAAATTCTAGAGTATGTTCTCATTTGCTCTCATTCCATATAAAATTGTGGATTTTTTTACTCAAAAACGTATTTTCAGAGTTGTCTTTTAAATGTTGCTAGAGGTATAGATAGGCACATACCCATGCGAGCTTTCTAGATTCTAATTTTACAAATCATGTCTTTCACAGGAGCTTTCAGTCAAGTGAACAAGATAGAGCAGTTCAGTCATCTGTCCTTTGTGTTTATCCCCCAAGATTATAAAACTTTTCCAGAGGAAAAGTGAAATTACAGGCTAACATCATATTAAATTCTTCATTTCATTATGCAGTGTGCTTGGCTCTTTTTTATTAGCAAGAGTATTGTTAGAAAGGGGGAAAAAACAACCTGTGACTGTGCTCAGGCAGAGGAATCAAGGTTTCAAGAGTTACCTCATGTTTGCCCTATTTACGTTTGTTATTTCCCCTCAAAACGTTGTGTATCATGAATATATAACATCCAATGACTACCATTAAAAAAGGCAGTGAAGATATACTGCCCATATAACAAGGTTATGAGGAAAAAAACGAGGTGCAAGACTCTTGGAACTGCTGTGTCACAGCTTCCATAAATGGGTGGAGATGGTCTATGTGCAACTAGGAAAAGTTCTTTTGCATTCCCTCATCGCAGCCGTGGGGCTCAGTGCTCTGGAAAACAATTCCTCTATGAGAAGCAAAGAAAATTTAAGTAGCCAAGAGCGTAATATTTCATTTGTTATCTAATTCGGAGGAAAATACAAAATCATATGACTGAAGTGCCAAAGAATGAAATGTGTTAAACTTTTGTCCTTGTAATTGCAGGGGAATGGAAACCCTGCAGACAGGAGGATTCCTTTTTCAAAAAAAAAAAAAAAGAAAAAGAAAAAAAAAAAAGAGGAGTTTGTTTAAATTGCTGCTGTGGGTTTCTATCCATAGAAGGATAATGGGAGGAATTTCATTCCAAAAGGCTAAAAATCTTTTGTAATACAATTATTAGAAAATATAAGAACAACCAAAAGATTTCTTTCTCTGATCATACATAAATCATTTTTTATTTCTCTTTTTTTAAACAGACATTACACAGACAGTTTCCCCTGCAGCAATGGCAATGCTGATATTGAAGTTCCAGGTTAAAGAATGCCAACCTCTATATTTGTTTTTGCTTTAAGGCAATATGGGACAAATATCTTGACGGATAGATGGTGAATTTACGGCTGATGAGAATGATGGGTTTCCTGGCAGCGACCAACCGATTGAAGAGGACAGAAGGATTTTAATGTCTAAGTCAAAGGCTAAGTTGCTTTTTCAACTTGAACCATGTGTTCTTCATCACGCAGAGCTCAGGACTTACTGTGAAATACTAAAGGCAGATCTTCTTCACTCTGAATGTCTTGCCACAGGTTGTAACACTACATCATTCCTGGATTATGGTTTAAGGAAGCACACACAAGAGTAAGGTTCATTTTATCTGTGAACTATTCAAGGCTTTCAGTGGATAAAATCTGACAGTGTCAAAAGTCACAAGAAATACAGTACTTGGCCTTTTTTCACAGAAGAGGTAAGGTTCTGCTAAAATTCACTGTTCTTTCAGTGGTAAAGAATCTGTGTCAGACAGCATCATTTTTACGTTTTTTTTTTTTACAAAGTCGAAAAACATATCTTTGCTTAAATATTTATTTGGTCCTCTTAATTGGCACAGTTGTATTGTCATTTCCTTTACAAAGCTTTTGTTTTCAAGTTACAAAAAGTACAAGTCATGTTTCCTAAACAGAAGCACTGTAATTCTTACGGTGTTGTTGCTTATTTTTGTTGTTTCATTCTGTGTTTTTTGTCGTTTATGTTTTGTTGGTTTTAACAGCATTTAGGTAAACTCATGTCCACTGGTGTTGCTTAGACACAATATACCCCACGTGTCCCATAAATATTAGATGCATTCCCATAGTAAGGATTGCCAATAATTGCAACTAGTGCTTAAACCTTCTCTATTATGTTATTATAATATATCCAGCAATATTGGCTTGTTCCAAAACGGGCTGAGTTTTATGAATCAATTACTCCTTTAAAATTGCCGTGCTTAGCATGGATGGGAGCAAGTTACAACATTTTATATCCCCGTTGACTCTGGGTCTGCACCACCAACGGGAAACAATTTAATACGAGCAGGCTAGTTCAACTACTCTACAAATATCTGTGCCCGGCTTCGCTAGATGTGTTGGGAATAGCGAAACAAACCGTAGCCATAGGGAGAGCATTTTCATTGTACCCCAACTCTTTTGAATATGTCACAGGCAAGTGTCTTGTCTATTTACTTAGACCATTATTATGGACTTGCCTGCACCAAACTATTGAGCCGTACACCGGTGGCAGTTTCAAGTTGCCATTTTCAAGATGACACTTGTAGTTGTCCTCTGCCTCCTTCCCTCGTGCACTGTTGGCACCAAGGAGTTGGAACAAGGCACCCACCCAGCACTCTAAACCTTTTTTCGCTTGTGGAAACTTCTGGATCACTGCCTGTCATTGCTGATCTGTAAAGCAGTGTGGTCCCAAAGCTATTTGATTCTTGTATTCTAGTGCACGGGGAGGGGAATAGAGCATCAACTACAATATTCCTCATGACTTCTTAAATATATGCTTCCTCTGCAACTCTGTAATGAGAGAGGTCAAAAAGATGCAAAATACCTTTATTTAGACCATTTTCTGATGTAATATTTAATTTAAAAATATCATTAGAAGGGAATAAGAATGCCATTTCTACATGAAAAATTCTGTTTTTTCTACTCTCTAGCAATAACTGGGAGTTGCAGCTATATATTTTATATTTGCGTATTTTATATTTTATTTTCAACATTTCTCCTTCCCTTTAAAAAAGTCTCAACATCTTTTTAGTCAGATCTCTGTGACTTTTATAGCCCCTGCATCTATCACATCAGGTTGCTATGGCAATGCTACGAAAATACTCAGAATCACAAGACGTTCATGAATCATTCTAGTCAGGTTTCTGAAATTAAAGTTAAAACAAGCAACTTAAAAGTGACCCTGATGTCTGTGCACCTGAGACCTTACCACAGAAATCCTGAGATCAGTTCCCGGGACTAATCGTGGTGGCCATTTAGAGATATAAATCTATTCTGTGCATGTTGGCACAGGGGCAGGGCTCATCACACTTGAGGGGTTTTCTTCCCTTCTCCCACACCAGCCTCCACCGCTACAAGTCACAAGGTTTAACCACACGTGTCATCAGTCCCAATTCCGTTTCTGCACAAAAGCCAAGCCCAGGAAGGCCGTTTCATCTCTTCTCTTTCCCTGTCCTCAGGTACCATGGGCTGTGCTCTGCTGCTCTTCGCAGATGCTTGCGTCAGGTCCTGTTACAGCCTCTGCTGACAGGTGGAGGTTCAGCCTCACAGGTCCCACCGAGATATCTTTAGACTGTCCTCACTGCTAAAACATTTTTCCTAATGTCTTATGTGAACCTCTCTTTATTACATTTATCGCTGTTGTTTCTCGTTCTGTTCCTACCAGACAACAAGAAGAGATTGCTCCTTTGTGACCCCCAGCACTCTTTTATACAGTGAAGGCTCTTATTGTGTTTTCCTTAGTATCTATTCAACTCCCTGTGCCAGAAATTGTGCATGTTTAGGACCTGTTTCTAGATCTTGTGTCATTCTCCTTGTTCTCTTCTGGGTGTTCCAGCTGACACTTAGTGCCTAAAATCAGATCTCAGGCATCAGCTGGGGCATTTTCAATATCAGTACGAGAGCAGAAAACCAACCTCGTTTCTCTTACAGGACTGTTTCTGTATCATAATACAGTGACTTATTTTACCCATTATCATGACATAGGCTCAATTAAAGCTCCATAATAGTCCCCAGAACCTCTTTGGCAGAACTGTTGCCCATACTGTATTGTATATATCTTAAAACGCTCAATAGGTATAGAAAATTTATCCTGGTCTTTTGAATAGCATCTCTTTTTATTTTCAGGACCAAAATGCAAAATCACAGAACTGCTCAGGCTGGAAAAGACCTCTGAGATCATCAAGTCCAGCCTATGACTCAAGACGAATTTTCCATTTGTTCCTAACTACTGACAATTTTCACAAGTCTGAGGATGTAATAAACTTAATTTTTATTTTGTCTGCCAAGATAATAAGCAATTATGGGCTAAGAGCATACGTGTGTGGAACCCTATTCAACACATCGTTCTGCTTCGGTAATGCTTCTTAGCTGTTCTTTTTTAAATTTAAAGGGAGAAAACCTCAAAATTACCAAAAATTAAGGAGAATTGCCTTAAGTGCCTAGGAGCTCTGTAAATCTTCTGTCCTCAAGTTATCTTGAAAATTGGATACAGCATAACTTCATTGCACTGAAATATTTAAAGTAACTGAGGCAAATATCATGTATGAGAACCACTTCAGGTGTGATAGTGTGTACAGCCAGAGAGCTTTGCATGGTACCTGCCCTGCCCTTGATCAGACTGCTCTGGGAATCTGAACTGTGCAGATTATTCAGGCTGTGGTGGAAATAAGGAGCTTATGAAAATTTTGCTTCATGACTCTAAGTCCTACAATGCCAATAAAGTAAAATAAAATTGAAGTGCAATGTGGATTGCCAAGCCGGCTGCAGAAGAAAATATAACTTGCACAAATATTTCTGTCTCAGGTATCGTGCTAGAGTAGCTAATTGTACGGACCCATCATTTACACCATGGAACGTACGTTGTCCTTCAGTGCAGTATCACCAGGCAATGTTAAGTTTGTCTTAGCAGGAGACATGAGTTATTCCCACTGAAAACAGGACTCCCCAAAGCTGGTTCTAGCAGAGCTGCGGGGTGTGCACGGCAATAGCACAGAGTACATCCCCGTGTGCTGCAGGTGTCTGCAGCCATTGCATCAGAGTATTTTGGAAGTCAGAAGTTTTGAATAGACATTACTGTCTCTGATGAAGCGCAGCGTTCGTTCTAAACTAAAGTCAAAACCATCACTTTAAACAGAAGTGAAAAATTTGCGTGAAGTCAGAAAGGAAGAAATTAGAGAAGATGGCAAGGAAGCATCACCCATTAGTTTCCAAGTCACAACTTGCTAGTGCAGCTGCTGCAATTCTTCTTTTCAAGACCCGTTTTCCACTGAGGTTGACTTTGCCACTTTTCCTTACATGTACCTTGGTGATATCGTTAGGAGATCTTTTATGTAATCCCACAGAAAAGAGTTCAGCTGAACTAACGAGCTGTGGTGGTTTCAGAGGATGCTCTTCTGAAAAACTCCTTTAAACCTGTGCAAGAGAAGTAGCTGCAGCTTCCGTGCGGTTGCTTTGCCCGTGGCTATTGCAAACGGCGCTTCTCTGCTCCTCTTTTAGCGAGTACATTTTCCTTTTGTGTATGTTGTGTTTGTCTGGAATTATCCTCATGGTGTGACTCAGGATCACATGTGTATTGAAATGTTGCTGGTTTTTTCCCAAGGTTGTTAGCCTTGCTTTTTTGATTTTTGTTAGAGCTGCTCTGTTGACTTTTCCTATAGACATGTTGCCAATATTCTTCATGTCGGTCTTTCTTTGGAATGCCAAGAAAATTAAGTATAGAGCAAAAGATATCGCAGCAGATGAAAAGCAACAATTATTAGCAAAATTATATTAATGTGTAATTTTAAACCTGAATCATAACTGCTCGTGATGCTTTTGTAAAACACAGAATCACAGAATGTTGGAGGTTGGAAGGGACCTCAAAATATCACCTAGTCCAGCCCCCTGCCAGAGCAGGATCACCTACAGTAGATCGCACAGGAATGCTACATTTTATCACTTTTCTTAACAGTGGATGAGAGGAAAGATATGAAAAAGAGATTCACTAAATTTTGTAAACCCAAAATATAAAAATCTAAAATTAAGAAACCTAATTATTCTACCTTAAAAATGTAGCATTTTCTCATTTAAAATATTCACTACCAAAGTTTTTTCAGTTAACGAAATGGCTTTTGATGTACATATAAGAGCTCAGCTTTAAACAAAACTAAGTATAACAGGAAATACAGAAAGTTATTCAGAATCTTGGTCAACATACGTAATTTCACCCAAGAAAAACACTTCTACTCAAATTAATTATAAGTATATGCAAAATAAATTGTAAATTCCAGAAAATTATCAATTAGACTGCTCATAGCTTCCAGCAGAGTGCAGTCCCTCCAGAGCTTTCACCTTCTTACGAAGAAGTAGCAGAAATTACAGGATCAATACAATGGAACTCAAGATTTATTTATTTCATGTTCTACAAAGAGTAATTATCTTTTCATTGAACTTCCTAAAAGTTGTCTGCTGCCCAAAATGTTTTCACTATCCCTAGTGAGAAGAGGATACGAGGAAGTATTGGTAGGTTCAGCAGGTTTCACACAAGTATGTTCTCACACAAATCGCGTCCTTTGAAAGAAGAAAAATAGAAGGAATTTAGGATTTCCCATAACCTCCAAATATAGTGTCCCTGCTTCACCTCAGCAATTTTTATCTTCTTCAAGAGCTAAGATGAACTGTATTTTCCTTTGCGGGACTGAGCAGGTTGAAAGTAAGTCACACATTTCAGAAATGCCAAACTAAAATATCTAGATTAAAGATTATTTTTTCTAATGTCCATACAGATATGGTAAGTGTGTGTGTATTTTAAATATCTAGATTCATACTTTTTAATTAATATGGTATTTGATGCTGCAACTATTTGTATCTAAGCACAGCAATATGTACATAGACTTGTAAGTGCATAAACGTAAAACCAGAGTATATACATGCTCTGCATCATAAGAACAGCCTTTCTTGCATCATAACATTTGTCTGTTATTTACTCTATTATTTGTGTTCTAGTCATAAACACAGTACTTTGCTTCCACGTCAGATTCTCCCTGACTTTCAGTGAGCATGAAGCTCTTTTTGTGTACCAAATAAATTATGATGTCTTATCACCAAAAAACTAAAATCAGTAACAGAGATGTCTACAAGCCACCCAGTTCTCCTGGTTCATTCTTTTTCTTGCCCAGCTGCCATTAAAAATATGAAAGCAACCACTGAAAAATCCCTTAGTTCTACTAAAAATATTGTGTCTTTATTTACCACCAAAAGTCAAAACACAGGTATCTCTGATGTCTGTAAAGATATCCCGCTATCTGGAGGTTTCATTATTGTCTGTGTTCTATCTGTGCCAATGCTCCAAGACACAGAGTTGAGTCATCAACACAGTCTGGCAAAGAACTGAAAGGATTCTGTGCTGTCTTCAAGCTTAAATCAACGTCTTTGCCCAGGTTTTAATAGCTGGATAAACACACACCAGTGGAAACTGCAAGGGCAGTGTTCTGAACTCTGAAGCCAGTTAGGAGAGCCCTCAGCTTTTCTAATAATTTCATTTCTCAAGGTGGAAGGTCTAATTTTTGTTTTCTGTATTTTTTCAAACTGCTTAGTATTGGCTCATTTCCTTACACAAACCTGTAAGAGATTTGTGTACATATACATGTGTGTTAGAGGAAAAGGGGGTGGAAGGGGTTAGGGCTGAAAGTAAGAAATAATCCTTCAAGTAGAGGAGAGAAAATTGAGATTTCATGAACTTTTGAGCGCTGAATAGCAAGGAGTGATGTTTTGGTGGGATTTTTATAATTCCTAAATTAGTTCTGTAGTTAGTATTATGCACAACATGCATTTGGTTTACAAGTTTCATCTTCGTTGCTTCATCCACAGAAATTTTCATCATTAGGTCCAGCTTCTGTTTCTCCATGTGTTTCTTCATCTGCCACCCAGCCAGCAGTACAGGAATCGTAATTTCTCAGCCCCAGATATGCTTGTATCTGAAACGTCTTTCTTGCTTTCCTAATCCTACCTGAATTTAATTTACTGCCCTTCAGAATGTTCTCAGATGGTAGATATTTAATCAGCCTATTATGAATTTCTGTTATTTAACAGGTACATTTGGGATCTCTGATCTTTGCCATGTTGTAGGCTTTTAATTTTTTTCCTGTCCTGTCAACTCTGGCTTCTACTGTTGAAAATTTATTAATACATCAAACCTGAAGGCTAACCAAAAAAAGGTGGAAAAATATACCAGAGTCCAAATACTGCCGCGTGCATGAATGTGAATCAAAAAAATACCACTTATTTTTAAATTTTACATACAAACGCACATAGGGTCTCAACTGAAATGTTTTGTCAGGGCAAGCCTGACCAAGAAAAGAAGCAAAAACATGCGATGTGAAAACTCTTTAACAGGCTGAGCTCTGCCTGCCAGGCAGTTTTATTAGCTCTCCTGACAACAGAAACAACAGGCACCAATGACACAATATTTACAGAACATTATCTCCTTGAAGGGATATAAGCATAACCCTGATATATTTGGCCAAGTATTTAGCTAAAATTGTCAAGAGCAGCTGTAGATGTCTTCAGTTTCAGTGATTGGTAGTCCTTAAATGCATTGCTATTTTGTCTCTTTGGTGGAAGTGATTTGGTTTTTTTCAATTCCCCAAAGCTGCCGGAGCTGATGTTTTTAAAATTGGGCCATTTTTTTACTATCCTCTTTAAAAACAGGGCCCCACCTGTATGAAAACTTATGCTGAAGTATTAAGTTCTGATAATGCGATAACCCCGATATATTTAATGTTGCTTTTCTTCTTTGGTCCATCGTGGTGGATGAAGAGATGTTGTGTTGTACTTCACTATTCTTGCATATGACCTCAAACTGACCTGTGTTTGCAGTGCTTTATTTGATTTGTGCCTTGACTTAAAAGTTTCTCTTGACTCAGTAATCTCACGAATTTCAGTTAGACTCCATGTGAGGTTTTCGTATATTCTGACGTAGGAAAGGATAGCTCTAGTTCTGTTATTTTGTGTGCTTGCTTGCATAATATGGCTTCAATAATTTCTTCATTTATGTATTTGTGTATTTATATTTATTTATATATTTATTTATATTTTTATATATATATTTATTCATATATAAATATTTATTCATATAATTTCTTCATATTGTATTCAGATAACACAGAACTGAGTTTGACCCACTAGGTATCTCCGAAAAAACTACTGAATATTTAAGTGGAAACAAAAGGAAATGGGGCATCTACCTCTTGATGATTTATTCTTATAATCAATTACTCCCCCTGGAGAAAATATCCACTTTGTTTCTGACTTACATGGGTTTCCTTTACACTTCTAGCCCTATTGTCCTGATTTGAACTTTTTGTTTAAATTCTTAGGGGTGTTTTAGGTGAAGGGTTGTGACCCTGGAAATTACAGTTATGTTTACCTTGGTGGGGGAAAAAAATGAAGCCAATGAGCATACTGTGGCAAAGATAACTGTTAATTGGCTCCAGATTTTTTGAGTAGAGCGGATGGGTGAGTGGTGAGGGGGGACTGTTAAATCTAGAGACATACTTATTTAATCTCTTTTTATTCTATGCTATATTGTAGAAAAGGAAAATAAAAAACTATTTAAAGATCTTCAGTACATTTTCCTGTAAAAATACTTGGGTATGTGCTAATCTGCTCTACGTGGAGAGACACCTCCATGAATTTCCCTTATTATTGCACAATATTGTGAAGAATAATTAACTGAAGGTGTTACCTCCAGTTCTGACTCTTTTTAAACAAGAGATGTAACTGATGGAAGAGGCTTTGATGTTTAGTATTTAATTGTTACCCTACTTAGAAATCTTGATGTTTGCAGAGGGTGTTACACGGTGTTACTCTGTGGCTGCCTGTTTGCCTCACAAGATTCTGCTTGCAAAAATCCCTTTTCCTGGTTACGTATTATTTCACATATTTTCCAGTATTCTCGATTCCACGTTAGCTTTGATTCCTCTACCTTCTCTCTTATGCAGAAACAGCCTGCATACCAGAGAAAACCCACTGTATTATGTGCTTTTTCTTTTTTCGTTACCACAGAATATCCTATGAGGCTTAAAAGAATTAACACATAGGTGTTGAATCACGAGTTAAGCAAAATATTGTAATTTCAACTGTGAACCACCCAGAAGTTATCTAAAATGTGATTCTACTTTTAAGGAACTGTCAGAGGTTCAATATTAAACAAATAATTCTAGCTTTTACAGGTGTGTATATATATATATGTATATCCTTTAATTGCTCTTTTCTTCCTTTTTAAAGTACATATCGTAGATACAAAGCCATGGTTGTTAGATCTGTATACAAAAATAGTAAATATAGTCCTCCTGTTTATAACAATACTGGGGTGCAGGTACACTCTGCAGGACACCATTCACCAACTGCGTGCCCTGATGTCTACCAGCATATGGATAAAGAAAAAACACGAGTATTTTTTTAGTAATAGAAGAGAATTTTGACCATTCAGTCACAGACCAGTGGGCTCTACCTGATTACATAACAAATATTTTTATCAAGCCAAAACCTTCGGAAGATTCGCATTTTCTGTTTCACTCATGTTTTGTACCTAGATATCTGGTTTATAGACTACTCTTAAACTCTTAATTTTTTTTCAATAGGGAATTAATAGGTAATAATGATCCTTCTTTAATCATCTTTTGTGGTCCCAGTTACAGACTGAAAAAACATTCACTTTATCCATGTTCTTTTCTTGATGCATTCTCCTGGATCTGTAGGAACTTTGCCCACTTTGACGTATTTTTCTGCATCACTCTTTCAGCGTTTCGGTGGTTTCCTTTCCTCATTAGCCTCTTCCACTGTTCATCTTTGCCTTTTCCTTTTAACTGAAGCTCTGAATGTGTCTGCAGATTTTTCCCAACTTCAGTCTTTTCAGAGTTATTCGGAATGTATTTCTTACCTTCTTCCCGATGTTTGGTTACTTTTTTAAACTTCACCAGAAATTTCAAAATAATGAAAATTTTAAGTTTTAGAAATACATAAAGCTTACTGGTCTCTCCCCGTTTCTTCAGACTTCATCATTTTCCATGATAATCCTCTCCTGGTTTAGAAAGATTCTTTCTTCTCACCAAATCCTTGAGGCTTTGGCAGAATTTTGCAGAACGCTGGACAAAGAGTTTCCATATGTTTTCCTTTTCCTTTTCACCTCGTGAATATTGTGGCTCGTACCTGAACTGACGCAACATCCTACCTGTGCCACCCTGAAAGATGTTCCAGTATTAATTTGCACTAATGTACAGAACTAGAACTACTACAGAACTACAGAACTAGACTTTGGGCACAGTGAATGAGCGTATAGCAAGCGTTATTTTTTTAGAAGTATTGAACTACTTTGACTGCTCCAATATTTCACATGAAAAGAGCCAAGAAATAAAATTATGGATGCAGTATTATCTAGAGAGCTATAGAGAAGTTAGCTGAGCATGCAAGAGTTAGAAATATGAATCGCACTGAGGAGGAGGAAATGTACATTTTCCATTTTATTTTATCATAACAAAACGTGTTTCAAATGAACTGCTTAGATTTATATTTTCACCAAAAGCCTAGGGTAAACTTCTTATTGTTTTACAGAGAAGTTGCTTTTAGAAATGTACAATCAAGTAAGTACCTCTTACCAATAATTGACATGGTAAAGAGAAAATACTTTTTCAGCCTATATTTCACCTCATTTTCAGATACAAGTTATCTAGCAGTATCGAGAAAAAATATGCTAAAAATGATAGGCAGTCAATTTGCCCTGCCTGACTGGGAATCTTTTCAAGGTGGGAGGGACTAACTTGATTCAGAATGTGCTGAGCACCAATCACACAGAAATTTGGCTTGAAAACAAAGGTTGCTCTCAAAAAAAACACCCCAACCAACTATAAATATATGTCTTTCTGTTTGCATTTAGAAGAGTTAACAACATAGACAGAGTTCTGCTATTAGTGCAGCTGAGAAAAAGGTGTAAAGGTGAAAATAGTAATATCACTCAAAAGTTTTGCTAACTGCATTGTAGAGCATTAATTATCTGGCAAGGCTTTAAGGGTCTGATCCAAGTTCACTGAAGTGAATAAAAAAAAGATACTTTAATGTTCTTATGCTGTTCAAAAATCACAGAATCAATCCACAGTAAAGATCAAAGAGTTTGGGGGATGTTTTAAGCATCCTCCTCCCCACGCCCCCATTTCTGTCTGTGCTTTAAATTGTCTGCTGGCGCTTTTTAAAAAATTTTTTAAAATTTTTTTTTAATTGCAAACTGATGATTCATAGTGAAGACTACGGGTATACTTTATTCTTGAAAAATAACTGCAATAGATTCTGAAATCTAGCATAGCTGAAAAGGATATACTCAAACTGAATTTAAAAGCTGCTGCAGATCTTTGTACTGTGCAGTGGTAGGGGTTTCTTCTTTTGTTGGGGTTTTTTTTTAATCTCACTGCCTTAAATGTCCCAAACTTTTTATCTTCAAACGTGATTAAATTCACTTTCTCACTGTTTTAAAAAATAAGGATTACGCAGAAATGCAAATGAACTTTTGTCTAGCTTTTTTACTTTCATTCTGAATTGAAATTAAGGAGGGAGTAGAGTAGCCTAGTTAATTAAAAGTGCTTTGGTTTTTATTTTGTTTTTTTCTTCCTTTCTAACCTTTATGAGGAGCTGTTTTGTTGAGCTACACTCACTGTTACCACATCACTGGTGTGTAGACTTTGTAGAGTCCCTATTTTAAAATGAAGGCCATGGGATTTTCCGGCAATTGAAGTGTTAATTCATCGTGGACTCCGTGTCCATCTGTTGGAAAATAACATCATAAGGAGCTCCAGAAAGAAATGACGCTTCTTCAATTGTACCTTTTTTTCTAAAGGGACCTGTGACACTGTATCACCCAGACACCATATTCCTATTGAGATTATCTATTTGTCTTTCTTTCAAATGTGATATAATGCCATAACTCTTAGATTCCTGAAGCTACCGTGGCCTGTCTCATATTACCCTCCCTACTCCATCATAACAGCTTTGTCGTATGGTACCCAGACTTGAAAAAAAACACAAGAGAATTAATAGAATTGCTGGGACATAATAAGTGCTTGGCAGGGAAAAAAAAAAGTTTGAGAGGAGACTATCTGATCTTCATAAACAATCCTTTTTTCCCCCCCTCAGATTAGGGTTATTTTTATTCCACTGCTTCTAGTGAAGGGTAAATAATAAAATGACCAGATTGTACTGTTCCAGGGAGATGCTGTGTTGCTTTAGCGTCTCTTCAGTCCTCTTTCAAATGCCAGTGTGTCTGAATGTCACAGGCAGAATCCTCTTATGAAATGCCACTTCAGCAATTATCATTTGCAAAGAAGGAAGCGCAGAGAAGCAGATGAGAACTGCAAATCAGTTTGGATTTATGTTCTAATTAAGATTTTGATCAAACATCCAGCTATCTTTCCTGATCCCTGCTGGTAAATACAGAGATGGAATAAGCCTTGATGTGAATATGGGGAAAGAAACTTCCTTTGCAGGTTATAGAAAGGAAGACACCCTCTGCCCTCGAAGAACTATGCCTCCTAAAATGCAAGGCTGATACAACTCAGAGTATGGAAACCACCATCTCTAGGCCTGGAGCCTGTGTTTAGGGCTGTCTGCCACATTCGGGACACACAAGCACTGCCCCATCCTGCCCTGATTTAAGCCCTCCTGTCTTCAGCAGGATGGCCATGAGCCAGCACTGTGCCCTCATGGCCAAGAAGGCCAATGGCATCCTGGGGTGTGTTAGAAGGGGAGTAGCCAGTAGGTCGAGAGAGGTCCTCCTGCCCCTCTGCTCTGCCCTGGTGAGGCCACATCTGGAATCTTGTGTCCAGTTCTGGGCCCCTCAGTTCCAGAGGGACAGGGAACTGCTGGAGAGTCCGGCACACCCACAGGGATGATGGAGGGAGTGGAACATCTCCCTGGTGGGGAAAGGCTGAAGGAGCTGGGGCTCTGCAGCTTGGAGAAGAGGAGGCTGAGGGGTGACCTCATTCATGTTTATAAATATGTCAAGGGGGAGTGTCAGGAGGACGGATCCAGGCTCTGCTCAGGGATGTCCAGTGACAGGACAAGGAGCAATGGATACAAGCTGGAACATAGGAGGTTCCACAAAAATATTCGAAAAAACTTCTTCCCTGTGCGGGTGACAGAGCTATGGCACAGGCTGCCCAGGGAGGTTGTGAAGTCTCCTTCTCTGGAGACATTCAAAACTCATCTGGATGAGTTCCTGTGTGACCTACTGTAGGTGATTCTGCTCTGGCAGGGGGGTTGGACTTGATGATCTTTCAAGGTCCCTTCCAACCCCTGACACTCTGTGATTCTGTGATTCTGTGTTTCTGTGATTCACTATCCCTTGTATTCTCTTTTCCAACTGTGACATGGCATGAGAAAAAAAGCTCTTGTGAGATAGGGGCTATTGAGAGGGAGTTACTAAAACACCCCGACCTGCTTTACCTCACACCTGACATGATCAGAGATCTGCAGTTTACACCATGTTTTTAGTTTCTCCACATATCTTGTGGTACATGATCTTAGAAGATTCGAGACTGAACTTTGGATGGTCTTACAGTCGGTCTTCGATTCTTTTATGTACGTAAATCCAGATATTCAAGCCTGTCATTACTTTTAATATCTCTCCTCCCAACCACCTCTAAGATTCAGTAATGATACTATGTTCAGCCTCTAAAATGAGATACAGGGAGGTTAAAACCAAAAATCACTTAGCTCAAATTAATTACAGGCCTTTAAAAACAGCCAGCAGTCGACAGTAACAGGTGCGAGGACTTTGATAGAATTCTGAGGGGCAGAATCTCAGCCTACATGTGCAGAAAATAAGCAGATTTTCATGTTTTGTTGCCTAAAATTTGTAAGTGAATTGAAAGCATGGATTTATGGTACTTATTCCTGATACCTTGTGTTTACAAAATCTTTTGAAAATGTATTAAAATGCCTCTGTAGCTCCCCTCCCAATTTATTCCAGCTATGTTAATGATTCTGAAATGGAAACACATCTGAATAAGCTTCTGTTTTGAAGATAATAACAGGACATGCTAAAGAAAATCCAGAGGAAATCATAATCATAGGAAAATTCATAGGACTAAAACGCTGTTTACTTTCTTTTCTTGCAATTTAAATTCACATTTTGAAGAGGAAATCATTATCCAAAATTATACAGAGGAAACGTTGAAGGAGAGAACCGTAAGACTTTCCCAAAGAAAAACAGGGATGTTACAAATGGTTGTCTTAATGGAAGAGAGTAGAATTAGAGAAGATTAACTTCAATATAGCAGTTACAGAATGTGTACTCAGTCAACTTAGACGTGAAAGAAGAGGTTCATGGGCTTCACACCAATTAAAAAGCATTAGAACCACAATTAAACCACTGATAACTTCATTTGTAATATAAAATATAATCAAACATTTGGTTGTACCACCAGATGTTAGCCATTTGTAGGCTCTGAACTAATTTTGCCCGTGATTTTAGTAAAAATACAGCTGCTCTGTTCTACTAGCACACTCTAACAGGTCATGCTAAAAGCAAATGCTTATTTTGTTGTGCCGAGTCAGTAAAAAGCTGTGGTCAGAACGTCCTGTCCTCCCACTTCAGAGAGTTGTTGCGATACTAGGCTGTAGGTTGAAGTCATCAACTCCTAAAAATCTCTTAAACTGAAGCATCAAGACAGATGCCTGTCCTGATGGTAGCCGAAAGTAGTCACCAGCCATCTCGGTGGGGTACGCTTGTGCGTACGCACCGCACCGGTGCTCGTGGCTGCGGTGTCTGGAGGGATGGCTGACGAGAGAGCTCTTTGGCTCAGGACCTGTTTCGTAATGAGACCAAAGCGAAGATCCGAAACCTGCTGTTCAAGGCACAGCTTCGAACTCCTGCCTTCAGGCCGTGGTAGGTAGGGGATGCTTAGCGAATTGGCCTCCTGTAATTTTGGAAAACAACCGTTTCTGAAGATTGGGCCTCACATATCAACGTTGTGTTTTTAATCCTTTTTACAGCAGTTCAGAAAAAAAATGGACAACTTTTAGCTCTTGTTTACCCAGAGATGAAAGCAGGAGCACTATTGATGTTGACAGTTCCACAAATTGATTAGAAAAGGACTGCTCCATTTGTCATGTCTTAGGAGAGGCACAGCACAGATTTATCTTAGTCACAGGCTGGTTGGGTAATGTGACAAAAAGCGTAGCACATCAAAATATTCACTTCCTTACGGATTTGATATTTTCTGGATTGTTTTTATTGTTGAACTATATTTAGGATGTGTTTTACTGTGTATTCAGGAGTGTCTGTTGATGTGCATGAGTGTTTTCTCCTATGAACTAGGTTTGAATTGATTAAGAAATGATTGACTATAATTTTGAAAACTACGAACAAACAACAGTTACGAAAACTACTTAAAACTTATTCATATGTCAAATCCAATGAATGCTAGGGGTGCAACAGCAATAAAGGAGTTGTTTACATCAGTTAGGAGGTAGGCTACTAATGTGCAAATAGTACTTCCGCTGCGAGGATTTGTTGCCTATTAGTGTGGTGTGCAATAAATAGGAGTGATATTAAGTTAAAAAGACTTGAAGTTAATACAGGCTGCTTGTTTCTTGTAGATTATTTACAGTAAATAACATGACATTTATTAAACCTGTAAATCACCTGAATGCTTTTGTGCTGTGAATATTCAAATGATATCTAATGATTAAACCTCACTGCTGTAAAATCATTTATATTTCAAAAACTGTGGGGAACAAAAGTCACTGAGTGATAAAAGCAATCAGCATCTTTATAAAGATATTTCATTCCACCTTATATGCAGGTTGTAACACATTATTTGATGATCTGCTATTATAAGGGGAGATGTTATTCATTCAGTCGTAGCTAAATTGAGCATTTCCTTGAAGTGGTCATTTTTCAGCAACAAACTGTCAGTCAGACTTAGCTGCATTTTTCTAAGCAACATAATGCTTAATGTCTAATGATATAGTGAAGACTCTCTGGTATTTCATGTCTAGTTTTTATCGGAGTACTGAGCCATGAGTATTCTCAGTGTATGTGCACTAACTTGCTCCTGTGTATATCGAGTACATAAGACAGTTCTTTTAAAACTCCGAAAATACCCTCTTTTTGGCCTATATGGTAAGAGATAAATTGAAAATGGAAACAGACGTGCAAAATAATCCCTATTTTAAAACACTGGTCTTGATAAAGTAAAAAAAAAATTGAAATATCAGTTTTGCTCCTTGGGTTCTAGCAAATAATATCCCTACCTAGAAAAATAATTCCACTGCACTAACCTAGAGATACAGGCACTTTGTTCTTGCAGCTGGTTTCTACCCACATATGGCAGAACTTCATGAATAATAAGCCAGATTTGCTTTAAATTCCAGGCTACTGAGTACACAAAGCAATTACTTCACTTCTTCATTGCACTGTAAGCTGCAGTGATAGCAAAGTCACCTTAACACAATATGAATATGAAATACATTTCAGTCTTATTGTTGAAAAGTTTTGTATGGGAACTTAGAGACTTTATATAGTTTGGGGGTTTTTTTTTTATATTAAGCGAATAATTTCCCTTGAATTGAAAATTAATGGACTGCCAAAAGTCCCCTGATAACATTCCAGGTGTTATGTGAAATATATTCTACCCTGACTCACAGCAAAGCTTGAATGTAGTCTCTTTGTCATGCTTGTTTATGTTCTTGGCTCACCTACCAAAGAGTTCAACGGGTGTTCTGGTTAGTACCATTAATGGTGTGGTTATGGAGATGTGAAACTGGAGCATGACTCTTTAGGGAACACCTCCACTATCAGTCTGGCTCTTTGTTTTGCTCCTAGGATCTGTCCCCTTACCATTTTAACAGTCTAATTTGCACCCTGGCTTCTCTTCTGAAGTGAGTCAGCTAAATCCCTCGATGGGAATCTGGGCACAGGTGACCACATAGGCTCAAGGGTTCTTCCAGAGATGCTGAACGTGCTGCTCACAGCAGCTCTGGCTCCCGCTGCCCTGGGTTTCCTCAGATGATATTGCAGTGGCTTCTGAGTTCTCACACACCTCCCTGCCTCCAATCTGGAATGTTTAATACTCAAAGAGTTACCCTACACAAATGCTTTCACAGGCTACGATGTGGAACCCTCGTACTTTTAGGTAACTGAAGGAAGCAAATAAAGGATGCAAAAGTGGTTATCTTTTGCTGGGCCACAGGGATGACATGGCATATATTCAGACACAGCCAAGTCTGCTTCAGGAACTAATAGCCATGAGCAAGGTGAGCACAAGACCGTCCAAACCAGCTGGTCCTGGCACAGTTCACAGGCTCAGCAGACTGGGTAAACCAGATCCCTTCGAACTTACAGCTGGATCCCCCTCTCTCAAATTTTCACACCTGAAAGAGAAATGAGCTCTCCACTACAATTGTGCAGTTTGATAGACAGCACAAGCAAACTATGTGAGAACCTGAAGCTGCTACTTGGCTCAATTTCACAGAGAAGCTGAAAGAAAATCAGTAATATCGTTTGGTCAGGTCGGAAGAAGCTTGAGACTTGGTTTTAAAGTAGTTAGGGATTAAGTAAAGAAGATGCTGGCAGTTTTGATGTCTGATAGAGAAAATGTTCCAAAGAGGGGAGGATTATCGAAGACTGATGGAAAGAAGAGGCCAGTAAGGGGGTGCTAAGGTTAGTGAAGATTATGAGGGAGAAACACAGATATTAGAAGGCTGAAGACAGATGACCACTGGTGAATTTTGAACTGTCCGTGAAGAAGAAAAGCCTCAAGATTTTGTAAGGGTTAATTACATGAAAAACCTGATACGCTCTTGTAGAAAACTTACTGCAAGAGCCTCTGAAACTGTCCATTATATTTCTGTGAAAATACTGCTTGAAATTTACTAGTAGGCTGAAAGAAAAAATTGGATTTCTGGCTAGTAGCATATGAGAAATCTCAGCTGATAATTTACAGCGTATCATGGACACAAGTGTAACCAAAGCCATATTATTGGAATGAAGTCAGTTAAAGCCAGTGGAGCTGTGGTGGATCAAATTGTGGCACCAAAAGTACAGTTCAATTCCAAACCTCAACATGAAATATTCTAGAAACCTAAGTCTTCATTGGACTGCAACTTATATAAAATTTTTTGTGTGTGTGCAACATTTCTAAATGATGACAACATTAAGTGTACTGCTTGTTAAGTTATAAAATAACTCAAGATATAATTCTAGTCACGTAAATCTGCAGAGTATGAGAATAGAATAAATCAGTGTGAAGGAAAGAGAAGTTTAAAGAAAAAGAATGGTACAGATTCCCTAGCATTTGCCAGTTTCAAAGATAGGATGTGTGGAGGAATATTACCACTGAATTCTTGGTCTGAAATCCAGTTAGTTACGTAGTTACTCTATAGAGTTATGAGCACATCCAGAGTAAGGTCTTTTTTGTCCTTTTCTCCATTTTTTGTTGTTTTGTTTTAGCTACCATTGATTTTGTTTGCTGCTTCTTAGGAGCCTAGAATTTTCAATGCCCAGTTTACATATCTCACTTCAGCGCTAACGTTAAAGGCTCGGCAAGCCTTGAGCATTTCTAGAGTAATTGGAGTTGGGAGAATGGCTGACTTCTAAAGCAGGTTACCTGGACTGCCCTTTAGAAGTGGAGTTTTTTTGCCACAGCCACCTCAGTTGTTTGCCTCAACTCAGTAATGAGAATACTGTCCACTGTTCTCTGTTTCAAACAGGCTGTTTGCTTCTTCCACTGTCGTGAAGAGAAATAGCAAGAACTTGGTTTCCATCAGTCAAATCTGAGGTATTCTGGAGCAGAACGTTTAGAAACTGCACAGTGGTGCTGCTTTTGACATTTATGGCTGGAATATTATATCATCTGCCATGTCACTTTAGAGCCTTTCACATTTGTATGCCATTTAATACTGCATTTAGATGTAAAATGTGTCATTAATGGGAAAGATACTGTCACGCTGGATCTAAAACTTCCTTATACAGGAACATTTTCAGCATTTTCAACTGTTTTTGAATTACTAATAAGGATAACTTTATTTCTGTTTACATTTCCACTGTAATGAACATATTTATCCTGTGAATTTTTGTGACCCTCAATCAGCAGATGTATTAGTATTGCACTAAGCATGTCCATAACTTCAAACAGTTCTTACTTTTAATCTTTTGCTAGTAAGAATCCTTTCTGTAAGTGTTATAGAATAGAAAATAAAAATAAATCAGGGCCTTCAAGCGCACATTCCTACATGTTACAATGTTGGAAATGTAAAACAAGTTGCTGGTATAGATAATACAAAGAGGGCTGGAAACGTAATTGAAATGTGGCTGTTATCAGTGTGATACAAAAACAAGCAGTCTGAGACCTTAGGAAAATCATTGCTCTTTCTGAAAAGCCTGATACAGATGTGTGGATTTTGTCAACAAAATCATAATTTATATCGCAAAAAGCCCATTTCTAATGGTTATATTTTCCCCCAACTAATATTTTAGCTTGGAGAAGAAATAAGGAGATTTCAATAGAAGAAATGGGCTAAAAAGAGAGAGATGTGTAAAAAACGAAGCACATTTTAGACACGAAAATCCTTTTTTCCTCTTTCCAGCAGTTTCTATGTATGGTTCTTTAAATTGGCCTAGAGCATATATTTCTAGCAACTGTACTATGGGAACTGTGGTCCAAAAATGTCAGGTAGGAGGTAAGATGGACTAGCTTCAGGCAAGCAGAGAAAGTGCTGTTTCAAAGAAATGCACTTTTGGTACAGAAGTTTTCAGGTTTTATCTCTGCTAACAGCTGTGATACAGGAACACAGTAGTAACCTGCCATGAAATAACTTTACAGGTGGGATGAAAACTTTTGTGGACATAGGTTCAGTCTATGGTTTCCAATTCATTAAGGGCTTACATTCCATATCTTTCAAGCAGCTAGTAAGCAGTAATCTGGCTAGCTTCTCTGTGGCCATAACTAAGGCAAGATAGGTGACTTGACTTGTTATTTTTATTTTTGAGTGTACACATGCATTCATAAGTGTGATGCTAATAAGTACTCCATACTGAGAAAATGCTTGGACTGAGTTTTTAAACACTCCTCAGAGTTTTAAAGCAGAATATTGTCAGTAAACGCTCTACATTTTCAGAAGATAAAATATTTCCGTCACTGCTTCACTGAATGTGGAAGCATAAAGATGAAATTTTATCTGCCAGCTCTACTGTAGGTCTGATAGTGCTATAGTCACCACTGTGCAGCAGCAGGGACTTCAGTACTCACAATTTTGCTCCATTTTTAGGGTACTAGATCATTAGGTCCTCTGTCTGCTTTCTACTACATCTGTGGTAACACATCAGAAAGTAATATTGATGTTTATTCAGGACGTGTAGATAGTTACTCTTTTCTTTAGAAATTTCACCTGCAAGCAGATGCATATATAGATGGTACCTCTTCTTGTGTATTAATGTCATAATGGCTTTCCTCTCATCTGAGTTTACTCAAATAGGCTCAGAAAAACCTTTTTTCATTTGAACTCATGTTCTGAAAACTGTGGTTTAATGATATTTTTGGACACTTCTTATTGAGTTATCTAAAGCAATGTTATATGATGTCTAAAAGACAGCTGGCAGTTTCTTGTTATCAGGGAACTTTTACTTTCTAACAAATTCTTTTTCTCACAGACCCATTTTCAAGTTTAAGGAGCAAAGGAATTCTGAACAAGCTGAAATACCATAACCTCCAAGGCTGTGTCTGCTGCTTCAGTGCTTTCTCATGGTCACTTAACCTTTAGAAATTAAAACTAGTTAAAACTCAGATCCCGAATAGTTTCTTGAACACAAATTCGCGTTTTCGGGATGCATCTTCTAGACGTCCAAAGCCTACGCATTTACTCTAGGCTCCCACTATAATCAATGGGGAGAACAATGTGTCTTCATAAGCAATTTGCCCTATGTCTGTTGGATACTACCTTAGAATGAAATTAGTCACCACCAGAAAGTACTTATCCCTCTGCAAGTGAGGGCACTTAGGAAGATCAGCTTAGTTGGTTAGACTCTGGTGAGATTAGTATACTTGCAGTATCCCTATTTCTTTTAAGATAAAGGATAGTGACATAAAGTTTACAGCAGGGAATTATAAAAATGCGATACATCATACGAAAATGCAATCCGTGCACATATATAATGCATACAGTCACAAAAATCTATCGAATCCTTCCGCATTTGTCTTTTCTGTATTTTTACTTTGGACATTCTTAGACACTACTTTAACAACATTAGCAAATCTAACGACTTTTTCCCCCATACAGTGTTAAACTGAACTGTCTTTGTACAAATATTCTCCTTTGCTTGCGTAGCATTACATCTGGTGAGGGAATAACTTTAATTGCTATAGCCATAATCTTACTGAATCTTAGTGGCCTATTCTGGATGAGGAATACCTGCCAGCCGAGGTGTGGCACAGCAATCCACTGTCTGTAGATTATGTGATTCTCTATTGAGCCATGTGGACTTCGTATTTCTGTCTTCATGTGACCTGGAATAAACCAGATCATAGTAAACCAAAACATAACTTATTTCCTTTCTGATTAAATTGCAAAAATATCTCCTGCAAAATAAGCTTCCTGAAGCACTTTCTTATCAGTTGCACACACATATTTAAGTTGAAGAAGAGCTCTACTGTAATCATAGAATCACAGGTTCAGGCTGGAAAAGACCCTTGGGATCATCGAGTCCAACCATTAACCCTACACTACGAGTTCACCCCTAAACCATCTCACCCAACACCACACCCAAGCGACACTTAAACACATCCAGGGATGGCGACTCAACCCCCTCCCTGGGCAGTCTGTTCCAGTGTCTGACCACTCTTTCCGTGAAGAATTTCCTCCTTAAACCTGCAGAAGCTGGTGTGTTCTTCTGAAACATTTGGAGGTTTTCTAAGCAACCTTTTCTGACGCACAGCAGTTTAACTGGAGAACTTGCAGCCTCCCTCTCCCCCACTAATGTAAATTGTTCCCCGTAAATGAGATGTGAGATCTTCTTCTTCCTTTGTATTCTTTCTAGTGCTTCTAATGAAATCTTTTGGTGTAGGATTCTTGCACAGACAAGATTTGAAAAGATTTCCATCTCCATTTCATTTATAGCCGATAGGATATTTGCATAAAATTATGAATTGCATTCTCTTCTTTTGAGACTAGTATAAAAGTGGCATGCCACAGGATGGGAAGAGCTGACTCACTGCTCTAATTATAAATCTAAAAGCTAATTAACCTTCCATGACTAAATTAAATTAAAAGAGCAGACAGCACCCTTTAAACAAAAATTTAAAGCCCACTATAATATAAAGTACAAAATATATTCAGGAGGCTGTTTTTGAATTTGACATTGATGAAGATGTACTGTATTTGCAAATGGTACATGCAAAACTAGTTTAGGAAACAGGCTTTTGGAGCTTAACAGCTGGGGCAAACAGTCACAACTAAAATGTAGTGCTGCAAATAGCTGTGTAAATTTATTACAAAATTCTTTCCTGCAGCATTGTTTCAGATCGAGATCTGTTTGTTCATTACTTAAAACTAAAATGAATTAATCCTATTTTTATTCTGTTGGAGGGCAAAAGCCACAGAATACATGATTCCTGGCCACTTTGGAGGAAAAAAATAATTAAATAACATGGAAAACATCTTTGTGGACTGAGGAACTAAATTTTGTTTCCCTCACTGGAGCTGAATCAAACCCAAACAGCAACAAAATTTTCCATCTGTCCAAAAAAGCAAATAGACCTGATTCTGAATGGATAAATAAAAGACATTTTGATGCATATTTTTATTTCTATTCCAATAGAAGCTTAATTTAAGACATATATTAATATATCTTTGAAATGAGGTCATGAATAAGTCACTAATGGGTTGAACAATTCCTTCCTTGGTCTTCTCTCCAGGTTTTTATTCCCAGAGATTAAGACTATGTAAACACCAAAGATGTAATTTACAGCCACTGTCTCTGGCCTTGATTAATTTGAGCGGATGTTCTGCATTATTCCCCTTGATACTTGGTTCTATGACTGGTAGACACTGTAGATTTTTCCAGTAACTAACTCGTGTGAGGCCAGCTCAGAGAAAACTCTAAATAGGCTCACACTCACATTGTTAACACGTGGCTTTTTGTGAGCTCCTTAAAAGTCAGATGTTTAGAGGAAAGAAGCAATCATTAATTTGCTATTCTGAATCAATACAAAGATTTTTTTCTGCTTTAAATATGATAATGGCTCAACTTCTCCTGCTGTGATTCCTCTTTCCCTGGGTAATGTATTAAAATAAAATGTTTTATTAGATTAAAAGAAAAGGTTTTAGTAATAACCATGTTGCCTAAGAGTGTGCAACAGTTTCCTCTGAACAGTTCTTCTGAGCTGTTGAGAGCTCCTATAATTTAATAAGTGTCAAAATCAGGTATTTTTTTCAGAAACTGTTCAGTTAAAGTTATTGATAAAACAAATCTGGAAAGCAGAGTGTCTGCAATGGAGTGCTATTCGGGAGCACTTACATTAATTACCCTGTAAGAGGTTGACAACAGGTGTTCCTCAGCTGTGGTTAGAACTTCAATAACTACATCCTGGAAGCCACTGGTTACTTCATAGAATCACAGAATGTTAGGGATTGGAAGGGACCTCAAAAGATCATCAAGTCCAATCCCCCTGCCAGAGCAGGAACGCCTAGATTATGCTACATAGGAACGTGTCCAGGCAGGTCTTGAATGTCTCCAGAGAAGGAGACTCCACAACTTCTCTGGGCAGCCTGTTCCAATGCTCTGTCACCCTCACTGAGTAGAAGTTTCTTCTCGAGTTTAAGCGGAACCTCTTATGTTCCAGTTTCAGCCCATTACCCCTTGTCCTATCATTGGTTGTCACCGAGAAGAGCCTGGCTCCATCCTCATGACACTCACCCTTGATATATTTGTAAACATTAATGAGGTCACCCCTCAGTCTCCTCTTCTCCAAACTAAAGAGCCCCAGCTCCCTCAGCCTTTTCTCATAAGGGAGATGCTCCACTCCCTTAATCATCCTAGTTGCCCTGTGCTGGACTCTCTCCAGCAGTTCCCTGTCTTTCTTGAACTGAGGGGCCCAGAACTGGACACAATATTCCAGATGGGGTCTCACCAGGGCAGAGTAGAGGGGAAGGAGAACCTCTCTTGACCTACTAACCACCCCCCTTCTAATACACCCCAGGATGCCATTGGCCTTCCTGGCCACAAGGGCACACTGCTGGCTCATGGTCATCCTGCTGTCCACCAAGACTCCCAGGTCCCTTTCCCCTACACTGCTCTCTAATAAGTCATTCCCCAACTTATACTGGAACCTGGGGCTGTTCCTACCCAGATGCAAGACTCTATATTTACCCTTGTTATATTTCATTAAATTGTTCCCCGCCCAACCCTCCAGCCTGTCCAGGTCTCACTGGATGGCAGCACAGCCTTCTGGCGTGTCAGCCACTCCTCCCAGCTTGGTGTCATCAGCAAACTTGCTGATAGTACTCTCTAGTCCCTCATCCAAGTCATCGATGAATATATTGAATAATACTGGTCCCAGTACTGACCCTTGAGGGACTCCACTGGATACAGGCCTCCAACCAGACTCCGCCCCATTGACCACAACTCTTTGGCTTCTTCCCCTTAGCCAGTCCACAGTCCACCTCACTACCCGAGAGTCTAGACCACACTTCCTCAGTTTAGCAGCAAGGATGCTGTGGGAGACTGTGTCAAATGCTTTACTGAAGTCAAGGTAGACCACATCCACCGCTCTGCCATCACCTATCCACCTTGTTATATCCTCGTAAAAGGCTATGAGGTTAGTCAAGCACGACTTCCCCTTGGTGAAGCCATGTTGACTGTCTCTAATGACCCTCTTATCCTTGATATGCCTTGAGATGGCACGAAGGATAAGTCGTTCCATCACTTTCCCAGAGATGGAGGTGAGGCTGACCGGTCTATAGTTACCCGGGTCCTCCTTCTTGCCCTTTTTGAAGACTGGAGTGACATTTGCTTCCCTCCAGTCCTCAGGCACCTCTCCCGTCTCCCAAGACTTGGCAAAGATGATGGAGAGTGGTCTAGCAATGACATCAGCCAGCTCCCTCAGCACCCGTGGATGCATCCCGTCTGGACCCATGGATTTATGGATGTCCAGATTGCTTAATTGGTCCCTAACCCAGTCCTCATCGACTAAAGCAAACTCCTCCACTGCCCTGACTTCCTCTGGGGCCCTGCTAATTCAGTTATTACTCTTAATTCTGGAAAAATTCATATTCAGTTTCTGTAAGGTTTTTTATTAGCAATTATTGCTTAATATACCATTTTAAGAATGGGAAAGAAAACAAAATTTCTGATATGAAATATCAAAGCATTAATAAAAAAGTTATTAATACATTTATGTAAGTTGAAAAGTATCACTGAAGTAATATCTAATGGAAAGCTCAATCAAAAGAGAGATGCCCTTGCACATTAGTTTGGTGAATTTATTTTTTTTTTGTATGATACTTGATGGGTAGAGTAAGTTTCACATTGACGCTGTACAGAGAGATTGAGCGAAAAAATGTCCTCCGTAAAATGAACATAATTTTGGTATTCTTACCTCCCAAAATGAGAATTTTACTGACAATGTGACAAAATGGTTGTGCAATATGCATTAGATCTGATTCATCACCCCTCCCATTTTATAGGACAAATTATCTTCTGCTGAATCGGCGTACCTGTTGGATTTAGCCATCGTGTTGATTTACATCTACGGAATCAGTTTAGCACTTTCTGCACAAAGTGCAACATGCACGTTGTGAGAGCTGATGACTACGGAAAAAAAATAGTGCTAGACTGCCCTGAAGTCCCATTCTCTGGTACAATGCAAGTCCAGTACTTCGACTGCTGCCAGATGCCACTGCACTGTCCAGTTTTTCAGTGCGCCACAGAGATGCGATAACCACGGGAGCCACTGCTTGAGTCCATGAGACATTACCAAGAACTTGAGAAGTTTTTATTTCTGAAAACAGGTTTTCTCATAAGCACCTTCTTTTAGACACACTGTGCCGGAAAATTCTGTAATTTCAGCATAGGATGCACTGTACAATGGCATGGGTTTGGTTTTGAAGAATCATTCCTGGAGAAATAGAGAGGGTTCTTTGGGGTCTGTCCCAGAGTAGGGTGCAAATACAATATTACTCTTCCTGGATCACTGTGGGGTATGAGTATCTGCATGGAGGATCACATTCTAGGTCTAACCGATTGTTGCTTCAGTGGCCGTGTAAATTCTTGCTTCAAGTGAATCAACCATTTCTGAAACCTATTTGCTTAAGAAAATCCACTTATTCTTTACAGTGTTCTCAGCGTCTTCTCAGCATGTTTTGTTAATGAACAAACAAATCATTATTAAGTTAGAAATAGACATAGAAAAAAATACCGAGAGGCTAAGGGTGAGAAATAAGGAGATCAGCAAGGATATGGAATCTGAAATAGACAAAGGTGCTGATACCCTGAGGCCTAATGGAAGAATCCAATCTGAAGGTTTTTTTTGCAGAGGGGTGATTAGAGCATATCGAACTAGGTGCCTGGTCTACCCTCCACTGAATTCATGCTTCATCAAAAAGGGCAGAGAGAAGAATGTGCTAGGTACTCTCCAATTTCTTTCAGTCTTAGGTAACTTGCTGAGGACAGTAAATCTCTTCTTGTTGTCAATAGCTAAAATATCAACTATTCTGTCTTTCTTGATAAAGAATTTAATAATAGCATATAAGCAATAAGCAGTATTTTTTTTTCTACTCTGAGCCTATAATTTCAATTTCTTACTAATAAGAGCTGCTTAAGTTTCCTATCTTTTGTTTGTATTGAATGGAAACATATTCCTCTAATGTGCTTACTAACTAGGCTTTTATCATAATTAATATTTTTGCTTTATTATGTGAAAAGGAAATTACCTCTCCAGTTTTTTTCTGCCTCCTTTCTGACTTGGCAAAACAAGATATTGCTTGTTCTCATTTTGTGGTTTCTCTCTGTTAGTACTTACTATGTAAGAGAAGATGCAGAGGCTGGACAGATTAAGTAAATTCCTGTTGTCAACAGGGGCATTCCCTTTTTCCTTTCTCCCCTGCCTGTTCATGGACAAACAGCCTCCCTCTTCCCTTTCCTGCAGCAATGCCAGTGTTTGACCCTGTTCTGAGCTTACTTGATTTAACATAGCAGAAAACTTATATATTTTATAGGGTAAATTATCTAATGGGTTTTCAAGTTGTATCTTACCTGAGCACCACATCAAGCAAAAGAAAAAGGGAAGGAAGGAGTGCCAAGGGGAACTGAACACCTCCGTTTTGGCAGCTGTGATCCATTTGTGTGTTTTGCAATGCTCTGTCAACTTCACCCTTAATTTTATTCAACTTTACTGCGCAGTTAACATGATTCCTATTATATTAACTCCATTATCACCATTTAGCAAAAAAGAATATTAGGTCTAACTCTGGTATGAATATCCGGGGCCTGATCGGAAAGCCATAGACCCCAGCTGATGAGCAGCCCTCAGGCACCACTTCTTCCGCTGACAATTTTAATTTCTTCTATTTTAGCACACCTTCAGCACAGCCTTTCGAGAGACTTTGCAGTGAAACGAGTGAAGAAATTAATTCAGTTCTTATTTTGTACAGGTTGTTTCTTCTGTTCCCGTTTGTCAGTCCCACAGGCAGTGTTGCAGACTGAATTAAGCAGGGTGACAGGGGACTGGACGAATGGAAAAGAGTGTGTCACCAAAAGACATTTATCAAACTACAACCTTCAAGTCTTTCACTGAGTCAGTGAATTCTGGCAAGAAGTCTTAGTTCTTAAGTGAACACTGGAGGAAACTGATCATTTCAAGAATGGCTAATCTTCTACAAGCAAAACCTGAAAATATGATTTGATTAGCCTCTTTTCATCTAAAACATGAATAGAGTCAAAACTCTTCAAAAACAAAAGGTAAGACAACTGTGAATTTTGTTTTCAGCTTCTTAGCATCCCAGTTGGGACCAACTCTTTGAAGAAGACAAGTTTCCATGTAGATAACAAATATGGAACATGTTATGAGATCCAACATCTCCCAGCTCGACAGCATGTAGTAACAGCTTTACAACTCTACCTCAGAGCACATTTACTTCTATTGAAAATTTAGTTCTGATGTTACATGCCAAGCACTTTGCAGAATGTGAGCTGCCATACTTGCAAAAGGTAATAGCCTGCTTTGAGCAGAACTCAAAGTAGATGCCTGGCTAATGGAGATCTAGAGTACACTGTAAGCAAATGGCATTGTATAAAGAGCTACCAACCAAATTAATGACCGGGGATGCACTCTTCCACTCAATACAAATCAGGTAAAATGGCCACAGCAAATCCAATTTAATTAATTACTTATTTGGCTCTCAGTAAGGACAGTGCTTAAAAACTATTCTAGGCTTTTTCTTTTCTTTACATTGACAATCAAGAACCATAGAATCATAGAACAGTTCAGGTTGGAAAAGACCCTTGGGATCATCAAGTCCAACCATTAACCCTACACTACAACCATTAACCCCACACTACAATTCCACCCCTAAACCATCTCACCCAACACCACATCTAAGCAACACTTAAACACATCCAGGGATGGCGACTCAACCCCCTCCCTGGGCAGTCTGTTCCAGTGTCTGACCACTCTTTCCGTGAAGAATTTCTTCCTAATGTCCAGCCTAAACTTGCCCTGTTGCAACTTGAACCCATTCCCCCTGGTTCTGTCCCTAATGACCTGTGAGAAGAGACCAGCACCAAGCTCTCTACAACGTCCTTTCAAGTAACTGTAGAGCATGATGAGGTCCCCCCTCAGCCTCCTCTTCCTCAAACTGAACAGTCCCAGCTCCCTCAGTCGCTCCTCGTAAGGTCTATTCTCCAGGCCCTTCACCAGCTTTGTTGCCCTTTTCTGCACTCGCTCCAACACCTCGATATCCCTCTTACACTGAGGTGCCCAAAACTGAACACAATACTCAAGGTGTGGCCTCACCAGTGCTGAGTACAGGGGGACAATCACCTCCCTACTCCTGCTGGTCACACAATTTCTAATAGAAGCCAGGATGCCGTTGGCCTTCTTGGCCACCCGGGCACACTGCTGGCTCATACTCACCCAGCTGTCGATTAGAATACCCAGGTCCTTTTCCACCAAACAGCCTTCCAGTCACCCTTCCCCAAGCCTGTAGCTTTGCATGGGGTTGCCGCGACGAAAATGCAGGACCCTGCACTTGGCTCTGTTGAAATGCCTGCAGTTGGCCAGGGCCCATCGATCCAGTCTATCTAGGTCCCTCTGTAGAGCCTTTCTACCCTCCAGCAGATCGACACTCCCTCCCAGCTTGGTGTCATCTGCAAACTTGCTGAAGGTGCACTCAATCCCCTCATCAAGATCATTGATGGAGATGTTAAACAGGAGTAGCCCCAGCACTGAGCCCTGAGGGACACCACTCGTGACTTGCCGCCAACTGGATTTAACTCCATTGACCACAACTCTTTGGGCCCGGCCATCCAGCCAGTGTTTCACCCAGCAGAGTATGTGTCCATCCAAGCCATGGGCAGCCAGCTTGGCCATAAGGATATTGTGGGGGACGGTGTCAAAGGCCTTACTGAAGTCCAGGCACACTACATCGACAGCCTTTCCCCCATCCACTAAGCAGGTCACCCTGTTATAGGACGAGATTAGGTTGGTCAAGCAGGATCTGCCCCTCATGAATCCAAGGCTGACTGGGCCTGATCTCCCTGTTGGCTTTTAATTGTTCTGTGATGGCTCTTGAGATTATTTGTTCCATCACCTTTCCCGGCACTGAGGTAAGACTGACAGTTCTGTAGCTACCAGGATCCTCCTTCCTGCCCTTCTTGAGGATGGGTGTTACATTCGCCAGCCTCCAGTGCACTGGGACATCCCCAGTTAACCAGGACTACTGAAAGATGATGGAGAGTGGCTTGGCAACCACATCCACCAGCTCCCTCAGCACTCTAGGGTGTCATCCATCAGGTCCCATGGATTTATGAGAATTCAGCTTATGAAGCAGATCCATAACCAATTCCTCCTGGATTATGTAGGTCCTATTCTGTTCCTCATCCCTTTCTTCCAGCTCAGGGAGCCCAGAGAACAGCTGATCTTACTGTTGAAGACTGAAGCAAAGAAGGCATTAAGCACCTCAGCTTTTTCCACATCCGTGGTCACTGTGTTTCCCTCTGCACCCAACAAGGGATGGGGATTCTCCCTAGACCTCCTCTCAGTGTTAATGTATTTATAGAAACTTTTCTTGTTATTCTTTACCACAGTGGCCATGTTTAGTTCTAGTTGGGCTTTAGCCTTTCTAATTTTCTCCCTGCACAGCTTCACTTCTTGTTTATAATCCTCATAGCTTGCCTGCCCCCTCTTCCACAGGCCATAAACTCCCGTTTTGTTCCTAAGTTCCAGCCAAAGCTGGTCTCCTTCCCTGTTGGTTCATATTTCGTGACTTGGGTATAGTTAGTTTCTGCACCTTTAAAATTAATTCCTTAAAGTATGTCCAGCCTTTCTGGGCTCCCATGCCCTCCAGAACAGCCTCCCAAGGAACTCCATTAACCATGGACCTGAAGAGACCAAAGTCAGCCCTCCGGAAGTCCAAGGCGGCAATTCTGCTGAGCCCTCTCCTTACCTCGCCAAAAATGGAGAATTCTAACATTACAGGATCACTTTGTCCAAGACAGCCTCTATCAGTTACCTCCCCCACAAGACCTTTTCTATTAACAAGGAGTAGGTCCAGGAGTGCACTTCCCCTCATCGGCTTCATCACCATCTGTGTCAGGAAGTTATCTCCCACACACTTCGGGAACCTCTGGGACTGATCCCTCTCTGCTGTACTGTATTTCCAGCAGATGTCTGGGAAGTTAAAATCCCCCATGAGAACAAGAGGTAGAGTCCGTGCAACTTCGCCCAGTTGCCTATAAAGTACCTTATCTATTTCTTCATCCTGGCTGGGTGGTCTGTAGCAGACTCCGACGATCATGTCAGTCTTGTTGGCTTTTCCTTTGATTCTAACCCATAAGCTCTCAACCCTGTCATCACATTGATTAATTTCTAAGCATTCATATCCCTCCCTAACATAGAGGGCCACCCCACCACCTCTTCTATCGCGTCTATCTCTTCTGAAAAGCTGATATCCATCAACTGCAGTACTCCAGTTGTGTGAGTCATCCCACCACGTTTCTGTTATAGCAACTACATCATAGTTTTCCATCTGCAGAATGGCCTCCAGTTCCTCCTAGCCATGCTGTGTGCATTAGTGTAGATGCACCTCAGCTGGGTCACCTTTTGTAAGGGAGAAGCCCTAATACCTTCCTAGTGATACTCAGATGTTTCCACAGTAACTGACCTCTTGACAACCCTTGTTTTCTGTCTGCAACTTGATGTGACACTTTGATCCTTAGCTAATTCACAAGATTGTTTGATCTTACTACTACTTTCCTCCCCCACAAGCATTGGCGTATTGCACACTGGCTCCTTTTCAGTGATTTCTCTTTTACCACCACCCCCCCTTCCATACCTAGTCTAAAGCTCTGCCTACTTCCATTAGATTCAGCTACCAGCCCCTCCCCCTTCATATCTAGTTTAAAGAACGCTCTATGAGTCCCACCAGCTCATGACCAAGGATCCTTTTTTACCTTTGTGTCATTTGAACCCCATCTGGTTTCAGTAGACCAGGTGCCCTGTAGATCTCCCCATGGTTAAAAAATCCAAAGCTAGACCGCTGGCACCACCCCTTTAGCCAAGTATTAATCTGCTGCACTTTGTCAAACCTACCACTATTTTTCCTCATAATTGAAGGAATAGAGGCAAACACAACCTGTGCCTTCTAGCATCTGCCCCAGTGCCCTAAAGTCCCTTTTGATTGCTTCTGGCCGACTCTCTGCTATCTCATCATTACCGATCTGCATAACCAGAAGCGGATAATAGTCCGTGGGTTTGACCAGACCAGGAAGCTTCTTGATAACATCCTTAACTCGGGCCCCAGGGAGGCAGCAGACTTCCCTGTGGGTCAGATCTGGGCGGCAGATAGGGCCCTCTGTTCCCCTCAGGAGGGAGTCTCCAATTACAATTACCCTCCTTTCTTTCTTAGATGGAGAAGTCCTAATGCGTGTATCCGAGTGATTTACCCCAGACAGCCCTATGGGTGAACCCTCCACTGACTCTTCCTTGGCCTGGCTCTCATTGTCTAGAGCCCCACACCTGTTCTGCAGGGGCAACCGGGCAGGGATTTTCCTTCCTCTCCTGGCAGGCACCTGCTTCCACTCCTCCCTATCCTTTGGGTCCCCCCCTTTTGCCTGATGGCCAGAGGTGGGGGCATATTCAGCTCTTTGCGGAGCTTGCTGCTTGTCATTCAGGGAGTGACTCCACTGATCTATCTCTCTCTCCGACTCCCTAATGCTCCTCAGCCTTTCTCCTTCCTCCTTCAGCTCAGCCACCAGGCTGAGCAGGTCGTTCACCTGCTCACATCGGACACAGTCATCGCCTCTACTACCCTCCATGGCAACTGCCAGGCTCCTGTGCTCTCTGCAGCCCAAGCCCTGAACACCCACATTCTTTCGGGGGGCCTCTGTCTGGGTGCCCACAGTTTTTCTAACAACCTTTGATCTGGCTGCAACCATAACGGGCTCTACAATCAAAAGACTCTTAGAAAGCTATACACAGAATAGTTTACATCCCTTTTAAGTACTTGCCTTTTAACAAAGACTTACCCTTTCAAGCCTTTTGTTCAGTGGGCAGCGACTAGTCCCTGCCCTCCCGAAGGCTTCTTATACCCTGAGGGCACAGTTAGCAGCTGATTAACGTTGTTTAAAATCCCCACATCCCTGAGGGTGGCTCTGCCCACGCTATCTCGGCTTCTGCCCCCAAGCTGCCGGTGCTGGCTCAGGCTTGGTCCCAGTAACCGGCTTAAAAAAAGCCCCCAAAAGAGCTATAATGGAATAAGAGAGTGGAATAAGCAAGCAAAATGAACATGGAACAACTTTTACAGAAACACAGAATGTTTGGGGCTGGAAGGGAACTTGGAAGATTATCTAAGTCCAAGGCAGCTGTCAGATCAGGATCACCCCGGAACATGGCCACATAGGAACGCATCCAGGTGGATTTTGAATATCTCAAGAAAAAGAGACTCCACTCCCTCCCTGGGCAGCCTGTGCCAGGGCTCCGGCACCAGCACAGGGAAGAAGTATTTTCTAAGGTTTTTTGTAATCTCCTGTGCTCCAGCTTGTACCTGTTGCCCCTGTCACTGGACATCACTGAGAAGAGCCTGGCTCCATCCTCCTGACATCCATCCTTTACACATTCATACACCTCAATGGGGAGGAAATGGGGGCTGGGGTCAGTTCAGCTGATGTTGGTTCAATCTGCCCCTCCTGAGTGTGAGGTGCAGTCCTTCAGGGGACAATGCTCCAGCGTGAGTCCTGTGCAGCATCACAAAAGTCCCACCAGCCAACCTGCTCCAGGGTGAGTATTCACTCTTTCACAGGCTACAGGCTCTGGCAGCGACCTGCTCCAGCACGGGCTTCCCATGGGCCACAGCCCCCTTCAGGCACCCACCCGCTCCAGCGTGGGGTCCTCCTCTGGCTGCAGGTGGACACCTACACCCCGTCACCTCCAGGGCCTGCAGGGGGACAGCCTGCTTCACCATGGTCTCCACCACGGCCCGGGGGACTCTCTGCTCTGCCACCTGGAGTGAGTCCTCCCCTCTCCTTCTTCTCTGACCTCGGTGTCTTCACAGATTCTCACTCCTCTGTGTCTCTGCCAGTTGTTGTGTGGCGCAGGTTTTTTTCCCATTTCTTAAATATCTTTTCACAGAGGCGTTCCTCTCCTATCTGATAGGAGATATCTGATAGGCTCAGCCTTGGCCGGTGGTGGGTCCCCCTCTGGAGCCGGCTGGTGTTGCCTCTGTCAAACTCATGGGAAGCTTCTAGCAGGTTCTTGCAGAAGGCACCCCTCCAGCCCCTCTGCCACCAAAATCTGGCCAGGCAAACCCAATACAATGCTACAAACGGCTGAGCTTCCTTCAGGGCCAGCCGTAGGGGAGGGAAGATGCTTTGGCTGCTGGTAGTTTCAGCTGCTGACAGGCCTGAGCGGAGGGTGTGAGGGTCTGGCTGCTCACCATGGCAGCCAAGATGCTGGGGACCATCTCGAGCTGCTTCTGGAGAGCACTTCCCCCCGCTCTGCCTCCTGCCCGCCCCACCAGGGCACTTGCCAGGAGGGAGCTCTGGTGTAGCCGGACAGGAGAGAAGAGCTCCTCTGGCCCGGGAGAGAGGGGGGCTGGCTGCAGAGGGCTGGGGTGAGGGACCGCTGTGGGGCCCGAAGGGCTGGAGATGTCCTGGGAAACCGGCTGCGATGGAGAGAGAGCCTGAGGGAGTTGAGGCCTTGGCCAGATCCACTGCCCACAGCCCCCAGCACAGAGCAGCTGTTGATGGGGGAAGGCCTCCCAGAAGGCAGAGTGGAAGATTTCCTGCACCGCATGTCCCTCGTGCCCTCCTGTGTCCCTCAGAGGGGCTCAGCCTGCCCCCCGAGGTGCCTGCTCTGGGCCACCTGCAGCTGCAGCTCGCTGCCTTCTCCCTGCAGGTGGGCACAGGCTTACACCAGAGGCTCCCCGAGAGGATCTGGGCTGGGCCGGCCTCTGGTTCCTGCTGCTGGGCAACTTTTAGGGTGCCCCTGGAAGCAAACGTGGGAAACTGTCCTCCCTTGCAGGGAGTCCTTCTGCCTCCAGCATCCCTGCTTCCCGCCAGTGCTCGTGAGGTGCCCTTAGAGAGGGGGTGGCTCCCACCGCTCCGCTGTGGCCTGAAGGAAGGCAGGCACAGGCAAAGGGCCCTTGCCAGGAGACTCCCCGTTGCCGGCACAAGGGGGTCAGGTCCCTGCTGGCTCCCCGGGGGGCCAGGCCGCCCGCTCTGCAGCACAGACGCCCCGAGCGGGTGAGCCGGGAAGGGGCGGGTGGAGACGAGCTCTCGCAGCTGGCTCAGCGAGAGCGGGTGGCCCACGGGCCTGTCCAAAGGGGACTCCTGGCGGGCCCTGCACAGCCCTCCTGGGCAGCGACCGGGCAGTGTCACGGCAGCCCGTGAGGTCACAGCGCAGCAGCCATGACGTCACAGTGCGGCACTGCAGTGACGCGACGAGGCGCTGGCTATATAGAGAGCGCCGGGCGGCAGAGCGGTGGCATCTGGCCAGAGCTGGGTGCCTCTGGCTGGAGAGCAGTCGGCGCGAGTTCGCAGCTCCAGGAGCGCTCTGGGAGGAGCCGTGGAGCAGCGTCTCAGCGTCGGCATCCGCGAGGCAGACGCACTGCTGAGCGCGCTGGGCAAGGGCCGAGAGGTGAGCGTCAGGTGACTGGGAGGGCTCGGCCGGGGCTGCTTGGGGCCTGTTGGGGGCCGTGCCCTTCTGTGCTCCTGCCGTCCGTGCGCCAGGCTCCCGGAGCTCACGCCTGAGCGTCTCTGTCTTCCCAGCTCGGGCACAGAAGACAGCACTCGGGAGAAGGAGCTGCTGGGCTGATGGACCCGGAGCTGCTGGCGCTCCCGCTGGGGGTCAAGATCCCGGTGCCGCCCACCTCCAAGCCCGTCTTCAGCAGGGCAAAGCTGGGGGAAAAGGTAAGGGGTGGCAAAGCTCTGTGCTGTGATGAGAGGGGTCCCGGTCGTTCAGAGAAGGCCTTGTGGCCACCTGCTCAACAGCAGTGGGAGCCGCAGCCCTTCAGTCGGGCCGTGCTGGGCAGTCGAGGGCAGCTCCTGGCTCCCCGGGGGCGACTGAGAGAAGCACAGGAGGACTTGCCCGGAGCAGTGCTCCAGGCTGGGCAGCGCCAGATGGAGAAGGCTGGAACTGCCAGCGTGTGTGGGCTGAGGAGCTGGGACGGCCGTTGGTCCCTGCTGCTCTCTGCTGCCCCGTTGGTAGCCCAGCCCATCTCTCTTGCAGCTTCACCGGTCCTCAGGCTACTTTAACCTGGGAGACCCCTACTGCCGCCTCCTGCGCACCGAGTACAACAGCCTGCACGACCCGTATCTGCGGGACTACCACCTGCGCAAGGACAACCTCCGGAGGCTGAGGAGAGAGGGTTTCCTCACCGGTGATGGCAATGTAGGTTGGGACGTCCCTGAGCGAGTGAGGAGGGAGCGTGTGCCGGGGAGCAGCTCCCCTCCCACCGCCGGGTTCGGGCTGCTTTGGGGCAGCCAGTCTGAGTCGTTGCTTGGGCGGCAGCGCTTAACTGATTTCTCCCGTCGTCTCTGCACAGGTGGTTTGCACGCTGAAGGAATTCAATGAATACAGGCAGTACCTGACAGCCCTCAAGCTGGAAGCAGAGAAAAGGGCCGGGAGAGACAAGGTGGGCAAAGTGCAGAGGAGGGAGGGGGCTGTGCTGGTGGGATGGGCGTTGTGGTGGGGAAGGAACCCCAGGGGGCTGGGAGCTGGGCTGGGATCTGGGCCCGCACAGGGTGCTGGGACATGCACAGGCACGAAGGGGATGCGCAAGCCCATGAAGTACTTGGGGAAGCCCTTCTCTCCTGCCTTCGCCACAGGGCTGTTAGCTGGCTGTTGGGCTGGGCACGTGGGAAGCGTCAGGACGCAGGGGCCTGAGGGCTGGTCAGGGCCACAGCCAAGTCACAACCTCTTGTCTCCTTTTTTCAGGAAGGGCTTTGTCAACGCCCAGCCAAGGTCAAGGACGCCACCAACGTGCTGGCACCCATCAGCGTTTCTGGCCTGGCAAAGCGGCTGCTGCAGGCCCAAAGACCGTCCTGCCCACCTCCATCCGAGGGCCTGAAGTCAGGACAACACAGAAGGAGGAGAGTAGCTTTGAACCAAAGGCAAAGCTGCTCCCCAGCTGACTTGGGGCAGCAAGGTGCCAAGCTGCCCAGGAGGAGGGTCACTGGCAACTCTGGCTGCGAGGGGAAGCCAGATGTTGCAGCTCTGAAGGCACAAAAAAGGGCCAGGAGAGAAGAGGTGGGCAAAACGTGGAGGAAGGAAGGGGCTGTGCTGGTGGGATGGGCGTTGTGGTGGGGCAGGAACCCAGGGGGCTGGGAGCTGGGCGCGCACAGGGTGCTGGGACATGCACAGGCACGAAGGGGATGCACGAGCCCATGAAGTCCTTGGGGAAGCCCTTCTCTCCTGCCTTCACCGCGGGGCTGTTAGCTGGCTGTTGGGCTGGGTGCACGGGAAGCCTCAGGTCGCCGCGGCCTGAGGGCTGGTCAGGGCCACAGGCAATCAAAACCTGTTGTCTCCTTTTTCCAGGAAGTGCTCCATCAACGCCCGGCCAAAGTCAAAGATGCCACTGAAGTGTTGGCACCCGTCAGCACTTCCAGTCTGGCAGAGCAGCAGCTGCTACAGCCCCAAAAACCCTCCTGCCCACCTCCAGCCGAGGGCCAAAAGTCAGCGCGACAGAGAAGACTGAGAGCAGCTTTGGACCAAGGCAAAAGCTGCTCTCCTGCTGACTTGGGGCAGGAAGGTGCCAAGCTGCCCGAGAGGAAGGACTCTGGCTGCAAGGGGAAGCCAGACATCGCATCTCTGAAGGCACAAAAACGGGCCAGGAGAGAAGAGGTGGGCAAAGCTTGGAGGAAGGAAGGGGCTGTGCTGGTGGGAAGGGCGTTGTGGCGGGGAAGGAATCCAGGGGGCTGAGAGCTGGGCTGGGAGCTGGACCTGCACAGGGTGCTGGGCTGGGCACAGGCACGAAGGGGATGCACAAGCCCATGAAGTCCTTGGGGAAGCCCTTCTCTCCTGCCTTCGCCACGGGGCTGTTAGCTGGCTGTTGGGCTGGGCGTGTGGGAAGCCTCGGGACGCAGGGGCCTGAGGGCTGGTCAGGGCCACAGCCAAGCCACAACCTCTTGTCTCCTTTTTTCAGGAAGGGCTCCGTCAATGCCTGGTCAAGTTCAGGGATGTACCCGAAGTGCTGGCATCCATCAGTGCTTCCAGCCTGGCAGAGCAGCAGCTGCTACAGCCCCAAAAGCCCTCCTGCCCACCTCCAAATGAGGGGCGAAAGTCGGCACGACACAGAAGACTGCGAGCAGCTTTGGACCAAGGCAAAAGCTGCTCCCAAGCTGACCTGGCGCAGGAAGGTGCCAAGGTGCCTGGGAGGAGGGTCACCAGTGATGACGACTGCCAGACCGAAGCAGCCGTCACTGCCGATGTCACACTCAGAGCTGCTGCTGAACACGTGACTGCAGAGGAAGCCCAGAAGCTCATGGAGGTGGCCGAGGCTGTGGTGGAGGAGGTGCTGCAGAGGGTGGAGGCTCGTGGGGCTCAGTCGGCCTGTGTTTTAAGGAGGGCTGCCCTGGGCATCAGAGAAAGCTTCTGTGCCAGCGCCCAAAGTGAAGAGCCTCTGGATAAGTCTCCTCCAGATCGGCGTCAGGATATTGGCCTGATGGCCAAGGAACTTGTAGCCATCGTGCTGGAGTTGTTGGGAAAGCACGTGGCCTCCTGCATGGATGAATCACCTGAGCTAGGGCCGGCAGGCAGGCAGAAGGAGCAGCCCCTGGCCGGAGGAGCCACCCGAGCCGGCAAAGCTGACAAGGAGAAGCAGGGGCAAGCTGCAACAGCAGCTCCTGCCCGAGCAGCATCACTGCCTGCCCTTGACAAACTCATCAGAGAAGTCATCGAGAGTGTTTGCTGCACCTTGGAACGCTTTGCGGCTTCTCAGATGCACCCAGCCTCCAGCCACGAGTATGTGGAAATCCTGGAGCTTCCCCAGGGAAACCAGCAGCGAGTGGGAGCCAGCACGGGCCAAAAGTTGCCGATACCGCAGCCACAGCCAAAGGCAAGCGCTGCCGACGCCTTACGACTGAGTCGCAGAATTGCCAGGGAGAGCCTCGAAAATGCCGTCTCCCAAGTCGAGCAGCACCGCGCAGAACGGGCTGGGTACGGCCCAAGCGTTGCCCTTCCCGAGCTTCTTGGAACGGTGCAGAAGCAGACGGGGAGCGAAATGGCGCCGGAGACAAGAGCCTTGGGCAACACGTTGGATATCAGGAGCGTGGCAAGGTGGATCGTTGCCTCCGTGCTGGAGCGGATCTCTCGGCCTGGGCCTGCACCGACCCCCACACTTGGAACACGCGCAGCAGAGGCGTCATCCACAGCAGCAGCAGAAGAGCAGAGCTGTCCCGCTGCTGAGGACGCCCTTCCCTCAGTGGGCTCCCAGTGTTCCAGGCAGCCCGTGCCTCCGGCGGGTCCAAAGCCCCCTGCCAGGACAGGAGCGCCACGCAGAGCCCTGCGCATAACGCTTGCCCCCCGCGAGCCCCAGTAGCCCACAAAGAGGCATCATCAGTCGGGAGGCTTGTGGAGGCTGTGCTGAGGAGCGGCTGTGTGGCAAGAGAGGTGGAGAGGCCCTGGGCAGCTCCGGCAGGTAGCCCACACGGACCCGACACCCCTGTGCTGGCAATAAAGAGTTTCCCGGCAAGCGTCTGCTTGTGCCCGCCTTCCTTCAAGCCAGGCCCAGGCTGTGGGGGCCTGTCGCCTGCGGCATCAATGTGTCTCTTCTTCTTCCCTCCTGCAGCCCCTGTCACACACACTGAGACCCCATTGTACAGGGCATCTTCCCTCGGGAGGCCAGAAGCAGTCAGCCTCGCTGTCTGCTCTAGCAGGCTCTGGGAGGGAGGGATGCAGGGAGGGCTCCAGTTCTAGGATCTCCTGGGGCAGTTCCTTCACTCTGGGAAGGCCCCCTGGCAGCAGAAGCTCTTGCTGGAGAGGCTGAGAAGGCCTGTCCGCTCCCGGAGCCACGGTGGGAGATGGAAAGGCAAGGCGGGGTGTAGGTGTCCACCTGCGGCCCGGGGAGGACCCCACGCCAGAGTGGGTGGGTCCTGAAGGGGGCACCAAGTGCTGCTGGCAGGGCTCAAGGCTCTCCTTCTCCACTCATGGGCAAGACTAAGAGAAAGAGTCAAACGGTTTTTCTTCTGGGGATATACTTCATCTGCTGGAGAGGTAAGACAACCCAAGCTGCAATTGTTGTACTGTAATTGCAATAATACGATGTATCAGCAATAGCTATGTGTGAGTTGCAGTGGTTTTCATGATTTTTTTATATGTAAGTTATATTTCATAGCAGTAGTGCAAAAGATAAATTTCTTCAGCCGGTATTTGGTCTGTGGGAAGTAGGCCTGGTTCAGTTTTTAGGGTTTTAGGTGGGGTTTTTTTTCTGCCTTGTATGAATTTACAGGCCTTGATAGTAGTCCCGAGACGCCCTTGTTGTTGTCTTAGTGCTGAAGAGTGTCTCTTTTCTCATCTGTAGCTTCTTAGTGCACTTACTGTTTGATACTTGCAAATTTTGAAGTACAATTTGTGTTATTCCTATGCTGTGCTTCAATGGGAGCTATTGCAAAAGTCCCTAAGCAAAGCAAAAGCACATATTTGGTTGTATTATTCCAGTAATCTAGGAGCAAGATGAACACTGGACCTCAGAACTGATTCTCTTGAACTGAGATTGAAGGACAAGCCTTTAAAAAACCCTGCTGTGTCTCCAGAGGACTCTCTCCCCCACCTTCCCCTTTTGCTCTTGCACAATCTTTGTTGCCAGCTGCAGCTGATCAGCATTGTCTCAGATTCTTGAACCAGCTGTGCTTGGTACACACCCTTTGAGCTGTACTGGAGCTGGGTGTAGGGCAGATCAAGCATATAGTGTTCTGTACTACCTCATCCCCGGGTGGGTGTATTTGGCCACAGAAAATTGCTGTCTGCATCAACAGCTCAGCATGCAAGTTTTCATGCAGCAGGGAGAGACAGAAGTTGAGGCAGCCAACAAAGCAGCAATGAGAGTTAAAACTTTCTTATCAGGAAAGTTTCTTTATCAGCTGATCAATGTAACAGCAAGGTTATACTGCTATATTATCTCAAGTCTTTATTCTCATGTGGCTATTATGTTCTTTCGTGGAACTTTTGCAATCCAGCCCTCAACAGCTATGCCCCATAAGGGTGCTGCCACCCTTACTATCATATCTGGTTTGAACAACTTTAATTTCAGTAAGATCTAATTATTTTCTTTATTTTTTTTTTTTTTATAATTTGCAGAAGTCCTTGCTAGAATCATTTAACCTCCCGAGGACATTTTTTTTTTCCTTATTTACCTCTGGGTGAAGGTCTGTACCTTTGAATTTCAATCTCTGATTCCTAATAAGAGCTGCTTCTGTTTAGCAAATGTACGCACATTTTAAGACTTTTGCTCTAGATTGTGGGCTGGGTGCTTGAGGACTAGCATATTTCAACCTACCTCCAGGCTGTGTATTTCCCTAAGAATAGAAGTTCATTCTCTTTGTCCTTGAGCATGAAATGAATGCCCCAAGCCTTAAACAGTGTGTGTTTTAGAAAATGCAAAGTGAATTGAATAAAAACAAAGTGAATGGACCCGGTAGAAAATTGATAAAGTTTCACCCAGATGAGAAAATTCCTCTCTTAATTAGTAGCATGTTTTAAAACCTTTAAACTATCTCACATATCCTGTGGTTTACTTGTAAGTGGAAATATGAAGTTAAGTCAGAGTCAAATTTGCAGGAATGATGGAAGCTGCAAAAGCTCTCATTATAGAGTTGCATCAGTTTGATTGGGGCGAAATGTTAAATCCAGGTGAGTTTTTCCAAGCTCGGGTGACTGGCCAAACCCAGCCCCATGTTGCTTCTGCACATCTCCTCCTTCCATAGACAATGCTTGTCAAATTAGCTTGCTTTGTAGTACTTGCTGACTTCTGTTCCATGGGGTTTGTTCTTGAGGGTGCTTCTCAATCCTTGCTAGCAGATATCTCAGTGAGTTAACAATTAACAGCTATAAATCATCCCACAGGTAGAATAGTGGTTTGTTTTTGATGAAGAAAACACAACTCCAGTATGGTCTACCTTGACTTCAGTAAAGCATTTGACACAGTCTCCCACAGCATCCTTGCTGCTAAACTGAGGAAGTGTGGTCTAGACTCTCGGGTAGTGAGGTGGACTGAGAACTGGCTAAGGGGAAGAAGCCAAAGAGTTGTGGTCAATGGGGCGGAGTCTGGTTGGAGGCCTGTATCCAGTGGAGTGCCTCAAGGGTCGGTACTGGGACCAGTATTATTCAATATATTCATCGATGACTTGGATGAGGGACTCGAGAGTACTATCAGCAAGTTTGCTGATGACACCAAGCTGGGAGGAGTGGCTGACACACCAGAAGGCTGTGCTGCCATTCAGCGAGACCTGGACAGGCTGGAGGGTTGGGCGGGGAAAAATTTAATGAAATACAACAAGGGTAAATGTAGGGTCTTGCATCTGGGTAGGAACAACCCCAGGTTCCAGTATAAGTTGGGGAATGACTTATTAGAGAGTAGTGTAGGGGAAAGGGACCTGGGAGTCTTGGTGGACAGCAGGATGGCCATGAGCCAGCACTGTGCCCTTGTGGCCAGGAAGGCCAATGGCATCCTGGGGTGTGTTAGAAGGGGGGTGGTTAGTAGGTCAAGAGAGGTTCTCCTTCCCCTCTACTCTGCCCTGGTGAGACCCCATCTGGAATATTGTGTCCAGTTCTGGGCCCCTCAGTTCAAGAAAGACAGGGAACTGCTGGAGAGAGTCCAGCACAGGGCAACTAGGATGATTAAGGGAGTGGAGCATCTCCCTTATGAGAAAAGACTGAGGGAGCTGGGGCTCTTTAGTTTGGAGAAGAGGAGGCTGAGGGGTGACCTCATTAATGTTTACAAATATATCAAGGGTGAGTGTCACGAGGATGGAGCCAGGCTCTTCTCGGTGACAACCACTGATAGGACAAGGGGTAATGGGCTGAAACTGGACCATAAGAGGTTCCGCTTAAACTCGAGAAGAAACTTCTTCTCAGTGAGGGTGACGGAGCCCTGGAACAGGCTGCCCAGGGAGGTTGTGGAGTCTCCTTCTCTGGAGACATTCAAGACCTGCCTGGACACGTTCCTATGTAGCATTATCCAGGTGTTCCTGCTCTGGCAGGGGGATTGGACTTGATGATCTTTTGAGGTCCCTTCCAATCCCTGACATTCTGTGATTCTGTGATTTAGTGGAATAGCAAGAGAGCCTGCAGGAGAGAATTCTTGTCAACTAACCTGTTAGCCCTATGCACTGGGCCTTCAGGGGTCTAATCCAGTTATCTTTTTTTCTTTTTTGTTTTTTTATGTGTTCTCTCTATGTAAAGAAACTGAATTTTTCTGTATGGTATGTAGAATCCTACTAGTGAAAAAAAACCCACCCATTCTTCTAAATATAAGCTGTCAAAGTCTCAATGTCTTTTTTTTTTTTAATTTACTCAACCTGCGCTGAATGTGAGAAAGAGTACCTCATCACTGAGAAGTGCTCTGTAGACGTATGCGTGTGCATTTGTTGTCAAGGTTGTACAGCAGCTTTATTCTTTTCAGTAGCGCGTTCTCTAAATTATGCCTGGTGGTGGCCAAAGCATGCTGTGTTTCGATAGGCTTTGCTTGTAACCTGCTAAGTGATGGCTTCCCATTTGTCTGTAGGATTATGGGATTACAAGATGATCATTTCTCAGAAACAGCCTTCACTCAGTGAAAGCTGAAAAATAGAGTGGAACACTGCTTCCTAAAAGGGACAGAAATTTGGTCGACATGCGTAAGAATATCTTTGCACCAAGTTGTAATTGACAGGAGATAATAAAGTTTGTCTGACTTTTAAATAGTTACCCCCCAAAAATATATTCTTTACACATGAGACTTTTTTTTTCTTTCCAACTTTTAAACAAAAAGTAGAAATTAAATGTTTGGGCATGGGGGACTCAGAACATCACCCTGCAAGAAACAGCACTTTTCTACTTCATACCCAGAAAAAAATATTAATTTCTTCAGGGAAAAATAGCTGTAATTTGAAAACCAAGCATATCCTAGCTGAACCCCAGCATCTCGGCACTTCCAGCTTGGTATGAAGTCCTCAGTTTCTGGGAACTGGTGACTTCATACAGCACACGTTACTTACAGAAGACTTAAGTAAATCACAGAATCACAGAATGTTGGGGTTGGAAGGGACCTCCAGAGATCACCCAGTGCCACCCCCTGCCAGAGCAGGGTCACCCAGGGCAGCCCCACAGGAACGCGTCCAGGCGGGTTGGAAAGTCTCCAGAGCAGGAGACTCCACACCCTCTCTGGGCAGCCTGGGCCAGGGCTCCGGCACCCTCACGGGGAAAAAGCTTCTCCTCATGTTGAGGTGGAACTTCCCATGTTCTAGCTTACACCCATTATTCCTTGTTCTATTGCTGGGCACCACTGAGAAGAGATTGTCCCCTTCCCCTTGACCCCCACCCCTCAGATATTTCTCTACATCAATAAGGTCCCCTCTCAGCCGTCTCCTCTCAAGGCTGAACAGCCCCAGCTCTCTCAGTCTCTCTTCACAGCAGAGATGTCCAAGTCCCTTGATCCCCCTCGTAGCTCTCCCTTGGACTCTCTCCAGTAGGTCCCTGTCTCTCTGGAACTGGGGAGCCCCACACTGGCCCCAGTATTCCAGGTGTGGTCTCACCAGGGCAGAGCAGAGGGGCAGGAGAACATGTGTCCCTGCTGGACACATTTTTCTTGATGCACACCAGGATATCTTTCTTTGGCAACATTCTAAGTTTTGCCGAATATATTTGGCATATCACGGCGTTTAATACATTCATGTCTAGGCATTGGCAGCTGAAAGAAAATGAAGATATTTGTGTTATGGGTACTGGTGAATTCAAAGGCAAGGAAGTTGAACTACAAAACTGTGAAGAATACAGGTTACTCTTGTAGCACTGAAGCACTTTAAGAATTGGTTTGGCTTTTAGAACTGAGAGAACTATTTCTCTTGTTGGATGTGTCGAACTAAGAGATAATTGCAGCAAGAGCGATCTTAGCATAGGATCAAGACTACAAAATCACTTTAGCTCTCCTATGGCCATATGGAACGTACTTGTGTGATGCAGCCTTTCGCTTTTTGTGGTCTCACTAAATTATCCTTCTCTGTAAATATATGGATCAGATCCTGGGGAATGACTTATTAGAGAGTAGTGTAGGGGAAAGGGACCTGGGAGTCTTGGTGGACAGCAGGATGACCATGAGCCAGCACTGTGCCCTTGTGGCCAGGAAGGCCAATGGCATCCTGGGGTGTATTAGAAGGGGGGTGGTTAGTAGGTCAAGAGAGGTTCTCCTTCCCCTCTACTCTGCCCTGGTGAGACCCCATCTGGAATATTGTGTCCAGTTCTGGGCCCCTCAGTTCAAGAAAGACAGGGAACTGCTGGAGAGAGTCCAGCACAGGGCAACTGGGATGATTAAGGAAGTGGAGCATCTCCCTTATGAGAAAAGACTGAAGGAGCTGGGGCTCTTTAGTTTGGAGAAGAGGAGGCTGAGGGGTGACCTCATTAATGTTTACAAATATATCAAGGGTGAGTGTCACGAGGATGGAGCCAGGCTCTTCTCGGTGACAACCACTGATAGGACAAGGGGCTGAAACTGGACCATAAGAGGTTCCGCTTAAACTCGAGAAGAAACTTCTTCTCAGTGAGGGTGACGGAGCCCTGGAACAGGCTGCCCAGAGAGGTTGTGGAGTCTCCTTCTCTGGAGACATTCAAGACCTGCCTGGACACGTTCCTGTGTGGCATAGTCTAGGCATTCCTGCTCTGGCAGGGGGATTGGACTTGATGATCTTTCGAGGTCCCTTCCAATCCCTAACATTCTATGATTCTCTGATTGGAAAAGAATATGATATTTGTTTCTAATAGAATTATTTCACAAGTTGTGTTTCTCAGACACATGGTTCAGCTGATGCTTTCTAGTGAGTACTTGAATGGCAAGATGTGGCTCCAGGCTTAATATCTGTTACCCAGGACGTAGGATCTACTTGCATGTTGTGGTTAGCTTTAGGTAACTTACTGATCCAGCAGGCTTTTTTGGTGACATTTTACCCGAGTTTGGCGTAATATTAAAATGATAAATATTTTCCCTGAAGTTAAAAGATATTCGCATCATATCATATGTACTTATGCCAACAAAATCAATTTTTTGTGGTTTACTTGTATTTTTCTTCCAGACGAGAAAACACTTTCATGGATATCTAAATAACAGTTTAAATAAAATGAAACATGTTTGGCTTACTATACAGCTTTATTCACCATGACAACCAATACATTTCTATTCTATTGCACCAGACCTTTTCTAACCTCTATTCATCACAGTATTGTTCAAAAACAATAGGTTGTAGTGATACACACACACACACACTATTATTCTTTTAAAAAATAACATTTAGGAACAAAGCACATTCTCCTTTTCGTGAGCGGGCTTCCAGATATGTGAGCCCAAACTAGGACACATTTATGGCAAGCTTTACAAGATGCTTGTCTGATGAAGAGGAAGGTCATTAAAATTCAGGAAGGTTAGACTTACCTGTTCATCTGGAGACCTGAAAACTAGATTGCTCAATTCAACACCCGTTGTGAGGCTTGACATTTAAATGACTTCAGTGGCTCCAGTCAGGAATTAGAGAAAAGCTAGCTCTTTAAAGATGAGTGCATTATTGCTTGGTGCAAATGCAGTGAAACTTGAAGCACGACATTGCATGCCAATGTGATAATTTTGAGGTAACAGAGGCAGGAATTCCAGTTATCTACCAGTAAGCCATGCAAGCCACTGTGTAAACTACATAGTCTTCAAATAATCCCTGCCTCAAATATTGAATGACGATTAAAAAAAAAATTATGGGACTAATTAAAAAAAAATAATCATAGTAAAGGTATGGATGTCAACTGACCTTTTGGGATAAGCTTTTGTCCTGACCTTTTTTTAATCTGGTCTGCTTCAGTTAAAATGCTCACTGATGGCAGCAGTGTATTAATAGATGACAAACAAAGGCTCAAGCTGCATCAGGAAAAACGTGCAAGCAAAATAAAATGTTATTGTCAGCGTGGGAAATATGTCAGTGCACCATTTGAATTGCAGAGGGTTTTATTAGGTATAGGATTGCTCAAACCATTTGTCACTGCCATGGTAGTTGCTTGTTCTATATATTATATGCATGTCTCATCTTGTATCTCATTTTTAAACCCATAACAAACTAATTATATAATTAAGTAATTATTACTTGGATTTTTGCTGTATAAACGTTCCCAAAATGACTGTTGTCATGAAGCTTCCTTGAGAAACCAAATAATCATCAAAGGCACTGGAGCACTTACTCTGCACAATACTAGTGATATTGAGTAGTCTGAGTTTTTGCAAGAATTCTTACTCATCTCTCTAGCAAAGCAAACTTTCCCTTCCCTAACTCCACTTAAAATAATAGGAGCTTGTTCTGATTTATTATTATTATTTATTTTTCCCCTACAGAATCTCTTCTCACTGCATGTAATCTAAAGGAATCAGATAACTGAAATTAATCTATGTATATAACCTTCTTTTCTAATGTTCCAGACAGTTAGTGAAGACTTACTGATGTCCCTGTGCACCACTGTGATTTCCCGTATGGAAAAGATATGTTGTGCTGAACACCTTCCCCTAAAGAGATTCTCAGAATTATTTGGTTTTAAAAGCAGTTGTTCTCTCTTCTTTTTGAGAAAAGTTTTATATCTTTTAATTTGTAAAGGTGGCATGAAAAATTAGTTCAGTTAAGCATTGAACTAGTTTAATTAGCAGGCAATTCACTTAAGAAGGAAAAATACTGGATTTTTTAAAGACCTAGTTAATGTTCTCTAAACATATATAAAGTCACCTAATAATCCTATTTTTAAATTTAAACCAATTTGTTACAGGTACTTTGGACTTCTTATGAGAGATATTTTAACTGTTTTGGATAACTCTAGGGTAGATATTCACTCTTAATGTATGTTTTTGCTATTAGATTATTAAAGCTTATGCATATAGGACTAACAGGACAAGAGGAAATGGCTTCAAGTTACGCCAGGGGAGGTTTAGGTTAGACATTTCGAAAAACTCCTACACTGAAAGGGTTTTCAGAGACTGGAGCAGGCTGCCCATGGGAGTGGTGGAATCACCATCCTTGGGTGTGTTTGAAAGCCATCTACATGTGATGCTCAGGGACACGTTTAGAAGTGGGCCTGGCTGAGTTAGGTAATAGTTGGACTTGATGATGATCTTGAAGGTCTTTTCCAACCCTAATGATTCTATGACTCTATATCTAAATGGCTGGTGTCAGGAGGATGGAGCCAGACTCTTCTTGGTGGTTTCCAGTTACAGGACAAGGGGCGATGGTCATAAACTGGAAAACAGGAGGTTGAAGCTAAACGTAAGGAAATGCTTCTTTACTGGGGGGCTAACAGCGCACTGGAAGAGGCTGCCCAGAGAGATTGGGGAGTCTCAGTCTCTGGAGACTCTCAAAACCTGCCTGAGTATGTTCCTGTGGGATCTACTCCAGGTGACCCTGCGCTGGGAGAGGAGTGGACTAGATGACCTTCAGAGGTCCCTTCCAACACCCACCATTCTGTGATTCTGTGATCTTCAGCAGTAGGCTTCAGACAAGACAAAGGTAGAGAATTCATTCAATAAAATTACTAGTTCTGGTTGCTACCTGGTGACGGCGCGGAGAGACTCGCGAACAATCAATATGATTAGTAAAGCAAGCTCCGATCTTTATTTCCAGCGTTCCATTCTCTTTATAAATTGATTACGTCAACTTAAGCATACATGACTGGTTAGTTTGGTCACTATTACTCTTATGATTGGTTACATTCTTAATCCTATAATTTGCATAAACATTGGTCAGTTTGATCACTATTACTCTTATGATTGGTTACATTCTTAATCCCATAATTTGCATAAGCCTTCCTCTTACAGTCATTCTGGTCCAGGGTCTCCCTCATTCTCACTGTTCCAAGTTCTGCAAAAGTTGTTTGTGCCACTCTCAAGGTCATGATGTCCTTGCAATTCTTCGGTACTTTCCCATTCTTTTTACACTGCAGACTGCTTGTACAATTCCTCCATTGAGCCATGACCTTGCTCGCTTAGCCATTCTGCAACAACCTGGAGGGAGTTTTTTAAGGTTACCGTAAAGGTCAGCTACCCGGGGGTCTTTTGTAGGTTATCCTTGTTCTTGACAAGAAAATCATTGGCCTCTTCACACATCCAGATTTTGCACAACAAAATTACTCTCTTCTAGATCTTTTGTCTGACCATCACCTGCTTGTCTGTTTCTGGAGTTCAACCAAATAACCTTTCGAAAGAACTCTTTTTTCTTCCTGACAAAAAGTATGATAATTCATGTTACTCATCTGACCATATTGCACAGGCACAACCAGTTAGAGAAGAAAATTGTCAACAACAGGTGACTTCTGTGATAAATTGAGATCATCCAGCTTGTTTTCTAATCAGGAGTAACATGAAGAATTGCTACCAGGTTTTCCTGGTTAGAGCTAAACAGAAACAGTTCTGCTCAGGGTTTTTGCTTTTCAGCTCGTTACTACTTCAGGAATGCAGAAGGGCTCTTGCTTATACTTACATCTGTAATAACCAAGGTCACTGCTAGGTGTTGTGTGCCATGTTGGGGTGCAGGTAAGCAGAAGGGGTCACAAGGAAGTGAGAGGTTGCACCTGTGGGAAGGAATGGATGGGACAGGAGACCAGCAAGAGTATTCCAGTCCACATATGTTGTATTCAGTATGAAGCTGTGGAATCATAGGGGTTAAGCACTGGTTTTTTTTTCTCTCTTGCTCTAATGGCCAGTGCTGGAGGAGGACTCTGATCTTTTGCCGTTGATTTCAATCCTGAGTTCCCAAATCCAGCTCCTGCAGCGTCAGTGGTGGTTTCTGTCGGGGACATGGGTGCAGTTGGGTTCTATATGGGTTTGTATATAGGTCATTACTTTAATTATTTCCGTATTTGAAAAGTTACTGTTTTATTAAAGCTGTTGTAGTTTTCTGATCTGTACATCTCTCTGCTTCACTCTCTTCCCCTTCCCATTTGGAGAGTGGTTAGAGAGTGTTCAGTGGCAGGCCTAGCCTGGACACAAATTCATCCCGATCAAAACTTAAACCCAAAATTATTTTTGTTCAAAATCTATCTGGAAAATGTCAGTATGCCCTTCTCTGTTTCTGAAAATCCAGGTGGTCACAAAGAAGAAATCCACTGAATTGTGTATCAGTGCTCACATGCCAATGCGTAAAATACAGTTGGTGGCAAAATGTTCCAGCAAAATGCTATCAGGTGTTAATTATTCACACTAGAGTTAGTGGAGTCATAACTTAACTCAGTATTATTGTGAAATAAAATACACGGTTGTGTAGTTACCACATTATTAGTGTAAAATTACTCTACTGGAATTGATAAATACCTCCATGAGATCCCATGTTAACCTTATTCCTGTTATCCTCTGGTAGCTGTAGCAATTAACTTGTCTTGCCAATGCATTAAGCGAGCTAAAATATTAAATTCAACAAGTTCATAGTGCACCGATTTGACATCTACTGCTGCCTCTTTCAATTTGCTAAATACCTCCAAAATACATGAGTATATGGGCCCTTAAAAGGATTGTTTTGATCATTGAGTTCTGTCAGAATGATTGTTTAAATAATTCTTGCATTAAAGCTTACATTTCTCTAAGCCAAAAATGTTTTCACTTTCATAATGGTGCAGTTTTCTTCCTGATGTAAGTAAAAATTTAGAGTTTTATGTCTTTATTTTGAAGCAACATAGATTTTGGAAAATTCAGAACATTTTGTTTTGTGAACTTCCTTATTCCTCTGGTCTCCGGAAAACTCACAAAACTGACTATCCTGATTTTTAGGAGATCTCTCCAGGCTTTCTATCTGGGAGCTGTGTCCTGACAGAAGGCTGGATTTCTCCTGTGATAAAGGGCCGTCCAATTATGTCAGAAACTAGTCTGCCAAACAGAGTTCAAATCTTTCAGATCATGGCTAGAGGCAGAGAACCTAGGACCTCCAATGTTCTCTGTGGGAAATGGGCGTGATACTTTTCCTTTTTCCTCTCCTTATTTATTTATTATTTTTTATTCTGGGGTGGTATGGGTGATCTAGAAGTGGATCTTCCCCATCTGCCACAGAGGAGGTAGGGCCCTACTTTCATGAAATGAGATCTTGTACTGGGGTTATTGAATCTTTGCAATGGGAAAGCAGTGGAGTTCCCATCTTCAGTTAATTAACAGGAAGTAATAGAGGAGAGAAAAAAAAATTCTTTTCCTTTTCCTCTGCACTTGAGAAAAGAAACAATGGACACAACTTGTGCTGTTTGGCATTCTGGTTAGGTATTAGGGAGGAAGTAACTCGTTGTGGCATCGGAAACTCTGTAAGAAGTTGGCAAGAGAGGCAGTGCAATCTCCCTCCTTTAAGATATTTCAGAACTTCACTGGATGAGACTGAGTATGAGAGTAACTTGGTACGAACAGGAGGTTGGACTGGAAAATGTCCCGACGCTCCTTTCAAATTCAGCCGTTGAATTACCACTGGCCTTGGGATCATGCGTGTGTTAGGGCAACTTTTGTGACTGTAAGGCTGTCTCAGATCCTGAGCGTGCTCACTTCTGAGAATTTTAACAAGCAAAACAACTGGGAACAAGATACCTTTCCATTGGAGCCTGCTTGTACTTCAGTCAAAGTCAGTGTGATTTTGGGAAGTACGTGTCCTCAGGTGAATCTCTTACGTAATATGATTTTTAACGTGCTGGAGTTGGACAGTCTTAAATTGTCTTGATATTTACTTCCTAGTGCTTCTTTTAGGAAGTAGCAGATTTTCCTGTCTTCTCTGTAGATATCCTGCGTTTTCGTCGCCATACTCTTAACGCTGCTGGTTCTAGTTATGCGTTGTGTACCACACTAAGTAATCCATTCTCGCTTGGAAGTTCATAGCCTAAAGATATGTTATGCCTGGCAAATTATTCATTCTTAGTCATCACTCACCCAAACAAGTTACTTGTGTTGGGTTTTTTTATTTTTTTATTAACCTTCTGGAATCTTTTCCAAAAAAATGTTGTGTTTTTTTGTTGGTTTGTTGTGGGGTTTTTTTTACAGTTTAGTTTATTCTGTTTTTCCTCCAAACTCCCTCTAGTTTTTCCATGTCTTTCTTACTATATACTGCCTAAAACTAATTCAAATGTCTTCTACAGTTATTTAACGGAATAGTCTTTGATAGGCGATTTGGAATAATCTTTTTGCTTTTTTGGAGGCATATTACATTGCAAACAGAAGCCAAATTTGCTGTCTGCTATTACCTGCAGACTTTCATCTTGCGATATGAATATAAATATTTTCATCTCAGGAATATTAACTTAGATTTTTCTATGGTGACTCTCATTTATACATTTCTTTTTGAGAGGCCTCCTTGAAGTTCCATATTAAGATATGTAAACTAGGTTATTTTTTTTGAATGCTCAAAATCTTTATTCTTCTTTAAGAACACTTGAAGTTTGATGTGAAAGCTCAGTTTAATTTGCATGCTATCGAGTGAAAAAGCACTATTATTTTAAATTAATGGAGAGTCACAAATCTTTAGTTAATGTGCAACTTTAGGAAGAATCAAAATTTTATAGTTTGGGGAAATCATTCTAGAACTGGACATATGAAGAAGATGATGCGAAAGGCTCCTTATGTTTATATATGATAATCCAACAGGCAAATTATCAGATTTCTTCTGCTTGATAACAACAGTTTTATTAGAGCTTACCAGATTGTCTTGGATGTTAAGCCTGGTAACAGTAAGTACTTGTGATCCAAAAATCAGTGGAGGTCATGCTGTATAATAACGGGCTTTCTCCTAGTCTTTCTCTCTGTAAACAGATAAACAGATTTGTTCTCTTAGTATGTTTTTTTGAAGGCAGTGCTTTGTCTTTTAAACTGAGACTTTTTATCTGTGACTTGGGTCCTCTAAAACTCTGCTTTTACAAAAGTATAATTTCTTTTCCTATGGATGCAAAGCTTCTCTTCATGTTATCCAATAAAATAACTAGTCTCCTCTAATTATGAGAGAACAACCTTTTTTTTTCAGATAGGTTTGCTTCTTTGTGAGTGTGTATGGTCTCAATTTCTACAATAGCGTACTAAGTCTTTCTGTTGTGCCCAATTCTGAATTAACTACGGGAAAAGCCAAACACAGACATTGTGTATACAAATGTCACATATAGTCATAAATAGGTTTTATGTTAAATTACAGCTTCTGTCTGATTTCAGGACCATATCATCAAGCTTCTCTACATTAAGTTCTCTGTGGTACATTTGCCATCCTTCCTAATTATTTGCTGTTTCATATACCATCCACCATAAGAAATACAGAGGAAACAGCAATATATACATTAAAAAATTGTCGGTCTCTGCTATCTAACGGGCAATTGCTGTGTACTTAAGTTTTTAATACCTAAACGGTGTTCAAGCAGAGGTTAATTTTCAGAGTGTGTATTCAATACAGTGCTCGACTGTGTAGAGCACGATTCTAAAACATCTTCTTACTGAAGCCTCAAATACATTTCAGCTGCTTAGTGACCAGATTCACCTGTGGTTTTCTTCCATTGTAGCATGCATCCTTTCTGCACTGAATCCCACAAATCCATTTTTAATTAAGAAATCTGAGGCTACTCAAAGGAAAGCTGTTAAGCTTGTTATGAATGCGTAGGCTAACTTGAAAAAAATTACTCAAATGCACCTGTGTTACAACTACTCTTGTATTTCCTGGGGTTATACAGTAACCTGAGGAGTAGAAATAAAATTTCTTTTCAAATAATTAATATTGTTCACAAACCCATATATTTTCATATGTTGCACTATTATGGTCCAGGCCTTGAAAGAATCAGAGATGTAAATGTCTTACTAGTTGTTTTTTAAAGATTCTTTATTTCATTGGACAAATATTAAGCAGAGACATTTATTGATTCACATACCTAATTATTGTAATTATGTTCACCTTTGAAACCTGTTAAATAATTATTTACTCTCTCCCGATGCTAAGTAATCAATTGTGTTAATTGCTGAAAAATATTTTGGTTTAATCTGACTAACTGATTACTACCATAGTTACAACAAAATATTCAGGGCTTGGTTGGTTGTTTCTCAAAGCTCATATGAAGAAAAGTGCATCTAAAAGCGATCACGGTCTCAAGTATAAAAAAATTACCTACCTAAATGAGCTCTTTTCCAGCTGTAAAATATTCAGGTGTTTTAGGCAAGTTCCTGTATACTTTACAAGCTGATGCTTTTTCACTGTGATGGAAGGAGAGTGCAACCATGTAGTGCTACTGGATGTACACGCACTGTGTCTCAGACCAGCCCAAACCCAACCTAGTTCTCCCTTTTCCAACCTGTTTAACTCCACTCCTTTGCTGTGGGTGCAAAGTGAGAAGATCTGGCAAATGGCATTGGCCTGCGTTTATTGTGAAATGCTTTGAAGGAAAACAGCCACTGGAACTGGCAGTGGCTCCCACTTTATAATGTTTGGCTGTAATGTGAAAACTAACTCGTTGGTTTCAGAAAAGCAATATAATTAAATGGAAAATATGATGCTCAAGGAGAGTAAATTACACCTGGAAAGAGCTAATATAGAGAATAAATTGCCATTAAGGCTTAAAACTTTGAGATAATTTGTTCTCTGCAGAAACTTTTCACTTTAACGTCTTCACAGAATTGTCATCAACGTGCACAATGTGAATCAAGAAGGTAGAGCCATTTGTACTTTGTTGATAAAATAAGCTCATGGTATAAAAACAGTGCAAGCTGCCAAGTGGCAAATGCTGCCATTTGTCTCCTTAGCACCTGGCTAATGATCCGTGACAGAAATATCAGAGCTGAGTGATAACCGTACAGTGATATAATCCGGTGTCGTGGCACTGACTTTACACCAAGGGCTTCAGCGATGTGTTTTAGCCGCTTTGCTGTTGAAGACTAGCACTGAAAGGGCTTTCCTGTCCAAATAAATTAGCCTGGGTGGCAGGAACCATTTACAAAGCTCTAAATGCGTTGCTTGGCCTGTTTTTTGGAAGATCTAACTGTGGGATATTCAACGTAAATAACTTTCTGAAAGATACCATTAGGATTGTGTCTGATTACGCCTGCCTATAAAGCAAAGGGCTGCGTGACTGATAGGCTGGGGTTTTCTCCACACTGTTCTGTCAGGCAATAAGAGATAACTCGATGTGACTCATCGCGATTTCAGGATGCCTCTGGTATTATGCTTGCTACTCTTCCTGTCTGATCCTCGTCACCTCTTGGAAGCTAATTAGGACAGTATTTAAACAGTTAATTTTAGAAGAGCAGACTCTGCTGAAGGACAAAAACTTGCTATCTTGATGAAGGGACTAATGTCTGTGAGGGTTTAGCACCACACGGTTAGAGCGTTATGGTTCTAGATGTCCTGCTCTTCAGATTTTATGTTTAATACTGTGTGGACTATTAGGCAGTTCCAAGAGGTTTATTCAACAAATATGGTAGAGGATGCAAAACCCATATCTCATGCTGCCTAAAACTTTAAGTTAAAATTGAGCTGATGTTCCTGCTCTCATATATATAAAGCTGGTACGTTTGTGAATTGATTCTGGTGCCCAGAAGCATCTGCTTAAACTTGCAGTCACAATATAGGAGGAGTTTCTACTCTGACTAGCTTTCCCTTCGGATAATTCCTCTACATGTTAAAGAAATTATTTAACATGGTTTCTTCCTAAAATTCAATTACTTATTTTCCTCCATGAGCTGGTTACAAAGATCCTTTTGTACCCTTAGATTAAAACCAGTTCTGTCTAGTTATATTAGTGACATAGAATATGTATACACCAAAATGAAAACAAACCCACAAATTTTTTTTCTTCCTCAGCATATTGACAGACGTGCCACGATACAACAAGAAACATCTGCTGGCTTTGTTTTTGTGTTTTCTTGTGTTTTTTCCTGTATTTGTTTGGTTGAAATATGGTAGTTATCTCTTCAAAATCTTGAGCACCCTGTTCCAGCAGCCCTGGTATTCATCAGTCCTTGCTATGATCAGGCATTGGTTCACTAAGACAGCAAAACAAATTGGAGAATTTCCTTCTGGGTTGGTGAGCTGATTCAGCTCAATTTAAAGGGATTATGTCCACACGAATGTGAGGTGGAACCACATGGCTGTAAGCAGACATGGTTGAAAAAGTCAGGGAGAGTAAATCTTCGCCATTTATATATATCATGGAGCTTTCAGATAGAGGCAGTCTCATATAACTTGTCCTGTACAGAATGATCTATTTGCATACATCACATGGAAGGGTGACCAGGATCCTATCATTTGGGTTACAGAGAAGAAAAGAGTGTCTGTGTGTAATGGCCACCAGTTTTGTTCCATAGACCTGTGTGGAAAAACTTAAATATCGTTTTTAGTTAGTCAAAGACAACAAACTCCGTGAGGTGAAAATCCTCTAGGCAGTTCCTGGAGAGTAAATATCTTCCTCTTTCTAACTAAGACATTAATTATGGAAGGACAGACCTAAGCAGCCAAAATGTCTGGACATTATGCTCGGCCTTTGTCAAGTATTATGTTTTTATATAGTAAATTGTAGGAGGATTGCAGTGGTAAGAACATAATTTAAAAGTGTTTAGGAAAATTACATCTAAAATTGATTCTTCTAATGTTTAGTGATTATGTGATCTGATTGTTTTTGTAAAGGGAAAACCAAAAACTGAGTGAATTGATACAGAGTTACTTCTAGCATAGGACATCACTTCTTAGCCTTTAAAGAACTTGGATATCGGTGGGAGAAAGTTCTTTTGACATTGAACAATCTATCTGAATAGCATTTATGAAAGTTTTGGATTAGATTTACTGTAAACTCTCACTTTTGCCTTTGGCAGTTTGTCATTTGGACTAGCCAACTTCTCTTTCCATTTGTTTATATACAAGGGAGACTCTTCCCCGTTCCTCTGATTTTTGTTTGCTTTTTAATTATTATATAATATATACAGAATCACCAAGAGTTACAAAAGATAAATACTTTTTTTTACTGCCTCATACAAATGGGTGTGTCCAGAAAACAGGCTGTAGCATCCCAAATTTGGAGCTGGGGGAGAGTGTGAGTCTGGGGATGGAAACTGAGATGTCGGTAGACTCTGCAGTTTCCTGACTTTGGTTCTGTTGTGATTTTTCTAAGCATAGACTAGGGGTTACATGTGCAGAACCCTTTTCTTATTTGAGATTGAACTATATAAAAGAAAAGAAGTTCCTGAAACAGTCAGGATTTTGTGTAACTCCCGGCACACAATCAAACAGTCAATGTCAAACTGAAAAGGAGAAAAGGACCCTTATTCCTTATACGATAGCTGTAGTTGTTAAATTTCCTGGTTGCCTCTTCAGAAGTTAAATGTTTTGCTGTTCTCAGTGCTTCCTGTCAACCAGGGGACCAATGCTGGAAAAATTACTGTGCTCTGTTGGGATGTCATCCTGGAATTTACCTACTGTGAATACTATATGACTTGAGTCATATGACTCTATGGTCATATGCTAAAGAGCTCGTCATCTGAAAATTTCTCTTGATCAAATTATAAAGAAAAAATACCACACCCAAACAAAAAAATCCCTCGAGCCCCACCCAGATCTGTATTTTTCTTTCTAGAACTTCAATACATAAGCTGTATTTACCAGCAGATTGTGAAGCTGACCTTTGTAATGATAATCCTGCCACAATCTGGCATCTCATCAGAAAGAGTACTTCAAAGTTACATGTTCTTGAAGACAGTACTTGCAAGGGGCATATTTAAATATTCCAAGCAGGCAAGCTTGATCCTTTCAGCCACAATGATTACCTGTTCTCCTGAGATAATGCTGACAAGTGATCGAATAACAGAGGCCAGTACAGCGAATCAATTCTGTGCTAATGAGCATGCAAGGCTATCGGAGAAGCAAACAGCACACAATTGGTTAGGTTAAAGACAATATTAATCTACTCATGGTGAGAGGAAAGAGTGCTCCTGACCCTGTGAAATGCATTGTGAAAGTTAATTTTTTACTGAAGTGTTCTTGTCCTTCATGTCTTAACCGCTTTTGCTCTTGAAAGTTATGGAGTCCCAGCGTTCTTCATTAACAGCCTTTCTGTCTTCTACGCATAGGTTTCCTACACACAGCTCCCGAGGTTCCAGTCTACAATGTTTTAGTGTGGGCCAATAGAGGTGGACCAGAGATACTACTGCTAAGGTAATTCATAAATTGTTAGTTGGTTGAGAAACATATCTTTCCACTAATGGGGACACAAGAAGTGCCTGTGATCAACTTCATTTGCACTACAGCTCTTTGCGACATACACTCTTTCCTAGACAGTATAAAGGAGATCTAGATCCTGCAGACTGACATTCAGCAGTGGAGTGATACCTCAGACTGCATTAATACTCCATGCTCTTATTTGTGATCCAATTTCTTATCTGTAGTAAGCTTCTCAGAAGCTACTATATTCCTATATCATGAACTCAGAGATATGAACAGAGCATGGGACCCTCAAGGTAAACACAGCACGGGGAAGTTCAGGTACGCTGGGGGAGTAGAGAGTGGGGCTCTCCACGGGGGATTGTGTTTCCCAACAGTGTTCTCTTTCTGATGGTGTTTGCAGATCTCCAGCAGAAGATGGGAGATTAGAAAAGTAAGAGGGACGCAGTGCGTAATAACACTTCCTATTTCGGTTTTTGTGCCAATTGCCACCCCAACCTTGGCCTGCTCATTTTCCTTTGGCAGGGGTCAGTGGCCAAAAATAATCATCGCACCTGTCTCATCACTGTTGGCAGCGCGCTCTCACACAACGGCTCTCAGCTCACCTGGCTGAGTGACTCATGGTCTCCTTGTAAGGTGAGAAATAATCCTGTTCTCGCTAACCATTAATTAGACCTTCTTTTATCTGTGATAAGCACTTATCACCTTGACTAGAGGGGCAATGACTTGATTTAAGATCTAGAAGCAGAGCTTTTCAGCCAGGGTCTCTCCTGGCTGCAGGCTTTCCAGCGCGTGCAGTCTGATGCTGGGCACGTATCGACCTCAAAAGGTGCAGTCTGTGAGTCTGAAGTGACCAGTCATCATCACTAACTTCCATAAACTGACACAATCGGTCATGCAAAGGTATCTTGTCACGTACTAAATATACATTCATACTAATAAAAGCTGCAATTATCACTGACCACTTCCCTGGGTCGTGGCCTCAACCAGGACTCTAGGACAGCAAGGTGTTGTAAGAGCATCTAATCAGCCGTGCTGAGGATGAAGTGATCACCTTAGGTCAGGGGCGCTGTTTCAGGTACTTGCAAAGATGACGTGGCTGTAATTCAGGTTTCTCCATCTGTTCTTTGTTCCACTGCTATTTTCAGAGGGTTGTGTTAAGCAAAATTATGCATTCAAAAGGTGTTTCATGGTTTTGATTTCTTGGTTTTGTTTTCCTAAAACTTCATATATGCAACTATAGGGGAAACAATTTGTTGACTTGTTAAGATTGTTAGAGAAGTCTGTGAAGTAATACTCACCAGGTCTGATATAATTTAATTTATCTGGAACTGTTTAACTCAATCTTCCAATAACAGATGGGAGGTGTTGCTGCAAAGTAGTGATACAGGGTGGCAAAATCTAGTTAGATGTAGTGAGTAATTTCTGACGTATATGAAGAGCAGAAGAGGGTGCTCTGGTTTGCAGTGTCAGCGATGTTTATCTAATATGCTATTTTAAAAAAAAATAAATATAGAGGAACAATGAGAAGAAATGTCTTTCTGTTAGCTGTTAACATTCCAGCTCAGGTTTGTGCCAACCCTCTCCCTCTCTAGTACACGTAACTGTTTTGGATTCTGTCCCACAACAACTACACTGGTACTAGCACCAAAATGTAGATTCCGTGATTACTGTGCCTTGAGCCAAGCTGTAGAAGGGATTTCTGAGAAGTTGAGTGCGTCTGCATGTTCAGTAAATGACTGCAAACTTTGTAGTAGTCTTCTGTCACAGGCAGAGCTGATGTCAGATGTACTTTCCTTAATGTTGTTATCACCTTTTCGGTCTCAGAAGCAAAGGACTCCTGAATTTAACCCTAAATAAGGAAAGCCTATATCACTGTAAGATTTTTCATTTTAAATGCTTCATTGCAGAAACATTTTTAAATGCTCCATTGCACATACAGTCACTATATGTCTAAGCATCCCTAATTGCATTTATTGTATTGCAGAACTTTATTCAAACGTAAACGTTTAAAAGTCTTAGAGTTCAATTACTGTTGAAATAATAACTTTTCTAAAACTAGACTGATTGCTGATAGGTGTTTTTTTCTTTAAGTAACTTTAAATGAAAATAGTATTTTCAAAATAAGATGTTTCAAAACTTTCATATTAAACTAAGTTCAAATTTTTGTGTGTGTACACTGTACAGTTACAGTTTTGGCTACCTGGTTATAATCCATACATCTACTTTTTCACTCTTTCACTTTCCCTCTCCAGTTAATCCAATGAGTAGAAAAAAAACATTATTCCTTAGTTCAAGTATTATCACCCCAGGAGACAGCCTGAACCAGAGGACTTCAAATACATCTACAGCCTTAGTGTGTGAAAGAAAAACACTCCCCGGCTGTCTTCTCCAAATCTCTCTATTCACATTTTCCACACTATGTGGCAGAAGGGATACTGTGTCTCTGCCTTTACTATTATGTTCCCAGTGAAGAAGCTAATGAAGGCTTATTTTGGGTACTAACGTGTCATAAAATTGGTTTTGGGGGGTTGCGTTCCAAGGGTGTGTTTAGACAGGAGGCTAAAAGTTGCAAAAAGTAATCAGAGAACTTTTTTCACAAACTGATTCGATTCTGACTTGAAACACATCCTGAAAAAAAAAAGCAAAAAAAAACCAAAAAACCCAACAAAAATCCACAATAGTCTTCAAGTAAATTGTGCTGCCTGACAGGTCGTAATTAGAACTGATGTGCCTTGAGCCTGATGAGGATGGGCCTTTATGAAGTAGCAATGCCAAGACTAACCAGCCTTTCGTGGCTGCTCATTGTAGATAGTCAAAGCCATTCATCCTGCCCCTCTGTTTTCGATTATTGCCTTGTTCCATGGAAATATTACCTGACTTAAAGATACTCCCAAGGTGTGTTTTAGATTAATCACCATTTTCAGAAATTTTGTGACTCCCTTGATAAAAATAACGTTGCGCGGAGAACATTATCTTTTTGTTGGAGTGTGGCTGTAAGAGACACGCCGTGCAGAAAACAGGCAAGATAATTATTCAGCTCTATTTGGCAGCACTTAATCCCCAGCTGAAACACTGAGGTCTTATTTTTCATCTAATGTTGTAAAAAGCTGTTAGACTCACAATAAAACAACAAAAATGAATGATGGAGGAGAGGATCTAAGAAGTAAAATTTCTAGAACCGAGCATCTTAATTCTAAACAGAAATATCAAGGAGATGGGGAACTTCCTACAGGTGTTTTGAGGGGGATTGGGTTTTTTAAGGAAGCAGTAGCTCCGTGAAGCTTTTGCACTTGAATGGTAGTTAAAAATGGTTGCTCTTTGTCAGTGAGAACAGCACAAAAGTAACTGACTTCAAGATCTGTGAAGAAAACATAAATTACAGGGAATTTTACGTTTTCGTTTACTGCTGTATATATGTTTTAGGAAGAGACTGAAGAATTGTCACAGATGAGTAGATGTCGTGCTTTGGGACATGGTGTAGCACCTGACTTGGTAGGGCTGGGTCGATGGTTGGACCCGATGATCTTAAAGGTCTTTTTCAACCAAAACCATTCTATGATTTTACGATCGATGATTCTAAACACGGACTAGATAACCAAGTATTAGTGTAAACTTCCTAGAAGGGAACAAAAAAATCTTAATCTTCTCTGCTATTTAGTTCATCCAAGTTCTGGGGAGAAAAAACGTCTCTTAAGTTGTACAGGATTCACAGTCACAAGCAATTTTTTTTATTCTTTTGTTTCTTTACCAAAGCTCTATCAGGCACTTGAAATGCTAAACCAGCCTAGGATTTTGCAAGTAGATTTGTATGTAATACATCCCAGCAGGTCCTGTTGTTGTAAGTAAGGTGGAAGGATTTTTCCAATTGAATCAGATGAATTGTATCTCTCTTGCTTTCCTGTACCTGTCTTTCATCATTAATACCTGCATGATACTACTTTCCTTGAAATTCTCATTTTCAAAACCAGTCAACCAACAATTTCTTGGGCTCCTGGAGAAATTTGAGTTTACATCTGCTCTAAGAATTATCAAACTCACTGATATTGCAAGCCCACTGTCTTTTTATATCACTAGATATCTTTAAAAAAAGGGAGGAGGGCAGTGATGTAGTAAAGTGAACAATTAGGATGTTCATTTTGCTTATGAATAAATATAGGAAGCAGTCTGAGCATTGACCACCTGTCTGAAATGAAAAGAATAACTGCATTGGAGAAACATTCCTGAAACAGTGAATTTGATTGTGTCAAAAAAACACCCAAATCAAAACAAACAAAAAACCCCCATATCATCCCACACTTGGACACTAGATGTTAGGTTTTTTTTAAAAAAAATAAATTTGGACTTGAGTTTCTAAAGAGAAAGAGAATGAACCCAGTCTAAAAGGCATGAGGGAAGGACAAGGAGAGAAGTTCCAGTTATGTTTGTTCATTGCACGTCAGATTGCTAACTTAATCTTTGAAACAACATTTGCTTTTATTCTGACTTAAACTTAACGGGATGAAAATAGGTTCAGAATATACCATTTCTTTTCCAGTTTCACAAAATCGCTAATCTTTTATTAGACAGATGTGATCTTCAGCATGCCAGTAGGTAATTTTTTTCTCTTTCAATTTTGACTTACAACAGATAGCTTGGTGTCACTTGCCACCTCGTAGGGCACGGTGATTAGCTTTTAATTGGTTAATACCAATTAACTATTTGCAGTCTGACTGGAAGAGCAGTTTTGGTAGTCTGCCATCCAGATCCCATTCTTTTCTGGGAAAGTAGATCAGGAGGGGAGATACAAATGGAGTAACAGTGTAAGGTGTCTGGAGACAATCATCTGAAGCAGGTGTGGTGGTTTTTTGTTTTGGTTTGGTTTTGTTGGTTGGGTTTTTTTGGTAGTCCAGTGTGTGGAACTGTCCCAACTAAATGACCACATTTCTCAAACTCTTATCGCTCTGTTCTGGCAAATTCTTTCTTCTCAGGCTGCTATTTTGAGGGAGACCAGAAACTAATGTCTCCTAAAACAAACCCTTATTCATTTTATTCAGAAGTAATATTCCAAGCAGTAACCTAATGAGACTGGAGACTGATTCACTCAGTGCTTGCTCTGACACAAGCAGTTGATGGCAATGAAGCCTGAGGCTGTGCAAATAGACCGGAATGGGTATTTTTGTCTGATTGAAATTCAACAACAAGGAGTCAAATTTACACGGTCTTTTAAAAGAAGTAGAATGCAGGAGAAATACGGGTCAAAAGTGTTGAACTTTTGGCATGTCCCCATGAGTTCTAACCAACACCAAGCAAAGAACAGAGAACAGATTTTCACTCCTCTGTGACGATTATCCTCAGGGAAGGCACCTGTTTCTTCAAGGTGTTTATTAGATCATGGTGTTTTTTCTCATTCCAGCAGATCTATGTATTTTGCAGAAATGATTGAGTTTTATTAATGTGTCTCTGTTGTGCTCCTCACACCTAAAAACAAAACCCTCTTTCTAGAGGCCTGTCCCATCAGTGCTTTCTCACAGCCTATTGTCTTTGAACTTAGATCAAATATGAAGCAATTCTCAAGTGTCTCTTCCTTTTGTATTCTAGAATGACAACTTAATTTCAATGAGAGATGCATAGTTTAGTGGGTTCATAGGGCTGGGACAAAGGCTGGACTCTATGATCTTCAAGATGTCTTCCAGCTGAAACTATTCTATGATTCTATTCTGGATACTTCGTAAACACTGACACCTCATTTTTCAGCAACATTTTGAGGAATCTGTAGAGGGATATAGCTTTCGTGATTTAGACAGACTGAACTGTTTTAGTAAAACTTGGTTTATATCTCCTAAAAAGGTAATGGTCATTTGAATTGCCCACAGAGCTATTTGATATGTGTTGCTGGCAAACTATTTGGCCTATTATAAATGTGAATGTTGTAGTTAATTTTTTTCAGAAATGAACAGAATTCATGGACCGAGGAGTTTGAACCGATGTTTGATTATCTAGTCTATTTTTAAAATTAACATAAACGCCTTTCTTTGTTATGCTGGGGAGAAAAATAGGAAATCTGGAAGATATATGAAAAATAATTTGGAAGAAACTGTGCATATGCTTCAAAGCTGTTCGTGAGCTAGATTTCAGTAGGCTTTGAGATGCCGGATGAGCGGTAGGATTGTTTTAGACCCAAGTCTTGAGGCAACAGCAGAGTCCTTGCTGCGTTTAGATTGCCACATTACAATAATTACAGGCACAATTACACAGGCTCAGTGTAGCAGACGATCCCACTGTCTGTTGAGTAGAGCCTAACGTTGGGAGCATATTAAAAGGATTGCCCAGGAACGTCTGGGAGTTGGACAAATGACTATTAGCACTAGACGTACACATGATTGTGCGTACATGCAGGAAAGGATTGCAGAAAAAGAAAGGGAGACATGGCAGAAATGGTTTTGAAGATGAAAAAAATAAAAGTAATGTTGTACTGGGAATGTTACAGTGAACTGTTTTACATGCCATTAGACAACTGGAGATCAGCAGAGGTCCAGAACCTACCTGTCAGATGGTTCCTGCTGTTCTTTGCAAGGTGAGGTCTATCTTGGCTATGAAACTTAGATGCTAGTAATAGAATACCGTAGAATACAGTCAGGGACAAAAATGCACAACTACAGATAGAAGAATAACTGGGCAGGGGGAGAAGAACACAATGAGGTGCTCATGGGTTGAAATAAGCACAGGGACATCACTCATCAGTTACTGTCATGGGCAAACCAGACTTGACTTGGGCAAATAAATTAATTACCAATCAAATCAGAGCAGGATAACAAGAAATAAAATCTTAAAACATCTTGCCCTCACCTCTCCATCCTTCCCAGGCTCAACTTTGCTCCCAATTTTCTGTCTCCTCCTCTCGAGCATTTCAGGGGAGAATGGGGGTTGTGGTCAGTTGTCTCTGCTGCTCCTTCTTCCTCAAATGCTTCTCCTGCTCCAGCATGGGGTCCCTCTCATGGGAGACAGTCCTTCATGAACTGCTCTGGCATGGATCCCTCATGGAGTCATGAGTCCTGCCAGAAAACCTGCTCTGGTGTGGGCTCCTCTATCTGTGGAATCACAACCCCCTTCATTCACATCCACCTGCTCCAGTGTGGGGCTGTCCAAGGGCTGCAGGTGGGTATCTGCTCCACCATTAACCCTCATGGGCTGCAGTAGGACAGCCTGCCTCACCATGGTCTTCACCGTGTGCTACAGGGAAATTTCTGCTCCACCACCTGAACCAGCTCCTCCTCCTTCTTCAATGACCTTGGTGTCTGCAGTGCTGTTTCTCTTGCATATTTTCTCTCTTCTGGCTGCTGTTGCACAGCAATTTGTCCTCCTTCCTCAATATGCTATCAGAGGTGCTACCACCGTTGCCAATGGGTTCTGCCTTGGCCAGCAGTGGGTCCATCTTGGAGCCAGTGGCATTGGCTCCATTGACGTGAGGTAACCTTCTAGTAACTTCTTGCAGAAGCCACCCCTGTAACACCCCTGCTACAAAAACCTTGTTACACAAACCCAGTACAGTATTTAAAAGTGTATTGTAGACTTGGGGTAGTTTTGCCTTAATATGTTTAAATTCTACACATCTTTTGTATGAAATGGTGTTTCTCTCTCAGCAAGTTTGCTTTGCAATTGCCCACAAAACTGCTCCTGCAGACAAATACAGGTCTGCCATCCTCTAGTAAAGATAAGATTCAGAACTGTCTGTGGAGCACATGCCCAATATTGTGTTGTGGAATCTAGCTAAACAGAAATGCCATGTGATCAGTTAATCCAAATTTGTTCTGTGGCAAGAACCACAGCCAAGACTAAGAGACTCCCTCTGTGAATTTTTTTTTTTTCCCTGAGGAGAGATGCATTTTCTGAAAAAAAAAAAAAAAAAAAAAGCTGTGGGTCTGCTTTGCCTCACATGGGCTTGACCTCTGCTCTTTAATAAATGACTTTTTGTGGAGTTCTTGGACTGCTCTTCTCAGGCAAAAAACATCTATTTGGTTTTGTCCACAAACACCTGTAACAGAGGTGTTAATTAGGGCCACGAGCACTGTCCTATCTCCACTAAAGTCAAAGGGAAAGGCTCCGTTTTCACTTTTCCAAGTGACACAAGAACTACATGGTTTCTTTCTCAGCTGCTTCTCAACATGAGCAAATCTTCATGTGCTTCCGAAGGCAGGTGGGCATTGTCACTTGATGAACATAAAAAGTTAGTAACTTGCCTTCAGTCTAGCAGTGAAGCAGTGCCAGAATTTAGATTTCATGACAACTGCTCATTTCTGGCCACTGTGCAACAGTTTATGTTCTCTCTGTCAAAGTCGGATAGTTCTGCAACACACCTACACTTCATTTTTATTTTTCCAAGAAAACAGGATTACCACTGTTGGTTTCTGTCACATTTTCCATCCTATACAATGCTTAAAATATCAGGTTATGGGCATTACATTCACAGGGAATATATGTTGGCTGACTGTTCACATAGTCCTCTCAGAGAGGGTGTTCACAAAGCAAGGTTTCCTGTGAGACAAGGCACAGGAGGCATTGACAGAACTGTGGTTTTCATTCATTTATTTATTTGTGTGTGTGTGTTTTTGGCAATACTTTTGTCACACAAAAGTCCAGGAAGACTTAACTTCCAGTTCCCACAGTCCATTTTTTTCTTATCCTAGGACCAATTTGAATAATTCAATGTCTCATTTATTATCCAGGAGTTCTTATTGAAATCACAAGTGCATACAGCCCATTTAGGAAAAGAAAAGATGCCTCTTACTGCTACATGCTGGAAGTCATTTCTTTCCGTGGGGATTCTTTTATTTCACTCTGAATGCTACATTAGAAACAGATGGCAATCTGTGATCATTTATGGGTGTTTGCACATCTTAGTTTTATTTTCCAAGGAAAGCAGCTTTACACAAATATGCTGTGTATAACTGCTGGTTGTCTGGCTCAAATCTAATAACCAACTTCTTTCTGCTTTCAGCCAAATTAGAGAAGAGGGAGCAGGGAAGAAAGAAATGGGGTGATGGAAATCTCTTTACAAATTAAATGCCTAGGATTTTGTGACGTTTTGTATCCCGAGAGAGACTGAAATCCTTTGAATATTTGGTTGTGCAGGAGTTGTGGAATGGAGGAGTGAGCTGAACAGTGACTTTTACCTAGATTGTTGGTTGAGGATTTTTTCCTTTGTTTTTGTGAAATGAACCCAAGTCACTTTTTTTTTTCTTTATTTCCTGTGATCATGCCTTGTTTCTGGGTTCTTTGACCCTGAGAATGTAAGCTAATGCCTTGGCATACTTTGAAATGGAAGATTTTACATCTGTCCAGTAACTCAAAGCTTTACAAATCTGATGAGATCATTGGTTTGTTTGTGTTTCTTTTAATATCAACTGTCCCTTCCCAAGAAAAAAAAATCAAAAGGGATACTGCTTTAGCAGCAGAATTTTACTTGTATTGCTCATTGCTTCAGTTACCCTTCTTTGGAGTAAAAAAACCTTGAACAATTAATGAGTTACACCACTTAACAAGAGGTTTGTTGTTGTCTTTTCTGCTCTATCATGAAAACGTTGTATGCGAAAGTGTGTCTGGGGGAATTTGATGGATTAATTACAGTGTATGTGTTCTAGTGTGTTGACATTAAAAGGAATGACCAAAGGTTAAGTTTTAATCTCAGGTCTGAGTGCACCAAAGAACGTATTTTTCCCCATTTGTAGCTTTTAAAGTCCCTCCTCTGTAATGCTAATGATATACTTGGCTTCCAGTAAGAGGAGGTTCAAGGTTTGTCCAGAACACGCTCCTGTGTCAGTAAACCCAATTCTGGCTAGAGCTTCTGAGCGTTCTTCACATATAAACATGACATGCAGGGTGAAATTTTGACCACAGTGTGCCATTAACTAAGCTGTTAATTTATCAGAATCAAGAGTTCATGACTAGTCTCATCATTTCTTATACCTGTGATGTGTGTACATCTGGACACAACCTTTTGTTTTGTTTCCTAACTCCAAAAGGAAAAGAAAACATCTGCTCTTGATTATCCGGTGGAGGCAAACATGCCTTCTTATTGGTATTTGCATTTCTTTAATTAGTAAATAGAAGACTTCTGATTGAATCATAGAATCATAGAATGATTTTGGTTGGAAGGGACCTCAAAGGTCATCTAGTTCCAACCCCCCTGCCATGGCAGCGACATCTCCCTCTAGATCAGGTTGCTCAAGGCTCCATCTGGCCTGGCCTTGAACACCTCCAGGGATGGAGCATCCACAGCCTCCCTGAGCAATCTGTGCCAGTGCCTCACCAACCTCAGGGGAAAGAACTTCTTCCTTAGATCTAGTCTAAACCCACACTCTTCCAGCTTCCACCCGTTACCCCTCATCCTATCACTACAGGCCCTTGTAAACGGTCCCTCCCCAGCCTTCTTGTAGCCCCTTCAGGTACTGGAAGGCACCTATAAGGTCTCCCCAGAGCCTTCTCTTTTGCAGGCTGGACAAGCCCAACTCTCTGGGCCTGTCCTCGTAGGAGAGGTGCTCCAGCCCTCTGACCATCTTAGTAGCCCTCCTCTGGACTCATTGCAACAGCTCCATGTCTTTCTTGTGCTCTGTGCTCCAGAACTGGACGCACTACTCCAGATGGGGTCTCACAAGAGCAGAGCAGAGGGGCAGAGTCACCTCCCTTGCCCTGCTGGTCAAACATCTCTGGATGCAGCCCAGGATAGGGTTGGCTTTCTGGGCTGTGAACGCACACTGTTGGCTCGTGTTGATCTTATCCACCAACACATCCAAATCCATATCCCCAGGGCTGCTCTCAATCCACTCATTGCCTGTATCTGTGCTTGGGATTGCCTCGGCCCAGGTGCCTCCACTTCTGAAAGGGATCTTTAAGGGTGCAGAATGGAACAAGCTGAATACAGAGGAACAAAAGGGAAGTGGTGATCAGGGTTCTCTATGGTATGGAAGTTTGTCTATCCCCCACTCCAAGTTATCTCTGAGAACAATGCAACTAAGTGTAACTGACGTAGGAGAAAACAGATTGGAATGAAAACAAGAGATCCCTGCTGTCTGACGTGAAATCTCTCTACCTTTCTCTGTTTGTGTTCTGCCAGGACAGTAATAATCTGTATTGTAGCCTGTTTCATTTAAAAAAACACTGCCTGAACACCCTGTTTCTCCCCTGAACACCAAAGCAAGTGGAAAATACGTAGGTTTTGTTACCAGTTAGGAAATAGTAGCTCCCTATTATTGCTGAAATATTAAGTGACAGCTTAAAAGAAAATAGGGTATGCAAACCAGTTCTTCAGGACTGGTTTTCCTTGATAAGCAAACAGGATTTTACTGTAAGTTCCTGAATGCCTAATCCTTTCTATTATGCATTGTACTCTGTATGTCTGTTAGGGATGAAAAAGGAGAAATGCATCCTGTTTGGATTTGGAATACAGATTGTAACGCTTCATTAGTAAAGCTCAGTAATGCTGATTATATTAAATAGCTGTCATGGAACAGAGTATGTAGTCATCTAAATCACTGATGCCAGATTCCAGGTTTGCTTTTTGTATTCTTCCAAGCAATGCAGTTATATGCAGCCTATTCCAACTGCAGGTACTTGGATGAGGAGTTATGCAGCATAAGGACATTATTTCAACAGTATTAGAACATAAGTATCTCTTCTGCTCTGTCTTGGATTTATCCAGCCTCTCAGAGACTGAAAAGGTGTCACAGGAAAAAAGGGGACATAATCTTCTGGGCTATAGTGGAATGCAGAGTCCATTTTCCATGCTGTTAGTTGTTCAAGAAAGGAGGAGACAGCAGAGAAAAGGTAGATGAAAATACCACCAAAAAATCAGGTATTTCATCTGTGTTTTCTTAGTGGCTTCCATCTGGGAAAGCCTTGATTTAATTAGGGGTTTATTTACACTGTTTTGTAGTCTCGTATTAAGAGATTTTCCCATTCTAATGTTCTTTTTGCCTCCTGTTTAGTTCTGTCATTGCCATCAGCTCCTCCCTTCCACTCCTCTCTATTATGTCATACGTGATTCTGTGGAACTTTGTTTCTCCTCATGGTAGTTAAAAATTGTTCCTTTGGAATGTGATAGAGAACAGTTTCAAAAGTAGATAGTGACAGATCAAAGTATGTGTTAGATTCTGCTGACTAGAATGCATTTCCAGCCTAGAAAAGAGAGCTTGTATGAGCCAAATTGTGCAAACTATCACAACACCAAATTTTGTGGGTTTTGACCTTATACTGGCAGGTTACACATCTTTCAGTAGTAGCTCTGCACACAGAAAGATTAACATAACGGGAGTCATGAAAGAACAAGAGATGTCCCTCAGACGTGTCATAAATACATTTCGAATGAGGCTTCAGTTCTTTCTGTGTACAAGAAGTTGTTTGAGGAGGCGGGGAGGAAAGAAAAGTTGGTGATGATAATGACTGTTATTCTTCACAACTTATGCTCAGCGCTCCGTAAGCAGCGTGTTCAGCTGGAGAGTTATAGACATTCCACGATGATTGATTGGTTTTGCAAGCCTTGAGCCAAATCAAACCAGATCAGTTATGCCTTGACAACATGTTAGAGAGGGAAATTTTAAATTTTCATTGTGTAGATTTCAAAGGGAGCCAACAAATCTGCTCCTGGTTTCAAATTAGTAAAAATAATCTGTGTTGTGATGTGTACGTATTGTGAATTTTTGTGGGATTTTTGGTTTCAAGGTATCTAGCTAATGCTTCCAGTAATTTGTGCCAATAAAGGTAACTGGTTTTAAGTTTTGAAGTCCTAAAGTAGTAGATATTACGTGGCATTGGGTTTGAAATTTTAATATATTATGCTGTACTACAGCGCACTCTAATTTTGTTTATAGCATTTGATTATTGTGTCAATTTACATCCAGGGCAGAAGAAATTGGCTGGATATCAAGCAATAAATTTTAATAGGTTCGCCATCTGCATCATTTGGTACGGCGTTCAGCGGTTTTTGTCCTAATGTGACAAACAAGTTATCATTCTTTAGGCACTGGTGATCTTCAGTGTTGCATGACTGAGCTAACTGCATGTTGCTCAGTCCCTGACGCCTGATCTGCACCTTGTTACAACCTCCTAGAGGTAGAGAGGACATGAGATACCAAAATGGCACAGGTATGCTCTGCAAGAGCTGCCCTTTCCAAAATCTTTGCTGTGTTCAGGAGCTAATGGTAGAAAAAAGCCTGTCGTTGCCTGATCACCATTCATTAGTGATGCTCAGGCGTTGAGACAGGCTTAAAAATGCGACAGAAACTGTGTAACATGGATGATAATCCTAAGCACATGGCTTGGATTTTAGTGTGTGCATCAGATTCCTGTCGGCACCCTTCAACCGTAGGAACAACCACAGCTGATGGAAGTTGAGCGAAGGGCATCCCTCGACGGGGGGTGATGAAGTCTCTGCTGCATTGGGGGCTGCCAGACCCCAAACCCAGGGTTTGTAAGGCAGCCGTGGCAAACAGCATCAGCATCATCTGACGTTGTGTCTGTACCAGAGATCTTGAGGATCTCCTGATGCTCTTGCCTGTTACGCACCTGTCCTGGCCATTTGGTCCATGCCTGTAGGCCCTCTACGGTGCTTACAGTATGTGGATCCAGGAGTTTCCCTCCTGCTCTATAGTTTTTTGGATGACTTATCAGCCAGCTGTAGTCCTGGAGAAAGTGTGTTAGAGAGCAGTGAGCTGGCTGTCAGGCTTCCGTTGAGCTTGCCACTGCAATGTGCAGGATTCCCCTCTGTCGTCTTGTGCTACAGCTTTCACCCCGTCCTGGGGTGAACAAAGCAGAACATGCGGCTCTGTACCACGTATTTGGAGGGTATCACAGCTAGAGGAGAATAAATCTGTAAACCTCTGTGTCTTTCATCACAGGACTGAGGAGGACAGAACAGGCAGTACAATCCGGGCTAACACCAGCACCTACACACATTGCTTGGTATGAAGTTTCTGTTTCAGTTACTGCTCTTGCTACTACAATGCCAAATTTTACCTGTATTGCTGCACAACAGAGACTTCTGAATTAAGTTTTTGTTCTTCAAGTGGTAGGTAAGCCTCGTGAAATGTGAATATCAATAGCAGCAGCATCCAGCAATAAGAACTGGGAAACTCCTGGCCTTGGAGACCTTTTAACCCTTGTGTTTATTCTTTCTCATACTAAACAAGTCAAAATTCAGTACACCCGGATATACAAATTGAGTACAACCTGCAAAGACTGACAACAGTTGTTGTTGACAACAGTGGATGTGCAGAAGAGCAACAATTAATTAAGAAACGTTATTTACCGTATTCTCCTGCACTCAGAGCTAACCGTTTTTTTTATTTTTTTTTGTGAGAGACTTCATGTGTTTGACTATCGTAGGAAAAAAGAGGAAAGAATTACAGAATCACAGAATCACAGAATGTTAGAGGTTGGAAGGGACCTCAAAGATCATCTAGTCCAACAAGAAAGCAAGGCAGAACTGACAGAATGTGGTAATATATTGAGGAAGGCTACAGGAATAATACAGAAAATGGAGAATAAACCAAATACATAACCTTGTTATGCCGAGAACCTAACAGTGTCTGCACAGTACTTCAGATGAGAAAATTAAGGAGATGAAAGGAAGACAGACTTCCATTGCCTATAAGCAGCCAAATTGCTGTTTAAACACCACAGAGGACGCTTAAGTGACGAGCCTGAAATGGAGCCGGCAGTCCAAGTGCGCTATAATCCCAATTTTTTTGCCAACATCAGCCGGCTGAAGAGCAATCATCAGCATCTTTTATCACTTTAGTTCCAAATTGTGGCTATCTGCTGCCCATGACCAACTGTCATCTTGCAGCTCTCCTTTACTTGTTGTCATTTACAGCCTGAACTGTAAATCTATGTTTAGCCAGATTTTAAGCAACTTATTTCTTGTAGATTACCCAACACTGCAGATTAGTATAGGTTTACAAGTGATATGATCACCTGTAATGTCTTTTTTTTGTTCTTAAATGGATACTTCTGAATTCTAGCTGTGAAAGGATTAGTTTTTCATCTTGTAGCTTTGAAGGGAGCCAAGTGCAAAGAATTTCAAATTATTAATGCTGATGGATAATTTCGTCATGTTAATAGACGATAATGAAAATATGATTCATTCTTCTAAGATTTTTTTTTTTAGTGGCATTAGATGTACGCTAACATCAAAAGAATCTGCCACAACTTGATTTTACTTGCAAGGATCAGTGTTATTTGTTCCATGCAGGCACAAAAGGAGGTGAGAACCATTTTTATTTTTTTTAGTAAAATGAAAAATCAGACCTCATTTAAATTTTTTTTTCCTACACATTCTAATATATAAAGAGCTAAATTCTGCCAGCAGGTTACACCTATGAGCTCTTCGTGAAGTCTAGAGCTCTTAGATTCTTCACAGAATCATTATATTCCACTCTCATCACCCCACCTTGATTTCCAGTTCTTGATAATTAAACCAGTTGAATGGACCTGGTCATATTAATGCCAAAAATCTAGCAAAGGGATTGAAAGATTTGCTAGATTTAAGCTTCTAATCTTTCCTTTTCTCCCCTGCTTTTTTATACTGTGCCCAAAAGCTGTATTATGCAGTAATTACTGTCATTTGCTCTGAGAGACAGGGAAGGGGAGCAGATAAAATCTAGCATGGACATGGCAACAATTTCTTCTCATTATGCTGATGACTGCCATTCAGTTTCCCAGTTGCATGTTCTCCTTGCTTTCACCTTCACTCCTCTGGTTCCATTTTGAAATCAGAATACGAGGGATACATATTTTAAAACTGAGTTTCTGCTTTTTCAATGTCATGTCTTGGGTTAAATCTTTTTAGTTCAGCTACTAAAGAATATTTGGGGAATCTTATGCGAGCTGCTAACTTGTAAAGAATTGTTTGCTTTAAACACATTTTGTACTGTGGTAACCTATAGGAGAATCAGCCGTGCCCTTTCTTCCTGTCGTGCTGGGTGTAAAGCAGAGATGTGTCTAAGATGCCTACAAATGCTGAATAAAAAAATTCCTGGAGAGCGAGATATAAACTGGTTTCTGAGTCTGTAAGATCAGGACTGGAAATGTTTAATTGTATTCTTAAGGACAGAATCATGATATTTTGTTAGTTTAGTGTGTATGAGAGAAAGGTCTTAGATCACAGGTGTTTCTGAACTGCTGTATATCTGTGATGCTCGTAGAAAAAGGGAAATTATAGTTTGTGCTCTAAAAATGCCTCATGTTTGTCAGGCAATGACAGGTTTTTTTTGAGATTGTTATTGCTTGCACTAACTGAACAAACAATGCTAATCAGTTTTGCTTTCTGGATTCTGTGCAAAATATTCCAGGCATAGGCACCTTACCAGTGCTGACTCTAAGTACTTTTTAAAATATTTTTTTTCTTTTACTTTCGAAAAGTAATCGCTACTACTACTGGCACTACCTCTCTGGGCTTAGACTTCAGCATTTAAATTACTGACTTGTCTGGCTCTGCACGGCAAAGATGGTTGAATGGAGGCAATACTGGCACTTCAATTGCTGGGAGCCCCCTTCTGATACCATTGTTTTTCTAGAGACTGGAAAATTCTTCAACGATTCTCATGTAAATGAGTTCTTGCAAATTCAAGAAATATTCTCTTATTTTCAAGATGGGACTATCGCTTAGATCTTTGAAATCCATCCTGTACTATAATAAGGAATCGTGTAAGAGAATAGCAGTCTTACTTCATGACATTATATGCTTCATTTAATTTGAGAACATTTTTACATGAGTATTTTGCATAAGTGTGCATCCTCCCATCTCAGGTGTGCTTTTGATGAGGGATTTTTTATTTCTTGCAGCAGGCATGCTGATGCAAAAAATTCCAAAAGCTGATGCTCTGTCATTTCTGTAGAGGATATTCTCACCTTTTACAAGTATTAATGTAATAAGTGAAACAATATAAAAATTAATACATTGACTGTTGCAAGAGCTTCATCATGCTTCACTTCTGTAACTGTGCTTTGTGACAAATGTGTGTCTCTCCTTAGACCGAGACACTCTGCAAAACTAAAACTGCTCAGAGGTTTCTCCTTAGCAGAATAAGCAAAGACATCCATTTGCCAGTCAGCTGCTCCTTACTGTGATTAAGAGAAAATGCTCCATTCTCATACGAATGTTGATTATTTCCCAACTTCAGCTCAAATTACCAACTGATGATTATATTCTAATGTGTTAACGTGGTTTTTTTTTTCCCCCAGGATTTGTGTATTTAAAGGTTGTAGCTGGAAGGGGAAAAATGCCAATAGGGTTGGGGGTTTTTTGTAAAACAGCAATCGGTTGTGGTTCTGTGTGGAGAATCCTGCAGAGTTCTTTGGCATTGAGTGGCGATTCTTACCGACAAAACATGGTCCTGTCATATTCTGCTGCATTACTCTTTGTCTGCAGTGATTACTTTTTGCAATATATCTAGCAGAGAAGCAAAATGTAATTGTATAATGTAAGAGACTACTGGTGGTTTGAAATGTTGATGGATGGTGCATATAAATACGCCCTTATATAAGGTAGAAGACTAGTGAAATAATACCTAACTCATGATAACAGTTTCAGAAGGGCTGTGAAGGGTCTTGCTGTGATGTTCTACAGTCAAAGACAACTTGGTGGTTTTCTGTTAACTTCAATGCTCAGTTCAGCAATACGCAATCGTTAAAATTACTGGAGAAAGATTCTGATTCACGGAAATCCCCCCACCAAACTAAGCAGCAATGTGAAGTGCCACACTGAATTAAACACATAATTTCCTATAACAAGCATATATAGGATTGCTCATCCTTGTTGAGACAAATAAGTCTTTTGAGGATCTCTGCTACAATTGATTTTGATGACTTGCATCAAAAATGCTGATTAACATAGGTACTTCTCATTCTGTTTAGTTGAATAAAATGTTCTTACTCTGTTCCAGCTTTGCAAATGATTTTAAGAACCAAACTTTAAGATTTTAAGAATCAAACATTGCAGTTGATTGCAGTGATATATGGCAGATTACATACAATTTCACGTGAAAGAAACCATGTGAACTACATTAGTTCAAAACTTTGTAAAAAAACCCAAACAAACCTAAAGTAACCATCTTCAATGCGTTGCATAGTGGAAGAGGTGAAGATGAGGTAGGATCAAAATGCACATTACAATTTCTGCAATAGAGCTGAGCTGCAAACTCAGTCCTGACTTTGAGGTGGACAGACAGCTCTGCATCTCTCAGCCTCTTTTAGGCTAAACCCACAACATGGTCCAGATAATATCTCTGTTTTTAAAGTTTGATCAAGATAAGGCCACTTAAAACATTAGGGGGTTTTGTTTGTGAGGTTTTGTGGTTTGTTTTGTTTTGATGAGATAACAACTACAGGGAGGAATTGTTTAATTTCTTTTGTTCAATGAAAAGGTTTTGTCAAAAAGAAGGATCAGGTTGAGAAACTAGCACATGATTACTCTAACATCTTTCCGTAAAGGGGTTCCTTCATCTGGAAGATGCTGAAGTGGAACTAAACAAACTTCTATTGCTATAGTTGGAGGAGGTTCAGAAGTAGGGGGAGTATTTGGTTTTTCTCTCCTTTTGGTAGGCTGGAAACGAGCAATATCTGCTAGCCAAATGAAAAGAGAATGGGTGAAGTCTGATGTTGCCTGCTCAAAAGGACCTTTGTGCTTCAGAAACAATGGTGGGTCTGTAGATTTTGTGATAAAAGGAGGGGAAATGCAACTTGAGACAAATGAAATCTGAAACTTTCAGCCTACCTGCCCTAAAAGCTTCTAAGCCGAGCACAATGTTCCCTTTGAGTTTACTGCTCTATTTATAGCCCATACTGTGTTTCAGGATGGGAGATTCATTACATATTATCTCTCAATCTTGGGAAGGCTTTGAGTATGACAGGGAGAAAGATGAGTGGGGTTGGTCATCTTGGTGTGAAAGGTTAGAAAATGGAGCTGATACTGAGGCAGATCACAAAAATAAAGGTGGCAGAATAGGTAGGGCAGCTCTGTGATGTTTAGAGTGTTTCCAAAATTTTGCAAAAGTCCTGAGACAAATAAAAAGCCACAGAAAATTAAAAACTCAAGGCACCGGCTGTTGGAAGTGGTGGAATCACTGTTTTGGAAACAACTCATAACATCTCCTTGTGTTGTCTATTCCCAGTAAAAAATTACCACTTCTGATGGTGGGAGGAAATTTCCTTTGCTTTTCTTGCAATAGCTCTGTACCCATTCCAAAATAGCACTTTGAAGGTGAGGGTCCCCGACTTGGCTGGCTATATACCGGCTATGGAGCTTTATTAAATCAACCTGTTAAGAGCTCATACTTCTTGTTCTAGAGATTTCTGGTTTGGGAGATCAGCCACCACTTGATTTTAGAATTTTGTTGAGAATATTACAGGTATTATGTCAGCGTAACGTGTCCCCATGATATCCTTAAACATGTCACGAAAGCCCTTTGGCAATGCTATCACACAAAATGATAGAACAAAATAAATTAAATTAAAAAATCGGTGAACCATGTTTTCATGTGTTTCCTTCTAAATGCATGCTTGGGTGAATGGTGCTTAATTCCACAAAAATATTCACCTGGACAACAACTGGAACACTGTACTCGAACTTGGTGGAGTTGACTGAAGTGATAAAGTGTGAATATTGATATTGTCATAAGCAATATACATGGGCAGTGGAGGTTATGGGAAAGCAGTGAGACAGAAAATTAGTGGTATCAAAGCAGCAGTATACTAAAAGATGGGATAAAATGCTGCTTTCTTGTATGAAATTTGCTGTACACCGTAACAATGTAACTGAAGACTTCTCCATGATCCACTTAAAATCTTGGATGAGACATAACGGATGAAAGCGAAAACAAGAATGATTTAGAGTGAATTGCACTTAAAGAAATGTGGCTGGATATTCTACCTCTTTTTCTCCAACTATGAAGTTACGGTATTTTCCTTTTGAAAAAAAAAAAAGGTATAACAGACTGTCTGATTAATAAATTGCAATCAATTGCAATGCCTAATCATCTCCTTAGGAGGTCTGGTGAGAAAGTAATGGATGAAGCATGCTTTTCTGCCAGCATGAGAGGGGCTTAAAATTAGCAAAACCTTCACTATAAGTGCAGAAAGGAGCAAAGTCTTAAATAACAAGTGTGCACCTTATTCTCATTTTCATGTTTAAATCAGGTAAAGCTCAAAGTCTGATGTTTGTGCCTGCATAATTGAAATAAGTGATTCAGTGATAAATGTCTTTAAAATTCTCTCAAAATCCCAGTGGAGATTATATTTCTGCACAAAATCCAATGGGAAAAAATGTGAAGTATTACAAGATCTTGTTAGAAATTTGACATACGCAGTAAGTGATTTATAGTTCCAGGAGGTATAGATAGAACTGTTAAAGGAGTCTCAGCTCATGGTCCAAGAGAAAATGTCATCAGGTTTTTAAGGTCATTGTATGCTTACAGTATAAGAAAAAATTGTCAAAAACTATGCCCTTTTATTAAGTACAGCTGGCTTTATCCAGTCTTTCTCTCCTTTTTCCTCCTTCCCAACATACCAAAAAGAGAATTTCTGAGCTTGAAAATAAAATTCCACCTTAGTTTTCCCCATGTGGTTTAAGTTGACCTGTTTTATTTTGCTTTTTTTCAGTAGTTTAGGAGTAGATGCATGACCAATTCTCTTGCGATTCTGATTCTCATTTCCAAACAGACAAAATGGAAAGTTTCTAGAAGAGTTACTTAGCGTAGGAGTCCATGGACAGTTGTTGAAGGCTGCTGTTGAACTGGATGTGTCTTGCCAGGCTTCTGTATGAGGAAGAGTTCAGTAAGATACAACACTTCAGTGTGGAAAAGAACTTTACAAAATTGTAAGAAAAATCAGGGATGCAAGAATAATGGACCTGAAAGGGGCTGAGTTTGGAACAAAAGGACATGAATTTCCACACAGTGAATAACTGGTCCATGGACCTACTTGCCAAGGATGTTGTGGATGCTAAAGTTTAAATTAACTTGATGTAGAGACTAGACAGATCAACAGGAGAGGGACAGGAAGAGAAGGTGCTGAAAACAGCTAGAAGCTACAGGAGGAAAATCTTATGCTTTCCCTGCCTTAGTATTCTACTGCCAGTCTTGGAGGCTGTGTACTGTGCTACAGGGACGGTCTGTAGCAGTGTGCCTGTTCTTAGTTATTCTTTAGCTTTTGGTTGATTGGCATAAACCAGAAATGGTGTCAGAACATGGTAATGGTAATAGTAAATGGAAGAAGTGCTCAGGAAGTACACAGGAGCATACAAGCTGTTCCTTCTCTAGAGGTAGCAACCCACCAGCCAGAGGTTGGATAGGCACCTGTAAACATTCTGGCTAGTTCCACTGACCAATGGGAGTCTCAGACTGTGGCTGGGAAACAGTAAATTCTGATGCTGTCACTGATCGGGGGAGCATACTGCATTATGTTATGTCTGGAAACATCAAAATGCTAGGACTGAGCTTTTCAGAGAAAAAACCTAAAGGTGATTTATTTTTTTTCTTAGTATTCTTAAGTGTTTGTATAAATAAACAGACCACTTTGAAAGACTGGAAACTAGTAAAGCTTTTGACTCTTTTGTTTGTCTTCATGCACAAATCTCAAATACTGTAGAAAAATAGGAAATCATTAGCTTTCCTGTCTGACATACAAGTGAACTAATCCACAGGAAAAATCTCACTCACTGTGCAGTTTTGATCATTTGGAGAAAACTGGTCTGTTGATCTTTGACAACTGTTCACTAGACCATGAACTCTTTAACATACTTTGATTTAATGTTGTAGATTTTTGGGTTTTTTTTTTTAATCTCTTATGTGCATGCGCACACACACAAAACCTGATGGACTGTATGGCTGTTTTGTAGCAGCCAACACTTTGATAATGTGCTGGTGAAAACAGAGTAATTGGCAGGTCTTAATTAATTGGCAAGAGCTTCCCTGTTGATTTCAGTTGTAATCTCTGTTAGGCATTTGAGGAAACCCTATCAGCTAAATAGACACAGCATATATGCCACATATATGGTAAGGACTAGTTCACAAACTGTGATCATATTTCCGCTGTTGACTATACTGTGGTGACACTATTCTAAGCGTAAGAAGCCTGGCACAATCAGCACTGATGTTGTTTAGCATCTTAATTGGTGATATGGACAGTGGGATCAAGTGCACTCTCAGCAAGTTTGCCAGCAACACAAAGCTGTGTGGTGTGGTTGACGTGCTGGAGGGAAGAGATGCCCTTCGGAGGGACATGAACAGGCTTGGGAAGTGGGCCTGTGCAAACCTCCTGAAGTTCAACAAGGCCAAGTGCAAAGTCCTGCACCTGGGTTGGGGCAGTCCTAAGCATAAATACAAGCTGGGTGACAGGTGGATTGAGAGTAGAACTGCAGAGAAGGACTTGGCGATATTGGTGGATGTAAAACGGAATGAGCCAGAAATGGGTGCCAGTTTCATCCTGGGCTGCCTCTAAAGATGTGTGACCAGCAGGTCAAGGGAGGTGATTCTCCCACTCTGCTGTTGTGAGACCCCACCTGCTGTGTCCAACTTTGGGGCCTCCAACATGACAAGGACATGGACCTGTTGGAAAGAGTCCAGAGGAGTCCAGGAAGATGATCAGGGGGCTGGAGCATCTTCCTTACAAGGATAGTCTGAGAGAATTGGGGTTGTTCAGCCTGGGCAAGAGAAGGCTCTGGGAAGACCTTCTAGTGGCCTTCCAGTACTTAAAGGGGGCTACAGAAAGATGGGAAGGGACTCTTTGTCAGGGATTGGAGTGATAGGACAAGGGGTAACAGTTTCTAACCAAAAGAGTGTAAATTTAAATTGGATATTAGGAAGAAATTATTATTTTCTGTGAGGGTGGTGAGACACTGGGACAAGTTGCCCAGAGAAGTTCTGGATGCCTCCCTCTGAAGGCGTTCAAGGCCAGGTTGGATGGGGCTTTGAGCAACCTGGTATAAGGTGTCCTTGCCCATGGCAAGGGGTTGGAACTAAGTGATTTTTAAGGTGCCTTCCAACCCAAAACCTTTCCATGATTCTATGGCAGAGTTTTATGTACTCAGTTTTCCTCAAGAATATGGAAACAAAGCACTTCAGCTGCATTTTGACTCTTCTATTTTTCCATTTGATAACATTTGTGATGTCCAGGGACCCCTTCGTGGAATAGGAAAAACTGTAGGTCATGGTCGAAAAAAAGAGTGAGTAGAAAGACAACAAGACGAATATTTCAGTTGTTTTCACCTTTAAAGATTTTCTCTGAAGTAAACAGAAATCCTAAAGGTCATAGCTGTATGATACTTTCATAGTAAATGCCAGTTTCTCCTCTCAGGAATCCTGCTGTTCTGTCATGGCCCACGTACATCAGGGACTTCCTTTTTTTGGATAGAATTCATTCAAGAAGGCAGATAATTTAGGTGCATGCGTCTTCTCTCCTGGTAGTTATACTCAAGGAGAAGAGGTGTTTGTTGCAGCACGTAAGACTCCTACCACGGAGATCCAGGTTACAACCTGCATACCCTTTCCTAAGGGGAAGAAAGGCAACCTTTCACTATAGAGCTGTTTGTTGTGCTATATATATCATATCCCGGTGTGAGGAAATCCTCAAATGATTCCCATCTGAGAGCTAACAAAAAGTTGCATACGGACACTTTAGGCCAAACGCTCTTACTTATCCCTGTTGCTCCTGACATGCACAAAATAATTGTCTTTGATTATGATGGTGAGTCCTGGGGACTACAGAGGAATGTTTTCTGTTTCAGTAAGATGCTAAAGTCTATGTTACAAAAGCACTAATTTGCTGGAGTGCTGTTGAGGTTGTCAAAAAACAGTACAGTCTGAGAGGATCTTGACAGTATAACGGGTTTGGGCTTAGGAAGTGTTTGACAAACACTAAACTTTATTAAATAAATCATTATGCTACTGGCTTAGACTAAATGTTCTTTTATGTATTGGAAAGCTGGTTAAAGGACAGGAATTAATGGATGGGACAAAGTCATCATCTCATGACAGAGGAAGACAGGCTGGGTTGATAGGCTGAGGCCAACGGGGTGAAGTTCAACCAGACCAAGTGCAGGGTCCTACACTTCAGCCACAACAACCCCCGGCAGCGCTGCCGACTGGGGCAGGAGTGGCTGGGGAGCACCTGGCAGAGAGGGACCTGGCAATGCTGGGTGACAACCAGCTGAACACGAGCCAACAGGGTGCCCAGGTGTCCCGGCAGGCCAGGGGCATCCTGGCTTGTGTCAGGAGCAGTGTGGGCAGCAGGAGCAGGGCTGTCACTCTGCCCCTGTGCTCAGCACTGGGAGGCCTCCCCTCGAGCCCTGGGTGCAGGTCTGGGCCCCTCCCTGCAAGAGAGACCTGGAGGGGCTGGAGCGGGTCCAGAGGAGAGCACCGAGGCTGGGGAAGGGCCTGGAGGGACAGTCCTGTGAGGAGAGGCTGAGGGAGCTGGGAGGGTTCAGCTGGAGAAGAGGAGACTCGGGGGGGACCTCATGACTCTCTGCAACTCCCTGCAGGGAGGGTGCACTCAGCGGGCGTCGGGCTCTTCTCCCGGGCACCCAGTGACAGGACGAGAGGGCCCAGCCTGAAACTACCTCAGAGGAGGTTCAGGTTGGGTCTCAGGCAGCCCTTCCTCATGGAGAGGGTGCTCAGGCACTGGGATGCTCTGCCCAGGGCAGGGGGAGTCACCGTCCCTGGGGGGGTTTGAGGAGAGGCTGGATGTGGCACTTGGTGCCCTGCTCTGGGCCATGGGGGGGTGTTGGGGCATGGGCTGGGTTGATGGTCTCAGAGGGCTTTGCCAGCCTCAACAATTCTGTGATTCTGTGAGAAGAGTGAATAGGGTAGGAAACCTAGAAAAGACAGCAAAAGACATAGTCAGAGAGAAACGGAAATGGAAGAGAAGGCAACATCTTGTGACTAAATGAAACCTTGGTGTGGCAAACTGGACAATTTTGTTTTCTGCATCTCAAGAAAAATTTGATGGAGTTAGAAAAGGTGCAGACAAGGGCAACTGAAACAACTAAAGATATGGATGCTGTCCAATAATGACACTCAAAAAAGCTGTGACTCTCCAGCAGAAAAGGCTGAAGTAGGGGACGTAAAAAAGGTTTACAAAATCATGATAATAAAGTGAATGAAATACCAGTGTTCACCAAATCTCCCAGTGCTACAGCTAACAGGTACTGGCTGACATTGGTGGGAGGTTTGTTTAAAACCAAAGATGTGCTTTTCTGTTAAAATGATTATCAGCTTCTGGAATTTCTTGCCACAAGAGCCTGAGGTGACAGATGGACAGCATTAGCAAGTTGTAGAAGCAATGAGACAAATTCCTTTTGTAAAAGGAGTAAATTAGCATTTACTCATTAAAGGGAACTAACCCTGATGTATGCTCTAGGAAAGCTAGTGCAGCAGGTGTGGATGTGAGGTAACAGCAAGGCCAGCGGACTGTACAAAAGAGCAAAGCTTACTTGTTCTCCTTAGTGGTATCTTGTATGTCACTGTCCAGAACAGAGTCTAAGGCTTGATGGAGTAATGTCTTACTCAACAGGGCATTCCTTTTGTTCTTAGAGAAGAAAATGTGTTTTAATTTCTCATAAGAAAAGGTAACTGTGAACCGTGAAAGCTTTCTTGCCTAGTTAACTTTGGGTGAGAACATATATTTTTGACACATGTTCTCCTTTACAGCAGACCCTGGGATCTGTTTCAGACTGTATTCTTTTACTTCAAGTAACTTATATACTTACTGCAAAATTCTAATGAGCGTACCCTGAATTTTTTCGATTCTGTAACATTCTTAAAGAAGTCCACGAGGTTCCCTGGTGATTTTGCAATTATTTTACAGCAAGCTGAACATACTTCTGGCACTTTCAGAACATATCTATCTCTGGAGATGAAAAACTTACATTTAAAAAGTAGCAGATTATGCTTTTTCATCTTAATTGGGGTTCTCAAGCTTGTGCAGATAAGACCATCATCCCCTATATCATGTGCTAGAAGTGCCATTATAAGGCACAACATGCACATAAAAACCCAAGAAAACAATAAGCCAACCCAGGTTTCAAAAAGAAAATAGTCCTATTTCAAGGGAGTAAAGATGCTAATCATTATTTACCCTGAGCAGATGGAGCAGATAAATTGCTTTTGCTGTTTCTCAGGCACAAACAGAAGCTAAAAAGTACTAAAAACCCCAGAGTCACAAACAGAAAGCTAATAATGACAAGAGATAAAAGTTTTCCTTACAAGTTCCTGAAAACAGTATTGATATCTCTGACAGACAATGAATTGCCTGTCAGTATCTCACCATTTGGAAAGTTTCTGCTTTTTGTAAACAACTCCTCCTTGAGCATTTCTCCTTTGCTCAGAGACTAAGCATTAAAACTTCCAGCCATTCATCAGGAGATGTGCCATGTGTCACTTTATGAATGCCCAAGCACAGTCATTATGTAAGGAAAAAAAAATGCCTCTTGTAAGTCTCCCTTAACAGATTTATTTATTTTTTCCCTGATACCGCTCACTGCATTATCTGGTCAGACCAGCTTTATGCTCAGTTTTGATAAGCTCCCCATTCAGGACAAACAAAGGATCCTGGAAATCTCTATTTCTTACCTTGCTGCTTTTCCTGCCCATTCTAAGTCTCTTCCCAGCGGCTCCCTTTAGATGTTCTCCCTTACCCCTACTTCCACTTTTTAATCTGAAGCCTTGAAAGGCAAAATATACCAGCTAAAGAATTGCTGCCCCCATGCCCAGTTGTCATCTTATTCCTCTGTTCTCCTAGCAGTGCTGTCTCGTGCCCCAAGGTCAAGCTCCTCCAGCCTCCTCTGCTGGCTTGTAGTTAGAGGGGAGGCAGGCAGCGATTGTGAAGAAGGGTTCCTGCAAATAAATGCCCAATAAATTTAGCCAAGAGCTAAATTTATATTTATATTTATATTTATATTTATATTTATATTTATATTTATATCTATATCTATATCTATATTTATATCTATATCTATATTTAGCCAAGAGCTAAATTTATACGGAAGGGAGGATGGGGAGGGAGTGTTGGATTTTGTTGCTTCCTCTTAATAGTATGTTTGAGCTCTGACTATATTTCTTTTTCTATATAGCTTTGCATTTAGTTTAGGCCAAAACTACCTTTTTAGAGTTTGCCAGGATTGCTGAAGGCTTTGCTTCTTTCAAGGGAAGGGAAGAAAGCTCCTCCACTTAGATACATCTTTTTGCATTAATCTGGGGAGGCGAAGTCTGACTGGGGAATTCAGCTTAGTCTCTAGATTCCGGAACTGTGCTTAATATTTGTCCTCAATTTTCTGCTCACAAAAGGGTACAGGATTTTCCAATGGTTCTAAGTTCACATTTCTTTTTGTGTCCTCCCTTTGGACATTTGTTCCTCCAAATATCTGCTACCCACCAATATCTTTCCGTCCAAGTCCCAGTTCTGCTGCCTTTGGATGCTTCCTTGCTTTTCCTTCGCATAAAGGAGTGATGAAGGAACACAAAAAATTCATGCAGTAGGGATTTTTTTTTGTCTTAATTCTTGAAAAACGGCAATGGCTGCGTTTTTAGGAATACCTGTGTGGGCACTAGCCTGCACACAAAAAGCAGAGGGAACAGATTCTGTTCCTATGAGCTGGGCTTGTGCTAAGAATGCAGGGCGGAAAGCTCAGGGTAGCACAGTCTGCTCTGACCTCTTGGGGTGTGAGATCCACACAAGTCTGAGCAAATTGTTTAAATACACCTATTTTTTTTGACAATCCAGGGGGAAGAAAGCAGCACTGGATCATTCTGTTGATTTGAAAAATAAACATTTTTCACTTATTTTATCAATTTCAAATCTGAATTTTTAAGGGGAATGGAAGGCAGCATTGTCATATTTTTGTCTTTTACTTTCTCTAACTTTCTAAACAGTCTGGATGAAAATGCATACAAAAGCAGAAGAATTGCAGGAAGTTACAGTACACAAACTCACAGTAACATAAAATCATTATGCTGTGTCTCGAGGAAGTCCATCTTGTGGTCAGTGTAAATAAAAAGTTGCAAACGTAATTCACTTTTAACATGTCTCCACACAGCTTTTTTTCTTCTTTCTCAACTCTGAATATGAAAAACTTGTTTGGAAAGAAGAAGGTAGCTAGAAAAAGAAGCAGAACAATACGTCCTTCTGTCAAACTAATGATCCCAGCGATGTGGGACTGTAGGGGACTGTCTCCTGTCAGGCACACAAACAAGGAGCCTTAATCAAAGCACAGAGAAATGTTCCAGCATCATAATTTTCAGATTATCAGTACTGAGCACCTGAGCATAGAACAGATCTGAGTGCATTTACAGAATTGTGTATTCTGAATGCTATTAAAATGAGCGTCAGCTCTTACTCATTTACATTTATTTTTTTTTTTTTGCAGAATATTTGTTTTCTTTGCCTTTTTTTTTCTAATGGTAGAGTGTGCTTTCTGGTTTTTAGAAGCTGTAACTTGTGATAAGTTGGTTTTTACTTTGCCAGAATTTGGAAACAGATTTATAAACATCTATGCAGGCGTTAGAAAACCTTGGAAAGGAAACAAACAATTCATAGCTTTCCAAAGTTCTTGTCATACAATATGAGAAATAAAAACAGAACAAAAAGGCATGTGCACTGATAGTCATTTCAAATAAACTTGTAAGAGACGTAAGTTAATGTAAAAACTACATTTGAGGTCTTTCTAGTCAAATTAAATACCAATAAATTGCATGGAATAAATAAATGACAGGGAATGGATGCATTTAACGGAGATATAAAAATATGAACAGAGGAGAAAATAGCAAAACTTTAGTGAAATCCTGAGTAATGAGTAGAAGAAGAGAAGGTACTAAGGAGATAGCACAAATTTTGAGAGAAAAATTAAGTGGAAAACATTTTTGTTTCTTCAATTCCGGAAAAATAAAGACAGCAGAATTTACCAGGTATTAAAAGCAATAATGAACTTCTTTGAGAGATGGGTGATTGTAATGAGAGGACCCAAATGAGTCAGTGGCTTTTCACAGGCACTGATGTGGCTGAGCTGGGATATGCAGCATTTGGGGTCCCAAGTGTAAGAGATAAGGGACTTGGAAGGAGGTGGAATGGGACAGATTCCCACTGAGAAGAGGAAAACCAGACTTTACGGGCTTGCAAATGCATTGAGGATGTTTAGGATGAGTACAACGAATTGTCACTGCATCTGCGTCGTGATGGATATGACTATTACTCTTGCCAGTTTAGACAGGAGTAAAAGCTTGCTGATGCCTCGCAATGTGAGAGAGGTAAGAGCCATGAAAACATACAGTAACGCTCAGGATTGTGTGGGACTCTGAAAACTGATGACAGAAGATATTAAATGATCATTTAAGATGCTGAAGAGATCATTAAAAAGCAATCGAGATGCTAAATAGAACTTGGATTTCTGCCTCTCCCCTCTCCTCCGTGCTGTGAAATGACAGGAGACTTTTAAGGCCAGAAATTATGATGAACAGACATTTTTATAGATACTTTTTACAAAGATGTTTAAAGAAATAGATCTTCCCTATCCTAGTAATATGAACTATTTCACAGCTACCCACACTTCAAAACTGTTAGTAACCCTGCACCACCCCAAACATCTTCCTTGTTACAACTGCCCACGCTCACTGCAGAATGCAGAGTGGTGGGGGTTTTGTTTTGCTTTGTTTTGTTTTTAAAAAAGCAGAAAAAGCATGAAGAAGGATCGTGGCATAGGCTGTCATAACCTGTTGAAAAGATTGACTCTGAACTGAGAGTACAGACAGCTCCTCTGCCATCTGTTATACCTGGAGATATCTGGCACGCAGCTCCAGCAGAGTCAGATGGAAAAACTACAGGAGACGTTCTAAGGTCATAGATATGATAAAAACAGAAAGAAACGAGGCTGTGTAGGTGTCAGATGCCAAGAATGGTTTCCTGATAAATACCGGTTTGATGGGGGAGAAATGAAGGAACTCCCATGATACTAAAAGGGAAATACAAATCGTTCTGAGAAACCATGGAGGGTATAAGAAGGAAAAGTGAACCTAAGCCTCTGATGTGGTCCAGGGAGAGCTGCCCCCCGTGAGTACCTTCACAAGTGAGGAGATCGACTCCTGCAATATAGACCAATAGTTTGAAACGCCTTCCAGGAGGCATCTGTAGGAATTTTAAGGTCTCTGGGGGCTTGGGTTTGGCACGTACTCATCAATGACACAGCCGCTGCCCTGGAAGAGACTTGTCATCCTGCCAAATAATTTAGCCAACAAGACTGCCTGTTTAATCTGTTGTCATTGAGTGGGCATTCGTAAGAATATAGTTGTACCCTTTCTTTTAGTCTGTTGCTACTCTGAGGAAATTTTGTACTTGTTTAGAAAGGGATGTATCAAAAACTTGCTGTCTTGCTTTACTTATGTGCTTGATTTTGTGATACTGATGGTACAAACTTGTGAGGTCAGATCCCTGCTTCTGAGCAAAGGATAAGCTCATCGCTATGTGCCTGACGCTTTGATAAATTGAACTATATACAAAACTACGAAAATAAAAAAAAAATTCCTTTCGAAAAAGCCTAATTTTTATGGTAAGTTCATCTAATGTTAAATTCAGCTGTAGGAACAGATGAAAATGAGCTCTGGAACACAAATCAGGGGAAAAATACTGTAAAGCAGACCTAGAAAAGAGAGAAGATGGCAAGAGGAAGAGGTTCATTTAGTTGAGTATTTTTCTGACTGCTAATTACATTTGAAAGGCCAAAGAACATGCACTCCTTATGGTCTCTATGATTGGAGAGGATATGAAAGTATTTGGAATTTGACTTAATGAGTTTAATTTCTAAATGCAAAACTGTAGTGGTAGAAGCTATCAAATTAGAATAAGGTCAGCCGGGCTCCCCTAATTCACACGGACTGTGACCCACGTTCAGATTAGTTTTCATCAGTTGTGAACCCGGATCAGAGCTCATTTTGCTGACAGAAATCTCCATCTACGGAAAGGACCCACAAGTCATTAGTGGAATGGTAGTAAGAAAACTCCTTTTGTGAACACTCGTTTTGCACATTTTTGATCCAGCTATGGCATAATTCAAGGAACCTGGGCTTATTCCTGCTACCAGATATATTAGGAAATACCGAAGATTTAATGCATGATTCTGCAAAGTTCATTCCAGTTTCCTTGAGCTGGCAGGTACTTGGAGGCTGAGTTTCTGACAGGAGGGAAATCCATGGACAGTGATGTGAAGGATTTGATAATCTTTAGAATGGCTTTGGATTCTCTATGTGTTATGTTTTGGAAGGCAATTGCTATCTAACTAGGATTTTATGAAAATACCTCCTTAGGAAGTAACTAGGATTATAAAGTTGTAGCGCTCTGTATTTACCAACATTACTGCCCTAACATCTTTGTTTTATTTTAAAAATATATACATTAGAGAAAACTCCAGTATTTCACTATCTTCCCTATCATGTGTAATGGTTAAGTAGTTCAGTGCAGAAGCCATAGACGGTGAGGAAATCCCTGAAGTGCTGATGAATAAAGCTGGACAAATGCTATTTTAGTAATCAAGTGTTTTTTGTAGACTTGTCACATTTCTTTGATTAGTTTTTCATTTTTGTTTTCATTGTTTTCACACTTATTTTTATTACTCTTCCTTTTTTCTTAGGTGTTTTCAAAATGTTTTTTTTTTTTCTGGAACTGATCTTTTTCTTAAATCTGTCAGTTTGCTGCTTGTGTGTTGTACTTTGTATGTTTAGAAACGCTAGAAAATACATTGTTGTGTTCTAATCTTGAGCACTTAATTACTTAAGTTACTAAATTAATTGTAAAGTGGGTTATGTTTGTGCCTGTAAAATGCCCATTGCTCAATTACTGTTCTATTTGAAATCAGTTGACTCTTCCATATAAATACTGGCAAGAATATAGAAATACACATTTAGATACCCTTACTGGCAGTAAAAGCTGGTGGGTTTGTTACTTGCATAGTGAAATACCTGTAAGACCTAAAAACTGATTTTACATCTCTGCAAAACATTTGTACTGCAAGAGGCAGGTGAGAATTTTTACAATTTCTAGTTGTCCATACTCTGATTTGTTTAGATTGCATCTGTGCTCCCTTTTGTTCTGTGCCGTAGAACTTGTATATTATTATCTAAATCTGGTATTGTCTGAGCTAGCTCTTATCGTGCTTGGGCACTGATTTCACTTACAGGAGCAGGTTTTTGTCTTTCAACCCTCTCCTGATGACAGTGGTCAAATTCAGTTTTGGGAGGATTGTCTAATGTTTTGGATGGACTTGCCAGCACTGAAGTTGCAGTGATTTGTAATCCAGCAATGACCTTATCAGATTTCTGCAGACATTTTCAGTTGTGGCTTAATGTTCATAACTGTGTGGTTGACAATGGTTTGTTAGGTAATTGAGGATAAATACGCTGCACTGAAATATCTTGGTATTGAGATCAGGGAGTCAACTGGAACTCTACCCTCAATGCTCTGCTAATATTCTGCTTAAGGAGGCTTGTTCAGGTAAGTGTTCATCTTATCTCAGGCATCGCCGAAGTGTTGTGTGAGCAGGAAATTACCTACACTCTCCTTCTGGGGCTCCAAAAAGATGCTATCTCTTGTTCTCATTGATTAGGACCATGAGGAAGTCTCAGCCTTATTGCCCTGAGAGGAAACAGTAAGACAAGGAAATACAGCAGTAGTTTCAGCTTGTAGGCTGAAAGGATTTAGACAGGATTCATGTAAAAGTCCAAACCAAAAAGGAACCGCTGAACTTTTCAATCATAGATGCTAAATGTGGTTGTGTACTTGGAGATTAAGGACAGCTGCTTCAAATGTAAGAGAGGCTGTCTAGTCCTTTTGCACAATCACCTTCTACAATCAACTTTTTTACCACATGCAGAAAAACAAAAATCCCAGGAGTGCTTTTCATAAAAAAAGGGCCAGTCAAAACAGTTTGCAATGGCAGTGCAAGCCGTGTTTATTTAATTTGATTTCCATATACCCTTCATTGTCTACTTTCTTTTACCGTCTCACTTCCATCTGGAAGGCTGGGAAGGCAGCTGGCTTCCCAGCAGACACCAACTCCACAATTAGGTAGCTGGCAGGCAGCTCTTGCTTTCCTGTTTGTGGAGACTGTCTGCCTTTCTGGACCTCATGGCACACTTGCCCACTATAATCCATTTGCACCGGGAACCTGGCTGCACCTCCTGGCCCTCCGCCAGGAATATAAAGCATGCGGTTGGCTCCGTGACAGCAGTGACGTTGTGCACGACCAGGCATTAGCAAACATATGGACTGTAATGATTTGAAGCCAGTTTGCTGGGTTATCTGCACTCTTCGTTTCTCTCAGAAGGAAATACGTTGGGTATTTTTTTGGGGGTGTACTCGGGCTGTCTCATTGGGATGGCATAATAATACTTCTCTTGTCCTGCTGACTATAAACCAGAAACACGCTCCTGAAGCTCTTCCTCACATACCTGTCTGGTGGGATGTTTCATGCTGCCCGTAGCCTCTGAGCAGCACTGATCTTCGAGGCTATTTTTAAGCCTGTTCAGTTCTTCTCATTTTTTCTCTCTGGCTTCAGGTTCCCAGAATTCAGAAATACTGTGAACTGTAGTTATTGCCAAAGATTTTTCTGATGTTCAAAGCCCCTTCAAAGCTTTACTGCGTTTTCCTTGCTTCTTTGAGAACCAGTAGAGCATGATCCATAGCTGCTTGCTTGTTCTGATGTTGGCTTGCCAACAGAGAAGTAAAAAGTTACTGTTCCAATTTGGGCGAGCTAAATGTGGGAAAAAGGAAGACAAGCAATAAGCTTATATACCATACATACCTGGAGTGTGTATACATTATAAAATACAGGATCTGTCCACTCTCAAAAATTCATAGAAATTACTTGAACTGAGGTTATTTTAGAACTGGTAATTGTGGTTCTTGTTGTAATTCCTAATTCAGCAGTTTTATTTTTCTTTTCCAATAGTCTGTGCCCTTTCCTTTTCCCCTTCCACTTCCCTGTGGTATTGCAGACCTGTCTAGTGCTCTGCCAAAGATGTCAGATTTGAGTTTTGGGCCCTCTCTGGGCTGTGCTTCTCCTCTCCTACAGCATCCATGCCTATGAAATATTCCATCTAAGCTGAGGTCTCCATGCTACCCCCAGCCATGCCACCTTTGACTGTTATTTTACAAGAAGCTGGACCAGCACGTTCAAAGGCAGATGGCAGGACTCCATATTCCATCACACACTGAGCATTTCCTTAGCCCTGATGATGAATCACAACGGAATCTACTACGTAACATTCTTAGAAGTTAAAATTGTTGGGTTTATTGTATTTTTGTTTCTGGACTTCTTTTGTTTTTTAGTTTGCTTTGGTTTTTTTATTGCAGAAGGTCTGAAGATAAAAGATTTAAGAAGGCGAAAATCAATAACAATTAGGAGCCTTATGCTTTTGTCTCCTGGAAAACCCGAACCCAAGCTTAGATTTTATTTTTCCATCTTCGTTTTCTGGATCCATACAACAGTTATCTAAAGGGAACATAATGTTTTGTATGTATCACTTACTGACACCAGTTATTTTTATCTTTTACTTTGTCCAGGAGGCAAAAAGCCTTGCTATCTTCATTGAGCAGAAAGGAGCTCTAGGCAGGGGGAAGGGCTGCCTTGGAAAATTCAGTAGACAGCAATCTGCATCTTAACGCTATTCTATAACCATACAGCATCTGAAGCACGGATGGGCAATGGATTTTGTCTCCATCCCTTAGTGTCGTGACTTTACTTCTCCACAATGTAAACATGTTTTTTCTGTTTGTTTTACAGTGAAGTAGAAAAAAGGGAGGTAAAAAGCTGATTCTAGAATCAAATTCTAATTAATTTGAACGCTGTCATGGTTATTAGGCCGCCAAGTTCGCCTCTTTCTTAGGCAACATAGGTACAGATGTTTTCCTCATGTTATAACAGAGGTCCTCCTGTGAAGTCTTTAGTTTTCAGAGCATCTGCTCTGTTTTCTTGGGTTTTGGTCCTGCAGAGCTAATCTGTAGGTCAAATCTTAAGAAAAGAAATATTATTCAGTCGTAGTGAAGAAAGCCAGAAGCAGTTTCTGCGGTTAGTTCATCTCTTCTAGACAGTGTCAAGGAACCTAACGTGTCAAGAAAACCTTACTCAAATTATTATACGCTTGATGACAATTTTTGCCAACTTGTCTTTTACCTTCGTTTCCTGGAGCAGGGGTCACCAGCCACATTCCAATGCGTTCTTCTCGTTTGGGCCTGAAGCCAGTTTTCCTCCCCTTCACACTCGAGGAACACCTTGAGGTGGTTTGCCACATCCTCCAGGCAGACACGCTGTGCGTATTCTTGCAAGTGGTATCCACCTGGCGTTAGAATCACAGTCTGGTTTAACTTCTTGGCTGCTGCTACCATCTTCCAGCTTTTCATACTGCATCTGCCTAGCAAAAAGTACACTCCAGGTGTTACCTGGCTTCAGATTTTGTTACAAGGTTTTTCTCATCGTCCTGTTGCTAATTTGAATGTCTTGGCCAGATTCCAACGTGAGTAATTACATTCTGCCTGTCTAATTTTCCTTGCCATTTCCATTGCGGGTGTTATTAGTCACTACTTGCAAGAGTGCTGAGTGGCAATGCGGTTGAATTTCCAACGTATATTTGGGCATTGGAGAAGAAAATTGTGCAAGGAGTCCGAAAGGAATTTACCTTCCTCCATTTGAGATTAAATACTTCATTAGTAATCCGGTTTTGAGGGGAAAACCCAAGCATTTGGGTTTAGAGAATTTGGTGTGAGAGGTGGCATGCAGAAACACTCAGCAATGTGTTCTCTATATTGATTGCTTAACTACCAGAAACAAACTGGATATAGAGTTGTTACATTTAAACATCCATGATCTCAGATTTCAGATTCTTATCTAGTTTAAATTGATAGGTCCCTGTCGTGGGTTGACCCTGGCCAGCCGCCAGGTACCCACACAGCTGCTCTCTCACTCCCCCCTTCACTACTGAACAGGGGGAGAAAATATCTCCAAGGGCTCAGGGTTTGAGATAAGGACAGGGAGATCACCCTCATTTACCGTCCCGGGCAAAACAGACTCAGTTTTGGGGAAATTAGGTACATTTATTAAAAGAACTAATCAGAGAGGAGTAGTGAGAAGTGAGAAAGAAACAAATCTTAAACAGAACACCTTCCCCCCATCCCTCCCTTCTTCCCGGGCTTAACATCAATCCCGGTTTCTCCACCTCCTCCCCCTGAGCGGCGCAGGGGGACAGGGAATGGGGGTTACGGTCAGTTCATCCGACGTTGGTTCCACCGCTTCTTCACTCCGGGGGAGGACTCTTCACTCTTCCCCAGGGCCATTGTGGGGTCCCTCTCACGGGAGACAAGCTTCACGCTCTCTTCTCCGCGTGAGTCATCCCACGAAGGGCAATTCATCACAAACTGCCCAACGGGAGACACCTCACGAGGGGCAGCCCACCCCTCGTGAGTCTGAGGCGCAGTCCTTTGGGGGAAACTGCTCCAGCGTGAGCCACCCGCAGCGTCCCAAAAGTCCCACCGGCCAACCTGCTCCAGCGTGGGCATTCCTCTCTTCCACGGGCTACAGGTTCCGGCAGCGACTTGCTCTGATGCGGGCTGCCCACGGGCTACAGTCCCCTTCAGGCATCCACCCACACAGCGTGGAGTCCTCGGTGGACATCTATGCGGTGATCCTCACGGTAGACTTCTGCACCTCGCCCATGGGCTGCAGGGGGACAACCCGCTTCACCATGGTCTTCACCACGGACCCGGGGGACTCCTTCTGCTCCGGCGCCTGGAGCTCATCCTCCCCCCCCTCCTTCTTCACTGACCTTGGTGTCTGCACAGATCCTCACTCCTCCATCTCTGTGCCACCTGTGATGGCGCAGTTCTTTTTCCCGTTCTTAAATATGTTTTTCACAGAGGCGTTCCTCTGCTATCACCTTACTGATAGGCTCAGCCTTGGCCAGCGGCGGGTCCCTCTTTGGAGCCGGCTGGCATTGGCTCTATCAATCTTGGGGAGCTTCTCGCAGCTTCTTACAGAAGCCACCCTGCAGCTTCCCCCCCGCCGCCGAAATCTGGCCAGGCCAAACCAAAACAGTCCCACTTAGTTCAGTTGCATTTATATCACATTTATACGCCAAACTCCCAAAGACTCCGCGTTCCATTTTCATGATCTCTGTAACCTCTGCCCTTGAAGACCATGATCTCTAGGAATTAGAATCATAGAATCATAGAATGGCCTGGGCTGGAAGGGACCTTAGAGATCATTTTAATCCAACCTCCCTGTTGTTGGCAGGGACGCCACCTCTCGACTAGGTCAGGCAACATGTGAGAATCGAACGGGAATCGAACCCGCGACCTTTGGTGTTTCAAGCACCACGCTCAACCCACTGAGGAATTAGCTTGTATTTCAGCAGCTGCGTAGTAGAAATAGATTAATGTCTACATTCCAGAAAACACTGAGGTTCTCTCACATTGCCTACACATGAATGTTTGGTTTCTGGTATGTGAAATAATTCAGAAAAAATTACCTTGGAGGTGAACTGGAAAATCAGTAGGTGCAGAATTTAAGTTTAAGCCTTTATGAATCAGTTAGGTTGCCTCATAACTTGCTATCATCTATTATGATAACATTTATTGTGAGAGTCATTTATAATGACCTCCCTGGATTAGTTGGATTTAAACAGATTAGATTTGTTCTCTAGGTTAGTTCAATCTAGACAAGTTCCAGAAGTGGTTGAATCAGAATAAACAGGTATCACCAAGGTGTAGGACTGCTTCACATCATTTAATTAACTGTGCTTCTCTGGAAGCTTCAGAACTGGGAATTTACTCCGTTGAAAATCTTTACCTTCTTACATTCCACGTGATTTTATTTCTATGTTTTTTTCAAATTATACTAGCCCTCTAGATCAAGGAATAAAATGGTAAACCTGATTCTCTGTTTAGAGGAGGACTGAAAAACCTTCTTCTTTCTTTTTTCTTTTTTTTCTTAAATTTTTTCCCCAGGAACAGAGTCTTTGTGCACTTTTACCCCAAGAGCTGTTTCCAGCTCAGTGCCACAAGAACAGGTGAGCTGGTTCACCGACCCTATGCTACACAAGGTCTGCGAGAGGAAAAGGCGCATAAAAATTGCTTTGGAATAGGACACGTTTTTCCACTAGATCAGTGTATTTTCTGGTTGAGACAGAACTGCAAACGGCACAAATCTGAAAAATCCCTGAAGTTCTGTGCACGTGGGGTAGTGACTGCAATCTTACTGCAAAGCCGTGGAGGTGAAAAGATTTGCAGTGCACCGAGCAGGTCTACCTTGAAGATCCCAGCGTGGCACAGCGTGACAAGCTCAGCTGTTAGCAGCAGTCTAGACATGGCAGCAGGGAGTTCAGCGCAGAACAAATTATCCTGCCCAGAATCTGTGCCGTGTTGTACAGAACGGGGCCCCGCAAAGGGCGTTCTGCAATGAGGCTCTTTGGTTGCGCCCATCCTGAGCAAGGGACTGCATTGCAGGTGAGCTTTGTTATGCAGCCTGGCTTGGAGGAGGACATGGAGTCCTGACCTGAGAGACTCGCTGTCCCACAGATGCTTGGGATGGTTTTCTTAGTAGTCAGGTACATAAAGATCTTTCAGGAGCTATTCTCCACCTGCTCAACAAAGCCAGGAGTACTTCACCCATTTATACATCATGTTCCATTTAACAGCTATTTTGGAAGACTTCAGGATACCCTTCCAACCTCCCTCACTGCATTAAAAAGTGCAGCATGAATATTGTAAAACATCTTTTATTAATATTAGTTGGATTTTTTTTTTGAAGTGATGATACTTGACTGTTTTATTATCCCTTTCATAAATAAGGAATGTTTCCCCTGCCACACCTCAAAAAAAAATCATAGAAGGCAAACTCTTTTGTCTGTGTTTTCGCTCTGAATATGATTCCACCTGTTAAATTAAAGGAAATTGTAAGGTTGCACAATCTAATCTCTGTGGGATTATAGAAAATCCAGTTATAAATGTTTTAGACATATCACAAGACCAAGAAATAATTATAAAATCTCCACAGAAGATGTATTTGAGAAGCTAAAGAGTTTCCTCGTAGGCCTCTCGGAAGTGGAAAAAGGTGCAAGTCAGATTAAAAAATTCCAGGGCACCTTAGCTTCTATACTAACTGTGATTGTCCAATTGACAAAGTGAGGCATAGAATAGCTTAAAAGAAATTTTTAGGTTTTATACCAATGCCACTGGATTAGCTGGCACAGAAGTCTTTGACCCAGCACCAATAATATACATAGCAATTTTCCCATTCTCTTCAGCTCTCACAGATGTGAGACCTTAAGAACAGCATTGCACCAGTAGTTATGATGCATACCTGTTGTTCAGACAGTCTTTGAAAAAACAAAATGAACTGATATAGCGAACAAATTTAATGGAAATGTTACAGAAACCTGTGGGGGGGAAAAAGGTATTTTAAACTGTGTAAAAGTCAATTGGGAATTATTTTCTTGTAACAATAATATGTCTTAAAAATTAGAATGGTGAGAAATTTTCTAAGAAATCTCTTTATTCGCCATTACACACAATGCTCTTCCTTCTTTAAAAGATGTTCCTTAGTAATAGAATGCCAATGTCTAGTTCTAACTACAGGGACAAAATGCCCAGTACACAAACCGTGATGGTCTTTTCCTGTACCTCCTGCCAGAGCCAGTATCTCAGAAGGAAATACAGCCTCGCTGGCTTACAGGCTTACAGAAACAGTCTTGTAGTGTAAGTACTTGGTAAAATCCATGTTGTGATATAATTGTTCTGCTTACAGTGTGTCTAGTGTATTTCTGCATAATAAAAGCAATATCATTTTGATAGTCTTTTCTTGGATATCATACTCCTCCAGGGGGTATTCATTAATGTGCAAAAGTGGAGCCTGGTTGGTTGCTCAGGCTCCCCTACTTCACTGACTTAAACCAGGTTGTACATATCTGCAATTCAATGCAGAACTTGCCTAAAATTAAATCCATGTGCTTTATTATTTTTCAATTGCATTTAGAAGCCCTTGCGAGAAATGCTTTAGTTAAAGAAGTAGCACCATGGCTTTACTTTAAGGTACCTCGGTTAAAACATTAAAATTGCCGAGATACTGTTCCCTGCGCTGTAAAAAGAGAGGAGAAAATGTTGAGAGGGAGACAGGAAGAAAACATTCTCTCCCGTGTGTCAAAAATAGTGCATCAGGTCTTGCCACAAGTATTGCTTTGTACTTTTGCTCCTAAACATCCATTTACATAAAGCACAGCTCATGTTATTGAAAACAGTTGCTTTGAGAGTGATGATACATGGATGGTAGTTTTCCTGCATTTTTTGAGAACTGAAACGGTGCCCATAACGACTTTTTGCTCTCTGTAGCCTGAGAAAAAAGTCACGGTTTGTGTGTTTGATGCAATTTAACTTTCGTGGAATAAGTTTGCCACTCACTATGTAAGCACAGCACTTCTGCATTAAATACTTCCCTCTACGTAAAACAGAACACAGTTGAATTCTACCCTGGAATAGCATCATCATTTTTGACTTGCCCCTACAAAACCCCAGGAGAGTCAGAAATAGGATTAAAATTAGCATCAGATGCTTCAATTTTTAAGTCATGCCAGAATGCAAAGTAAATGCTCTGAAATCAGACTGATGATCTTCAGCCAACAAAGATCAGAGGGTTAACAAAGTTTTTTTAATAATTAGTCCCCATTCCTGCAAAGCCCTTGGGTATATGCTGAAGTCCTGAGGCAATGGTGTCCAACACTGTTTTGATTGTCTGTGGTTTCATTTTCTACCTTATATCTTTTCTCACTCAAGACTGATTGCATAAATACACGGATTAAAGGTGAATACCCAAATGGGATATTATTCACGCTGAGGTATCTATTAAGTGATCAACTCTGGTAGGTTTCTAACTTGAGCAAGAGCCGTAGCAATACCCTCTCTTCCTCAAGACCTACAACATCCAGTGTGGACACTGTGCGGTGATGTGAGGCTGGTTGATGTCTGTGTTGTTTGCAAACCACAGGTCTCCCTCACGGACCATCTTCCTTTGCTGCCTGTAATGAACACCCTGCGGCATTCCACCGGGGAGCTGCGGTGGAATTGAAGACTAATAGATCAATATTTGCACGACAGATTTGCAAAGCAAATCTTGTAGAGCTAGCAGAATTGATTAACTTTGAATTTGTCACCGCTCAGCTTCAGGTATCTTCTTTAAGTGACAATTAAAGCTAAGATACTTTGCGCTCAAGGGAGAGCAGAGCACAAAAATAAAAAAGAAGAGGAAAAAACCACACTCAAGCAAACAAACAAACAAACAAAAAACCCAAACCAAGCAAACCTCCTTTCTCAAAATGTTTTTTTTTCCCTAGTTAATCATTATAGCCTAGTGAAATTTTTAACTGCAAGATTTCCTTCTGTCACAGCTTATTTGAGCTTCCACTTGCTGTTTTAACAATTTCCTCTTTGCGGCCTTCTTGTTTTATTCTGAGGCAAAGATCACTCTGTTTTCCTGTATGATGGAACAGGCGGTTCCTTTTCTTGGCAGGGTTGCTATGAAATTTTATCAATTACTGTTTGTAGATAACTCTAAAGCCGCAAAGCAGAAGCTGGTAGGGAACAGCAAGGAGCTGACGTTTTTTTGACACTGGGAAAGTCAACCTGGAAATGCTGTTCTCTGCTCGCCTTTCTTTGGTTTTATCTCCTGAACCAGCTCTTTGAACCAGCAAAACAGGCATCTTAATTAAGGCTGCAGTAAATGACAACAGTTATGAGTCATTATCTTGAAATATCTCTCGTGCCATCGCTTTCAAAAAGATATCATACAGCCTTTATTCAAAACAAATAGCCTCAGTAAATATTTGTTCTTGTTTTGCCAGGTTTGTTAAATGGTTCAGCAGCCTGATTCTGGCAGAACAAAGGAAGTGCGATGGAAATGTAATTGTATATTTGCTCTGCAGGTTTGGCCACGCTTCTGCATTTGTAGAAAATGTAATGCCCACTAAAAGCACCCATCCTGATGCAAATGCAAACAGCTGTGGCTCTTGTATGATTTTGAATGGTCCTGTTTGCCGTGGTACCGTGAAAATACGCTGGAAAAAGCATCTAGATGGAAGGTTCTGCTCTCCACTTGTGTTCCAGCAATGCTCAAACTGTTTGCCTATTGCAGACGAATGGGTGTGACAACCATACTCTGCTTTAAACATATTTATAGTCAGTAAATCACTTTTTGCAGAAAGCCGTGGAAGCTAAAACTACGCAATGTTCCTTATACACAGTACGAAGAGCAGAGTATGCGATGGGCACATCTGATTAACTGCATCGACTGATCCGGGCAGGCAGCCCTATTCACACAGAAATCACGCACAGAAAACTTTTCAGAATTGACTCAGAGTCTGTGTGACCACATTGATTTTTCTTTGATGGAGACCACAGTTAGGGGTTCTTGTTTGATTAGTAAAGAAAACCAATATTTTCTGGCATTTGAAAATCAAACCGAATAGAGTACAGCAAGGATAACTCTACAAGCCAACAACTTAAAATGGTAAAAGTCTTTCCCCGTCTTCTAGAGCTAAATCTTTTTCCTTTCCCCTCAAGCAAGCTAATAAAATACAATGTCTCCAGGATTTAGGAGCACGGACAAAATCTTTTTTTTTTTTAATTTTATTTTTTTAATATACTATTTATCAGTTCAGACTAATGCTGCCTTCTTACTTAGAGGGGAAAAAAATAAGGGGGCTGTTGTTCAGCTTATCACAGTCATAAAATATATGTTATATATATTCTTTCAGAGACGTCGGAACAGAACTTTGGAGGGGAATTTATATTTTTTTCTTCTTTTAAATACAACGTTAAGATAGTTCTCTCCAGTTAGTATCAGGCCAACAATCACCAAGGTATTTGCTTCCACCCACCAGCTTTGGACTGCAAATTCCAGCATAACAGCGTAAAAGAAAACCAGAAACAAAAAAGCCCTTCTTGGTGCAGCATTCCTGCTGATGCCCACGTGTTAACGGATCCTTCCCTCACATCTGGGAGAGCACGGCCAGTCCTTTTGGGAGCCCCTCAGTCCACCCGCTCTGCCTTCAGTGCATCACTGTGGGCCAAGAAGGCAGAGAGAAGCAGCAGCAGGGAGAATCCTTTGAGCGTGTCCCTGAAGGAACTGGGAATTCCAGGACACGCCTTGTTTATGGTCACAGACAAGGACTTTAGTCCATTTAGCAACTTTGATTTATTAGCTACCAAGCAAAGCAAGAAAAGAGGTTAAAGATATCAAACTCCCCAACTCCTCCTCTCTTCCCTCCTAGACGCTGCACACCACCTTGTAAACAAGGTGGACTTTTGTCAAGTATCTTAAGCTTCATCTTTAGCTCAATAGTTACTTTTGAGCATCTTAAGAGTAAAAAGATCTCTTTCTCTTACCTCTGAACAGCTAAGGAAACCCTCTGCAGTCCGGCTCTCCCATCTGTGCCTCTGAATTGAGACCTCCTGCCTTCGTTAATTGTTGATCGAGGTTTCCTCTTCCAACAGGATCTTTCCAAGCGCGTGCACCAAGGAGGTAAGACACTTCTTTCATTCCAGTCTTATCCCTCTTTTAGCTGTGTATTTAGCTATGAAAGTTGCAGGAAGATGGGACTCCTTGAAATTCGTGAGTCATTTCGTGGCTAGAAAAGGGCTTCTTTTCACGCTGCTCTAGTTGCTTCAGTCGGAACGAGCAAGTTGAGTGTGGAGCTTTACTTTGCATTTTGCAAAATGTTCTGGGCTTCCTTTTAGTGAAACACAGTTAGTACAGCTGCTTAATTAACTGTTTCCAAAATCCAAGTAACTATAAATCTTTATCCCTGCAGGAACTGCATAGAGATTAATATTCTCAGTGATGAAAGGCAAACAAGATAGTGTGTCACAGCAGGATGCCTCTTTCTATAGGGACGGATATTCCACCTTATTATTAATAGTAATTTTTTGTTGGAACTGGCATAAACAGATTTGCTTAGAAGAAGGGAAATGGTGCTTTTGTTAATTATTGTTTTTAAGCCAATCTTACATATTGTGTAAAAGACCCAAGATCTACAGATCTAAGTCACTGATGGTGTCCCTCAGCCAAAGAATTTATCATCTGAGGACACGGCCCAACCAACCATATCTGAATTTGACTCAGTTCACAAAACTAGTTCTTTAACATCAAATTTTAAAACAGGCTGCAGTAGTATATATGATGTTGCGCTAGTATAGATGATGTTGTATTTTTTGTTGTGATTTTTTTGTTATAAGTTTACTAACACTTCCTCCCCAGACATGTAAGTATTTGGACCGACAGCAAAAAGTAAGATGTCTTGAGGAAAACACTAGTGATTATTTTACAGTTCAGATAAAGCACCCCAATAAGCTGCCATTGTGAATCTTTTTAACAGTGTCTGGAAATCTGCAATTTGTTTGTAGGCAAACCAGCAAGTTTTCATATTACTTATCTCATAGGGCACCACATTAAATCAGTTTCGCAAAATGTATTCTCTGCAATAATTGAACTCTTTTTAAAAACGAAGTAAAAAATACCACCATAGGCTGTCACGGTTTTGTGTTAAAAATAACTCTCTGTATTCCAAGTAATATTTCTGCATTATTTTAAACTTCCAAGTTTAACTGTCCACAGTCCCATTTTAATATACTGTTTGAAAAAAATACTCAAACCAGGCAATTTTTCTGCCTGGAACTTTTTGTCATTGCTCAGACAATGAAAATGTAAAGCCGTGAGGATCCCACTGGCACAAAATTGGCTCCCTGGCTGTATAGCTTCCATTCCTGTGACCCAGTTTGTGCTGTACTTGCAGATAGAAATCGATATCTTAGTTTCTTTATCTTAATTCCTTTAAGAGATGGATATGTAAGTGTAGCTGGCATCTGGCTGCGCTGCGTTGTGCTCTTATATAGGGCTTGTATTACAAAAAGGCAGAAAGGACTCTGCTAAGTCGTCTGCCTGCTTCCCCTCATTGCGTTACGAAATGTTCATTCCACAGACCTGTGCTGTTCCGAGCTGGGCTTTTGCCGGGAGGCAGAGGCCATGCCTGTAACTGCTCAGTATATACATTAATATGAAAAGGAAGTTCAAGGAGAAATCCTGATATTCTGTATAATTTCGGAGGTCAAGCCAGACTTTTCTACGATGTCTTATTTTGCAAGATAATTCTCTTATTTCTTTTGAATGCACTTTTAAATACACTTGAAGAAATAATAAACAACAAAGGGGAAAAAAACCACTGGTAATGACGTAATGTGGCAATGGCCCCAAATCTAAGGTCAAGTCAATTTTAGAAAGCTTGACTGCACCTTTGTAAAGTGGAAAGGACTGAGATAAATCTGATGCTGATTTTTTTTAATAAATAAATAGCTGGCACTAGGGTTCTGCACTCAGAATGAGGTCAAGAGATGAGACATTTTCCTTCACTTTGTCTCCTGGGTGATTTACACCAATACTTAGCACCTTGTGATGCTTCGGGGTATTACTTGTGGAAGTACAACAGGAAAATTCTTATGTGTGGATTCACAAAGAAAAAAAAAATTTCCCTGGTAGGTAAAAGTTGGAGCCTACTAAGGCTGATGCAACAGACCATATGTCCCCATGGTAGGTGTGCTAAAAAGCATAAGTGCCTACTGCAAAAAAAGTTATTAATGATACAGCACTGCAAGTCTACTTGGCACAGCATGCTAGGGGGACCGTGCCAACGAAATGCAGAATCTCTGCTGCTTAGGTGTATGGAGAAATATAACTCGGCACATGTCAAAACATGCTGCTTGGCTTAAGGTCCTCCCTGTTCACAGGGTTGTCCAACAATACCTAAAAAAATTGTCAAGAGTATTGACAATATTCAGGGAAAGTAAGGAAAAAAAAATCGTGGTTTTTTTTTTTACAGTGGCAATTATTTCTCTTAAACTCACTTTTTCTAGTTATTTACATCTCCGTTTATTTTTATAAACCTGATCCTCGATGTCTCTTGCAAATGATGAGAGGACTGCATGGAAAAGCACAGATCTGGATGTTTTCCTTTCAAAAAGACAGACTCTGGCTCTTTCCATCTTCTTGATTTCAGGCAACCCTGGAAATTACAGGAATTCCCCTTTGCCCCTTTAGTGCATGCATAAAGGCTGACAGCTTTGAAGTGCGTTATACTCCCAGATTTCTTCACGAACCCCAAGAACAAGCTCCCAGCTTTATGGTGGAGGAAACTTGAGGTATCCAGCAGAGGAAGCCTGGCTCCCTCCGTGCTAGCCCTACAGCTGGAGCACAGACATACCTGTTGTTCTAGTCCTATCCAAGCCACCAGACCCCGCTGTCTTCAAAGGTTATGGCAGGATGATTTCCTTTGTATATAAGTACTTAAGTAGAATGTATAGAAATTCTATCTCTTCATGCCAGCAGGGTATCTTCTGTTTTAGCCCTTGCCCCAGTTGTTTGTGGTTATCTCCAAAGTCAGTCTTTGCACATAATGTCTCGATGATTAACGCTTGGAATCAATTTTGGAGAAGCCTTCTTTAGATTTCTCCATGGAATAACTCTTATATGGGAAGTAATTTATTTTGGTTTGATTCAGCTTTTCTGTCAGATTTTTTTTCTACTTTTCTTTTTTTTTTTTTCCTGAGGGGGGGTTTAGTTCATAAATTCCCATTTTATCACCCAGAGTACATTTGTATGGCTTTCAGGACATATCTAGCTTTCAGCTTACTGGTATTAACTCTGCCCTTTTGAATTCGATTGGAATTCAATAAATGGATTAAGAAGGAAAAACCTTTACCTTAAAACCCGCTTAAGGCTGTGAAATGAAGATCCCTGATTCTGCTGGTTACTCCTGACACACTTGCTTGCCTTTAGCACTTTGACTATTTAAGATGAAAATACTACAGGGAAGAAGCAGAGACAGTTTGCTCACTGTTCGTAGATTAGAAGCTTGATTTTCCAAGTGCAGGAATGTAAGTTGTAACTTGAAGAATGGGTAGGAAAAGCATGCCCTATGGATGGGCTTCTAAGCCTCTAAGCAGTTACAAATGCACTGAACCGATTCTGATAGCAACAATATTTTCCCGTAAGTAGGGAGGTACGCTGACCTCATTTCACCTTGGCTTCTTCCCACAGGCTCTAGTAACTAAGTATCCTTTAATAACTTCAGAAAGCAAACGGAAATATAGTCTATTATGAAAGTGTCTCTTTCTTTATCCGTGCCTCACAGATGCTATTACACAACAAGCCATATGTTAATGATTTTTTTTTCCCAATATTACCTTCGAGAAATGATAAAAAATATTAATAGAAACCTGGTGGGTCGAACATGTCGGGCTGATAGTAATAGGAAACGACCAGAGCTATTTTCTGTTTCACCGTCGTGGCAAGAAGTTGCTTTTTGAACTGAAAAATGAGCTTATGCACAAAGGCGTAGCACAGGGAAGATTTGTAGGTTGTAGAGGTAACATGAAGAGGGAAGAAAGATAATGCAGCTTATAAATGTTAGAGCTTGTAAGCAACACAGCCCAGCATTTAAGATATTGGGGTTTGTATTCAGTCCCTGTTTACTGCTCTGTTTAGTGCTGAAAAGAGAATACAACGTTGAGTAGTTTTCATAGGTAAACTTGCTTCTGCAGAAATAACATTTCAGAAATACCCATTAGTTGTTAATATTCAACCGAATATGCAAATGCTCACAGTGAAACAGTGTGTGAGCAGTTGGCTCTGTTCTGACGGAGATTTTGGTATAAAACCTATTTCATGAGAATTGCAATCAAGAAATGCTGCTCAATAACTTGGCAAGCATCAAGATTTCAGTGATTTTATTTATTAAGCAATGAAGAGGTGTACTCTTCCACTACAATGTCTAAGTGTAGTGCAAGGAAAAGTGTACCTCTGCATTTCTCTGAGCCAGTACAGGCTGCTCCAGCAGCAGCCAGTGCCTCTGTACCAATTACTTCTTCCAGTAGTACCAAGAACAGAGAATATTTATCAATGTTTCATAAGGAGTTTCACCTTTCCTGGAAACTGGTTCCAGGATATTTAAAGCTAGATTTCCAGATGGAGTTAGAATGTGGTTAGGCAGAATAAAAATATGATTTGGGGACATTCCACCCTGACTCAAAAGTGCTGTGGCTACGTGATGCAAAGCCCCAGACTGGTATGAGGCTGTTCTGCTCATTCAGACTTATTCAGAAATTGTGATTGATTTTTTTTTTTTACACTGTCTAGCTATGTCTGACTTTGTTTTCTGCCATTCGCATAAACTCGCCACTGAGTGTTCTGCTCAATTTTATAGAAATTACTTTCTTGATTTCTGACAATTTTTTGCTGAATATTACCTTTCTGTGTTTCTTAAGCTCTTTGGATAGAACTGTGCAGTAGGAATACAATTATCTGTAAAATGTTGTAGGTTGGGCCTCTAAGCAATGTAACATTCTGTCAGTGTTCTGATAAATTCCTTAAAGCCAAGGCTCAGTGGAATGATTTCTGTCTTAAGGCTGAATGAAAACAAACAGGATATGACCTAGCAGTTTTTGAGGAATAAACCTCTCTAGGCTTGTTTCACATGGGAGTTTTATGCTTTCATTCTTTCATGGCTTGTAATTGATTTTTTTGAAGACTTTGTAAAAAAAAAGAAAAAGAAACAACAACAAAAAAAATCCACAAAACAGCCCCCCAAAACTGATACAACAATAAATTATCTCTATGTAATTGATATGGAGATGATGATCTCCACTCTGTACATAAATAGAATACAGCTTAAGTCAGGTTGGAATATTCCTATTTACGTCACTGGACCCTATAGGCTAAATTCAATTCTGGTGCACTTCCAGTGAAATGAACAGTTACTCTTGGGATTAATTTGGCCAGAATAATTTGACCTTAAAATTATTTCTAGAGAACAGCATGTTATCTTCACCATCTCCCTTGAAACAGATAAGAGTGCTGGCGTTTTAAATGACAGACACTAAGGTTAGTCCTTTTGCTCACCCTCTTATTCTCTACGTAGTCACTGCATGTGATACATTGATTAATAGTTTTTAATCTGCATGAAACTTAATGAGACTTTCAAGAACTTGCATATTATTAAAGGATAGAAAGCTTCTTGCTATATTTCTATTTCTTTAACATAGTTGTTGGCATACATCTGAAGCATAATTTCATGGCTGAATTATTTCTTCTTCTAACTTACTTCGGGAGCCTACATTTATATCAATATGTTCGTTACAGAAACAGTCATGTGTGACTGCGAAGGCTTTGTTGTCAGCAACTCACCAGCGTGAGCGAGATCCAATTTGTTTCCATTGCAGATGAAGCCACAACCAAACTGCAGTTTCTTTTTCTGTATGCACCCACCACACAAGCACAGGAGTGGGAAAGTCATAAACAAAATACAGGGACTAAGCTGCAAGCAGGAACGGGCAGAACTTTTGACAATGTGTTTGTAGCCTGTTTTCTGTGCTCGTTGGGATGGGTTGTCAGTACAGCTCTCATGAATGTTTGACCCTCAAAATGCCCAATGCCTGTGAGACCCAGACAATGAACATTTTTAACAGTGATCTTGTGGTCTGACCTGCATTAAATCTCTGACGCACGCTTATCTCCAGAACTGAAATTATAGATGTTGTTTGGTTGATTTAAGCAATTATGAAAACAAGAGAACAAGAAAGGAACTGAGAAGTGTTGAAAGACAATAAGGCCAAATGCTGGGTCCTGCACTTTGGCCGTAATGACCTCCAGCAGCGCTGCCGGCTTGGGGAGGAGTGGCTGGAGAGCTGCCAGGCAGAGAGGGACCTGGGGCTGTTGGTGGACACCGGCTGAACATGAGCCAGCAGTGGGACCAGGGGCAAAGAAGGTGTTTTGGTTTGGCCTGGCCAGATTTCAGCGGCGGCGGGGAGCTGCAGGGTGGCTTCTGTAAGAAGCTGCTAGAAGCTCCCCAAGATTGATAGAGCCAATGCCAGCCGGCTCCAAAGAGGGACCCGCCGCTGGCCAAGGCTGAGCCTATCAGTAAGGTGATAGCAGAGGAACGCCTCTGTGAAAAACATATTTAAGAACGGGAAAAAGAACTGCGCCATAACAGCTGGCACAGAGATGGAGGAGTGAGAATCTGTGCAGACACCAAGGTCAGTGAAGAAGGAGGGGGGGGAGGATGAGCTCCAGGCGCCGGAGCAGAAGGAATCCCCTGGGTCTGTGGTGAAGACCATGGTGAAGCGGGTTGTCCCCCTGCAGCCCATGGGCGAGGTGCAGAGGTCCACCGTGAGGATCACCGCGTAGATGTCCACCGAGGACTCCATGCTGTGTGGGTGGATGCCTGAAAGGGGACTGTAGCCCGTGGGAAGCCCGTGTCAGAGCAAGTCGCTGCCGGAGCCTGTAGCCCGTGGAAGAGAGGAATGCCCACGCTGGAGCAGGTTGGCCGGTGGGACTTTTGGGACGCTGCGGGTGGCTCACGCTGGAGCAGTTTCCCCTGAAGGACTGCACCTCAGACTCACGAGGGGTGGGCTGCCCCTCGTGAGGTGTCTCCCGTTGGGCAGTTTGTGATGAATTGCCCTTCGTGGGACGACTCACGCGGAGAAGAGAGCATGAAGCTTGTCTCCCGTGAGAGGGACCCCACGGTGGCCCTGGGGAAGAGTGAAGAGTCCTCCCCCGGAGTGAAGAAGCGGTGGAACCAACGTCGGATGAACTGACCTCAGCCCCCATTCCCTGTCCCCCTGCGCCGCTCGGGGGGAGGAGGTGGAGAAACCGGGATTGATGTTAAGCCCGGGAAGAAGGGAGGGATGGGGGGAAGGTGTTCTGTTTAGATTTGTTTGCTCTTTCTTACTTCTCACTACTCCTCTCTGATTAGTTCTTAATAAATGTACCTAATTTCCCCAAAACTGAGTCTGTTTTGCCCGGGACGGTAAATGAGGGTGATCTCCCTGTCCTTATCTCAAACCCTGAACCCTTGGAAATATTTTCTCCCCCTGTTCAGCAGTGAAGGGGGGAGTGAGTGAGCGGCTGTGTGGGTACCTGGCGGCTGGCCAGGGTCAAACCACGACAGAAGGCCAATGGCATCCTGGCCTGGGTCAGCAATGGGGTGGCCAGCAGGAGCAGGGAGGGGATGGTGCCCCTGTACTCAGCACTGGTGATGCCACACCTCAAGCACTGGGTTCAGTTTCGGGTCCCTCACTACAAGAGGGACACTGAGGTGCTGGAGCAGGTCCAGAGAAGGGCAACAAAGCTGGTGAAGGGTCTAAAACCCGATGTCTTATGAGGAGCAGCTGAGGGAACCGGGGTTGTTCAGCCTGGAGAAAAGGATACCAAGGGGAGACCTTCTCGCTCTCTACGGCTACCTGAAAGGAGACAGTAGCGAGGTGGGGGTTGGTCTCTTCTCCCAAGTAACAAGTCATAGGACAGAAGGAAATGGCCTCAAGTTGCACCACAGGAAGTTTAGATTGGATATTAGGAAGAATTTCTTTACCAGAAGGGTTCTCGGACATTGGAACGGGTTGCCCAGGGCAGTAGTGGAGTCCCTGTCGCTGGAGGTATTTAAGGGTCGGGCAGACACGATGCTGAGGGATGTGGCTTAGTCGAGGGCTTGTCAGTGTTATGTTAGTGATTGGACTTAATGATCTTAAAGTTCTTTTCCAATCTGGGCACTTCTGTGATTCTGAAACATACTTGAATGGTTTTTTGAACTTTATCTCGTAAAAGAACTTCCACAGATCTCAGAGTGTAAACTTTAAATGTGTGTTTCTGGTGCGAAAAATAAAAAAGTTCTTTTTCTCCTTTCCCCTTATTAACACTAGTGATTAGGAGAAAAAAAAATACTGAGGTAATCTGAGAGTGTTGAAATACCAGTTTAGGCATTCACTGTGAATTCCAATTTTGGGGAGTTAGTTTCTGAGTCAGAGTTTAAAGCGTTTAACACAAGTGTGTTTCCCTCTCTTAATTTTAGTGGATTTGAAAATCTGTGTGCCTCACACTTTCAGATTCCCAAGCTAACACGTGTATTCCCATGTAATTTAGCTGGTGTGTGACGGAAAAGTAAAAAATGGGAAGTTGTGCTCTATTGAGAGACATCCTTCCAAATGACCTCTTACACCTTGATGCTGAAAAACTTAAAACTCAAGTCTTCCAAATCTCATCTTCTCTAGACAATGTTGTCTTTCAGGGACAATCCACCCTGATTGTAGAGTTTCACACACATAAACCAGGTTTATTTCTTTTTAAGTGCCACTGCTCACCCTGCATTGATTCAGCAGCCATGACCATAGGATACATGTCGTCACATATCAAGACATGATATTGTTCATTGACTCTGCCAGGACTCCTGCCTCCTGCCTATTCCTGCTGACTTTCAGTATGTCCCTAGCTCTGATCCCCTCCCACACCTCTTTTCACTTAGTCTCTGACAAGGTCCGTGTTTTCAGAGATATGAGGATTTTTCTTACATTTGACAAGTCTCCAAAGAGGTCATGACTATAAGAAGAGGCAAGAACCTGGACTGCTGGACTCCTTCCAAAACTCTGTTTTTACTTGAAAAAGTCATTCGTTCGCTCTTCATCTTCCTCTAACATGGGAATAACTTTTTTTTTAACATTGCGGAGAATGTCAGAAGGATTTTATAAGCTCTATATGAGCTCTTTCTACAAAGAAACTTGCAGCACAGAACAAAGAAATTCTATCTGAATGCTACAAACTGCTTTCTGCCCAGATCTTAGCACAATATCATTCTTTGATCTATATTAGTGCAATTTTTTTTGGTGGAACAGAGGTAGTTGAATGGAAAAGGTTTTCGAAAGATGACAGTTATTTGCTGCCACGAATTATACATTTTGAAGAGGAACAACCAGTAACAAAAGGAAACCTAGAAGCCACTGGATAACTTATGCAGGAATTTTTTGGTTGGTTGGCGTTTTTTTTGTGTTGCTTTTTCATAAACAAACTGGAAATAGCACTCTACTTTCTTCGACTGCCTTTTTAAAAATATTGGATGAAAATTAATTTGCCATAGAACAATTTCCGTTAGAACAGACCTTCAAGATCATTGAGTCCAGTCTCTGCTCCTTCAGGTACAAATTATGTTTTGACAAACCAGACATTCTCAGAACGCCGTGGAGAATTGTATCTCAGACCAAGTTACTCTGTGCTCGTCTGAGTTGCAGAACGAAAAGATGGTGTTATACTCTGACAGCACTGGCAATTCCATTAGAGGGATGATAAAGCCTCCTCAGCAGCCTTCACTGCAGATTGGTGTAAACGGCCTCCTTAAAGGAGGCAGGGCAGTTAATTTCAATGGAAGCACAAAGTTAAATGAAACCCAACAATTAGTCTGTATTTACGCAATGATCTAAATTGGCATACTGACAAAAGGCTGTGTTTGTAGTTATCACAGTTGCTGTTATAAAAAAACATATGCTTCCTTTCCTGCGTATCCAAGCTCATTAAAATCAGAAAGATAAATTAAGCAAGAAAACTGTAATGTCGCTGTAGAATGTTTCCAAATTGCAGGAAGATTCAGAGCTAAGCTTTAGCCAGGACAACTTGATAACCTTTTTTTCAGACTTTTTAAGCTTAAAAGTTACATCAGTAGCTGGGTTTGACATAAAGTGGATCTGAAACTAAACTGTCTTTAGCAAAGCACTGGTCTGAAAGTTCACATCCTTGGCTTTCATTTTGACTTTCTTTCACCAGTGACTTGGCTGTTGCTTTCTCTGTGAGGTTCGGTTTTATTCTGCCATCAAATTCCTGGTAGTTATCTTGAGTTGGTTTTGAGGGGTTGGGAGCAAAGCTGGACCCTCAAATGATCCACAGATACGGCCTGTTTTCATATATACGGTGGTGATGGGGTTTCCTTCTATGTTATCCTAAGGAGGCCCAGTGATACGACAGTCCACACTTCTCAAATTCTGCATCGGGCTAAAATTTGGAGACTGTGCCTCAAGTCAGGTGACGAGTTTATACCAGAAACAAGTTTTGTCACAATGATGTTATAGTCCTTTGGGTACAGGTGAGATATGAAGCTCTAAATTACAGGGGTTTAGACTTCTGAGGTGGGATTTTAATAATTTGGTCCTCAATTTCTCTTATCTTTTTAGAGACTGTAGTTCATTATGCTTGTCTTAAGTTGCTTCTGGCATTATTTTTTAATCCACCACTGATACTGGATTTTTTAAATTAAAAATCTGATTGTTTTCAACCTGCATAAAAAATAGGTATCTTTTTAAGGTTTGGGCAACATATAGAGCAGGTCATTAGCATTTTTACGCTCTTTTTGAATACACTTTGGGAGGGACTGTTTTCTTTTCCAAATGCATGTGCAAATTTATACTTTGTGCATATTAACAAGCAATTTAAATTATTAGTGATTCATAAGCAAACTTACTCTAGCCTGTGCAGGATTTGTAGTACCAATTTGTTCAAGTTTGTATACTGAGGATATCCAAATCAAACCCTTGCTCCTGTCTCCTCTTTCCTCACAACAATGTCTACGAATGACATTTTTTCTTATCCTGCATCTTTGTTCTGTATATTTAATTTGAAAAGCACTGTCAAGGGAAGCTAAAGAGTTTCTAGAGGACTGGGGTAGGTCTGTTTATTTCCATCGACTAATTTGTTCTGTCCTGTTAGCTTTCTTTATTTTCCCTGTATATTTGTCAGGGAGCAGAAACGAATGCGACTGTGTTCTGCTGAACAGCCGCCACTGCCTCAAGCTGTTTCAGCAGCTCACCTTGCCAAAACCTTTTTCCTTTCCAGTTTTGTCTCCTTGAACAAGGGAGGAGGTTTGGGGCAGTGCTTGTCACCTAGGAGTCACGTTGGGACTAGCTGAGTTAGTCACAAGGCGAAATATTTTTCATCATCCTGAAGGGGAGCAGAAAATGTTGAAAAATACATAAACAAAGAAATATAAACAGGCTTCACCTAAATGTTTTAGGTTTTATTCCTGCTGTCACTGGAGTATATTTTAAGCTAAATTGTGAAGTGCTGTTTAAAATTGAAATTTATCATTTAAACTAGGTCTGTATTTTATTATGCTGTATTTAGTTTTGATTTAGTAGTTGTACTGAGCTTAGAAATTTAGCACAACTTATTTTGCCTTGCTAACTGTTTCCATCTGAACATTTCTTAGAAGTTTCAAAAAGTTTATCGGAAAATATCCAAGCACCTCCAGCAGCTGGAATCCTTCCATACATGGGTAAATTTACAATAATAAATGCATAAATAACTGTTTGCCTGTGACTGTCTTGCACTTGTTTTGAAACGTTCTGTTTGAATATGATCATCTTGCTCCACAGTCCTCAGAAGCCTAGTTTGCAGTGCGAGATAAATTGTCTCCTACAGGTTAAGATGTGAGAGGTTTACCACTGCAACAGAAAATCTGCAGTTATTTGAAATTATGAAATGATTTACTCAAAGAGCTTCCGACTCGCACTTCCCCTGCAAAGCCCAGAGCATGTCTGCTCCCTTCCAGTGATGGGCTCATTCTTACTGTGTAATTTTTAATGTGATGTCTGATGTGGCAGACATAGCTTAATGAGAATGCTGGTAATTAATTCAAACTTAACTGCTGAAAATGAACAATGGGTAATTAAGTGAATGTCATGCAATGACTAATTAGTTCAGGTAACAAATAGCAGAGGTGCAGTTCATTTTTTAAAACAAATATTTGAATTGTTTGAGAAAACCTGTAATGCAAACAATAATAGTTTATTTAATTGCATCCTCAAATTACCAAAAAATTACTGACAGTGTTCCTACGAAGGCAGGTTTCAAGGTCAGACTTAATAAAAAGGTATATTTTGTCTGTCACTAGCTGTTTGGCTATGGAAACAAAAAGAGCTAACTTTTTTTTTCCTCACTTACTCTATAGTTATTCAGAGATTTATAGATTATTCCCTATCCACAGCATGGAGTTGCAAGTCATTAACAGATTTTGGTCTCCTTGCAGTGAACCACCATGGATTTATGTGAAAGTTTAATCATGTGCCATCTCTCATCCTAGTTCCAATAATTTTATCTTAAACATGAAAAAAAAAAATGCATTAATGAAGCCATGATTAACGCTCTAATTGTTAGCAAGCAGTATTTTAATGCTAGTCACCGTGCATAACAGAGGGTGTTGTTGGAAACCTCCTGCCTGCTGATTGTGAATAAGAGTTAATTAAGAAATGTAGCCCTGGAGAACCAGGTGAACTTTTGCTCTTAATTGCCTCGGTTGGCAGCTCCTCCCCTGGGCGGTCAGGGGCCATGATGAGACCAGGGTGGGTGGGAGGTGCTGCTGCTTAGGGCAGAGCTTATCCTCCCCCTGAAGCCTATGGAGCCTGGGGATCCAGCAACCCTCACTTGTTTGGTGTGACCTCCACAGTCTTCCTCTATGGTTGTTTAAAGGCTGTTCCTCTTTTCTGGTAAGCAAGGCCTGCGATGGGAGTGGAATTAACTTTTTTTTCACCCCTATAACATTCTCCTTAATTTTCCTTCACTGAAACAACTGTCTGGTTCAAGGCAGGAAAATAAAACTGCCAGTGATAGGTTAAAATGTGCCTTTATTGAAATCAAATTCCCCTTGTTTCAATGTAAAACCAGTTTGGGCTATGCTAAGCTCTCTTGTAATAACTGTTCTCCAAAACCAGTGATTTGCTGGAAGAAAAGAACTGGAAACTGGTTTCTTCGGGAATCTTAAGCATAGACTATCTTAGCTTCTTGTGTGAAGCAGTCCTTTGGAGATTTTGGGTTTACCTTAAAATATTTTTTTATTGTCCTAATTTTTTTTGGCTTAATATTTCTAGAGCACAGAATTACAAGCATAAACTTCACGGGTGCATTAGTAGTGCTTGGTTGAAAAGCCAGGAACATTAGTAATGCTCCTTTCTTGTGACTGGCGAATCTGCTGCAGCTCTAAAAGGCAAAGCCCAGCTCAAAATGTGAAGGCGTTCCTCCCGGTTAAGAGAGGAATCTTTTTGGGCGAGTCCAAAATAGAATCAGTGATCTAGACAGTAATGGTCCTGGGTAACTGTAGGGACTTCAAAACAAACCATTGCCTTTCCGACAGCATATAGCATATGCATTTTTAATCTAAGCTCTGAAGCAAAAGCTATGTCTGGTGGCAGAGCAATTTCGGCAAAGAATGTAAGTGGAGAGGTTTTGAGTTCCATCACTTGAAGAAAAAGAAATAATTCTGAAGTGGAAGGTATAAATGCTGAAGAAAAATGCTGTAATTAACAGACTCGGTTGTTTCCTGGGGTTTGAACTGTCTGTTTCATTGCTCTCTATTTTTATTATTGTTATTGCATGGGAAACCACCACGTGATGACATTCTTTGTCTTGGTGCTTGATTAGACTTAAAAAAAAGGTAAAAGGTTTAGTGGAGCTAAGTGTGCTAATTGAAAGGCTGATTCTGTTAAAGTCTGTCCTTGCTTATAAAAAGACAGCAAATGAAAACTATGATTCTATGAATCCCTTCAGTCTGGCAATCTGCCCCTTACTGTGCCCAGCATCGCGCTACGGGAGCAGGCGGGACTCCGTAAAGCACCGCCTTGTCTGGATCTCATCCTGCCCGACAAACACCTGGAGACCTAAAATGTGTTCTGCTGGAAAAAAAAAACCAACACCCCCCCCCCCCCCCCCCAAAAAAAAAAAAGAAAACCCCACAGAAGTATCTATTACGACCATAAGTTATGAGCTAATTATTTTTTAAAAGGAGTCAGTAGAAAAATTCTAGCTGGAGAAGGGTCAATCTAATTAATTTCCAGACTGGTAATTGGGAGGAAGTTTGCTCAGTGCAGCTCCGGACAGTCTGTTCTGATTCTGCTGGCTGGCTCACCTGACTAACCCAGTTTGCACAGACTGGTTTTTTTTTTTTTTTTTTTTTAATATGTCTCTTTGAATTTCTCTCTAAGGTGACACTAATCCCTCTCAGTCAGTTTTGAATATTAAAAATATGATAAGAAAAGCTTTAAGGAAGCCAAGGAAACAACCCCACCAGTTAGATATTACTCTAGACCAGCCAAATGGAACTTCAGAAACCAGGAGCGTTATCTGGAGAAGAGGCAAGAACATAGTGTGAAAAAACAGCATTTACAGATATGGACCCTGGCTACAAAAGATAGAAATTGTATTCAGAAGAAATTCTATATCTGGAAAGACAGGAGCTTAAAGAAATTACTTGGAATAGAAATAGGAACTTAAAATCGGAAGAGATTTCTCCCACTATTATATTTCTCTACAGTGAAGAGGCTTTTTCAGAAAGAGAATTTCTGACTTATACAGGGAATAGATTCCTCAGAGTGATATCTTTGTACGGGCACAAACGTCAGAGGTATCAGGGAAGGGAAGATCGTGTGTGTGAGGCTTGTGCCAAATGTAAAGCAACTCAATGAATATTTGCATGCTTTTGTCCAAAAGGCCATGGACTTTGCTTTGGGTTCTCTTCCATAAAGAAACTGGCAGCTGCTTTTTTGCCATCAAAGTTTAGATATGATTTTTTAAAAAATCCAAAATACTTTATATTTCCTTTTGGTGTTTGAAGCCAGGCTGAAAGAAACTTGTAACTTTGATGTAGATCAGCTTTTTGTTTGAGTTTATTCTAGATGATTCCAATGCTCTTTGATTTTAGAGACCTGGTTGTGACTCAAGGGTCCTGTGTGGGTGTGGGATCTTCTGGATTCAGTGTCCCCCTGATCTCAGGTCAGAGCTTTCTGAACCTGGGGGTGAAGCCTGACCTCCTCTCCCATTGCTGGTGCTCGTGCTCACCACCCCTTTCCACAAGGGAAAAAGACTCCTAAGAATTCTGCTTCCTCTGGGCATTTCTGGCTTAGCTAACGTGTCTTAAACGCTATTTAAATAAGACTTATGTTTCTTTTACGTATTCCTCTACGTGAAGTCAAGCAACCTCTCAATCTCAGCTAATAAAAAAAAAAAGCTTTTATAAAAGGGACAGTGAATCGGTGTTCATGGTTAAAAAGCAGCATTCTGCTAATGTTTTATAATAGGAAAAGCCTTTCTTCCTTTTCCTTTTTGCTCTACTGGAGGAAAAAATAGCAAATTAAGTTTCAATGTTCATCAAATATGGCATGCACATTGAGCTTAGTTTGTACTGTGAAATGTAGTTGGTTTCCAGCCATCTAGAGGGGAGGGGAAAAAAAAAAAAGGAAAAAAAAAAATTTTAGCTGTCTTAGTCAATTCCTGTCGTTTTTCATTTGTGGAATTTTGTCATCTCCCTCTGGTGGCAAATATCTGAAATATCCATCACGCAGCTGCTACAGGAGAGGGCTGGGGGGTTGGAAGAAAGAAACCTTTAAGTCTGTCCCAAGGTGCACGCCTGAAATCAGCATACTTCCAGTTACAAACATGCAAAGCATAACAGACCTACTCTCTGGAGCACAGCTTTGACATGAGAGAGAATGAAATGTAGGTTGGCCCGAGAGCTGGGATTTGCAGTACCCAGTCTGAAACACCGTCAGAAAAAGACGGTAAGAACAGAGGCTCTCAGAGCACGGCCTGAAGGGTGGGATTCCGAACCTCCGTGTGGCACAAAAGCGCTAGCCTGCAAATCCAATAATCTCTAACAAAATCAAATATTAAATGTAAGTTGTCACAGAGGAGAGAGTTTGAGCAGAGGAAAATGCAGAATACTGAAGGGTAATTTTTAATGTTCTCTCTTTTTTTTACATTTATTTTAAAGGTGTACTGCTGCATAGTCTATTGGATAAACCGTTGTATCAAGGAACACATTGACAGACCAGAGCCTACTTAGTTTTGTAGTTTTCAAGACACAGTGACAAGAAACAGAAAACATTGCTGCCTACCCAGTGGGGTTTTTACTTGATCATTGTTGGTGGTGTCTGTTAATGAAAGGGTTTTTTAGGAAACTCTGATCTTTCAGTGAAAAATCAGAGACAACAGCACATATTTGTTTTTCCAGGCAGCTCACTCGCTGCCCCTTTCTGAGTCTGTGCTGACACCAGAGCACTTAAAAAACTTATCCATTGAAACTATTGAGCAAACAAGATAGAAAGTTGGAAGGCCACCTTATGGAAAAAAGTGAAGTATCTTCACTATGGCTGTCCTGGATAATTTAACAACTTGAGTATTCTGGATCCCAGAAACGATAAGCTGGAACACTTGAGTAATGCTCTCAACCTGTCTGTATCTTTTTTTCCCTCCCCTCCCATGTGTATTTAGCTGAATGTGGTGTTCTGTATCTGCATTAATGCTCCATTTAGTCATCGGTCCCTTGTGTCTTTACATTTCATCTCCTGTGTGTAGAATATAAGTAGGTGTTCTATATAAATAAACTCCCGAATGGGAACCAGATGCTGAACTTTCTAGCTGACTAAACAGAGCCACTGAAAGGTGATATAATATGTTTGGCATCTGTGAGTCAGCACCGAGATGTGCTCTAAATACTCTTGCAAACAGTGACAGTTTCTGGACATAAAGAACTCAATGCGCTCTCATTAGCGCTGCTGGAAATTGCTCCCAAGGGTTGTAGTTCTCACTCAATTCAGATCACTTATGTAATTTCAGAGCATGAACTGTTCCAGGGAACTGCAGTGTTCACTGATTTTTGCACTTGGTGAACTTTCCATTTAAAGGTTTCCCAGAGCTGGGGATTGACCGAATGCATTAAGTTCCGTAGTCTCTAAGAGCAACCGAGATGTTCAGATTAGAAAATACTGCTCATAAGACACCCCCTGCTCTGCTTAACGATCGGAGTGAAAAAGCGGTGACGGAAGCAGAGATGGTCTGTTGGGTCAGGGCCTGGGTTCACCTGTAACATGTGTCCTCGTTGATCTTGTGTTTATATTGTTAAATAAGCAAGTGCTGCCTGTAAAGTGAGATAGCTTCTTAGCCAAGTTTGATATCAAATTCCTGACCTGAAACTCTGCGGAATTTAAATGGGCTTCCCGCCTGCAAACTGGGGAAGTCTCAGTGCTTAGCAAGTGGCTGGAGATACAGCAGTGAATGCCTGTCGGTGGTGATGCTCTGCTTGGCTTAGCTAATGAGCTTTCGCAGCCTTCCTCACGTGGAATACTTGTTTGCTCTGCAAGAGTTTTATGGACTGGGCTGAATTCTGGTTTTTAAGGGAGCTTTCAAAGAAGCAGCATTCTGTGTTTTCCCTGGTAGTAGCCACCACTGAGTCATGCAGCTAGCGATCTGCTGACAACCCGTTCCTTGCTGCTTACAAATATAAAAAACACTGAATGGACACACTTAAAACGGGAGATGACTTCAGCAGGCAGGCTGGCCACGGACAAACTGTGAAAACTTTTCTTAAAACAAACTTCAGGCTAGTACAGAAGGTCTGCCTGCTACAACTGGTTGGATTTTTCCTACAGATTTGTAGAACAAAAATGCTGGGTGCACCCAGAGCTGCAGTGGTGATATTGTTAGGCGCACACCTCTGCTTGGAGGTAACTGACTGAGTCTGTTCCTCAAGTGTTAAAGTGTGTCGCGGGTTAGGGCTGGGCCGGCCACTAACGCGGACAGATGCTCTCTAAGCCCCTCTTCCCCCTCAAACAGGAAGAGAAAAGGGAATGAGGCAGAGAGACTTACGGGTGAAAGAAGAAAAACTAGAGCAGCTTTAATGAAAATAATAGAAATAATGGTGAGAAGATAAAAGTAAAGAACTGTATACAACTATAGATAGTAGCCCGATATCAAACCCGACTCCCTCCCCCGATATCCATCCCCACTGGTGCTGCAGAGCAGGAGGCACTGGGGCAGCCCCAGGCTCAGCGACGGCGGGAGCTGGATACAGGGAGCTGGATTTGGGAACTCAGGATCCGGATCAAAATCAGGAGGTCAGATGGAGTCCTCTCTGGACACCGGCCATTGCAGAAAAGAAGGGCGAAAAGAAGGGCAAAAAGGATGAAAAGGGCCGAAACTCTCAATTTATGCTAAATATGACATATATGGGATGGAATACTCTCATTGACCACCTGTCCTGTCTGTTACCCCCCGGAGGTCCAACCTTTTACTTCCTTGTGACCCCTCTTACTACCCAGCACCCACAGCGTGGCACACGAGAGCCAGCAGTGGCCTTGGTCGCTATAGGAATAAGTATCAGCCAGAACCTTTCTGCATCCCAGTCCCAGGCAGTGACTGCAAACATCAGGTGTTATCACTGCCAGTAGCACACACTGTCTGTAAAAACATGCTGCTGACTTCAGAACGTGCAGCCTTTTAGAAGACACTAAACTGGAAAGTAAAAATCACTAAACAGGACTGAGTTTTTAGCTAAACCCAGGACAAAGTGACTTGAGATCTCTCTGTCTGAGGTACAGAAACATCAAGGCCCCCCCCTCCCAGTGCTGCCCTTACTCTTTCAGTCTCCAAGCACTTTAAATGACTGCTTTCTATAGAAGGAAATTTCCAAAAGACTGGGCCGTGAAATGGATGGTTACAAATTCACCAGTCGTTTATCTGAACGCACCTTGAGCGTGACATGAATAAAACATTTACAGTCTTCAGCCCTGATGTAAATTCTAAGTAAATCTGGATATCAGCAAAGCATTTGACACCATCTCCCACAGCATCCTCATAGCTAAACTGAGGAAGTGTGATCTGGATGACCAAGTAGTGAAGTGGGTCACTAACTGGTTGAAGGGAAGAAGCCAGAGAGTTGTGGTCACTGGGGCAGAGTCTGGTTGGATGCCTGTGTCTAGTGGGGTCCCTCAGGGGTCAGTGCTGGGGCCGGTGCTGTTCAATATATTTATCAGTGACCTGGATGAGGGATTAGAGAGTGCTGTCAGCAAGTTTGCTGATAGCACAAGACTGGGAGAAGTGGTTGACACCCCAGCAGGCTGTGGTGCCGTCCAGCAAGACCTGGACAGGCTGGAGAGTTGGGTGGTGAGAAATCTTATGAAATCCAACATGGGGAAGTGTAGAATTTTGCAGCTGGGAAAGAACAACTCCAAGTACCAACATAGGTTGGGGACTGACCTGCTGGAGAGCAGCGCAGGGGAAAGGGACTTGGGGGTGCTGGTGGACAGCAGGATGGCCATGAGCCAGCAGTGTGCCCTCGCGGGCAAGAAGGCCAATGGCATCCTGGGGTGTGATAGAAGGGGAGTAGCCAGTAGGTCGAGAGAGGTCCTCCTGCCCCTCTACTCTGCCCTGGTGAGGCCACATCTGGAATATTGTGTCCAGTTCTGGGCCCCTCAGCTCCAGAGGGACAGGGAACTGCTGGAGAGAGTCCAGCGCAGCCACAGGGATGATGGAGGGAGTGGAACATCTCCCTGATGAGGAAAGGATGAAGGAGCTGAGTCTCTTTATCTTGGAGAAGAGGAGGCTGAGGGGTGACCTCATTCATTTTTATAAATATGTCAAGGGGGAGTGTTAGTAGGGCAGAGCCAGGCTCTTCTCAGGGATGTCCAGTGACAGGACAAGGGGCAAGGGGTACAAGCTGGAACATATGAGGTTCCACAAAAACATGAGAAACTTCTTCCCTGTGCGGGTGCCAGAGCCCTGGCCCAGGCTGCCCAGAGAGGGTGTGGAGTCTCCTGCTCTGGAGACTTTCCAACCCGCCTGGACGCGTTCCTGTGGGGCTGCCCTGGGTGACCCTGCTCTGGCAGGGGGTGGCACTGGGTGATCTCTAGAGGTCCCTTCCAACCCCCAACATTCTGTGATTCTGTGTAAATATTGGACTTGCACTTCTACTTCTGTGCATGTCAGGTAGCACCTCACCCCATAGAGGACCTCACAGAAACAGACAGGCAATTGTAAAATAGGTATCTTCAATCATAGTAAAGGTATTTGTGTTTGTGGGATATTTGTGGGTTGTTTTTTTTTTAATGAAACTGATCCTGAAAAATGGAAATCTGTGGGTTAGTTTCGGCGACAGGAGCTTGGGTGTGATGGGGTTTGGAGCTTGGATTTTTTTTGCGTGGGTAGTTTCTTGGGGATTTTTGTGAATTTTGCTGGGGTTTTTTATGTAATTCATCTATAGATTCATATGATTGATTCATTATGCAATTCATAGAGCAGATAAAGTCATGGTCTTAGTGTGCGATTGGTTAATCCATTTCTGAACTCTATTGGGCAGGTGTTTTGCACTAGGGATTTTGTTGGACAGTGTCTCAATCTATTAAGCATTTTTAAAAGTACTATCAGTTAAACATTAATGTCATTATTAGTTCTGCAGTATTGCAAAAAGTAAAATGCAGGAGTAAAAATTACGATTTTTCTACAGTTCCTTTATTTTAACATGGTTTATAGGGAGGATGGGCAGGGGGATGAGAAGAAAAGGTTAAATTTCATTCTTCTGAGAGGACAGGCTGAAATACTAGCGAGGATTTTACAAGCACATTTTCAGCAGCGACCTTTTCAACGTGGGGAGAGCTCTGGGCAGCGCTCATCGCTCAGGCTCGCTGCGATGCTGGCTTGCGCGGGAGGGCAGACAGGTGCTTTGGAAAAGCTGGTGGGTAATTACGTGGGTGTGATAATGAGGTACTGTTTTGGTTCTTGGTGTCCTTTTCCTGACAGCAAACCGTTGAGATTCACATTATGTCAATGGACAAAGCTCGCGTAGCCAAAAAACCACAAGCAGGACCCAGCCTGCAGTAACCTGATTATGGTACGCGCTGGCTTGATTAGCAATTTTTGCTTTTCATCTAACATCTAACGGCATACTAGTTGCACCATCTTTGTAGGAAGCATCCAATGGTAATGTTTCTTGTTTTCTAACCAAAGCGGTTGGTAATTTATATAATGACTTTGATTTTCCTCTCTCTGTTTACAGCCGAGCACACAGGGGCTTTGCTAATCTCTTCACAGGGATTTATAAGCAGTCTTCTGTTTTTCCCTGTTGCAGGTTCTCAAGCCACGTGTTTGGCTTCAATTTGGGAGCCTGGATTGACCCAAAAGATCAAAGGAAAAGACATTGAATTCACCACGATCATTATGACTTGTAGCTGCTGTTTTACAAGTTGGGAATTTCCATGGGTGCAGGAGGAATATAGCTTCCCAAATCTCATTGACTTTCAGAGGGGTTTGGACACACTTTAAGCTTCTTTCACAATCCTGTGCTCTCCTTTCTAAGCAAATACGCATCTCTTAGGGGTTTTTTTTATTATTATTTTTCTTATTGATGAATTCTCTGTAGACTTGTACCTCCCTGAGGGACATTCATCTTTTTTCTTGCCGACTCTGAGTGGTGTTGACAGCCCAGTATGATTATACATGATAATAAATGACTGCTTATGTCAACAAAAGTTAACAAGTAGGTAATTTTCAGATGACTCCCACTCCTTCCAAAAATACAGGCAAAAAGGTGGGATTTGGAAACATGACCAGAAAATCTTAGGTTTCTGAAAATGTTATACACTTTCTTTTTTTTGGTCGTGATGTAGCTAACTGATGTGCTAGACCAAAGACAGACCTTTCTGCCTTCCTGAGAAACTTTCTCTTGAAGGATATGTTGAAACTCTTTACAAAAGATTGTGGAATTGTCAGCATTTTCAACCAAAGAATAAAAAGAAAAATGCTTTAAAGCACAGCAACTTTTGAATATTTAACTGTCAGTGTTGTTACTTCCAACCTTTCTTCCACATTTTTCAGAATAGAAGAGCAATGAATAGTATTTGTAATAATTAGTAATGTATACTAAATAATCGGTAGGTGCTAATCTCTCTGACTCTTCAGTGTTTCTTTGGCTTTGTGCATCCTGCTGAGCAGCAACCTACAGTAACAAGAGTCAAACATACTTTAAAAATTCCCATTAATGTCTGTTTTCTGAACAAAATCCATAATCCCATCCTTTGTCTAAATGTTTATTTAAGTCACGTAAATGCTCTTTTGATTTAGTTCTTATGTGCCTCTGGGGTTAGTTGGTGCCTGCGAACATTCGGGAGGTTCTCACAGATTTGCAGGCTGCAAAAGTTAAAGAAGTGAGAACGGAGATACACGACTCAGTCTTTGTGTCTGCCCTGATCGTGTGCCAGTGGTCATCAATAAACTCAGGAACCCACGCCTTATCACCAGGTTGCAGAATAGGAGAGAAATATCTCAGAGACCACTGAAATCCTCTCCATGAGTCCTGCTGCGAGCTGTACGTTTTTATAAAGCACCAGGGCAGGGTGATACTTAGACTCACAGAATCACAGAATGTTGGGGGTTGGAAGGGAGCTCTAGAGATCACCCAGTGCCACCCCCTGCCAGAGCAGGGTCACCCAGGGCAGCCCCACAGGAACGCGTCCAGGCGGGTTGGAAAGTCTCCAGAGCAGGAGACTCCACACCCTCTCTGGGCAGCCTGGGCCAGGGCTCCGGCACCCTCAAGGAGAAATTTCTTCTCATGTTGAGGAGTGCTAACTTAAACCCATTATTCCTTGTTCTATCACTGGGCACCACCGAGAAGAGATTGTCCCCTTCCCCTTGACCCCCACCCCTCAGATATTTCTCTACGTTCATAAGGTCCCCTCTCAGCCGTCTCCTCTCAAGGCTGAACAGCCCCAGCTCTCTCAGTCTCTCTTCACAGCAGAGATGTTCAGTCCCTTGATCCCCCTCGTAGCTCTCCCTTGGACTCTCTCCAGTAGGTCCCTGTCTCTCTGGAACTGGGGAGCCCCAAACTGGACACAGGATTCCAGGTGTGGTCTCCCCAGGGCAGAGCAGAGGGGCAGGAGAACCTCCCCAGCCCTGCTGGACACACTTTTCTTGATGCCCCCCAGGATCCCACTGGCCTCCTGGCCACACGGGTACGTTGCTGTCCCAGGGACACTCACTGCCCACTGGGACTCCAAGGTCTGTCTCCACGCGGCTGCTTCCCAGCAGGACATCCCCTGATCTGTGCTGGTGCCTGGTGTTATTCCTCCCCAAATCCAAGACTCTAATTTACAACTTAGATTGTAAACCCCAAAGCAAGTGTTTTGTGACAAGGCAGGAGAAGAATCTGAGCGCGTGTCTGTTTTCAGATGTCGAGTTTTCATTTTGGACAGGGCCAGTCAGGGTTATATTTTCCTTGTTCACAAAGTATGGCCACAAAGAACCAAAGTGCATGTGTCAAGAACAGTAAAATAGCTTGAACTTCTCAGAAGCCTTTTGTTTTTTAATAAAGGAACTTCACGTGCTTTTAAAATCTTAGATATGGTTGAGACTGGAAATTGCAGTTGCCCCTCCTGTAACCTTTGGTATTCTCCCCAATATTATTCTTTGTCAAATGTTCTCAAATTTATGAGCTCGTTATTTTCCCTGTACTAATACATTTTCCTTATCTCCTAATTAACCACTGCTCCTAGCATACTTATGATGGCACACTCTCATCTGCTCTGGCTTCTCTCCCTTATTTCAATGCAGGTCTCCTGCAGCAATTGACACAGTTGATGCTTTGACACTATTCGAGCTGACATCTGGTGCTTTTGCTCTCTTCCACAAGCCTACCTGGTTCCAGTTCAGCACAGGTGGGATTCCAAATGCGTTAGCTGTTAGCAAATCTTCCTAATTAAATCTGAGAGTGGCTTGAACAGGTAAATAATACCAAAATTTCCTAAATTCCTTCAGTTTTCAAAACTTACATTAGACTTATTCTATAAGATTTCAGCTCTGCATAAAGCAGAAGAGCCCTTTTTCTAGCTTTTAATGTTTAGGCAACGTTTCATGTGTGTTCTTTTTAAGTCTACTTCCATTTCTCCTGTGATCTCTGCCACGTTGAACTAATCTCTCGTGGTTTCAGCCGACAGTAACAAGAGCAGTGCAATAAAAAGGAAAAATAGTTTTTGCCAGTCTCATAAACTTTGGTCTTAAATTTGTCTAACCAGTGCTGATAAATAATGTTATTGTTTGGGTTTATGTATCTCTACCTCATCTTTTATACTTGCTAACAGAACTATTTGAAGTTTTTTCTGCAGTCCTCTGTTCTTTGCTAAAGCTGTGGGGTTTTTAACAGAGTTCATCACACTTTTTTTATGTCATCTGTTGTGCAGGCTTTTGTTCTCTGTGAGGCTATGTGAAATACTGAAGCTGATGCTACAGAGAAATTTAATGACACTGGTGTAAAATGAGAAAGCAGGTAGTGACTAGTGTCTTAGGTGTCTTTCTATGTGACCCATCAGCTGTGTCTGAAATCAAGGCTTTTCCTGGTTTTCCAGCTTAACATTTTTGTTTGAGGGTTTTGAATCTGAAGGGCTGTAGGCAGAGTCTTGCAGAGGTTCCTCCGAATAGACTGTCTGGACAGACGTGGGTCGAACCTTTAGCCTAGAGTGGGTTCTTTGCTGACCAAGAGGGTCAATCTCATGGGGTTTGGTGGTTTGTAGGCTCTCACTATTCTGTGATCGTAGCTGAGGCTGCTTCACGACAGCCAAGACTCCCCAACACGAGACACAGCGCAGTGCAGCAGGTACGGAAATTCACTAGCAATGCAGTCTTTATGTTAAGAAGTCCTTTAGCTATTTTTCCTGCTAGAAAGCTGAAAGTGTAAGATAAAGAAAACACTAATGAAATTCATAGCCTTGGGTGCCTTTCAGCGCATGGTGCCTGAGCTGCTGTAGTCTTTCAGACATTCAGGCCTTGCAGAGAGTTGAAACTGGATTTTTAATGTAATTTATATATAAAGCTACTTAAATATAGGAATAAACCTAAAATATGCTTTTAATGCAGTATTACTCGGTACATATTAAATGTTTTAGTATCGCTAATACCACTTTAGACATTGTGCATTTGGTAATTGCACAATTGCCACGCTGATATTCTCATCTCCTCCCTCATCAGTGGGTTACTAACACCAATGGAAGGAGCTGGACAGCTTATCTTAATGTCAATGTTTGCACAAATGTATTTGTCAGAAGCAAACGGTTTCTCAAGAGTCATTTGAAAAGCCTGACCTGAATAAGTTGTCCATTCTCTTAACATTCTAGGCTGCTGATGTATAAGGTCAGTTTTTTCAAGTGTCCCATTCTTATAAGGAAATGTGCAGGAGGTGGGGTCAGCAAGCACCCTTTGACTGGAAATTCCAGTTGTCTGTATGTCGCAGGTTAGGGCTGGGCCGGCCACTAATGCGGACAGACGCTCTCTAAGCCCCTCTTCCTCCCCCCAAAACAGGAAGAGAAAAGGGAATGAGGCAGAGAGACTTACGGGTGAGAGAAGAAAAAAAAACTAGAACAGCTTTAATGAAAATAATGGTGAAAAGATAAAAGTAAAGAACTATATACAACTATAGATAGTAGCCCGATATCAAACCCGACTCCCTCCCCTGATAGCAATCCCCAGTGGTGCTGCAGAGCAGGAGGCACTGGGGCAGCCCCAGGCTCAGCGACGGCGGGAGCTGGATACAGGGAGCTGGGTTCGGGAAATCAGGATCCGGATCAAAATCAGGAGGTCAGATGGAGTCCTCTCTGGACACCGGCCATTGCAGAAAAGGCAAAACGGAGAAAAGGGCCGAAACTCCCGTGATCACTCAATTTATACTAAATATGATGTATATGGGATGGAATACTCTCGTTGGTCAGCTGTCCTGTCTGTTACCCCCCGGAGGTGCAACCTTTTACTTCCTTGTGACCCCTCTTACTACGCAGCACCCCCAGCGTGGCACACGAGAGCCAGCAGTGGCCTTGGTCGCTATAGGAATAAGTATCAGCCAGAGCCTTTCTGCATCCCAGTCCCAGACAGTGACTGCAAACATCAGGTGTTATCACTGCCAGTAGCACACACTGTCTGTAAAAACATGCTGCTGACTTCAGAACGTGCAGCCTTTTAGAAGACACTAAACTGGAAAGTAAAAATCACTAAACAGGACTGGGTTTTTAGCTAAACCCAGGACACTGTATCTTCTTAACAGCGGACCTGTCAGGGTTGTCCACACCTTTAGAAACGGAAAGACCTCGGGATTTTTCTTTCCTTTCCGGAGGGCTGCAGGCATGACCGAGGAGTGCTTTCAGCAATGACCTCAGCAGATCAGAGGTGATAGTGTGATGTTTATTAATTCACTGTTGTAATGCTTTAGGCAAATATGATGGGTGGAGAAGCAAGAAATCTATTCAGTAATGTCATCCCCTGGAAAAAAAAAATATGATAGGGAGATGCTTTATTATCATTGCTCACAATCATTGCTTGACGGTTTTCAAAATACCAACAATATGTCAAATGCTTTCAGGAGACCTGTAAGAAACAGTTCTTCCCTCAAATAATTTACAGTCATGGCAGGCTGTCATCTGATGGTGTGCGCGTGTATTTTCCATTTTTTATTGCCCTTTTTCACAGAGAGGCAGGAAAGAAAAGCATCAGAACGTTCTCTGTTGTCAAATGAAGAGAAAATAAATGGGAGAGGAAGTCTGCAGTATGGGTAGGCAGTCACTATTTATTTGATTTGTTGAGGGGAAAGTTCAGATAATTATCTAGAATGTTGCAAAGTGTTGTCTGTCAGCCTTGGTACCTAAGGAGAATTTGTTGGTAGACATCCAGAGGGAAGATTGCTTTGAATTCTTGCATTGCCTTTTACAGCGTGCTGTTTCTGTTGGAATGAATGAACAACGGCGTGGCGTGTGCACGTGTGTTGAGCTGTGACCAAGACTTGGAGTGCTTGGTGCTTCTCCACATCTGTGCCTGCACGGAGGGCTGGCCACGGCGGTGTTAATAAGGCACCAGCCCATCTTTTTGGTGATCGCTCCAAGGACAAATGTATTCCTTCCAACACGCTATGACTGATTCTTCTGTCAGGCTTAAATATTGCAGCACAGTCTTCCTGTTGCATATTTTAGACAAAACAGCTCAGACCTCTTAAATAATCTAATCTTGTCCATTTGTTTGCTTCTGCCAGGTTTTAATTTCTTTGTCGCAGACCTCGAGCTGTCTGTGTTCCAAAGCTTTACAGACATTTATTAGAAACTGTAGTAAATGGCTGCATTTCTTTCTGAAGACTGATAGTATGTGTGGTTTAAAACATAGTTGGAGAACTTGGCTTGACTCTTAATTGAAGCTTTACTGATCATGTATCAGGATTCATTTTGCTAAAAATATAAATGAGTTCTCACTGGGTAAATTTCAGCAGTTTCTAATCTTTCCTTCTAATTTCTGTATTGATTTGAATTAATTGTTATTCCAGGGATCACAAGCTCTTCCCTGTGACCATCTAATCACTTTTACTGATGCTCTATCACACTTGCTTTGAATGTTAACGATTCAGGAGATGGGGAGTTTCAACAGTCATTACTGTCTAGGAAGGAAATTGTTTTTCATTGGTTGAAAGTTATTGAACATGCTGTTCTTTCTAAACATAGAAGATCTGGCGTTGCTGGTGGTGGGGCTTTTATTTGTTTTAAGCTTATTTTTTCAATGCCTTGACACAGTCACATTTGACCTGAGTGGTGTTCTGAAGGGTCTGAGGGGCCCTCGTTAGAACCAAGAGCTGACGTGTTTTGGCTTACCTTCGCCTTTTTGTATGACTATATCTCTTTCTGCCATAGAATCTAGTTTTCAGCTGTCAGGCAGGGGGAGTGCAAGAGGCCGGTGGCAAAGTTTTTTCCTACCTTGTACAATGCCCTCCCCATTAGTGCTCTGTTACCTGTATAAATTCAAGTCCCCCAGACAGAGAGTAGCTTTTGTGTTTTGTGCAGACATGACTTACCAGAACACTGTAACTGTTTTCTTAAGTCTGTATCATAACAGAAGTACAGCCTCCCGACAACATATAATCTTATTGCACGCCAGCTCTCCTTGAGACCAGATTTTGTTCCACTAGGAGATGAAATAGTGACTTGCCATTCAGAATTAAACAGCGTGTGGCTGGAAGTAGGGAATGCAGCCATTCAGCCACTTGTGTGGGTTGTGCCTCCGTTTCTGTTTGTAAATTGGAGCAGCATTCCTCTGATACACTGGGTATTATGAGAAATAGTAACAACATGCTGCAAGATCCTTTGACCGGTGGTGATGAGTTGGTCACTTAACTACAATAGCACTCTTAGAGAGCCCATAAGTGAGGTCTTAAATCTTATTTATTTTGTTTTATTTTTCCTGAGCAATGCACTGTGTTGTTTGTGGGTTTTTCATGGGGACTGACAAGCCAAGTTCTGCTTGCTCATATAAAACCAGAGGCTAGCTAAAACCCCACGTTGCCTTCTCTTGATGAAGTAGATGAACAGAAGCGGAAAAAGCGGGAAGAATGGAGTGAGAAAACACTGTTAGATCTGACACTGATGGATGAGAGGCCAGTTTGGGAAGATTAGGGTGAGCAGCACTAGATTTCTTCCAAGGCAGATTTAGGATCGCTGTGTTAAGTACTTCGTTACATTTCAGAATTTCAGCTAATCACCTTTGAATGTTTACTGCAAGTGGAATTTCTCCTGTAGGTCCAAGAGTAATGGGAATAGAGCTTAGGATGTGGGAGGAATTTTTGTATCCCTTCTGTTTCCGGGGTTTGCACAAGCTGCTATTCACAGTGGAATGCAAAGTGCCTGAGTGGTTATGGTTGCAGGGAAAAATTCCAGAATATCTTGACATAATTTTCAAAACCAGTGAATCTGGTGATTCTTCATAGTAAGTTACAGATATCTCCTGGGTAACTCAGATAATCTAGGTAAATTGTAAAGCCATTGCAATTTAAGAGTTTAATTCCTAAGAGTACCAGAGAACAGCTGTTGTATGCATGATTAAAGTAGCTACGGTAATTTTGAAGGTATATCTACTTCCATTTAGTGAATTTCAGTGGGTTTTCCTGAAGCCTTGTGATTAAGTTAACGTAATACTCTGTTTTTAGGACCTGAGATGAGATGATTTATGTGCCAGTATTTCCCAGTGCTGCACTGCCAGCGTGTTTGCTCCTGAGACAGATGACAATGGTTTAAAATGACTGAAAATGTTTCTTCCTTTGCTGTGTGACAGTTCATTAACAAATTATACGCAGAAATATCCTTAGTTATGTACAAATCAGATTCATCAGCAAACATGTGAAACATGCATTAAATCCTATTTACCTGATCTACACAAATAATCCATAAAGGTGATTTATCATTGTCTCTTGCCTTATCTTGCATGATCAAACTATAATCAATAAGAGCGATTATTCTTTCAAATAAGAGATTTCTAGACCGTGGTCATGGTGTAATAGTCAATATGCACATAAAAATCAGTTTGAAAGGCCTTTACTTTTGTGTTCAAGTATCCTTGAGACATAGCTACTGAAGTGGAATCCACAAAGCAAGCTGGATTATGACAATTCTAAATCAAAGAAATCAGAGGGAAAAAATGGATGTGCTCATCTAGAGTTTATTTCTTTTTTTCACCTGTATGATGCCGGAAACATGGCTAGTCTGCATTTTTCACAACTGTGCAAGCAAAACATGACTTTCAGCACTTCTTCGCTGAGGACCTCTTGTCCCACAGTGCTTTAGCTCTTGCTTTGCAGTGGCTCAAGAGCAAAAAGGGAACTTGAAGAGAAAGACCAAGCTGATCCTCTGGATCTGAACGTTGCCTTTGTCCTCTCTTGCAGTGATTTGTTCGTGTTACACCCCCAGCTTGCAGTTTGCCATCCGTGGTGGTAACTACGAAGTTGTTACAGTTCCTGTGACTTTAAAATTTGTCTCCCTTTGGTTTAAATAATAATAAAAAAGTTAAACTTCCTAATTTAACATGTTCTGACTTCATAGTCAGGACACATAAAGAAAAAAACATGTTTTTCCTGGTGCTGTTGTTTCAGTCTGTCTGCAGACTCAAGTTCATACTGCCCTATGCGTGTACCCTATGCATGTATCCTGCTTTTATTAGCTGGAAGAAGTCTCTCTTTTGGATTCCAGCTGATCCCTGATTCTTTATACGTAAAGTTGAGGAGAAACTCTGCAAAAGCAACAGTTAAAAACAGATTCCCACCTTCTCAACTCGAGCCATAAAAGCATTAGCTGTGGCTCAGCTTTGGATTAAAGGCTTGCAGTGTAGAATCGTAGAATGTTCAGGGTTGGAAGGGACCTCTAGAGATCATCTAGTCCAACCATCATCTAGTCTAATCATCTAGTATAGGTAAGGGAGGTGGACAAATCTGTAAATTCTCAAAGATAAGAGATACATGAGCCACCGGGGAGAAGAGCAATTCTTATGCTCTTAAATACATTCTTAGCCCAGCTTGGTGCGTTTTAATAAAACAAGGTAAATTAGGGTCCCAGTGTGCCTGGAGTCTCTGCTTTTCCCAACTCTTATGTTTGACAGGTGTGATGATGTTATGACATAGTCTGTTTAGGTCTCGTTTTGACTCCTCAGGTGGGAGGTGAGCACACTGTGGGAGGGGGAGAGCAGTTCTAGTGTTCCCTACCTTTCTGACGCTCCATAGTACACTGCTGGCAAACTGCTGTTATATTAATCCTTCCATTGCAGAGAGTAAATTAAGATTAGAATTGGGTCTATACAGGAGCAAATTAATTTCATTCTGTCTGTGTCTGGTGGTAGAGGCATTGCAGTGTGAGTGTATGTGCATTCAAAGCCATCAAAAAGTCCCAATTTTTGTGGACTTCTCTTTACATGTTATTTGGTACCACTATATATTTGATCTAGTTAAAGCTATTGTTGGGCTCAACACAGTTAACGATGTCCCTGCTCAGTGCAGGGGAGGTTGGACTAGATGACCTTTAAAGGTCCCTTCCAGCCTAACACATTCTATGATTATAACCTTAAAATGGAGATTTCCCTCTGAAATGAGAAATACAAACTTTTTTGAGGTGAGAAAGTTGCAGTTTTCTGCAGATGAGAGGCTTAACACGTAGCAGTGTGTCTGGCCTTCCACTCTTCTGAAGTCTCAAAATTATGCAGTCATGATTAACGGGTGATTCTAGGTTATTAACAAATGAACTGTTGCATTAAGTTACTAATCAGGCAAATAATATATTTAGTTTTCTTTTCAGAATGTTATTATAGTTCCCCGTAACAGCATCTAGTGAATGTTTCATCTCATTGGAACTGACAGCCCTTTTTTCCTCTTTACATATATGAATTAATTTAAAATCTGCTTTTATTCTAACTGCTTATTTCTTCTTATCTTGCTCTCTGTTGCCTCATCAGAATGTGGTTACTAAATCTTTTATTTTTCCACTGATTTTATGTCACTGATTTTGTGACAATGAGTGTATGTTCCACTAGTAGGAACACACCGAATGGAGTTAACATGGTAGGGAAAAAAGAAAAGTTTGAGATTCCCTCTCTCCTGCTTTTCACCTGCCATGATTTCTCTCTCTGAGGAGAGATAAACATCTTATTTTCACAGTTCCAGAGGATCTGGTAAAATTCCTCCACAACAGACAACTTAGCCAACGTTTTGTTTGGGAAGCAGGTCAACAGCTACTTAGCTAAACAACTGCAGGTAATTGTGAAAACTTATACTGTCCAGTAATTTCTAGGTGAAAATAAAACCACTATATTAAATAAAACACTGCTCTGTGTTGGATGTGGTGATAAGTATCTGTCGCAACTGCTTCCCACCAGATGGGCTGTAAGTAGGTTGGAGCGCTGGCAGCTGATATTTAGGACGTGTAATCTGAAGAAAACAGGAAGGTAGAAAGCAAAGGGCAAACTGTGAAGTAGAGTGGAAATGGAAAGAAATAGAGCAGCGAAAATAGGAACCTTGTTACGGTGTTCCTGCAAGGTAATAACTGCAATTCCTCTATCACCTTCCTGTAGCGGGGGGGGGGGGGGGGGGGTGGGGGGGGGGGGATACTTGAGCCACAATACACAGGTGACAGGAATATTTTGGCTGAAGAGCCAGGGTGGTCCCACCACAAAGGGCAGCAGGGTTGAAGTGCGATAGATTCTCAGACGAGGCACAGCGGCGCTGCAGAAGCCAGGCAAAGTCCACGTCGGGAGCAACAGCTGCATTAAACAAGCTGCTTTCTGCAAGGGTAATACGAATTCCACGTTATTAGTGTTTCATATCCCAGTGACATGGTGTGTGTGTCTTAAGGGGTTTGCTGTCTAGTGCGCCGCTCTCATTCTTTCTTTGTTTTTATTAATTCTTTTGACAAAATATGCTATAACAGATTCTGTCATCCTCTGTACTAAATCCTTTGGAGCTGGTAAAAGAAGGGAACGTGTTTGTCAGTGGTTCATGGATACGACCGATTTCTTCGGATTCCCCAGGGAGTAAAGGGAGACAAGATTCACTTTTAGCATCTGTGTGTTATTGCTGGCATCTGGCAGTCCACGTGCCCGTTGCTGGTAATAAACTAGACACAAACATTCTGCTTCGTTTGTAGGCTGCTTTCCCTGGTTAGCTTCAAGCTTACTTTTCTTCCAGATGCCACCGAATTTAATAGCAGTGATTTGACCTAAATGGGCTGGTGATTGCTACCTGCCAGAGAAACCGCTGGAAGAAATGCAAATATTTCATTTTCATTTTAATACATGTTCATCTTTGTCCCCAGAAAAGATGTTAGTGAACGCTGTGGTTGACTTATTACAGAGCTGCGTGGTCACAACTGGGGACTCTGTCAGTCCTCAGCTGTTTACGGTAGCTGTACCACGTCAAAAGTGCTGGATACCGTTTGTTCCAGAGGCTTTTACCCTCCTCAGGTGTAAATGTTCGTTAGAAGTGTTTTCATGAGTATTTCTCTAGCTCTTAAACAGTTATTTGAAATTAAGTTGTTGTGGGATTTTTTTTTTTTTTTTTCTTTTCCATGCTCTTTTCATCCGTTTCCTTCATCTGTACTTGAGACAGACAGCAGGCTAGTGTGACATATCCAGAAATTTGACTCATGGATTTCTTACTGCCTAGAAAAACAGGTAGATCCAGCCAGGCCCTGTCTTCTTACTAAATCAATTACTATTCATTATTAGCAAGCAAGTCTTGCACCAGTTGTATAGCGAGTATTGCAGGTGCTCCATCTTTCAAGAATCTGAAAAAATTAACATGTGCGGGGCTTATTTTGTTTGTAAAATCAGATACAAAAGAATTGGAGGATAACGCCTCCAAACTCATATGCACAGATGGAAAAGCTTTCTAAGTAATCCAACATATTTTGTATGGCTTGTCCCCAGCGAAGAGTGATGTTTCGGTGTGTTAATTCCTGGCCGCACGTGCTCGCTGCCTTCCACCTCCCCTGCGCTGGCTGCTTCTGGGGGAGTCTGGGAGCATGACTCAGGTGGCGCTGTCTGCTTTCCTAAAATTTGCGAACCCTGTGTTAAAAATGTCAAAAAATTATGAGCTTGTAAAATGATGTGTGCTTTGGTGCTTCTTCATGTCATTACACTTTGGTCAGAGGTAATTTAATTCGTATTTTAGTCCTATCCTTCAGGTTTAAGGCACTGCTGATGCTATTGAATGATGCGTCACCAGACTTTTTTAGGACAGTGGTTTCTAACGTCTGATACAAGTAAATTCAGCAGGCCAGGTCTTTGTTACACCTTGCTTTCTTGAATTGTCAGTGCCTTACCTTACAGCATGAAGAAAGCCTTTTGTCTTCTACCGCCAAGCAAATTGCGAGTAATAACTGAGCATTCAAAAAAAGAGTCAATCAGACATGACTATATTGCTAGGAAGTATATAAATTATAACTCTGCAGGGGATATAGGTATAGCTGGGAGAGTAAGGGGAGCTGCAGAGAGAAAGAGAAGACAGATAAGACGGGTTTTTCCTCTGTGTGAAAATTGACCTTTTTTCCCCCCCACATGAATCTGCATGCAAGATCTCTGATTATGTATTGATTATTTTCCATAAAGAGATATTAAACCTATGTGCCGTTGTTTTACCAATTGCTAAGTAGCTGTATAACAATTTTCAGCAAAAGACGCTTTTATCATCAGTGCGTATTTTTTTTTTTGTGATGTTGTTTTGGTTTGGCCTGGCCAGATTTTGGCGGCGGGGGGGGAGATGCAGGGTGGCTTCTGCAAGAAGCTGCTAGAAGCTCCCCAAGTTTGATAGAGCCAATGCCAGCCGGCTACAAAGAGGGACCCGCCGCTGGCCAAGGCTGAGCCTGTCGGTAAAGTGACAGCAGAGGAATGCCTCTCAATGTAGTCAACAATGGATTCCATTTTCTTGAAATGAGCCTCGTGCACCTTTTTATATTTTGGTGTAGTAGCTTTCACTGCCATTTTCCCAGACCGAGATGCACGGCCTGGATATAAAGGGATCTTTCCTCCTGCACAACGAGCATCACCTTCATCTCCACTACTTTTAGTGAAAGTCTTCTCTGGCTGTTCTTTCTGACCAGTAAGCGTTGGGGAAACGCGTGACTCGATGTGCAGAGCTCGCCCGGCCATAACAAGCCATATACAGGTGTATATGGATGAAGTTAGAAAAAAAAAAGAGGTGATACATTTTGCATGATGTTTGTCAATGCCATTTACATCTGTCGCGGGTTAGGGCTGAGCTGGCCACTAACGCGGACAGACGCTCTCTAAGCCCCTCTTACCCCCCCAAACAGGAAGAGAAAAGGGAATGAGGCAGAGAGACTTACGGGTGAAAGAAGAAAAAAACTAGAACAGCTTTAATGAAAATAATGGAAATAATGGTAAAAAGATAAAAGTAAAGAATTATATACAACTATAGATGGTAACCTGATATCAAACCCAACCCCCTTCCCTGATATCCATCCCCACTGGTGCTGCAGAGCAGGAGGCACTGGGGCAGCCCCAGGCTCAGCGGCAGCGGGAGCTGGATACAGGGAGCTGGGTTCGGGAAATCAGGATCCGGATCAAAATCAGGAGGTCAGATGGAGTCCTCTCTGGACACCGGCCATTGCAGAAAAGGCAAAACGGAGAAAAGGGCCGAAACTCCCGTGATCACTCAATTTATACTAAATATGACATATATGGGATGGAATACTCTCGTTGGTCACCTGTCCTGTCTGTTACCCCCAGGAGGTGCAACCTTTTACTCCTTGTGACCCCTCTCACTCCCCGGCCCCCCAGAGTGGCACACAGGAGCCAGCAGTGGCCTTGGGTGCTATAGGAATAAGTATCAGCCAGAGCCTTTCTGCATCCCAGTCCCAAGCAGTGACTGCAAACATCAGGTGTTATCACTGCCAGTAGCACACACTGTCTGCAAAACACGCTGCTGACTTCAGAACGTGCAGCCTTTTAGAAGACACTAAACTGGAGAATAAAAGTCACTAAACAGGACTGGGTTTTTAGCTAAACCCAGGACAACATCTCAGTACAGGAGGTTTCTCTTTGGTTGTGCTTAGTGGAAAAGAGTAGATGTGGCAGTTCTCCCCTGTGGTACTCGTGACATTTCTTTGTTCCTTTTGTTTTATGGGGGGACTATTGCCTGGTGAGATCAAATATGTCAGAAGGAAATATTTTTTTTAATAAAAAATGTATTAAAGTCTTACCCATTTTCTATGTTACAGTTGCAGGTAGGGGCTGTGTTTAACACAGGGATGCACTTGTAAGTGGGGTATTTATAAAAATGTACAGCTCAGAGCAACTTTAAGAAACAGTAAAAGAGACTGTGATGGACTCAATGGAGCACGTCCAACATTTTTAACTACAGAACATAAACTAAAAAGCTTACTGTGAAACACACAAGTGTTCTGAGCTTTCTGTTTTCCCTATTATTAGTGGAAAATACTTTAAATTATTACAGTTTTTCTTACACGGCCTTACAAAATTTCAGTAGTTGCTCCTGCTGACGTGTGTGCTCTGCCCAAGTTTCTGCAGCGCTGCTAAATGCTGTGTCACTAATGATCTCCGTTTGTGATGACTGATCCTAGATCTGAGAAATAAAAGAGAATGATTATAGGATATTGGGGTTTAGGGAAGTAATGAGGGCCAAGGGATGAGCCATGTGACACCTGGTTATCAACACTATGTACAGAAGTGATAGACTTCAAAAATAACAAGCAACTCAATATATGTTTCCCATTCTTCTCAGAATTGTAATAGTTTTATGTGCAGTTATAGGAAGAAAATAGTTATTAGTGCTAAGATAAGTATGATCTGTTCAAAACATTGCATGAAGGAAATATATACCTTCTCCATTCAAAAAATGTAGCTTTTCAGGAAAACTGCGATTGTGCTTGAATAGCCCACTGAATATCTGATTGCTTGTGGCAATTAAACCAAGACAGAAAGTCTCCTCTCTCCCCAAATTATCAGCTTGATGAAGGAATTACAATTTTGTGCTTTAATTCAGGATTTTAGACCAAAAAATATTCTTCAGACTCTGTATCTAGTAGTGTGTGAAAGAATTAAATGAGCTCATTTTCTGTTGGAGATGCATAACAGAGGGTGGTAGAACTAGAAAAAAAATGACTTTGTGAAGGAGTGCACAAGAACAGTCTTTAGAGAAAGTCGATTTCATTTCTCTCAGTACTCCAAAAGTTGTGGGATTCAGGCAAATTCCCACCTCTGTTTCTCTAATAAAGTTAACAGCTACTATTTCTACTCTGATTTCTTTGCAAAAATGATCTACTTTATGATGCATAGCACAGTAGGAGTTTTCTATTAGTTAGGACCTTTAAGTAGGAATTTTAGTAATGGCCTGTATGCTCCTGTGTTACTGAAGCAAAATGTAACCTAAAAATTGAAATTAAGAGCTGTAAAGGAAGTTGTAAAACGAGGCTCACACTGAAACTTCACTGAAGATTTCTGAACAGGGACTCTAAAAGGCTTGAGAAGAGTTTGTGATATTTCATTTCAGCCTCAAACTTTTCACAGGGATTTTTCTAATGGCTTTGCAATGGCTCTGGAGAGCCACCACCTTCTATTCAGCTGGTAACCCACTGGAGGGGCCAAGGGCACAGCTGAACCCGTAACCTAGGTCAGTCCGCCCGGAAAGCAGGGGCTGCTTGGCAACCCACGCTTCCCCTGTCCTTGTTTACCACGGTAATGCATATTCAACATTCGGTGTTTGCTGAAACAGAAGGTGTAGTTTCAACTTTTATTTTTAAACATATCATAATGAAGGGGATGTTTCAGCTCTAGGCTGGACATCTGTGCTTAGTCCTTCATCTCAGCCCCAGAGCTGACATCTGCACATTGTTCCTTCGTCTTCACCAAAGGCACTTCCTTTATCCTTGCAGAGGTGGGATTTAGAACAGAAGGCAGAGAGAGGACTTCTTCCACCTTTTCCAGTGAGGTGCTGTCTTCTCATTTTATTACTCTTATTCCCCATCTGTCCATATATAACAGCTAAGATGTACCTTCCGCTGGCAGTCTTTATTTGACTCACTTTGGGGTTTAATCCGAAAGTTGCAACAAACCTGTTAACGGCGCAGAGACCTCTTATTGATCTGTGCTTTCTGTCTTGTTGCAACTGATGAATGCAGAGTGAAGGGGATTCATTCCTTGGATTTGGGGATTCTGCATGCAAATTGACTGGAGGAAAAGAGAAAAAATTATTATGTAACAGTTAATTTAAGGACACCTTAGCTTATAAGGTCCATGCTTGGTTTTTTTCACTTTTCTTTTGGCCAGATATTCCTTGGTTGGGTTATGTGGCCTGATATGTTCTGCTTGTATCTAGTTTCCATTCTACTTTAACCTAAAGCAACGTGATCGTGACTGTATCACAAAATCCGATATTGAGAGGCAAGGAGGAATGGGTCTTATTCTTCCTGTGTTGGTCGTTCCTTCTGCCATTTCACACTCTCGGGTGTATTACTGTTATTTTTCCAAGGATACCACTAAGGTTTCACAGAGGGGGAAGGAGTTTACATTGCCTCCCAATGTAGGGAAAAGGCCTGCTGAAAACACTTTCACAAACGTTGGCGCACTGGCTGTTACATTGCTACTTCCACACCAACTGACTTCTATGTCAAATATTAGTAAATATATGGATAGTTTCTGTTTTGGTTTGGCCTGGCTGGATTTTGGCGGCGGGGGAGAGCTGCAGGGTGGCTTCTGCAAGGAGCTGCTAGAAGCTCCCCAGGTTTGATAGAGCCAATGCCAGCCGGCTCCAAAGAGGGACCCGCCGCTGGCCAAGGCTGAGCCTGTCAGTAAGGTGATAGCAGAGGAACGCCTCTGTGAAAAACATATTTAAGAACGGGAAAAAGAACTGCGCCACAACAGCTGGCACAGAGATGGAGGAGTGAGAATCTGTGCAGCCACCAAGGTCAGTGAAGAAAGAGGGGGGGAAGATGAGCTCCAGGCGCCAGAGCAGAGAGAGTCCCTCGGGTCTGTGAAGACCATGGTGAAGCGGGTTGTCCCCCTGCAGCCCATGGGCGAGGTGCAGATGTCCACCGTGAGGATCACCGCGTAGATGTCCACCGTGTAGAGGACTCCACACCATGTGGGTGGATGCCTGAAGGGGGCTGTAGCCCGTGGGAAGCCGCATCAGAGCAAGTTGCTGCCGGAACCTGTAGCCTGTGGAAGAGAGGAATGCCCACGCTGGAGCAGGTTGGCTGGTGGGACTTTTGGGACGCTGTGGGTGGCTCACGCTGGAGCAGTTTCCCCCGAAGGACTGCGCCTCAGACTCACGAGGGGTGGGCTGCCCCTCGTGAGGTGTCTCCAGTTGGGCAGTTTGTGATGAATTGCCCTTTGTGGGACGACTCACGCGGAGAAGAGAGCGTGAAGCTTGTCTCCCGTGAGAGGGACCCCACAATGGCCCTGGGGAAGAGTGAAGAGTCCTCCCCCGGAGTGAAGAAGCAGCGGTGGAACCAACGTCGGATGAACTGACCGTAACCCCCACTCCCTGTCCCCCTGCGCCGCTTGGGGGGAGGAGGTGGAGAAACCGGGATTGATGTTAAGCCCGGGAAGAAGGGAGGGATGGGGGGAAGGTGTTCTGTTTAAGATCTGTTTGCTCTTTCTCACTTCTCACTACTCCTCTCTAATTAGTTCTTTTAATAAATGTACCTAATTTCCCTAAAATTGAGTCTGTTTTGCCCAGGACGGTAAATGAGAGTGATCTCCCTGTCCTTATCTCAAGTCCTGAGCCCTTGGAAATATTTTCTCCCCCTGTCTGGCAGTGAAGGGGGAATGAGAGAGCAGCTGTGTGGGTGCCTGGCGACCGGCCAGAGTCAAACCACGACAGTTTCTTGCAACTCCATTAAGACACCCAGAGAGAGGAGTGAGTTAAGTGCTTGGTAGTTTTGGGAACAATTTTTAGCATCTTTACAAGTGCATTTAGGCTCAGTATTTGCAGAGAATCAGGATGCTCTCGGAGGCTGTAGAAGAGATGTACAACCGAACAAGAGATGGCAGATGTTCTGGTTACAAATCATAAGACGGTCCTTATGGAGACTTTAAATAGTCATGAAGGTTGGCTGGATGCAGACGTATTAGAAGTCTGACATATTACAGTGACTCTGGTGGGAGCTGGAGGCACGGATTAAAGGTAGCAGCTGGCCCTCAGGGCAAAATTCTCAACTTGAACTCTTCTCTGCAGGACAAATCCCAAGCATGTCATGCCCCTGTTCCATGCACAGGACTTGCATTAATCTCAGAGTCCCTGTTTTGTTTCCGTATTTGTTTTGGGTGAGATTTTTGGTTGGAGTTTGGGGGTGGTTTTTTTTTGGTTTGTTTTTAAGAAAAGTCTCACTCCCGGAACCACTGACAGGCATATTGGTATGTAATGGTGCCAAATGCTGAAATTGCTAACACCAGACGTTGAGTTCTGACATCCATGCTAGGGGAAAGGTGCAGGAGACACTAAATCTCCAAACTCTGTGAAGTTACTCCACAGACAGTATAATGTCACCCAGTGCAGAATCTCTCTCCACATGTTAGAAAGAAATACGTGATGAGGCATTCATCTTCTACGTTAACCTCGCAGGAACTAGCCAGCATGACTGCAGAAGCAACATTGCAGGAACAGTGTGTCTCCTGCTAAGCCAAGCTTCCTTGCTGTTTCTTTTGAAGACGCAGCAATAGCCTTCCTAGTGCACTGTATACAGCTTAATTTATGGATTTGGAGAAAAGCCTTTACGAAAGTTCCGCTTCACAGACTTCTGCTTAAGCTGAAAGCTGCAGCTAGCCAAGGGAGGACGTAAGAGTGGATACAGAGGATAAAGATTGGCTAAAAAAAATAAAAAATAAAAAGAAATAAAAGGAACAAGCAATTGCTTGTCAGAAAAGCTCTTCTAAATTGGAGAAAAGTATTAAGCAGGGTTCCCGAAGGGGTAGTCCTTGAACATAGATGGTGTCTAATCTATATACATGACTGACGGGGAGAGTGAACTAGTTAGTTGCTGATGAAACTAAATTTGGAGCAGCAGAGCCTGTGGAAAAAACAATAAGGGAGACTTGAAAGGATTCCAGAATGAAGTATGAACCCTGGTGTATTAAATGAGCTTTAATACAGACAGACGTACACCGTGATAGAGCAAACAGGAAAAGTGCTCAAAACAGAAAAAGTTCGTTTAAACTGTAAAAGAATAGAACTCAAGGGCTATAGCTTCTGAGGCCTAAGTGGAAAGATGCAAAGAGCAAATGGAAAGCGTGTCTTTACTTCTACGGAAACAACAGAACTAATCGATTAGTTCAGTTAAAACACCCAGTTAATCCAAATCAGCTTTATAGGCACTAATCGAACTCACAATTGAACTAATTGATTCACTTAAGTAGCACCAGATTTTTTTTCCTGTACTTATGTACCTGATTATTTGGCCCGCAGAGGATTGTTCCTGCTCCTTTTTCTGAAACTATTTCAAAGTATTGGAGAACTGGATTGTGAGGCAATTCTAGCCACAGATTTTCATCTTAGTAAGAACAATTGGGGGAATCCTATAGTAAAAACTGCTTCGTAATCCATTTCCCCATCTTTAAGCATCCAGCTACATGGAGAAAAGTGAATTTTTTGACTACAAGATTCAAAGTAGAAGAACGTTTTTTTAAAATTATTTTATTTTTTTCCTCCAGGTCCTTGTCTTTCAGCCAAGTTAATTTTATGTCCATACTTTCTGGCATTGTGCTGGTATACACCCACAGTGCTCTGGAAAAAAATGTGTCATGGTACTGGTGGTGGGGTCCCCTTTTTTTTTCACCTCATTATCTTCAACCTGCATCTAGAGAGGAAGTAGAATGTCTCTGTTACACTAATGCACTGTACCTCCATTTCCCTGTCTATGGGTATAGTGTAAATATTACCAAGTGCTGCCCACACAGTTGTAGACCATGTGTCCAGAAAACTAGAAGGTGGATTATCTAAGCAGGCCTATTTGTACCGGAGTTGCTGGAGGTATGGGAGATACGAGTCTGGTGTGTCCAGCCTCTACTCCCGTACCAGAGATACCAGCTCTACCCTCAGCTGTGCTCATGTGTGTGATTCGCATGCAGCCTCATCCCCTCCTCTTGTGTAGACGTGTGGGAACTGTTCACGGGATCACGGAATCATTAAGGTTGGAAAAGACATCTTAGATCACCTAGTCCAACTGTCAACCCAGTACTACCATGACTACTGAACTATGTCTTGAAGTACCATGTCTACACGTGTTTTGAAGACCTCCAGGGATGAGGACTCCACCACTTCCCTGGGCAGCCTGCTCCAATACTTCACTTCTTCAGTAAATTTTTCCTAATGTCCAATCTAAACCTGCTCTGGTGCAACTTGAGCCCATTTCCTCTCATCCTATTGCTAGTAACTTGGGAGAAGTGACCAACACTCACCTGCTACAACCTCCTGTCAGGGAGTTGTACAGAGCAATGAGGTCTCTCCACAGCCTCCTCTTCTCCAGACTAAACAAGTCCAGTTCACTCAGCTGTTCCTTGTTCTCCAGACCCTTCTCCGGCCTCCTTGCTCTTCTCTGGACCTGCTCCAGCACCTCCATGTCAGTCTTATGCTGCGGTGCCCAAAACTGAACCCAGTAGTCAAGCTGTGGCCTCACCAGTGCCAAGTAGAGAGGCATGATCATTTCCCTCCTCCGGCTAGACACAATGTTTGGCACAGGCCGCGATGCTCTGGGCCTTCTTGGTCACCTGGGCACATTGTTCAGACCCTTCTAGGGGACAACAGCCAGGTATTGGGGCAGTGTGTATCACCTGAAAAGCTCTTACCCATCTCCTCTGATGAAAAAACAGGGCTAATATAAGCATCCTGCTACCTGAATCTGATCAACAGAATGTATTTCGGTCTTGCTTTGTTGCCAAGATGAAAGAATCCATAAATCCAAAGTGCTTGTCCCTTTCCTTGCAGCTGACATCTGTGAGCTACATGCCTCGTTTTGCACCATTTCATTTTTACACAACAATCCACATGTACAAATGTAGCCCTTTTTTTTTTTTTTTTTTAACGTGCTCCTCTTATAACCTTGCACAGAACTGTAGCACTACAGTGCTGCTGGCCAGGTGAGACTCCAAAGAAATCAGTGCAGTGAAGCAAATCATTTTATTGCTGTTGGTAGCGTAGTTATATTTTATTGTCCTGTCTGCCTTGGCTGTCACCTTGGACGGCTTTTCTGTCTCTGGCTGCTGTGGGTTAATAATCATGGCTACTGCAGACACATGGTTGTGTATATATTAATGTAGTCAGGTTGGAGAGGGAAAAACAAATCAATAGCAGCTTCAGATAATTTTATTTTTGGTTTTGAAACAGACTGGTAAGAGATTTTGATAATGATTTAAATTGCATCTTGGAATTGCTTTTAATTATGATTAAGACAACTGCTAAATTTAACAAGATACAATTAAATATCAGTTTATTAAGTTTGGATTTGTTGCTGATTAGCGGTTACGCATGATGTGCGCTTTTAATATTCCTTAATCCTGAATTAATGGTTTGGATAATCAATTGGTATTTAAGGTATTAATAATTTTTATCTCAAAATGCAAATAAAAGCATGCAGTGCTGAGCTGTGTATTATATCTGCCCCATCTGTTACAGACCTGAGCCCTAGTACTGGGCCACTTAAAGCAGCTCTGCAACAGTTGTAGAGGAAAACCTCAGAAACACGCTGAAATGCAGTTTAAAGCTGCCGTACAGCTTGGTAATGCACGTGTTTTAGAGAGAGCAGTGGTCACTCAGAAAAAGTGACTTTAGCTTCTGTTCTACCTTGGGGTCTATGCTGAGCATAACTCAGCTCGGCCTGAGATCTGGTACCTACATTGCTGCCATTTAATACCGCATTTAAAAACATTTATCATCCAAACTGCTGTCATTAAGAATGCATGTGGTGCCTTCAGGAAAGCCTGTTTTACTTTAGTAGCCAGAAGACTTAGCAAACGTCTGCTTTGTTTTCTCTATTCTTGGAATTTTCTTTTTTTTTTTTTTTAATGGAATGTTTTGGAATGTTATTGCTTGGAGAACACAAGCTAATGTTTTCAATAATTAGTGTTTAACATACCGCTTCTTCACAAAGCTGTTTTTAGCCGTGTCGCTTTCATAGCGGTTCAGAGCTTTTTGGAAATATACATTGTCTATGCACAGGGTGTGCAGGGAGCATTTGGTGTGATGAGGCACTGAATTCTGAACACTGGTGCATTTTAACTTTTCAGGACTTTTTAGAGAGAGATACTTCAATCTGAAGGCCAGTGCCTATAGAGCTTTTGTTTGGATTAACCAGGTGTTTCAGCTGAACAAAGAATGATATTGTGCCTTGTGTTTGTACCAGAACGTGGCCAGCAATATGCATTTCTATTGTCACCGAAGTAAGGAATAAACCCCTTAACACCACTGTAATATGAAAAGGCAGGCATTCTTTGTTACGGCACCAGATGCACAGGGGATTATTCCCCCTATTGTGCATGCCCTATAGCACCTAAAGCTGGAGCACAGGAGGCTTCACAAAAACATTAGAAAAAGCTTTTTCCCTGTGCAGGTGACAGAGCCCTGGCCCAGGCTGCCCAGGGAGGGTGTGGAGTCTCCTGCTCTGGAGACTTTCAAACCCGCCTGGACGTGTTCCTGTGTGATCTGCTGTAGGTGATCCTGCTCTGGCAGGAGGCTGGACTGGATGATCTCTAGAGCTCCCTTCAAACCCCCAACATCCTGTGATTGTATGGAAATCATTATCATAAGCTCCATCCTCGTTGTGCACACTCATTAGTCTTTCCAAGGGTCTTTGATGGTCTCCTGTGGCCCCTGGTGGTCTTGCCATGGTTGTCCTTTTGGCAAACTCTTGGGTTCCTTTACCATATCTGGGTATCTTCGGGCTCGCAGCCTGCAGGGCTTGGTCAGCTGGTCCACAAAGACTTACTTGGTTAACGTATATAATTGCAGTTCACTGGTTTTAGCTCCCTCACCTTAACGTTCTCTGTTCTTGTGATTATATTGTTCTTATAATGCGCCAATAATCCTATTGATTCTGTATCACTATAAAGACAGTCATTTGCAGAGCAACACAGATCTACAAAGCAACAAATTTAAAGGTTATTATCTCTGCTGAAACACCCTGCATGTTTGGCTTTTCAGTATCTTCCTCTGCTCTCTTCCTTACCATGAAAAGCATCCTATCCACACAGTCCATCTAACCCAACTGTCCCAGTAATCAGAAAAAAAAAACAGAAACCAGAACACTTGAGCTCTTCTCACAGGAGTCTGTTGAATGGCTAGACCCTGAATTTAAAGCACCTCATCAAACTGCTGTGTTACTTAAATGCCCTTTAGGAACTCTGACCCAGCAGAAGCCTTGAGTACACGTACTTCAGGTATCAGCTTTGGGATACAAAGCAGAGCAGGAGCAGAGGGAGCCTCCAGAGCTGTCTCCAAGATCTGCTGCAATCACGATCAAAAGTGCCTGTGCCCTGTGGCTCCAGCCGTCTTCCTAGGATTTTTTCCTTGTTGCTTTTAACTTCTCGTTATTAAAGTCTCCCAGAAACTTATTTTTAGCTGTAGTAGAACTAAGGCATGAAAGTATTCAAGCATCCAGATTTAACCCTCTGAGTAATGAAATAGTAAAAGCAAGAGGAAAAGAAGCTGATAAATACGTTACTATTTTGATCATCAGAAGTCAGATATCAGACTGCATTCTTGACTAATTCTGCTCTAAGTAACAAAGGGGACTCGCTTCAGTTTACAAGTTCCTGAAAGCCTATCTATTTCATTTTTCCTTGGCACTATCAGTTGTCCTAATGAAAGGCATAAAACTCCCTATAAACATGGTCTCATTTCCATTCTTAAGTCATTAATAACAGAAGTCAGCTCTGCAGTCTTTGTTGTAGAGACACGATCTAAACTAATTCAGGTTCTGGGGCTTTGTGCATTTTCACTTCGGTTTCAGGGAATCCTGAAAGTGGGAGAATTATTGTAACTCTTGGATTTATGGAACATATTAGGAAAACTTCCATGATGTTTAGATGTATTTTTCTGATACTGACGTGTACGTGACCTTTAAATGTTGAAAAATAACTTTGTGAAGGGTGTAGATTTTTTTTTTCAGTGCATTTTGTTGTTATACTTCAAGATTGTGACTCATTCTATTTACGCAGAAGTAAGACTTTAAGCTTGCTGCCCTGATAAAGTTTCCACCCTCGTTCAGAGCTCTGCCTAGCCAAAAAGGGCAGCAGCAAGTTCTGAGAAAGTTGGCTTTACATCTGAAGTCCCTTTGCAACAGCTAAAAGTGACTCCTCCTCGAATGCTTTGCCCCATCTTTGTACCTTTTTGCCCTGCTCTAGATGAAACAAGTGTATTGGGAAAAGGATGGCAACCAGCATCGGGAGTCCGTTCAGAGAAACCAGGTGCTGCTTCTCACCACTCAAGCTTGTTTAAGTTAATATACCTGAATTATTTTCAGGCTCATTTAGTGCAAGCGAGCCGTGTCTCAGTGTTGTGTTCTGGTTTCACGGAGCGGTTACACGAGTTGTCCGTGCAGAGCTGTCCCCTGAACTGATGCAAATGATGAACTGCGTTGCCCCCTGCGTTACTAGATGTAGCATCACAGAATGTTGGGTTTGGAAGGGACCTCTAGAGATCACCCAGTGCCACCCCCTGCCAGAGCAGGGTCACCCAGGGCAGCCCCACAGGAACGCGTCCAGGCGGGTTTGAAAGTCTCCAGAGCAGGAGACTCCACACCCTCTCTAAGCAGCCTGGGCCAGGGCTCTGGCACCCTCACGGGGAAGCTTTACCACCTCCTGTTGAGGTGGAACCTCCTATGTTCCAGCTTACACCCATTATTTCTTGTTCTATTGCTGGGCACCACTGAGAAGAGACTGTCCCCTTCCCCTTGACCCCCACCCCTCAGATATTTCTGTATGTTAATAAGGTCCCCTCTCAGCCGTCTCCTCTCAAGGCTGAACAGCCCCAGGTCTCTCAGTCTCTCTTCAGAGCAGAGATGTCCAAGTCCCTTGATGTCATTTTGCCCCCACTTGGTTTTGGATCCATGACCATTGCTAGCCCAGATAGCTCAACTGTAAAGCAGCAGTTAATGAAACACTGAGATTTTAATGGAGAGGCAGGAGCCTGGGGAAAGCAGAGTTCGGCAGAAGTATCAGAACAGCAGCAACAAGCATTGCGACTGGGCCTTCCGAGGCCAGTGCACAAGACCAGGCCTCCAGAAACCTCCACCTGTTTTCCTTTCTGCCATTGATATAGCATATCATTTAGGAGCATCCTTTAAATTTGTCACTCCTTTGCTTCTACCTTCCTTCTTCGCTTGCTTTGTCTCGTATAGGACAAGAATTACCCTTTCTTGTACTACTGAGGAGTCATTTACTGAGACCTCAAGGCACTGCTGCACCAGGAATAAATAACAAATAATCAGACGAGAGAGAGTTTTGCCATATAACTGCTAATAGAAATGTACTTCACAGCTGTATTTATCTCCTTTAATCAGTATATAGGGACTATTTCAGTCTACAAATTTTGTGACTTACTTACATTTCCAGGGCCAAGTTGCTTTGAGCACTTAGTGTTCATCTGCCATCTTTTGAATCTCAAATATGATTTAAAAATTAAATTTCAGCTCCCTTTTCCATTTTCTTCTCTTCCTATTGTGTTTCTTTTATTGTTGGAGTTAGGGAAGTGAGTCAAAATCTGAACCGTCAGAGAGCTGTTGGAAGGAAAGGTGACAGATGAATTTGGCTGAGACAGGTAGAAAATATCTGTGATTGGTTTCAGCAGTGCAATTGTGTTGCATCTCCTGCTGTGTTTTCCTCTTTTTAACCACACCGCCTAAAGTGTTTCCACCAGATAATTAGATTAACATCCAAGCGTTTTTGTCCCCACGGCTCTGAAAAGGCAACAGCATAGCATCCTACCAGACAGATTGCATTTGATTACTTTTCTTAGGTTAGAGAGTAGCAAACCGTAAGACAAGAAATGGAGGAAGTTTGTTGCAAAATTTAAATTAGTACTCCTGTGCTTTTTCTGAAATTATTTAACCTTGAGCTCATTTTTTTTTTTCTCTGAGACAATTATCTCTGATGTCAAAATCATTCAAATGATCATTAATGTCACTTGGTCACAACACTAAGTTTTCTGGTACATTAATTTTTCCCTGTATGTGTGGTTTTATCAAAGCCTACGAAGAAAAGAATGACTGCAGCTGAAGGAAAATGGCTTTTTGGGTGGTTTTGGCTTGATGTTCTTTAAATGATGGCATTCTCCATGAATATAACAAGCAAAATTACTGAATTACTAGCACGATTTTTGAAATTGGTTTGTCTACTGGACTGGTGTGTGTTTCCCAAAGAGAGCACAGGGACACTCTCTGTAGAGCACAGAATAAAGAGTATTTGACTATGAGGCAACATAACCAGTTGATTTATTTTTATAAAATTCTACTCACGTGCCTGCTTGCTACTCTACGTAAGGATTGCTAGTGTAGAGAGACATATATTTAAAATTTTAAGAATCTTTTAAACACTCAACAGGAAATGAGTTTGAATAAAAGGGTGCTTGGCAGCAGGGGCAGATGAAGCAGGAATGGATGTCCTTACTTTTGCCTGGCTCTTATTTGAAAGAAAGATGAAGAGAAAACTGTTGTTGCTGCTGTTAGACTGGCGAAATAAAATAAATCACCCTTCACTTCACACATTTTCTGTTGTGTAGAGAGACAGGCTCAAGCCTGAAGTCTCTGTGAAATAGGTTTTCAAAGACAGTCTTGGTAAAAATCCACACTTTCTGCATATTATAAAACTGACTTATCATGTCTCCTTCAATTTTTCCTATCATCGTTTCTCCCAGGAATAGCACTTTAAAACACTTCTTCTTTGCAGTTGTATATGTTAGGTGCAAGTATTGCTTTTCCTTACTGAAACAGAGATGGCTTCTCAAGACCGTAGTAAAACTTAAGCTTAAATTAATGATGGCTAGGGGAAACTTGGTGTCTTCAGATGACTTGATCCCTGTAATACAGAGAAAAAGAAGAATTTAGTAAAGGACTGTTAAAGCTACATTTCTTATGCTTCTTACTTTGAAGCACTGAAGCTGTATTGTAAAATGTTTTTGAAAGGGACAATAATAAAGCCTTACAGTTTTACTGCACATTGTGGGTCCTACCACAGTATGTTCTTTTTTTCTTCATCTTCTCCTTGATGATCATATCCAGGTTATCTATATTTTGTATCTCATGGAAAAGTGTTTTGCTGATTTTCCATGATTTTCCATGGATTACTCACTAAGATTCAGATCTTTATACTTAGCAAGATCAAAGAGTTCTTTCTTTTTAACCCAAAAAAAGGGTTTTCCTCTCTCAGAAGAGCCCAATTAATCATTGTTTCAATCACATGACTAAATAAAATCTAACATTGCCATCTAGTGTTCGAATAGTTGATTCTGTATACCTTTTTAGTTCAGTGGTATCAGACTTTCTGAATATCATTTGTAACTGTGGGGTTCTCAGTTGGTAGAAAGAAATATTTCCGGTTCAGCCATATTTTTTTTTTTTTTTCCTGGAGAAATAACTTTATTGCTAACATTGTGATAACATTGTTTCAGAACGATGCCAAGAGTCTCAGATTTTGTACAGTTTCAGAAGGACTGCTAAGAGTCAACGAGGGTAGGAAGTGAAGAGAATAAAGTTTGCTATCTGTGCTCTTCCTCTTACTGTTCTGCAAGAAGCTGTTGGAAGAGTTCGGCATCTCACCACACTGATTAAACTGGGAAAGAAGAATTCGTCAGCAAGTTTGCTGATGACACAAAGCTGGGAGGAGTGGTTGACATACCAGAGGGCTGTGCAGCCGTTCAGACCTAATTAGACAGGCTGGAGGGCTGGGCAGGAAGAAATCTAATGAAGTTCAATAAGGGCAAGTGTAGAGTTTTGCACTTGGGAAAGAACAGCCCCACGTGCCAGTATAGGTTGGAGACTGACCTGCTGGAGAGCAGCGCAGGGGAAAGGGACCTGGGGGTGCTGGTGGGCAGCAGGATGGCCAATCAAAAGTGAATTTAGGTCCTCCTCAGATCTCCCATAAGGCATGAGCCAGCACTGTGCCCTCGTGGCCAAGAAAGCCAATGGCATCCTGGGGTGTGTTAGAAGGGGAGTAGCAAGTAGGTCGAGAGAGGTTCTCCTGCCCCTCTGCTCTGCCCTGATGAGGCCGCATCTGGAATATTGTGTCCAGTTCTGGGCCTCTCAGCTCAAGAGAGACAGGGAACTGCTGGAGAGAGTCCAGCGCAGAGCCACGAAGATGATGGAGGGAGCGGAGCATCTCCCTTCTGGGGAAAGGCTGAAGGAGCTGGGTCTCTTTAGCTTGGAGGAGACTGAGGGGTGATCTCATAGATCTTTATAAATACATCAAAGGGGAGTGTCAGGAGTTCCAGGCTCTTCTCAGGGGTGTCCAATGACAGGACAAGGGGCAATGGGTACAAGTTGGAGCACAGGAGGTTTCACAAAAACATTAGGAAAAACTTTTTCACAGTGAGGGTAACAGAGCTGCCCAGAGAGGGTGTGGAGTCTCCTTTGGAGACTTTCAAAACCCGCCTGGACATGTTCCTGTGTGATCTACTGTAGGTGATGAAATAAGAAAGGAGAACCAGTCAAGAAAACATTTTATTACTCTCTTTATTACTTGTTTCTTACTCTTTATCACTTGGGTTTTTAGAAGGAGTATGTTCAAGACACTGAGAGGTATAAACTTGCTACATAAGCAGCTTCTGTTAGAAGATTGCAGTTCCTTTGCCCTGATCCTGCAGGTGCATTGAAATGCAAGTCACAGCTTTGCACGGGAAAACTTGAAAATTGTCTTGCAGCTCCAGCTGCCCACAGGCTGGGTTATGAATTATTTTCTGAATACAAAGCAGCACCATGTCTTTTTGGGGAAAGTCCATCTCTTAAAAGTGACCCCAGAGAGCTTGCAGGAGAACTCTTAGTCCAGCCTCCTAAGCAGGCACAGTGTGCTACCATTCCTAGTTTAGGTGCTTGTAACATACCCTGAGCATATACAGCAAATAGTGGGCACACCTCTTTGAAAGGTGCATTGATTTTAGGTCTATTCACTTCTTAAGTAAAATGAACTGCTACACTGAAAATGTCTGTCAGAACTGCAGCCTGATAGCCCCAAGGTGACTGTCAGACTGCGTGTTCATCCATCGCTCCATTGCACCCCCATGATTTATTCTTTTAAGCATTCCCACTATTGATTTTTCTCTTCTGCCTCTCCGCAAACACAAATGCGAAGAGTTTCCTTGTGAGCGGAGGTGCCTTAACCGCCTCCTGAGGAGCCCTTTCCTCAGTCTCTCTGCCCAGCCTGTGCCACACGGGCAGGAGGAGCCTGTAACTCGGTCTCGCTCCAGCACCTGCCCCGTGGCTTCAGCAGAGCTCGGCGCGGGGGCAAGCCCTGAGATCAGACCCCAACTTTTACAGCGATTCAGAGGAGCTGCAGAATGCCTTGCAGTCCCAATCTGCGATGTGATCAGAGGTGATCACCACAACTTTATTTTAACCTGGGGCTAAACTAGAGGAAATCATGTTTTGCCTGTTTTTTTGACAAGGTTTCTTGTAACTGCCATTTTCCTTTCACAAATGTAGAAGAAGAAGAAACATTATTGTGATGGGTGTATTAGAAGAGGGCTAGCTGGTAGGTCAAGAGAGGTCCTCCTGCCCCTCTGCTCTGTCCTGGTGAGGCCACATCTGGAATATTGTGTCCAGTTCTGGGCCCCTCAGGTCCAGAGGGACGGGGAACTGCTGGAGAGAGTCCAGCACAGCCAGAGAGAGTGGAACATCTCCCTGATGAGGAAAGGCTGAAGGAGCTGGGTCTCTTTAGCTTGGAGAAGAGGAGGCTGAGGGGTGACCTCATTCATGTTTATAAATATGTCAAGGGGGAGTGTCAGGAGGATGGAGCCAGGCTCTTCTCAGGGATGTCCAGTGACAGGACAAGGGGCAATGGGTACAAGCTGGAGCACCGGAGGTTCCATCTCAACATGAGGAGAAACTTCTTCCCTGTGCGGGTGCCGGAGCCCTGGCCCAGGCTGCCCAGAGAGGGTGTGGAGTCTCCTGCTCTGGAGACTTTCCAACCCGCCTGGACGCGTTCCTGTGGGGCTGCCCTGGGTGACCCTGCTCTGGCAGGGGGTGGCACTGGGTGATCTCTAGAGGTCCCCTCCAACCCCCAACATTCTGTGATTGTGTGATGAACTGATGTCAGGAAAAAAATTTTGAGTGTCCTCCTTAATGAAAAGGTTGACAGGCAACTGTTGTTTAGTACTCTCAATATTTGAAATTTTATGTAAAAATTCAAAACTATTTGGTATTTGGCTGGGAGATGAGGAAATAAATCAGGCAGGGTTGGTTAACATGCCTTTAGACCTGTTCCTTTTCTCAGTTAAGAGAAACTTCACTTCTCTGTAGTTTTGTGAATGCTGATAAATTGCTCCAATGAATATTTTATGTTTACTCTGCTGTCTATATAGTGCTCGTGTTGTTTCTGTTTCTAGTTCAAACTCCTGCCTAATGAGGTAATGCAAGACATAAAAAGATACTCAAATTTGCTAAATCATTTTTTGTAAGCTTTGTTTGCATGGATGCAGAAGAAGTTCTAGTTTTGTTTTGTTTGTTGGTGGGTGTTGTCGTGGTCGTCTTTTCCCTGCATGGTTTTTGGCTCTACAGTGAAAATTAGAGAACTTTTTTTATAGCAAGTATCATTTTTCTGTTTCTCAGTCTACAAAATTTAATACATGGTTGACACATGTTAATTACAGTGTGCATATATTACAGGAATGCAGACAAATTAATTTTGCAAATCTGTCTGAGGAAAATAATGTTGATTTAATAGGAAAAGTAAATGTTGCATCTAACTGAATTGGAAGCAACTTCCTATTGATAAGCAATATTTTGTCATGGGCTTACATTAACAGTATGCTGGCGTTCCTCTGGGCAAGAAGTCACTTCAAATAGCCGTGCCTCTATGGTATGGAGGGTTATTTTATTTTTTCTTATTTCAACAGCAGGCACTGGCACTAAGGAGGTGAATCTACTCTTCCACAAGTAAAGAACTGCCAGGCCCATTCTCAGTGTCAGGCAAGCTGATAAACCACTATAAGCTATAGGCCTGTGCTGTGAGCTCAGATAAAGTTGATCATCCATATGTGGAGATGACTGCCGAGATTTTTACAGGAGAAAAAGAGCCTCTGGGATGTGCTGGTTCAGATTTTAGGGTGAAATCAGCTGATAAGAAGTTTTGTATCAGGTCAGAGAAATGTGACAGCAAGGGAGTTCAGCTCTGGCAGCTGGAGATCTTCCATGGTTTCTCTTGTCTGCTCTACCCAGAGCTGCCTGGTTCAGACCTTGCCTCATCATACCACAGGTGAAAGGTAGTTTTCCTTCTGATGAGTACTGCACACTTTGAGAATAACTCATTTCCATGGAAACCAAGGAAACAGCTGACCAGCCATGCATGCATTTTGCCAGACTTATTAGCACGAAATGATTAAAAATTATTGAAACAGTCCTCTAAAGCCAGTGAGATGGCAGCAGTGGTGGGTATCCCTACAATGTGAATAAGCCAGGTGCTATCACAAGACTTGTCAGTAAACCAAAAGCAGCGTTTTCAGGAGCTCTGTTAGGTAATTTGCACGTAACGTAGCAAGTTTAGTCCTTCGTATTTTGGTGCATTCAGAGTCGCAATAAATAGCATCTGAATTAGCCCTTCACCTCTTGAAATAGCTATGGATTCTCATCCCAAACTAAAATGAAATTAGAATTGCAAATCATTATGAATACCATCAAGCAATCAAAACCTAATATAGAAATGTATGCAGAGATAAAGCAGATATTGTGTTCTGCAGGTTTAATGAAAAGTGCCTGTTACTTTTGTAGTTGTACTTTCATTTGATCTATTTCTCAGGCTTTTTCTTGTGATGAAAAATCCCAGCACAGTGATTCATGCAAAAAGAGACTATTCTCTGGCCATTTTCTTTCATGAATATCTGTTACAAGTTTGAGCCCATCTCTATTAAAAACCTGCTTCCAGCTAAAAAATGTATGCTGGGGTTACGTTTGTACTGTTTGTCTTACAGAATTTGGAATTACCTATTCAACAACTCAGAATGTTTTCTTTTCCTTGGAATATTTCCTATGACTATCAGAAAAGCTTTCTATATGACAGTGAAATTATAAAAACTTTTTTTTTTCTGGAAATGGAAAAAAAGCACTCTAAAGCTATTTTAACATAGCTACCAGCATTTAAAGTTAATAAGCCTCTAAAATGTTAGTGCCATTTGAGGATTGAGCAGTTGTTGTTTACCTGGTTATCTGTTTAAAAAAAGTCAGTTAAATACTCATTATTTATTGAGGCTTAGTATTGTATACAGTCATGTAAAAATCATTACAACTTTTTTAGGAGCTATTTTACCTTTTCACAACAGAAATAATAAATATAGGTTGACACTGTTTATTATTGACACTAAATAACATTCCAGCAAAGTAAAATGTTAGCAGTTACCTGTTTCTGGAAGTGAGAGAAAGGACTGCAAATATGTGAGATCTCAAACTTTTAACTCAATTCTCAGGCACATTATTTTCATCAGTTAATTGGTCCAATTTACGTAGATCTTTGTCAATAATTTTCATTTCTTTTTTTCTTCACAATAACTTCCAAATGAGTTTTTCAGACATTTGTGCTTGCTTCATTCAAAGTCACAGTATTTATTTTATAATAATAATTTTCCGTCTTCGCTTAGTGTATGATGAGGAGATTTGTGGCGTAATAGCTTAATTGCAGACATTTCAAATAGCACGTTACATGCGTTGTTGGGTTAGAGCTCCTGTTTAAGTCAGTCTTGCTCTCCTCACCCATAAACCACTGTATTTCTGTTTCCAGGGTGGTGCAAGCGCTGCCTCCTTCTCTGAATACCTCTGTTTCTCTGTATAGTAAAAAGCAGAACACCTAGACCTCTCACAAATCTTACTGATTTTTATTTGTGGACTCGTGTTAGAAATACCATGACAGCCTTTAGAGAAACATGTTCATCCTAATAGCTGCACCGTGCAGCTCTGTCACTGGAGGTACCACAGCACTATGCTATTGTGAGAGTCTGCACGTTCTCAGCAATAGTAATTGTTCGTTTGGCGATTTTTTTTTTCTGCTTGGAAATACTGAGTTTGTGGTATTTTGCTTAAATTGACTGAAAGCTAAGCTTCTTTCATCTTCATCTGTTTTCCGTTTGTCTATCCCTTTCTGAGGTCCTTTCTACAGTCTCCGTGTAGCTGTTTGCTATTGTAGTTGTTCTTCCTGGGAAGATCCAACTCTTCCCTTTTGGAGGGCTAAACCCCTTGTTTTGTGTAATCACAGCACTTTAGGTGTTTGTTTCTTCAAGATTCTTTTAAAGTTTGAGAGAGATGGGTCAGAAATTAAGAGGTAATATGAACGGAGTCATGTGAAATATTTATATTTAAAAATGCTTGATCATTTCAAATGCTGCTGGACTGGTAGACAATAGCTAGTCTGAATGATTTCCATTGGGGGAAACACATATTAAGGCTGTGTTGAAAATCACTAAATGGGAATATTGACTTTCAGTAGTTTGGATCTTTGTGTTTGAGGTGCTGTGTTAGACACTGAAGCCACAGAGGGTGGACAGACCTGACACTTCAGGGAAGCAAAGGCTGTGAGCAAGGAGCTCAGGCAAGAATAAATTCTGGTCAAGGCAGCAGGCTGGGAACTTGGCTGGCTGAGGAAGGAGGTCACGTCCCCTGGTGCAGCAGCTCAGCCCAGTTGGGGACATGACACCAGGCAGATGGAAGAGGCGAGGCTTGGATGGGGTAAGAAGCTTGTAGGGGGAAAGGGAAGGGAGGGAAATAGATACAAAGCGTTAACTTGGCCAAAATCAAACTGTAAGATAAGAACATAAATAAAAAAATCTTCTGGGACATAACTTGCATTAAAATTAACATACTTCAATTACGGTTCTTTTCCATCTGCTTTAACTCATATTTTTTTCTTCTTCTTACATCCATCCATCATTTGATTTCATCTTCTCAGCTTTTAAGAGCTATTTGGTTGTTTTTCCTCAGGCTAGATAGCAGTGCGTAACATTGTCATTTTTTCTTGCCCAGAATGTTCCTTCAAGCTCTCCTACAGCCTCGACCCACTGATGTTACTAGTTAAACATTGTTTGCTTAACAGTTGACTGGGCAACAATCATCTGAATGCCATTTCAAAGGGTATGGCTGATTTGAGCAGTTTTCTTGAATGGGAAGCAGTGGCTGAAAGATATTTAATGCAGAAATATCAGTGGGAATTAAATACCTAGTTTAGTTATTGTGATCAGTGAAGCCCAAGGTACAATGTTAATAAATACTGTACCAGCTCTATTTCACTGTATAGACCTGGGAAATAGTTCATCTGCTTAGATGAAAACAAGCAACTTGTAGAAAGAGGAATAAAGGTGTTCTGTTACTGAGGATCTGGGCTTGTACTCTGGATTTTTCAAGAGCCTTTCCTTATAATGCAGAAAAATAATTTTCTCACTGTAGCTCTATATTCTTCTTTTCTCATTCCCTTGATCTTCCGTTCAATGAAATTATGTATTCCTTCAAGCAGGAACTTTTGCATCTTTTGATAAGTTACATGTCTTGGCACAAGATGTGGTGTTGTAAAGTAGTTTCCTGAGGTCTTACAGAGGAAAAAACAACAAACATTGTAGTGGCATCACATGTCACTGTGTCACTGAATCTGCTAGTTCAGTACTAGACTTCGCAAGTCCATAGCAGAAGTGTCACCTACACTGGCAGATGAACAAACAAAAGTCTTCCAGAAGGGAAGGAGATGTAGAAAGTGTATCTTCCAACCAATTTATTAAAGGAAAACTCAGTAGATAGGATTAACCTTAACTAAAACCTGGAAAGAGAAAAAAATATTTCAAGAAAAGCATTGCTGACATTGCCAGGCTACCACCTCTTTCTTTTTTTTTTTTTTTTAAACCAGAGCTTTTGTCCACTCCAGTCCAGTCAGAACACAGTGATGGTGATGTTGTTTGAGGCCAGTGAGTCAGGCTGGTCAAATATCTTTACTCTCATAATAGCTGGAAGCCACAAGAAATCCTGTAGTGGTTAATTATGAAATTACTGTCTCTAAGGAAAATTTCTTCTTAACTGCATCAGCTGGCTTATTCCCTGAAGGAAGAATGTTTTATACTCCTCAGATAATTATACAAGGGAGCTCAGAAAGTGCTGAAAGAAATTCCTTCTCTAAAATAAGTGGATATAAGAAAATTGGAAAATCCCTTTTCAGTTGAAGTGTAGATGCAAAATAACTAATATGGAAAGCAGACACAAGGTTGGGGGAAAAAAAATCCTTTCTTGCAGATTTCTTCCTTTTATTTCAAGCGGTGGATGTGGATTAAATATTATCTCTTTCAGGAACAGTTAATAGGAGTGGATTTCATACTGACTGGTGGGGAGAACAGGGAAAATCCAGACTGGCACTGCACAGCCTCTCCCATGCCTAGACCAGGCTTGCGAGGTCTCACCCACTGTAGGCTTGGACCAGCAGGACAAAAGCCATTTTCAGCTAATCTCATAGGTGAAAAGTTGAAAAAAAATGTCACAAATTTCTTCTAGCTATAAAACCTCTATTAAGTTTGTAGACAGCAGTATAAGTTAATTGAGCATCGCTGTCCCGTAGAGACTGTATAAAAGGCCAGTCAGAGCTGAGTCAAGACCTTCTGTGGCTTTGAGTCTATCAGTTGGCAGAGCATGGCCCGCACCCAGGGGATGGGCTCGAGTTAATAATTGGTCTAAAATTGTGCCCTTGTGTCATGGGGGGGATGTGTGCAGAAGGGGTCCAAACCAGGGGTGGCTGTGGTCCTGAGAGGCTGGTCGGCACTGGTGAACCCCGAGAGAGCACTGTCCTGCCGCAACAAAGAGCAGCAGATGTTTGGAGAGGGTAAAACTTCCCAGCTGCTTCCCCACTTGACTTCGTGCTGTCGACCCCTTCCTGTGAGATAACGGTGAGGAGGTAAGTGCAGAGCTGACCACATGAGTTCGCTGTGTCTAGCGAGGCCCTGGGCTGGAACCAAGAGCTGATCTTGTCTCCGAGCCAAGGAAACATGACTCAGGAGTAGTGCTGCAGAATGTGGCATGGACAAAGTTGTGACAAAGCCAGTCATGGCTGGTCTCTACATGGACAGGCTGAGAGAGTTGGGGCTGTTCAGCCTGGAGAATAGAAGGCTCCGGTGGCCTTGTAGCAGCCTTCCACTACCTGAAGGGACTGCAGGAAAACTGGGGAGGTACTTTTTATAAGGACATGTGTTGATAGGATGAAGGACAATGGTTTTAAACTGGGCAGGGTAGACTGAGATTAGACATTAGGAAGAAGTTCTTTATTATGAGGGTGGTGAGACACTGGCACAGGTTGCCCAGAGAAGCTGTAGACGCCCCATCCCTGGACATGTTCAAGGCCAGGCTGAGTGAGGCTTTGAGCAGCCTGCTCTGGCGGGAGGTGTCCCTGCCCATGGAGGGGGCTTGGAACTAGATGATCTTTAAGGTCTCTTCCAACTCAAGCCATTCTGTGAGTCTGTGAACACCAGAAGAGCTTGATCACTGCCTGCACTTGTCCATAGAGGTATTTAAGCATTTTTGTTTGGCTTTCAGGTGCCTTGTGATTGCCTAGATGCTATTTTAAGAAGGTAATTGAGCAGATCAACCTTTCACACAGGGTAGAATGTTTCAATGGACTGATGGAGGCTTAGGGAGTTGTTGAGTCCTGCCAGTCCACCTCAAAATATGCTACTGCCGTTCTGGCATTGTGCTGTGACAAGATACCAGGAGCAGCATGGGCACATCCACTCAGAACCGCCTTGCACAAGAAGGTGAGAATGATGTGTGTCCTTCGAAAAAGGATCAGGAAAGAGTCTGTTAGTTACAGCCAGGGTATTTATGATATGAAGGAATTTAAAGCAATGGAGTACATGTGAGAAGATTTGGGGAAAAAAAAACAGTACAGCATCTGCATAAATGTCATGTATGTAGCTTAAAACAGCTTTCACAATGTTTAAGTTATAACTATGATGAGAACAATTTGAGCTTGTAATGAGAAGGGTGAAGGTCTCTTCACTGGGTTTCAGCAGCTACAGGGCTATCAAAATGTTGCTTTGGAAAAAGTGAAGTTGGCGCACATAAATTATTTAAGTAATTTCTGAAAGCCAAATGTCTGCAAAGGTACTGTGGTTGCATGTAAATTCTGAAACGCAGGGGATACTGCTGGAGACAGGTACAGCACAGTGGAGCGTGAGAAATGAGAACTGAATTGCATGGCACACAAGCAGTATTAAAGGAATGTATCTCAGCTTCTAGTCAGTGAACCCAAACATGTTGTACATTATGCAGACTGCTTAGCAATTTGCATAATTATAAACTCCCCTCGAAACAGTAAACATTACTGCAGAATTCAGTAATACAAAAAGCGACATTAATATGCATTGCTGATTTGACTTCTCAGTTTTTCTGGGGTCTTTAAAAACACCCAAGTTTTAGAACACACAAAATAGAGGCTTTTTCAGTAACAAGTAATCCATATTGGAAAGAAATGGAGCATAAAAATAGAAACTTTCATTTTTAACATAAGAGTAGATGTCTTGTTGACTTTTGAAGCTGTCTCTGATAAAGTTTTATTTTGCACTTTGGATATGTTCTTAAATTCCTTCACAGAGTAATCCATTAAACCGGAGGCTGCCAATATGTGAGGGGGTTCAGAAAAGATTATCTTTATTGCTGCAGATAGCAGACAATATGATTAGGCTGGGGTAGTCTGCTGTGTGGCTGCGGAGCAGAGGAGCTGAATTAGCAGCAGAATACTAATATTGGTAGTACTTCACGGAAGACTGCAGAAGAGCTCTTTCCAGGGAGATTCAGGGAAGAAACACAGAGAATTAAATATGAAAATGAAAGAATTCTCAAGGACACAGAAATAAAAAATTAATCCTTTTGTTAACAAAACAAGAAGAGCATATACTGCATTGGGAACCTTCGTGAGCTTTATGTTTGGCTCCTATTTTAAAGAAAGCCTGGTTTGGGGAGCAGTTAGAGAGGGAACCCTAGGCACTGATGAAATCTGTTGTCCCCTTTATCCTGAGGATAAAGACAATTCCTTTCCTGATGCAAAGGCTGCAGAGTAAATTCATTCCCAGTGTCAGGTGCCGAGAAGTCTGTCTGGAAGGCAACCACGTGGCTCAGTGGTGGTAGTGCTGAGAGTGGTGTTTCTCAGAGGTGGCCTACTGGTTCTTGTTCAAGTACTGAAAGACGAATTAGGACAAAAAATAATGCAAAGATGGCCTTATGGCCAAGAAGGCCAATGGCATCCTGGGGTGTGTTAGAAAGGGGTTGTCTGGTAGGTCAAGAGAGGTCTTCCTCCCCCTCTGCTCTGCCCTGATGAGGCCGCATCTGGAATATTGTGTCCAGTTCTGGGCCCCTCAGCTCAAGAGAGACAGGGAACTGCTGGAGAGAGTCCAGCGCAGAGCCACAGAGATGATGGAGGGAGGGGAACATCTCCCTGAGGAGGAAAGGCTGAAGGAGCTGGGTCTCCGCAGCTTGGAGAAGAGGAGGCTGAGGGGTGACCTCATTAATGTTTATAAATATGTCAAGGGGGATTGTCAGGAGGACGGAGCCAGACTCTGCTCAGGGATGTCCAGTGACAGGACAAGGGGCAATGGACACAGGCTGGAGCACAGGAGGTTCCACAAAAACATGTTAGAAAAAACTTCTTCGCTGTGCGGGTGCTGGAGCCCTGGCCCAGGCTGCCCAGAGAGGGTGTGGAGTCTCCTGCTCTGGAGACTTTCCAACCCGCCTGGACACGTTCCTGTGTGGTTGCCCTGGGTGACCCTGCTCTGGCAGGGGGTGGCACTGGGTGATCTCTAGAGCTCCCTTCCAACCCCAACATTCTGTGATTCTGTGAGTCTAAAAAGAAGAGTTGGAAAGGATGGGTGGTATGGTAATAGTGCTGGTGCGTCAGTACTCTGCTGTTCCTTTGCCCCCAGCTATTTCATTGCAGGGTTGTTGTGTGAACTTGGAGGAAAGCAGCAATGTGTTTGCATTTACCTCTGTGAGCATTCTGAGTCATCCTTCACCACTCCTCGTTTCAGGGGAATAATCTCCTTAATTCCAGTCTTTTAAAAAGCATTTAGAAATTAAATAAATAAAGCAAGCATCAAGCAAATAAACAAGTACCAAGCAAACAAAACGGAAACTGTAAGCTTCTGTGCAAAAGAAATAATTACCCCGGCAGGGAAAACTACCTCTATTTTTTTTTTTACCGAGAATATTTGCATAACAAGAAGTAATACGTAATCTTGCTTGCTTTCTGTTCCTAATAAACAGAAAAGCTGTTAGCTCAGGCAGAGCAGGATCCAGTTAATTCCCCGTATCCTCAGGCCAATTAGACAAGTTGAGAAATCAATCTCTGTCAGCCTTGTCCATGGGTATGGGCTGTGTGCATGGGGAACGGTTGCGACGGCTAATAGTAATTTGTAACAGAAAGATAAGGACATTAGTGCCTTATTTTGTCTGTCTGTGCAATAATATTTCCAGCAAGATAAGATTTCCAAAAGGTTCATTTTAAGTACTCTTCTTATAAAATTGTGGGAGAGTCAAATCTCTTTCTCTTTTTCTTATCTATTTGCAATCATCCTATTGGCGTAACCGGTAATGAGGTTTACCTGCAAAGTGATCACTAAGTGACTAAATTCACAGTGACATGATAATTTCAGGAGGAGTAGGAGGGTATGGACTAGGAACACCTACCCATGTCTGAATTCTGTTGGATTTTTGGCACTTAAATTAGACCACTAGCTCAGCTGCTTGTTCTTCCCACCTTTGGTGACCCCTTGTCCCTGCAGCCCAATGGGCCCTGCTGTTCTGAAACAAAACTCATTTTGGCAGATTGCTGCTGTTGTATATTATAACAGAGACCTCTGGGTTTTCTGGAAGAGTAAGGTCTTATTTGCTCATTAATAAGCACATGTATTTATGGTTTTGTGCTACTTTCTGCTGAACAACTTTTTCTTCCTGTTTCAGAGAGGTGCTGGTGTTTAGATAATGTTCTGGGAATTGCTTGTTCCCATTTCCTCAGCTTGTGCCAACCTCAGCTTCAGCAGCCAGTGCTCCCTTCCCTGCCCTCCCACACCTCTGATCACAAACACCCTTGAATTATTCTACACTTGAGCAGATTTTTCTCCCACGTGGTACTGCGCGCAGATCCCTCCAAGCAAGTGCCCTTATTTGAGGTTATCTAATTCTAAATGGTCTCAGCCACCCCAACAACAAGCTTTTAGTAGTTTCCCCACCAATTACAAAAGTGAAAATAACCCAGCGTTCATCTTTACTCTCAATTTAAAAGGGCTAGGACGGGTAGGTGACATTTTGCTGGTAGTATATGTGTTAGCTAAGAGTACAACCCTTAAATCTGCAGAATGGTGCATCTGCTACGTTTGTTCTTGGACTGCACCACTTTTAATCCTGCCTTGAGTTCTGCGCAGCACCAGTCTGAACGAACCCATCAGCACCATCTTTTGTCCCCTGTTCTTGCTTTCAGGAAGCTTTTTAATTGAGTGACACCTTGTCTGAGCGGCACAAATGTGGTCCCGCAGCTCTGTGCGCAGGCTGGGCTTGTGTGCGTGTCTGTTCTGTGCTTAGAAAAATTATTTGGAGAAGTTGAGAGCCTTTGCTAGGCACCCGGAGTCTCGGAAATAAACTTTTATGTAATGAGTAAACCCAGGGAGGTTGTTTCCAGTGGTTTAACAGAGCTTATGTGCCTGGATCAAACAATGTAAGTAAGAAACAATTAAAGAAAACTGGGTGTTTTCTTTGGCGTTCTCCAGGGTGCTGTCGACAAGCCTATTTTGCTGCCTGCAGCCTGTCTGTTACCAATTGGTACCTTTTACCGCAGATATTCTTTTATTTGCCTGCCCATTGTTTTAGTTATTTCATGAATAAAGAGAACTTCATTTGCCTCAGTCTTAGAGCTACTGCATTTTTAAGTAATTGCAACTGATATGGGACTATTGGAGCTTAGCATATTATAATATGTATTAGCTGCTCCAGCCGGCTCTTGTAAACAAGCTCTCTCAGTAATATTTCATTTCTATGCAGCTGGAGGTTTGCCTGAGCGTGCAGCATACATATTTTAGCCTGGAATGGTTAAAAGCACATTTGAAAAGCAGAAATCCGGGAAGTTAGTACTTGCATACGCTGGGCGGTGTTAATGCCCCTGTCACACTGAAACAATTTTACAGCCTCTCATTTAAAATTAATTTATGGATCTGAGTCTTGCAGAGAACTTGGAAATAGTCTGGTCTGGACTGGACAACAAACTTACTCAAGAGGTGTTTGGGGAGCAGGGAAGGATGGACTCCTTCTCCCAAGCCACCCTCTCTCTGCGTCTCCTCTTCCTCCCACTGTGTGTTGTGAAACTCTTCTTCGTTAGCATCCTTTGGAAGACGATAATTTGTTGACCTCAGAGCTGGCCTCTCCGTACTCTGTGTACAACTCGCTGCTCATGGAGTAAACCATGGGTGGGTGGCTGCTCTTTATTATTACTTTTTACTAAGTCATTATTTTTGCCAAAAGGCTGCTCAGGTAGTTCCACGGGGAATTGCTTATAAAACCAGCCAGCACAGAGAGTAGAGAGCTAATACAGTAATTTTCTACCTTGTCTGGAATTTAATTAGCCAGAGAGAGGTTTGGGGAGCTCTGAGGCTTTCTGAGCAGCACGTCCAGCAGAGTGTGGGCCTCTGTGGATGTGTGTTTCAGGCCAAACTCCCCTCTGATTTCAGTCTAGCCAGATATTTTTTGATTTTTTTTTTTTTTCTGGTTATAAAGAAGGGAGTTGGCAGGTTTTGCAAATATTAAGGCCAAATATCCTATTAGGTACGCGCACCTCTCCTCTCTTAATTAGCCCACTGGCACATTGAATAAGCTTCTGTCAAAAGCATCTGAGCACATGAATCACTGCTTTTAAACACCTTTGGGCAACAGCCATGGTACACCCAGATGGAAATTTGACCTTAAGTAGTTCTTAAAGTACATAAATCACGTAGATACAGAAGCTGTAGCTGTTCACAGATTTTATTATTTGATTTACCACCGCTCATTTGCTCTTTGTGCTTACATGGTGCCTTGTCAGAAGCACTCATTCATTTACAAGTGTTAATTAAACTATTCACTTCTTGCAAGATAGGCTCAGGTGTTGTATGTGCTTCAAAGTTGCTCCTCTTTGGTGATTTTTGGAATTGTACCTTGTCTCTGTTCCTGTGTCAGACATGCCCAGGACAGGAACTGGCACGTGAAGGTCTTCCTTGCAGTGATCGCTTCTCCTTCATTATCTCTCTGTTACAGCTGCTATGGTTGACTGGCAGCTGGCACGGCCATCGTTGTCCCCAGACCTCAGAGAAAGCGTAGGTGATGTGACAGCCACGTTACTGCCATCAGTGGTGTGAGAGTACTAGAAAATTAAATAGGTTCTCACAAAAAGTGAGAATGCAAGAAAAGCAATCATATTGACTAAGTAGAAAGTGCTGTCAAAATCAAACCGCCTGGGAAAAGAGGCATGTTTTCACTCTCTTGCCTCTTTGTATTATGATAATCTCAGGAGACACGGGACCTGTGAGAAGAAATTGCATGTTTTGACTATGTTTACGAGAAAAAGAAGTAGCGTAGCACTATAGCTTTTGTCAGTGCTTATTGTCTGCGTGTTGTCGGGAGTGACCAAAGCAACAGCAGGCAAAATGGTCAGTTTAATGAAGTATTTTAAAAGTCTTTGGTAGCATAATCTGACCTAGAGGATTATTGACTTTACTAAAAGAGCACCCTTTACATCCTGAACTTGATAGGCTGTGCAGTTTCATAAGTCATGTAGGGGATTTGCCTACCTCCAAGGCTAAAATACCAAATACCTGAAGCCATGTACGGTGTGTTTTATTTTCTTTGCTACTTTGGATAGCAGTATTTCACTTGTGTGTACTTTCCTGATAATGAGAGAAAGAAAAAAGAAAAGCAATTTTTTGACTCTGTACAGTCTTAAAGGAATGTAAGTACTGAAGCTGCTGTGGTTTGTGCACCAGGGCTCCAAACAAGATGGGTTGATGCGTTGCCGTTGCTGTTGTTTTATTGTTTCCAACACGGTGAAGTAGTCAGCAAGAGGAAAGACAAGAGAATTTCTTATAAAGACAGCTTGTCACAGGCTAACAAAGAGTAGTATCAAAGAATTATTCTCTCTAGCGTTATTTTTGGTCTTACTAAGTGAAATAAATGCCCATTGAGAAAGTTGTGGCGTTCAGCATTTCGTATGTCTAGTAAAAGTCATGAAATAAAAGTTTCCTGTAGAAATGCTTTAAAAGTCACTGAAGTTAGATTTTTTTCCTTATGCTATGATTCCCAGTTAGAAATTTAATAGAAGTACCTCAGCGAAATCAAATGGAGTTTTATTTCAGTTTGCATTGTCGTGCTGAGAGAGGGAATGCAACTCTTAAAATTGATCAGTTACTATTGCTCTAGAACTGATTTGTGTCTTTTCACTTTAAAATCCACAACAGTCTCATAATAAACATTTTGCAGTACAGAACAGAGTATGGATTGCTTGCTTTGGTAATAAAAAAACCCAAGAGAACCTGAAGAAGGAAGCACAAAAAGCTGCCTCAGACTCCTGGTCCTTCACAAGCCAATGACTAAAACACAATCTGCCACCAGCTCTCGTTTGAATCACAGAATCCTAGAATGTCCCAGGCTGGAAGGGACCTCAGAGATCATCTAATCCAACCTCCCTGTCACGGGCAGGGACGCCTCTCTACTAGATCAGGCTACTCAAGGCTCTGTCCAACCTGGCCTTGAACACCTCCAGGGAGGGGGCAGCCACAACGTCTCTGGGCAATTTATTCCAAAGTCTTGCCACCCTCGTACTGAAGAATTTCTTCCCAAGATCTAATCTAAATCTATTCTCCTTCAACTTAAACCCATTTCCCCTTGTCCTGTCAGTGGACGCTCTTGTAAAAAGTCCCTCCCCAGCCCTCCTGTAGGATCCCTTCAGGTATTGGAAGGCAGCTCTTAGGTCCCCCCCAAGTCTTCTCTTTTCAAGACTGAACAACCCCAGCTCCCGCAGCCTGTCCTCGTAGCAGAGCTGCTCCAGCCCCTGGATCATCTTTGTGGCCTCCTTCGAACACGCTCCAACAGTTCTATGTCCCTCTTATGGTGGGGGCACCAGAACTGGAGGCAGTATTTGAGGTGGGGTCTCACAAGAGCAGAGTAAAGGGGCAGAATCCCCTGTCTTGACCTGCTGGCTATGCTTCTCCTGATCCATCCCAGGACAGGGTTGGCCTTCTGGGCTGCAGGAGCACCCTGCTGGCTCATGTTGAGCTTCTCGTCTATCAACACCCCAAAATCCTTCTCTTCAGGGCTGCTCTCACCTCACTCTGTGCCAGTTTGTATTTGTGCCTAAACATGCAGGTCCTTTCTGCCTCTCTGTAACTGAACCTCTTAGAAAATGAAGGCTTCAAATTTGACATGAGAAGCAGATTTTTTTAATCTGTTTGTCCCTAACACCTGCCTTTACTACCTGTGACACTCTGCAAGAAGTGGGAAGGTTTCCCAAAGTCCCATTTCCTGAACAGAGTTGGATTCTCAGTGCTTTCCCCAGCATCAAGTGATTCAAACACCCAGCCTTTTTATCCCACTGCTGCTGCTGGGTCACAGGCTGGACTTGATGATCTCAGAGGTCTTTTCCAGCCCCAACAATTCTGTGATTCTGTGCACGCAGTTTTGCAGTTGGTTTTGATAGGTGAGTGCAAGTGAGTCTTGTTGCAGCAGTGTTAGGAGTTGCTAGTCTCGGCTCTGGGTCACTGCCGCGTAGGGGACTCAGCAAGGAGGTTCCTTGTTGCTGCCCCAGAGCCATGTCCTGTAGGGAGCCGGGCTGGGGGCTGACGTGGAGCTGGGGCTGAGTGCACGGGCACGTGGTCAGCGATGAGGAGTCAGGACCACCGGCGGAGGAGCTGGGCCAAGAGCTCCAGAGCACGACCTGCTGAATTGCTACTGCAAGATTTGCCAGTTGTTTTCAGCCAGTCCTGAGCTAGGAGACGCGAGCGGTGTCATCAGAAGTACCTGCGTGATTTGGGAGTTTGTTTCTCTGCAAAAACCAGCAGCACAGGCTCAAAAGGGGATGGCGATATGCCCGTGCTGGCAGAATTTTCTCCACCTTCTCCACACAAACGTGTCTCAGGCAGAGGCTGCACCGTAGCCTCGTTAGCGGCACTGAGCCCAGGCCGTTACGTCTTGGGTCTCCAAGGGGCTCATTAGCTCGGGTGGTTTTAACCATCAATACACAGCTTTCTGCTTTGGAGCTGATTCACATCTAGTGAGCTCGAAATATGGGTTGAGTGGACTTAAGTCTGCAGACAAAATAACCAGTGAACAAACCACAGAGTGACGCTGGTGTGTGTGTCACTGTCGGTCTCTGAGGCTGCGATGTTCTGCTGACTTCAGTGGGGATGAGAAGGTGGAAGGATGCATCTCATGTTGTGCTCTTATTCATGGAATGCGTTGAACTGGGGATAAGTTACCAGATGAACGGGACAAGTTGCCATAATCCTAATTATCTAATAATTTTCTGCTGCCATCTATCCAGCCAAAAGTTAACTCTCGAAGTGAGAGACTATTTCAGGGGTATTTCTTTGTATCTCCTGGAACTGAGAATACTTAAATCACACTAGGAGGACTAAAAAAAAAGAAGCTGGTGTTTCTTGGCTTTTTAATGAGAAAACTGTTCCCAAAATTCTGATTGTCTGAGACTATAATAGTAAGATCCCAACTAGGAAACCTTAAGATTCAAACTTTTCTGGTATGTTTTTACAACATTTTTAATCCCTTCTCCAGCATTACTAGAGGGAGGCGTAATGCTGCATAGAAACTTAACAGTGACATTTCACAGAAAAATCTTTTGGTTTTCACTCTAAATTCATTGACCTATTTATATCTGTGGGACCAACCATGAGCAATACACTCATAAATATTTATTTTTTAAGGAAAGAGAAAGTTAATACTCTCATTCTGCATTTGGCAGTGGGATTCACCAGGGGAAAATTAGCTACAGATTTTGTCTCTGGACTGATGGCTACTGTTAGTTCTTACAGAATACAGTTTGCATCTGGCATTTAGTTTCAGTCAATAAAACCAGATATTTTAAGTACCTCTGTTACTCTGCTTAACTTTCACCTACCAAAACCTCATGAAAAAAAACCTAATCCGGTATTATGAAAGAAACATTTCTAGATCAATGATCTAAACGTATAAGCAAAAATTTGTTGCAATAGTTATTTCCAAGAAGTTCCTTTTTATAGAGCTGAAATTTCTTTTTTTTTCCAAATAGATTTATTTGCTTGTCTTTGGGTTGATAAAAACCCCTGCACTTACTTAACCTGAATGATAACACATTGATTGCAAAGAGGAAAAATACCCTGCAACCAAAGATGTCAGCAATGTTCTTTTTATTACTGATTTCTTATGACAAAGACCAAAAAGTGAAAGATCTGTACACCCGTTTAGGTTACTGATAACTCTCCATAAAATGACCTTCAAATCTGATGTCGTTTCAGCTACAGCTGTGAAATGCTGCAGGTTTCAATCACTGTTTCAACCACTTGGATCAGAACAGAAAGGAAAGTTCCCTTCCTGGGTAAAGTTTTGCATTTGCAGTCCCACTGAATGGCTTTATTATAAGCAAAGAAAGTTTTTTAAATGCTGAAAGTCCATTTTATGGAAGCTGACACATAAGTTTCTTCTCCTTCACAAAAATGAACTTTAATGAATGGGGTTTCATCTGGTTTATTACATTTCTTATTCAACGTGATTCCTTTTTTATTTTAGCCAGATTTTTTTCTATAGTACAGCACTGATTATCTAGAAATGGACAAAATTAACTTTCAGTATTTCTTAAACCTGGTGCTTAATGACAACCATTTTATTAATGCTTTTTCAACCTCAGTTTTCCTGGCATAGAGGTGTGGAGTTGATTGTGAGGAGAGACCTCACACTTTCAAGCCCAGGCCTAAGGATGGCCATCGGAAAGGTGTCCTTGGCCAGTGTCTTGGTCCAGCCACCGGGGGCTTGGGAAACACAGTGTGGAAGGATTTAGGGGGCGAGGAGGGTGACAGCTGGCTGCTGAGCAGAAGACAGTTCCCTCTGTCTTCTTGGTGCTTATCACTGTGTGACCGTCAGGGAGGATTAATCTTGAGAGCAGCTGATTGCTGGCACGGGCTGATCTCTGGGGTTGGTTAGTCAAAAGAAGACAGAGAGGCTTTTGGTCTGGAACTCCATTGTGTGGTCTCGTCTCAAATCATAGAATCATAAAGGTTGGAAAGTACCTTTAAGATGATCAAGTCCAACCTACAGCCCTATACCACCCTAACACTAAACCATCTCCTGAAGTGCCACATCAAGCCGTTTTTAAACACGTCCAGGGATGTGAGGATACATGCTGTCATTTTCACATTTCGAGTCCTAAAAAAGAAAAATTATCAAAGTACGAGTGAAAATAGTTTGAGAGATTGTTAGTGTATGTATGAATACACTATCTGCTTCTACCTTATCACAGAATCACAGAATGTTTGGAGTTGGAAGAAGCCTTGAAAGATCATCCAGTCCAACCCCCTGCCAGAGCAGGGTCACCCAGGGCAGCCCCACAGGAACGCGTCCAGGCGGGTTTGAAAGTCTCCAGAGCAGGAGACTCCACACCCTCTCTGGGCAGCCTGGGCCAGGGCTCCGGCACCCGCACAGGGAAGAAGATTTTTCTGATGTTTTTGTGGAACCTCCTGTGCTCCAGCTTGCACTTGTTACTCCTTGTCCTGTCACTGGACATCCCTGAGAAGAGCCTGGCTCCGTCCTCCTGACACTTCCCCTTGACATATTGATAAACATGAATGAGGTCACCCCTCAGCCTCCTCTTCTCCGAGCTAAAGAGCCCCAACTCCTTCAGCCTTTCCTCATAAGGGAGATGTTCCACTCCCTCCATCATCTCTGTGGCTGCGCTGGACTCTCTCCAGCAGCTCCCTGTCTCTCTTGAGCTGAGGGGCCCAGAACTGGACACAATATTCCAGATGTGGCCTCATCAGGGCAGAGTAGAGGAAGACGAGGACCTCCCTCGACCTACTTGCTACTCCCCTTCTAACACACCCCAGGATGCCATTGGCCTTCTTGCCCATGAGGGCACACTGCTGGCTCATGCCTTATGGGAGATCTGAGGAGGACCTAACTTCACTTTTGATTGGCAATACGCATTTTATTTTTATTTACTTATATTGAGTATTTTCTGGCAAGGCTAAGCTGTGTGAGGGTTAGCCACAGACTTCCCTTTAGAGTCACTTAATGCATTTCTCTGCCGTCAGGATGTAGTTAGTTTGCCTGTGGTCTTCCATGACAGCCTGAGACTGGTGGACCTCAACGGTATTTCAAGTATTACACTATAATCCTAATGGTATTTATTCAAGGTCTGACAGTTCAGTTGAATATGGCATATCAGTCAACGTAACGGGTTAACCGGTCAAAAAGTAAAGCTATAATTTCCTCTTCTGTTCCTGTTCTGACATTTGGATAATCCTTCATCCACCAGACCCTGTTGTAGTCCTTTGGTAATGCTCACTGCTAATTTTCCTCATTTTCCATTTCGACCTAAGCATTTTCAATCTTGCAGTGTCTGCTCTGCCAGGCTGCTTTATAACTCGGTACTTCATAAATCACTTTGGAACACCTTGTACATAAAACACTACCTGAAAGGAAACTTCATTCAATGTCTTGTTCAAGTGAATTACCACAGCGAGCATTTTCTGCCACAACCCTCTGTCACGATTTTTGTGCTTTTTAAGAATTTCTCTTGACTTTTCCAGCATAAGTGGATGAAGGGTAAAAAGAACAGACAAACCTGTATATTGTAATCTGTGTCAAGATGTCGTCATTTAAGGTATCTGACTGGGACTATTATTATTGAATGTATTCAGAGTGGTGCTTTTGAAAAAAATCGATGATGTAAGATATTTTTAAACTAGCAGAGTTTAAATGTAAATTAACACAATGCTTTCAGAAAAGAGTAAAATAATGATACTGACCACTAAACCCACAAAAAATCAGGAAGCCCTCAGGGATACTAAAATAATCTATAGCTAACCTGTTGCTCAAAAAACACGTCAGAGTGCTCTTGTTATTCTGTTGTAATAAATAATTCTGTTTGCAGAAAGTGATGATAGATGCAGGATTTTAGAAAAAAACACAAGATGTGTTTTAACCATCAATAAAATTGTATGTAAAGAGAGAGACAGGGAAGAGAGGTTTAGCCCAGAATAGAACAGAAGAACTTAAGTCTTTGTGAGGGACACCCAGGGCCTGTCTGTTGGGGAAGAGGATAGTAACGAGGTTGTTGTGTCGAGGTGAGGAAAGCAATCAAAAGGGAAAGGAACCATTGAAAAGCTGAAAGCAAAGCTTGACTTAACAAAAGGTTACATAGAAAGGAAGTTCAGGACTTCTGTAGGCAGCATAAGTGGTAGAACATACCTGAGAAGGGAAGAAAGACGAGGCTACAGACTCCTTCTTACCATTACACATTCTGTTTCCTGGCATGTTTTGTGGTCCTTCAGTCAGGTACGCAGTACTTCAGCGACGCACGTGAGTGCTATGAAGTGCTGAGGACAAGGCAAAACAGAATTGAAGTTCTCTGCACAGAGGATGTGGAGCTTTTCTGTTTTCAAGTAACTTCCAAGGCAATATTGCCTTGAACATCATAGCTGGATTACATGACTGCAGATCCATACTAGTCAACAAGGTTTCTCGTTTTCCAAACTGAAATTAGGAAAATATGTAATCTAGTTTGTCCTTCATGGCTCATTGCTTTGGTTGGCTAGTTGCGTAGCATTATGTTTGGCACAGAAAGCTTAATGACCCGTGGTTCTAATTTGTAAGCAAGAAATTAGTTATTTTAAAAGGCCGTCTGCGGAGCACTCTCTACATTTGCCTGCCTAGATCTTCTGCCAGTCAAATCATGGTGGCATGTTCTGACAACACTTGTCACTATTTATTTGCTTATGCAGTAGAAGTACAATGCTTGGAATTATTACCCTTATAAACGAGAGCGCAGAAATGCTTGTATTTATTTATGGCTGATGTGAAATCTGTCCTTTAGTTATGTATGTGTATGCGTGTTTTCCAAGGGGAAAAAGAAAAGACTTCTCAAATGCTCATTGACCCAATATTTGACGTGTAAATAGGGGACAGAAAGTTCCACTACAGTGGTAAAAAAAATTAAAAAATCTATGCAATTATTATTGTTATTATTTCAATGAGCTCGTGGTGGCAAGTAGCCAGAATCCACTCTATGCCACCATATTGCCTTTTGATTAATTGCTTTTAGTCTTACTATTACTGACAGTCCTGATACCATAATTGTGTTTACCTCACAGTAGAGCAGCTGCTCTACAAAACCTAACACTGTAACTGCATTTTTTATTGAATCATTGGTCATTGTTTTGGTTTTGGTTTTTTTTGCCAGACCCAACTTCTAAACGATCCCCTTGTAACAAAAATGAACGAGCTTCAGTGCTTGTCCTTTCCTCCGCCTAAAGAACACATCTTACAATTTCATAACAATGGTAATGACTTCTCATCAGTTGTGGGGCTTGTTTGGTTTTTTTTTTCCTGGAACTACTTACATTTGGGGGATATTTCCAAAACACGGAACCCCTGTCCTACATTTGAAGACAAACTTCTAAGATGGTGACAGTGTTTCTCCTCAACAGATGAAACATAGGAAGGTTTAAAATAAAGGTGTTGGTACAGGTTGAAAAGATACATTTATGTAAACCACGTCCTTGCCACGTTGAACATGAATGTGTGAGTCCCAGGCTATACCAGAAGTAAGGTAGTGAAGCTGTGCTAACTCTAAAATATTTGAAAAAGTTCTTGGTTATTGTGTCACTTTATCTACTAGTTTTAACTGGTGTCTACAGATATTTCAAAATTACGAAAGAAAGAAATTCCTGATTTGAGACTTGCAAAAGAAGGGGGGGAAAGCAGAATACTCAGCCCCACCAGCTCCCTTTGGTTTATGAAGTAGCTCCTCTTCAGCACACTCCATGCTTAACCTACATCACGCACGCGGTTTTGTCATTTATGTTGTAAAGGCAGGACCTTGGACTTTGTGATCTTTGAAATCCACATTGACATGTGAGACTGTAGTCCTCCCCTGATAGATAGCTGCAGATTTCGTCAACATGTAGGAATTATAAAAAGAGTTTCCTTCTGTAACCTGAGGGACATTTTGAGTTTTGAAGAAATTCCAACTTATGTATCTGCAAACTGTTATACATCTCAGTGTTGGCACTTGCTTGTAGACCTTTATTTTTCTAAGCTTTTTTATGAAGAAGAAATTGTGAGTGAGATCTAGAATATTGCCTTGGGGGGAGATGTGACTAGATTTCCTGTCTTGAAGATGGAGAGTTCTTTTCCTAAGCTCCTATATTTCTTAGGTTCACCAAACCATTTGCACATTACCTGTCTGGAAAAAAAATGAACAGTCATTGTTCAGAGATAACTGGTGTTGTATCAAAGTAGGCCCCTGTCCCTGCAAACATTTGTGTTGGAGGTATCACTATTTTAAGCACTGGAATTTTCATAAATGTCATCATAGAATCATCATAGAATCATCATAGAATCATCATAGAATGTTAGGGATTGGAAGGGACCTCGAAAGATCAGCAAGTCCAATCCCCCTGCCAGAGCAGGAATGCCTAGACTATGCGACACAGGAACGTGTCCAGGCAGGTCGTGAATGTCTCCAGAGAAGGAGACTCCACAACCTCTCTGGGCAGCCTGTTCCAGGGCTCCGTCACCCTCACTGAGAAGAAGTTTCTTCTCGAGTTTAAGCGGAACCTCTTATGTTCCAGTTTCAGCCCATTACCCCTTGTCCTATCAGTGGTTGTCACCGAGACGAGCCTGGCTCCATCCTCGTGACACTCACCCTTGATATATTTGTAAACATTAATGAGGTCACCCCTCAGCCTCCTCTTCTCCAAACTAAAGAGCCCCAGCTCCTTCAGTCTTTTCTCATAAGGGAGATGCTCCACTCCCTTAATCATCCTAGTTGCCCTGTGCTGGACTCTCTCCAGCAGTTCCCTGTCTTTCTTGAACTGAGGGGCCCAGAACTGGACACAGTATTCTAGATGGGGTCTCACCAGGGCAGAGTAGAGGGGAAGGAGAACCTCTCTTGACCTACTAACCACCCCCCTTCTAATACACCCCAGGATGCCATTGGCCTTCCTGGCCACAAGGGCACAGTGCTGGCTCATGGTCATCCTGCTGTCCACCAAGACTCCCAGGTCCCTTTCCCCTACACTACTCTCTAATAAGTCATTCCCCAACTTATACTGGAACCTGGGGTTGTTCCTACCCAGATGCAAGACCCTACACTTACCCTTGTTATATTTCATTAAATTTTTCCCTGCCCAACGCTCCAGCCTGTCCAGGTCTCGCTGGATGGCAGCACAGCCTTCTGGTGTGTCAGCCACTCCTCCCAGCTTGGTGTCATCAGCAAACTTGCTGATAGTACTCTCTAGTCCCTCATCCAAGTCATCGATGAATATATTGAATAATACTGGTCCCAGTACCGACCCTTGAGGCACTCCACTGGTGGACTCTGCTGTAGGGCTGCTCCATCAGAAGTGGAAGATCCAGACTGATGCACTTTCCTCTTGTCCCACTGTCCATGATAGCCATCATCCTCTTAAATGTGTGCATCACCTGGTTACTAGTTGGTCTTGCATTTTTCATGGTGGGAGAGGACAGACAAAGAAAGCATTTTTAGCTCCTTTTAGCACTGGAGATAGTAGTGGCAATCCTTGGATCTAATTTAATGCTTTCGTTATACATAGGATTGTGTTTATTAGTAGTCAAAGTGTGTGTTTCACCGGTTTCTGCCAATACATCCTTTTGTTCCATACTGATAGGGAAGAGCAGCGGTGTGCCGCACAGAAAATCACAGAGAGCATCAAGAGCAGACCTTTTAAAATTACGTATTTTAATTAGACATTGACATCTGGTATGGACTGTGAATGCTTATTTGTACACCTGCAGGCTATTTGATATGAAAAAAAAAAATGAAAGTACCTGGAGAATTTGTCTGCAGATGGAGTTTAGTGATTTAATTTAATATAGCAATTGTGCAGAATGTAGCAAATTTATAAGTATTGTAAAATTTGTATGCCACATTGATTCTATGTACCTAAAAGCTGTTCGTTACATAAATAACACTTTCCCCTTCTGTTGATTTTTGTAATTGATTGAAAGGTGAAAGGATAATCTTGACAACATTAAAATCTTTCAGAGTGGAAAATGTTTTGTTGAAACCCACCTTGATTTCTAATAACATTTAAGGCTTGCAAAGGTTATCCCTGAAGAAAACACACTGCACGCAGCGAGCTCATTTTGCCTACGTTGTACGTGAGGAATCTCACATCAAAGAGTCAGAGGACAGCGAAGTTCACTCAATATTCGTAACTACTATAATGACCTTGTTTATTCAGGAGTTTAGTTTTAAATAGACTGTAAGTTGAGGACTCTTCTCACGCCTTTGCAAAATAACTGCTTTGTCCTGCCTGCAAGTGCTGAACGAGATGACTGCGGAATCTTCAAATTAATTGCCCCATTAGCTGTTTTCCATAGCGGGGCTGAAATTTCGTGTTCCAGGATGTAGGATGCACCGTCATTCCGCACTGCTCTCCCTTGTCAGAAAAGGCCTCTCTTGGGAAATAAGGACTGGGAATAAGACCTGTGTTTTGTGCATAGTGGCTTCTCTTGTCTTAAGTTACCTGGATGCGTTCTCATTTTTCTCGTTGCTCTGTTGCTTTCATGTGGAGGAGAAGGCTGAAATAAAAAAATGTAAGAGAGAATTTAATTCTGTACAGGGAAGAATAGGAAGTTATTTTATTCCCAGAAATCTTACATACTCTGCTTTTTAAACTCTACATCCTTTCTGAGGTACTGACTGTCCTTGCAAAAGACAGCTTCCACTGCCTCCACTAATCTCAGGGCTGTGGCATGAAGTCACTAGTGCCTCTCCTTCAGCAGCAACACGTGAGGAAGGGTTTCAAACATGCGAATGTTGGAGCTGTCGCCCGTACTGCAAGAGCCTTTTCCCAGAGCCCTGGCCCAGGCTGCCCAGGGACGTTGTGGAGTCTCCTTCTTTGGAGGGATTCAAAACCTGCCTGGACGCATTCCTGTGTGCTCTGCTGTAGGTGGTCCTGCTCTGGCAGGGGGTTTGGACTAGATGATCTTTGAGGTCCCTTCCAACCTCTGACATTCTGTGATTCTGTGATTCTGCTGTGCCAAGTGTGATGCTTTGCTGCTGGGAGAGAGGGAGGGAGCCTGCATTAGATCTACTTTAGATCCTTATTTCAGTCTTAATATCTGGTCTGGAAAGGTTTATTTGTTCACCTGTAGGCGTGTGATGTAAGGGCTTGCAGGGCCCCAAAGCGTGTGTCTGGAGATCAGATGTATCGCCTCTTTTATAGCTTTTGTCATCTGGAAGAAATTATACCTTGTGATCTATACCTGGTTCCCCGTTTTCTTGCTTTCAGCATCTCTGTCTGGAAAAATGTGATCCACTCGGACTCTTACTGTCTGCTTGAAAAAAAACCCGTACAACACACACTGCCATGTCATGAGTTTGTCGCCCCAAAAATAATTTGGATAGGCAAATGAAGTGAATCAAAAGATAAAGTCACCATCAGCATATACAAATTCTTATGGAATAGAGAAATAAGAGTGGGATTGGGATAAGAGAAAATGCTTTACCTGAACACCGTCACTTCCATGCAAACCACAGAGGGAAGGTTTGAAGGAACCAGAGCAATTGCCATCCCACCAGCTATGATCTACTTTTACAGCTGGTCAAAAGCAATGACTCTAAACCTTGCTTCCTGATTGCTCATTTGGCAACATTATCACTGTGAGGTATTGTACAGCCTTCTTGCGCTATAATAATGGGTAATCACACGCATAAATGCTGCATCATTAGTGCCTGGTAATAAGGAAATCATGCAGTAGTGTTTGACCACCAGACGTGATCGAGTGATGTTGCACTCACTCTGCTTATTTTCTTTGGCTGTAGAAGAATCTAACAGCAGAAATGAGAGGTTATACCAGATTGTGGGGGGGTTTGGCCCCTGCATGATCTCTGGTGTTCTGACGAATTTCTGAGTAGTAAATGTTCCTTTTCTGGTTCTGGCCTTTTTCTCAAGAGGATGAGACACTCAGATTGCTCTGAATATATTAATTACCATGTCATGATCAGGCTTTTTCTCAGGGGCCTGGAGACCTTGAAGACCATTGAAGCAGTTGTGGTACAGAGTAGGAAGGTTTACTTGGCTGGTGTGATGAGAGAGGCTTTGTTTTAGTATCTTCCATAAGTCCACCGTGTTCTGCTGCTTTCGTGGAGCTGCTGTAAAAAGAAATCAGCATAACTGAATTAGCTCCATTCTCTTGATCCGAAGTATGTTGCTATTACTTCTGTGCTTTCGCTACTTTTTCCTTTGCTATCTTGAGGTGAGACCTCTATGTCCTTAAGATTAATAAAGGGGAAATAAAAAGGTGAATGCGTTTGTTTTCTTTGAAGGTGCTACCATTTGGCAAATAAGCATATTGCTGAGAAGTTTGGTATTTTGTTAGTGAAAAATACGAAAAAAATAATTGATATGAGCTCTGGTTTTGGTTTTGCTGTTTCATTTCCCACTTAGTGTAGCCTACAATAGCATCAGAAAGAATTGTCAGCCTTTCCTTTTTGAGGATGGGTACGAACTGTCACATCCATAGGAACACAATACATCCTCCACCGTGAGTCTTTCGACCTACCTTGTTAAGTTTCCTCTGTCTGCAAGAAGTAAGAGTAACAGGATTAGAAACTTAAGAGTCTGGTCTCATCACAAGTAGGATGATCCTCTGCACTCCCAGCAGAGTCCCTGACAGCTCCCTCCCCAGAGTATTGCTCGTCTTCGCTTTCTTCAATACTGTGTCATTCGTTCAGCTAATTGGGCAGTTTTAACTAGGTCAGTCAACTCATCCTCTCGATCTGTCTGGCAAGAGCAGAGGTAGATGCAGGAGTACAAACTGAAATATGTCTGACTCTGTTTGCCTTAGCCCTTGATTTATTGTCTGTTAAGGCGGAACTGGGCTTCAGTTCCTGCCAAAGCGAGCGCCGTGAGCCAGAGCCGCACGTACACGGGTGAGCGAGCGTCTCGGAACTAATTGTGCAGATTTTGTCCATCTTTCAGTTGTAACTCGTTCTTGGCATATCGCGTGCTTATTGATTAAATAATTGATTAATGAAGAGAAGCAGCTGCTCTTTGATCTAGACGTGCAGTATGCTGTTGCCAGAGCAAGTGATGTGCTCCTGAGAAGAAGGAAAGCACTCTGTGACCTCTGGATATTGCAGTGTAATACTGTCTACGGTAACAGGGTATTAATTAAAGATAAATTATGGTGGAATCATGGACAGCTTAGTGAAAAAAATTGTCTTTCCATGTTCCAGTTAGCACTGAAGAGATTCAGAGTGACTTGCTGTACCACAAAGCAAGAAGGAGCATTGATAATAAAAGGCATAATGATGCATCTCTTTGCCTTGACTTGGAGCTTTTAGGGATCTGAATGTTTCTATGATTCTGTGAGTAGATAATTTAACAGCTTAATGATGAAACTAAGGGTTAAACTGGCTTAAAAGTATGAGAGTTATCGGGTCGATCTGGTTTGTAACATAAAGATTTTTCCAAAAGATTTACTTGATTCAGCAAGACATACTAGTGTAGGTGAGATCTTCCAACTTAGAGAACAGACAAATGTAAAACATTATAAAGCCACATCCAAAATCAGTTGAAAAATAGCTCACAGTAGTAGTGAATGAGAACTGTAGTCCAGAAACAAATGCACTTCAGGAGGAGATAAACAAATAATCCTATAGTCAGTGGAAAGAGGAAAAAGGGGAATCTTGCTATATGTCGTGATAAATTCAGAGCAGATGCCCAGCAGTCATTGATTACTTAAATTCTATTATTGCTTATTCTAGAGTTTTAAGGGAAGAGTTGCAATAAATACATTTGTTATTAGTCCCTGGTGGCATACTTGGAATAAGAAGTCACGTCCCAAAGATTTTGCAATCTAGATTGCAAGTGTAAGAAGTATCACAGAGAGATGCAGGTCATAGGAGCAACCTTTGGCAGGCTGAAAACTAGGAAAGGTCTCCCAAATACAAGCAGTGCAGATATCACAGTTTTACACTGACTTGCCCACCGATGCCAATAGGCCTCCGGGAGAACAGAACAGTGTTAACAAAAAAGGACAAATATCATTAGGTCACCACCTTGGGAACAAGAAATAGAAAGGAAGCATGCATTCATGTCCAGATCTTATAAACTTACTCCTTTTATTCGTATTACGATGATAAAAGACTTCCAATTAGAAATGCATTGCTTTTCCCTCCCATTGAATGGAAGGAAAAGAAGCGAACAGGCGATGGGAATACAGAGTTAAAAAACAAAGTTAAAGCCAATGGCTGTGGGAAGAGTAGGCAGACCAATGCGTGCTCGTGTTTCATCTCTTGATCTTTCAGATCTCTCTCGTTTCGTTGGGTTTTTTGGAGGTTTTGTGCGTTTCTTCTGTTTTCCTTTTCAGGCTTCCTATTCCCAACTATCAGCTCTGCTCAGCAACTTTATTAACATGTTTAGCACTTCATTTCAAAGACCAGACTTGTACCTTCTGTGTCACTGTGCCTCCCCTGAGGGAGTCTGCCTTTCCCGGACTAAATGCAGACTTGTAGCTCGTGTCAGCTTCAGCGTCACTGGCAGCTTTGATGGTCTCTGCTTTCCTTCAGCTCCTGTAAGGCTGCACTTCGTTCACCCTCAGGGTTAGCAGTAGCTCTGGAGGTCACAGTTGCTGTAGAACCACTGACCAGCCAGCTGAGTGACTGGCCTGTGCTGTGCGCTAATGCGAGAACATGCTAAACCTCTGGCTACCGATAATAACAAGTTCATTTTTGTAATTGGCCAACGTTACACGCTTTGTGCAGCCACAAATCTGGATTTGACTCAGTACTCGTGATCCTTTTTGAAATTGAAATCCAGCTTGCCTCACTTATGCGTGTGCTATATCCAAGCATTACTAAGGGCGTACCTGTGTATCTGCAAGCTTGTGCTGTGAAGAGGAGACGCTTAACAGTTAAAATGTTTAAGTCTTTCTCCTCTGAAAGCTCGTTTCAAAATGCTGGTTAGATGGCAAATGAAAAGCAACTGGACTGACCCCAGAAATTTGCCATCTTATCTCATGTGTCCCTCACCAAGCAGCTCAAGGTCTCCAGCTGTTTGAACGGAGTTTGGCAGATATAGGACTTGCACAATGAGTGTTTTTATAGGTCCTGTGCAAAACGGGGAGCAGCAGTGGGGTGGAAAGAAGTAGGAGACAGCAGAGCCTCCTGGGTTGTTACTCGCAGCACTGTTAATCCTATGAGTAAATCCACTCCAGCTTTCTAGCTGGTTCACCCTCTGCTTGAGTTATTATTCTGCGTCGCTGAGTGATATTTCAAGAACGAAGCAATACATGTTAAAAATAACTATCTCCTATCATTTATTTTTATGAATTTGTATTATTTTGAGCAGCAATTACTCGCTGACTCAGTCACTGGCAATGGAAAAGTGTCATTTTAAGTAATTCCGGCCAAGATTTGAACAAGAATGAGACTATTTGATAAGATGTCAACAAGTGAAGGTTGCAGTCTTGTCAGTGATGACATTATAAGTTCTATTGTGTCCTGTGCAAACTGTCATAACCTTTAAACGGGCTTCAACAAGATGAATTGCTTATGTCAGATAAAGCAATGGGTCAGAGCCAGAGTGGAATAAATGGAAAGTTCAGCAGGCTTTCATTTTCTGGGGTGCTAAATCAACTCATGGATTTAATAAATAAATAAAAGATTTCATAAAGATTGTGGTAGAGCTTCCTTGGCAGAAGAACCTGGCTTTTGGACTTGAAGAGACATAAAGACAGAGTTTTAATGGTTCTCTGTACTATGCAGCTTGTATTTAAAAGTGTAAAAATCCTCAGTGCCAGAATAGTTGGATGTGTGTTCCTGGACTGGTTAAAATTAAGGTGGGTAGTTTATTGTAGAATGGATAATGGCGTATGCAGTTCTAAAGGCACAATCCCCCCATGCATCCCATCTTGAATTGGAACAAATATATTTATAGCATAAAGCTGTTCTACTGATGAAATAATTTCTCAGATGAGCCCACCGATCAGTTTTTAAAGTTTTGGTTTTCATTTGAGTGAGACCCTGCATTTAATTTAGAAGTAAAAAGGAGTATTCACTGTGTTCAAAGATTTCTTCTTCTTTTGAATGGGTAGAAATGCCTGTGCTACGTGCAGAAGTTAAATGCGTAAACAAATGGATTGATTCACACATCTGATCTAAACACAGCGAAACAGTGCACCAGATGGTGAAAGCCTTCTGCTTGCAGAAAGGCATCTGTGATCCACCCTTCGTGTTCCTGGGGATATTGGGTCGAGAGCTAAAGCCACCTCAAAAGTGAACTGGCCGGAGAGAGGGCGCATCCAGCACACCGAGATGCATACGAATCAGCTTTTCCGAGTGGATGTCGTCCTCCCTGAACCTTCTCTGAGTTGCTAACTGAGAACCAACTATTTACCCAGAGGTGTTCTGGGCAAATATAATCCCTGGGCAGCACATCAACTGAAAAAGCACTGCGAAGCTGCTGGAAAAGAGGTGACAGACATAAAACAAGGTGTGCGGGTTTTAGCCAGCGCACAGCAGCGGTTACAGCTGCCCATTTGTGACTGCTCGTATCCACGCGGATGGTAACAGCTACTTATTATGTGTCTTTGTTAGCAGTGAGGCAGCTTTCATCTTTCTCCTGCAGAGTGAACTATTTCTCTTTTAACTCCAGATGTATGGTTTAATAACTTCTACTTCACTCAGACACTAGAATGGCATCTGATGGGTTTTCTAAAGCATCCTCTTTGCGAGGCTTTTAAAACCTGTTTTTGTATTTGTGCTTTGATGTAAGAGACTTTTTTCATACCCAGCATTATAATACGTGAAAGGCAAAAAAAAATATAGATACAATAGTAATTGCCAACTGAGAATATTCGACAGGAAATTAGAAGTTCTTTTGATTAAAAGAACACAAAGGTTTTCCTATGGATTGTATAAATCCACAGGAAAACCTTTGTGTTCTTTTAAAAAATTAATCTCTTTTAAAAAATTGATCTTATATTAAAGATTTGACAGCTAATGCCTGTGTTGGAAAACACACTCTTTGAAAGATCCTCATCTCGTTATCATCTTTTCTTTTGTTTCTAAAGGTATTTCACAAAAATGCCCACCTTGATAAATCATCTATAGAGCAAGTGACCGTAGTCAAGATATTAGTGACCAACTTTGGTGACAATCACTCCGGATGACAAAGTGGTGAACCAGTTGGCAGTGCCCTGGTTAGCATTCCCCACAGCTATTATTCACTTTTTCTGTGTCCATTCTTGTTTTCCTGCTTTATATACATTGACTTATTGTCACTATATCCCTTCAGGTGTCTTCTTTTTTTTTTCTCTCCAAACGGTAAAAATCCATGTCCTTATTTTTGAGCCATCCAAAAATAGTCTTGATAGCTTTCAGTGTTGCTGAGGCTTGAAGCCTCATCTAAAGAATGACTTCATGTTCATAAATCTCGTTGTGTCTTAATGTTTTCTGCTTCTTTTTGTGGTAAAGGATCTGAACTGGGTTATTAACATCTAACTTTAAAAAATCTTGTCTAATTATTGATATCCATTCTTTGCATAACAATCTCCCTAAAGCTGTAGAAGTAGTCTTCACAGCACATTGCTACTGTAATATGGCGTAATTGAGGCTTCTTGTTTGTTTTCTTCACTTGTTGAGATTTTGTACATGAGATTTTATTGCCAGGGCAATAACCTGGAAGTCCATATGTGCTTTTTCAGAATGCTGCAGTTTTACTGGAAGTCACCTGCAGTATTTGAATAACATATTTAACGTGTGGGTTTTTCCATCCCTACCATTAGCAGAGAGGGAAAAAAAGCAAAAAAAACCCACCAAATTTTCTTGTTAAAGCTAAGTATTGCTGCAATTTAGCAGGGAATTTATAACAGCTAGTCATAGGGGCTAAGTAACTCCTACAGACCATGGAAAGAGAGAGAGGATCATGCCGCTTCTGAACAGACTCTATTCTAGTGCCCTGCTAACTTTGTCTAATTCCCAATATGGGGGTGATTATCCCTTGCCCATTGCAATATGGAAAATTTTCTGAGCTTTTGCTGAAGGTTTACAGCAGTGTGTTTGCAGCAATGAAGCTCGAAGAGGAGCCCCTTCCATCATAACTCTTCCTGCCCACCAGCCCTCCCTGCCTGCTCCGTACTTCAGGCTGTTTTGCTCTTCATAAAAAGCCTCTGGCGAGTGAAATCCCAGGAGATAAGGCTGCCCAGGTTGAGGTAATACTGACTGCCTAGTTTGCCAAATTAGTCTGTAATGATTACATTCTTAAACTGGTCCATTTTCATGGTTAATTTGACTGGAAGAAAATGAAGAAGCTATTTTTGTGCAGCATATATGCACCATATGAATATAATTACTTGGAAGCGCTGCAGACTGAATGCTTTTTAACAAAAAAAAATTCTAATGAGCGTGAGCAGGCTGTGCTGTTTGCAGTTGCCTGGGTAACTGAGATGAGACCTTTACCTGGCTCATTCTGCTACAAGTGAGGGAATAGACACTAATTCCGATATTTGGGCTCGACCCTGAAGTATTTTTATGGAGATAGGAAAAGTCAAAAAGCATCTTTAAGCCTGCCCCTACTGCATGCATCAGAGAAAATGATCTAGCAATTGTTCCCTTGCACAGGAGAGCTCTGTATGACCGGAATAAAAAGGAGCCAGTTCCCTTTACTTCTGAATCTAATTGCAAGTTCTGTCCCGCGATGACAGGCACGAATGCGACATTGTGGGTGTCTGTGCTGAGTCTGCTTGTCGGAAAGAGCTCTGAACCCCCAAGCGAGGGGATTGCAAAGCTTTTTCCCACCCGTGCAGTCAGGAGGTCTGCAGGACCTCACTGTGGGAACCCAGGCTCCCGTGGCCCCCAGCCTGCATCGCTGAGCGGGGCTGACTCGGCAGAGAGCTCAGAAATTTCAGTTCATGCAGATGACGTCTCTCTGCTTTCACAGGGTTGCTTCCTGCAGGGAACACGTCTTCTCTGTGCAATTCAATGAGCTGCTTGAAATTTCCAAATTGCTTGTGTCCCAGTAACCTTGGAGACTACATTCCTCCTACCGCTACAGCGAAACTGTTGGAACCAGAGTTGAGTGGCCTTCAGAGCATGCTGCAAGGCTGATTTATCCAGGTGTTTAAGAAAGGGAGGAGATTTGAAGGTGAAAATGGCACAGTTCGTTGGTACCTCGCTGGCGTGGTAAATAGCAAAGGCAAAGCAATCGCTAATGTTGAGATGTGTGACACTGGGTATGGCTTGTACAAACACAGAAGAGAGGTACTAGACCATGCAGAGGAGGGGTTATCAAAAAAATCCCTCCTTCACCAGGTGGTAGAAAAGGTGCATAACCGTTTTAAGAATTTTTATTTACATTTTATTTTAGCTCATTCCTAACGTGGCATTTTTGACTGAAATAAAGGGTAGGTGGAGTATTATTAACTACAAACGTGCTCTTTTTTCCTGTGGAATAGCCAAATAAAATCATTATGCCGTAATTACGCCAGAATAGGTTGTGATGAGAGAGCTCTAATGGTAAATCGCCCCGTGTTGATAAGTTCACTGGCTGCCAAATTGACACGGAGACCATGAAGTTATTGCTGCCTCTTTCTGTTGTAGAGTGTCTCACAGTGGGTTTTCGTAGATGAGGACTGAGAATGCAAAGTGGATTTTAAAATACTCAAATTTTTAAACCTTGGGAGGGATGAACAAGAGAGCCAAAGATTTTTCTTCTAATTCAGTTCACAAGATTTCAGTCTGCTATTTAAGAATAAAACCCCCTTTCTGTAAATAAATCAAGAGAATTGTAACTCTGAAACTTCCTCTCCCAATTGCTCGATCTGTCATTTAACCTGGCATTTTTGTTAAGTGCCATTTTCCAGCTGTATCTATAAAACTGTGATTGTGTTTCTCAAGTTATTTCAGTCAGAGAGCTTGAGGGCAGTCATACCAGATAACATGAAAAAAAATAATTTTATGCCCAGGAGGATGAACAGTGTCCATATATGACATAAATCCACTGAGACACAAACGTTCATGTCAGAAAACCAAATGGACGTCACTGCTGTCATCTCCCTTTTTACCCAGGCATGTGCAATGGAATTTTTACTTAAAAGGGCCATTACTGAGTCTTATGTTAACACATTTCAGAGCACAAAAAGTTCTATGCAGCAAACTAGCACAGAGAAATACATTGACAGATGCCCAGAAAAACGAAGTGGCAGTAGCTCGTAAGATCAGTCTCCTTCCTAGTTCATTTTCATTGTTCAGAAGCACTTTCTTTCTCTGCTGTGCTGTGTCTGGAGAGGACTAAAGGACTATTGTGGAGCACAGGTTTCACGGAGAAAACAGGAAAAGATCAGGAAAGCTGCTGTTGCCATCCTGTATCTTCGTTTCTCATATCTATTCAGTTTTCTTATCTCTTTGGAGGAAACAGAAGGGAGTGTATTCTGAATAACCCCTAACAGGTCATCTGTTTTCTACAACGTGTTACCTAGAAACATTGCAGAAAACTCAACTTTCTTCTGGCTGCTGTCAGGTGAATGATGGTGAGTGATTAAGGTATCATAGAATCATAGAATGTTAGGGATTGGAAGGGACCTCGAAAGATCATCAAGTCCAATCCCCCTGCCAGAGCAGGAATGCCTAGACTATGCCACACAGGAATGTGTCCAGGCAGGTCTTGAATGTCTCCAGAGAAGGAGACTCCACAACCTCCCTGGGCAGCCCGTTCCAGTGCTCCGTCACCCTCACTGAGAAGAAGTTTCTTCTCGAGTTTAAGCGGAACCTCGTATGTTCCAGTTTCAGCCCATTACCCCTTGTCCTATCAGTGGTTGTCACCGAGAAGAGCCTGGCTCCATCCTCCTGACACCCTTGATATATTTGTAAACATTAATGAGGTCACCCCTCAGCCTCCTCTTCTCCAAACTAAAGAGCCCCAGCTCCTTCAGCCTTTTCTCATAAGGGAGATGCTCCACTCCCTTAATCATCCTAGTTGCCCTGTGCTGGACTCTCTCCAGCAGTTCCCTGTCTTGACAGGTTTCTTCAGAAAATCTTTCTGGGGAAAGCAGCAGATTGTCGGGAGCTTGCTTGAGACTCCGTTCTGGGCTGCACTGCAAATCTGCCACAGAGTTTCTCAGCAAGAGCCACACGTTGCCAATAACGCTTGAAAATGTGGCTTCAGCTGGAGCTTCCTGATCCCCTGAAGTGCCTGAGTGAGCTCTGCTGAAGCAGAGGTGAAACACCACCTGTACAGCCTACAGATGCCCTGTGAGCTTCTCCTGCAGCCCCGAGGCTGACCTGTGACATCTGGAGATCATCCCCAGCGCAGACTGCCAACCGTGCCAAATGCTGCTGCCGTTTTAGGACAGAAATGCCTGTTCCCTGGGTACTCAAAAAAGAACTCCGGTCCAGTCATGTTCTCTGAGCGACCTAAGCGGGTTTTGATGTCTAGGGCTCAGGATGGCAAGGGTTAATGTATTGCTTTGTCTGGGAGTTTTCTCTTGCAGTGCCACTAGCAATCTTGTGTTCGAAGGTGTTGCTTGGCTACAAGTTCTTCTTTCCATCTGAAAGCCCATATGAAAAGCTAAAACGTTTAAACTGACTTCTTCCCTGGCAATGTTGGCTGCTAAAGGAATATATCACTTTGCAATCAGGAGCGTGAAAGTGAAAATACCCTACGATGCTTTGCTTCCTTGCTCCTTGGCCTGGTCAAACACTTATGCTATCCTTTAAGTAAAACCTCATAATAAACCGCACCTGGAATTACTGATGCAGAAAACCACACAGCATAGAATTGTGCATTTACTGTTTGTCTTTTAGTGGCACAGACACTGTTAGTTTAGTGCACTTCATAGCAGTTCTTCCAAGTAAATGATGTTCCATAACTGCATTATGCCTTCTTGCTCTCCTTAATCTATCTCTGCCATTACAGGCTTTAAACATGAGACCTCTTTAAAAAATGATTCATTTCCATCGGTGATGTGGTCGACAGTGAGGAGGCAAAGGACAGAATACACGGAGGTGGCTGTGTATGGTTTCTGCTTGAGTAGCTGGGGTTGTTCAAGGAGCAGGGGAAAAGATTCCTGCCAGGAAATGATGAGAGTTGTACTGCTGTAATTTGAATAATTTATCCAGTACGCCTGAGTGTAGCTGCGGTTCTTGGTTGTTGACAATCAAATGACAGCCTAAGAAAAACCTCAAGCTATTTTTATTGGGGTGTGTAGGGGTAGCTTCACTTTTAATCCTTATCCTTAGTACCAATCATGTAGGAACAGCTCACCCCCTGTAATGCAGCTTAGAAACCTTGTGCTCTAAGCTCTCTTTGGAGCTTTGGCATCTCTCGCAACACGTGCTCTGCTCTCTGCCAAAGGTGGGCAGAGTTGGTCTGGCTGGATCTCTCGCAGTCTTCTCTCTCATCGGTCCGGAGGTCACCAACCATTAACTACAGCTCCACAGAAGTGTGTTACAACAGAAGATGATCCAACTTCAACATTTGCCTGCAGAGCTTTCACATATCTGCTATGTTTTTAATGAAAAATTCATAGTCTTGATTCTGCTGAGTATTCTTTGTCCTTTTTGTCAGACCTGACGTCTACTCCAAGCTGATTCAGTTCATGTCCTGACCTGAGTGTACAATTTCAGATTGGTTGTGTCCATGAACTGAGCTTCAGTTCAACTCACAACTAAAACTTGAGCAGTCTGCTTCAAAAAGGCTGGGTTTAGTTGAACATAATGAAAATGTTGTTGCCAAAGGACTTGCATTAAAGGTATTGTTGCATCTAATTTCAACATGAAAACAAGCGTCAGACTTTCCTGAATGTTACATTTTGATTGAGTAAATCCTTGAAACCAGCAAAACTCTGCTGAATCATTCTACTATAGCTTAACTACTTTGTGTTGGAAATAATCTAAGTGTCCCACTTCAGGCTGCAGTAGCTAATTAAAGGCATTCTGTCAGGTTTAAGAGCCTTTCAACGTGTATTGCCCTGATAATTAAATAAAAGGGCACTCTACCCATGACAAACTAGGGTCATATTGCAATGTGGTGGCAGAAGTTTGCTCTTTAATCTGTACCTCTCTGGAGCATAAATGGATTCTAAAACACAGAGAGAAGAGTACCTGTTTTCTTCTCCTATCCTTTTTCTGCTACCTTGTACAATTTCAAGTGGCTCTAGTAGAAGAGTTACTTAAAAAGTTAAGTTACTCACATAAAAGACCTTAGCTTTCAGGTCATACCCACGTCTTAAATCACCTGTATTTTGCAGTTTATCATGTGTGTGTGAGTGGCTTGGTCGTTTGGGAGATTTCTAAATACGTTCATGGGTATCATCTCTGCACAGCCATAGTGCTAGAGTAATAGTAGATGGTGCTGTTTTTCCTAGGTATTCCTGATATTTAGGAAGTTATTATTTATCTTTTGCTGGATATTTGTACCTCCTAAATGTAGATACTTAATTTAAGGCATTGACCTTGTAGGCTTATTTCCCTAGAGAGTTTGCTTAATTGGAAGAGACGGGCTCCTTGCATTATCATCTAATCATATCATAGAGTGTTTGGGGTTGGGAAGGACCTTAAGGATCATCTAGTTTCAACCCCTTCTGCCGTGGGCAGGGACATCTCCCACCAGACCAGGTTGCTCTCAAAGCCTCATCCAACCTGGTCCCGAAAAATTCCAGGGAGAGGGCTGCCACAATTTCTCTGGGCAACTTGTTCCAGTGTCTCCGCACCCTCAAAGTGAAGAACGTCTTCCTTGTACCTAATCTAAATCCACCGTCTTCCAGTTAAAAGCGTTACCCTTTGTCCCATCCCTGTGTGTCTTTGTAAAAAGTCCTTACCCATCTTTCCTGTAGCCCCCTTGTGTACTGGAAAGCTACTAAAAGATCTCCCTGGAGACTTCTCTAGATTCTCTCAAATCAGCCTTTTCAGGAGTCTCACCTTTCCTTTTAGCTAAAGGAAGATTAGAATCTGAATATGGGTATTTTGGCTGTCAGTATCGCCCTAGAGATATTCCAATCACAGATGAGAATTGCTCTCTTTGTCAGACCTGCATGTCTCCAGATTTCCTAAAGAAGTATGGGTGGTGCTTCTGTCCTTAGAGATATGCAGAACTTTAGTGGGCAAGGCAGCCTGATCTAACTGAAGCTGGCTCTGCTCTTGCATGGGGAGTTGGATCTTTAGGGGTTCTGTCTAATCTAAATTATTCTGCAATTCTAAACTCAACAACTCAGGGCATAACTTTGCAAGAGTTTCCTTTTAATCTCTCAATTCAGAACAGATTCATACCCTGAAGCAGGAAAATTAAGGAGAATCTATAAACCTTACATATTCATAAAGGATACCACTGCTATTCTAAGCTTGATAGCAAGAAACGTGCTCTCAGTGTAGCATATATTTTCCCTTACGAATCTTTGGTTTTTACTACTCCTCTTCAAGCTCTAACCATTCCTTAAAAGACAAGGTACTGAGAAATCAGCAAAAATCATTTATGCTCTGTCTAGTAGGTCAATGGGGAAGAGTGTTCAGGGTCTGGAAAGGGATTTGCTTGCGCTACTGTCTACTATGTTGCTCTTCCAAACAGTGCTTGAATAGACTGGATGAAAAGAGCATCGTAGACTCCAGAACTAACTAGGTAAAGTGATCTGGATGGACTCTGAAGGCTTCTTTCCAACCTGTGTTGCTAATAATTTGTCTCATCAAATGAATAGCACAGTGTGGAGAATCCAGTAGTAGCAGGAAAATGGAAGGAGAGCCTGCGCCCAGAGGATTGTAGATGACCCGCTAAGTGTGGAGAAAATGGCTTCGAGTGTGTCTCGTTGAAAAGACCCGATTCAGTTGGCACTTGTTTCCAGCTTCAGCAGCGTGTCTGGAAACAGATAGCTACCGCGAGCCAAAGCACAGATACAGGCAGAGAGGAGCAGAGAAGGGAAAGTACCCGTCTGCTGGAGCTGTCAGAAATGTGTGAGGTTCCCCAGGGGCTGTATAAATAAAGGAGCTGTCTGGGCGGGAGGTTTGAAAGCAAGCCAGATGGCTGCAGTTGCTTGCAAGAAGTTTGATATGCCAAATGACTTTTTACATCTCTAATGTGTGAAAAAGGTTTTGCCCTTGACTTCAAAGTACCAGAGAGTTTGCCTGATACTTTTCTGGCTCTTTTTCCTGGATTTTTTCTTCTCAAACAGCAGGTTTGCTGTAACCATCCTGCAAACAGCTCATGAGGTACACAGTGCTTAATCTGCGATCTGCCTAGCAGTCCTGCCGCTGCAGATTGTGGGGATGGGGTGTTACTTAGATGGGCAGCAAATGCAGAGCTCAGAGTAGTGTGTATCTGGCTGAATTCCAATTAGATAATTACATTCTGCTTACCTAAAATTCCCCTCATGGCTTTTCAAAGCTGCCTTTACATCACTATCTGCTCTTGGTTGGTAACTACATTCCACTCTACAGGCAACTGCATCTTGGTGACAAGTGAGGTGACTTGATACGTATTGTGGTGTCCCCCTCAAAAATTGCAAATCCATGTAAAAAACCATAGTTTTTCATGCACACCTCATCCCAGCTGCTCTCTCCCCAATGATACATTTCTGAAAAGAGTACTTAGAAAATAGTCACCTCTACTTTACATAGAAATATCCATTTTTTTTTCAAGGTTATTCTATGCTGGTTTGGAAATAGGTCTTTGCCTGGGTTTTATCATTTTTTCACTATGTGTAAGGGAACACTTCCCTGTGTTCCCTGTGGTTAAAGTGAGCTGAAGCTCAATGATGAGAAGAGATTCTTCCAGAGCTGGAGACCCCCTGCGGAAGCCCCCTTACTTCCAGAATCCAGCCATCGTGTTGAGTCGTAACATCTAATCAGACATAATGAAGCAGCAGAGAAGTGGGTAGGACGATATCAGCACCTTCAGCGTTGTAGGGAGTTTTGTCATCCCAGTGGTTGACAAACGATGCATGAGTCTTATTTCCGAGGCCATTTGAAAGCTGAGAGCTTATTGCACAAAGCTCTGAAGTGGGTAGTGCCAGGTGCGGGTACTGAAGGCTGAAATTATACACGTTCTCCTATATTTAACTGTAATTAAGCAGATACTCGAGTATCCGTTCATCTGTTTAGTGCTTTTTTAGGCTTGCCACCATTCAGTAAACAAATAATTTTAACTTGGTTCCTCATATAAGATGTAGGCGTGGAAGCGATTAAAAGAATGTTAAGCTGCACAAGGTAGACTTCACATTATTCTTGCAGAAGATGTGTTTTCATGTCATTTCCATCCTGTCTCCTTCAGCCTCCTCTAAAAAAAGAAAAAAAAAAAAGAAGCCTCTCAGTTTAGGAGAATATGTTGCTCACTGGTAAAAAAAAGTGGAACAAAGCCTGTGGGGCACATTGGAGACTTGCAAACTTGTTCTCAGCTTTTGAAATCACCACCGTAACGATCTTCCTGCTTAAAGATCTGTAGTAGAAAACGAATCTGTACTGTTCCTGTTAATACCATCACATTTCCATCACCTGGATTATAGTGTTTTTGCTCTGCAGGTTTTGTAAAGACAAACAAGTAGTTGCTTGAGATGTGTAACTTCTAAAGCCCAGTTGAGGGGAGGAGTAAGTCTCCAGGCTGCACCAGAGTAATCACAACTGCACCTGCACGGTAGTATTTTTTTGGGGGGGGGAGGCTACCTTGGATGTCTCTCCGTAGTCCGGCTGCTTATTTTCAAAGAAGTTCCGGGGTGTTCAGATCTTTGAATTTCAACTTGGCTGATTCAAAATTACTTGCTGGGGAAGGACTGACATCATAACTGCATGTGCTTCCTTTTGCAGCCAGGCTAAGGAGAAACATGTTTCCTAAGGTATAATCACAGAATCACGGAATGTTGAGGTTGGAAGGGATCTCCAGAGATCACCCAGTGCCACCCCCTGCCAGAGCAGGGTCACCCAGGGCAACCCCACAGGAACGCGTCCAGGCGGGTTGGAAAGTCTCCAGAGCAGGAGACTCCACACCCTCTCTGGGCAGCCTGGGCCAGGGCTCCGGCACCCGCACAGGGAAGAAGTTTCTCCTCATGTTGAGGTGGAACTTCCCATGTTCTAACTTGCACCCATTATTTCTTCTATCGCTGGGCACCACTGAGAATAGATTGTTCCCTTCCCCTTGACCCCCACCACTCAGATATTTCTGTACATTCATAAGGTCCCCTCTCAGCCTTCTCTTTTCTTGCCAAGCTGAGAAGTAAAACTGGTTTTGTCCACTCTTTTACTTGTTACCTCTGGCACCTTTGCAATTTCAATTTAGTTCAAAGCCACAACTGACTTGGCTTTCACGGTGACAAATACTGAAGTCCAGGGAAAGGCAGTGTCAGAGGAGATGCGAAATCACTGCTGCATCTACACTTACTTTTGAAAAGCTACAATGCTATATTTCATATATCTTGAAATATTTTATGAGCACTTAAGCTATGCACTTGGCTCATGAATTGGTTCACCTTCAGTCTCAATGTGTGATAATCTTCTTTTTTCTTTGCAAAAACTGCAGGACACAGCGGCGGTGCTCTTCCTGGCTCCTGACACAGCAGTGGCATTCATTTCATACCTGCAAAACAGACGTACCATAACCACATACAGCCCCTCAGAAGCCTGAGGTCTAGCTATTTCAGCACTGCAGTGAGGACTGGGGTAAGGCTGCTAAGGGATTTATCAATTTTTATACGTGGAGGGTTCAGCTAATTTCCCTAGTGACGGAACTGTTGCACTGAAGCCAGTTCAGGGACAGTGAAAAAACGCCAGTTTGATCTGCCGGTGATTCACGTAATACTTAAAGCATGTGGATGTTTTAATGCTGGCAGCCTCAAAGAACATTTGTGGGATGGTAAATACTCTCACCACGCTATAGACAAGGAAAATCATCCAACAAGAAAGGAAGAGCGTGCGTTACAGTGCCCATTCAGTCAGTGTGCATTATTGAGATCCGTATTCTGGTCCAGTGCTCCATCACTGTCATCATTTAGTTATAGCCCACTCTAGATTTCATTCATGTTTTGCGTTACGTTCCGATTTCTTTTTGCTTTTCTCCACTTGTTTATCCTGCTGCCCTCCTAAGGGCCACGGGAGCTGTGCTTGAGCATGGGCAGAAATGTTGGTGCTCAACCTCCCGCGCTGCTTATTTGCTTGCTGAGGGCGTATTTCTGCCAGCAGGCTGCCCTCTGAACCAGGCTACGTCTTGCAGGACTTGAAATGACAAGGCTAGCAGAATTGGCCAGAATGGTGCATCTTCCATTCTGACCAGGAGGTGAAGCTAAGATTTATTGGACAGAAATACTACCTTCCGACCATTAATAAAACTAAAGGTTTTGGGTAGTGCTGAGCAGTTATTTCTCTGTGTGAATTTATGAGGGCATTCAGGGAGAGTAGTTTTTCTTCACCTGGTTCCCTTTTCCTCGGAGTGAGTGATGGTTGTGCAGCTCCTGGCTGTAGGGAGAGCAGAGAGCAAACACTTCATAAATGCAACTGCCTCCAGGAGAGCTCTTCATGTGTACAGCAAAGTGCTGCAACAGAGGAAGCAGGCAGGCAGGGCGGGCGGGCTGTAAAATGAATACATTGCTGCTTAAAGAGTTGTCTTCCCTCTCTTTATACCTCGCGTGCTGCCTGATGTAAACTGAGCAGAGATATTTGTGCTAGAGGTACCTGTGAGCTTCCTTAGGCAGCTCTGCTCATCTTCAGCGTGCCCTGTCAGTCATCTGTCACCTGTTCTCCTGTTCATCTCTGCAGTGCTGCATAATGACAAATAAAAATTAAATCCGTAACTTCACTGCAAGTTTAGTAACTTTAACAACTAGTAAACATTGTATTCCTACTCTTACACGCTGTATAAAGGGAAAGATTCTTACTATTTTTTATGTCTTTCCTGACACTGTATAGCTCAGAGAGTAAATTTGTTTAGTTTCTATAGTTCAGGAAGGCCTCCTTCTTAGTCCAATAAAAAATATTTTAATAAATTTACGTTGAATATATAAGTCAGCAGAGAAGTGTCATTTTTTTCTGTTAGAATCTGTAGAATTTTTGCCTAGGGGCAGCAAGACAAATGGAAAAACCTTACTTTGTTTCTAATGAATGGCACTCAACTACTTTAATGCGGTTGCATGTGTAATTGTGGCAAAATACAGTGTTAAGCTTTCTTTAAAAAAATGGGAGTGGCCTGCAAAGCTGAGGCCTGTAAATATAGAAAATTCTGTATAGGAAATAGAGCCTGCATCCACATTCTCTGCCTGCTATTTGCCTTCAAAGCAAGGTTATTTGCCTTTAAAGCACTGTGCCTGTTACAGCTGTGAATTTGCCAGATTCTGTGACCTGTAAGTTAACCAGCTGGTGTGGGTTAACCCAATACACTCTGTACAACTCTGCATTTATAGAGGCAATTGCTTCGTGTCTCTCTGTGTGGTGAAATCCTGTCAGGACGGAGTGTAAGGCTGAGATGGTTTTTTCCTGAAGTTTTGCCTTTGCCGTGGCACTAACGGGCGCTTCCCTGCGTGCAAGGTGGGTGGTTCATTTGCATCAGCAAATCCTTATAACAGCTGCCTAGTTAATGATTGCGAACCAGACAGCTTTAAAATAAGCGGTGAACTGCTTCTCATCCTGTTCTTACATTGATCAGAGCCAGAATCCATTGGATATGGCATCATTTAATACCTGAACACTCCGCCTGTTTACTGAAGCTGTCCCTGCTTACCAGTTCAGTTGTGGACTTTTAGCTCGAATCCAGTAACAGGGTCTGAGGGGCTTCGTTTGACAAAGAGAGACAAAAGCACTTCCCAGCGGTGAGGTCTGAGGGCGAAGAGGACTTGACCGTACAGTGTGGTTTCTGTTAGAAGGAAATCTAGTCAAGAGAACACGGATGGAGCCGAGATGTACTCAGCTATCTCCAAGGGCTGGGCAACTGAGGACCCATGTCTGCAAAGCCCTCTCCCAGGTGCGGCAAAGGAAGGTCCTGGGTGATTAGCTAGGATCATCAAACCCCCTTGTCATGCCCCTCCCCTGAAGAACCACTAAAACACGTTATTTCCTTTTGGAAACTTAGCGTCTGCGTTCTTTGGGTAACCCTCTATATGCAACTTAGCACATAGACAGGTCCCTTGAGGACAGTCTTGCAATTGTTTTTTCTCCTTTCAGAGTACTGCAGGAAATCACCCTGAACGTGTCTCTGTGTGCTATATACCTATATTTTATGAAATTAAGGAAAATGTGTTTTAGGAGAAACCTTTATTTCTTGGTGTAATCAGATAAAGAATTCCCGAGCACTGGAACAGGTTGCCCAGGGAGGTTGTGGAATCTCCTTCTCTTGAGACATTCAAAACCCGCCTGGACGCGTTCCTGTGCGCTCTACTGTAGGTGATCCTGCTCTGGCAGGGGGTTTGGACTAGATGATCTTTAAGGTCCCTTCCAACCTTTAACATTCTGTGATTTTGTGATTCTCTCAAGCACGGATTAATACTCCATACAGGAGTGATTTGATGTAAGTATTGGTGAGGGTTAATGGGAAATCAGGCTATGCAATCTCATGGTCCAGGCAGCTACACAAACCAGGAAGCCTGACACTTCTTAAAAACAGCTCGTTTTTCTGTTGCCAGTGGAAATGCAGCTCCTTGGTAAAGACAGTACCATTAGCTCTTGTGAACAAGGTTCCTAGGGTATATGTATTGTCTTTCATACTAGTATTCCCTGAAAAAGGTGTTCGGATATTACAGATTATTTAGAATATTTCATAATGGCAAGACTGACCACCTTTGGGTTTTGTACAAGGGAACTTACTCCTGAAAGTAATCTCTTTAGTGGAATCCACATGATGTTGTAACAAATCACATCCCGAGGCGCTGCGGTACACTGATGAATGAAAAGATGGTGTAATAGCTACAGAAATAGGTGACTTTACCAAAGGATACTCAAGTTCAAGAAAATATTTAAGAAATAGAAAAGAAAAAGAAACGTGATTTAAGGCTTTGAATCTGTCTCTCTGAATTTAGAGGAAAAGAAATTCCATTGTTTTCAGCAGGTCAGCTGGGCTCACATAAGGTAACTAATAAATGAGCAAGATTCCAGGAAGTTAGAGTGCGTGCTTCACAGGCTTGTAGTATTGTCTGTTCAAAACAAAGCTGTTAAACAAATAGTTTCCATCATCCACTTGAGGCTTATAGCCAAACCTAGCTCAGTTAATAACTGGAGATGATGACGGAGTTGAGTACCACATGTAACAGCAGATTGTCGTCACCTCCAGTGTGAAGATACAGATTACAATCAGGTGCTTTTAAAAGCAAAGTGTCAACCTGAAATCATAGAGAAACTCTTTCACACACTCTGAGAGACCAATTGTAACGCTTGAGATGTTATTGGGAAGAGCTGGCTGCAAGTCTCTCTTGTTCCAACAGCACGAGCAAGAAGAGGATGGTGAGAACCTTGTTGCCTTTGACTCAAAAACAGACTCATGGTCTAATATAGCTTCAGTGGAAACTTGCATGTAGAAAATCAACCTAGATGTGAAGTTGTTTGTACATCACATTCAAACAGCCTTCATGCTTACTAACACTTTTTGTTGTGTTTGGCTTAGAACGTCATCTGCTTTGGGTTATAATAAAAAGAGTGGAGCACTTTGAATAACCAGTCTTTCAACCGGCACCAGAAATCAGCCACTGTCATACTTTGTAGGCAAGCAGAAAATATTTGCCATTTCTGTTGAAACAAGCCTTGGCTACAAATCATCAAGAGTGACTGCATACTTCATGCTCTGCTTTTTAATTACATAGTAATTAAAACCTGAATTTTGTGCCAATGTTTGTGATAGTATAAAGTTCTCACGTTCCATGACCAAACAAATAGCTCTCAGGATGGGTGAACAAAACAGCTTTTTGTGTGTTAGAAATTAGGCAATTCCTTGGATATTTTAGAAATTAAAACAATAATAGCTGAAAAGGTGGTGAGTTTTGGTCATTTAAGGCAATATTTCAGACTGGTTTTGCAGTCTGATACTTATCATTCTGTTTTAAAGGTACGTTTCAGACTTAAGCAACCTCCAGCAGAATTAAAATTTCCTCATTTCCATTGGTTAAGTTGTAATTAACAACACAGGTTATGGCAATATGGTCTCAGATTTTGCAACCAGTAACAAGTGAAGCTGATGTTTGGAATTAGATTTCTTACGTTCCTTTTGAGTTTCAGTCTTAACACTTGCTGTTCTGAAATCATGTTTATTCCATTCTGCCTCTCATTTTTTGAAATAAGTCAACTGATTCCTCATTATCATGATGATTTTTCATTCGTGTAAATGGCTGCGCAAGAGGCAAAGCAACAGAAAAGCAAGCCTAGGGAATCTTCGGGGTAACATTTGCTTTTTACCTTAAGTCTTTATGCCTTAAACTTTGCCAAAGCTTGCTGTTCGTATCCTTACAACAGATTTTTAAACCTTGCTGGAAACATAGAACTTGGACATAGATTGGGAGAGGAAGTTTGAACTCGGGGTCTGTGCTCCCGAGAGATTCTGGCAAGGAAGTATCTGTACCCCAGCATGAGGAGATGCTCAGTTAGGGTGACTGCCTCTGTCAGGCTCAAAATAGTCACAGCATGGAGCGTTATGCTTCAGCTTTAGGCTTCCCATCAGCCCATTTTTCTTGGCAGGTCTCTGCCTTGCCTAATTTTATAAAAGAACTGCTCCGCTGAGTAACGAAGAGGTGCTTCACCAGGTCTGCCCTTCGTAGCGTTCTGCTCTCATGCTCTGCTTCTGCTGCCTCACGGCACTACATCTGATATTCTGTATATACAGGAGCTTAGTTTCTCCTGCTCTGGGTGCGTGTTTTTCTGCGGGAATAAGGTGGGAAGTTTCCCAAGGTTACTTAATAATTAGGGCTGCCTCACCAAAGGTCTGGCTCGAGTTGCCTCACAGTGCAAACGTCATCTCCCTTTGTCTCTGTGGAACATTGCCCGTAGGCCACTGCTCCCTCATTTCTTGCTTTAGAAAGAGCTGGAATAGTTTAACTAGTTTCAGGCACCTGTAAGAATTTCCAGTGCGAGTGGAGCAGCATTTAACCCCCCACCCCTGTCCAGTTAGATGCCTTTCTAGGAAAACTAGCTTGCACTTGGTGTATTGTAAATTTTGATCATTTAGAATTTATTAACATGTGGTTGGGGGGAAGACATCGTGTCAACAAGTGAGTTTTTCTACTATAGTTTTTTGTGACCTTCATAAAAAATGGTTTCTATGGTTTGCATTATCCTATTTTGTCTATCTAGTTTAATTAAATGTAAAAAAAAAAAAAAAATGTGCATTCCAGTTACCTTAGCCTGGGAGAGGATGAAAGAGTATAGGAGAAATGAAGAGATAGGATCAAAGGGAATGCTACTGCTGTTTTTAAAAAGGAATTAATGCTTCCGAGGAGCATTTCACAAGTAGGTGTCATTATGCATTTTGCGCTCAGAATCTTACGTGGAAATTTTTAGAGGAAACCTGTGGCTGAGGAGGAAGGGGAGATCAGTTTCTCAAATCTTCACCTAGCTCCATCCTCCGCAAGCTGCCACAGTCCTCTCAATTCTCCCGATGCTCTCGGTGTGACGCGCTGCTGCCAGAAGCACCTTTCTGGGTTGGAGCTGTTTTTCAGGTCATTCTTTCTAAAAAAGGCCTGAAAAGCATCATCGCTTCTGACCGAGCCAGAACACGTTTGTGAACACACCTGGTTCACCAGCCTCGGTGTTACTGGACATTCCTTCAAAAATACTGTGTGATTAGATCCTGATTAAGCTTTCCCTTGATCTTTGATTGACGTGGAGCCCTACTGAGTTGGCATTTGTCTCAGCCTCCCTGTTTTTTCTTTCCGTTTCATATAAATAAGTAACTATTCTCTTTGAGGCACTTTGGTTTCATATTCAGATTTGGAGAACCGAAATTAGAGTCAGCACATTCTGACAAAAACATAGTTGCATAAAAGGTTTTTACATATAAAGGATCTTCTGGTCAGTTTCCAATTTATTTTCAATTTTTCTGCTTCCTTTTGGACTTTTTCAGCATTGCTGAGTTCCCACATGAACATCTGCAACACAATTTTGATCATAAGTGCTTTATAATCATACACGCTATAAATATTAGATTGTCTTTTAAAGGACACTTCACTTTGATTTTGAATATTAAGTGGAACAAACAAACAAAAAATTATTATTCAGACAATTGCTCTAATTTTGGTGTCCTCATTTCTGAGCTAAAATGCAACTAAATTCTGCCATTGCCAGAGTTTGAAATACATGGTCTTTTAATTAAGTAGTGCACAGGACCACTCAGAGAGCTAGAGATAGAGGCGTACAGCGGGTTGAAACAGATATTAGCCTCTTTTGCAATAGCAAACTCAAAAGATTTCTGAATAGCCAAATGAGAGCACAAGGGAAAATTTCCCCAACCTGTGGCAATGAGAATATTTCTCATGTGATGCATTCAGAAAAACAAGAGACAGCTGTGCAAAAAGCCTCCCCCAGACACAGATACTGGGCTGGATGTGTCTATTTGCAGCTTGCCAAGCAAATTTTTTCTGATTTCATTGAGCTTCCAGTACAGTGGGTCTCCAATTTGTCTCGCTTTGCCTTGCCCTAACGTTGACCTGCCTCCCTGACCTGCCATACCTGTCCCTCTGTGCTGGCTTCCTTTCGGGGAGCGGGGTGGAGGTGACTTGGCACGTGGGTGTGCCGACGGCCACTGGGGCTGCATGAGTCGTGGGAGTTACTTTGCTCAAGCAGAGTTTCTGTAGTCGTGCTTAATTTATATTTTGGGGGCTTACCGCGATCCCTTACTCCACTGCTGGTTTTGCACTGACTGTTTTGGGCTCAACAAGAAAATGAAATACTGGGCCCCAAATTCTTTCGCAGAATCATAGACTGGTTCAGGTTGGAAAGGACCTTGAAGATCATGTAGATCCAACCCCCTGCTGTGGGCAGGGACACCACTCTCCCCCCAGCCCGGGTTGCTCCAAGCCCCGTCCAACCTGGCCTTGAACCCTTCCAGGAATGGGGCATCCGCAACCTCTTACAGCAACCTGTGCCAGTGCTTCACCACCCTCATGGGTAAGAATTTCTTCCTTATATCTAGTCTGAATCTACCCTCCTGCAGTTTCAGGCCATTGCTTCTTGTCCTGCCGCTACAGGCTCCTACAAAAATCCCTTCTCCAGCTTTCCTGTAGCCCCTTTCATGTACTGGGAGGCCGCTATTAGGTCACCCCAGAGCCTTCTCTTGTCCAGGCTGAACAACCCCAGCTCCCTCAGCCTGTCCTCACAGCAGAGGTGCTCCAGCCCTCTGATCATCTTCAGGGCCCTCCTCTGGACCTGCTCCATACTTAAGGGCTTTCCCTCACCATGGAGAGATGTCAGCACTGCAGAACCCTGGTGATGCAGGTTGCTGCTGCTTTCTCTGATTAAGCATTTTTATAGAAAAACAAGGCAGAGCCCTCAGATGCAGAACTTGCTGTCTACCAAAAAGTATAGGTGAGCTGGAGAGATGTGGCGTGTCAAACAGGTGGGAGGCAGTGTAGCATATGCATTTCTTCAGTTCCTTATCTGGTCTTTCTGATAACCACATTATGGAAAGAATGGAGCTGTGGTTTTCTAGAGCTCAGGAAGGAGGTAGATCTGGAACATTTTTGATTTTAACTTGTTCTTTATGAACTTTATGAATTACTCTTTCTTCTATGAACAAAGAAAGAATTTAATGTTTTCCTGTGTGTAAGAACTTACAGGGAGGCTATTTCCACAGGCCGGTGGTACAGGCACATACTACCCTTGTATTGTGTGCAGCTTTGTTTGGGCTAGGGTTTGTTCATGTGGCATAGAAAATTTTTTAATTTATTTAAAGTGAGCTGTTAAGTGTGAATAAGAGATCCTATATTATGGCTCTTATATTTTCTAGATAAAAAGAATCGAGGCCTGATTTCAGAAAACATCTGCATTTAGGACAGTACCTTGTTATGTGCATCCTCAAAACTGCAAACATGCCAAGACGTGTAGTTCTAACTATTTCTTATCATGACCACTCTCATTTCTGCGCTGGCATGCCTGAAGCCTACAGTCTTGTGTCTGGAACTACATTTACTTTTTTGAAAAGATGTGTGCATGTAAAGCATTTTTACCATAGGCAGTTGATTTCATGGCCCATTTCTGGGCACTGACTTGTAAGAGAAACCTGAAGAATGCCTCTCTCAAAGTCAGGAAAACTAGAGACCTGGCTGCCCTTTCAGTCCGATGTCTCCACGTAACACCTTGCCCTTTTGGACTTTGTAAAAGCAAATGTAATTACGGTGTTGGAGGGTGGTAAAGATGGAGGAGCTACCTCTGCCTTCATTTTCTTGTTGGGCCCAAAACAGTCAGTGTAAAACCAGCAGTGTAGTAGGGGATCACGGTAAGCCCCCCGAAACATAAATTAAGTGCAATGGGACCCCAATGTAATAAAACAGATCACTGTAGTATTTGGGCAGGCTGGCAGCAATGATGTTCCTTGCAGCGAGCCAGATGATTTTAGTCGAACCATATTTAAATGAGCACGTAACATGGGAGACCAGAGCAAGCTCCTTGTTCACAGCATGAAGCTAAACACGGCATCCGGCATTACTGTTTGCAAGTTGAAAACTTCCTTCTTGAATAATACCTGCTAATCATTCTCATGCACGTGACCCACGTGTCAGCGTGTGCTGAAAGCAGATCTATTTTGAAACCAGGCTTAATAACACAGCTGCAGCCCTGAAGAAGATTGTGCTGCCTGAACATGCCTCTGCACTGCTCAAGCTAAAGCAAAGTTCTGCATCAGGCCCTGAAATCTAGTCTGTCCTCGGGAAAGAGTCTTATAATTAACCTATTATTGGAAGATTTTTGGATTTGTTCCCCAAGGAAAGAGAATCTAGCCGAGACATGAAAAACGTGTCAATCTAATACAGTAATAGGATAGCGAAGCCCTGTGGTCTAATGACACGTTAGATTTATGAAAAGCTCTTTTCTGTTTACCCCACACAAACACAAACTTGCACTCAGAAACATTATATAACTGCTGAGCCGTAATACATTTTTCTTGTCAGTCGAATGACAGCAGTCTTGCAATGACCAGCTTTTTTTTGAATGAAGGGGTTGTTTGGAACTCTTTTTTTCCTTTCTCAAAACTTTCTTTCATACAGCAAAAGTTATTCCTCTAGTATAAAATGTTACAGCAACATTTTAGGCTGTGGTCTGTATGCTGCTAATCAGTGTAATTGCCTTCCTCGTTCTTCCCAATCTACTTTCCCTTTTCCTTCACTCTTAAGCACAAAATATTTCCTCTGAGCTGATGTGACTGAGGAGGAGTTTCTATACAGTATCACCAATAAATGAAAGAGCTTCCTAGCAGATAATTGCAAAGCAGATAAAGTCGTTTGTGGCTGAAATTTCTATACTCATCAGCTCACTTGGTAAAGTTTATCTCCCCTGCCAAATCTGCCCTGGAATGGCTCTTTTGAATGGATGCCACATCATCCACACAGAGCATCAAGAAGAAAAATTGCTGCTGCTTCAGTTAGGAAATGCAATAAAAGTTTTGGAATAAGTGAATTAAATATTAGAGAGGATTGGTGTTATTTAATGCCTTCTCGCCTCGCAGGCAACATAGAAATGAAAATGTCAGGTGAAGACTTGGATGGACATTTTCTTAGTTGTAGTTCTTGATGGTGCACACGTCTATGTTGAAGTGCTACCACTGCATTTTCTCACAGTACTCATTTTCAAAAATAAGCTCCACCCTGTCTGAAATTTTGCCCTGAAGTCAGATTTTCAGAATACCCAACCAACTTTTGAAAACAAGGTATAGATCTTGTCTCTCTTTGATAGCTCCACAAGTTGCTGCTTTGTAATGCTAGCTTCTGAAGTTGTTTTTACATATGCCTATGAGCAGGTTTATTTTCCTTTTAATGTGGAACTATCATCTCCTTTAATGAACAGCATGAGGCATGATGTGTAAAAGTTTTTGCGCATATGCAGGAGAGGTAGGGTTCCTCTCCCCAGTTTCTGGAGTCTGGGATGCAGAGATCTGTAGCTGAGCCTGTGATTTGGCAGGAACGAGGCAACCTCAGAAGAGAAGAAGTTATTTTCTTAGTGCTGACTTCCCGATGAGCTTTCTCTGACAGTCGACAATGCCTGTTTTGAATGCAAGAATCTTCAAAAAAGAGAGAGCATTTTAAAAAGAATGCTTGTAAAGTATATGGCACAACTAAACCTTCCTCATCGGTAGCATTGGCACTGCTCTCTAATGCAGTTTGCTTCCATCACGTAAAGGGGAATTCTTTTTTTAGTGTTGGATGAGATGAAGCAATCACAGGGAGGATGCTAATCATATGGGCTATGTGTGAAAAGTCGAGAGGGACTCTTTCCCCTGTCAGCACAAGGATGCGAGAGGAAAGCACCATCAATAGGCTCTTGCAGCATCCCTTTTCCAGTAAAGGGAAATATTTCCCAAATACTATTGCCAGTTTACAATTGCAGCACTTACAAATTGAAGATAAGCTCAAAACATCTGGGGAGAAAAATGCCAAATTCTAGCAAGTAGGTTTTGTAGTGCTATCTTCCCTCCGGCTTATTTCTTGTTTAAGAAGTGTTTTAACAAGGAAGTTCACCTCTTGTGTAAGAGTGCCTACGTATTCCCATTATAGTATGATACATATAAAAAATAATTTAAAAATCAGCAGAGGCCTTCCTGAGAGGGCTTGAGAGAGATAAGCACGTAGTAGTTCATCTCTGATGTGCTGAAACAGCCAAACGTGTTGAAATCCACACTTGGAAAGGACTCGACATCATTCCTTCTGTCTCTACCATCCCATTTTCTCCCAACAAAAGGAATAAATAATTATCCTCTTTCTCTCTCATCTCCAAATGTGTTCACATCCTCTGGATGCCTTATGTTATGGATGCAGGTAGGGGCTATCTGTGACATCTTACCACAGTGTGGGCAAAATCATGAGCATGCTGACTTTACAGCAGGTAGTTAGGGCAGAAAGGCAGAACTAAACGTAGCAATGGCGACAGTTTCATTCACTGATTAAACAAATGCAGTGAGAAGAAAATAAATGAGGCTTTCAAAACACGAGTGGTGGCCTTAGGCTTTATAAGATATAATTAATGGCTGCTTATTGCAAAAAATACATTCCTGTGGTGCTTATTGCATGTGCAATATCCACTTTCTGAGACAGAGTGGTCAGTAAGTTTTCCCAAACATTATTTATTTCAGAATGCCATTACAAAACTGTTAGTCAGAATGGGCGTCTTTTCAAAGAAGAGCATGATGCAGTCTTTTTAGTCAATAGAAGTTAGATATTTTAATCCAGATGCAAGTGGCAAAGAAAAAAGTGTTTAATGACACTGTCCCTCTGAATTGCCTGATGATCCAAGTTATCCGGTTGCATCCCAGACCCTACAGAAAGAGTATTGTCAGTCTTCCTTCTGTTGCAAAGAAATTCTGATTTTTCAAGGGCTTTATGATGACAATGTGAATGATACCATTGTAATTTACAGCATATTGTTCACTTCATCAAACGTCAGAAATCTCGAAAACTATCCTGGACACACATTCTTCCATAATTTTGTGGGAGAGGTGCAAAGTCTTTCACGCTTTGGTTATTGCTTCGCATTTCAGAAATGTTGATGCCGGCTTGTGAAATAATGTGGCTACTGCATCTAACTTCCAGCTTACACATTTTTCTTATCTCACAGCATAGCTGGGTGTCTCACTGACATATTTCTGTATGGCTAAGTTACCTTTGCTATAAATAGATAATAGTTCAATCACTTTTATCTTGTATTTTCCAAATGCAGAAGGTCAGAAATCTGTTTCAAATACAGGCACTACTAAGTAATGTTTAAAGAATTCTTCAGTGAATTAATCTAAATGGCTATTGTTCATTATTTTTTTTCTTTGTTTTCCCAACACGTGTTGGGTTCAGGTGTCTTGTTTAGTGGAACCTTGAAGTTGCAAAAGACCCGTGCCTTTTCTTTTTCGCTTTTTCACATCTAGTGCCTCATCGTCGTACGGCAGACTCCAGTCCTCGACCTCCTGCTCTTGGATTGAGATTTTTCTGTGCTTACACTGAGTCTAACAACATAGAGACCTGGGTTACTGGAGGCTGAGTGTCCTGCACAGTTGTGGATGTGTGAACAAGTCAGAAGAAAAGTGTTCGGTGTCAATAGGATTAGTACTGGGAGATTTAATTCCTTTATCTCTCCAGCCAATAAAACTTCCACTGTTTCAGTGCTGGCTGGGATTTCTCAGTCAAATCAGATTTCGGTTGAGACTCTGGAAAACTGTTACGTGAGTGTAAATGAGATTAGAGCTGATGCTGCAGTTCTTGATTTTCCGAGCTATTAAGATTCAACACCTGAACCAGTCCCTGTGTAAGTATGTGTGAATAGAAAAAGCGCTGAAAGAATGTCAGACATTTGAATGAAAATGCCTGAAGAGATTTGGTGGCAGGTTATGACTGTACAAAATGATACAGAATTTGTGATGGGAAAGCCATTGTTCACCTCTGTCAAATTGGCTTTATCTATGTTAGTTTGCTGTTACAACACACAGAAAATAGATTTGGGATTTATTTTTTATTCCCCAGAGATAGAAATAGATTTTTCCTTCTTGAAGATTTGTTGTATCTTCTATTCTGGGCATTCTCTGCAGAAAGTGCTGAGCTTGAAGACTGCACATGCAATGTGCTGAACGGGAGTATGATTTGCTACTTTAAACCTCTGCTAGCAAGACATGAAGTGAATTTTGTACCAGAATGGAATTGGTTTTCAGTCCTTGTCATGCGTTTTTCTTTCAGCCTGACATCCCCGCCGTGAATGGCTTTGTCTGTGGACTCTGCTTTGTACCGTTGGCAGCGACTGGGAGCTGCAAGTCCCTCTCAGCCTCTATCAGAATCGACACCGCTGCTGTTTTCTGCAAGAGACAAACCAAAACTCGACTTAAAAAAATGGAGGATTGTGTTTCCTGGCAGTGGGAGACAGTGGGAAGACTGGAAACGAACTTCTGTGTTTTATTCTGGAAACAAGATACAGACCGCAAAATACACGTGGTTCACGTTTTTGCCCCAAAATCTCTTTGAACAGTTTCACAGGTAAAAAAATTCATTCAATGACAAGTGAGATTTAAGAACCCTCCCTGAAATAGTGATGATTGAAGGTGACGGGGAAGGAGAAGGAGATTCTTTTATAGTTGGCACAATATTAAATTTGATTGGTGTTTGTTTGTAACCCAAAGTCATTTGATTCACCCTCAAATGGGAGTTTAAGGCAAGGAAACCCCAGGCGTGCTGAACTGATGCTGTGGCCGGCTTTCTTGTTTGTCACAGTTTTCTGTGTCAAAATGATGTTATTTAAAAAACCTAGTCTCTGTGTTGAATAAACCTCTAAATTTTAGGAACATAAAAAGACATTCACTGGATTCGTTGAGACACCTATGAAGTTCTGTAGATTTCAGAGTCTAATAGATTAATTTTTAATGGTATGCAAGTGGCTTTGTCTACCAATGTATAAAGAGTATGCAGGTATATGCAAGTGCTAGACCAGGTTTCTTCCCAAATACTGGTTTGAAATTAGGTACCTTCCCAAGATAATGAATGACATCAATAAGATGGCCAGGGAATTATCATAATCATGATAAAAATAAATGAAATTACTAGCTTTGAAATTTTCCTTCTGCATTTTAAATTTAGACATCCATAATTTGACCTTCCACCTGTGGAATCCTTCACAAATTCTTGATGGAGAGATTTCCATAATTCTGAACATGTGGTTTTTTACACTCATTCTGTTACAGTGGTTTGTTTTTTTTTTAAGGTGGGGTTGGTTTTTGTTCTGTTTACTTATTTATTTTGTATTGTACTTATTTTCAAGACTGAGGCAGTCTTGAAACTAAAGAAGTTTTAAGTTCCCAGGGACAAAAAGTGTAATACATGGAGAAACGGAGGTAGCTATAATATTATGAAAATGTATTTCACAAGCTCTTCTAAAGAAAAAGTTAGCGTCTCAGTTAAGCAACTGATTAATTCATTCTGGCAAAGGAAGAGGAGGGTGTAAGAGTGAAATGATTACTGTTCCTTTGACAAAAAATGGGGGATGATCGTTGGGAAAAGGACACATTCTAATTTCTGAGTACTTTTAATTTATTTTATATACTTCAGGCTGGGCAATCTTTATTTCTTCTTTCTGGCGATTCTGAACTGGTTCCACCAAGTGGAAGTCTTCCACAGGGAGATTACTATGCTGCCTCTCGTCTTGGTTCTGCTTGCCAGTATGATTAAGGATGCTATTGAAGACTATAGAAAATATCAGTTTGATAAGACGATAAATTTCTCTAAAACCCAAGTATATAGCAAGTAAGTAAACTAAACCAATTATTTTTCTTTGTATTTGATGTGATGTAAACTACAGTAATTCCCTCACTGAACCTTCAGAGTACAGTAAGTTTGGAAAACATGTTATAAAGGAGTTTTTCCCTACCTACAAAAATGCCTCATTTATCTCAATTCATCTTGATATCTTTGAAGTTTTGTTTCGTATCACAGCTGCCTGCGTTGATGCACGAGCTTTCATTCCGAGTTTCCAAAGCAGCTTGCCAACACACACAACATCCTCCCCAGGTAGCAGAAGGATCTGGAGGGAAAATGAAATGCATCCAAGTCTGGAAATGATTACTGGGGCTGTTTAACAAATTGGGGCGATGTCTTTCAGACGTTTCGCACTAAAACCATTAATACAAAGATTAATTATCAACTGCGTTCAAGGTAAGCATAACCAGGAACTGAAAAACCCAACTTTATAGGACTTCCAGTAAAGACAGGTGATCAAAGCAGCACGGTTTCACTTTGGAGGTGGTACAGCCCCTGCAGGGAGCTGCAGCGTTTGCTCAGTACTGACTCAGACACAATAAATATTTCCACGTGCAATTCTTATTGCAGCATTTTGATTTCATCACTTTCTTGTCCAAGCACTGACTCGACTTGAGACTACGTAGCTTGTTGGTACATAATGCAATAGATAGGAGTTTTCGTTTAGTTTAACTGTTTGGATCTCTTCCCTTTTTTCACCTTTCCTTAATCCCAGGCCATAGAGAAGAAATTACTGCGGTTTGTACACATCTCATTAGCTCTCTTGGAAATTAGCCCTCATCTGTGCTTACGTACTTATGTGTCATAGGCACAGGGCCAGTGGGGAGGAAGAAATGAGAGGCTGGAAGGGGTTACTGGGTGAGAGAGGGACACTTTGGCTGTCCCGAGGCAGGAGGTCTACCAGAAGAGAAGAATCAGGCTGAGGAGGGGCAATCTAGGTGAACTGCCCTTCAGTTGCCCACATCTATGTATAATTCTTGCCGCTGCCAACCCGTAGGTTTGCTTGGCTGGGAGCGGTGGGGGCTCTTTGTTTTATAATCCATGATCGTGAAAACAAATAGCAGATAGAGGAAGTAAAAGAGAGAAATCCCGTCCGTAGCAAAGCTTGTGGCAATCTCCTGTTGATTTCTGGGACACGGAGCTCTGCCCATTACCTTTGAACTTCCTGGCAACTCCCAAGCTCATAAAGTGATTCTGAAGCTCGCGGGAGCGAGCCGTGGAAGTTCTTAGCTTTGTGGCTGCTCTTCTCTGGAACAGAGGCGCTGGCTGTGAGCTGCCGGTCGATGCCAGGGACGGGCTCTGAACGGGGCCTCCAGGCGCGCGCTGACAGGAATAACGAAACAGTCCGGATGCTTTTGCCGTACGCGAGGTGCAGTGCCGGCGCGGCTGAGTCAGGATGATACCTGTCCCTAGGCAGGGAGAGGTTGGAGTCGGAGGAGAGGCTGTCCTGGGCTTCAGACGTCTTGACTCTTCTCTCCATCACTCGGGAGTTTATCTGGACGATTGAACTCCTCTGGCTTCGTTGCCGTTCAGCTTGAAGGGTGCTTTTTTTTTGTGAGGAGAGCAAGATGTCGAGGAAAAGCGTTCCAGGATGCTTCTCCAGAATGATCTGGAAAAAACCTTTTTTCAAGGAAACGTGCTGCCGATGTGGCGATCCAGACGCTGAAATCCAAAACGAAGAGCTGGAGAAGAGAGGAAAAGTCAAGAAAAGGAAAAAGAAAAATGAAAATAAGCGAGTGATCATCTCCAACTTGTCCTTTGGAAATAGGAAGTGGAAGGAAAATCCAAATAGATACTATGACTCAAATAAAATTAAGACCACAAAATATACCATCTTGACTTTCCTCCCTAAAAATATCTATGAGCAGTTCCACCGCTTTGCCAATATCTATTTTGTGGTCATTGCCCTGCTGAATTTTGTGCCTGTGGTGAATGCTTTCCAACCAGAAGTTTCTGTGATCCCAATTTGTGTTATAATGGCCATTACAGCCATTAAGGATGCTTGGGAGGACTTTCGGCGGTATAAATTAGACAAGGAAATCAACCATATGGGATGCTACATTTACAGCAGGTGAGTTCTGTTCAGCTTTTATTGCAAAGAAAAAGTTGGCTTGAGATCTTTTATCAATGATGAGGCTTTTTGTTTTTAAAAAATAATGAATATGCTGGAAAATCACAGTGATTAAGTGAAACAGTGACTATATATTGCTGTTATTTATTCTGATACAGGATATTTCTTTTGTTGTTGTTGTTTAAACCTCATGTGCAGACTGGGAAAGTAGGTTGGAGTTCCATGGTATTGGTGTGGCTATCGGCCTTTTAGACTTTAATAGCTATGAGCACCCAAATTTCTAAGGAATTTTCAAGTGGGCTTAATTCTATCAGTATAAGGTAACACAGACCAAGATCTGTCCTGGGACCTATTTGTATTTTTATATGCCAAGAAACGTCTTTAAAATGTAGCCCTTTGAACCACGTTTCATTTTATACTCAGCACCCCAAACGTAGCTTTCAGTTGTGTTTGTTTTGCGAGGTTGTATGCAACTGTATGCAAGTTGTATGCAACTGTAAAAATGCAGTTTAAAAACAGGAGGTAGCAATACATGCGTCTGTTCAGTCATTTCCAAATGAATTAACTGTATTTGTCTGCATTCACTTCTGCAAAATACTTCATGAGCTCTTGATTTTAGGACTTTCAGAAGTTTGAAAATTATGTTTTATTGTATCAAAACGGTTCTCTCCGCAAAAGAGAAAATGAATTCTCCCTTTCAGAATAGCACATCTGGGAGTCAGAAGAGCAAAACTTTCCCTCTCCGTGGATGTTGTCTGTCATCCCTCAAATTAATCAACAACATTTTATATAATGTACTCTTTCACAAGCGAGATCTTGCAGAACTCTGGCTTTTATCACACAGCGCTGTCATTTCTGTTTGTTTCTCTTGCGTGTGTTTGTCAGATTTTTATTTTTATATCCTGCTGGTTAAACAGGAAAACAATGGTTTTGCTTGTTTGGGGGCTAAACTTACCGCCACACAGTGATAATGACTTGTCAGAAACAAAACTGCACTGGTCTCCTTGCCAACTTGTCTGAAAAAGCAGGCATTTTTCAAGTTTCTAAATATCACTCATTTAAGATTTCTTCTCTTTCACTATGAAGCCTGTCAGTAACTGTAGCTCTCTGGGCAGGGTGGCAAACTTGCTCTTCTGCCTGGCTTTGAGATTGCAATCTAGATGGATTTTTTTGATCTTTTCAATGTCGCGTTAACCCATGAGACAACAGATTATTGTTAAAAATGGTGTGAAAGAGAAGAGGCGGTGCAGTAGGTACTAATGAATGAATCTTCTTTAGTTCCTCTTTACAAACATGTTAATTCATATCTGAAAGCCTTTTGCCATGGGAATGTGAGAAGTGGGGAACATGATAAAACTTATTTTGTAGAGGAGAAAAACGTCCATCGTGGAATTACGACATGCATTCAGATTCAAGTTATAGCCATAAGTACTTCCTTTATCCAGGAACTTGGTGTGGACCTGTCTTATAATTGGTTATCTCATATCATAAAAAAAGACTTTGGTCTATGAATAAATCTCATCTAGAATCTTGTCTTTCAAAAAAATTTTGTGGCCCAAAAGGGTGATGTAGGGGAAAGGAAGATGAGGAGGACTTCAGACTAGAGCACTGGAAAGTGCCTGGAAAAATTGTAATTACAAATGCCATCAGATCAGCAGGTACAGCTTATTATATCATGAATAATTTTAATCAGGCTTCTAAAGCGCTTCGCGAAGCTGATATTTCTTGTTCTTCTTGCTAGCTGCAAAGTCATGGAAGAGCATGTTGTCTTCTAATTTTCTTCCTTATGAATCATCTGCCGTGGGCAATTTTTTAACATAGGTGAAAGTCTTTTTTCAGACCCTGCAAATTTTTTTAATCCGGTGACACCAGAAATTCTTTTAAACATAGCAACCGATCTTCCATCCTAAAATGAAAGATTACTTAGGTTTTAAGAGTTAGTCTTGGAGAGTATATTGTCTTCATTTCAAATTTCAATAGCAAGAACTCTGGTTCCTGTTCCAAAAGAAATGCAAAGACGGATCAATTTTTTCCAAATGCTGAATGTTCTCCAAAACTTTCTTGAAGACTAGGGGAAATGCAGTAACTTACCTTCTTTCGCCACAGAGCAAGGGAAATTGAATTTAAATAGGCTGCCCTGTAAACACATTTCTTCTAATTTTCTTTTCACGGAGATCAGCTGGAATGAGAAATCTGGTCTGATAGCCAAATGAAGGAAAAGGCACTTCAAGGAGTGTATTTAAAGAACATTTAATTGAGAAAACGTGAGATAATTAATAGGCTTTGAAGTGTCCTGGGGAGATGTAATAACTTAGATCCTAGTGTTTGACTGTAGAGATTCAGATTTCTGAACCAAAACTTTCGGAATCGTAATAATCGTATACAAACTGTTGTGCTGTCAAGAAAGAATTGCGCAATACCAAAAGAAGAAAACAAAAAAAATCAATTGCAGATGGTACAGGCCTACGTTTTAATTGCCTGCTGGTATTCTTTAAAGTGTACTTTGTCTGATTCTAGATTTTCCAAGCAAAGGGGCTTCCATTACTACAAAAAGTGCTTGTCAAAATCTTTTCCATGGTGCTACGTTTTATTATCCCTCCTTAATTGCATTTAAATTCTGAAAGTTGCCTGGTTTCATGAAGCCCTAATTAGTTATTCCTCATCCATAATTATAATCTTCAAACACACGCGATTTTTATGATGTTCATTTTGCCAGACCCAGACACCTTTCAGTCAAGATCTGTGTATAGATCACTCTTTTCATCTCTCTTGTCAGTCAGTCCCTCCAAACCTGCTGTGGTTACTTTTCTCTGAACTCTTTCCAGGTTGTCATTAACTCACTGTCAACAATGTAGTATACAAATGTAGTACACAAACCTGTCCGTGAATGTCAACCCAACGGCTGCTAAAGGCTGTTCTTTAATTTTCTTAAAGTTCTATAAAGTTTAAGGAACCGCGTGACATGGAATTAATGTACAGCCTGGATCTGATATACCCTTAGGATTAAGCTGCAGCGGTCTGTAAAGACTCCGTAGCATCCAAACAGGTTTTTACATCAATTTCACACAACTGGAATAATTAACCTTATTTTTCTTCAGTGTTTCAAGAGACATTCAGGTGCAAATGCAAGGACTACGCACAGTTCAATAGCACACTTGACTGCATGCACGTACATCAGACAGCAGCAGCCATAAAAACATTAACATTTTTTTTAGCTGTTCACATTGCTTAATTTTCAGCACCTAACCTTGGATATCTGAGGCAGTGACTCAGAGAAGCGCTTTGAACCATCCTGTGGTGCTGTCAGATAACTAGGTAATTCAACAGGCGCCCTAAGTGAGATTATTTTTTTCGATAGAAAGTTCTTGTGTAATGCTTTCAGGCCCTCCCTGTGGTTTTCAAGTAGTTCCTACAAGCATCGTTCTCCTCTTCCTCTGTAGGTCCACTGATGTCTGCGATACAAAAAAAAATCAGGCTGTGAGTCTTTGCTTAGTGCAAGGTTTTAGAATGTTTAAAGATTTCTGCATCGCTACTAACTCTGGATTAATCCTAGAGCTGTGATGTGCAAAGAAGGAAAAAAACCCGAAGAACTCATCCCTGTGCTGCACAAAGCCAGAACTGCCAACAGCTGGAATTGGCTTCAGCTGGTTTGAAAAGAATTAAAATATTTCAGTTGATTGAAGTTTTGTAATTCAGTGTTGTTATTTAACTCCATGATAGCAACGGGGATCTGCTTGCCTGCAGGTTACCATGTATATAGTATGCTTAATATTTTCTTAAATTTAGGGCAGCTGGGTGCCCTTCTGACAGAAGGGCTGCCTTTCTGTCTCAGCCTCCTTGATATGCTCTGACCAGCTGGACCTGATGTAGGGAAGAGAGATTGCACCTTCTTTGGATTCTCCCCACGTCTGGAAGAATAGCCTGGCAGTGGCCAGGGGTGCAATGTCCAACAGAGGTCTGTGGCATCTGGGAGATGACAGAAGGGCAGGGAGCATGCTTGGAAACAGGAATTGACCTACTGTCGTATTTTGGAGGTGAAAGAAAAAAGGCAGCTCTTCTCTGGACCCCAAAACCAGCACGTATAGCTTGTTCAACACAGGGTGAACCAGCAAGTTTGTAGAGTAGAAAGCAAGATGAGAGAAAAAGACCATCCTGCCAAGGGCACAGAAAGCAAAAAAATTTTGTTGCCAATGTTTTTATTTTTCAGCAGCATTGTTTTCACTTGTTAAAAGCCTTTCCTTCTGCTTTATTATTTTTGTTTTCTAGCAAAGCACAGCTTTGAAGACTAGGAGCCTGCTAGACGCTTTAGTGCGTTCATTTCATACAGCAAAACAAAAAAAAAAGTCTCACCATACTCCCTCAGGCAAAATTGCAATCCATTTTCGGGGGCATAGCAATATCAAGGCTTCTGCACCTCAGTGGTGTTTAAAGAGAGGCTGGATGTGCCACTTGGTGCTGTGATCTAGCCAGTGTGATCGTGTTGGGTCACAGGCTGGACTTGATGGTCTCAGAGGTCTTTTCCAGCCTCAACAATTCTGTGATTCTGTGATTCTCTGAACAGTTCGTCAGCTGGAGGCTGAAGATCTCCAGCTCTGGCGTGGCTGAAGGTACATTCCCATGTCATGGCATGAACTTCGATCGATCAAAACACGAATTATTTCTTACAAAAGTAGCAATTTGACTGAGCTACAATGACTGCAGGGTTATTCTGTGCTAGGCCATTATTGCAACTCACTGTCCACCAGAAAAGATCTGATGCCACCCCCCTGCTTAGTGACAACATTGTTCTCTGTGTGGGACTGCCACTGGCAGTAGGCATCCTCTGCTCTGTCACACGTAAAACTTCTGTATGTACTTCAGGTATGATGGAATTTTTTTACCTAGTTTAGCTACAGAAACCCAAATTAACAGTGGGTTTTACTGAAGGCACAAACAGTGCAAAACTGAGGCATTCTTCAAACTTCCAGTGAGCTGAGAAAATGGCCTTAACCACCTCAACCATTCAGGTTTCTGATGGCACCGTGCACCTGCTTGAAACCAGCGGTACCAAAATTGTGAAGAAATAATCGGAACGTTAATTCATCTTGTGGTGAGCGTGCTGATTGTGTGGTGAAGAAACTTTTGATGTGCTGAACCGACTAAATGCTAAAAACAACTGCCAAGTTTTCAACACTCAGCTGGTCCAGGCAGCAGCGTTTTGAAGTCCAAGAGCAGTGAGCTGGCAGCACTTGTCAGTCAGTGCCTATTGCTACGGCGAGGATCCTTGGTCTCTGTGGAAGAAAAATCCATAAATACATTACTAATGCTAGCACTGGTTTGTGTATTGCTTTATCGAGCTTTCTTCAAGATCTATTACCTGCCAAGGCATTTAAAGCTGCTTCACAGAAGAGGTGCGGTCGTTTAGCAGACAGCAGCAGAAGCTAATGACGAAAGACAAAGGGTAGACAAGGGAGGACCAACGGGTTTGGCTCAGAGACCTGAAGAATCATGACCTCATGGCACTGAGTTCCATCATAACTGTCTGAATTTTTAAAACACCATTAAAACCCGGAGAGAAGCAAGTTTCTACTGTGTGACCTCAAGAGCTGCGTGGTCGTATAAGGAGATGACTGTAGCAAAAGAGCTGATCTAGGCTGTGGCTTCCAGAAACTTGGTAAATTACTGGAAGCCCTAAGAAACTAAAGCTAATGATCAGCAGTCATTAAGTAAGTGACCTTGGATTTACCTGTTCATTCCAGCTGGTGCCAGGCAGAAATGTAGCCGTAGCATTTTGTTCGCAGCAGTATTTTAAAAAAAGAAAAGATAGATTTTTCTGAATACAGTAAATTGTAATTTACAAAATGAACATGGTAAAGTCTAAACAAATACATTTTCAAAATACTTTTTACTTTTATTTCTTCGTTTGGCACAGGTCACTATAAAACCGAGAAAGAGATTGAAAAAGGCAAATTAAAAGAAAACTAAAATCTCATATATGGACACATAATACATTTATAAAGTTCTGGTACTTAAAATTCACATAAACTTGAATTGATTGCAGAATTTGAATCTAGGTTTCTTTTATCATTGAGAGAATAACTTCCTTATTAGGATACTCTAGACAGTTTCAGCACACAAAAAGGTAGGACCTGTTGCTAGCATTGAGGAATTTGGAATGCCAGATCTGTAGAATTAGAGATGTATTTTATCAGACTTCAGAAAAAATTCACTCCTGTTACCTCGAAAAGATGCTCGTTGCTGTTTTAAAGGAGCATTCAAATCCTGAGAGAGAGTTCGGGGCTCTCTATAGCTGCTGGCCAGCGAGGACCAGTCGCCGGTGAATGACTCGTCATTGGTGCTGCCGGGCTGATGTCCACGTCACAAAAACAACCATCCCAGCTGCTGTAAATGATCATGTGGCAGAACCTGGTGACAAGTTGGCACAGACAATACAGTGCCTTCTCCTCAGATACTATCTTTAGCTCAAGAATACTACCAGCTGTGTTATGCTGTACTCTGACCTATGGACGAGTTTCAGAATCGGTTCTTTTCCAGTCCAGTGCCTTCCTCAAGTTCGAAATCTGCTCCCTTTGTTGTCAGTTTTTCAAATTTTTGAGGTCTTTCCTCATAAAAGCTGGTATTATCTTCGATAGCACAAAGAAGTGTGGGATTTCTATGTGAAAAAAAGAGACTGTAAAGGGTAGGCAGCCGTGTGGTTCTACCTATTCTCTGCACAGAACAGAGAATCTCAGAACCTTAGTGGGTTTTACAAGGTAGGTGATGCTTGAGAGGGACCGGTTTGAAATCTAGCTTTCTAGCAAATTTACATATGATAAAGTGCGAACATTTGGTTTTGTCTCTTTGTGGCACTGATATTATTTTTTTCCAAGTGTCAGAACCTTGGGACAATTTAGGGGGTGAAAGGTAGAGCAAGCAACGTCTTTACTTCAAGCTGCAAAGGGTCCTGAGACAGAGCTTGCAGTAATTCAAGGAAATAAGATTCACTGAACTAATCATTTGGTGCGATGCTCTGTTCCGTTAAGATTTCTGAAGATCTTTCTCTAAGACAATCTAGGGCTCGTAGGCATACTGTGGCGTGCACATGAAAAACGACTTTTATTTAATGTCCTCTGGGGATCAGAACAATAATTTTTATTTGCTCTCATTCGCCATCCATTTTGACCCAGTTTTTGTTGGGGATTTATCTTTATCGAATGCCCAAATGTGAAACGAAGCGGTTGACACAAAGTCAATAATTTATTCATGTTCCCTTGCAATCTCCAACCACCGCAGGATTTTTTTTTTTATGATCCTTTCTTCCCAGAAACTACTTCATAAAGCTTATTTAGTTCAGGCTTTCTGGTCAGATATGATGAGTCCAATAACCGATCTTGGCAGACTTCGCTTCAGCTGTTTGAGCCAAACTACCTCTTTATGTCAGCACTGTCCCCTGATGGGCAGTGTCGTGCTACCCATTATCCCAGGACACCAAGGGAACACTTTTTAGGTGTGCTCTTAATAAATTGACTGGTAAAGGAGAGAAGGTGCTGAGAAACTTTTATCTTAGATCACATTTTTGACATGCCACAGGCCTGATGCCACATGGTATAAGTATCCGATTTGCAGCTTTCCACCTGCGGAAAACCACCACGACTTGTTTATTTGTTTGCTTTTTTTTTTTTTTTTTGATAAATGCGTTTGCCTTTTTTTGTGTTTCTCATCAGACCATCCTAGATTTATGAAGTTCCTCTGTTTATTTAGCAACCGGAGCTTGTGCCGTGAACTTTAATCACTAAACAGAAAATGGGCAGCGTTCCCGGTTAAAGGAATCCCTAAAAGGAAAGTGCTTCATTTGAAAAATTCTGTCAGGCAACAGGCCCAGTGCTGCTGTGGGGTGCTCTGGGTTCCTTATGAAGTACTTTTCTTCCTTTTGTCCCTTGGTAATTCCCTACAATTCCCTAGCAATTCCTGAACTCTCGTCCCTGGGTAAGTAGGGCTGTTCCTCGGATCTGAGAGAGGTCATTTGGCTTTTCTGACTCACTGTCTCCTCTGTAATTAGTGAACGGGAGGAACCTGAAGCTTTAGGTTTAACATGTGTTTCATAGGGAATTATTGAAAGAACATTAAAAATTTGTGATTTCCGTGGATTATTTTTGCGAACCTGCTTGCTTCAAGCTGATGTGGAAGACGGCCAGATGGGCAAGGCCTTTCTGTATCATTTTATGAGCAGAAAAAAAATCAGAAGTGTGTTCTGTAAACTTCAGGGTTGTGCAAGAGTTGACGTACGGAAAGATAGGATTACCCTGAAGAAGTCATAAAAAACATTGCATGCAAACTGCACATGACATCCAGAAGACTAGAGCAGCACATCCAGAAGTCTAGAATAACTAGGCAAGCCATCTACTTGCTCTAAAACTGCTTCTGTACTCTCTTTTTTTGTTTTAGACAAACAAATTAAGAAGTTCTACCCAGAAAGTAATTGACATGGGAAGGATTCATAGCTATGTAGTTGATTTGCTATATTAACATTAGTACCTACTCTGTACAGCAATAAATAATCTATACACGCCTACTTAAATACTTTTCAAACAGAAAACAATGGAGAATTTTTTATTTAAACGTGCAGCAGTATCAAATTAACTTACAACAAAGCTCTGTTCTTCAGTGAGGTCTTTTTTGTCTGCTGTTGAGAAAAAGAAGAAATGACATGCAGCTAAGTAGAGTCAGACAAAAGAAGAAAGAAGAATGAAAAATTCAGGACTGAAAATTTAATGTAGGAAGGAAAAATTATTGCTACGATACCGTAATTTAGTAAACACCTCACGTCTGCCATTAAAGAGCTTTAACTGGGTGGGTTATGGGGGAGTTGAGGGTTTCTCTGTTTTTTGAATAAAACGTGGATGCAGCTGGGAAGTGCACAGAACTGAAGTGTGCGCATACCCTTCGCAGGGAGCTGTTATTGCGTGTCGTTGTGAGATCAGGGTATCGGCAAAGCGCGAGGGTTTTCTGGGAAGCATCAGGGCCGGCTCTCCTGTATCGAGGGCGGGGAAGGCGAGTGAGGGGAAGCAGCCTTTGGCCTGACTCTGGGGTGATGCTAAAATCTGCCCTTTGAACTGCAGCAAAACACTTTATCTGCTCTATCCATGCCCTCTCCTCGTGGTACAGACACTTAATTGAAAGGCAGTTTTCTGGCCATAGATGAGAGCCAATATGAGTCATTCCCAAAAACCTTTTACTGTCTGTTTGGTGAAGTACCATGAGTATTTTCCCCTCTTGCAGGCAAGACATAAGAGGATTCAATTATTCGTATTGGAAAAATAATTCCCTCTCAAAGAGTTAGGGGAGCTGGGTCATTGTTGCCCACGCAGTTTTCCCATTAAATAACTTTAACGCTTACTGTGAAGTTTTCAGCTTGCTTAGATGATTAAAAGCAGTTGAAGGATCAGTTATTGAAAATGTAATGACAAAAGAAGTTTGCTCTTTCCTGAACCACTGAGCACTGGTTGGTTGGTGAAAAAAGTAGTTTCTTTCCTTTGAACCCCACTGTTTCTTTTCCCTTTTTTTTCTAGGAAAAGAAAAATGGAAAAAAAATTTCAGAAGTACTTTGTTTCTTACCCTAACTTTTCTGTTAAACTTGGGCATATTTTCTCATATTAAGGGGTCATTTGTCTGCTGTTCTACTTTTTGAAGTTGTTTCTGTGCGCTAAGCTGAGGATTTTTGGTTACTTTTTGGGAGTTACAAATTGGAAAGACCCGAAGCAATCGTAACCAAGACATCACTTTGTTTCTCTTAGGATCTATATGCTGCTGTTGGAAAGTATCTAAGAAACAGTCCCATAGTCAAAGCTAATATTTTGTGGTGAAATGTCTAAATTTCTTGAAAAAGATACTATAGAACACCTCTTATTCTGAACAACTTCTTACCTTTTGCTGTGGAGACTATACAACTAATTCTAGAATGAAAGAGTTGCAGTTTATCTCACATAAAGAGATTATTTGAATGTGATATATGGTTAAGTGACATTATGAAAGAGTCTCGATCATTTATTTCTAGCTGTTGTGCTGTGTCTTTTAAAAAAAAAAAAATACAGCAATGTACCACCACCCCCTTCTTTCTTTTTTTGAAGCCCCGCTAAGCGGGAGGCCTGCTTTCCTCCCAGAACTCTTCACCTATGACATGTTTTTAATGTGACAGGGAAGAACGTGCTTATGTGGAGAAATGCTGGAAAGACGTGCGGGTGGGGGACTTTGTGCAGCTGCAGTGCAACGAGACCATCCCGGCGGATATCCTCCTGCTGCACTCCTCAGATCAGAGCGGCATCTGTCACCTGGAAACCGCCAACCTCGACGGGGAGACCAACCTCAAGCAACGACGAGTCGTGATGGGCTTCTCCGGCCACGTAAGTCTGCTGAGAGCGCGGCCAGTGCGGGGCTGGGTCCCTTCGCAATGCTGGTTCCAGCCATGAAGCGACCCAGGTTCCGATGGGCTCGTTGTGCTGGTATGGCTACGGAAACGTTTTGCCGTTGGACCTAAAGACCAATATGGAAAGTAACAGTTGGTCCTGAAAGATCTTTGTTGTTCTGGCACGGGCATGACTGCATAAAAAGGAAGATTGGGGGGGTCGGGAAACCAAACCAACAAAGAACAAACTAGCTAGTTAAATAGGAAAAATGGAAATGTTGCATTTGTGTCACGTGACAGTTTTCACATTAGGTATTGTACATTTTGTTTGGGAGGAAAACGGAGTGCTCTGCTATCGTACAGAATGCAAATTCTTGTCTCGGACGTTTATAATAAGAGGAAGTCTTTCTTCAAATCGGAAAATCCCCGCATATGAGATTATGCTTTAAACTGCCTATTCACAGTCATATTTTTCTTTAGACTTTGATATTTTGAGCTAAAAATAAACCTAAAATAAATATCGTATGCACAGGTTTTAGGGTACTGACTTCTTCCTTGTTCTTTGAGCTTTGTTTAGTTTTGTGATTTATGTGCTCTGTGTAACTTCCTTAATTGTGTCTATAAAGGGTGACTTTTTAAGGAGGGAGGAAATACGTATGAATGTACATTCTTTGTTTTAGGATATGCTGAGGAATATTGAATTCACCTACCTGTAAAAGACTGAGAGAGAGAAGAATTATGTTTTCCTTTTTATGCTGTTTTTTAACTTGAATTTTCAAATGTAAAATTCTTGTCATCAAAAGAAAAAAAAAGAGACGAATCATCCTCTCCCCCTTTCTAGCTAGAAGCCTATTAGTTTTCTTTGTTATTAATGCACAGTCCAGCTGCCTTTTACATTCTCCTGGTCTCCTGTTGCAGCAGTTTCTAGCAAAACCAAATATGTACTGACTTTCCAGATGAAATTTACTGAGTTGAACAAGATTCAGTGGATATGAACCATATCTATTGAAAGAGATTCTAAAAATATTCAGGCACGTGGGTCAGAAGGTATACAAAATGCCCTTATATTCATCACGCTTTTATACTTTCTCCAACATCTTTTTTAGATCAGATTTTCCACTGGCTTGTACTAAGATATTTTATTTTAAATATATATACACGTATTGTTCAGAAATAAAAGAACAGGAGAAAATAATGTAACAGTTAAAGTACAGTGAGGACAATAATTGAGGCTTGAGGACTGGCAGCGTAAGGAAATCTTCTTGCTGTCTCGCAAAATTTGTGTGAGTTCCAATGAAGCATTCCCAGGATTTGCACTTTCTGAAGGGGTCTAATCTCTGGAAGTCTCTCTTGCTGTAGAAAAATGTAGGGAGGCCCAGCAGCAGACTTCATTTCCAGCTTTCCTAGTGGGAGGAGTTTAGACTAAAACGAATTCCAGTTCTTTTGAAGATTTTATGGTACGGCAATTATCGTTCTCATTTCTCGCATTCCATTTTTATTACATTTCCTCAGTGTAAAGCCAAAGTTTTGTCTCTTTTTTTTTTTTTTTTTTTTTTTTTCCCCAAGGAGAAAAACCCACGACTTAGGGCAGTTAAGTACATCCCATGATGCCTGCTTGCTGGACAGCTTCCTGCAGTCCAAGCTCAAGCCTGTCTCCTTGAACATGGGAGAAATCAAGAAAAAACATGTGTCTCAGTTGAGGTCCAAGCTCTTTTTGAGGGAGTACTTACACTGGAGAGCTCTGTCTTGTTTTGCCTCTCCCAGCAATTTGGACTTAGCCTACGGCTTCCCCTTTTTTGTGTTTGTTTGTTCATTTGGTTGTTGGGTTTGGGGGTTTTTTTTTGCCATTATTCTTGCCTTTAATCTTACTTGAATATGATATGTTTATTTTTTGATTATACCATCCTGGCCAGTAACATAACTCTTCTAACATATTTTAAAATCCTGGTAAATCCTGAAATTGATTTCATGTTATTTTGCTTTTTGTTGCAGGCTGGTTTCCGTTCATAAATAATTTGAACTATTTGTTACATTCACTTTAAATGAAGACAGATGTTTTCACTAATTGGCATGTGTGATGCCATGTCTGATACACAGCGTTTTGTCCATTTAATTTAACTAGTTGTTAATCCAAGAGAGGGAAATCTCAGATCCTTACTCAGCCCCTCCGAAGCTTTGCTTCAGGCTGCACCAGCTAAATTCCCTCTGCCTCTCCTCGTGCAGCAAATACTGCAGCCCTCAACTATCCTGTTTGTCAGTGTTTAGTTTCTCTTGGAGTTTATCATTTTGAGTACTCACTGGATTTATCACTCATTCTCAGTCTGTTTCCTCTTGCAGAATACTTTGTTTGAACCTGAATTATTCCAGAACACCATCGTCTGTGAAATGCCTACCAATGATCTCAATAAATTCAAAGGGTACATGTAAGTATTTGTTATCCAGAAATGCATTTTGTGTCTGAGCTTTAATGTTTCTACTGGAGGAAAAGGGAACATATTTTGCAGAAGTTGATGAATGTCATTATGATCTATTCCTGGATTCAGAAGTCAATGTGAAATGTAGACTGGAATCTGTGTTTGAGGCAGGGCAGAACGAAGGCTGACATCAAATTTGCACTTTTTTCATGCTAACTGTTTTCGCAAGGCTTCAGTTCTTTTCAAAGTTCAGATGTAAGCTCATTTACATTTGACCTGTGGTTGGGTTAGGCTAGATTTTAAATCTAAATCCTTTCTCATGTTTAAAGATATTCAGCTGCATGGCTCTAGTCTCTTCATGTTTACAGCCACAGGGAAAAGGTATGCGGGATCTACCAAACAAATCAGATTTTCTTCTTACAGTTAGAAAAAAAGCAAGCAAACAAGAAAAATCTTACTGAACCAATGCTTTAGACTAGTATAAAAAAGTGCTTTTGTGTGTGTAAACCCATGTATGTAAGGGAAAAGCCACATCCTCTTTTCCTTATGTTCTCTCTTCTGGCACAGGCATAACAGGGAAATTTATGCTAGTGAATTCAGTGGATTTAAGCCTATTCCCTGTCTGTGTGGCAAATTTGTTGGCATGCTTCATGTCCTAAAATTCTCTTACCCCCCAACACAGGACAGCTGTTTCACAAGACCCTATTTCAGAGTGGTCGTTGGTCCATGCAGATTCCCAACACCACACCGGAGAATCGTCCAAAATACCTGCTGCCCCAGACAGTGCTCTATCTGGTCTTGAGAATTTATGCCCTGTAAGAATGACAACTCTAATAGCAATGCCATTACCCTTCTACTGTGATATCTTAAAAGGGGAAAAGAGGTCAAGTTTGTATTGATCGCTGGCTGCGGTTGCTGGCTTTGTGGACCACTGGGTATAATTGGAATTGAAGCAATCCTTCCAGTTAGCCGGCTGTCATGTGGCACAAGAGCACTGAGATTATAGAAATGCAGCTGTTATGTCACAAGAAAACATATACAAATACACACCCTTAGGACCTGGTTTCAAAATTTTCAAATTTCTATTGAAAGTCTGATGACATTTTGGAAATGCCTTCTACCTCACCTGCTTGGTGGAATATGGAATTAGCTGCCTTTCTCTCCCCACTTCATGGGTGAAAGAATTTGCCGGTGAAAACTACCAGCACTCAGTGGAGTTTCTGACTTGGGTCTGCTGTTATTTGAGCTATTGAGCTAAATTACTTGGAGCACATTGCATTTTTCTCCAAGAACCCTTAATAAATTATTGAGGTTCTCTTGCCTTGCTGTGAAATGGTAGCGGTACTCTCTCTGCTCAGAATGATAAGAAAGAATTTAATGACATCCATCTGACATGCCTGACCACAGTGAATTCTGTTCGAGAGGATGCAAGAAGGCTTCTATTAAATGAGTTCACCAAGGCTGAATCTAGATCCCCAGAAAAACAGTACCAAAGTACCAAGTGAAAAAGGTACCAAGTGAAAGCCAGTCTTTCTCTGTATTGATGCTGGGAGACGCACACCCTGCGAGCAGTCTTTAAAAGAAGATACTTGCACTTCTCTGTAATTTCTTTATTGAAGCTGAGAGAAATGCAAGCAAAATGGGACTCATTCCTATAACTTCCGTCACAGTTTTCTGATTTCATCTTGAAACAGACACATGTACAAAAAAATTTTGTTTAATGCTATATTAGAACAGAAAAAGGCGTTGCTTTCTTTTATTTTCTTTCTTCTAGGGAGCAGCCAAATCTTGAGCGGATTGGCTTTAACATCGAAAGCCTCTTGCTCCGTGGATGTACAATCAGAAATACTGAGGCTGCAATAGGAATTGTTATATATGCAGGTAACATGTACTTTCTGTCTAGTTAAACACAGAATTTCCCTGTAAATGCCCGTACGTAAATATGTGTAGTCTAATATTGCATCACAATATGATATTTTCTTTTAAGAACCGATAGTGCATGGGAGGGTTATGTAACTTTTTCAAGTAAAGGTATTACTCAGCCATCTCTAAAGCCAGCAAGTCCCGTGCTGAGTCTCTGGCAAGTGACAGTGTTCCCATACATGTCAAATATCTTGCTATCTTTGGAGCAGCTTGCAAAAATATCCGGACAAGTAAAAAATTGCTAAGGTGAGTTTAAATCTCAGCTCTGCAGCTCTGATTATAATACTAATTCTATCTGGCACAAAATCTACACAGCTGCCCTGAGGGAGGTCTCCCTGGCTTCTCGGGGTGCAAATTGATGCGGCTGAAGAGCTACCTAGGAAAAAAAAAAGTATCCTCACAAAGCCAAGCTGTGCTAGTGCCAGCACACAGGAGGCAGTGACAGCAGCAGCTGGAGGTGACAGAAGAGGAGGCTGGAGCGCAGGTTTATGCTGACATAGACATAGTGTGTCCGTGCAACCATGAATTTCAGGCAGAAGAGACGTGAACCAAGCAAGACAGTGTCGGTGCCCAGATGAAATGCAGCAGTGCCAGGTTCAGCAGTGGGTCAGTTCATCTTTTTCTCAGCATTTTTACCTTTGGAGTGTTAACACTGCTTTCACTCGATGAGCATGATTTATCATTGGCTTTGCCAGATGTGCCCTCTTCCGCTTCAAATACAACGTATCAGCTACCCTCTTAATTTGTAGATTAAGTAAAAGTCAATTTAAACACAACACTTGATCTCATTATTGGTTATTTTTATCTTTCCAGTGTAGTCGTGTCACCTGTTTTATGTCTAATCAGCAACAAGTGGTTCAAGGCTGAGCCACTAAAGAGAAAATACAGAAGTTACCATCTTTGCAAGAGTCATTTATCTTAGACTAATCTCCACAATCCAGATTATTTTGCCTGACACCTGATCATTTTATATTACGACTGCAGAAGTGGACTTGAAATAATTCTAAGTTCCACGTGTTTCCAAAATAGCCTTCACTTTGTGGGTCTTTCATTGCCCGTCTCTCTGAACGCCACATGTGAACATAATGCCTGGCAGACAGAGGAGAAGAAACAGAACTGCAGTCATCACTTTTTTTTTTTCAAAGTAGCTACTCTGTAAATATCTCTGTAGAGATCATTGCCTATGGAATTAATTTGTCTTCCCTTCTCCTGCTAGGATTCTTATTTTTCTTCTTTTTAGCCAAAATTTCCCAGCACGTTTCTTTCACCACCAGCACAAATCCTAATGTTGCTTTAAAGTCATTCGCAAGGTACGATGTCTTTGATCTGACTAAGTCTTCAATTCAATTTCCAACTGACATCTTCTTGTTAATGTCAGTATAAAAGTTGATTCTTTTTCTTCTAAAATTAGACTTGCTTGAACCAGTACCAGCTTAATTTCTAGGGTTCTCTGACAGATGATACTCTGGCTTTTAATCACGGTGTGTGACCTTTTCTGAACAGTGAAGATCAGTCACATAATAAGATGCCGCATTCGCCACTTTTATAACTCTATTACTCCTCAAACTTGCTTTTTAATGGAAGCCCTTGTGAAGAGCACAGAGATCACTTAACGTGGTTGTTTAGTCTGTGCAGGTCTCATCTGACCCAAATCTGGTTAGACTTTTCATGGCTATCCAGACCGTTTACCCAAAGCAATAACACTAATGCACAAAAACCTCATTATAGAGCGACAGCCAACAGAGTTTTCTCATTGTGATAGGGGCAGCAGCAAGAATCATGCTTTTCAAATAATAAAGTGCCAGATTGAGGTTTTAAAAAAGTCCATCAGCATCCAGAAACAGAGAGATAAAGTACTAGTGGGGTGGTAGGTGAGGTGCTGTGTTGCACAGCATATGAAGGTGTGAGGAACAGAGGAGAACAAAGTCATTCCTTCCTTATTTCCAGTATTCTACTTCTTGCAAAGTGGTACCTCTATCACAGATGTGTCCTTTTCCTGTCGGTCAGCTGGAGTGGAAGGGAATGATAAAGCTGATACTTGGAAAGAGAGCTCTTCCCATTGTCCTGAAAAAAATCCACCATTTCCTTGAGGGTCTTCTGGGAGGGATTAGAGGGTTTTGTCTTCTTTCATTTTCAACACGAAACACTCCATTAAGCCTGACATAAAAGGAAAGTGGGGAACAAGATTCACACAGCTGCTGGAGGAGTCGAAGTGCAAGCAGCGCTTCCTCTTCTGTGCAGCTTCGTGGTTAGAGCACTTGTTCGCCGAAGAGAAGGGTTGAATATTGTTTGTGGTTCTGTGTGTGTGGGAGTGAACATACATCACAAGTTGTACCCTGAGTACCTGACAGGTATGTGCACAGACATGAACTGGAAAGGCAGGAGCGCTGGTACTATAAGCTGGTCCCACTGACAAAGCTCCAGGTTGTGTAAATAGTTGCACACTCATTGAAACAGGAAGCCAGGAGTCCCAGCTCTTGGGTGGATGTCCTGAACATAAGGCTGGAGAGTAATTTCCTCTCTCGCTCTCTGCCTCAATGAATAACCTTTGATGTACCTTTGGAATTAATCCAGCAGGTGTGATTGAATCGCACCTAACTTCCAGCTTCTGGTTCGAACCACTTCCCTAGAGAAAGCCAAACGGTAGCTTGGCAGACAGCCCCTCTCATCATGCACGTGCAAATAGGAACTAAATACAAGCCGGGTCTGTGTTTTCAGGGAAAAGGACTGTAGAAATAAACATAAAAATACCATTTAATATAGCAACAGATGGTATCCAGATATTCCAATTGTGGAGCAACAGTTTGGATAACATTAATAGAATAGAAAAAGCAATTTCTGCTTCTTGGCTCCTTACAGCACTCCTCTTTTTCCATTACAAATGTACTAGCTCAATTCTAACTCGGTAAGTTCTAAGGATCGGGTGGGTTTTTCATTTCTTGTCCTACTGTTTTGTTAGCACTTTACAACCACACGGTGAAAGACTAAATAACATTAGTGTCTTTCACTGCTGGATCTGACATGTTGGATTTTATTTAATTTAATACATTAAATGTATCTAGTGGCTTTCATTTAGCTGCTGAAAAATAACCAAATGTAGGTTTCAGGAAACTGTATAGCACCGAATCAAGTTGCCTGTGTAATACAAAAACTGTAATATTTCTGTTCTTTTTATTCCCAAGGGGATTTGGCTTTAGAACATTTATGTAAACCTCGTGATCCTACTGAATCTGCTGTCTTTGTGAAAGTAAAACGTATACAACAGCTGAAATCTGTAATATAACAGAGATCTTTCATAAACCTCTAGATTTAGTCTCTGATATGTTCAGCTATTCAGTCAAATGAGAAGATGGGCAATAAAATTAACGAATGAAACTTGAGACAAACCAACATTAGTCATCAGCATCCTGCTTTCATTTTGTGAGAGAAATACCGTTTAAAACAGCCAAGCTACAAAATATTACGTAAGCATGATAATACTCATTTGTGTTTTGAAGGTCATGAAACTAAGGCCATGTTAAATAACAACGGTCCTCGTTACAAGCGCAGCAAGATAGAGCGACGGATGAATACGGATATTTTCTTATGTGTGGGACTCCTGTTCGTGATGTGCCTTGTCGGAGCTGTAGGTATGAAGCACTGGCAAAAATCTTCTCGTTTCATTGCTTTTGTCTAAACAGTTGTTAAAACTGATCTTAGAGACGTGAGATCCAGGGCTAAATGCTCCTGAGGTCCTTAAGCTTCGTGGTCTTTCCAATAAACAAATTAAAATGGCAAATCTGAAAAAATCAGATGGAAGAAAACTCATTCATGGCTATAAATATTTCAGCTAAAACCCATCTGTGATAAAACGTATGTAAAACAAGGGAAAGCCGTTGGGTTAGTGCGTTATAGGCATCAGTACTTGCTAACCAAGATCTGCATCCGGAGTGGATGTTTGTTCCTTGTGAAAAACAACAAAAGGAAAATGATGCAGCTCTACCTTCACTTCAGTATCATCTTCCTCTAACACATTCAGGAACGATGCTAGCCAGAGCTACCCAATTTATAACCCATGAGCTGCACATGACTAAGCCATACAGTTTGTAGTCTCCACATCTCCCTTCCTTCTCAAAAGTCACTTTATAGCAGACTGTAAGAAGGATTAATTGTTTAGATAGGAAAAGCCTGCATTTCCTAGCGGGAAAGGTGAGTTAAAACCTCCACGACCGCTCATTTCTTACTCACAGATCAATTATATGCATGTGAGCTCTGCATATACTTTACATTCCCTAACAGTTTTACAACATTGCTCGGGAACTGTTCTTTTTAATGATCACAGCAGTCCACGTCTGCAAATTTTAGAAACTCAATCACCTTACTGCTCCGCGTGTTTCAGTACTGCATGTGGTTCCTGCAGGGCATGGCATTTGGACTGGAAACTTCTCCCAGCATCCACCTTACGATGTCCCAGATGAGAACGGCAATTTTCTGCCTCCTGTTCTTGCCGGTTTCTACATGTTCTTGACGATGATAATCCTGCTGCAGGTAAAAGACAAAAACCTCTGTTACCTCCACGGAAGAAGCTATTCAAAACTGAGTATAATCACTAACAAACAATATCAACTAAAAGCTACGCAGTACCTTCTTAATCCTCTTTGAAAATCCTGCTAGGAGTGTTGCAAATCATCCAAGTGTGGAATAATGTATCTTCTGTTTGTTTTTTCTTACATCTTTCCGTCCTCCTGTCCTTCATTCCTGTAGATTTTTCTTTCATGCTGTTGAAACCCCACAAGGACATAGGAAAGAAGGGTATTATATTTTTAAATAACTCCAGAATCACTAGCATATGCAAGATAGAGGGTGTTTACATCCAAATGTCAGCTTTTTTCTTCTGTCTGTGTCCAGAATTCCAAAATAAGGATGCCGCTCAGTATCTCAGGAAAAGAGTGAAACAAAAATCATTTTTGCCAATGGGGAATAATAACTAGGTATGGTTCAACTGGTTTAGGAAAGAAGCTCAACTGAAAGTAGGATACTTGTATATCTGAGTCTGATTAAGCCTAATTGGTAGGGAAGATTTCATAGGATGGGGAACAAAGTCACATTTACTTTCCGTATTTCTTGCTGCAGCTGCTGAGAGTTAAGTGGACAGAGTTTCTTTAATATGAATGAAACATGAAGACAACTTTCAGAGTTGCTCAGAGATTCTGTGGGGAACTATTCTTTGCTATTGAAACAGAATATTTGAGCATCTTAACAATTCATTGTTATTTAAGGCCGGAGAAGGTAGCGGGTGGGAAATGTGTGCAAAGTAAGTAATTGCTTGTGGAAGTTTTTTACATTAAGAGTTAGTCTCTGCTAGTGCCTCCTTTCAGAGTTTCAGGAGGGTAAGAGCAAGCATGCTCCTCCATCCAGAAAATGTGCTTTGCAAGAGCATCCTCTGAAAAACCTACCTTTGCATTTGGTATTTTGTCACTTATCATACCTGTTTATCTGTTGTTGTGTGCAGGATACTTTTTTCTCCCCTGAACTATTATTATTCAGTCCTGCAGTATGTCTCTAGGAAAAACCATTTCTCTGAAAATTGTTACTCTTAACTGTGCCAGGACATTGCTGACAGAAAGCAGTGAGACTTGCCTCACCCCTCACTGAGAATTTACACTCTCTTTCAGGTTTTAATCCCCATTTCTCTTTATGTGTCCATCGAATTAGTCAAGTTGGGCCAAGCCTTCTTAATTCACAATGACCTTGACCTGTATGATGAAGAGGCAGATTTGCCCATACAGTGCCGTGCCCTAAACATTACCGAAGATCTTGGGCAAATCCAGTACATTTTCTCAGACAAAACTGGGACGCTAACAGAAAACAAAATGGTATTCCGACGCTGTACTATTGATGGGATTGAGTTTTCACATCAGGAAAATGGTGAGAGACACTTTTTTATACTTGCTTTTCTCTTTGAACAACAAAATGTTATTAATTTAAACATTAATATTTAAATCTACCGAGCCCTCTGACCAAACGTAGAGCTTTGTGGATTTGTCTCGGTTTTGTGAGGGACTCCTGTTACAGAGATTCATGAAAGTGAAGGTGTTTGAAGTGGTTCAGAAGTCAGATGGGAAAGGATTTTGAGTTCCCTCTGCAGGCATCTCAGGCTTTGCCCTGCATTCAGTACCCACTCAAGAGTGCAAAGAGAACATTTCTTCTTTCATTTCTAAATGAATGTCAGCCAACCTTTTAAAAGCTCTATATACTGAGCTTTATAAGCTTTACAAGTTTTATAAGCTTTATAAACTGAGATTACTTAGTAATTAAACTCAGTGGGTCCAAAAGTAATTACCATCGTCTTCTGTGTGGTATGAAAGGCACAGCTACACATTTTTTTGAGTCGACCCTAGCTGCGGTGTGCGTCTGAAGTCTCCTGGCATTTGATGCTCTGAATTTGGGGGGTTGACTCAGTCTTATTCTTGGTCGCTACTTTCTCTCTCCGCAGCATGAAGGATTTTATTAAGCTGGCAAGTGGCTGCCAAAATGATGTTTGTGTTCTGTGACTGAAAACATTAGCGAATTTGTGAATTTCCATATTTCACTCTCCTGTTCCAGTCAACTGCAAAATGCAGCTAAAGGGACCACGCATTAGCAGAAGTCCATAGAAGTGACTGATTGCTTTGATAATGCGTTTTGGTTTTCTCACAGTAATAAACACTGGAGAGTGGGAGCTGCCAGAAACTGAAGTGGATAATGAAGTTTTTCTGGTCCTGGCTTTTGAGATGTTTTGGCTTTGGTTTAGTTTGTTTCAGTTTTTTTAACCAAGCAAGGAATTCCTCCTGGGCAATGCAAAAGAGAGAGTAAGGAGGTAAGGTTTCATTTTCTCTTTTTACAGCCAGGCGCCTGGAAACCCACAAAGAGATGGATTTAGACGATGAAGACTTTGCAAAACTTCAATGCTTCACTCTTCCTCCCATGAACACTGAGAGACCAGTCGCTTATAAGCAGAGGACCGTGAGACCTTTAAGGAGGTGCCAGAGTGCTAGGGCTCATTTTCAGGGCCATACAAGGAACAGGTCCCTCGGTCGTCGTGACAGCAACCAGTCTCAAGTGGCATTCAGCAGCACCATTGTAAGTATGGACAGGACAAGCTAAAACATTTTAAGTTCTCCTTTTGGATGCATTTTGTGATGGGAAGCCAACAGGAGGTGGATAAGAGAAATCCAAGCCCTGGTGGAGCTAAGGGAGGGAAGGAAGGCAAAGCATTGGGGTCCTCATATGGGGTGTGCAGGCTCCACTCCGGGAGGGTTTGGGAATCCGGGTCCTTGTATCAAAGACTGCAGCAGAGGACAGGGAGCACAGAGGAGCCAGCAGGGTGCCCAGGTGGCCCGGCAGGCCAGGGGCATCCTGGCTTGTGTCAGGAGCAGTGTGGGCAGCAGGAGCAGGGCTGTCACTCTGCCCCTGTGCTCAGCACTGGGAGGCCTCTCCTCGAGCCCGGGGTGCAGGTCTGGGCCCCTCCCTGCAAGAGAGACCTGGAGGGGCTGGAGCGGGTCCAGAGGAGAGCACCGAGGCTGGGGAAGGGCCTGGAGGGACAGTCCTGTGAGGAGAGGCTGAGGGAGCTGGGGGGGGTTCAGCTGGAGAAGAGGAGACTCAGAGGGGACCTCATCACTCTCTGCAACTCCCCGCAGGGAGGGTGCACTCAGGTGGGGGTCGGGCTCTTCTCCCGGGCACCCAGTGACAGGATGAGAGGGCCCGACCTGAAACTGCCTCAGGGGAGGTTCAGGTTGGGTCTCAGGCAGCCCTTCCTCACGGAGAGGGTGCTCAGGCACTGCCCAGGGCAGGGGGGAGTCACCGTCCCTGGGGGGGTTTGAGGAGAGGCTGGATGTGGCACTTGGTGCCCTGCTCTGGGCCATGAGGGGCTGTTGGGGCATGGGCTGGGGTGATGGTCTCAGAGGGCTTTGCCAGCCTCAACAATTCTGTGTAATTCTGTGAGGTGAGTTCTGTGAGAGCTGCTTGGCAGGAGACATGGATGTGGGGTCTGAGGACTGAGGCTGTGGCTCATAAGAGCAAGAGGTCCTTTGCACAGAGAGGAATGATCTTTTTGTACTGTTCCAGTGGACTAAAACACCAAGGAAAATGAGGTGGGGATTCTGGGCTGGGATTGTGTGAGGGGAGCGAGGGACATGAGTCTGGGGCCCGGCTTCACAGTAACAGAAGGTGCAGGTCCTCCTGGGAGATGATGGTCGGGAAGAGGGTATGTGTTTGAAGTCGGGTTCGAAGAGAGCTCAGAAAGCCTCAAACTGCTTCTTCTACTGGCACTGCAACACATCACCTTTGTTAAGCTCAGTTCAGCTGCCACGGTGCAGTGCCTACAAGATGCCCAAGCTGCACTCTCTAGGGCACTTCTGAGAGTTTGATAGTGTGCCAAAGGATAAATATTGCATTTTTCAAAGGAAGAAAAAAAGGCGCTAGTCCCTAAGATAATAGAAATTAAGCTGAAAGGGCTTATCAGAATAAGGTCTTGAACCCTGCAAGGTGTTGAACTCTGCAAGGCAGTGAAGAGCCTTGTCCTTCAGTTCATAGGAGGCCTCTGCCTCACCCAGAGCACTGACTTGGAAGTGCACATTGTGTTCATAGCAATTCTAGGAAAATGTTAGAGTCTGCTGCATAACCTAATCAAAGTCAGACCATTCTGTTCTTCTTGGAAGTTTATTAACAGACATTTCAGACCTAGACCCTAGAGAAGAAAGAACACTTTCAAAATCAGAATTCCAATTGATATTAAATGTCTGGGAAAACCTTTTAAATCTTCATTTAAGCAAAAAAAAAATAATTAATAAATTCAGAGTTCTCAGAACTTTATTTTCTTCTTGACAAAGTTTTTGGCCTGCTGACATTTTTTTCTGGAGGATGCAACTCTAAGTTCATAGTAAGACCCTGCTTGCCCAGTTCCTCTCTCGTAGAATCATAGAATTGTTTAGGTTGGAAAAGACCTTTTAAGCTCATTGAGTCCAGCCATTAATGTAGCAATGTCAGGTCCCCCACCCAACCGTGTCCCCAAACACCACATGTAGGAGGTACCAGTCAGTACTTCTCCCCCTCTTGGGATATGGGGTTTTTGTCAGTTATCCTAGTGTTTTCCAGCCCAGTCCTCATAGGATATTGAGAACCACTCCATGATTTTTTGAGAACACATGCATTGAGACTTTTGAAACCTCTTATGTGTCATGACTTTTAAAACATGTAGGAATTTCTTGCCAGTATATTTCCACAGTTACATGTTTTACTGCCAGGACTCTTCATTTTCTTCTATAAATGAACTGCCATGTTTTGTTTTGGTTTGGTTTTTTCCACTCTGAAACAGTATCTGAGGAACTAGTATCAAACATCTCCTTTGTAAAGGAAGATTAAGCTGCTGTCATGGAAATAACCAGCCTTAGTTGCTAATAGGTGTCACTCTATATCTGGATAAATCGTTTAACCTCTGTGATAAATAGGATGTAGGAAAAACATTGCCCAGAGGCTGTCCTGCATATTGATATCCTTCAAATGATGTATAGTACTATCCTTCTTTATCAGCCAAGCCAATTCCCTATTAATAAAATGGGGACAATAAAATTTTTTGTGGCTCTGGGGTTCCTGTCCTTTGGAACTTGTGTCACCTTGTCTGATGTATTTGTTCTTTCTTATGGATCTGGAGCATCTTGAGTACTCCAGTAGAACAGAGAGTATTGTGGGCCTGAATGTATCTCAGTAGTCAAAGTTTCTAAAGAAAAATCCATCTTTGAATGATCTGTGAGTGGAGACACATTTAACTTGCTTAATTTAGGGCTTGCAGAGCCCTTCAGGATGAATGGCTCTGCTGAAATAAAAGTGCTGAAGTATTCAGTGGCAGTCAACGATTGTCAAACACAATCCTCACGATGAAATTCTGAGATGCAGCATCCTCAGATCAACAAAATGCAAGGGAAAAAAAAAAAGCTTTACATAATAAACAACATAAAGTCCAAAGTCCAGTAGCTGGCATTGTACAATTTGTTGTTGTTGGATTTTTTTCTTAAAAGATGTCAAATTTCTGAGGGCTGATGTGCCAGCCACATGAAAGGTATTCATGAAAACTGGTAGCCTCGGGTAACAGTAAAATTGAAACACTTTGCCCTGCTGAGAAGACACGGTGTTTTTTGGGTAAGGGTTAGCACAACATCTGCTACGAGCACCTGCATATCAGAGCTGTGGCCAAGAAAAACATTTTAAAGCAAGAGGGGTTAAAATAAGAGGATCCACCAAAATGTGAAGAGCTTAATTGGAAAGTAACTGTGCCAAACAAAAAGATAACCATTTACAAATGTCAAATTTATACGTGAACGGTTTTTAAAGGCAAATTATCTATGCAAGGATCACAAAATTGACTTGTTCTCAGTCAGCCTGACAGGAATCGGTGATAAGCAGGTTGCACGTGGTATTTTAAGTGCGATTGTAGAGAGGTGATTGATTGTGCCTGCAAATCAGCGTGTTTGAACTCTGTGTTCTGAGCCGTTCTGCAGTTCTGAGCCGCTCTGCAAATTAGGAAACTCTGCAGCTACAGGACATATTTCAGCCTGCCTGTTTGCCAGAGCGTTCTCTGCTTGACAGGACTGGATGTTTTGCTGAAATCCGAGGAGCTCTTATCAATTAACAAGTTCACTTCAGTGTGTCTCGGAGATAGGGGCGAGGATGATGGGTTTTTCATGGCATTTGATAAAGTTAATTAAACTGGAGCCTGCAGATCCTAGAAGAATGACTAAATAACGTTACTTGTGTTTTCTGGAGCAGAAGTAACACAGGTGTGGTGCAGAGCCCAACTCCCAGGGCTTAGCCTCGGGTTTTGCTCCTTCCAGTATTTTTGTCCACAGTCTTCATTGCCTGTGGCAGTTTGTGGAGTCTCCTCGCACACAATTTATGGAGTTCATCAGAAATGATGAACCACAAGTCCAGTTACAGCTTCCCAAATTTCAAAGGCAAAGCCTGTTCGGTGAGAAGGAGCTTGTACTGGAGAGCCCAGAACTGGACACAGGACTCCAGATGTGGCCTCACTAGTGCTGAGTAGAGGGAACTTCTCAGAGAGGAAAATAAAATAACATATTGTAAAACAACAGAGATACGATTGACAGAAGGACTTGCAGGAACTTTAAAAAAAATGTACAACAAGAAGCAAATCTGGAACAAGATAGAGAATTAACTTTTACTCTGTCTTCCTTTAGGTGTTCTTACGAATAAAGATCACACCAGCACATTTTCTTCTAGATTTAATAATTCCAACAAATGGTGCCCTCCTATTAGAAGCATTTCATGAAGATTTCAGTTGTCAGATTTTAGTGCCACCAAGTAGAAGAAATGCTATCAAATTAATGAGGAAATATTAAAAACTGGATAGCACTAGCCATTTTATAACATCAGCATTTTCAATAACAAAATTGCTGATGTTGAAAAGGTGGTAAATTTACCTGATGATCATCATTAGAGCTTTATTATTTAATTTTCGTGTTTGTTGTTTGTTTGTTTGTTTTTATGTATATTCAGGCTGGTCAATGAACAGATTTGTTTGAAATTTTTTAACTCCTGAAGTTCCCCAAGGCTGGAAATTCAGGTCAGCTCCGTTTTCACAGAATGTGAAAAAGAAAAGGAAGTAAACTTCTCTGATAAATATTGATTTTTGTACGCTTTTGTTTTTGAAAATCTGTTTCTGAGGCCACAACTGACCTGCCAATTTTCTGTTTTTTTCAGAGGAATGCTTTTAGCTCAGAAAGTTTCTGCTGAAGAGGGATACCCACTAGTATGTTGCCAGTTGGGGCACGAACTAGAAGCAGATATTGATGGTATAAATGCAAAACAAATTGGGTGGGATGATGGTGGATAAGAGAGGCTGAGATCCATAAGGAACAATTAGCGGCTCATGAAGTTCATTTGAATTGTGGCAACACAAGAGGAATTTATATGAATAGCTGGGCAAACTGAGCTTCTAATCTTCCATGTTTTAACTTTAGTATAACTCCCAGTGGGACTGTTTTGACAGTTGTGTCTGCACGTATTTGTTTTTCATCAGAATTGTGTCCATTAAGCTGCTTGAGATTGCTGTACATACAACGCACAGACACCCTTACCCGCAGTAACCGTCTGCTGCTGTGCAATACTGAGAAAGTGTTTCTAAAGAATGTGAGCTTTAACTCTTCAGCCTCTGACACCTTATAAGAGACCTGAGAAGATAATTACAAAATCTGGCTTATCCTCAGTATATATCAGTTTGCTAGAGAAAGGACTGCACCTCTATTTAAAACGTTTCCCCATGCATTAAAAAAAAAAGTGTCAAAACGTGGAGCCGGAGGAACCAGAGCCTCGTGCAGCAGAGAAAGTGCAGAACGTTGTTTCATCTTGGGATTTCAGTGGAGCTCCGTGTCGTAAAATGGGCGGTAGACTTCTTTGCAATTATTAGGATTATCTAAGAACCGCTGTTCACTTTAGCAAGCAGGAGTTATGATGAAATTAGCTCGGCCCAACACAGCCATGAAGGTGCCTGCTTGACTCCTGTCGCATATTTTAGGGAAGTTTGGAAGACTGTACCAGATTGAAGGAGGAGAGGGTAATAGCTGAGACGATCTAGAAAGCAGCTAAATCACTTCAGCAGTTCTTTAAGGAAGGCATCCAAAAGCGTTGGCTCACAGGATGGTGTATATTAAATTTGGAAGCTCTTGTTAAAAAATATGGTTCTGAATTAAATCCAAAGCAGACACTTTTGTAACATGCAATTCCCGTTAAAAGTGACACTCCCATAGCCCTACCTCCAATTAAATTGTAGGTGACATCCTTAAGTAGTTTGGCTTGAAAATTTAGGTTTGATTAGAAAGAGTGTGGTAGTAAAATTATAGTAACATTTCAGGAATAAATTCAATATGTGTGTGTGTGTGTGTGTGTGTGTTTGTTTGTTTGTTTGTTTGTTTGTTGTAAAAACTGAGGAAGTGCAGTTTGAGGCAGCTTCTCTTTCTGGGTGCTAAGAAAAATTACTCTGGAAACAAACAGTGATACTGCTGTAACCAAGACACTAAGCACAATATATTCTGTGTTGAAATAGCTGTCAGTTCCCACACAGAAATGGGAGATCCCAAGTCCACTTCCATCTGGAATGCCCTTTAATTCAGTAGTCAGCAGTATCAAAATTAGAGGATACACTATGGATTATTCTCGATTTCTATTAGATCTCCACGGAAATAATACTCTGAAATCATCTTCTATTTCAAGATGCATTTCCTTCTAATGATCTAGTTATGCAGATTTCAGAAATGTATCTTTTTTCCCCAGATGTTAAGTACGAAAGACATTTACCTTACATAATTCTAAGTGTAAATTCAATAAGAGGCAAGAAGAAGCTATCAAGTTGATAGTTCTTCCCTAAGGACAAGGGTAAATGGGAATAATGCTCATTAAATAATTTCTCTTCCAGGAAAAGGATGTGACTCCTGATAGCCGGCTGCTGAGGCGAGTGAGAGAAGCTGCACTCCAGACTGAAAATCTCTCTCCTTTTATACATATGACGGCTTCTACATCCCTTACTGACTTTTTTCTTGCCCTTGCCATCTGCAATACAGTCCTGGTCTCCACAGCTACCGAGCCAAGACAAAGGGTAATCTAGCATTAAGCATATGAAGAGAATTGATTATGTTTCCATTTAACAACACAGAGCAGTGTTCAGTGAAACCTCAAATGGTGAAAAATGGTTTGGAAATTCTCCCTTGGTTCTTTTACCTTTTGTGTAATACCTGCTCTTTCCCTGCCTGTGTATATCCCTTCCTAAATTGTTTTTTTTTATGTTTGATGAATAGCTACAGCCACCACGGTATCTGCACTTTTTCTTCTTCTATATTTTGTATTGTGCTGTGAGAACTATGTTGAACATACTGGATTGTCTCTGATCTCCCAGACCATTGATAGAGCTACAAGGGGCTCGATTCCATTTCTCCTTCAGAGGCAGAGATGCAAATCACCATCAAATTTGGACGCCAACTCACCTATGACTCCTCTCCTGAATTCCTCCACCAGAGTTAAATAGGGGGGGGGGCAGGGGGAAGAGTTGGTTTTGTAGCTATCATCATTTAGATACAGAAAAATATATTGAGGTTTGGAAATTTATTTATTTTTAACCGTAGGTTTTCTCATATTTCTAGGTCACAGTCCCACCACCAATAAAACCTTCAGGAATCACCCTGGAGAAGATCCATCAGATGTTTCAACGGCTAAAGTCAGTGAGCCTTAGCCAGTCTTTTTCATCGTCTCAGTCTAGCTCCGAGCTAGGTGCTAGCTTCAGTGCGAAGAACACCGAGCAGCACCTCGCCGCGCTGGGTGGCTGTGACAGCGGTGACGACTGCGGTGCCAGTGGCCGAGGTGATGAGCTCCAGCGCAAGGGCAGCACAGACATTGCTTCATTGGATGAGGTTTTTAAATCCGTGACTAATGATTCTTTGCCAACGGACTTCTGTTATGAGGCTGAGAGCCCCGATGAGGCAGCCCTTGTCTACGCTGCCCAGGCATACAGTTTTACTTTGGTGTCCCGAACTGCCGAACATGTCACCGTGCGTTTGCCGCAAGGCACGCTCCTGACTTTCGATATTCTCTACACGTTGGGATTTGACTCGGTAAGGAAGAGGATGTCTATAGTCGTGAGGCACCCTCTAACCAAGGAGATTGTTGTCTACACAAAAGGAGCTGACTCTGTTATAATGGACTTGCTGGAAGACTCTGCCAAAGGTAACTACCCCGTGAGCTATTTCTGTTGTGTCTCCTATGAGAAAAGCACAAGAAGTTTGCAGCCCTCATTTCTGCACAAAATATTATATGTAGGCATCAGAAGTATATAAAAAAAAAAGCTTTCTCTCTAGTATTATCCCTGCAGATCAGAACTGAGGTATTTATTTAACCTGAGTAGTGCTTAGAATATGGAATGGGCTAATTAAAATTCACTGGCGGCACTAACCCGTGTGGCTTGTGTACTCCGCAATAATACTGTCATAAGGGCCTGACCATTGTATTTCAGCTTGTCAGCAAGAGTGTGAAAACATTAACAAACAAACAAACAAAAAAATACCTCAAGTAATGTTACGTAAAGGAAGCAAGGATCTTTAGCAAGCTTTCACCTTATGCACAGCCAATGGTTTTGAGCTCTTAAAGAAATTGCTACTGTACTGGAACCCAGTTTTCTCTAGTGCCCGCTCCTTTTTAATCTTTAGCCTGAGGTCTGAAATGGTCTGTGCTTAAAATAAGGAATCTTTTCCTTGTATTTCACAGCTGACATTAGTGCAGAGAAGAGAATGAAAAGAATAAAAGAAAAAACACAGAAGCATCTAGACTACTATGCCCGTGATGGCCTACGAACACTGTGCATAGCTAAGAAGGTAGGAGGGCATTAGCTTAATAGTGTTCACGGCTTTGCTCTGTACATGTCAACAGATATATTAGAAAAATGTAATGCTTATAATTCTTTCTGCTTCAGAGAACAAGCCAGATACAGCCCCCTTTTTTTTCCTTTTTTTTTTTATGCCTCTATTTGATCGCTCTGCAGTGATTTTTTTCCTATTTTTCCTCGCTGTGAGCAGATGATGGATTTTTAGTCAGTCTCAAAACATTCATTTCTGTTTCTCTTATGGAAACTCTAGCTGACCTTCTCTACAGTCATTCCAAGCAAGAAATAAAAAGCCCACGAAGGAGCCACCCTTTTTCTGTTTTGTTTGGCATTCGGCTTTCAAAAACCTTGCCCTCAGCCTGGGTTAGTACATCTTAGCCTGATACTTTAATACAGAAGTTGTCTCTATGCAACAAATAGGTCGTATTCAAACTCTGGAGAAATGTGGAGCAACCTTCAGTAACTGTGTGTTCCAGTGGAGAGTCCCAAGGGCTCTGTGATCAAGAGTTTCTCTAGGTCATGTTTTTACGTCGAAGCTATAGGCCATTTATACAAAGAGGAAGGCAGGTCTGTTTTTCTCATTGCTACTAGTTCTTGCAGTCTTCTCTTGAAAAAGTTTGTATTATTTTAAAGACAACGTAGCACGTTACCAGACTGACTAGGAGTTAAGTCTCTGTGATCCAGAATGTTGGCACTCTTCTCTTATTTAAATTTAAAATGAGCTGGGTTTAAATTGTGCTGTGCAGGTCTTGAATGAAGATGACTTTCAGAAATGGGCCAATTTTCGTCGGGAGGCAGAAGCTGCAATCGACAACAGAGATGAGCTGCTAATGGAGACTGCACAGCATCTGGAGACCAAACTCACCTTGCTGGGTAGCTAAAAATATGAATTGTCATTGCGTGAAGTATCACTCGCTCTCTTGTGATATTCTTGGCAGTCAGACAGACAACAGCTTATACTAATTTATAGCAAAAAGTCTTCCTCTGAGGTTTGGAAATCTCAGGACCTGGGTATACAGCCCAATGACAGTGTCTAAACAAGTTCTTGCGTGTTTTGAGCAGCAGTAACTTTGAAAAAGTGTACTGAAACACCATGTGCTTAAGTCAATATCTATCTTTAATGTATCATAGTTAGAGCATCTTCAAACTGACCTCTAGTGGAAGAGATAAGGAGTGCTGTAGCATTCGGGTGGTGATTTACCACCAGGATGAGCGTTGGCATCTGCTGCCAAGTTTTCACATTTTTGAAAAGAAAACTTGCTGCACTCTTTCTTCTCCTGATGGGTGAAGCGTCTAACTTGACAACAGGGACAGCGTTTATTTAAATAGTCTAAGTCCATCTTTTACAGTTCCTTTGACAGGACCTAATGCAGTACTTTAAAAATGCACAGGGTGTAATTCCTCTTCCAGTCCGTTGTCATTTTGGATTATTAAGAAGAAATGAAACGCAGTGTTCTAGCAATGAGTAAAATGAAGAGCCAGAGCTTGATCGCTGACACATTCAGATCTCAATCCAAATGCAGATCTTGTGCCTGTGTGTTTGTTTGCTGGATGACACCTTGGCTCAGCTTTTAATAAGTTCAGGATCACGACTGGAACTTGAAGACCTTTTCTGAAGAAAAGAAAATAGCAACATGGTTTCCCAAGGAAAGAAAACTAGCTCGGTACTTCTTTTCTGTTTTCCCAGGAGCAACTGGGATCGAAGATCGGCTGCAAGAAGGAGTGCCTGACACTGTCGCAGCTCTTCGAGAAGCTGGGATACAAATCTGGGTGTTGACAGGAGATAAACAGGAAACAGCAGTTAACATTGCATATTCCTGTAAACTCCTGAATCAAAGGGATACTGTCTTCACCATTACCACTGAAAATAAGGTGAGTACAGAGACACACACAGAATTTACTATTTTTCCCTTTCTTTGTGTCTTGCAGCTTGTCACTGCTTTGCGTTAGGCTGCATTCAGCCAAAACCACCCAAGTGAAAGCCCCCACGTTAGCCCAGAAACTCTTTAGACCACATGTAACAGGATGAATCGAAACACAAGAGAGTTATGTGGAGTTTTACTTAATGAAAACGAATGATTCTTCCAACTGAAAATATTCTTTCAAAAAAATACTTGAATTGTGAGCTTTAGAAAGAAGGTAATACAAAGTACCTGATTCCTTAACAGTATGAGGCTTTTTACCTTGCAATGGAAATTTCAGTTGCAATGATATTTTAACTCTAGGTGGTATCTGTAGGAAGACATTTGGAAAGTAGTGTATGAATTAGTTTGGCAAAAGTGTGCAGGTGTAGATTTAATTAAATTCAGAATTGTCTATCGCATGTTCCCTAAGAGATTTTGGCTTAATCAGAAATTTATTAGTGAACAATTTAATCCTGGATCTTTTTGTGTAAGCAGCATTACACCTCCTTGGAAACCTAAATATGGTTCTTGCGGGCCAGTGGAAAACACAGCCACTATCTTGACATCTCATGTTAGCACATATTTGTTGATGTGCACAGACAGTCCCTGAATTTCCACGAGCCATACAAACGTCAGGCAGTAGGCAGAGCAAACATACCCCAAAATGAGGATAATCACTTCAAGGGCACGTCTGTCAGCTCTTGTGACTAACTCAAATATAGTGAATAATCTGTGGCCATTCCTGAAACTGTCGGAATGGAAGAGAGAAAAGAAAGTCCTGACTTTCTGAGAGAGTAAACACGGGTAAGGGTGGTGAAAGTAAAAGACTTCAGAAAAGCAACCGTAGCTTTTGCAGGTTGTGGAGCAGTGTAAGTAGGGTACCAGGCAAACCTTGCCTTGCTTTTGGAAAGCAGAGCGGCCCCCGCTGATCCCAGCCTAGCTTCTCATCCCTCCGGGCATCCTGGTGGGGCAGGTGGCTTGTGAGATGGAGTTAGGGGGGTTCAGACACGATGGTTAAACCAGACCCGTTTGCTCAGGAAGGGCGAGCTCTGATCGATTCCGAAGCCCGAGAACAAGGTCCAAAACGCCAGCTGTGATGTCCTTTTTTATTTTCTTGCTCATGACCTCTCACATCCTGCCCCCGAGGTGCCCCAGGCGGCAGCCCCTGCCCTCTCCCAGCATGTGGCTCCGTCCTTCCCACAGCGCCGTGCCCGAGTTACCGTGAGACCAGCGGCACCGGGAGTTACCGTGAGACCAGCCTTTCCGTGGGTGGAAGGGAAGGTGAGCAAGCAAGGCAGGGCTTTTTTTCTGCACCCAGGCAAGTCACCAGTCTCAGTTGCCTCATTTTGCTTCCCACAGAAGGAGGGTTAGCAATACAAGCTTGCCTTTCTCTATCAAGCTATTGTGAGGATTAATTAAATATAGTTAAAATCCAGACTGGTTTTCTTGTGATAGGCAATTGCATGGAGCAGTTAGCTGGCCTACTTTCTAACTGCTTTTGTCTGCAGTTAGTAGCTCTCCAAACAAGAATAAAATCCTATGCAAATGTCTCTCTCTTTTAATGTCACGGAAATAGGGAAACACGCAAAGATGATACGGAATTTGGCACGGAATGCATTCCTTGCTTCAATGTGTAATTTCATTTGATACGCACATCTGCTCTAAGGGAAGGCAGAATGAATATATTTAGGATGGAAATTAGAAGATGGTTTCTGTCAGGGAAGCGATGCTGCAGGCGGGACCACCCCGGCACCGGGAACCGCAGGCGCTTGCCCGCCCGGCTCGGGCGCAAGGGACACGCGCATGGGTGCTCGTGGAAACACGTGGCTCCGTGGGCACTGGAGATGCTCCACAATCAGATTGAGTTCCCTCCTTTTCCAGCTGAAGGTGAGGGTGCTGGCTCTGAGTCTCCCAACGGCAGCGGCGGGGGGAAACAAAAACATGTGCACGAAGCGTTTAACTCGTTAATTTTGCCAAAGCTAACCCTTGGACTGGTTGCACTGGGAAGAGATTCTCCTTACATTCTAAACCGAGAAGCTTATTCAAACACTGAAAATGAAGGAAGAAGCAACATGAGTAGGTAGCTTGGGGGATTCATTTAAAAAAACACATCAGGGCAAACCAGGAATTTCCCCTACATTTTTTGGTTTGTCCACAGAAGGATGATGCTTCTTCGATGTTTTTTACAGGTTTTAAGCGTGCAGGCTACATGCAGCTTTTTATTAGATGTCAGAGGTACATTTGATTCCAGAACCTCCCACTTAAGTGTAATTTAAATCTTGCAAACATCCTACACATGTACCTTATGCAACATCAAGTGAAAATAACATTTTAGAACTGAATCATCACTAAATAAAGCTGACAGAAAAGGTGGAAAAGGGAATGATTAGCTCCTCAGGTATTCAGTGCTGTGCTTCAGAAGGAGAACTTTAAGAACTAACAGGCAGCAAAACAACTTTTAGGTTTTTCGGGGTTTTCTCGGGCAGTGCTCAGCCAATTTAAGAGATCTGTATAGGAGAGGTAAAAGTGCTCCCCTTAAACCTGTTTCTGTTTCATACTAAGTCAGTTCCGATTGTTTGCACCTAAAGGGGACTTTAGTCAAAAATGAGGCAAATTTGCTAAGAAGGAAATATTTACTTTGTGTTTGAGGCTCAGCGTTGAGCAATAGGAAGCGTTATGTCTGTCCCTAACTGTGACACACACCAGGTTTGTGACCTACGAAAGTCCAAACTCTCAAAATTACCAGGAAATTTTGAAATTCTAAACTTCTTGTTTCTGTACCATAATTTATTTCTGAGGGAGGCAAATACTGGAATATCTCTCATCATTCATAATGGAACTAGGTTTTTTTTAATCTCCTTTTAGAAAGGGGGGATTTTTTTTTTTTTTTAATTTCCGAACTTGCAGCTCTGCAAATACAAATATGTCCTCCTGATGTGAGGATTAGTTTCTTTTCTTTTAAAGTAATTCCTTACTACAGCTAACTAGCTGATAAGATGTGCAGTGTTTTCACCGAAGGATTTGATGACGTAATTGAAATAATCTCCAATCTGATGAATCAGTGCGTTTCTCAGTCAGTTTTCCCTAACGTTTATCTGATAGTCTTAAAGCCCCTGGCATGATTATGCAAACGTACACTTTGCAAGGTGCTCTGCTGTAAAGGGAGGTGGAGATAACTATTTCTAGAACCGCTTCTGTTTTCTCCCAGGAAACTTGTGAATCTCTCTTGAATTTAACCTTGGAAGAGGTGAGGAAGAATTACGAGGTTGAAAAACCACAGAGGAAGTGTTTTGGCCTTATCCCAACACCCTTCTCGGCCTCGGAGCCCCCCAGGCCGGAGTTCGGGCTGGTGACGGACGGACGGACGCTGGACATCATCTTCCAGGGGGGCCTGGAGAAGAAGTTCCTGGAGCTGGCGGAGCACTGCCGCTCGGTGCTGTGCTGCCGTTCCACCCCGCTGCAGAAGAGCATGGTGGTCAAGCTCGTCCGGAGGCAGCTTAAAGTGATGACCTTGTCTATAGGTATCTCCATCCTGAATCTCACAGCGGGGAGCAGGTTCTTTTTTATGGTTATGGAGATGCGTGGCATACACTGTATGAGCTATTTCTTGTGCCTCAGATAGAGGCAGTGAATAGCCTCTCCTGATCAAAAAACACATGAAAGTCCTTCTTCAGCTTCCACTGAAGAAATGTGGCTCCCTTTTAAGTGAGATTAAGGCACTCCAAATTCAGAATCCCCCAGCAGTCCCTTTCATGCACACCAGTACAAACGTATGTACACATTCCCTCCAGAATGGCCTCGCTTTGGGAACAGTCACTGTTTTGTCTTTTCATAAAGTCCTTTTCCTGTCAGATTTCCCCAACTGGTAAGAACAGAGTTATCCCCAGAGTCATATTAAGCACTGACTCATTTGCTATTTACCCCCAAATAATGGGAAATGCTTTGAGTTTCCTGCCCCACTTTTGGAAAGTGATCCCACTAAAATCCTTGCAGAACTGATTCCTATGACTTAAAACTAAGGACTACACCTCTGTGGACCAAACAGAGAAGGAAAAGCTTGATATATTCAAAAATTTTTCCCAGCTAACATAATTCATTATCTTCCCCATTGTAGGCAACAGCCACGGCTGTTCTTTCCGTGGCAATTCGGTTATGTGTTTAACATATTGCTGCAAGTTGAAATGAGCAGAATAACTCCTCAGATTGTCTTGTTACGTTGTCATCTGCAATCAAATTTGGAGGATTCAGTGCAGGAGGGTTGCATGTTGCTGAGCATACGGAGTTCACCAAGCAGAAACGTACAAAGGAGTGCAGATGTAGATGGTGTCGGGGTGTCCATTCCACCACCCAGCTGGTCCCAGTGTCGGGTTTAGCCCTGATGGGTCTGGGTCACCTGGGAAGGGGAATGTTCCGGCTGGGCTTAGAGACTAGAAGTCATGAGTGCTTGATGCTGAGCATCAGTTACCCTAATTAAGAGGCATGATAGTACAGGATAGCCTTTGTTTATTAGAATAGCTAGGGTTATTTTCCTGTTGTGTTATAAGCATTTTGTACTAAGCACCCTTTCTTGCAACTTTATTACTTCCTCCTGTCTTCCCATTCTAGGTGATGGTGCAAATGATGTAAGTATGATTCAAGCAGCTGATGTTGGAATTGGAATATCTGGACAAGAAGGCATGCAGGTATCCCTTCACTTTATTTCCTTAATTTCCTTTATATTTGCTTTATTTCCTGCTCCTCCGTGTGATCTCTTGCTGCTTAATAAGCTTCATAGTAGCAGCCCTGTACTCTTGAGCATCGCCTTAAAAATGCAAGTTGGCATCATTACCGTCATAAATTTGTGTGCAGTTCGTAGTTATGGGTCCAGCCCAAAAAGACTGTTTTGAGCCAGCAATTAGCATGCATGGACAAACGTATGTCTGCTCATAAGCCTGGAAAATTAGCAGATGCCTGTCCAGTGTTAGGTTAGCATCTGGTTTCTGACTCATCTCTGCTACAGTATTTCTAGGTTTTATTGATTCTCTTTCAGTGTTTTCTGCCCCAAATTCTTTCCTACATGTCCGCCTTCCTCATTCTCCTAAACGGAATCACAGAATCATAGAATTGTAGAATGGCTTAGGTTGGAAGGGACCTTAGAGGTCATCTAATCCAACCTCCCTGCCATGGAGGGTTCTGCAGAGATGGAAAGTTGCAACCATTTTTCTCAAGGGGGGTGGGTTTTTTTCTACAATATTCGATAGCAACAAATAATTTCAATACCCATGTTCAAATTTCCTCGTATTGCTCAGGAAAAAGATAAATTGCAAATTCACTTTTCTTTTCGCCAAAGGCCGTGATGGCTAGCGACTTTGCAATATCCCGATTTAAGCATCTCAAAAAACTGCTTCTTGTCCACGGCCATTGGTGTTACGCTCGTCTGGCAAAGATGGTGATTTACTTTTTCTACAAAAATGTGGTAAGTTTATTAAAATTCAGCAATTTTTTCATCCTAGCACAAGTTAAGTCCAGGGCTGGGTTGTTTTTCTGGTTTAATTTTGGGTTTTGTAGATTACTTTTCATGAAGCTACAGCTCCTGTTTCTTCACTTTGCAAGTTTATACCATGCTACCTCCTTCTTAGTAATGTGCTTCATTAAGCATTGAGGAAAATATGGGTTCTAAATATATTTTGAAATAGCGTTATTCCAGAGGGAAAAAGGACTCTAGGCTTAGTAACTTTGATATGGTAGTTCAAGAAACTTTACTAATAATACCCATGAGCCTCAAAATAAAATTTGCATAAGGAAGAGCTGATTATTAGTGCTAGAATATAGAAGATGACTCTGCACTAAGAATTGGTTGCCTGTGAAACGTCTGAACTTTTACATTTAATTTGATAGGAACCACTTTCAAGTAATGATGCAGTCATATCTGGCATTTTTATTAAAAATTTAATGTATATGTAAATGAGCTGTGCCTTGAAGAATACTGTAAAGTGGAACCTGATAGTAACACAGTTTCTACGAGACTGTGCAAACAAGTCCATTTGACATGAAATACACTCTGAGAATGAAAGGCGATTTACTTAGAATTCCAAGTATCTGTTTGGGGTTTTTGTAATAGTTTTGAATAAGGTTCACTTCTTATTGCTGTTAAAAGTTGTAGTGGGAATTAAAATAATTTTTTTTCTACACTTGATGAGGCATCCTTTCAGAGTCCAGCAGCTATTTATTTGCAATGGAAAATAGCTCTCCCGGCTGGGAGACTGCTGGTCTGTTGCCTCACCAGTATATTAGGGATCAGGAGGGCTTTGATTCCGCCCAGACAACCAGTTTGTAAAAGGATTTTAAAATCTGATGCTCAGAGCTGCAAACACAGTTTACTTAATTATACCCTGATATTTTTCTAAAGAAACCTGATGGCTTTTATGAAGCCACATCACAGTGGATTGCTGTGAAGTAGACCCTTAAGATTCCCTTTGTGGAATAAAGTACGGAGCTGTCTACTGATGGTACCTTTAACCAAAATCTGATATTCTTGGGAGACTCTGGTAATAACGGAAGTACTCCATGAACCTCATAGGTGGAACTATGAAATACATACACCACCTACACACTGCAAACTCAAAGATCCACTGCACCAGTAGGGTACAGCAAGGGGAAAGGAAGAGGACGCAAAGGAGAGGCCACAGGAAAGGGACAGCTTCACGGCTCCCACAACCCAAAGAGAAACGAAATCACATCAGCTCGGAGGATACGCTTCCGTGTTCAGCCACGTTCAGCTTGTAACAGGATCCCGTGTCTGTATTTGCTTCTCCGCAGAGCTATGTCAACCTGCTCTTCTGGTACCAGTTCTTCTGCGGGTTCTCAGGCACCACGATGATAGATTACTGGCAGATGATTTTTTTCAATCTCTTCTTCACCTCGATACCCCCTCTTCTCTTTGGAGTCCTGGATAGAGATGTTTCTGCAGAAATGCTTCTAGGTTTGCCCGAGTTGTACAAGAATGGGCAAAATTCAGAGGTATGTCTTGATTGCTGAAATATCTGCTTGGTAAGTGAAAGGACCATGGCCTTTTTGGTTTTGTTAGGAGGGAAGGAAGAGAAGATTTTAGACTTACTTGGAATTTGGTTCCTAGTTGACTGGTGTCACTAAAAGGTAGACTTGTAGCTGTCAGGAGAACTGATAAGGAACATATGATTAAACTTGCTTCCTGGAAGTGAGGCTGGGGGCTTGGTTGTAGTTGGAAGATGTAAATGGGAAGGTTTTTTCTGCCAGTAAATATATAGAGTTTGGTACCAGCATGCTGCATTATAGTGTGATGTGCTTGTGAATCAGCCCTGTCGTGGGTTTTTCTGATCTGAAGAAGAGTAAGTATATATGTGTGTGTGTGTGTGTACATACGTACAAGCCATATATATAGACAAATTCTCGGTGAAGACATAGGGAGAAATAAATAAAACAGGACAAGAAATGTAATGAATGAGGGTAAGATCTGACTAATCTTCCTAAGGTCCACCTTGAGTTAACACAAAGAAAATGCCTGTTCAGATACAAGCTTTTCGTTTAAATTGGCTGCTCAGGAGGCATTTACTCGGGAAGGAAGACCAGTTAGCTGTAATCAGTAGTTTGAATGGAAGAAAAAGGGACAGCAATTATGACTGCAGGACAGACTAGAGATGTGTGTGCCGTCATAATGACTGCTATCTACAAACTCCTGCAGATATACAAGCTGTCAACTTTCATTATTACAATGTTGGATGCCTTCTATCAGAGCCTCATTTGCTTCTTTGTCCCTTATTGGGTAAGTACCAGAGTCATTAGTATTCTCATTCTCCTATCCTCCTTTAAAAAACAGAAAAATTCACCTCTGAATAGTTAGAGTTCATCACAGTCTATCTGCCTGTTTTCTAGACGTATGAGGGCTCTGACATAGACGTGTTTTCCTTCGGAAACCCCATCAATACCGTCTCCCTCCTGACCATTCTCTTGCACCAGGCTCTAGAAATGAAAACGTGGGTATGTCTTTGACCTGTCCTGTTTTTCTTTTGTGAACACAGAGTAATGTGTAGACATGGCATTGCCTTTCAGAGTCATTTACCAGAATTCTGGGTCACAAGAAGTAAGTAACAGATGCACTGACATTTCACAATGTGCCAGAATTGATTATTAGCCTCAGGATAATGCCTTCATGTGCCCAGCGACAGAATTTGCTTCTTCTATTCCTTTGGACAGGGCAGCACACAATTTTTACATACTTTAAGAAACACATCCACATGTATTGAAGAACTGTATTCGCTGTCACTGTTGTTCTGTAGGTTAATTTCTAGGTATTTCTCCTTTTCAGCAGCATGGACTGTTGGATATGTTTTTTCCAGTCTGACTTTGTATCCTCCTGTCTTACACGCAGAGTCAGGGTCTCACAAGCATCACTCTCATGCCATGCAATTCTGCCTACAGACCCTGTACCACCTGGTGACCATGGTTGGCAGCGTGCTGTTCTACTTTGTCTTCTCTCTGATCTACAACGCTTCCTGCGTGGTCTGCAACCCCCCCACCAACCCCTACTGGATTATGGAGAAGCAGCTTGCAGAGCCCACCTTCTATTTGCTGTGTCTCATTACCCCAGTCATCGCTCTCTTGCCAAGGTTTGAACTGTTCTCCTCTCAGTTTTCGCTTTGGATTTGTAGGCATTTGAGTGAGGTATCGATGATGATGTGTACAGATATGTGGTATGTCGGGCAGATGTGTTGCACAGGGAGAAGTGATCAGCGTGGAAGTCAGATGCCTGAGTTCAACATTCCAGTTCATGAACCATTAATTTATTCAGTTACATAACCCTGGATAAGTCACTGTCTATCTGCTGCTTTTGTTTTCCCATCAGGAAAACCTTTCTTTCAGGGTGTTTCAGAGTTCACCAGTACAAATCTGCTACATGATGGTTCACTACCATAAACACGATGTTGTTGAGTTAATCACAACTAGAAAGCAAGTCTTTGAAATATTCCTATATGCTTTGAGAGCTAAAAAATGTATGCAGTTTCTTAAGTACTTTACAGTGCATTACTAAGCCAAATCGTGTTTCTTTAGGAAATAATTTTCTGCATCCAGAAATTTAGTTTTACTCTGTGAGACAAATCAAGTATGTTAACGATGGCTTTAACTGAGGCTGAATAATGTCTGGAGAGGGATAATTATTTTGATAGGTTGCTGAAAAAAAATTTTTTGGAAAACATAATGATTCCCTTCCCATATATGTATATGGTAGCCTTACTGGTTTTTTGTTCTTAATACTTCATCATTCTTCAAGCAGATATGCTTTTTCTGAGTTGTGCCACTTATTTAAAATCTTCATTTGCACTTGGGCAATGAAAGAAATGGCTTCATTTTACTATCTGGCCAGTCTCCTCATCCTAATTGTCATATAGTGCTTCACACTGGTATTGCAAGAATCAGAAATATATTTTTAGTATCTGATTTTTTAAGTGCTTTAAGGCATTAGCATCTGAGCCTTAACTTTGTCTAAAATGGAACTTTTTGAGACTAGATGATATTTTTCTTCTAATTATTACTATTATTTCCCCATTTAAGTTGAGATGCTCTTGTGACTTCATGTTACATTATGTAACTTTGGGTCAGGATAAACACCACATAGTTCAGTAAGGTCTCATGTCTTCTAGGCAGGACCTCCTTTTCCAGTCTGTTTTTCTCCTGTGTGATTTTTGTTTTCCTATCAGCCCTCATTCACGGTGTCATTTTTGACCCTGAGCTTTCTACTGAGAGCTACATCAAACACATGGTTAGAGAACTCACGTCTCCATCTTGGGAATTCAGCAAGGTTAAGATCTTCGCTGCCTCAGCAGGATCCTGAGCTCAAAGATTTGTATCCTGGTATCTTCAAAGTTGGAGAACTGCTGTTCCTTCATGTAGCTACCCCAGATTATTTTCTGCAGGGTCCTCAGTTCACAGAAGATCCAGCCTCCAGTTTGTTCTGCAACTTTGCTGTGTCAGCCTATCACAGCAGTGGTGAAACTACCCTTTGTTAAAATACACTTAATTCTAAGTTGCAGTTGATTCATCTCACCCCACTGCCTGCTCCTTGTCTCCTTCAGAAACTGGTTGGAGCCTTGAGATTCTGATTTCTTTCTAAGAGGTTTTGTTGAAAGCCTTGCTCTCCTCTGTTCTTCCTTTGGTACTGCTTTCTGTACTAGCTGACATCTCAGAGGCTCTGCAGGCATTTGGAGGGGCTTGCCTGTGCCCCAACTGTGTGCAGGCTTCCCCCAGGGTGCTCTCTGGCAGTGCTTTGCTTCCTCTGTGCATCTGCATCTCAAAACTGCTGCCGAGCTTTGTTTTGGGACACAAACTGCCCAGAGCTGGGTACTAAGAGTCTGAGAGGAAGCGAGGGATCTGTGTTTCGTGTTCATTCATTGGCAAGGGAAGGCACTGTGCCTCTTGGGGATCTCAGCATACGAACCAGATGTGTTTCTCCAGCTGTGGAAGGCAGGCTGGGCTCTGCCAGGAAGCCTGCAGAGTCCCAATGGGTAGTTGCGTCTTACGCCTTGCAGAGCTATGGGAAGGGCAGGAGCAAGTGCAAGCAGTTCATGGGATGGAAGACACAGTTCTCTTTCACTCCTCCGTCCTCCTGTCTGGTTCACCTGCAGCTTGCAGAGGACAGCTGGAGAGGAAAGGCAGAGAACAACATGAGCCACTCCAGACCTCCACAGGTGGACCCAGGCTCTCTGTAGTTGTGCTCTTAGCTGCCCAACAGTGACTAGCCCCTGCACAGTTCCCACACCTGAGATGCCGTGGGACTGACCAGTCTGAGCCATGGGCACAGCCAGTACGTGTTTATCTGCTCCTACTCGTGCAGGGAGGCTTGAGCAATCCATCACTTCAAGAGCCCTTTCTGTACTTGCTTTGGCTCGTTAGGCTTTTAAATCTTGTTACACTTATTTAAGCATACATTTAGCAGCAAGATGTGAAGATGGCAGCTCTCCTAATGGAATTTCAGGGAGTCCCCATGTTTGTTTTATAATGCATATTGAGGCCATCTATATAAAGGTCAAACCCTATTAGAAAGTTACTTTGAAAGAGACTTTGGTTTTCAGACAAAAACTGGTATGACATGGATGTGTGCTCTCACTGCACATAATATATTCACTTCTCTGTCCTGCAAAGGGCAGGTAGGACACTTTTTTTCTTTCTTTTTTTTTCCCCTGCTTTCTGAGCAAATCCACAAGCTGAGGTTTTTAAATTTCTGTAGAAATATAATCTCAGTCTCCTCAAATACTGCATCTCTTGGTGAACTTCTGTTTGTCTTTCTTGCACTGTTCAGCAATCAATTATAATTTATGTAGTATTTATATACATATAGTTGACACTATACAGGTCAAGATAAGTGTGCAGTTTCACTAAGGTGCATGAGTGAACCCTCATCTGTCAGATGTAAGGTGTCTGGATCAGATGCCTGCAGAGCAGTGGAAAATTAGCAACCAGATTTGTGTTATGTGATGCAGATTATGGAAATAAACCACTGGGAAAACAATCCATTCCTTTCTTCTTTCATTAGGTTCCTTATTTTTGTGCTACGAGGAACATTTGGAGGGTCTCTGATTCTGAAAGCGCAGCAACTAGATAAACTTCCCAAAGAGCAACAGGATCTGGAAATCCAGAAATTGAGAACAAGAAAACAAACCACTTCTGGTGCCCCTGTGGCATCACCTGCACCTAATGATGACCTTGACCAAAACATCAGCCGCTTATGTGTGTCCCCATTTTTACAGCCAACAGCAGCAGCCCTCTCTCATGGGGACACAGAAAGTCAGGGACTTTCCACCTCGGAAGTGAATCCTCTTGGGAAACAGACACCTGAAGAAGGCTACTATTTCTTCAATAGGTGGGCAGAAGAAGAACCTACTGCTGCAGACTCTGCAGGAGGACCTTTCTCTGGCCATTACCCCTTTGTACCCAGCAGGGTAACAACTCCCGGACAGGATGGCGGCAAACTGACTGAAAACAATGCCTTTCACCACGGAAGCCATCGGCGATCTGTGAGCGCAGTGACACTCTGAAGAAACATTCAGAAATGTGATCTATGACCCGTGTGGAGAAGGAGACCATAGGGAGAGTAAAAAGTCTATTTAACCTTAACCATGATGCTCGCTCCAAAAGGAGAAGTGTGTGGAGCAGTGCAGTAACACCTCTACTATGCAACTTGTCCTAAGTGCACATATAGTTTGGGTTTGTCATTATACAACCCCATGATCTTCCTGGTTTTGTCTCATTAGAGGAATGTTATATGAGCATCACACAGTTGCTGAGAAACGTACAATGGCTTTCTTTCATCAAGGAATATTTTTCTTTCACATTAGTAGGGAATAATTGAACTAGTGATGTTTCAGTATTGTTATACTATTGAGGTAATACAAGGAGAATCCATTCTATATTAAGCCAAGTCTTATAGAAGCACATTCTACTCCATCAAATTCTTAACAAGTCCTTACTCACTTAAAAACTACAGTTCTGTCTGGAAAAAAATGTTATCTCCTGATACTAAAGGTATTTGCAGAATCGCAGTATCAGAAAGACACTAGAGAATGTTCTAGATTTTAATATATGGACTTCATATAGATAGCAATATCAGGTCTGTAGTCTGCTTTCCCTGAACAGTGAGCTCAGCATTTCTATGCAGGCAGTGGTTTGACCTGATACTGTTAAGAAAAGAGCAAATGAGTTTATGAAGTAGAAGAATGCTTATGCTGAACTACAAGAACTGACAGGATGACTCAGGGACAAGTGGAGTCTACTTCCTCCTACCTACAAAAGTAGACAGATAGAACAAGTCAGATTCAAGGATTTATGTTCTAGAATTCTGAAGTCGTCCCTGCTTTTTCATCTAGAAATGTAGTTCCTTCCTTCCATTCTCTATGTTATTATGTAGTGTTGCTGCCTTCAACTGAGGATAAATCATGCTCCTCCCCACAGCTGGTTACAGTCAGTAGTTGATGGAGATCTCAATAGTGGAGATTTCGACAAGCAATATATGAAGATCACTAATCACATTGCAGTAAGTACCTGGTGTAGAATGACCAAAATATGCCTAACACGTTCATTCTTTTCAGTATCTCAGGGCAACAGGATACAGGAAAAAAAAACCATAAATGTCACCATCACCACTACCTATTGCAATGCAATGAAAGGTGACTTTGGTATTTCTTATAGAAATGTTGACTAGCAAGACCATTTCCCAAGATTTTCTTCACAATGTGGGGTCAAATCTTAACTACATTTTAAACTCGAGCCATCGTTACTTTTGTGAATCTACCACTGGTTCTGATTTAAGTAGATTTTTAGCCTTTTTTATGTTATTCTAATTTATGCCATACTAATTTAGCTGTTTATTACCTGTCACATTATGTGATCTGTTTAATAACCTGTTTAGGAAATACTAAATTAACTTCTCTGTGTTATAATAATTACTGTAAGTAGAGTCTTGAAGATGTTACTTTAAGGCAACTCAGGCAAAATTGAGGAGCGTATCTGCCACTGGGATTTCGGGTAGCCAGAGCGAGAGCGCACGTAGCACTGTAGTTGTTAAAGTATTAATTGTCAGCCGTAAACCAACTCAGAAAGAGATTTTTTTGCATCATGTACAAAATGAAGGGAATTAGGCATAGCTGAGATTGTTGTTAATGGAGTGTGAGACTGCTGAAATGTTTGCTTATTAGCTGAGAATGGACCTTGGGTGACAAGACCTAATATCAAGCCTTTACACATTCACAGCCATGTTTTTACATTAAATGGTCCATTTCATCTGAACTTGAGGAAGATGCCACGTTCTTATACATTTTATTGCAAAATGTGAAGTGTTTTTATAGCAATAAATGTAATATGATCATGACTTGGTGTGTCGTTGAGAGGAGAAAAAACAGAAAAAAACTCACCTTTTCAGAGGTCGCTGCTCTCTCTAGTGGGCCAGGCTATGGGAATGCTTATCATAAAAGCTACGTAACAAATTTATCTGAATGTGCAAGGGAACTGAGCATATCTGGAAAAGGGCCAGGCAGGTTATGTTTAAGCAAACCTGAAAGACCCGTAGACATTCAAAACCAAAAATTAATTTAATATTTTCTCATCACGGCTTCTGCAAAACCGTTCTACGATGAATTTTGCCCTCACAGATGGGCTTTGGTTTATCAATAGGGTGTAGTTAAGGGAGGGGCCTTTTAAGAAGGGAAATGAAGGAAGAATTTCTTATGATCTCCAGCAAAACAGCCCCTGAAAGCTCTGAAGTGACGGAATCCCTGCTGTGTCAGGGCGTGAAAGAAGTGGAAGACAGTCTCTGTCTAAATAGCTTCTAGGCTGTGAACAAAAATAAGAAGGAATGTGAATGAAGAGAAAGAAGGAATCCAAACTTGCTTGGCTGCCTTAAATAATTCTACAGCTGGACCTACAATCCATTAGTATTGTTGTGTGGTAGATGATAACAACAGTGCTGTACTTCAGGACCTCTATTCACTGCTAAACAACGTCGTCTTTTCTGTGCTCGTGGGTAAGCAGTGATCATGAACCTTCTCACGTTAAAAAGATGGTGAACAGGCACTTCCCTTTGATCCTGAGGCAAATTAGCTCAGGCCATGGATCACCTTGGCAAGTAGGTTCTAGAGTTTAAAAACATTTTTCTTCCAGTGAAAGCAAGCCCTTTGATGAATTTATTTGCAAGATGGGAAGTGTATTTACTAAATGGGTTGTTTAGCCCTAACTGGATCATTTATTGGACTATAAAACACTAAAATTAATGGGGGGGGGGGGTGTGTGTGTGTGTGTGTGTGAAACTGCTGCACACTTTTTTACAATATTATTCTAATACTATATAATTATATTGCAATACTATTACAATAATGGTACTGCATATGCAACGGTGCTTTGAGCTATACAGAGCTGTACCTACGTGACAAACAGAAGGTGGCATCTCCTGTAGAGGTGGACAGGAGCTGACTTACCAGGTCTGTTGGCAGAGTCACAGACACAACCCCAGGCTGGCTGCAGTCATGAGGGAAGAGCTATCCACCGCGTGGCAAGTTGTTCGTTGTGGGGTTTTTTTAGTACAAGGTGTGGGAAATGCACACGTATGTCTGCGCTTTGTTCATGTCTGTCTTAATAGAGCAAGCTGGAGATATGGTCCTTGACAGTTACAGCTGATTATCTGCTTGATATTAGCAATAATTGTTCAGTCTAAAATGCAGAAACATGCGGGTGGGGATAAAGGAAGGAATCTGGTTTGTCCTCTTTTCTTACACGTCTCAGAAACACATAGCTAAGTTTTAAACTATGTAGAGCCAGGTGTGCATCATGCTCCCGCACAGAAACCACTTTCCCAGGGATGACTTGCATGTATTTTGCCCCTTGGCTGGCTGATTCTGCAATGTTTAATTCATTTTTTTGATTGCGGTTCGAGGTGGTGTGGGAGCACGGAGCTGTTTGCTTTGGGGGTGAGGGGCCTGCAGGCAGGATGCAGCATGACTAGGTACTTGTAGGCAGCGCTAATGAGTAGAAATGCGAAGCAGAGACAAGAGACTCTTGAAGGTAATGATCACAGAGTGGGGGATTTAGAGAGCTGGCCAAATAACTCTGAGGATCTATAAAGTACTTTTGACATTGGTGGTGACTGCAACTTGCTGCAATTATCAGTACATGAGGCAACTGTGAACAGAACTCGCTGCCCGGCTCTCTAATGTAACACCTGGTTGTTCTCAGCTACATAGACAGACGGAGACTGAGTAGAGTCCAAACCATTATTTTTCACAACATAGAAGAGGGGTAGCCATGCGTTGTCTGAAGGTGTGGAAGGTGATGGATATTTATCCACCATCCCCAGGGCAGCTACTGAAGTATGTTCCCACCTCCAGGCATACGTTGCAGGTTTCTTTCCATGTCAGTGCCCAAAGAACTGATGTGATTATTGTGTTCTTCCAGAAGAGAGCAAAGCTCTGATAGTTATTGTAGCTAAAAGGTCAAGTTTTGGCTCCATGGAAAATGAATTTTGGACTTGACTTGACAAAAGCCAAGTCATTAGCTGCTGTGTTGTTGTTGTTGTCATCAGTTCAACCCCACAAAGATAAGTCAAGATCTTTATGTGACTGAGGAGGGGGGTGGCAGCTTAATACACCATTGCTGCCAGCCCTGGGGGCTATTTCTCTGCCGCCATTTATTGCCCCCATCACCATCACGAGGGTGTCACAGTAATCTCTTCAACTGCTTCAGACAACCCTGACAAGAACCTTGTCAGAGTTCTCAGCTATGTTTTCAGTTGCTCAGACCTTGTTCTCCATTTTGCCTGCAGTCCCTGTGAGTTTGAAGCCAGCCAGAGAGCAAAGTTCTGTTCTAAAGTCGTGTGCGCTGGTTTGACAGCTTCTGTGCTTATCGTACTATGGGTTCTTCCAGTGGGTCAGCAGATACTTGAGTCTTCCTGGGCACTGTGATTTGCATGATACGGTGGTCATCCAAAGAACCTCAAATGCAAAGAATGTATTATTCCCCAACGCTGAACAATATTTAAATATATATTTATATAGTTATATATTTTAATAGATGCATACATATTTCTTGAAATAAGTGGCCGATACATTTGAAGTTGAGTCCAAGCACAGCTGGAGTATTCATTTTCTGTGCTGCTATTCCTCCTTGTTTTACTATCACTGCTCTACTAAATCTCAAACAGATAATTTAGGGCACTCCTGTATATTTCCTGGTTTTGCTAAAAACAGGACACACGCGGATCAGTAGGCTGCAGGCAGGTCGAGAGAACTCATTTTAACGTAGCTGGATTCAACTGAAATTTTATTACAGTCTATATTGTTTTGTTTATACTTTCTAAAGGCTTTTGTCAAGAAGAACAAACGTCTACATATGCTTGATCTGAACGGTTCCTCTTTCACAATGTTTAGGCAGCTTGTTGGGAGTAATGTCATGGTCTAAACCAAAGATTTGAAGAGGAGGGCGGATTCTTCATTCTGTTATCATACACCTGGGATAGAGTGGAGGATGGACTAATAAGCACGAATAATAACAAAAGAAGAACCGAAACATGTCCGAGGCTGTCTGGAGATTTCCAAACAAAATTCCGAAACTGCTTTCAAGCATTGTGCGGAGGTCACCCAGGGCTTGGAGTGTCTGTCTACCGTGTTGTATGTGTAAAATACACACCTATGTATGTTCTCGGCTAAGCATGAAGGGCTATGCAGAATGGACCCACACCTGTAGTAGGCTGAAGCGATTTTTCTTTTCCTCTTGTTTTGAGAAGAAGTAATGCTGTAAAGATTCAAACACGATTCCTCCAAAATTTTTTAACATATATAAATTATGGGAATCTGTTCTTGAGATCCTTTGCTCGTTTTCATAATCTTCAATTTCACAGTAGGGAGGGAATATATTCCAGACATCAAAGAGCCAGAATTGTGCTTGCAGCTATTAGTTCTCAGATGAAAAAAAAACCCCAAAGCTAAAATTTACAGCCCAAAGGGATCTAACTCTCCAGTACCTTTCAACAAAGGGGTCCAAGCACACACCAAATAAATATTTTAAATCCTAATACTGATTTGGAAGGCAGCTTATTTAAAAGGAATATTCTGACGCTACACACGCATTTGACTTGCATTCATTTAAAATTTAGACTGATTTGCAGTTCCCTGAGATTGCTCCACTTAACTGGTTGTTTGTGATATATTATAGTTTCACAGAAATGTAAGACAGTAGAACATCTGGAGAGAAAATCTGATCTCTTTGCAGTGAGGAGTTAACAGACACCAGCTATTTGTCTACTCAATTCTCCATTAACAAGGAGGGGGAAAAAAAATGCAAGAAATTATGTTAGCAATACAGTAGAGTTTGCTTAGAGAGAACCTGCTTACTGGACTTTCGAAGATTCATCCAGTATCCATCATGGAAACAAAGCTTTTCTTTACTTCTACTGTACAGAAATATATCACAATAATGGTAGGGATCCAGAGCAAGCTCGTGTGCTGTGATAAATGACAAGACTTCCATGGTGTTCAAAGCATTATCAGAATCCATTTCATACCTCATCTGTTATTATAAGCATAAAATGTGCAAATGTTCCCCACTGCCGTAAATGTCAGCATGCTGGGGGCAAATGCTTTGATTTTCTATCAGCAAATACTGTTAAATAATATAGTGTTTAATCACACTTAGTGAGAGTGATGAACTTTAAAGAACGAGTTTCTTTCCCGTCACTCCATCTTCAGTTCTCCTGTAAATGGACACAATCATTTATTAAATCCCGAAGATAACTTCCCCAGCCTGGAGGCTTCACAGCGGCTCAAGGCTGACGGCAGAGCACCAAAACACAAAACCATTTAGGCACCGGAATTGTTTTGAATGAGGCAATCAGGTAGTTGAGCCCAGAATCGGAAAGCTAACTCCGAAACTCAGAACCCTCACATAAAATAATTCTGGCGTCTTTTAGAACAGTGAAGTTATTTGCATTTTTGGCAGAGTCTGTGTTACCTGGTGTGACACAACCTCACAGCTGTTAATTACTAAATAAAGCAGTTGCATGTACCAGGCCAGATTGGAAGTGGTTGGAGTATCTGGAGGTCAGTGTGTGGACTCTCACCTCCACCCTCCACCTGCTCTTTCTGAAAGGAAAGGTGCAGGTAAAGGTATGGATGCGATGCATGAAGGAGGCTGTTGCAAGGGGTAAGGGAATATAAATCTTCAAATCCCAGTGACACAGCGGAAGGTAAGACCGTGAACTGGTATCTTAGCAACTGGAAAAACTAAAAGACAAGCTGTACAGGGAAATCAGCTACAGCCCATCTTTAAGAGCTCTCTATGGTTCATATTTGTTATGTGTTTCTGAAACTGGGTTTTTAATCACAGTATTTGAAAATGCAGGGTTTCATCATGCTTTGCTTTCTGCTGAGGGGAGCTACGTTTTTACATTTGGCTCAGTAATCAGTAATTTGTTAGAGCCGTTTCATTAGCACGTACTAGAGTCGAAAGGCTGGTTGGAAGAAAGAGCAGAAGAGCCTTCGATATTTTCACTTTTTTTGTTACTAAATTGGCTTCAGCACTTTCACTACAGTCCAGATGTACCGAATTTCTGTATCACCCCCTGCTATGTAGACATTGATCATTTTTCTCTGCATCAACTGAAATGGAAAAAACATATATTTCCTAAGAGTCACGTGGCTTACGGCAAAAGTTTTATCATAATGCAGAATTGATGTGAGATCAGCCCATTTTCAAAACATCGGCTTTCTGTGCAGCACTTTCGGTGTAAAAACGCAGAAATCTTGCAGCAAAATTGAATTTACAGGATTAGTGAAATACTTGGGTAATAAATACGTATAAATGTGAGCACGTTAAAGCTTCATATTCACTTTGTTGCTCTTTTATTGTAAGAGTTCCAGCACCTATTGCTTCCTGTTATTCCTGTCATCATTAACCTTCATGATAATGACCACAAACACCAAAAGCCTAAAACTATTTCTTTGAAAGTATGTCTTTAGATACACTCTATTTGTTACACACAATAATGTTTTATTCTTATACTGTCAAGTTGACCTAAAAGAAAATGCAGGGGACAGGTGCAAATTAGCTGTGTTGGATAAAAAGCAGAGATAGTGAAAGGTTTATGGGCAAACCTTTATTTTGCAATTTATTTCAATATGCGATCCAGAGATAAATTAAAAACCTTTTAAAAATTGATAAGGGATAGGAAATTATTCAGAATTCTCTAACTGTTTCCATTCAAGAAGTATTTTGTCTGCTTAATGTTTATCTAGCTCTAATTAATTGTCTGTCAGAAGTGAAGAAGATTGTTTCAGCTCACAAAAGGCAAAAGGGAGAATTTATTGTAAAAATACTGTTGTTAGCTTGCATATAGCTCTGTCTTTGTTAAGCCACTCTGCTAAATAATCAGATATTTGGGAAGAGGAAAGTGAACAATTAGCCTGTGTTTCTGAAAAAGAAACTGTACATAAGTTGTTTTTAAACCACTTTTAGGACTAAAGCTCTGTGTCAAAACCATCTGCCTGTAACCAACAGCAAGGTCTTATAGGTCTTGTTATTTACTGAACATCCATCCCTCTCCAGCCCTTCTGGGGTCTTTTGTTTTGTTACCTGACTTGGAGCTGACTCAGGGGCACTTTTTAATTAGTATCTTGAGGTTAAGGGGTCATTCTCTGGCCACCCAGACCTTCCCGAGCCAGCTCCTGGCCGGGCTCTTCCCCCAGCGCAGAGGTCCCAGGTCAGCAAGATGCAGGTGCCAGAAGCAAGATGGGTAACGTGCCGCTAAAACAGACAGAAACCAGGCTTTGGGAAGCATCTATTTTTCTAGACCTAACAGCGCAACAGATGGTTTGATAATCTCTCCCTGAGGTGCTCCGAAGTGATGCTGGCTGAGCTAAATACCTTCCAGGAGATGGGGAGCACTCGCCCTGCGGTTGCCCTCCCAGCCTGCAGTTGGAAATAATGATCTTTTGCCCTGCCTGGCACAAGGGATAGGAGCATCAGCAATGCTCTGAGTTGGCCAGTGGCTGGGATACTGGCAGAAGTGGGGTGGGAAATGTTGGTGCTGGATGTAGAGGGAACTTGGATTCACCCGGAGAATCACCCGGTGGTTCCTTGCAACCTTATGAGAACTAACAGCAATTATTTCAAAGGGACCTCAAAAGATCATCTAGTCCAAACCCCCTGCCAGAGAACCTAGAGAAAAAGTGTGAGTTATAAACATTATTGATTTCAATAGTTAACACCTTGGAAAGTAAGCTGGAGTCAGCCTCTTGGGCAAGTACAAATATTTATCATCACTGCTTCGTGTCCTGCCAGCCTGGCAGCTGACATCCGTGGCGTTCCAATTCCTTTAAGTCTTGCCAGTCAAAATTAACGAGACCCCTAAATACTCAGATTGCACCTGTCCATTAAGGTAAATTGACTCATTTATTGCCTTCACAGTCTTCTGAAGAGCGATAAGCACCAGCTTGGAACAACTTCTTGGAGAAGATTTCTTGATTATAGCCTTTGACTGGGTGCTGGGGGGCGGCTGACAGCTGTCCTTTCTGCTTTGGAAACAATCAAATTAGACTGACTGCTAACGGATGGCGCTACTCGGAGAGAAAGCTTCCGCCATGTGATGGCAGATGATGCCTCCATCCCTTTATTCAAACCGTAAGGCAAAGATTGACAGGAGATATTAGCAGGAGAGATAAATGCCGTGTTAATAGCTGGAAACCCGTTAACAGCAGGGAGTGAGCTGCTCGGTATCACCTGCGATGTTCTTTAATATAGGAGACGAATTTTTCATTTTAAAGACATTTCCCAAATTTCCACTCGGGGCAACAGGCAAGTGAGCGAGGGAGGTAGCTCAGGCTAGCGTGCTCGTTTGGGAATCCTGCAGCTGCTCCTCTCTTTCCCAGGCAAACCGCAAAGAGTCCTGCTTCTCAGTCGGTGGGCGTTTGGGGTGAGGGTCTCAGCCCCGTCGCACAAGGGCTATAGGTCTTCTTCTTCTGAGACCAGCCCATTAGCTGAGGGTTTGATTAGGAAAATAATGAGAAATACCCTCCATCCTTTTTTAGTACTTTTAGGGTCCTTTCAGCACCTGCTGCTTCCTGAGGCACGACCTGCTGGAGGGAGTGAAAACGAGGCAGAAACTTCAAAGATGAGCTCGCAGTGGCCATAAACTCCTTGTTAGTGAATGTAGGCGCATCTCAGAGGAAAGGAGGCTACCGAGTTTTGCACTTTGCTCTAAATTTTTACAGATTTCTCTTTCTGGGTCACTGTTCCTTACACAGATGCAGCCTGGCTTTACATAAGCCTTGTGAAATGAGGTCTCTCCTCATTAATTTTTCACTTGCAATCCCCATCCATTTCTTTTTCTTTGCCTTATGATTCTTCTGCTTGGATGTTTTCCTTCTGCTTCTTATTTCTGAAGGACGTATCTAGACATGAAAAGCAAGAAGAGAACAGAGCTCAGCTAATTAGCAGCTGCTTTAAGCTATTGTTTACCCTGCACAGGAACACGTCTCCAATCGATGCCAATTTGGATCGCAACGACCAGAGAGAGATGGGCCAAAGCCTTGAAAGCCCCTTTTAAAACTCACAATTTTGCTGCAGACGAGCCCCACTGAGACACATTTCCTATCTCCGTAGGTTCCTGCCTGCAGGGAAATTGTTAGAAACACGTTTCTCACCAATTCCGTGTAAACGGAAACACCTTGTGAACACTCTGAGTCCATGTAGCGTCCTCCCTATTTCAAAGCGGGGAGGAAAGAAAGCAGGAAGTGTTTGTTTTAAGCAAAAAATAAAGAAGAAAAGAAAAAGAAAAAATGAAGAAAAAATAAAGAAGAGAAAAGAGAAAAGAGAAAAGAAAAAAAGAAGAGAAAAAAGAAAAAAAAAGAAAAAAGAAAAAAGAAAAAAGAAAAAAGAAAAAAGAAAAAAGAAAAAAGAAAAAAGAAAAAAGAAAAAGAAGGGAAATTGTGTGGGAAAAAAATAAGAGAATCTTTTCTCTTTTTATCCTTCTACTTGCCATAAAGCTCTAATATCAGCTCTTATAGTTCCAGAAGAAAATATGTTTGTTCTGATTAAGGACCCAGACTGTCAGAATTGACTGCTCTGGCCTGGGTTCGCAAGCCCGTAGGTACACACGTATGGTACTGGTTTGTGTGCAAGGCTTTGACTCCGCCATACATGTGAGGTTTTTTAATTTGAAATTTTTAAAAATTTTTTTAACTCATCTTCCTGAACGGGAAGGAGAGTTCCGAAGACGCCGCACTTTTCAGCTCGGCTGTGCTCCGCTCTGCTGCAGGCAGGAAAACAAGGAATTAGCTGCATCTTCGATAAATGCAATTCAGAGTAGAAGCTGTGAAAATGTTGGGATTTTTTTTTTGTCTGCTTAGGCAAATATATGAATTCGCTCTGATTTCCCAGAAAACAACATGGAAAGATTTGCATCGACTTTATGAACTAGTTTAGTTCTGAACTAAATCGTTAAGTGGTGAGAGGTATAATTTGAGCTTGCCTGCAGTTCATAACAATGATTTGCGAAAGAAAAAGAAAAAAAAAGGCTCCTACAAAACAAAAGGAGGATGTTTGGTTGGAGTCACTGCATCAACATTGGGAGCTCTCATTTGTTCAGCAGACAGGGGTAGGACGGTGTCACCTAGCAACTTTTGAAGGGCATTCAGACTCAACAGTGCTGAACTCTATAGAAAGGCCTATAAATAAACTAATTTACAAATTAATACTTTTCTTTCTGAGTGTTAAAAGCATCACACTTGGCACGAACAAATGAACGCGGTGCAGGAAGAAAGGAACCAAAAACCGTTTTCATCCTGGCAGATACGCAGGGATTTAAACTGTGGAATCGTGAAATACGGTAACCCTGTGAAGCACAGGTGGGTATCTCCAGCATCCCTGCTTTGAAATATCTGTGTGCATCTCTGTAAGGTCTGTATACATGTACCGATATATTTTATATAAGTGCCATGGTTTTTATGCCTAATTACATTAACAAAGAAGAAAGATTACTCTGTTAATTGTTGCCTATACTCTTTAAGACCTCCTAGTACGTAAAATTCCCTGTTTTTCAGCAAGTTCATAACCTCCCCTGCTCTGGCAGCCCACTTGAAGGTTGAGGCATGGAGCACCATGGTCTGTAGCATCAAGATCCAGTGAATTCCCACTGAGTGCCCGCTGCCAGAGCTGCCTGTGCGGAGCGGATCTTTCCCTGTGGAGGGGAGAGCTCTGCAAAATGAACAGGCGAGGTGGTCGGCAAAACTCGGGCTGATTTTGGCTGATGCATCAGCTGCGGTGAGGATCAGCTCAACCAGCCCGTCTCTTTGGTCTATGAATTAAAGTTGGGGGGGGGGGGAAGCAGAATTAATAGAAGCTAAATTAGGCCAAATAATTTGTAAGGAGGAGTCTGGAGCAGTCCAACATCGGAAAGGCAGCGTCTAGGCTCTCCTCTTGCTTTTCACAGCTGAGGAGACAAAGTGTCCCTTGCAGTGATTTTCTAGGTTGGATTTAAATTATTAAAAGCTTCCACAGAAGAAAAAAAAAAATTTAGACGGGGAATTTTCTTACGAATTGTCAGACATGTAATGCATCAGCACATTTGCTGAAAGAAGGGAAGTAGGAACTGCAAATATTCTAGAAAACTAAATGAGGGGATACATACTGCATTGCATTTTCCGTCTATTTGTGCTATTTTCTCTTTACCTCCATGGCCTCTATGGGTGAATTAGCTGGTCCCTGCACATGTGCTCCCTGCTGCAGGCACTGGTTGTCTCTGAGTTTACACTTCCAGCCCTTCATCACCCTCCAGGTCCTGGGAAGGGACTTCACCAAGGAAGAGGAAAGAGCTAATGGGATCTGCCTGCAGGCGTGTCTGAACAGAGTGATCCGACACAGATCAAAGAAGCCCTTTAAATCAAATCTAAGCCTGGAAAAGAGGAATCAGTTTAAAAACAAAACAAATCAACTTTAATACCAGCAAGAATGGAGAAAATATTTCACGATTTGTTCATGGCTCTGCCCCCAAACCTTTCCTTTCTGCTCTTCTCCTGACTCCTGTGACCCTTGGGCTTAACCTGCGTTAAAACCGAGAATCACCGAGTTGGATCCTTGGCTGCTTGAAAGCAGTAGAGCTCCTCTGGGCTGAGCGGGACCTGTCATTTCTACCCTGTATGGGCACCAGAAATACCTTTCCTGTCGTTTGTTCTTTTTTTCCCTGAGCATACGGAGGGGCAAACAACTCCCGCACGGTCCCTTCACTTCCCCAGTGCTGGCTGGTTCTTCCTGTTAAATTTAATTTCTTGATCCTCATGGATACCTTATTTGTACATCTAAGGGCCAGGGCAGGTGGCACTGGCTATTTTGGCACCAACCAACTTCTTTTTTATACAGATAAAGGCAGGCGCCAGTCCGGCACATGCCTGAGTGTAAGAGGAAAAGGCTTCTGTTTCCTGATCAACATTGCTAGCGGTGGCAGCCAGAAAGTCTGGCCGTGAAGGACAAACCATAGAAAAATGACATGGTGAGGTTTCCTTCAGCTTCTGGGAGGGCTCTGGTTTCTCCAGCCTCCAAGAAAACCTCTGGCAGCTGCTCAGGTCAGGTCAGGTCGGGTCCAGGCTGCTCAGCCGGGAGCGGGTTGGCAGGAGCGGGTGGTTGCCTTTGGTGCCTGCTGACCCAGGACAAACAGATGCTTTGTTAAACATCGTTGGCACGGCTAGTCCTCTTTGAGCAACCAGAAATAAATTTCAGATTTTGTGATTTCTGCTCCAGCATTCAGCCAGTCCTGGCACTGGGGCTCATCCTGCTCATGCAGGGGTGAGAGCATCCCCAGGGAGCCTCAAGCCCAGCAGAAAAAGGGGCAGGAAGAAAAAAGGACACACTGATGAGCTGAATCCTCAGCAGGAGAGCAACGCGACATGTTTTGCAGCCAGTGAGGCGCGGTACTGTGATGTGCCCCAGAAGGGAAGCACGGGCTGTGTTGACTGCAGCTGGGAGAGTGACCCCAAGCTCGTGTCAGGACTTTTTCCAGAGCAAGCAGCGTGAGGTATCACAGACAAAGCCACCAGCTCCTCATGGCCAGGCTCACTGGTGTGGGGCAACTGGCTTTATGCACATCTGTCAACCCACCAGGCTGCCCTGCAGCTCCCCTCGCTGCAGGAAGGGCTGGCAGGGTTGGAGATGTAGGGCAGCAGATTTCACTTCCAGGTTCACCCAATAAACACACCTGAGGATGCCGATTTTTCCTTGAGTGTTACATCATTTTCGTTTCTACCTCCGTCGATCTTTCTTCCCACCGGAGCATGGACACCCCTGCGTGCCAGGATGGTGAAGCGAGGTAAGAGTGGCAGGCTCTAGGTGATGTAGAACAAGACACTGTTGCTACCACACTCATTATATATGATTTTTTTTTTTTCCTTAAGAACATACAGGCCACAAGTTCTGACATCAATGTATGCACATCTATTTGTGCTGCTTTATGAAATCAAAATTTCATTGAGCAATTTTCTCTCATGCTGGCTATGTAACAACTGATGGTAATTAAAAGCTGCCTAATTCTGGCATTGCTACAGCCAGTCAGAACATCCTCCACAATCTCGGATGAAACCAAACCATCTCAGAGAGACAATTTATGCTCATCATGGTGCTTTCTCTCTCCCTGTTCTCTTCTCAGACACAGGATATTTTTCATGAGAGAGGATGAGCCGTGTGTTTTGTCCTAAAGTCCCCGAGCAACGCCGACCACAGTGCGAAGGACTGAGCAGCAAAAGTCTCAGAATGGAGTGGAATGAAAGGTAAAGTGATAATCCCCTCCCAACTCTGACTTTTCCCACAGGCGCTGAGGTTTTTCTGCTCTCCATAGGCAGGAGCAGCCTGGGACTGAGCAGAGGGCACCACAACAAAGTGGTTTGTGACAGACGGCAGCGGGGAGCTCCTCCTGGGACCGCCAAGAGCACAACATGGGATTCAGCAAAAGAAACTGTGAAAAACACAGTTTATTTGATTTTTTTTAGGTTTTTTTTCTGACAAACTAATTAATCACTGAGGGAATCTATCTGTACAGCATTTGATCTTGCTTTCCAGAGTTTTCAGTTCTACCTTCCATCTGTAATAGAAATTATCTCTCTTTTTTTTAAGTAGGCTTTCCCTTTATCACTTCACCCCTCCTAATAAAAGTACAATTTTCTACTTTTCAGCTCATTACATTTCTCCACAGATACTGGAGAAAAGTGGTTTTGAATTGAAGCTGGAACCCCAGTGGAAGTTTGGATTTCTTCATCGGGAGGTTCCCATTTAGGAGACAAATGGCTTGGAGAAAAAGAGTTTGCTTTGCTGTATAAATACTTGGCAAACCACAGGCTGACAAGGTAATGAGTTTCAGTTGAATATTTTCTCTCACGGTTGTGCCGTAGCACCGGGTGTTTGTATTTTACCTCATTTCTAGAAGGAAAGTGGCAGTGTGCAGAGAAAATACAGCATTGATAAAATGATTACCTCTGCCATCAGAGTGGTTCCAAAGGGTGTTTATCAATCTGGTGATAGGTGCTTTTTATATATAGGTATAAATCTAAGTCTAAGTCTAAGTCTAAATCTAAATCTAAATCTAAATCTAAATATAAATATAAATATAAATATAAATATAAATATGGTATACATATAGATATAGGTATATATAGATAGATATATATAAATATTTATATATTGGAGTTGATGTGCACCAGCTGTGAGGTGGGACTACAGACATCTGGAAGGCAAGGCAAGCCCAACAACGTACCGTCATCTCCAGGAGTTGTGTGCACAATGGCAACAGAAAATCGGTTTCCCTTTTAAATGTCTAAAGACTCTTCGTATCAATCAAATCAATGCAAATTATGTAATTTAGATGACTGGCAGCTGGAATGGGCTGTACAAAGCCACTGGGCCAGGTTAAGTAGAACTGGGAAGGCAGGCAACCCTCAGAGCTGAAGAAATAGCTCAGAGCTGGGGTTAAACCCACCAGAGGAACCCTTGATGAGTATGTCTGGACTAACAGGGGGATATTAACAGGTCTTTGCAGAAGAGCCCTGCTATTGCTGCGGCCTCTCTTCTGCTCCCTGAAAGCTGGGCTCTACGTGTTGGCATCAAGTAGCTCAGATCAATTCACCATCCCCAAGAAACTTGGTTGCAGTGGTGGAAAAGGCTTCTCCTCCCTTGTACCCCGGCTAAATCCACCACCCAGGATTAAGGACATATGGTCTGAAGGGTCCTGCCTGCTAACGCGCTGACACTGTGTTTTCAGCTGGAGTTGCTGGGGTTGCATCCAGGTAACATGGCGGCAGAGGAATCACCAGTAGAATTCCCCAGAGAAGGAGTTTCTCCTCACAGCCGTTCCTGCTCTTACACACACTCCTGTTTGATCCACCTTTGGGCAAGGCACATGGGCGGATTTACAGCTGCCAGCTGAGGTCAGCCTTTGACTTTGACTTGAGATGGGCTGTGTGCTCCTCGGGCTATTTATAACCCCCATGGACCTGTTCTTGGGGCATCCTGCAGTGTGTTAGAAGAGGGGTGGCTGGTAGGTCAAGAGAGGTCCTCCTGCCCCTCTGCTCTGCCCTTGTGGGGCCACATCTGGAATATTGTGTCCAGTTCTGGGCCCTTCAGCTCAAGAGAGACAGGGAACTGCTGGAGAGAGTCCAGCGCAGAGCCACAAAGATGATGGAGGGAGTGGAACATCTCCTTTATGAGGAAAGGCTGAAGAAGCTGGATCTGTTCAGCTTGGAGAAGAGGAGGCTGAGGGGTGACCTCATTCATGGTTGGAAATATGGGAAGGAGAAGTGTCAGGAGGATGGAGCCAGACTTTTCTCAGGGATGTCCAGTGACAGGACAAGGGGCAATGGGTACAAGCTGGAGCACAGGAGGTTCCACAAAAACATGTGAGGGTGCTGGAGCCCTGGCCCAGGCTGCCCAGAGAGGGTGTGGAGTCTCCTGCTCTGGAGACTTTCCAACCCGCCTGGACGCGTTCCTGTGGGGCTGCCCTGGGTGACCCTGCTCCGGCAGGGGGTTGGACTGGATATCTCTGGAGGTCCCTTTCAATCCCAACATTCCGTGATTCAATTCTGTGATTCTGTAATTCTGTGGTTCCTCTGCTTCATCAGTCTCCCGAGGGTGTGAGTCACCCCACGCGTGGGTCAGTCAGCTCCTGCCAGACACCAGAAGATGAGCAGCTACTCTGGCTCCCATGTCTCTTCTTGTTCTTGCCCGTGCACCTGAGGCACAGCTCTAAAGGTCTTCTGGAAGCACCGCAACCCCCCGCAGGGGGCAACCACCACCAGGGCTTAACAGCAGGACAGATGGGATGGAGGAAGGTGCTTAAGGCATTGGCTGAGGTGGGAGATGGGGGGGAGAGGGAGAGGGGAATTGAACACCACACCGGCTCGACAGAAAGGGGAGTCCAGCCGTACACTGTGAGCAGACTTCTGCTTTTCTCCTTGCAGAGGGCTCACATGGTGTCCTGCGTTACGTAACTTCTGGGGAGGCAGAGCTGGGGGAAAACAGTGTTTTATGCCAGAGGGAAATTACTTCTTTAGCCACTATCTGTTCCTGGTGCCATTCAGGGCAGTGACTGTGATCCCTTGAACTCTTGCTCTTTGTTGGCTCAAGGACCATCCATGTGAAAGTCCCCCAATTTTAACATCCTAATATTGAGTTCAACTGAAGCGTCAGCCCATAATTTACAGACTTCATATATGGAGAAGGACCCCCCCCCAGCAGAGTTTCGCTGGAATTCCGTAATGAAATGAGAGAAACAATTTAAAGACAAAAAATTATATTGAGTTCTCTTCCTCCAAATTAGATTAACATCTTAATGTTTTTTAATTACTTGCAGGGGTTTTGTACACCAGTTTTAATGTTGGGAAAGTATATTTTACAGCACTCAACGTACAAATAATAAATCGTACCACACAGATGTTGCCGCTAATTGTAATATTTTAAGTGAAGAGGAAAACACTCCGCTTCCTTTTAATTAGGTTTATTCCAAGCAAATGCCATCTGCAATATATTTCTATACCGCAACCTAGCGCGAAGCAGAGCTGCAGCCTGCCCTGCTCCTGCATTTTGTTCTCTATGGTGGAAGGCGTGTTGGCACCACAAAGGTAAGCGGGTGGTGATGACGTTGCAGCACAGCTCTGACATGCGCCACATCCCCGCCTGCTTCAGCCGTCCTTGATGGACCAAGTTTTGTCATTATTTGGGTGGCGAACGCTGCAGGAAACAAGCCAAAAGCACCGTTGCCTCTTTACAACAGGCGCCTCTCAATGTGCTGCACAACCAGGGAGTTTCTCCCTTTTATAAAAAAAAGACAACTCCAAGTGAAATAACTCCTAATACCGGGCATTTTCTTTTCCCATCCTCATTTTGTGTTTCCAAAGCACAAAAGATGATGATGTAAATGCCCAAGGCCTGGAGGATCAGGCCACGTTCATCACTGTTTTCTGACTTAAAATTTGCATATACAGGCTTACTCCTAGCAGCAGGGTTACAACACACATAAAGTAAAAGGCTCAGTTCTGTGTCAGGCCATTGCAAGAGTTATTTCTGCCCTGGAACCGTTGGCTGGCAGGCAGGTGTCGCTCTCAGAAGGAGGGTGAGCCAGCTTTCAGGGACTCCTGGCACCAGGTCTCCTTATTGCCAGCAGCCTTTAAGCTCAGCCCAAGGGCAGACAAAAGCAGGACACCCTTTGCAAAGTGGGTGGGACCTTCGCCCTTTCCTGTGGCAGTTTAAGCCTCTCAGAAACACCTCGTCCAAAAGATGTTGTTGCAGCACAATCCACGGCAGCTTTGCGGGCTGGGTCTGTACTACCGGAAATCCCCCTGGCCCTCGCCTGCGGGTCGGACGGGCCCCGACACCCCCTCGTTGGGCTGGTGTAAGTTGTCCTTGCCTAAAGTAAAGCTGCCGCAAAGCAACCTGTTCAACACCCCTGTCCTTCGCAATGCAACGGGAAACAAACACACAAATAAAATTACCTACCGTCGCTTTTCTTAACAGAGAATTTTACACGCGACCCTGCATATCTGCTCTTCCTTCTAGACTGATTTTAAAACACACCCAAAGCCAAAAAGGTTTAAGCCAAGCCTGAAGCCACCTTCAGCAGGTGACAGACAGACGGACTCTGGGTTCCTGCACGTGAACATCAACGTGAGACGCTACGGGGACAGCAGGCACGTGGTATCATCAGCTCCTCTTGCTGCAGTTGTAGCGTTGATTCATCTCCAAATCAAGCAGAATTGAAATCTGGAAACATATTTAAAAATCAGTTTATTTCATCTTTTTCTTTCTTTTCTCCTTAGTTCTTGTTTTGGGGAACAAGAGGGGGAGGAACAAGATGAAAGGATTAACTAAAGGGTTTGGACTCTCACACAGAGTAAATGAATTTAATGTTTTCATCATCCACCTCTGAAATCTGGGGGGGGGGTTGCAATGCTTGGGGAGCATCGAGCTTACACACAACATGGACGTTTCTCCTCCCTCACCTCCAAGATGCCAACATGTGCAAAGCCTGAGCTCAGAGGCGAGCCCCAGCACGGGTGCGAGGTCCTGCGTCCAGATCCCATCGCTCTGCCGGGGACCTCTCGCCCGGGGAGCCGGGCACCCCGCTACCGGCGCCCCTCACCTCGCTGCAGCTTCCCCTGGGGGTCAGCACTCTTGAGTTGTGACCTTTTAGCTTCCTTTTTTCTTTATAAGAAATCTCAGAGTATTCCGGGCAGCCCCACTTTTCTCGTCTTATTAATTTCGCACTGGTTAAATGAAAGCTGATAAAATAGAGCCGGCTGTAAGACCCAGAGAAAATTATGTTATGTAACCTCTTTTTTATTTATTTAGCAGGATATCAGAGTTGTTTCTTATCATTCTTCAGGTACATTGTGCTCAAGAATAAATTAAACTATCTATTCAACAAAGAGGAACTGCTTTTTCTACTGCTAATTTTCTCTCTCTTTCTCGATTCTCACACTATTATTAGGGGGAAAAAAATAACAAGCTTAGCTGAAGCCCGAGGAGCCCTTCCAGCTCTGCGCATTCCCACCGAGCGGCTGCCTGGCGCGATCCAAGTGGTCCATCTATTGGTCCCTGGTCGATACGACAAGCGTCAAAGTCAAAAGTACAATGATGTTTTTCTTTACATAATTACTTGCTGATGTTGACAAATGGAGTGACAGCTGTGCCCTTTTTAGGGCAAGATTTGTGCAGAAATCAAAGTCACGTAAATAATTTCCCCGGGTGTTTTTTGGTTGTGTGTTTTGTGGTCTTTTTTTCCCCTCTCCCGGCCCTCCCTGCTCTGTGCCCATGGTCCCGGGGAGCGGCCGTGCTGGCTGGAGCCGCAGATGGGCCCCGCTCCCGCTGGGGGCCAAATCCCGCTCCCAACACTTTCTGCCTCCTCTTGAATTGCTCCCCCTGCAAAGTGGGTTTGTTTTCTTATCAGTTGTGATGGGAAGAGCCTGCACAGACCTCAAATTCCCCTGAAAGTGAGAGGGGGCAAGGGAGGAGGAGAAGAGGGAGGGTATCTGGAGACAGAGCTGCCTGTTGGGAAACACAGTGGGGCCGAAGGGTTTGGTGGGTTGTGGCCCCATCCAGTGCGAGTTTTCCATGGTGACTGGAATTCATTTTTTCATTCTTGTTTAGAATTATTTATTCTTTTTACCTCTTGCAGTCTTGTGGTTGGCCAGCATGGCAGTACCCAGCCGCCTCTGGCTGCTGTCTTCACATACTTACGGAATCTCTTTGGTTGGAAGAGACCATTTTTGATCGAGTCCGACCATTAACCCAGCACAGCTAAATCATGTCCCCAAGCACCAGGTTAGCACGTTTCTTAAATGTCTCCATGGATGGTGAATCCATCACTGCCCTAGACAGCCTGTGCCAATGGCCAATGACCCTTTCAGTGAAGAACTGAACCATTTGCAGGTCAAGCTCAGTGCTGGTTCTCTGCTGGAAGCACCCAGTAAGGCCAAACAGGTAGGGGTGGGGAGCGGGGTCTGGGGTACAGCTGACAGGTCACCTCACCGCTCTTCCCCGGGGCTGCAGGTGGAGTGGTCTGGCCTCCCTGCCCTGCTCCCCCTAGTCCCACTGCACCCCAGAGCCAGTGGTAAGTGGTGCACAAGGATGCTGTCAGTGCCCCACCAAAAAAAAAAAACAATAAGAAAATCCACCTCTGCTCCTTAAAGCATTTACAAGCAGTGGGGCAGGTCCTCCAGAAATCACATTGTGCTTCTGGGGATGGGATGGGATGGGATGGGATGGGATGGGATGGGATGGGATGGGATGGGTGAAGCTGACTTGCTCAAGGTGGTACCTGACCACACAAGGGTGTGGGATGCCCACAGTTTGGCTACCACCAAAGAGTGCAGCAAAGCATATAAACCAGAGTGAGAAAGGGCAGGGATGTCCATGTGCATGTACTTGGGGCCGGGGGATTAGTTTCTTCTCCCTGTGGGTGCTGTAAAGGGCAGGAGAGCCTAAGCAGGTCTGGCCCATGACAAATACAGAAGTGTTAAAATAACTAATCAGAACCTGACCCAGCAAACAGATGAGCAATTCCTGAAAGGCACCAAGGTTCAGCTCCTGTGCTAATACTTTAATTGTCTGTGTTAATCTCAATTAGACAGAAAAGTCTATACATACTCATATTGTCAGCTTTCCGTTTCATGTGTGTAAGGGCAAGAATGAAATCAAGTAAACGTGTGGTTGACACTGCTGACAGAAAGCACAAAGTACAGGGGGACAAAAGCCTTTTTGCCCTTTTTTTTTTGTGTGTGTGTGACATCAGGGCTCCTTAATACAACAAGAACTTGTCTGCTGTTGTGTGCTGTGGTGCCATTCTAGAAGCATCGAAGACAGCAGAAGGTTCCGTGAAGGTCTCACCAACCTGCCACCTCCAGGGCATCACTCCAGTGTTAAGCTGAAGGAGAAGTGGTTGCTAATGGTAAGAGCAGGAGAATGAGGAGAACGTGAGGTGAGGGGGTCTGGGGCACGAAGCAGGCAGCAAAACAAAAATGAATCACTAAGGAAGGGAAGGAGGAATGGGAGAAGCCAATTGTTCTCCAGCTCAAGAGAAATGATACTGGGAAATTTTGCCTGGTGTAGGGCAATGAAGCATCCTAAGACAGAAACATTTTCTGTGTGTGTATGTGGGCGTTTATGTGTGCTTTGGTGCATCAATGCAGCTAAAAATGGTACTAACAGGTAGTGATTTTTTTTTCATCTTATTTCACCGTCAGCTTTGGCAGTTATCAAGTTGTGCTTATATAAAGGCTATGAAAGACTTCAGCTCTTCTGCTTGAATCAAAAATAAAATCAATCCTTTCTTTCTTTTCTTTCTTTTTTTTCTTTTTTTTTTTTTTTTTACAAATGACAACAAAACTGTGAACACAGGTAGGAAAATAATTGATGCATTCTAAGAAACTGTCAGGTGTGAAAAACGTTGAAGGCGCAACAACCCTATTAATGTTCTGAGAAGGTGTTAGACAGCAGATTTATGTAGCGGCACCAACACAGCATAAGATATATATGACAGAAATTAAGACAGCAATATTCTGTGCGACTACTCCTTTTCTTCTAGAAGCAGAGCTGCAACCCGCGATCTGAAACCCAGCAGGTGATGGAGGGATGTGGCGCAGGTCCATCTAGACAGAGCCCCTCACCATCCTTCCCCCTCCTCCATCCCTCAGCTTTGTGTCCTTCATCTCAAACCGCACAGGATCCTGCACAGGTTCAGGAAAAGAAAAAAAACACCTTTTTTTCCACCCACTGAAGACCATGTGCTGTGTTTGCCTATAGACGAAGCGTCACGACAGAAAAATAAACTTTTCCATAATAGCCTGAGGTTTTCTTCTTTTAATCAAAAGCAAAACAAAACCCCTGAAATGCATCAATTTCCCATTAGAAATGGAAATGTTCTGACATCCTATGATATTGCCGTTGCACTTCACTGTTCTGCTGGCATTTCAGAAGTTTAAAATGAAAAATTAGCTTTCAAAAACCGGGATCTTCTTGATTAGAAAAAACTTGTTGAAATTGCAATGGAAAGATCAGAACAACTTCATTAGTCTTCATTAAATAAAATAAATGTTATTTCTATTCCCTTCACATACAATCATATATTACAACTATTAATATTGTAGTGATGTTTCTTTTGTCCCAGAATATAATGTATAAAGCTGCAAACCTCCTCGCATGAAAAACAACTTATGATCACCAGAATGACGTGCAGTTCATCTTTTTTACGTTCATTAATTTTCTGTAAATAGAGCAGAGTCGCTTCGCATTGTTTGCACTAATGGAGAGCTCAGAGCAGTTTACCCTGTGACTACTTATCATTTATTTGGGCGATAATTTTAAAAAGCTTTTAAATTAAAATGATAAAGATGGTTAGGGGGAAAGATACAGCCTTTCAGAACGTTTCGAGGATGATAGATTATCCCAGCAAAAAAGATGGCTCTCGTTTAAGGGATGTGCCAGGGCTGGCTGCACATCTCCAGCAATTTTTCAAGCCCCCCACCTCGTGTTGGGCTCCTTGCCCAAAGCCATTTGGGAGCGTAATTGCAGCAGCCTCCAGCTCGTCCCCCCTGCCGGGGGCTCAGTCAGTCCCTGGGGCACCTGCCAGTGGGCTGGGCGTGGATTTACCTCGGGGTGATACTGAAGCGGTATAGAAATTAAAAAAAAATAATTAAAAAAAAAAGAAGAGAGAGACTTCTGTATTTCTGCCATTACTGGTGTCACTACCTAGATGTGCCCAGGCACTTTTTGAGGAGGGAAGCTTGCTTGAAACAGTGGAAGTAGCGATGGCACAAGCCTCTTCAGCACACAGCAAGGCAGGTGAGTGTGTTCTGGAGCAAAACCACTGAACTAAGAGGTTGAGCTAACCTAGATTGGAAATGCCTCTTCCTTTGTTTGTTTGTTTGGAGCGGTGTGCGACAGACGGTACTGGTTTGACATATTAACTCTCCAACTAGCATCTGCCTCCGTCCCTACAAGGGCTTCAGTCGCCTGCCAGGGAGATTTGGGGTGCGTAGGAAAACCTGGCTGGCTCTGGGGAATGATTTAATTTCCTCTTGCAAATCTGGTTAGGGGCTCCGAGACAGAGAGGATGAGGAAAGGCAGGAGAGACTAAAATAGTTGCCCATAGAGGCAGTTTAACAGCTGTCAGCCTGGCTGTCTAATTTACTCACAGAATTTGTGGGTCTAAAAATAAATAAATTAAAAAAATAAATAAAAAACACTAAAAAATTCAATAAAATAAAAATCAGCCAATGTTCCCATTTTACCCTTTGACCCGTCCCTCAAAGCCCTGCTCTGGGGCGGGGGGCAGCAGAAAAGAAGCTCTGGGTGTTAGCACATCTTTGCTATTAAAATCAAACCAGGTGCCTCCAGTCAAAATGCAGAAGTGAGAGTCCTAACCCTGCCAGTCCCCTTCAGACCTGCAGCCTCCTCGCCCGAGGCCCGAGGTGCAGGATGCAGCGTGTTACTGGCCACACCACTCAGAGGAAAGTAGGTCCAAAACATTATTGCATTTAACTTGGCTTTTATGCCTCGCTCAATGCACTTTACATATTCATTTTTCCAAGGTTTTGCTGCCCATTAACTAGGACACCTTGCTCTTATGGTCAGCCAGATCACTCATCTAAATTTACGTCAGCTATCCATCAGCATTCATTATCTTATTACCGTGCTTATATTATCATTGCAGCTTAGCTTGGCAGCTAAGCCAAGCAGACAACCCAAACAAGTCACATTTAATAAAATAGCTTTCGTTTTCCTTTTTTTTTTCTATGCTAATGCATGCAAGACTGCTGCAATTTCCTCTGGGTAATAGGCTTCTTTGACTAAGCTTCTCAGGCCTTACATTTCCCTGTTTGCATTTTTGCAAAACTTAGTAACATCCATTTTTTTCCAAAAAAAGAATCGGTCAGTTGCATGTTCCCTTGTCATCTCTAGATACTGGGAGAAGAGGTAGGTCTTGCTGGGCTGAAACGACTAAAACCAAGCAGCAAGCAGCCAGCTAAGGAAAATCCTTTGTACTTACGTTACCTTCCAAATCAGAGGCCATTCCAGTGTCTGGACGCTGAGAACGCTTCCATGCATTATATAGCCAGTGAGGCACTGCTATAAACCATAAATCTGATATAAATTTAATATATAGATGTAACGCGAGCCAGAATGCCATGAGAGGGGTTGGTCACCATTCCCTGTTTTTTCAGAAAACACCAGGACTGCCCCCAGACTGAGAGCAGGTCAGCGTTTGTTACCCAGCACTTCTTAATTCAGCCCCTTTTACTCTTCCTTTCAACGGATTTAATAATGTAGTGCAACAGGGCAGGGTTAGACTGGGCATTAGGAAAAATTTTTCACAGCAAGAGTAGTCAGCCATTGGCACAGGCTGCCTGAGGAGATGGCTGAGTACCCATGCCTGGAGGTGTTTAAAGATCATTTAGATGTGGGGTTGGGGGAGATGATTTAGGGGTGAGCTTTGTAGAGCAGGGTTAGTGGTTGGACTCAATGATCCCAGGGGGCTTTTCCAACCTGAATGACTCTGTGATTCCATAGAAAGAATGCAGAAGATGCTTCCCAGCAGTAAGAGGATAAGAAAGAATTGAACATTATTTGTTACCGGTTCTAAATCTCACACTTTAGAGAGGGTTTTGCTTTCGGTGTTAGATTTGGGGGACGGCACGTGGCACATCGAGTGATTAAGGATCTAAACCACACGTTTAAGGCCTGCTCATAATGAAGTTCTGGAGAATTTTGCAATTAATGTCAGAATCGTGCCTTTCATAACCTATTTAGGTAGAATACATTGTGTGTCACGATGAGCTCCATGGCAAGCAAGCTGGACGGGCGTTTCACTAAATCACAGAATCATAGAATTGTCAGGGTTGGAAGGGACCTTAAAGATCATCTAGTTCCAACCCCCTGCCATGGGCAGGGACATCCCCCACTAGGTCAGGCTGCCCACAGCCCCATCCAGCCTGGCCTTAAAAACTCCCAGGGATGGGGCTGCCACCCCCTCTCTGGGTAACCTGTGCCAGGGTCTCCCCACCCTCATGGGGAAGAACTTCTTCCTCATGTCCAATCTGAACTGACCCATCTCTGGCTTCAATCCATTCCCTCGAGTCCTGTCACTGCCCGACATCCTCAAATTCCCCTCCCCAGCTTTCTTGTAGCCCCCTTGAGATACTGGAAGGCCACAAGTTTGCGCTGAAGGTCCCTCCTGCTGCCGAACAGGCAGAGCTGGGGGACCACGGGTTGCACAGAGGGGCCAACGCTTGGTGCCACCGCCAGAGCTCATCCCCTGCATTCATGCAATGGGCGTTTGTCATTCTGGCTTTGTGGCCTTCCTGAAAATTTCCTGCAAGCAACTTCATCCTGGGAGCCCCACTCCTGCTTTCTTCCTTTTTGTGGGCGACTCATCAGCTCCTGAAAATAAGAAATTTTAACGGGAGTGCTGATTCAGCCTGAACTTTGCTGTACCAGCACGGAGTGCTTTGAAAGGATAAAATGAAAGGACTTTTACAAAGTCCAGCTCTGTGTGCCTGATGATTTTTCTCTAGGGAACAACCTGGCAAGTTATCTGACAATCCCCATCCAGAGAAGCTTTCGGTTCGCCTGTGTGCTGTGCATGGCAATGAGGGCTGGAATAAACAATCCATGCGGCAAAGTGGTGTATTATTTATGCATCATCACATCCATCTATACAGAAAATTGGCCCTAAATTAAAAAAGCAGGTATCAATATTGCCTGTGTGCTGGCTCCCAGGGAGAAGCTTGAGGGAAAAAGGCAAAATTTCAGTAATAAGGGCTCTTTTCCTCCTATCGATGTAAACAAACAGCCTGTGCCACTGGAGCAATGTTTATGCTAGCAAATACCCTGAAGTATTTCACAGAAATCAATCTGCAGAGAAAAATTGCCTAAGATAATAAAAATCCAGCAACTCCCCAACTCAAGCTCATGCTCATGCCTTGCTGCATGTCTGGGGCTGGGCATGAAGGGTGAGGAGAGCAACGGCTCAACTCTTTTAGATTTTTCCAGAGCACAGCTCATGAAAAAATATCCTCGAAGCCTCGAATGCCACAGTGGTTAGAGCTTGGTTCGATCAAATTCAAGGACAGGAGAAACTGCAGGAGGAAAGCAAGTGGGATTGTCTGCAGGCTGCAGGCATACGTGAGAGAGAAAACTTCTGCAGCGGCGTGAACTGGGAGGGGACCACTCAAAACGAAACCAAATGACTTGGCAGGGGATCTTCCAGCCTCTCCCTGTGGTTGCTCCTTCCCCTGGCAGCGCAGCTGGGACAGGGCACGGCAGCCTGGAAAGAAACATCATCCCCGGCTCGGTCACCTCAAGGAGCTTCGTGCCCTTCACTGACTCTGATATAGAGGATGGAATTATGGTTTCAGTGTAAGACCAGGCAGGGTAAAACCTTGCTTCTTTGTAAAACCGGGCAGTGAATAAGGCAAGGGGCTGTGATGATGGCCATTTGCGTGGCTGTTCTGCATCTTGGCCAGCAGGTCTAGTAGCAGTAAGTCAAGGAGCCAGATAGCCTTAATTTTAACGTGCAGAAAAATCCAAGCTTTGCTCAATTTTCACCTAAAGCTCCTGGAATCCCTGCAGCACTGAGATACTGTTCTTGCTCACACCGCCCCCTTTTCTGTTCCCCCGTCCTCTGAGAATGAAGGGCTACAGGCACGGCAGCTCCCAGGGTACAGGACTGGGCTCCAAACACTCTGTAGCTCATTGAAAAGCAAATCTCTGCATTTTCCCTTTAGCTGCTCTTTAACTTTCCTCCCTGCCTCAAAAATCACAGCAAAGTCAAACCTCCACTGTGCAGAAAGGTTGGCCAATTCGTTAGTGGTCATGAATGACCCTGAGATCACTCTGAGCTGGAGCTGCTGCAGGGTGCCCATGGTTCGTGATGCTCATGGGGCTGGAAAGAGCCATGAAAATCCTATGGCTCTATCCCCAAAGCCCAAACACCCCTGACATCCCACAGGTTTAAACATTGATCTTACCCCTGGTGATGTCTATGAAACTTCCTGAGCAGATGCTCTATATAATGTATAGCTCGAGCTAAGTATTCCTTGGGGTCGGGTGTAACAAAGCCTTGCACCACTCTCTGCAGCTGGAAAGAGCTGGGAGAGAGCAGCGTGGTGTGAACATTGCTGAAGAGCCTGAGTCTTCCCTGACCGAGAGGTGATGGTGTCTCTGGAGACCCCAGATGGCTGCTCTAGCTTTTGCATGGTCATTCAACAATTCTAGAGAAGGAAACCTCAGAAAGATCCTGATCACACACATCCTTCCGAGGTTTTCAGTTATAACCTGACAAAAGGCAAGGCTGGGGATGTCTCCAGTGGTGTCAGACACCCTGTGAGCACTCATGACCACCAGGGCCCTGCCTATTACCAAACCTGGTGAGAAACCAAATGTACGTGGTGAGGGAGAGAGGTGTGGGGAGGAGGGGGGCAGGTGGTATGTTAAGGAGAAATGACCCGAACTTTCTTTTCAAACTTCCAACTGGTTTTTTTGTGCCAATTATGAATGAAGATTGAAGTTGGCTTTTGTTCTATCGATTGAAAAAGGGAGTGATGGGCGAAACTCGGAGTGGAAAGGACGTGCGATTTTTACAGAGCTGCTCAGATATGATTGATTCGTATCATTGAGATTTAGAAGGCTAAAGAAAATCCATACGAGGAACAGAGAGGGTTTTTCAGATCTCAGACAATGTCAAGGCCACAAATGCACTACTGCTTTTTGAGCATGAAAAACTCGCATATTGAAAGAAGCCTTTGGACTCCAGCATTTTTAGCTGAACTAGTCCTAGATTTCTACAGAATTTAGATTTCTCCTCGCAGTATCTGTTCCTCAGTTTGTGATCCTTTTCACTATAATGTAAGAAAATCAAGAAGCAGGAGACTTACAGTCCTACCACTCACTGCTCTTTGTAACGTCTTCTGAATATATTTATTTATTTAGAAAGAAAAAGAGGCTTTTGATAGCCAGGAAAATCTAGGAAACACAGCGCCTGCAGTTACACAGTCCTGGTGCTTGGGCCAGGTTTGCACTGAGGACTGCCCAGCTCCTGGCAGTCTATCAGCAATCAGGTAGAAATCCCAACCAGATTCAGTTTTCCTACAGGTTTACAACCTCACTACTTCTTATGTAAGAACCCAGAGCTTTCTTTGGGTAGTCACTCCCCCAGCTGGCCCAGCAAAACCCACGCTGCAGCGCTGCCGCGGAGAGCAGCTAATCCTTCCGTACGGATTTCTCAGACAGTTCAATGCTGCCACTTCCAAGGATGCTGAAGCTTTTCTCTGGCTCTGCTAAGGGGACAGTGGTGGCAGAACTCTTTGGCCAACAGCAGTGCCACAGGCATTCGCTCGCTACTTCTCATCATCTCCCTGAAGCACCTTCCTCTAGATGATTTTGAATTTCCCTGCTGCTCGCTTTCTTTAAATGGCATCCATCAACATCAATTGCTGACAAATTAGGGTGATAAAGCTAATGCCTAAGAATACGCTGATTTCCTTAGTCTCTAATAATAAAATTAAAACCGAAGACGGTTTCATCCTTTCTAGCACATTTAGACCGTATTTCTTTTCCCATTACCTTGGCCAAGATACAAAAGCAGATGATATTCAATTTGGGTGATAAGGAACCCAAAGGGGAGTTGTTTTTTCTGCTGCTGCTGGCAGTCTGGCAGCCACCGCAGCCCCATGGAGAGAGCTTCCCTCTGCCCGCGTCTCCGGAGAAGCGCCCACGACGCGGAGCCTTCAGCAACCTCCGCTCTCCCGTTCCCAACGCTGTGGGAGACTCTGGGGGCACAGTCACTTCACCTCCCAGCAGAACAGGTCTGGAAAAGAATCACAGCAGCCCCCAAGGTCTTCTGGAGCACCTGGGGAGGAGCAGCACCTGCTCAGGTCCCAGGGGTGCCCTGTGCCCCAGGGACACCCATCAGCCCGCCCACACGCCGGCAGCGGTTGTCAGCCTCCCCCCAGCAGCTTGGGATCTTTCACGCTGGTATTTCTTTGCAACATCTACCAGCTCTGACTATTTAAAGCAATCAGAGATTTGCATCAGGAGGCTTTAAATATAGAAGTAATTTGGTGTAAACTCTCGCCTTTATTGCAGCAAGGAGAAGGGAGGGAAAAGCCTTTCTTTTTTTAGACTTGGCAGGAAACAAGCAGTTAAATAAGTGAATACTATAAAATGAAAATCTTAAAGTGATTACAAATATGAAAGGAGTGAATACCAAATTGAAACAGCCGTTTAATCAAGATAAAGTACAGAAATCCAGCAATTGGCCTCTTTCCATGATCCTGTAGAGCTCTGCAAAGGAGGCAGCTTACTGCAGCGTTACCGATCTCAGTGGCTCGGCTGCTGACTGGATACCCCAAAGTCTTCCACCCTTCGCAGCCTCTCACATGCAAAATGCCTCCCCTCAGTGTAGCGTGGCTTTAATTATTCAAGAAGTGAAATAAAGATGAAAAGGTAATTGCATTTTAATTGCTCTAATAATGGCAGGAAGCTGCACTGTGACTTAAACACTGTAAGGTGAGGATTAAGACCGTTTGTCAAGACACCTTTCCTTCAAACACAACTTCTTTGCATTTTGCCCAGTCTCCCCGCACCCCATAACCAGTCACGCCAGTGCACGCCAGGTTCATTCCTCAACTCCCGAGATGGTTTGGTCTGCTAGGCAGTGATATCTACAAATTGGAGATTTTTACCATAAGCAATTTTAAGGTTGAGGGATTTTCTCGTAAAGTACCAACGCCAGACTTCTCAGCTTGAGCTATTTGTTCACCCCGAGCACCTGCAGACCGGGCAGTGACGTACATCTGGAGAAGGGTGACAGCAGCTCCCATGGCCTGACAGGCAGGATGGCTCTGGCAGCCCGTGCTGTGAGGAAGCTTTAGTTGGTTTTCCCCGTTATGGCACACAAAATCCCGTTGATCTTGGAACGGGAGAGGAGAGCACTAAAGACGATTTGTTTTCTCCTCGCTGTACTTTATGTGCTCATTATGCTAAAGCATAGGTGGGAACAAATCCCGCCAGCCTGCCGCAGCGGTGGGAAGCAATCTCGCCAGGCAGCCTTTGGCAAGGGACCTTCGAGACCTGACCTGGGCTGACATTAACAGCACTTGGAAAATTAGTGTGAAAGTCACCTCTCGGTACCCACGTATCACCTCTGAATGTCTCCGTTGATGGCTTTTGTTCTGCACGAGGAAGTTTTCTGCTTTTGTTGCCATCTCTGTCGCAACAGGAGCTTTAATTCCTCACACCAGCTTCCTACCACAAACCGGAGCGCTCTCTGCCGCACATGGTTCCTCCTGTGAATACACCATCCGGCAGTACCAAGTCAGACAGAATAAGCTCAGGAAAGCAGAAGATGAGAGTGGAATACAGAGTGAGTCTATCGACTTGGCATGCCAGACACGGGCTGGAGTCGACTCCAGGTGTGAGCAGAACAATAACAAAAAACCTTATACTTGATCACCTTTTAAAGTACAGGGAGGGCTGTCCCAACAACTGCTGTCAGTGAATGATTTTAGGCAGTCATTAGCCTCACACAGAGACACTAACGCACATAAATACAAAGGTAAATCTATTGTCAGCAGAAAAAAGTTATCAAAACATTTTTTATGAAACTAATGAATAGGGGAAGGTGAACTACATTCTCTCCCCCTCTCCCTCTCGCTATTCATCTTCTTTCTTTCAACGATTATGATCCTCGGTGCTAGTTCGGTGCTGGTAGAGGTTATGCAGCATTTTCATAAGCAGCCCAAAAAGCAGCCTTGAAGTTATAAAGCTATTATTGGGGTAGGTTCTTATTTTTTTACTGGAAGAATCATTAATTCAAATCGCAGATCAGAATGGAAACAAATTCCTCTCTTAACTACCTAATTGCTCATTGAAATCATAGTGAAAATAAGCCAATATTGGCTATACCTCAGCAGACCCCTGGTCAGCGTTAGACTGCTGCAAGCTGGACTGACTCAGATCCCACCAGGAATGAAACAAGAAGGGAGCTGTAAACCACAATATGGTCCCCCCAGAACTACGGCCCTGGCGAGGCTGGTACCCTGATGGGCTGAGCTGACCCCTCAGTGCAAAACTGCAACATGAGGAACAGCAAAAAATCTGCTCTGGGATGAGGTGGGGAAAAGATTTTGCTAAGTTAAAAGCTAGAGTAAAGTAAATATTAGAGATGATCTTCAACCCTGCGTAATGGGAATACCACCATAGTTAAGGCTGAATTGCAATTTGCATTCAAAAGTAGGAATAAATCACTCGAGTTCGCATTTCAGTGAATGACATTCATCTAATGAATTAGCAAACGCTGCTCTGAGACAATTTCCAGTTTCAGAGGAAGCCAAGTTTTGTGCACAAGGCTTTAAAAATGAAATATTTCCTGGTGTTTGCAGAAATACTCTCAAATGCTCCTTCCTTAAAACATTGCCTCTCTTCCCCACACGCCACCGGGGAGTCCTTCCCAGTGGAACCCCCAGATTCTTGTTGCGACATAGAAATTTTATGCAGCCTCTTAACTTTTTTCTGAGCAGGAGATAGCATCCTTTGGGATGCTGCGAGCGGCTCCACGCTGAGACGACCCATGGCTGGTCCCTTCTCTCCTACTCTGCCGCAGCTTCAGGCTGTGCTCCTTGCGAGATAATGTCATAGAACATCTCCCTGATGAGGAGAGGCTGAAGGAGCTGGGTCTCTTTAGCTTGGAGAAGAGGAGGCTGAGGGGTGACCTCATTCATGTTTATAAATATGGAAAGGGGGAGTGTCAGGAGGACAGAGCCAGGCTCTTCTCAGGGATGTCCAGGGACAGGACAAGGGGCAATGGGTACAAGCTGGAGCACAGGAGGTTCCACAAAAACGTTAGGAAAAACTTTTTCACTGTGCGGGTGCCGGAGCCCTGGCCCAGGCGGCCCAAGGAGGGTGTGGAGTCTCCTGCTCTGGAGACTTTCAAACCCGCCTGGACGTGTTCCTGTGTGGCTGCCCTGGGTGACCCTGCCCTGGCAGGGGGTTGGACTAGGTGATCTTTGAGGCCCCTTCCAGCCCCTGACATTCTGTGATTCTGTGATTCTGTAATCAAAAAGGTTGGAAAGGACCTGAAGATCATCAAGTCCAACCTACACATCGGGACACTCCCCAAGGTTTCGATCTCACCATGAATCGCACACGTCCAACCTCAATGCAGCAGAAGGAAATAGGAGACGGTGCCCACGGCCACGTGATCTTGAAACCCCAACCCATGCCTGTGCTCCTGTGCTTGCACCCCACAAGAAACGTCTCTACCACTGATTGCTTTGAGATTTTCCCCCTCTGCACGCAGCTTAGCCCCCACGGCTGGCCAGACCCACTCTGCTGGGCTGCAAGGCTAAAGGTGAAACTCACCCACATGCTGCGAGAGCCCCCCAAGTGTTTTTCATAACACCCTGAAACGACAAATCACCTGTAGTAACTGCCACATTTTCAGGGTCACCTCAAAAAAAGGGTGCTGGCACGATGCAGCATGGCCGCAGAGCTGGATTTAGTCTCTCCAAAACAATCTTTCTCACAAGGTACTTGCGCTTCCTGCTCCTTCTTCAAATACGGATAAAATAAATGCCTTATTGCTACCATTAAATATTCAGTGCCTATATTGTTTAAGCCATCAAACATATTACGAGCAAAGTGCTAACATATTTTAGAGTAATGAACCAAGCGCAGTATCAAACAGCGAGGCCATTGCACTGTTCTTGGCAAGCACGGTGGAAGGATGAAATTCTATTTGTGACGGGGGACATCACTCGATTTGAATATCAGCTCTATTAGACAGAAAATAGCGGAAGCATCAGCTCTACAACACCTCTGATGATTGCGTGTTGAGGAAAGGATTCGGTAGGGTCAGTAGGTAAAAATTGAGCAGACTAATTCTCCTCGCTGCTGCCTTCCCAGGAAGCTCCAGAAGTAATTCTCATTTATGGGGAAATTTAACTGAATCTATGGAAATTTATTCGGTAAGAGTTTGTTGGTTTTTTTTCTTCTATGCTAGTTGTTTGGGTTTTCTTTCAGGTTTCAGATTATGAAGGGGAAAACAGAGGGCAGAGACCCTTCAGAGCCCTCAGCCTCTGCTGGTGACCCTGCTTAGAGCTCACACACCAGTCTAAGGCTGGTGTGTGAGCTCTAAGCAGGGTCACCAGCTCATGGAGAATTTCAGGAGTGACCAAGATGAGAACAGTTTTACAGAAAAGCATCAGCAACCTGTCAGTGGTCTCATTCCCAACCAGCTGTGCCCACATGTGCACACAGTTCCCACAAGCTGTGTCTGACCAGGAGAAGGCATTTCAATCTCCAAGGCTCATCCTTTCCTTTTCGGACTGTCCATTAAGCTGGGCTCAGACAGGCTGGTCTCTGACAGGTGGTGGTTTAAAATAAATTGATGTTTTCTCCCCAAGTCTACTCTGTTTTTTGGTTGTGACCATCACTAGTGAGTGAGATCTCCTTGCCCTTAATCTCGACTCTCAAGCCTTCTGTTTTATTTTTCTCTTCTCCAGCCCCAAAAGGAGGAGGCCTAAGGCTGGTGTGTGAGCTGTGAGTAGGGTCACCAGCCCACAGAGAATTTCAGGAGTAACCAAAGGGAGAACAGTTTTGCAGAAAAGCGTCACCAACCCATCAGCGGTCTCATTAAGCAGAGGGCACCTCAGTCCCCAGATGCACAGGGAGCAGCGTGTGGGCCACCAGGACAGGGTGAGCCTCGCTGCCCTGGCAAAGGGAGACTCATGGAGCAGAAAGGTTAATTAGCTTACACTTTTAATTAGTTTGCTGTTCCTAATAGGTGCTACAGACATAGGCCTGAAGTCTTGCTTATCTGACTGGGGAAATTTATTACATGTCAAATGGGCAGCATATGCTTTCCCGAACAGCTGTGCCCACATGTGCACAGAGTTCCCACGAGCTGTGTCTGACCAGGAGGAGGCACTTTGGTCCCCAAGGCTCATCCTCTCCTTTTCGGACTGTCCACTAAGCTGGGCTCAGGCAGGCTGGTCTCAGACAGGTGGTGGTTTAAATTAAACTGATGTTTTCTCCCCAAGACTACTCTGGTTTTTGGTTGTGACTATAATTGGTGAGTGAGCCCTCCCTGCCCTTAATCTCAACCCTCAAGCAGAATATAACAGAATATAACAGAAGTTATATTCTTCTCCCCCCCATCCCCGAAAGGACGAGGGTAGGAGGGAGCGAGCGGCTGCATGGGTGGATGGGTGGGTGGGCTCAAACCGTGACAGCCAGAAAGCTGGTCTCTGATATCATTGAATCAGCTGGGAATAGTGACGTGATTAACAACGATTTGATTTGAAACCAGTGCGAAGGAGATTGTTTGTTGCTTTGTTTAATTTAGTCTGTGAAACACTGGCTCCAATACAGGGAGAAATCCAGCCGAAGCAGGAAGGGGATTTTGAGGAGGGGTGGAGTGGGGTGGGTTTGTTATTTGATCAGACATCCGTCTGGATTCTAGCTGGTGAAAACTTGAGCATTCAATCAAATGTTTTATGTGTGTCTATAATAATCCGAACAAAGGAACAGCTGACAGCTCATGATCATTTAAAGATAGAGCAATTTCTATTTAGCAATCTTGTGACTGCATTTTCTGTATCTACGTGCAAGGCTTCCTAATCGTTATGTGGGTTTTGTTGCAGTTTGGCTGCAAATGAAACACTGTGAATTTACAGGAAACCCAACACAAACACCGAGTCTCTAAGACGAATATTAAGAAGCCGTTCTCCTGAGTCGCAGAGCCAAGAGCCTCATACGCACAGCTATTAAAGGCTGCCAGGTATAAATTGTTGGGTTTACATTCTAACCTTAGGAGGAGTGATAATTCATCACATGTAATTTGTATTAGAAACCAGAGAAGCATTTTTTTAAACTTTAGCCACATTAAACTGTCTGTTCCACTTTAGCTCCAGGGAGCTGATACTGCCAGTAACTCCTTGGGAGAACCGCAAGAACCCCTGGGTGACACATTGGTGCTGTGGGCTAAGAAGCAAATTAGTAAGTAACTGATAATTTGTCTCTCCTAAAACATTAAGATTCTTTTTGAAATATGTGAAAAGCTCAGTGATTAAATTCCAGGCCCCATCTGAGGATCTCACTCGGCCACGTTAATTTTGCTGAGTAGCCACTTGCTCCACAGAAACCACCACAAACAATCAGCACAAGGAAGAGCAGTAAATGACACACCAGAGCTGAAAGCTTGTCATCTCAGTATTGCCCTTGGGAAATTTATCCTTCTTTGAATCAGCAGCTTTGTCAGTCAGATTGCAATTATTTCATCATTCGCTGTGGTTTTGTCCCCCTCTGCCATCCAGCAGGTTACTCACATTCCCATGTAGGGCTTGGTCTCCCCACTTAGTTGCTTTTGAGTGGTGAGACTCTCCCTGGCTGGAATCAGGATTAGATGTTCGACATGGTCAATTATGAGGAAGGACATCCCTGGTTAGACCTTATGGCCTTGCCACCCTTAGGACCAGCTTCTTCGTGGTAGCTGTTCTCCTTAAAGACTAAAACTTAAACCTCTCAAGAAGTCCTCACATTTCTGATCTAGCACTCGACCTGCTAGGAGCACCTTACTGCCTTCTGACACAGGGAATCGTGCCTGCAGTGGTACCACTGCCATTTTGGTGTGTCACAGAATCATAGAACAGTTTCAGTTGGAAGAGATCTTCAAGATCATCAAGTCCAACCTTTGTCCCAGCCCTATCAACACCACTAAACCTTGTCCCTCAGCACAACACCCACCCGTCTCTTAAACACCTCCAGGACTGGCGACTCAATCTCCTCCCTGGGCAGCCTGTACCAATGGCTGACAACCCTTTCAGTAAAGAAATTCTTCCCAATATCCAACCTGAACCTTCCTGGTGCAACTTGAGGCCATTTCCCCTCATCCTATCACTCACCACTGGGGAGAATAGACCAACCCTCACCTTGCTACGACCTCCTTTCAAGTAGCTGTAGAGAGTGATGAGGTCTCCCCTCAATATCCTCTTCTCCAGTCTGAACAGCCCCAGATCCCTCAGCCTTTCCTCTTAACACTTGTGGTCTAAGCCCTTTCCTAGCTTGGCAGCCCAACTCTGTGCCCTCTCCAAAGCCTCAGTGTCCCTCTTGTAGTGAGGGGCCCAAAACTGGGCGCAGGACTCAAGGTGAGGCCTCACTAAAGCCGAGCACAGGGGCCGAGCACCTCACTAAAGCCGAGCACCTCCTTGCTCCTGCTGACACCACTGCTGACCTCGGCCAGGATGCCGTTGGCCTGGACTCCTTTGACAGAAGAGTCCCACTAGCTGAAGGTACCTCAGATCACTGCAGCTCTGCTCACTGTGCCAGGACACGTTCCCTCTTCCAACACCTCAGGAAAATCGAAATACCTACAAACCAAAGGAGGTGCCAAAATACCACCTTTTAGAAGACACTCTGCTGCTTAGAACAGATTAACATATTTTACATGCAAAAGTACTGAACGGAAACATTGAGTTACTGTTCGGACATTGGTCAATACGAACGTAATTCAAAGAAAAGCAGGAGAACCATCTTGCAGTGGAAAATTCTCTCAGCAGTGAGGCTGAGCCCAGGCTGCAGCAGTCAGCGAGCTCACGATTAGAGCAGTTGGGGCTGGGATCGCCTTAGACCTTAGAGGGTTTGCACTCCACTTTTTTCTGAAACTGAATTCTTCACACAGTAGATGTTCACACAGTAGGTTTGCATAGTTCACTGCAGTCTCCTCCATGAGTCATTACTGAAGCAATCCTTAAACATAGGTTAAGCATTTTAAACAAACAGCTTTGTCTTTTGAGATGGGATGCAAACCCTGTCAGTCACAACCAGTCAGACAAAAGAGACTTTAATTCTCACAGGTGAGATCCGTCTATTGAATTTCAGCAATTCAATGTTATCCTTCAGCCTCTTAGAGCAACTCTTCAGCGAGGCTCTTCATCGCTCTGCTGTATGTTTGTAATATTTATTCTTGTAAAAAAGACCTATATGGTTCAGAGAGCAGCCATAGCTTTTCAGATCCTCAAAAAAATATACCTACCATTAAAATTATTAACTAATTGGAGTAGTTCTGCAGCACTGGCAGCAAAGGAGACTATTCTCTCTCCTCTGCATGGAGAAGGAGCATTTTTGGTGCATTTTTTTAAAGGCGGCTCTACCCATGGGAGGGCAGCGCCAGGTGAAGTGTTTCTATTTTTGTAACACACTTTCCCAACAAAGCACCTGAAGAGCTGCCTCTTTCTCTTTTATTTCATCAGTGTGGCTGGAGAGAGAGAGAGATGCACAGCACCAGCGCTCCATACCTCCATGGCGACGAGGTCTTTCAGCCTCTTCCAGTCCAGTCAGAGCCAGCTAAAAGCTTGCCTTCACTGTAATACCACGCCCAAAGATCTGCACCCATACGGACAGGGTCTGGGTTCAGGCTGCGGCCCTGGGGGCAATCGGCTCTGCAGCTCAGCGTTAAGCTCAGCAGCTCTCTAGGCTTCTACACAGGCCTGGTTGTTCTTAATTCCTGCACCAATCGAACCTAATACCACCCCCGCCTGCAAGGCAACAGCTGAGCCGTAGCCAAACTTCGCCTACGAGATAAACACTGCACAGGCTCTTGGCTTGCCTATTAAGGTGTTTGCCCTGTTGTTCTTACCGACAGCAGCACTGCTGACAAAAAGCAAGCGGTGCATTTTAATAAACACGGAGAGATCTGTGTTTGGCTTCCCAAGTAGCTCTGCAGGCAGCTCGAGAGCAGGGAGCTACGCGCTGCTGCAAACTGGGCTTCGTCGGGGAGGGAGGAAGGAGATGAGGCAAGTATTTCTGAGGTTCGGGCGAGCAACCTTCTGTGTAAACAGACAATTCCTGAAGCAACGGCGACTGCAGAGCTATTTTGATTAAACAAGCCTGGCATCACTGAATTCCTTCTCCTGCACACTCCAGGAGAGGAATGAGATGAATTCCCAGTGCCAGTTAGTGGCAGTAATTATTCTGAGGACACTCCCTTACTGACTTTACCCCTTGTTGCAGTAACACTTGTAAATTCTTCGCTAAAACTAATACTAGTAAAGAAAACAACTTCTTTCACAATTTCTACCTATAGAGTTAACTGGTTCATTCTCTGTTCCCACCCCCCCAATCATAGAATTGCCAGGGTTGGAAGGGACCATAAAGATTGAATCACAGAACAGTTTTGGCTGGAAAAGACCTTCAAGATCATGGAGTCCAACCTTTTCCTAGCCCTATCAACACCACTAAACCATGATCATCTCGTTCCAAACCCCTGCCATGGGCAGGGACATCCCCCACTAGGTCAGGCTGCCCACAGCCCCATCCAGCCTGGCCTTAAAAACTCCCAGGGATGGGGCTGCCACCCCCTCTCTGGGCAACCTGTGCCAGGGTCTCCCCACCCTCATAGGGAAGAACTTCTTCCTTAACGTCCAACCTGAACCGACCCATCTCCAGCTTTAATCCATTCCCTCGAGTCCTATCGCCACCCGACAGCACAGACACTTGGCGATCTGTTTCGCTGGATGCCCACACGCGCCAGTTTGCACCCCGGCCCTTCCTTGCCCCCTAAGAGCCTTATTTTAAAATAAAAATGTATTAAAAAATAGGAGTGCACAGGGAGAGCCCAACCCAGGTGAGGCAGGGGGTCGCTTTGATCCCCCGGGCGTGCCGGTGCGGTATAAGTGGTACAGGAGCCGGGGTGCGGTGGGCGGTGCAGGGTCTCTTTGCCGCTCCGTGCGTGCCCTCTAACGGGTACAAGCAGCTCCGCAGCTCCCGGCCGTGCTGCGGGAGCCGCGGGAGGAGCCGCGGGAGAAGACCCGGACTTCGAGAGCGGCATCAGTCCCGCCCCGCAGCCCCCGCACGGGCGGGCGAGAGCCGCGCTCCTGGTGGTTCAGAGCCCCTTGAAGCGGCGGAGCCAGATGCCAGGAGAGCCCTCCGAGAAATATTCGTCCTGCTTAAGTGAATACGCACGTTTTCAGGCCAGTTTTGAGGAGCTCTCGTTGGAGATCTAGGCTTTATCACAAGATTTCTTGGACCTCGAATCATAGAATCGTAGAACCGTTCAGGTTGGAAAAGACCCTTGGGATCATCGAGTCCAACCATTAACCCTACACTACAACCATTAACCCTACGCTACATGCACTACGTGCATGATGGCTTTATGCAACCAGAAGTTCAGAGCACATTTATTTTTATTTGTTTTTCCCTGAGGATGTTTGCTGCAAGCTTAAGGGGAAGGAGAAAAATCCTCGAGGGAAGTAAAAGCAAACATTAGGAATACAGGGCCAGAGTTTGCCATGTATCTAACCAGGATGGAGTAATGAAATTTAATGCTACTTAAGAAAATTAGAGACTAATTTCTAAGTTACTGAGCCACCGGCCTTAGCTGGAGAGCTCCTGTGAACTGATGGAAACCAGTGGGTCTTAAAACTCTTAATCTATTCGACTAGAGAAGGACTAGGGAAGTTGGAAACATTGCACTGTAGCTGAATAAAGGGAGCCAGGCAGGCCAATTTTTAAAGGCTCCTATAAATATCTGTGCGTTTGTGTCAACGCCAGACATGGTGCAAGAGCTTGTCCCAGCAGGTCCAGTGGACCCTTCATCCACCAGAGCGGTGTGACCAGCCGCAACTGCTCCGGCAGTGCCAAGGAGGCGCAGTGGTTCCTTCAAATGGATTTTGAAAACACCTTTCTTAAGTTGTAGCTCCTGTATTTACTTGGTTAACCCGTTCCAGCTGCGAGCTGCTGTTAGATTTTATTACTGTGTTTTGAGTACCTGGTGGGAAAAAAAAACCTTTGTCTTTTTTTTTTTTTTTAAGCGGGAAACTACAGAGCAAAATAAACATTGTTGGTTCCTTTCCAAACTGCATTTTTTCATTCCATTACAGTTTTGCAGCTAAAAGCACTGAATTGCTGAAAAGTGTTAGATTTGTCTACATTTTCTAGTCATAAAAAGTGACTGAGAGAATGCCCCAAAATGAAATATCTAAATAAAGGTGGATTGGTGCAAGTTAACTTACACAGGGCACAAATCCTACTGAAGCATATTATCCCAGTATCATTCCTTGGCTTTGGTCCTCTAATGGTGTTCAGTTTCTCCAGCTACTGAAAGAAGCCAAATTGGCTTTAAAACCAACAAACAAAACAGAATAAAAGTAATGAGGTATGGTACAGCTCCTGACAGAACTTCTTGACTGCCTCTGTGCAAAGGGAAGGGCAGGCACAAATCAGCTCTCCTCATTCCTGCCTTCACCTCTGCACCAAAGTCATCCAGGGCTATGCAAATCCTTTGCTGTGTGGTTGTACTAGGATAGGGAAATTTTACAACACAAACCTGCTAAAGCCTAGATCCAGCCCTGAGTCTCCAAATCCTGAATCCACACCCTGCCCTCCTTGGAGCCTGTTAACGCCTCCCAGCACTGCACACTCTAGACTGGAGGATTCCTTACGATCCCACACCCAGCGTTATTTTCTTTGGTCCTTCTCATTTCTCATCAAACCAGAAACTTCCCATTCCTGTACAGACACAATTCCAGCCCCTTTGGCAGCTTTTCCAATCTCCATTAGAGCTTCACGACCCTGAATAAAGCGTAGCACAGTCAACGGGCTGCAGAGTTTCATCATTTAATTTAATCTCCTTTGCAGCAGCACAATTCCCCTTCTAGAGCCCTGCCTATCTAATAGGGCTGTACTTTTCTGTGTCCTGGTCCTTTCTCACCTGATCACAGCAATAGATGTGGCATAGGGGTTAGACATTGTACTGGGAGGAAGGTGGAGACAATGTCAGTCATGCAAAATTGGGAATGTTGAACGTTTCACACCCCCTGTATGTTTTCTCTTAGATGTATTGTGAGAAACGCAAGGGATTCGGCTCTTCTTTATCTACAGATTTAAGAAACACAAAAATCCTCTTTGAATACCTTGATAACACCTCCTCATTATAACCTATTTTGAAGCGTTTCCAAAAATGAACATTTCACCCTAGGGGTCAGGAATAATCCCGTTGGTACAGACAAAAGGTACCAATGCTCAATTACACAAACTCGTGCTGGCTGAGGAGTGTGCCCATCCGCACGCTAACCAGTAGCTTCAAACCTGCCCAAGCAAAAATTAAAAAACCCAAACCAAAAAACCAAGAGTGATGAGGCAGCCACACAGCTACAGGAGGTGGAGGCCAAAAACCCCATCACTAAGAGGGAACTTCCCCACTGCAGCACTGGGGGCTTCCGAGCAAAAAGCCCTTGCTGTTACAGCTGTAATTACATAAATCCCTCCAATGCATTTGTGTCAAAACCATTGATCAAGGAATGGCATTAATTAGACCTAATCCGCACTTTGGAGGCACCAGAACACATCATCACAGCTCCAGCGGGTTTAGGGCAGCAGATTGGATGTCTCAGCAAGGCTTCCTTAATTTTATCCTCATGGTTTTGAAGGTGTGAATGCACAGAGAAAAAAAAAAGAGGGAGGAAAACAAAAGAAAAACAACAGCTTTGGCAATTTAACCCTTCCGAGGTGCAGCTAACACACTGACTTGTCTACCAGGTTCAAACCTACGGTGACAGAACCCGGGCAAACTAAGTACACCCTGAAAGTTTGTGCCTTTGAGGAGAAACATTGAATATCATGGAGATACTGAACTAACTGCGAGCACATCTGTTTGCTTCTCTCCTGGCAACTACATGGTCAAAGGGCTAAGTAAACCACCTGGGATATTTACTGTGGGAAGGCAAAGTCTGAGACCCCTGGCAATGCTCCAGCCCCACCAGCCTGATCCCAACGCAACCAGTTGCGCCACCACAAAACCATCAGAGAGAGCAGGAGGCCAGGAGGAGCAGGTATATGGAAAATGCTCCAGGTCTTAGGCTCTAAAGAGTTAAAGCACCCAGAGGTGTTTTAAAAGCAAAAAAAAAAACCCAAACCCAAAAACCCCCACCAAAAAAAAAAAGAGCTAAGCAGCAGTTCTCACAACAAAAATGCGGTTCCAAAATTAATGAGATTTTGATAACCTCCCCCTTTAAAAAAGGAATATTTCCATTTCAAAATGTGCAAAGGCTAAAAAATCTTCATAAATATCCTATTAAGGAACTTCTGCTGCTGTTTTGGAGTTCCAACTGAAATACAGTGCATGGAGGTTGCCATAGCTACAAGCAAATTTTTAAATAACTGTTTTTCATCAGAGCAGCTGCGGTATCGCACAGAAATGAGGGTGAAGTGGGGAAGCTGGAAGGAGTCCGACCGACTTCAAGCTCCTGATTAAGCAACGCTGAGATTTTCGCAAACACAGCTCAGAAAGTTTTAATACGCTTTCTGGTTTTTAAAGAAAACATTGCCCCTTTGTTATTTGGCAGCACCCCAGCAAACACTGTCGGTGCTGCGTGAGATCTCGGTCAAGAGGAAAGCTTCGTTTTCATGCTGGAAACTATAAAAACGTCCAGTGCTAAACCTCGTCTGAGGTGCAAGTGCTGTGCCTTGGGTCCACTCCGAAGGGCTTTCTGTGTGAAGCAGCTGATGGGCAGCAACGTGCCTAAAAACGCCGCAAGAGCCCTGATTTCTATACCCAGGAAAAACTCTTCCTTGCCTGGGCTTGCAGAGGAAATCAGAGGAAGGAGAAAAATGTGAGAAACAAGTGAAGCGGTAAAATGTCAGCAGGAGGCTTCAGAAGTGGGGCTGTGGCTTAGGCGGTCCTTCCTCTGGTGGTGGTGGGTGAGTGATTCATGAGCGTCAGGAAGAGTTTTTCTCTCCTGTAAGATCTCTCCCTGGCAGAAACAGGCAAAGAAAGTTCCTGAGCAACAGTGCAGGCAAAAAGTGGGCATTTCTGCGCTGTGGGCATCCGTTGGGAGGAGGGCTGGGCTGCTGGCAACACTGATAGCCTCTTTTGTACTCAAGCTTTTCACCCAGTGATATTAACTATGGGCAAAATTCCTAGAAAACTTAAGATAGATTCATTTTGTGTCCTCAGCCAAGTATGTCCCTGCGTCCCAGGCTATAAAATGAGAATAAATAAAGCCTAAAATTTCTCACAGGAATACCAAGACATTTAACTCCAGCACAATAGTAATTGAATTGCTATCTCTAGAAAGTGGAAATGCCTGGCTGGGTTTGTCTTTTTCTTTTTTTTTCCTCTGAACAACAAATTAATGACCATTATTTAATACACTATTACAAATCTGAAAGAATCATCCCAGTGATGATTATTTTACTACAAATTGCTTCATTTATCTACGAGCTGCTTCAAAGAGGTACCTCCCCAGCCCAGGGGAAGCGCTGCCCGGCTCTCTGGCGGCGATGCTGGAAGGCTTGTGGTGCTCTGCCATCACCTGCAGGGCAGTGGAGTTTACAGGCAAGCAGAAGATATTAATCCATACAGACAAATCTTTTGGGCAACATCTTTTTCTTTCAAACCTGATTCGATAATTTCCTTCTCATCTTGAAACGAAACAGCTTCCTTTCCTGGCGACTGCATACGTTTGCTCCAAAAGCCACGTTCCTTTGAGAAATTTTAGTCTTTATTTATTCTCATTGTATAGCCTGGGACACAGGGACATACTTGGCTGAGGACACAAAACACAACCCACGTTGTTTGGGGTTTTTTTTCGACAGGTAGTGGACAAAGTTTTTGCAGAGTAAAAGAGAGCGGAAAACAAAGGGAAGGAAAGGCAGAGAATATTTTTTTTTAATTTAGACAACTGAAAGTTAAAAAATCTTGTCTCGGCCGATTCTTCTAACAAATTATGTTCTTTGACTAATTCCAAGTATTCAAGGAGGTGTTCAAGGCCTGGTCGGATGCAGCTTTGAGCAACCTGGTCTAGTGGGAGGTGTCCCTGCCCATGGCAGGGAGGTTGGAATGAGGCGATCTTTAGGTTTCCCTCCAACCTGAAAAATTCTATGATCCATAAGCACTGAGGCAGTTTATCTTTAGCACAGAAAAGGTTGAGTGTGGTGCTGAAACACCAAAAATCGCGGGTTCGATTCTCGTTGGGTCCCCATATGTTGCCTGATCTAGTTGAGAGGCGTCCCTGCCAATGACAGGGAGGTTGGATTAGATGATCTCTAAGGTCCCTCCAAGCCTGGGCCATTCTAGGATTCTATGATTCTATGAAAAGTCACTCATTTTATAAAGCACATACTTAATAGCATCCAGAAACATCTCAGTGCCCCAGAGAGAAGACTGCACAGACTGTTTGTGCTGACATTGCCCAATACTCCTCTCTTGGTTGGCAGTGAGAGGTCCAAAAAAGGCAGGTGAGGATGGCTGACGTAAATTTTCAAAGTTGTCTCTTTGCCAGTGCAAACACAGGCTAGTGTAGCAGAGGGAGGGGTGCCCGTGTGCAGGGCTTTGCATACCTGAGTGCAAGTTTTCTGTCAAAGGGACAGACCTCCCAGGATATTTTTAGGTATAAACTTTTCCGTGGTGGAGACTTTTTTAAAGGGAAGAAGCAGCAGAAAAAAAGGAAAAAAAAAAAAAAAGCACAACCTGCTGTACAGTTAGGCTGCCAGAAAACCAGATTGTGAGTCACTGAAAACCAGTGACCTTAGTCAGCATATTGCAACTCGGTAGCTTTTAAGCCCTGCTGTTTCTTTTCCAGGGTAGATGAGAGGTTTGTCAAAGCTGTAGGTTCCATATATACACATGCACACTCATGCTCGCACTAAAGTGCTATTTCTCTCAACTGTGCAGACATCAGGATTACTGAACCTGACATAAACTCATCATTTTCCTGGAAGCTAAAAGGGATGCCAGCCAAAAAGATGGGCCACGGTCGGCAACAGCTATTTTGTCTCGGGGTACCCAGCGCAGAGCCAGCTCAGGAGGAGTGTGCAATGCGCAGCCGCTTGCTGGAAGAGGCCTGAGATGATCTGGTGAGAATAAACGCGTGCCTGCAGCCCGCACTGACGCCTCTCAGCAGCCTTCACCCAACCAGGCACACACGGTACAAAGAAGAAACGCAGAGGCTTCAGGAGAAGGTAGGTGATGGGTGGGCAGAAAGAGGGAGCAGCGCTTAATGCCAGGGGGCACTTCTCTCACCTTACCTGCAGTGTAAAAAGTGCAAACACCTACAGACCTGTCACTGCTCCTCTCCCTCTGCCTGCCTCTGTCTGCTCCCCTCTCGGTGTTGCTTCACCATTTGTTCCCATTCTCCTTTTGAAGTGGTGCACAAGGCCCTCCAGTGGTCATAAGGTTTGCCTTGTTTTCCACCAGGTTCAAGAATCACCTTGGAGCTGGGAAAAAGAGTTGTGGAGGGATGAGCTACCAAGGGGAAAAAAAAAAGAGGAAAGAAAACCAAATGGGAAAAAAAGGAGACAAATCCTCAATACATAGAGGAGAAAAGCCAAAAAGAGAGATGCCCTGACAGTGGCAGGGGGGCACACCAAGGACGAAGAAGTGGGGACAGAGCATCAGTCGAGGCAGGAGGAGGCAGCAAACCTCACAAACAGCGGCAGCGGTGACACCGGGGCACGCTCACACCAGAAGAAGGGTGTAGGTGTTTGTCCTCATTTGCAACTATTAAGCAGAAAGCCCCAAGTGAAAAGCAGCAAGCATGCAACAGAACTCAGGGCTGCTTCTCCATTTCAAGTGTTTGCACTCTCTCTGTTTCTTCATCTGCAAAATGTAGGCAGCCTTGAAGGTCTGCCAGAGCTCTGCCAGGGGGATTCAGCCCATTGGTTGATCCAGACGAAAATAAACAGGGCGAGATCTGTGAATAAGCACCAGAAGATGGCAGAGATCAGCTTGAAAAAGATACAGAGGGGGTACATCTTTTCAGCAAATGCTTTACTTGCCTCAAAATCAAGTTTCAAATCTGTCGCAGCCCTAATGAACAGAGCTGAACTCACCCTGACGGATTCTGCCAAGAGGAAAAAAAAAGTATAACGAAAAACCGGAATTCCGAAATGAAACATTTAGAGGACCCGATTAAAGAGATCAGTTTTGTTAGTCAGGGACCAGGAGAAGATGAGCAAACCCTTCAGAAGAGGTGCCGTACTTGTGATGCTTTCACTTCTGGTCCTCGCCCACAAAGCTGGTGAATCCAGCCAGGCCTCGTACCAATTAATGCGCAGAACACGTCGTACGCACGTCTGACAGAGTGTCAGGAAACGAGTTCCTGAGCTCCTTTACCCCCGGCAGCATGATGCTGCCCAGCTCGGTGTGCCGAGAGGCGCGTACCCCCGGGCAGGCAAGCTGTGGGCTGGGGCGTCCCGAGGACTGCCCTGCTCACAGGGAGACAGAATAAACGTGTGTCCCGCAAGGCAGCGCAGCCAGACAGGCAGAAGGTTTGAAACCGCATTCTAAAAAATACTTTGTGTTCTGCTGGAAAGACACAGCGCTCTCAGTAGGGTGGTCTGGGACTTGAAAACTTCTCCGGTTTAAAGATCCCAAGAATATGCAGAAAGATGACGCGTTATCATCTAGGGCAAGCAAGGCTCCTGAGCAACCCCAGCAGCCTGTGGCGGAGGGAAACACACCCAACAGCAGGGCACTGCGGGGCTGAAACGCATGCCTGCTTCTGTGTTCAAAATAGGTCCAGGCTGGATCATTTTCATCTGTTCTCTCTCACCCAGCAGAAATTGTAGAGCCCAGAAAACATCTAGGCAGCTCTGAGAGAAGAAAAGGCTTGAGAGTAACCAACTCTGGGAACAGCTCTTTCCTCCAGCATTGTTCACACAAACCACTACAATCACAGCATACACTTGCCCGGGACACACATACCACCTATTTTTATTACAGATGGGCTGTTTTCATGGAGAGCTGGGGCTCAAGAGCTAGACACGAGTTTCACAACTTTCACACGGACAGTCCGTGGCACCTGGGGCAGCTCAGCAGCGTGCACGTGCAGCCACCGGCTGTTTGGGGGTGACCTCCCATGTGCGGTTCCCCAAAGCTGCGGCGATCTGGTCTGTGCATCTGTAGGGAGTGAGGAACAGCGCTCTGGGGTGCACTCGCAGGAGCACAGAATGTTGGGGGTTGGAAGGGATCTCAAAAGATCGTCTAGTCCATCCTCCCTGCCAGAGCAGGGTCACCCAGAGGAGAGGATCGTATGGTTTTGGGCCATCACAGGAACATCCTCACCCGTCCTGCGAGTGCCATCGCAGGCACGAGCCACTGACAGAGGAACAACAGCCCTGCAGCTGTTCCCTCACTGACACACCAGTGACTTGCTCACCTCTCCACATTTTCATAGAATCACAGAATGGCCCAGGCTGGAAGGGACCTTAGAGATCATCTAATCCAACCTCCCTGTCACGGGCAGGGACGCCTCTCTACTAGATCAGGCAACACACGAGGACCGAATGGGAATTGAACCCGCAACCTTTGGTGTTTTCAGCACCATGCTCAACCAAGTGAGCTAAACCTGCCCTCATTTTAACTGCTTAAGATTAATTTGAGATAACACGAGGAGCGCTATGATTAGTTCACAACTTACTGTAGACTTTGGAGAAAAACCAAAACCAAACGCATTCCTTACAGCACATTCTGAGGACCGGTCTCAAAGAGATGGGACTGCAAAGACTCCTGTACCAAAGACCATCTCAAGTCCATCAGTGGTTGGTGTGGTTACCACCAGACACACAGCATCTTCTCCGCTGCATCGTTGCCCGGAGGCTGGGCTTCCTTGGGAAGGGACTGGATGAAGTTTTGTGCCTTCAGCCGTCTGAGAGCCCCCGCGCTGCCTGCATCAGCCAGCCTGCGGCATCCCGCGACACTCGGTCGCTCATTCTTCTTCTGCAGATTTTGCTAACTCTGACATCGAATTTCATTTCCTCTTTCTGACAGGGATGAAAGAATTATTTAAAAACAAACCAAAAAAAAGAAACAAAAAATCCAACCTTCAATATTGTCCTTGGCTTTGCGCACATCTTCCTCATGTTTAATGGATATTGACCCAGCAGGAGCTGTTGCAATTTGTGAGATCCTCCAAGAACTTCAATTTCTTGACTGGCGAGCACGATACATTTCAGACACCCACAAAAAACCCCTTCAACCCCTAGAATAAGAAATTATATGAAAAGCACATCAGTATGAAGGTACATCTGTATCCACAGGCAACAGTGATTACATCTGATTATTTTTAGTGTAAATACCTTTTCAGAACAAAAGGCCCATGACAGTTTTAAGATACTTAGCTGAACGTGCTGCTCCTGCACCTGTGGGATTTTAATATTATAATAGTGCATGATCCACTTTACTGAGTTGGAAAAACGCAATTTAGGAGGGTATTATTATTGCAGGAAAGAAGTGGAAAGCTCATTGGTAACAATAACTCTTTACATGCTTACAGACCACAAATATTTTTTTCCCCGATGCCTGAACAAAATGTTTGAATGTAGATCCTCCAAGAAAAAATCATCAGCCTGTGACTCGAACGAATCCCCCTGCGAGGGGACGTTTGTGCTGCTGAGTCTTCGAGCAGCATGGACGCTGCCACCCCCATTGCACTAGAACAAACATTTTGGGAGCACATTTACCACCTTCAGGAAAACAACTCTGTGTTTATGTAAGGCTGCCGGTGGCTGGTGCAAATGCACGTTCTTTATAGTCACAGCCGAGAGGGATTTCTTTTCACTGAAAAATAGGTATTTGGCAATAAGACGAAGCAAAAGGAGCAATAACCATAGAGGAGCAGCAGCAGCACCGGGCAGACGAGGTTCCAGCAGGTTATCAGCTGGCAAGCTCTGTGTTCAGGTCCAGGGTTTCACTGGTCTGGAGTAGCTCACCAGGAGCGCTGCATCGCTTTGCAATATTGGGGGGCCGTCATTCAACCGCATAGAATCAGGAGGAAAAAAACGAGTCAATTAAACAGTCAGTAGCAACACGGAGCATATCAGCTGTGGATAAGATTCGATCACTATATAACTACTTAATATGAGAGTCTGGCCTTTGCACTGAAACTTCCCCGTAAAAATGCTCCACATCAGTAATTCTTTCTCTCCTATTTGCTGCTATCACCGTCCGGGAGAGTCAGGGAATGATCAAGGGCTTCTTTGATCTCCCGTGGATGTGAAGACAGAAATATCCAAGCTGAAGAACTGAGCCCCACGGGTCTGACAGCGGATTCGATTACAACCCATGGAATTCAGTTCTCAAAGCTGAGACTGCACGACATCGATCCGAGGGCTGTCCCCACGCACGGCAGTGTCTCGTACTCCTGCTTGGCCCTCCTCCATTGACTGGAAAGCAGAAGAGAGAAACCTTCTCTGCGGCCAAAGCAACTCTACCCAGACTGTAGGTCAGATGCAAAATAATGGTTTGAGGACATATATATTGAAAAAGCGGTTATTCTGTATCTTCTTTGGCACCAGAAGTGGTCACACACATAGACAGAATGTGCTCCAACACATAGCAGGATTCTTACTAATAAAAAACTAAACTTCTAGCCAAGGAGTATAACATTTTGCACTTTTCCCTCGGTGAATTTTAAATAGGTAAGTTATAAATTTCCTTCCTTTTTTTTTTTCCCCCCCCTCAATACGATGCCACAGAGGTAAAATCTTCCAGAGTCGCGCAGCGATCTTTGTTAACAAAATCATCCATCCAGAAGCTGAAGAGAAGGAAATCTGGCACTGGTGCAGCCCTTGCGAGTCATCAGCGCCTGGGTGGCGAAAAAGGCAAGCGGGAGCTTTCAGCTGTGATCGCTACGCGGTTGTGTCCTGACACAGCTTTGCCTGATGTGACAACCTCATGCCAGGGTGACAACCTCACCCAAAGGCAGGAGCTCTGAACTGGAGAGAAATACCCTTCAAACGCGCTGCAAATCAAAGCTGACATCTCAGACAGGAAACACCTCATCGCTTCTGACAAACCCAAGGGAAGGCACAAGTTACATTAAATTTCATACCTCGGACTTGGAATTTTTGAGGAAAAATAGACGGGCTGGGATGTTGGGTGATGCGTTCATCCATAAATTAGATGTTATGTCTGCACAGCACCATGTACAAGCACTTTTGGTTTAGCTATAAAATAATTTCAGATTTGTTTAAGACATTTTAAACTTATGTTCCAGTGAGATGAGACATCGTGAAAAATCACTTTGGATTCAATGAAAAGGAACATTTGGTCTGTAATAACATATTTCGAGGTCAAAGGGACTTCAGATTAAACATTCTAGCCTTAAAAAATAAATTTAGGTAAACTCACTTAACAGAACGGTTCAAAGAGAATAAATTATTTGTTTTAGCACTGCTTTTCTTAAATTACACCTAAGTATACATTTTATGAAATACAAACGTTGAATGAAAATTTAAAAGCATTAAGGATTTTCTAGCTTTTCCCTGAAAATGTGATTCAATTCAAAGCTGCAAAACATTTCAGATTTTTTTTACTGAAAAAAGCCCAACACATTCCAAGCAAATATTTACCCAGCATTCAAAGCCCTCCCAGTAAAGCTCACTGGTCACGCTAAGGACAGGGTACTGGGGACTGTGTCCAACAGCGTGTCCCTGTCCTTGCGGCTGTAATTGTTTTGTCTTAGGCTGTTGAACCAGCCAACTGAAGAACAGAAATTAAAAATATGCTCCTTTAACTGTTTCTCTCACTGGGAGGGAAACCTGGGACCAAACGTCTTTGCAAAGTGAGGGTCTGGTGGTACCCGCAGCCCAGCTCAGGGCCACCCATCTGGCAGCCGCTCTGTGAGGCTTCTATTGCGGGAAAAAAAACCACAAATTAAGTAAGATCTCGTTATGGCCCTCAAATAAGATGCAACTTTATCTGCCACCACTGTCCCTCCACCACCCCCGGTGAACCCGGGGTCATTTTCAAGGGGAGGTGGTTGTGGAGGTTTTGTAACCAGGTAGGAGAGAAGGTCAACGCGCTCTCTCTCGGTTTGCCAGTGAGTGTCGAGCGTCATATTGTCGCAGTGCGTTCGTTTTCTCTGATCTTAAAAAAACCCGCGATGCCACCTCCCTTCATCAGCTTTGACCCTTCATGAGCTTCACGTGTGCAATCCTCCACCCTCTCAGTGTCATTCCCGGAGCCTCCCCCTCCCGCTGAGGACTCATTTACTCAAGCATTAACCTTGCACATTTGCAAACAAGACAGCCCATAAAATTATATTGTTCTGCCTTTGCAAGTGCAGTGAGGAGGTGAGTCTTTTCCATCCACTTTTTGGGAGAATATTATTTTTTTCCTATTCCAGCAAGGTCACTTAGCACCTCAAATCTTGGAGACCTTATTAGTGAGAACTAAATATTCCTACAGGACAAATGCTTAATAGACAATCATCATATAAAGTTTTACTGCTACACCAAAAGGGAAACCTTTTTACAGTGATTAAGTAGTGTTAAGTGCCTGAAGACTACTCTTCCATAAGTTTGCTTTTAAAATTAAATGTTTTAACAGGAAAAGAACATAAAGATCCTAAAGCCACCAAGTTAATGGAATGTGTAAATTCTCTGCATTTTCCTTACCGTCCCCTACTTTTACTCTCTATGTTGTCATTACTACCTTTCTTTTCAATACAACATCTACGTTTGTCAGAACGTACAACCAAAAAGCAAGATTTTGATGCTTCCTGAGTGGTCAGTGATCTACTGCAGCTTCACGTGAAATCCAGATAGTGCTCAAAAATGAGATCATCATGGGTGGTAATTAATTAGCACCAATGGGGAACTCAAAATAAAATATGAATATAGTCACACTTCATTAGGACCATAACGCGCCTTCTTTGCCCCTATTGAGTCAAATTCATTTTCCCCGCAGCTAGTGGAAAAATACATACCTCAGAGCTGCACCGACAGCCAGGCAGCTGAAACGAGCGGGCAAAACCGGAAGATGAAGTCATTCTAGAGATCCTGAGATGAGAAAAACGAAAAGAAATCAAGCTCAGAGGCGGAAAGGACCCCGGTGACACCAGTGGTGGCCATATGCCGAACTCGGCGGGAGCTTTCAGCTGCACGGTGTGCTGTCACTCCTACCTGCGGTGGAGCCGCTCCGCTTGCAAATGAAGGAGCAGCAAGAAAGTCTCGTCCATCTGCCCATATCTTAGCACACCTTAAATACGTTAATGCCTTTCAGTAAGGGTAATACGCATGTTTACAGGCAAAGAGTGTCATGTGCAGAGAAGCTATTAACGTCTCGTTGCTCTGTAAAGATCACGTTCACCTCTAAAAAACCCAAGACCCAAGTTTCGGCACAGGCTCACAGAAAAAGCACACCTAAGCATTGCTCTGGAGCTGAACTCTGACAGTGTCCGACAGTTCCCATGGGGCATCGATGCACTGGTGCCAAGCTCAGCCTGCTCCAGAATAACATCCCGTGTTCTCACCGCAGCAGTGAAGAGCATTGGCCATGTCAGGAGAGGAACTGCCTGCAGGGATTGCTTCTCCTGAGCCCCTCAGGGTGACAAGTGCATCAGGTCCGTAACGCCTTCAGCCCAGCGACTACACCGGCACTTTCATTGCCCCCACATCAAAAATGAGGAGAAAAAGAAGGATGAAGAAGGAAGGAGATGGAGAAGGAGAAGGAGGAGGAGGAGGAGGAGGAGGAGGAGGAGGAGGAGGAGGAGGAGGAGGAGGAGGAGGAGGAGGAGGAGGAGGAGGAAAAGGAAAAGGAAAAAGGAAAAAAGAAAAAAAGGGAAAAGGGGAAAGGGGAAGGGAAAGGAGGAAAGGAGGAGAGGGGGAAAGGAGGAAAGGAGGAAAGGAGGAAAGGAAAAAGAAAAAGAAAAGGAGAAGGAGAAAGAAAAGGGAGAAAGAAAAGGAAAAAGAAAAAGAAAAAAGTAGGAAAAGGAAAAGGAAAAGGAAAAGGAAAAGGAAAAGGAAAAGGAAAAGGAAAAGGAAAAGGAAAAGGAAAAGGAGAAAGAAAAGAAAAAGGAGAAAGAAAAGGAAAAAAGAAAAAAAGAAAAAGAAAGAAAGAGAAAGAGAAAGAGAAAGAGAAAGAGAAAGAGAAAGAGAAAGAAAAAGAAAAAGAAAAAGAAAAGAAAAAGAAAAAGAAAAAGAAAAAGAAAAAGAAAAAGAAAAAGAAAAAGAAAAAGAAAAAGAAAAAGAAAAAGAAAAAGAAAAAGAAAAAGAAAAAGAAAAAGAAAAAGAAAAAGAAAAAGAAAAAGAAAAAGAAAAAGAAAAAGAAAAAGAAAAGAAAAAGAAAAAGAAAAAGAAAAAGAAAAAGAAAAAGAAAAAGAAAAGAAAAAGAAAAAGAAAAAGAAAAAGAAAAAGAAAAAAGAAAAAGAAAAAGAAAAAGAAAAAGAAAAAGAAAAAGAGAAAGAGAAAGAAAAAGAAAAAGAAAAAAAGAAAAAGAAAAAAGAAAAAAGAAAAAAAAAGAAAAAAAAGATAAAGAAAAAAATAAGTTTTAAAAGAAAACAATCTGTTTTTCTAAAAAATTTTCACATCTCACAACAAACTAGCCCAGACACCTAGTTTGGACTTGGCAGAAAGCATTTGTTGCTGATACGCTTTCTGAAACTCCCAGTTATTTCCCGGATGAATTTGTAATTTTAAGGGATAGCTACATTTGTGCTGCCAATGTCTATGTCACAAATAACAAACATACAATTTCCTCTCCCGTAGAATTATTCCACTCCGCTTATCTGGAGGTCTGATTCTGTTGTCTCCATTTTAATCACATTTTTCAACAACACAGTACTTTGTGCAACAGACCATTCTCCTTCAAGAAAGATAAAAATGATTGCGTATTCCGTTTCATTTTCTGTTCTAAAACTGACCGATTTTTTTGTTTTGCATTTTTTCACTAATTTAAAGAAAAAAAAAAAAGGCAAAATATATTCCAGCCATAAATCACTAAGCAAAACCTATATTTACACCCAATCAGCCATCTATATGCCTTGCAGCTGGTGAAAACAGTAACACTGAGAAGTGCATAATGAAAAGGTTATTTCACATTTTTAAGAAGTTCCGACCATCAGCAATAATACAGACTTCTAATACTATTATTTTTAGTAATCTCTGTAGTATATACTAACAGTATAGTTACAATATTGTATGGGTTCGGTTAGACTTACAGGGAGCCGTAATAAGTCACAGCTCTGGGGACAACTTCAGCCAGTTATTTTCTATTGAAAAAACAGAAACATTTGTGGGCTCAGTTTTATTTTTGCATATCTATATATTCCCAGGTGACAGCCCGACACACGGCGCAGGGGAAAGCAAACAGTCCAAACTACAGCTTTACACACTGACGCAACTGCAGTAGCAGCTGTATGAACCGTGCCCAGATGTTTCAAGAACCAGGAGAGGCAGCTGGAAAGACAACTTGCAGCACGCTAATGAAGGTAACAAGAACCTTTAGAATTTCTGCAATACATTTTTGCTCGAGGCAAACAAGATGTTTCATACCAGCTGACTGACCCTAAGGATGAAGGAAAAAGCCCACCCGTGAGTCCTTCCTCACTCGGTCAGCGTCTCTGCTGGAAGGAACAGATGCTGGAGGGGACAGATGCTGGAGGGGACGCACATGCCACCTCCTTGCCCCTGCAAAGGCAGGCAGAGCGGGACAACGAACTGGTCATCTGAACCAATTCCCAGTAAAGGTACTGGAATGGAGAGAGCTCAAAACGACGGGTCAATCCCTAAGTTTCAAAATGCGATATGAACAGCTAAAAATACAGGAAGAGGGGAAAGAAGCAAACAGGAGAGAGTATAGATGGCCATTTCACGTTCCCTTCGACATTTTTAATAACTCAGAAGAACTGGCAGCCTTTCAACAGCTGAAGGTTCGCAGGTATTTACAGTAGTTGTGGCTCCATAACTTTTGTACCATACATCGCTGACCTAAACCCGTGAGGATCTGTATAAGCAGCTAAAAAACAAACAGGCAAACATCAATTAATCATCTTCTTGCAGCCCTCCCGTTATTTGAAGAAGGAATGTGGTGACCACCCAGCAAGGACTTCATGTGGAAAAGCACCCTGTAATGCTAGCAACCCGCTGGAAGCCAGAGATTTATTTTTTTTACTTCAAATATATTAAATATGCTTGAAATATAAAAGATTGCTGCATTTATGTTTTACATTGTAACTATGCTGTAGCTATTGAAAATAAAGGAGTCTAATACTGGCAAGCTTTCAATACATACATGGGCTGTTTCAATATTAATTGAGTTAATTGAATTAATTCAATATTAATTTACTAAGGTAAACTAGTGCAATATTAGAATAATGAAACAGCTCGAGTACTTGGGGAAACTGGGTGCTGTTAAATCAGGCAATGGTACACGACAGTTAATAAAGTCATCTGAAAGCAACGAATTGTGACCCGACTAAAGCATCCAAACCGCTGCCACCTCCTCGGACAGCAGCGTTCCCCAGCCCCTGGGCCACTGCTCAGCCACCGGGACCCGGTCCAGGCGATGCAAAACCGCCCACCTGTGCCTAGAGGGGCTGCCAGCGCTGCGGGAGCGTGGGCACACCGAGCTGGGAGCCGGTCTCTGGATGCTGCCAGGGCCTGGCCGCGGGTGCAGACGGCTCCTTTCCAGGCGTGGGAAATGGTCCTGGATTTTTGTCTCTCCTGCTGGAAAAGGCTGGGAAATACAAACACGGCCAGTCCGTCGCTGCCTTCCTCGGGGATACGCTCGTCTCCTGCTCCAGATTTCAAACCTTGCTCCCCTTGAGGTCACTGATTTTAAAGAAAACAGTTTCAGGCCCTATTTAGGTTCAGCATAACCACATCCAGAATATTTAGGCAAGCATGTTCCCTAAAATCAGTGACGGTGGTGAAAAGACACTCTTTGATGCATGCACAGACTTTTACCGTAAGATCACCAGAGCTGCAAACACGGACTTAGATACCCAGTACCCACTAAAGAATTAAATGCAGGTTGAAATATTTTTTTTTCAGGCTTCTCCCTAATGAGTTCCCCAGGAAGGCCACACGTAGGCATTTGCAACCTCTGCTCTGCAAAAGAATCCCCATTGCAACCTCAGGCTCTTGTTCCTGCATCACAGCAACCCCTCAACTCTCACTATATCCTTTGTTTTTCCTCACTCCTTTCTTTTTGATTATGGGAAAAGGCCGATGATGTGCTTAATTTGACCAATAAAAAGACATAAAAGCATACATTTTTATAATCAAAATAATTCACGTTTTCATCACTGTTTCCCACAGGAAATAAAAGCTCAACGTTCTCCCAGATGACTGTGAAATATAGCTGGTCCCAATAACGGTCTACACCAAAGCTGCGGCAATTAGCAATCTTTTTATCCACTAGCCAAAAAGAAGAAAAATGAGGCAAAACTGTCATTTGGCTGAACGTGAAATTACTTTTTTTTTAAATTATTTTTCGAAGACAAAACACATTAATTTGAGATATATTGCAAGGTATTTTTTGGCCTAAATCAAAACACTTTGATGCTTTTTTGCTGTGATTAGTATTATTGCATGAGGGTACCTAAGAAAACAAAAATAATATTTTCAAAGAAAAAATTAAGATTTAATTCTGTAAACAGTATAAAACATGTTTACTTTTTGATTATTTACGTGAGACTATTTGCCATACTCGACTGAGCTTTGAAATAATTAAAGGTCGTCCAAAAATGCATTTTTCAGCAAGCAAACTACCCAGAAAAAGAAAAGAGTCTCTAAGCAGGCCAAGAGATGGAGGGATGGGAGCTGCAGGCTCCAGAAACCCACCTCAGCACCTTTCCAACCCAACAGAGAATTTGTCAGAGACTCCATCATAGAAAACTCTGGCGGTTCCTCCATCCCTTTTTTCCACACTGTCAGACAAACTTCTGGATGGATAATCTCCAAGCACATACAGGGAAAAAAAAACTAATAAGCCATCTTCAAATAAGTAAAGGATCAATATGAGAGAAAACCAGGCACAGTCAGGCAAAGCTCTCGGCTACAATCAAACACTGTACTTACAAAGTCAGTGGCATTTGATGGAGGGAGAGGAAAAAAATACTTAAATCAATTAATTCACATTCTTCCCCTGTTCCAATAGTTGTTATTTAAGTGGGCTAAGATACACATTTAAAAGAAAAAATGAAACCATACCCATAAACCATAATGAGAGGAAAATATTAACGCACATAACAGCACCACCACCCCTTGTTTCTGAATTGCCACGGGATTCGGAATAAAGTCACGGCAGGACTGGAAGGACAATAGCAAAAACATCCTCCTCAGTGAAGAAAAGCATTAGAAAGCGTTCCGATTCCCTGAGCCAACAGTATTTAAAAGTTATTCTAAATTTCTCATCACTGCAGCATAAATACAACTAAAAATGAATTAAAGCACTTGATCTCGCTGCTGCTGCTGTTTACAAAACATAAATCCACTGAAGCTGAGGGAATGACTCTGGTTTAGAGCTGAGGGATTGAGGCAGAGTTTGGCATTTTGGGTCAATCCCCAATGTGCAAGTTACCTTTCACGTCTACAAAGCAAACGGGCTCTCAGGCAGAAGATAAGCACGTAATAAATCAGCTTACGTTTTTTTCGGCTCTTACTCACAGCGGAATCCCCAAAATTCATTTTATTTTATCTTTTTTCCCACTCTTCAGCTTTTTCTCTTTCGTTTTCCTTCCTCCTCTTCAGTCACGACAGGTTTGCATTTCTCATTTTCAATTTTACACAGCTCAACTTTGTTCTCTGCGATGGAAAGACAGACGGGCAGAGAGGAAGGCAGACAGACAGCCAGCCAGCAGGGAGGGAGGTACAGCCAGCCCGAGGTAACAATCTCGGACACCCACGTTCTGGAGGATCTGTTTCTCTCTCAAAAACATTTTAACTTTATAAAGGGAAGGGAATCAAAACTCATTTGCATACGGGTTCATTCCATCTCTTCAGCTCACACGTTTATAGCTCTGGAAAGTCCCTTTCTGATTCCCTGCTCGATAAAGAGCCAGGAAGGTACCGCAGCAGCAGGGAGAGGTGAGAACTGGCTTGCTGACCTTGCAAGCAGGGCCTGAAACCAAGCGCTCCCTTCGCCTCGCTCCAAGGACCCAGCTGGGAGATCTGGGTGCTTTTTTATCCTTTAGATTTCAAGGCTCGGACTGTGCATATGGAGCGAAAGATTTAAGTCGGAGAAACCCCCGCTCTTGCACGGGAGGAAGCTCTGGTCAGGCGCTCAGTACTTCAGCTTCCTGTCTGTACACTCCGCGGTCTAATCTGGGGAAATCCTGAAAACATTATCAGATGCCTGATAAGCTCTTTAGCTTTCAAGTACATAGTGATTCAGTTTCGGTCAAAACCTCATTTGAATACAGTTTTAAAAATCCAAATAAAAAGCGAGACCCTAACGGAGAAGAGATTAGACTTGCAGTCTAACATCACCGGCACCCAAAATAACGCGACCGATGCTTAAAACTTGCATTAACAAAGCTAGTTTGCCATACCTGCATCAAGATGCTCAGTGTATGTAATTCAAGCCTATTAAAAAGGGGTAGAATTGTACACGTGGTTGATCAAATGCCTTTATTTATCCACCAACAAATAATGTAGCAGAAGCAGCAGCGCAGATGACTTAGTCCATCCCGACGTTGTTCACCGTTGATCCAAGGGAGGTTGCCTTTGAGAGAACGAAGGATTGCCTGAAACTCATCCCACAGGCTTCTCCTTTGAAGCCGGTAAGTGTGGCAACCCTTGTTTTGCTCAGTGTAGACACTTGTTTACCAGGTGTTAGACAGATGTTTCTAAACCCATTTCACAGCCGCTCACCTCAGGCCAACAGCAGGCTCTGCTCTTTGATCTGTGGATTAAGCCCTGGAAGAGTAGATCTCCACCACCACAGCCTGCATCCCCAATACTTTCCAGTTCAGACGGAATCAGGATTCATGCACAGGAAAACACTCCCACTCCTCTGGTCTCCTTCACTGCAGTCAGGCCCGGCTGGTTTTCTAGGATACGTTCTAAGAGGTTCTCCTTCACACACAACTTCCGAAGATCTTGGAGAAACTCATTCCATCTACAAGTCTGCAAGCAACCAGGAACGCTTTCCCAGGCATTGCAGGTCTGCAGGCAGGGAGGGCTTAACCTGTTCTCCACTCCCAGAGCATGAAACATCACAAATTCTTTTCATGAGAGCTCTGATGTTCTCTGCTGTACTCACCCTAAGGGTTAACACAAGAACAAGTTCATGTACGGACCAGCTACTTTGGAGGGAAGGAAAGTTGTGAAGATACCTATCGTTAATAACCACACTCTTCTGAGCCAGTGCAAAGGCTCAGGTTATCTGTACTCAGGGCAGGAGTATGTAGCATCTTTTTTTTTCATTCCAAAATACGGTTTAACAGATCTCCAACTAGGCTAACGCAGAAGACGCATTTCACAAGAGCAAAGGTTTCAGACACAAAACCTCACCCATCATTTTATCACCCGTGTTAAAATTTATAACAACAGCAATTAACACTGGAAAGCAGATCCATTGACACCGAGTCCAGATCCAGATAGGAAATAACCCCAAAGTTTTGAAAGCATCTGGAAGCGGGATTTTGCTTTTCAGCAGCACGAGAGACCTGCTGTGAGCTAATAAAATACCATGTCTGGGACCTCAGACTCTGCCCTTGGCCAAGTTTGGGCCCAGAGAAGCAAAGGCCCTAGTAGGGCTTGTCAGTAAGGGATCTTAAATGAATTTGCGTGAGTCACTGCAGAGGAAGAGAGGAACAGGCGTATCTCAGGCTGGGATCCAGCTGTATTTGCAGCGCTCACCGGAACAACTTCCAAAATGCACCCTTGCTGTAGTCCCAGGTTAAGAAACCTCTTTGTAAGACACTGAGCTAAACTAATCTGTTCCCTACTGACCAAAACATCCTTGCTGGTTCTTTAAGTAACGATTATTAAGGGCCAGTTAGCTCACTCTGTTAGAGCGTGGTGCTGAAACACCAAAGGTCACAGGTTCAATTCCTGTTGGGTCCCCATGTGTTGCCTGATCTAGTTGAGAGGCGTCCCTGCCCAGGACAGGGAGGTTGGATTAGATGATCTCTAAGGCCCCTTCCAGCCTGGGCCAGTCTAGGATTCTATGATTATTCAAGTTTCCTGTATCCCAAAAGGTCGGTTTCCTTATGTGCCTGTGTCACAGCTGGATAACCTAAAGCAGAAAGCAGCTGAGCAGGAGCCCAGTGGAGAGAAAATGACACTCCTCAGCCCTTCTTCCAAGCAAAAGCAGAAAAGTGACCAGTAAAGCCAAAATATTTGCACAGGACCAGTGAGGTTTGTCACTTTGCTTTGTGAAACAAAAGCGAGGACTAAAAGGAGGGGGTTGGGGTACCCAGGGTCAGAAAATAGACTGCGCCCAGCTCTTGGCAGTTGGCAACACTCAGGATGGTTATTATCGTCTTTGCATCTCATCTGGAAAGTTTTTGACTAACTGAATTTGGTTTTTGACAGGAAGTCTAGCTCTTACCCTAATTCAGTGGCTGGAATTTCTTGAGGCAGTATTACGTTAGGCCAAACAAGATAACAGCGCTACCAGGAACACGACGCACAGTTGTGCAGCGCCTCTTCGTTAAATCACAGCAAAGGGGCCCGTATCACCACTGCCAGGTAGTTCCAGCTTCTCTGCTTTATTTATTACTGTTGGTTGTATTTTGTAGAAGTATAAAGGTCTGATTTCCTTCTTTCACTGGGGAGGAAAGTCCTCCCAGAAGGAAGGATCTCTCCCAAGCTAGTTAGAATCGCTACGGCAGCATAAAGCATACAAGCATCAGAGATAAATCAGGTCCTGTATAAAAAATATCTGTCACAAGGATATAGCCTTCAGAAATCACAGCAGACATATAGTCACTTCTTGCATAAATCTTCCTTCCACGCTTATGGTATTTCTTTGTGACAGACAGTGAGATAATACCCTGAATTACAAATTCCAAGAGGAGCTGGAGCTTGGTCTCGTTGAAAACTATGGCAAAATCTACATTACTTTTGAAGAAAATGGAATTTCTCCCTCAGTACTGTTCAAAGCAAACTTACACTTGGTTTCCCTTGAGAGATGAGTTCTGTGGGTCTTTTTCTACAACATAGAGCTTTATACATACAGATATATATTATTTTTTACATTTGTGCATCTTGCTGTCAGGTTTCTTTAAGCTGAATTGACTTACAGATTTCATGAGCTCTCCCACTGGTTTCTGCCTCACTGCTTTAATATCCTGTACAACTGATTCAAAAGAGATTGGGCTGCCAAACAAACCCAGGAAACGCTCTATAAATCATGCACCTTTCGTGGATCACTTTGCATATTCACAAAGGCTACGGTCATACCACAAGCCAGGTAGGACTTGATTAGCCAATTCTTATTTTGCACTGCAATGGATGAATAAATTGTGACACAGGGGATGGCAGTAACTGCCCTTTTGTGTTCTCTGATGACCTGTGCAGCATCCAGAAGCCGCATAGCTCCGCTCGTGGATGCGGCTCACCAAAGAGGGAGGAACATGCCAGGACAGGAGAGCTGCAGCTTCTCTCCAGGACATGATTTTTTTTTTTAAACTGGGAAGTGTTCCCAGGAGGAAATGCCTGCAGAGATTCATACAGAGGCATTAACCTTCCCCCTGGAGCCTGTTTGTGTACATGAGCGCATGTACACGCACATCTTTCTTATCCTGAAGGAAGAATTTCACTCGGTGATTGCACAGAGGGCTTGAGTGTTAGCAGAAGGGCCCACAGCTCTGCTCGGGGTCCACCACGACAGCCAGGTTATCGGTCCTAGTGCTTGGGTTTATCATTCTCTTAACTATTTTGCTGTTAAGGTCTGTGAAAGCACCTCTGCCACCCATGATCAGCCCCGGGCTCGCGTGTACCCTGCGCTCTGACAAACGGCTCTCACCAAGATGAATGCAGGGAAAAAAAAAATAAAAAAAATTACAATCTACTGTTGCTGTATCAGCCAGCCTGAGCGAAAAGAAACGATGCAAAGCAGTGTCACGAGGAGCAGCACGATTTTTGTAGCAAGCTTCGTAGATGGCTTCACTGGACGCTTTGCAGCCAGAAGTTAAAGAAAACAGGAAGGTTTCAGACACGTTCCGAAGGCAGGAAGTGAGTCAGCCCCGAGCAGGAGCGACAGCAAACAGCCACCCCTCACGCTGCAGGGACATGGGACATGGCCATCCCGAACGAACCTGAGAGCCGAGAGCATCAGCAGGGCAGGAACAGGGGAGAAAAGGGGCCCTTCCTCACCAACCACAGCCCAAAGAGGGGACATTTTCTCCATGCAGAGGACTGTCTTCTAGCCATTTCTGCTCCTCCTTGCAGAAGCAACCCAACCACCCAGCCAGCAGCTCATCCCCTCCCTGCCCAGGCACACCACAGCCTCCTGCCAGCGGCTGACAGGAATCCTGCAGATCCCTCAGCTGGGATCGGGATTTCAAGTCCTCTTGAGCATTGTGACATTTGAACACTGGCCTCTCACACGCTCGAAAGAGTACAGTGCCGTTGGAAACAGAAACACCGACACCTCCTCCTCGGCTGCCATCCTGCTCTGCCCGCACCCCACATGAAAAGAAATTGCTCTGAAAACACGGTCACATCAGCCTCCACAGAACAAGCAGGGCAAGGAGCACCTTACAGGGCTTAGGCATAAACGAGACTCTAGCTGCTTGCCTAGAGACTGCCGCTTATCGGAGAATTCATCTGGAGTAAACACAAGAGCCAGAAGCCATTGGTGCTGCTGCAGCTCAGCAGGGTCATGGCAGGAGTTCTGAGGAGCTGCATTTTGGGGGCAGGTACAAGAAGCCCAGGTCCTTCTGTAGGTGTACCTCCAGGCGTACAAAGCACACCTCAAAATAGAATGGTGGCCTGTTTACAGCATTCTGCTGAAGTCAACGGGAGGACAAATGATTTTTTTTTTTCTCTCTGTATCGAAAAAATGGGATGATGATTTCAACTGACAACAAAAATAACTCTGGAGAAGGACAGAATTGCCTGAGTACCAGCACCAGAAAATGCCCTTTGTCCCTCTGCTTTTTTTAAGAATAACCTTCTTTAAAACAGCAAATCTCTCCAGTGATAGACTTAAGAGTCAGCACGGTCACATACACCGGATCAGGGATCCGGGGCACTACTATGAGCTTCCTCAAAGCAAACGGGTTTCAATGCAAAGCACTTCCAGATCCCTCCTAGTTTCAAAAGAAACTCAGAATAAAGTGTGGGAAGATGGGCACAGAAGAACAAAACACTTCAGGGGAAGGTTTATTAACACTGAAAGAAGCTGTTGAGAACTTCTTATCTGACAAAAAGGCTGGGTAGAAGGCAAAAAGCAAAATCCAGTACCTGGTTGCAACTTGTTAGTTTTGAACATCTTCCAGTGGAATAATTATTCTTAGAAAAGTGCTGTGCTGTTGGAACCAACTTCCCACAGGAATGTTTCCATTTCGATTCCGCTTTTTTTTTCTCTCACACATGCTTTGATGGGTCAGCATGGTTCTGGAATCAGGGTTCATTGTACTTACAAAATAAAGTTTCATTCCTAAATTTTACAGAGTAAAATTCTGTAAGTCAGTGTTGGGATGAGAAGTCTTGGTTTCATAAGAATGGGATACTTCAACTGACAATTTAAAATTCCAAAAAGGAATTTATAAGCTCCTTCACAAAATCCAGGAGATGAAACATAATAGGCTCTATCCCAAGTACAGGATCATGCAGCTGCTAAAAACAGTTCCCAAGGGTTGTGCATGTTTTCAGAAAGGGGATGGGCAGCTAGACAACACCTAAAGAGCTGAAAAGAGGTTGAGAGAGTAAAGAAATCGTCACTCACTGTTTGCTGCTGGATATGTTTAGATGTACAGAACTTGGTATATTCCCTGAAAATAAACAGAATCCATTAGAGAGAATCACCATTTATTTCTCCTGCCTGGGGTTTCCACAAGCAATGGACACAGAGAACCCCAATTCCAGCTAATCAAGCTTTTTTCAAGGAGATTGCTACCGTGCTGAATGAAATGCAAAACCCTCTGAACTAATCAGTTCTGGCAGCACCTTGTATCTGCTTAAGGAATACGACAATAGGTTAGCCAAACATGATATTAGTTTATTTATTCCCAAAGCTAGTATGGTTTTGCTCACCTGACTTACAGACAGCTGAAGCCAAACAATTACTGACTCAAGCTTGGTTGTTTTTTTTTCTCATGCCAAAACCGAGTCATAGAGACTTTGCAGAACCTGCACTTGGAACACCAGTCGAAGAAAACATTCCTGCTGAGGAATCAGTTCTGCTGAAAGCTGATCTCCCCCGATGGGGACATCCCAGCACAGAGGGTGTTTGTGCCCGCTGCCATCTGCCCCACGCCACAGCCTGTCCCTCTCGAGCCAGATGATACACGAGCGCACGGAGCAGCCTTTTTATCGCTGCCCCACAGAAGTATTGCTGCTGCTCTTCAGACCCCAGCGGGGACCCTTCGCCACCCAGACTGTTCCCACCTGCCCAAGCTGTTGCAGAAGGAAGGAAGATCTCTGGAGGTCACTTCCAACTCCGATGATGCTGTGATCCACCCGCAGGCTGGAGAACCACGAATTGCTCTGCAGAGCAGTAAGGGCTTGCGGAGCCCTGCAGTTGGGATTTCCCTGCAACGGTCCCAGGGACATCCCTCACTGCAGGGACAGGCACAACTTGTTTTTGCATCTCTGTGGATAGCTGGAAGTTTCCCAGAGAAGGAAGAACAAGATGACTTACACTTACGTGCCCAGGAACAAAACTTGCTCTCCCCTACACTCCCGCTGAGGCACAGCTCATCTTCTCTCCATTTGCTGAGGTACACGCTCACACTGCAGCTGGAAAGAACCACTGTGGGCATTGTGAACATTTCCAAGCATTTTTGCTTAAACCCACTAATATGCAGCACCGCAGGCAGCTATTTGCAGAAGATTAACAACAGCATCTTGCTTGGATGTCTGAAGAAATCTGGGTAGCTGCAAAAGAGAGAAAACATACAAGAGAAATATTAGAAGGTGCTCTCTCTTGTTGCCCAGCAATCACCCTGTCACAGTTCACAAGAAAACATGCTTGCTTGATTTTGAAGAAAGGGTCAACCTCTGCCCTCTGGGAAGACAAGAGTGTATAATTCAGGATCTAGTAGAATTCTTCTTATTATTGGGATAAACATCACACGCATGGACAGCTGTGGCCACAGGAAGACACGGCACTGGGAGACACAGGGAATTCCTGCTGAGAGCTGTGGCCATGGAGCAGCGATGGACACAGAGGCTCTGCCCCTGTCCTGCCCCTCTCAGCGCTGGTCCTGACACTGCAGCCATGTCCTGTGGCGTGGTGAGGGCTGAGGTCTCGGAGGTACAGCCCCACGACAAGAGGAATTCAAAAAAAGTTTATTTCTGTCCTCCTTGTCCTTCTGGCGGGCAGTGGGAGCCCACTCCGTGTGGCTCAGCTGACAGCCAGGAAAATCCCAGGTGCCCAAAACCTCATCCTCCCCACATCCCCCCCACCTGCCCACCCCTGGGCTCAGTACAGGGGTGCCACTTCCTATCCCCAGCTTCTTCAGGCCCCATTACCCCTCCTCACACCACAAGCCATCAGTCATGCTCTTACCCGTCTCCTCTCATCTCTTTCCAGCTCCCACACTGAAGCCCTCTCAGACACCTTCACTGGGGCTCTGGATCCTTCTCCAGCTGTCCTGCATGATCATCCGTTTCTCCTCGGTGAAATACTTTATCCTCCAGTAACCCAAAACATGTCATCAGCCTTTTATCCTCATCCTTCAAAGCGCCCACCCCGACTTTCCCATTTGCACTCGAGGTCTGACTCTGCTGCCTGCTGGAGGCTTCTCTGAGCACCAGCGCTGCAAGTTCGACACCAGCAAGCACCCTGCCCTGGGACTCCCACATCAACGCGACACTACAGGAATCACCAGTCTTGCAAGAAGCACATGCAAACATGTCCATATTAATTTCTATATTAGTTCATATTAGTTTCTATATTCACGGCTGATGACTGGACTTGCACAGCACTGAGCTCATGCCCACGGCTGCAGTACAAGGGCTTGGCTTTCCCCGCAGGCAGCAGCCTGGCAGGAGGGGTTTCTCCTCCAGAAAGGCCACCTTGTTCTTCGTGCCACCACAGCAAAGGGCCACCCCTACCGGAGCTTTCCCACCCCACTGAGACTTTCAACTGGTTTTCAATCTGCAGCAGGCAACAGGGGATAAAGGCACCAGGAGAATGTCAGCTCCTGACTCTTTTTACTCAGTGCTCTCTGGAAGTTTTGCTCATGGAAAGATTGCCTGAATTAGGAAAGAGCAGAAGATGCAGGATCTAGGAAACACTAGAGCAGATCCCACAAGTTTGGCTGCGGTGCTGTAAAAAGGCTGGATTTACAGCATGCACCCCAAGGGTCATTTTTAGGTATGCTGGTGTTTTACCTCCGGGCTGCTGGGCAGAGCAAATGAGGTCAAATTTACCTTCAGAGCTGCCCCAATTACGCTTTATTTTTTTTCTGCAGAACCTTCTCTCAAATTGGAAATAACGCTCTTGCCACAGAGCGTCTGGCTCACAGTTCAGAGTCAAAAGACATTTTAGCAAGGAGGCTCAGAGTTATTGTGAAAATGAAACCAAATGCACACAGCTGAAGCCAAACCAAACGCCGAAATGTAAAAAGTTCTTTCCTAATGCTTAAATAGCTCAGAAAACCCCAGCTGTTTGTCAGGGATTTTTTTCCAGGAGATGGCTTCCTATGGAAAATATTCAACCTGTTCAACCCCAAAATACCACAGTTGGGAACTGAGGTGTGAGTGCTGTCTACACTGGGCACTGCTGCCAGGACACGCCTCAACGGTACGGCAGAGTAATAAAGGTTTCTCTCGGGTCAGAAATCAATGTTTTCTGGGGCATTCTGTTGGCCATTTTAAGATCTACGAAGCTCACTGCCCTGGCTTTGGCTGGGATAGAGTTAATTTTCTTTGCAGCAGCTAGTACAGGGGGCTGTTCTGGATGGGTGCTGCTAACCCAGGGATGCTTTTGTTATTGCTGAGCGGGGCTTACAGAGAATCAAGGTCTTTTCTGCTTTTCACACCACCCCACTGCTGAGGGGGAGTGAGCAGGCGGCTCTGTGGGGCTTAGCTGGCAGCTGGGATTAAACCACAAAAGTCCTTTTTGGCTCCCAGTGTGGGGCTCAAAGGGTTCGAGATCATAGATTTGACTGGAATGTGCTAGGTTGAATTTATAGCTGTTATTGCTGGTCAGCTGCTCATGGGCAGGCTCCTTTGCTCGCCTTCCTTATTAGAATCTAGCGCTTGTCAGCGGCTGCTTTCTGCTTTTGCTGCTTGCTGCACTGCTGATCTCCCCACTCTGCTGCGCCTGGGAACAGTTTGATAACAGCAAGGGCAAAGCAGGTGTCCCTCCCCCCGCCATGGGTAAGGCCAAGTAAAAGGAGATTTATTTCTGAAGGGACTGGGCAAGGGCACACTGGAGGCAGGAGTTGACTTTAAGACACGGTGAGGGAAATGTCATCGCCAAGGATATGCTTCCACACATGTCTTGTCTATCACCCTGCATCATTCTGGCTGTTCTTTAAATTTTCAGTGTCCCATGCAAAAAAAAGCTTTCCTTCCCTATCTTTGGCGGATAGCTTCACCCATCATTGCACCATCTCAAAGGAAGCATCTCTACTTCCTCTTTAAGTAACTGAAAAATGATAGAAGAAAAAGAATCTCCATCATCAAGATAAGTACTTCTGTCTTACTTGATCTTGAAGGTCCTCAGGAACTCTTAAACAACTCTTAGCAACTCTAAGACAAGTTTAGCATCTCAGCGGTATCCTTGCAGGCTGGAACTTAGATCTTTTTCAGCGCTATGTAAATCATCATCACAATCTCATTCCTGGTTTAGATTTTCCCAAAGTTATTATTTGGAGTGGCTTTAGGCCACTTCAGACAGCGATATCGAACACAGAAGACATACCTAACGCAGGCCCTTAAGCAAAGAATTCAGATCTGCAGGAAAGACACTGACTTGGAACAGTTTTTGAAGCAAATATACATACATATATATATATATGTGTGTATGTATATATATATATATAAAAATAGACTCCAAGCTCTCTCCTCTTCCAGTCTTTACATGTTCTCCCTGTGCATAATAATCTGAATTTTGTCCCTTGACTTACAGAAAGGGCAATCACTGCTACTGAAGGCTGTAGCAATTCACTTGAACTGGCTACGTAATGCAGAAAGACTTACAACATGCTTTCCACCCATTGGCTGCATCTTTTGGGCAGAAGTGCTCAAGGGAAGCCAAGCCTGAGCCACCAAAGACCAACATCTGAAGACCTCCAAGAGGCTCCACCTTCCACAGGGCTTATGGAAATAAACTGGCTAGCACACACACACAAAAAAACCCAAAAAACCCGAAGTACCTAGAGGTAGAAGTATACCTTCAGCTCTGTGAGCCTCCCTTCAGCTTCATTACATGGAAGAGATTACCTTACCTGTCAGAAAAGCACAAACCACCCACTCCAGGGAGCTGTTTGCACACTTTTTCATCATTCTTCATAATCTGACTGCAAGAAAATACATATTAGGGCCATTTCACAACTTTTCCGTCTAGTTCTGCAGATCATCCAAGCACACTGGGCCTGCCACACTTTTAGCTTCTCCCACACTGCACTTGGAAGTTTATCAATTACGCTTTTCTCAGGTGCTTTGCAAAGTTATACGCAAACACGCGTTCGCAGTCGGATCCCAACCAACCAGTTACTAAATATATATGATGTGTATCAGCTGTATATACACCTCATCGCAGATGAGTTGATCTTAGCAGTGCCAGTATCTCTCGGAGCACAGCGAGTGCCACTTTGTGCATTATCGTATTCCCACCTAGTGATTCGCTAACACTAGTAAAGCCACACTGAGGCTAAAAGTTACAAGATTCACAGCTTTGCTAGCCCTAGAGAGACCAACTGCCACGAGGTCTCTTTTTAAACAATGAAAGGTAAAAACACCCTTGGCTGATACATACTCCCTGTAGTGGCAGCTTAGAGGCACATCGAGTTCCTTAATGCTGACTTTTATCCAGTTTTACACTCAGAGTCTCCTTTTCTGGAGACTTTCCAACCCGCCTGGACGCGTTCCTGTGTGGCTGCCCTGGGTGACCCTGCTCTGGCAGAGGGTGGAGCGGGTGATCTCTAGAGCTCCCTTCCAACCCCAACATTCTATGATTCTATGATTAATGAAGCCCTATGTCGGTGCCTGCGCTACACACGACGTACCAAAGGCAAACATCACCTCACCACCGCTGTGGGGCTGCCGTCACCACGGTGCCACCCGCTGCCAGAACGTCATAAAGAGGATGAATTATCTGATGTGCGCTCAAGTCATTTTACTCAGCCTGCAAAGGGATTATTTTCATACGATTCTCCAAGTCCGTGTTACAAAAATTCAGGTCAGGATTTCAAGTGATTCTCACAGCCAGGGTGCTGACAAGGAAGATGCTTTACGGAGCGATAACTGACTAAAAAAGTGTGTAGTTGGCTACAATCTAGATTTCCCAGTCACGGGACGCAGTAACACTGGTCTGTTAAGGCTACTTCAAACCAGGAATAAGCCTCCAAGCAAGCATTCATTTTTCATCACAGCAATACATTTCAAATCCCAAATATCTCACATCCTTGTAGGAAGCATAAACGGATCAAGCAAATATACCAAAGCAGTTTGAAACAGGACACATTCAGTTGTGCTCAGACACCATTCTGAACTCCAGTTGCATTTCTTCCTGACAATACCACAACAGAAGATGAAACTTCTTAAGTATAAAAAGCAGCGTATGTTATATCAAACAGTTAAGGAAGTTGTTTTTTCAGTCACTAGAAATCCCAATTAAAAAAAAAAGCGCCCCAGGTGAGGTACACTGCTGTTGGAAACAAAAATATTCCCAGTCACCTAAAATTTGGTGCCGAGAATTAACATCTAACTGAAACTGAAGTTAGCTTCATCATGCATCTCCTACAGAGACTTATTAATTCTGGCCAACACTTGAAAAAGCTAATAAATCTTTACACACTATTAACTAGCTGCAGTAGTAGTAGGAAGGAAACTAATTTTTGCATTGTCTTACTGAATACAGAATTATGCGTCGCACACAGGATTCCCAGCAATACTCCTCTTCAGCTCAGAGATGGGCTACGTGACAAAACACACCCTTTTGATCTCAACTATTTACAGATAAAATCTTGAAAACCTTGCTTGCTTCTTATGCAGACCTAATTTTGACTGGCTTGTGTTGCTTGCCAGTGACTGTAAGAGAGGACATTTGTAAAAAATCAGAGAAACACCCAAAACACAATCCTACAGGAAATAGAATCCTCCGCACCTAAAGCACTCAAACTTTAGAGAAAAGAGAAAATCAGGGGTAGGTAAAGGAAAGGACTCAAAATCTATGACTGTTTCTTTTTCCCCGGACTTTGAAAGGATTAAATAATTTAAGTAAAATAAGATCTCGCTAGTGTGAACTAGGTTTACTCTATCACTACTACCTGCAGTTCCACGCTGCGGCAGTGCTCCTTCCCACGCAGCCCCATTCCCAATCCCGACTCATGCCGCACTTTCTGCTCGCTGCCCCCACAAGTAACATGTTGTTGGGCTTCAGGATCAAAGTCTATCAATCTCAAGGGGCCTATCTCAATTATTTAACTATCACCTTCACAAATATACAAACACTCATCCATTTTGGTTTGAAATCCTAGCAAGGCCTTTTAAAATGTTTGGATGTGCACAGGAACACTCAGACACGGCACAGAAATAGATGTAGGTCCAAGTATATTAAGGACAGAACCAGGGGGAATGGGTTCAAGTTGCAACAGGGCAAGTTTAGGCTGGACATTAGGAAGAAATTCTTCATGGAAAGAGTGGTCAGACCCTGGAACAGACTGCCTGGGGAGGGGGTTGAGTTGCCATCCCTGGATGTGTTTAAGTGTCGCTTAGATGTGGTGTTGGGTGAGATGGTTTAGGGGTGAACTTGTAGTGTGGGGTTAATGGTTGGACTCGATGATCCCAAAGGTCTTCTCCAACCTGAATTGTTCTATGATTCTATTTTAGATCAACCAAAGAATTACTTTCCCCATGATAAGCTTCCCTAACACACACAAAGCACTAGTGTCTCTCTCCAGCTGAGATGTCTGCACATACATAAAGTTACAACCTGCTTTTATGTTGATCTAGTGTCACATCCTTGCAGTAAGTCACACCCCAGCACCTGGCGGTTCGCACCCCAATGACCGTTTTTACCGGCACGGCTGCATAACGAGCAGCCACGTGATGGCACTGTGTAACCAGTTTCAGTGCTGTAGTTACAGGCATTTTTCTGTAAAACCAGGCTTGGACTTTTTTCTCCCCAGCTCATTCGAACTGGTGATGACAAAAAAGTCAGAGGAAAAGGTGTTTTATCACTTTCTTTTATAGTTACTACAGCTTAACTCCTGTGACCAGTAGCCTGTAGCTATCAAATTTTAATTTTGGCTGAGATGGTCAAGTCATTTCAGTATCAAAAATTATTAAAATGCAATTAAGGATCAGCCAAAACCTGAACTATCTCTATATAGAATCTCCTTAATTTTATTTTTTTTCTGTTTAGTTTGATATTCCTCTGAATTCTTTGAATATTCAAACCAAAGACGAGAAACTAGAGAGAAAGACCAGTTATTGTATAATCTGATAGCACCATTACAAGTTTGAGGAAGAAACAGAACGAACAGCTGCCTTCATTTCATCAGATGTCTCACAATTCAGAAACAGCAAATTTCTAGTCCTAATGGATTGAAGGTCAGAACTTGAAACAGCACAATTGCTAAAAGGCTCATCTACCTCCTGATGAGTAAAAAGCATTAAGGAAATGAAGTATTTCTAGAGGAGACATCCAAACCTAGGCATCTGTGAAAATAGGTATTCTCTGCTCCGCCCATTACCCTTTCCAAGACTAAAAGGAGCCTTCCTTACTCACGTCATCACAGCAGAGCAAAAGCATTCCCTTGAGCACCCACGCACAAGCCAGACAGCCTGTTGGAAAACACGAGGGCTCCTTGGTGCCTGCGCTCTAGGGTTTCCTAGAAATGACAGCATGGAGGGAGCGTGGCTACATATTCACATCTCATCTTCTCTTGCAGTCAGGTTGCAGCCACAGTGTGTTTCCAAGAAGCAGCTCTGTGGGACGCAACACTGACTCATGCTAAATTAACCCCATTCCTTCACTAGAGCATTTTCACCTTTTACTCACCTTGCAATCGTCAAAACATTTCTTGAGACACTACTGGAAGCATGAGCTGAAAAGTTGGTCTGGCCACTGCAGGCAGTTCTAGTGCCACGGTGTGCCAACGGCAAACCCGACACAGCAGTTCCTCCTGTTCAGAGCTCGGGTGCAGCCTGGAAGAGCAGAAAGGCCACCTTCCTCAGCAGGTGGGTCACATTCGGGATGAGCTAATAGCTGGAGGCAGCTCAGGCTGCTGTAATCTGACGAGATCAGAGGATTGCCCAGGGACTATAAAACCAGTTTAACTTAACTGAATGCTAACCACCTGCACAACTGACTTAAGTGATGAAGAACTGGGGTTAAAGCCACTACAGTGCAAGAGAAAAGATCACTGAATGCACTTGCTTGTGATTTGAAGGACAGGGTTCCTCAGACCACAGAGAGTACCCAGCACTGGGAGCCACACAGTGCTGTGACAATTAGAAGCAATTTACAGCTGCATAAAAATACAACTATATATCATCTTTGACAACCAGTGAAGAGCAAACCAAGAAAGGAAAAATGCCAGAAGAGTACTAGCTGTAGTACTTACACCAGGTATACAGATTAATTTTGAACCCTTGCATGTTTAATAAATAAAATTGTTCAAACAATGAAGTCAGAAGGTCCTCCTAACCCATCATGACCTAATCAGCAGGTACCAACTCCCGGAAATGGTTCACAACAGTGTATTAGTCTTGCTTAGAAGCTTCTAACTTCTTGTTATATACCCTCCTTTTCAAAGCACTACTTTACTGCTTACATGTCAGACCTCCTGACAATAGACACGTCCAGTGTTATACAGGTTAGCCTTTATTAAAGTACAGAACCACAGGAAATATGAACTCAGTAGAAACTTCAGAATATGCATTAAAGGTCATAATTTGGAGATGGCAGATCAATGATCTCATCCAGGGTAGCAAGGAAATCAGCAGTCGATTGTAGCAAGTCTGAAATTTAGAAATAGAGCAAATCAGTTTCTCACAAAACCCAGAATTTGTGCTCTCTAACATAAGCTCCCAGTGGATCAGCATAAGCCTCTTAACTGAGTGAAATAGTGCTTGATTGCAGCTCCACCTAAATGCAAGGGAGTGCTCAGCAGCATTGCTTTGAGACAACTACCTGTACTAGTAGGGTTGACTAGCTAAATTCAGCTTGACTGTACACCCAGAGCTGTTTGATACCATGTGCTATTTAGTGGTTAAGACCACAGTGGCAGTTCCCTACAGCAGCCAACTAGCTCCCCCCCAAAAAAATACCCACCACTAACGAGCACTCTATGTACCAAAGCTCATGCTAAGTTTCCACTTACCAGACTCCCATGAAGTCTTCTCAGTCTTCACAGGTGAAGGAATCAAGCTGACACGGCTGTCGTGTGTCCTTTCAAACACCATGAGCGGAACACCACGCAGGTTGATATTGCTTAATTTGTCCTCTTCGGGAAGATCAAAACTCTCAAAATCTGTTTGAGAAAGACACGCTGTAGTTTAGTAACAGCCTCCAGTTGCAGCAGTATGGGAAGCTGCAGTTTCTCCTAATTAAGTGAAGCAGGAACAAGTCTAAAACACCACAATCCAACAGTCCCCTCTTATGAGGTATCTGCAGTTACACCTCAGTTGTCCAGAAAACACCATACACCAACACTCAAAAAGAAAAATTATATTGCACAACTGCTAACATAAAGCTGGAGCTTTTACTAACTTCTTTCCAGTCACTATACAGTCAACTTTGTCAAGCACAGCATGTTTCACTAACACAGAAGCAATCTCTGTTATGGTAATTTCTGCACACTTATTTCCACACAAACTGTATGGTTTAAGGACACTTTGAAGGACTGAAATAGCACAAGCCCATTGCAAATATTCTAAGAACAGCCTTCGCAGTTTCATCTTTATTAAACCCTACAGCAAAAGGAATCTCTTCAAATTACCATCTTGGCATACACTAAGAGAAGTCCCCTCTTCAGGACTACTTTAGCTTTGAATACTTGTTTACTACTTGCCATTTAACAAATTAAGAGGCTATTGCAGGCTTTTATGAAACTAATTTCCTGTTACTATAATAGACCCAGACTACTACATACCTGGAGCATGACTATTGCAGGTAATAAGAATGAGATGGCATTTCAGGAGTAGCAGCCACCCTTAAGAAAGGGCTCCAGAGAAATGCAACACGAGCTTGTTTGCCACAACAGCTTGGCCAAAGTCTTACAACAACACCAACACTTTTGGAAGCCTGATTGTTCATTTTAATAATTACACCAGTAGCTCTCACCTCGAGGATCAAAAGGAAACATATTTTCTATTTCTGGCCAGTCTTCTTCAGCCACTGTATCGCAGCTTTCTAACCCAGCAGTCTTTTCTGTAGTCTTAAAAAGAGAGAGTCACATTATCTGAGCTGCTGTAGTACCTCTGTAGTGGCTTTCCTATGGTGTACAGGTCTGCAGACAAGAATGTCCCCCATACAGCCCTCAGTTATGCTAAATTCTAATACTCTCAACACAAACAAGACAGGCAAATGCTTCAGTTTATGTAGTGCAGGACTACATACAGTGGCAACAAATCACTGCACTACAACATGTAGGCTCATATCTTAAACTCTTGACACTTAACGTCTGAATGAGACATTTGCTCACGCTATTTTCTCTAGAGACCCTTCTCTGCCATTAGGTAACCCCTGAGCTGTTGTACTCTTCGTGCCTATGCGGGTGGACTGGTTTTGGCTAGGGGAGTTATCTTTCTTCCTAGTAGCTCCTACAATATCACGTTTTGGCTTTGTGATGAAAACAATGTTGATAACACAGCCAGTTTTGCTGCTGCTGAACACTGCTTACACAGTATCAAGGTCTTTTCTGCTCCTCACACCACCAGCAAGGAGGCTGGGGGTGCACAAGCAGTCAGGAGGGGGCAGAGCCAGGACACACAGCCCCAACTGACCAAAGGGATCTTTCTGACAATACAGTGTCATGCTAAGCAACAGTCAGCTGGTGGTGAAAAAGTGGGTTTACGATTTTTAGTTATTAAATTGTTTTAATCTCAACTCGGGAGTTTTCTCACTTTTTCCAATTCTTTCCCCCACCCCACTGAGCAGGGAGTGAACAAGCAGGTGTGTGGTGCTTGGCTGCCTGCCAGGGTTAAGCCACAACACTAGGTAAACAGTGCTTTTTTTATTTCCCCCACTCCACAGAAGTGCACTGTACTCACTTTGTTTGCAGTACAAGGCTGATTCTTGTGTTTTGTCTTTTCTGTCTTGCTTGTGCCTCCTTCAGTTCTATTCACATTTCCAAGAGCCTTTCTGACAGAGTGAGCTGCGGCTGGAGATGTACCGATTGTTTTTTTAGGAAGTGGAGTGTTAACCTGTGTTCTTTCAGACAATACTCTTGCTGGAGAGAGAGGGAATGGAAAAAAAAAAGGCAAACTTAACAGCACATCAACCCTAAAGCTTGCTTCAGTAAGTGCATATGCCAGAAAACTAGTTGTCACAATTCACTGTTAACCATTTATAAATCAAGAACACAGGCCCCATCTGACAGAAGCACAGAGATATTTTCATTTAGCTCACTTGGTTGAGCGTAGTGCTGAAACACCAGAAATCACAGGTTCGATTCCCGTTCTGTCCCCATGTGTTGCCTGATCTAGTTGAGGCATCCCAGCCCATGACAGGGAAGTTGGATTAGATGATCTCTAAGGTCCCTTCCAGTCTCAGCCATTCTAAGATCCTACGCACTTAGCAGAACTAGTTAGATGGATATAAGGAAATTATCACTGTCCAAAACAGCAAATAACAGAACACAACCCACACATTTCACCCTATCTTTCACTGGCTCAGGGTAGCACATACACACAAGACCAGAGAATCACAGAACAGTTTTGGCTGGAAGAGACCTTCAAGATCATCAAGTCCAGCCTTTGTCCCAGCCCCATCAACACCACTAAGCCATGTCCCTCAGCACAACACCCACCCGTCTCTTAAACCTCTCCAGGGATGTGATTCAACCCCCTCCCTGGGCAGCCTGTGCCAACGGCTGACAACCCTCTCAGCAAAGAAATTCCTCCCAATACCCAACCTGAACCTCCCCTGGCCCAACTTCAGGCCATTTCCCCTCATCCTGTCACTCACCACAAGATGCAGACGGGCGTCTCAGCTGATTCTTAGCAGCACCAACTTCACCGTTCTCCTTATCGACAAAGATGAGAGTTGCCATCCTCGGGTTGGTAAGACCGGCCTGGGGAGCCCATATGAGAGTAAAAGAGGAAAACATCCCTGTCACCCCTTGGGAAACAAACCGCACCAGCGGCACAGGGCACCCGGCAGGCATCGGCCCCTCGGCCCCTCGGCCCCTCGGCCCCTCGGCCCCTCGGCCCCTCGGCCCCTCGGCCCCTCGGCCCCTCGGCCCCTCGGCCCCTCGGCCCCTCGGCCCCTCGGCCCCTCGGCCCCTCGGCCCCTCGGCCCCTCGGCCCCTCGGCCCCTCGGCCCCTCGGCCCCTCGGCCCCTCGGCCCCTCGGCCCCTCGGCCCCTCGGCCCCTCGGCCCCTCGGCCCCTCGGCCCCTCGGCCCCTCGGCCCCTCGGCCCCTCGGCCCCTCGGCCCCTCGGCCCCTCGGCCCCTCGGCCCCTCGGCCCCTCGGCCCCTCGGCCCCTCGGCCCCTCGGCCCCTCGGCCCCTCGGCCCCTCGGCCCCTCGGCCCCTCGGCCCCTCGGCCCCTCGGCCCCGCCGCGCTCACCCCGGCTCACGCCTTGCCCCGCGCCACAACTGCCCGCGGGTTTTAAACCGCCTCCGCACCGCCCATTGGCTGCTTCAAGCAGCGCTCAGCCGCGATTGGCTGGGCAGCGCCGCTTCCGCGCTCCTCCGCCGGCTTCCCCCTGCGGCTCCGCCCTCCGCGTTCCGGGGCGAGCGCGTTCCGCCTGTTGCCATGGTGCCGGCGTGGCCCCCGCCCCCGGAAGGGCGTGTCCCCCGCGGGCCGGAAGCGGTGCATTGTGGCGTGGCGGCGCGGCCTGGCCGGTGAGCGGGGCGGGGGGCGGCGGGACGGGCTGCCGGGAGGGGGACGGGGGGCGAGGAGGGGCGCGGCCACCACTCCAGGGGAGTCCCCGCGCCCTTGAGGATCGGGATCGGGCCTGCTGCCGCGCAGTCGCTCTCGTTCCTCGCCCTCGCAGTGCGCCTGGGCCCAGGTTTGCGCGTCGTGCGGGGCCGCGGGGCCTGCCCGCAGCTCCCAGGCCTGCCCGAGGCCTGCCCGCAGCCTGCCCGCGGGCTGTGCGGGCCGGGCAGCCGTGGGACAGTCCGAGTCCCCCTCTGCGCAGGCGGGGCAGGCCCGATCGTGCGTGTCCTGACGCTGAGTGGCAGAGCTGCTGCCCTTCGTCTGCGTCACAGGAGTTAAAGGAGATAAACAATCCATTGGGGTTTGTTTGGCCCTGCTCCTTATTCTTGGGGTGAGATGTATGTCGAGAATACTTAATACAGTGTTAGTGGTTTCATGACTAGATGATCTTTGAGGTCCCTTCCAACCTCTAACATTCTATGATTCTGTGAAACCATGTCCAAGAACTGTGATGTCACAGCAAGTACGTCATAGACTGGGTCAGGTTGGAAGGGCCCTTGGAGATCATCTCGTTCCAACCCCCCTGCTTTGGGCAGGGACACCTCTCTCCCACCAGCCCAGGTGGCTGCAAGCCCCATCCAGCTTGGCCTTGAACACTAGTCTATTTGTACAAGCACAGATCTGCTTATTGATCTGTAAGTTTATTTTTTTTCCTGTAGGGAAAAGAAGCGACATGGCCTCAGGGACAGCAGTGAACGCCCCTCCTTCAGGAGGATCAAATGATGTGAGCCTGGAGGAACCAAAAAAGATGACACGGGAAGACTGGAGGAAAAAGAAGGAGTTAGAAGAGCAAAGAAAACTGGGAAATGCACCTGCTGAGGTGGATGAAGAAGGAAAGTAAGTTTCATTAAAGCTGTGGTTATTCTAAAGCTACTGGTTAAAAATGTCTTTTTTTCCTGTTGTGGCTACACAATAGTCATGAGCACATGAATCATCATGGAAGTAAATAGTCCAGCTTTGTGAATTTGTTTTCAATGTTCCAGTCACCTTCAGAAAACAGATACTTTTCCAAAAAAATGTAGGTTCAGTGTTTATGTACTGTGATCTAGTGATGGGGCTGCTAAAAAGTCTCACCGATGGGGCCGTTTAACAAGTGGTTTCTTAAAACTGGCCAAAAGTTAGTGCTGGAGAACTTCACTGCATACCAGATCTGTTCCTTCTCTCCTGCTTGTACAATGTTTGTTGCTTCAGAGGGGAGAAATGTTACTATTTTTTGTGCTCGGTAACATTGCATAGAATAAGGTATTTGATCTGGAATCGGGAGTTTAGGCAAATTAGTTGGCAAAATCTCAATGAAGATCTGCTTTTAGTTAAATTAGAGTTTATTTTGCAATGGGTTGTAGCAACTTCATTATTGTCATTCCTAAAGCACCGAACTTTAATGTGAGAGTTATTTGTTGGGCTAAACTGGGAGGGATTTCCCTATGCCATGTATTTATTACACGATGTCTTTTACAGAGACATCAATCCTCACATTCCTCAGTACATTTCCTCGGTACCATGGTACATAGATCCTTCTAAAAGACCTACGCTAAAGCACCAGAGACCTCAGCCAGAGAAGCAGAAACAGTACAGCTCCTCTGCAGATTGGTACAAGCGAGGAGTTCAAGAGGTATGCGAAATGTTTTTGCCATAAAATGAAGACTTGGTTTGATTCCGTGAGGAAATAGTTTCTGGTTCCTTGTTTTTGAGGGAGGCAGGAGCTGAGAATTCTTATTCAGCAGACAAGTCATAGTGTTTGGTGATAATCAAAATACGTCTTCTGGGTTTGGGTAGACTGTCCACACTTTAGCTGTATTGAAAAAAAACATGTATATTGCATTGAAAAAAAACCCCACATGGATGAATCTTGCCACAAGTTTGTCCAACACTGTCTTTTTTTGTCATTTAGCATTCGATAGCAACTAGATACCGTAAAGGAGCTTGCGAGAACTGCGGTGCGTTGACACACAAAAAGAAAGACTGCATGGAGGTAAACTTGGCTTTTGGTGACGTCTTTATGGTTTTGAAAACTGAATCTTAGTGAAAAATAACTAGTTGTAGATCAAAAAATGACTAGTTTGGGAAAACCGGTTTTGCAAAAGGTTACAAGTATTGGATGGTGGCTTAAAAATTTCTAAAGAAATTGTTATGTAGGAAAAACGAAGGGAAAAATTGCTACTATTCAGGGTGTTGCTCATCAGTTCCGTTTGTGGTGAGCGCTGCAGTAAGTGAAAATGTTTAACTCTTCATGTGAATTTGCTTTGAGTGCTGTTGTGCCTGTCTGTCTGTGCACGGCAGCTAGAAGCCGTTCCCAGAAGCTGTTTTAGAGTTAGAAATTGATGGGGCTTGGAGTCAGTTGCAGTGCTTTAAAACACAAAAATTAACTACTTGTATTTACTTACAATTCAGAGGCTGGCGGTGCTGCATTTAACTGGCTCTAGAGGAGCTCGATACCGTTTCTAAAGCGAGCGACTCAGCAACGTATTTTAGTCTCATGGACTCATCCAACCATTTTTTTTCCTCTTTCAGAGACCCAGGAAAGTTGGAGCAAAATACACAGGCATGAATATCGCGCCAGACGAACATGTGCAGCCTCAGCTGATGTTTGATTATGATGGCAAGCGAGATCGCTGGAATGGCTACAACCCCGAGGAGCACATGAAAATTGTAGAAGAATATTCCAAGGTTGATCTGGTACGTGGGTGCTGTGGTTTCCTGGGGAAGGGTTTCGTGTTTGGCTTGGCTGGGACATTTGTTTTGTGCATTGTTAATATTTGATTGCAAACTTCACCCTAACTGAAAATTCAGATCTGAGCTGGCAACTGAGTCTGAGGCTGTACAGTAAATGAAGTGTCTCTCCAGATTGCTTACTGATTAAGAAACAAGCCTTAGAATTCATTACTCAAGATGCAGATTGAATCTCAGCCAAGGGAAGAATTTATCACCTGGCTGTATTAGATCCCATAAATATATCTAGTTTGTAACCTCATTCATCTTACTTTACTTACGAGTCCTTGTTGTTGCCGTAACAATCAGGGGACTATTTGGGCATGTCTCTGTGCAGATTGGCACCTTGCCGTTGCGGGTAGCTTTCTGTCAGTATGTGCTGTTCCACGTGGCTACCGTTAAATTTTTAGAAGGAAAAAGGGAAAAAAATAGAGGTCACTACCTTAGCTGGATGTTGGCTGCCTGTTCCAGAAGGTAGTTGAGTGCCTCACTAACTCCCTTCAGTGCCTGGTGCTTAGTATTTTCCTACATGCTAACGCTAAACGTGATCTGATCTGTGCGCAAATGTCTAACGGGAGTGTTTAAAAACAGAGGCAGACTCTCATCAGTAGTATCTAGTGACAGGGCAAGAAGCAGTGGGCGCAGATTGAAATACGACAAGTTCTATTTAAACGTAAGAAAAGACTGTTTTACCGTAAGGGTAACCTCCTGTAGGGAAGCCTGCTTTGAGCAGGGGCATACTTGGTGGTTTCCAAAGATACCTCCAGTATCAAATGATCTGTGGTTCTGTGATGTCAAACACATACAAAAAAATCACTGCCTGCTGCTTTAAAATCTCAGCTGAGGTGCTAGACCTGGTGCTTCCTGGATGAACCCTAAGGGTTTGCAGGATCAGTCACGACGTGCCTTAAGCAGTGAAGTTTCTAACTGAGTTATGGGGACACAAAAATAAAACGCGGTTAAAATAAGCTGTCTCTAAAGGTCGGGTGAAGGTAGTAAGGGCATAGCTGCATAAACTCATACACTGTTTTACTTTACAGCATAATATAAAATAGTAAAAAGGTTAATATATGTAATTTCCTTTCCTTGAGGATCAACAAACAATGTGGTAAAGCATACGAGTAGAGGAGACAAGCTTCTGGCTGCTGGTTTTTGTACAAGCATCCAGAGAGTTAAAAAGAACTATTTTTTGTAATAATGAATACATTTCAAATGACAGCAGTCACAAGAGATGCTTATGATAAGTACTCTTACTATTAAACAAGAAATATTAAAACAAATGTGTTTTCATGGTACACAGGCCAAGCGTACGCTGAAAGCCCAGAAGCTTCAGGAAGAGTTAGCGTCAGGAAAGCTGGAGCAAGTGGTGAGTAAACTAAACCCTGACTTATTTTTGTTTGGGCTGAATGAAAATACAACAGGTTACTTCTGCTCTTTGAAGCTTTCACTCTCTCTACAAATACACCCTTCAGTAATTTTAACATTTTCCTGGTGTGTATGTGTCACATTCAAGAACTGGAAGCATCTATTTCTGGATGAGAGTTGCTTTGTGTTCCACTTATGGACAAAATGCTGTATTATTATTGCTAAAATCAGTGATGCAGAATTTTGGCTCAGAAAAACTTGTTTTCCACGTAGCAATTTTGTTCGTAAACTGAAATTATTATTTTTTTGTATTTAAAGATTGTTAACATCTGAGTAGCTTTGAGGTAATGACTGTTACATGACTGTGGATTGTTGTAGTAATGCTTTGTGTAAGTTGGAATAGAAAGATGTTTTCTTTCTCTTCAAACCAGACCTGTTTCTTCTTCAGCCGTTGCTATCACTGTTTGCAGTGTCGCTGGTTATCTGAAGGCTGAGCACGTTTGTTTCCCTCTGGCTTATAACTGCAGAGTTTGCAAATTCCACTAACTTTTCCAAGGTCGTCTTAAATTATAGACAGTGCTTTTGGTAGAAAATTCTGAATCCGGAGGTTGTCACTTTGCGTTTTGTCACTAGATGGCAGAGTGAACCTAAGCTCCAACTTGGCACAGAGTGCAGCGTGCTGACCTTCCCCACAGGAAAGATTCTCTTTCCGATGCCTTGTTTCACGCCAAGGCAAATGTTGTTGGCTTCTGTGTGTCGATTCCTTGTGAAATGGTGCTGTAAGAAGAAAAGCTTGTTTGAAACATAAGAATGACCTCTGACAGAGCGGCCGAGGCTGATTCGCGGGGTCGGTCATGCAGGGCTCACAGTTGTTTCCATCTTTACTGCTGCAAGTATTCTCAAGTTAGAGGCTAAGCAGGTTAAAAAAATCAGTTCTGGCCGTGTTTCTCCAGATTAAATTATGGCTGCTTGTTCATGCTCAGTATTTCTGTGACTCGGCACTAAATACTTGCAGACATGTCTTCTGAGTTAGATTTTTTTAAGCTTTCAGAGTTCAGTCTTGGTTATATTTGCATGATATGAAATATTCTAGTCTAAACCATTAGCATTCAAAGGGATAGCAAGCTCTAAAGAATTGGGACAGTTCTAGAATGTGCTGTTCTTGCAGAGGCTTGGAAATTTAGTTGGGAATACGGTGGAATAAAGGTCTCCTGCGTGTCTGTGGTAGAGACACTCCTAAGCTCATTCCTAGGACATCGTGTAGCAGTCTTTGTGCGTTCTGTGCCACGGGTAAATTGTATTTTGCATCCAGCACCAAGCTCTGCTTTGATTGCTTTTTATACCCCTGCCGTCTTTCCTCTCTCCACTATCTTGTCTTCTCTGCTGATGTGCTCTTTGTTTGCTGCAGAACTCCCCAAGACACCAGTGGGGAGAAGAGGAACCAAATTCACAGACAGTAAGATTATCACCCACCGCGTCACACCATGGGCAGGAGAAAATCACCTGTCGTTAGCGCAACAGCGAGACACGGGTGGCATAAGGGTTGGAATGCTGAGTTCGTGCCGCTGGCTGCCGACTCGTTTGGGCAGAGCTTCCTGGATTTCATAGAGGGGTTTTTGTTGTGGTTTTTTTAATTGCTGTGTGTTGTCAACCCCTAGAGCTGCAAGTAAATAAGTGGTTTTAATATGTGGCATGTTTTTCCCAAGATAACTCTTTTCGTAATACCATGGCAGTTCTGGTTTTGTAACTGTTTCCATGTGAGAAGGTGGAAATCTTTTGACGAGAGCATTTCTGGAAACTGTTGAATGTTAGATTAGCCTGACACACACTCAAGGCCAGATAAATGAAGCGAGATTTTAACGACAGGCACTGCAGGGTTTTTAATGAAATCACGATAATGGGATTCTTGCATTTGTCCCTAGAGTGAATGTCCTCGTATTTAGAAGTTTCCCATCTCTTCTCAGGAACGAGATCACAACAGTGAAGATGAAGATGAAGATAAATATGCAGATGACATCGACATGCCTGGGCAGAACTTCGATTCTAAAAGACGTATCACTGTTCGAAATTTACGTATTCGGGAAGATATTGCAAAAGTGAGTGAAAAATTCTTTACAGATCTTCTTTTCTGTTTGTGAGAGTTAATTTCAGAAAATTGTACGCTGAGTTATGAATGAGTCTGCGTACGGGTCTTGGGGGTTTGGGGATTAAGGTCAATTCTTAGTTCTGTTTGTGCTCATCGTATGACTTCGTCAAGGTTATCCTTTTAGAGAGATTAAACTTTTTTAAATGTCTGAGCTGGGGGATACAGAAGTAAGTTACAGTTCTTTTAACATCATAAATATCTAATATTTTTGCATGTTGTTCCCTCTCCTTAGTACTTGAGGAATCTAGATCCAAACTCTGCTTATTATGATCCCAAAACGAGGGCGATGAGGGAGAACCCGTATGCCAATACAGGCAAGAATCCAGACGAGTAAGTTAAAACGAGATCACGCTTTTGTATCCAGCGAAATGGTGGAAAATAAGTTCTGTATTTTCTTTTATCTGCGTGTCCTTTTGCTAATGAATCTCTAGTCGGTTATGGCTAGGAGTAGTAGTAAACATGGAAAAATAAGTTTTATTTAGCAGCACTTTTTGTTTCAGGGTATAAAAGGTCGGTAGGCATTCAGTGCTTCAGTTGTGAGAAGAACTCCTCGTACGGTCACGGGCTCTGCCCAGCAAAGCTCTGAAAGCTCTGGCATCGTGTGGGCAGGCAGCTTCGTTAAGGACTGCCACGGCTTGGCCTTCGGCTGCGCGTGAGGCCGTCTCGCTTCACATCCCGGCCGAGCGCTTGAGCCGTGACCCCGCCTTGACCTGTGCAGCGCTGTGGGCTTGCAGAGTAGGCAGGCTGCGAGGAGAAACATTTCTTCAGAGTGCAGTAATGGGATTGCCCAGAATAGAATGGCGGTGGCTGAAGGCTGGCAGATATCGCTGTTTCCACCTCTCCTTGCCCCCAGCTAGTATAAAGCCAGTCAGTTCTTTTTTTTTTTTGAGATGCAGATGCTTTCACTTCTCTCTAGAGTCGTAATCTGACCTGTGTGGAATCTGTGTTTCTGCCACAGCGTTACAGACTGTGAATTTTCAGACAGGCTTTGGGGAGATGAGAAGAGTGGGAAATGGGATTATTAACGTTATTTGGTTTTCAAGCTGTGTTCCATGTACTCATTGTGAATCTCTTCCAGGGGTGTGTAAGAAGTAACTGAGAGCAGGACAGCTTTGGCTCAGTAAAATAACGCTGGGTCTGGGTGGGGGGAGAGATTCACAAACCCAAAAGCTGAGAATCACTGGGCTAGAATATCACCTACCAGGGAGAATTTTTACTTTCTGTTGTTTGATTTCCTTGTCCTGTGTTTGTATGTGAAAGGATCGTTATGTGAGTGCTGAGAATCACATTGTGCTTTTCTGCAGGGTTGGTTACGCGGGTGACAACTTTGTTCGCTACACTGGAGATACCATTTCAATGGCACAGACTCAGTGTAAGTGCATTTGGGATTGCTTTGCTTAAGGAAATGGACTTAAAAGACTTTCTTTCTTTCTTGCAAAAGAGAAAAGTCTTTTTAGGTTGAGGCTTTCATTCAAATGATTACAGAATTAAAAGATTGTAACTTGAATGCACGGGTCAGTTTTAGAATAAATATTGAATGAAACCTCTTGTATACGCAGTGTTTGCTTGGGAGGCGTATGACAAAGGCTCGGAAGTTCATCTTCAGGCAGACCCTACAAAATTAGAGCTACTTTATAAATCCTTCAAAGTGAAAAAAGAAGATTTCAAGGCACAGCAGAAAGAAAGCATCCTAGAGAAGGTAATGGACATTTGCGTTTATTAATAAGAATTCTGGGGAGTTTGACGTCTGCGTGTTGGGGAACTTGGGGAACAAATAAGATAATTGATGCTGTGTGAAAATGTATCAGCTGTTCTGAGCAGCACCAATTTATAAAAAGATACCTGTATAATTTATGTCTACACACACTATCTCATCAGTTGGATTCATCATATTATTTAATATGGGAACCCTTGATGATCTGCTGGTGGTTTTTTGGATTATTGGGAGTGCTTCCTTTAACTGGCAGAATTTCTCCAGTGAAAAATCTGACAGCAGTATGTAGGAGGAGTGGGAATTTAGATTTTTAGGTTTTTTTTAAATAACTCAAGTAGCTGAAAAAGTTCTTTTATTGTTTAAAAGTGGTATCTTTTGTGAAATACCAAAGTAACTGTTGCCCAAAATTATTTTTAAACTTTAAATGTGAGAAGCACTATTTGCCAGCTCAACTTTTGTTTGCAGTCTTCTAGATAAATATTTATTTTATATTTTGCTACTAGTTTCTTGGACAACTGACAAAAAAACGTAAATAATCCATTTATATTCTACTTTTATCAACATTCAAGTTTGGAGGGGGACAGGAAGAACTGCTCTTGTTTTACCAGAGCCTTTTGGTTTGATCTGAAAAGCTTTTCTGAACTGAGCAAGGAATGTCACTGTTCTAATCCTCCACACATAAAAAAAATCCCAAAAGGTAAAAAAGAACAAACAAAAGAAAATCCAAACCAAGGCAACCAAAACACACCACAGTGGTCATAGGAGGAGATGTATTTCTCTCTTAATTAAAAATTAAACTGTCTCCATCCACTTCTGTGCCTCTTCGGAAGGTACTGAGGTGACGTCTTTTAAATGTATGTTCAACCACAGGAAAGGTGGTGGAGTTTTTTCAAACTGTTCTGTGTGATTTCTCTTTGCACTTCAGTACGGAGGACAAGAGCATCTGGATGCCCCGCCAGCCGAGCTGCTGTTAGCTCAGACGGAAGATTACGTGGAGTACTCTAGGCATGGAACCGTCATCAAAGGGCAAGAGAAAGCGATTGCGTGCTCGAAATACGAGGAGGATGTCAAGATCAACAACCACACAGTAAGCCCTAGCTTGTGTTAAAGTTATACAAAAATCAGATTCCTTCTCATCAGAAGGGAGTGAGGTCTGGTAGGATGCAGTACAGTGTAACTAATGCAGCGAATAATTTTCGACGGTCTCAAATGTGACGCTCCCTTTTCTGCTAAGGAGGAATTTCAATAAGGAGGAAGTTCAGTAAGGACAAGTGCAGAGTCCTGCGTCTGGGGAGGAATAACAGCAGGCACCAGCACAGATTAGGGGACGTCCTGCTGGGAAGCAGCCCAGTGGGGACAGACCTTGGAGTCCCAGTGGGCAGTGAGTGTCCCTGGGACAGCAACGGGCCCTTGTGGCCAAGAGGGCCAGTGGGAGCCTGGGGGGCATCAAGAAAAGTGTGTCCAGCAGGGCTGGGGAGGTTCTCCTGCCCCTCTGCTCTGCCCTGGGGAGACCACACCTGGAATCCTGTGTCCAGTTTGGGGCTCCCCAGTTCCAGAGAGACAGGGACCTACTGGAGAGAGTCCAAGGGAGAGCTACGAGGGTGATCAAGGGACTGAACATCTCTGCTGTGAAGAGAGACTGAGAGACCTGGGGCTGTTCAGCCTTGAGAGGAGACGGCTGGGAGGGGACCTTGTTAACGTATAGAAATATCTGAGGGGTGGGGGCCAAGGGGAAGGGGACAGTCTCTTCTCAGTGGTGCCCAGTGATAGAACAAGGAATAATGGGTTTAAGTTGGCACTCCTCAGCATGAGAAGAAACTTCTTTGCTGTGCGGGTGCCGGAGCCCTGGCCCAGGCTGCCCAGAGAGGGTGTGGAGTCTCCTGCTCTGGAGACTTTCCAACCTGCCTGGACACGTTCCTGTGTGGCTGCCCTGGGTGACCCTGCTCTGGCAGGGGGTGGGACTGGATGATCTCTGGAGGTCCCTTCCAACCCCCAACATTCTGTGATTCTGTGATTCTGATTCAAATCGTCGCAGTTGCGATGGCAGCTTTGAGTGAAGGGGAAGTCCCTGTATTTCCCTGCAATTTTGAATAGAAGTTGACCGCATCCTGTTGCTTTTCTCTCTTTTGAAACCGTACCTGTAAGGCCAATGTAAAATTGCAAAAGCATTTCTCATAACTTTCCCTTCTGGGTTGTTTGAATAATTTTCTTGTTGGGATATAACCTCAGGCGTAAATTGCAGCCTCCCCTTTCCGAGGGTGTCGGTACAGACGTAACTGCTGCGGCATCTTCTCTTGCAGTGCATTTGGGGTTCGTACTGGAAAGAAGGCAAGTGGGGTTACAAATGCTGCCACTCATTTGTCAAGTACTCGTACTGCACGGGAGAAGCTGGGAAGGAAATTGCTGTAAGTATTGTCTGAAGCGTTCATCTCCCTAGCTGCTTTTTTTTTTCTTTCGTTCCCCTTTCAAATGTGTTTAGCAACTGTCTTTCTCTTGCCTGTTGTGTAGAACACTGAAGCAAGCTTACTGGAAGAGCAGCCCAGGGAGGAAGAACACATGACAAAACCCAAAACACTGATGGAGGTAGGTGGTTTCCCTTTCTCAGGAAGGCGGGTGGTTTTCCTCAGCATTTTAAGAGATGAAAAAATACTTGTGACCACAGAATTATGTTATAACAAGCCTGACAGATCATTAATACCTCTTTTGAAAACTGAGCTCTTGAATAGCATTGGCAGATGCTTCGGATTTAATGGCTTGAACATCACTAGTGCTTGCAAGTAGAATCTTAACAGTAACTGAGTTTCCACCTTACAGATCCACCAAGAGAAACAGAAAGAGAAGAAAAAGAAGAAGCACAAGAAGAGCTCAAATTCAGATAGTGAGGGAGAAGAGAAAAAGAAGCAAGAAAAACTTAAAAAGGTGTGCTGTAGTCTTTGGTGGTTTTGTAGCAAAGAGAACTTGAAATCTATTTTACAGCAACATCAGTTTTATGATGCCTGTAATGCAGTTCTTGTGGCATTCTGTGGGTTGTTCTTTGATGCTAATTTTGAGGTAAAGCACATATAAAATGCTGTTAGATGTTCTAAAATACATTCCCTATTTCTCAGGCAAACGTGCGACAAATATTTGGTTCTGAAAGGCTTAGTTGAGATGATTTAGAATGCTTCCTGCCCAGGCACCTATTACAGCTGTAGATCTATAAAAGACATTGCAGAATACAATGATTGGGTGTGTTGAGAGATCAGAAGCACTGTCAAGGCTTAACTTGGCTCGTTTTATCCTGGGTTTAGGCGCAGCCTCGCAGTTCACGCAGTAAATCCGTCCACGAGCCGTCTGCTGGCTGCTGCCGACCGGCCCAGCCCGGCCGCAAGCACAGCAGCTGCCCCTGTGGATTCAGAGCGTGAAACTAGTGTTAAACTGTTGTTAATCAAAGCATTGTACAAATGCAGCTGCTTTTCAACAGCAAGAAGCAGCAAGGGTGGAAGTTTGAGGAATGGAACAACATGTGTTTCCAAAAGGCATTGTAAAAAGTGCTCCCTAACTGAAAAAAAACCCAAACATAACACAAAAAACCTATCAGACACACCCAGGCTGCTAAGATCACGTGCTTGCTTACCTGCTTTTGCACTTGCTGGATTGCGATTACATTTTTGGTAAAGCCAAGGATTTTCTTAGTTGATATTGGCAACTTAAAGCATTTTGTTGGCAGCTAAATACCTTTTTACCATCATTTTACGTTAAACATTAAAAAACGAGCATTAAATGAGGTGTGCTCTAAGTGGGCCAGCCAGGTGTGCCTGGCTTATCCCATCGGTCTGCTTGTTCGTTATCCTGAGATCAAACACCGCTCACTGGGTTCTTGCTTTGCTTTCATTTCAGGCACTAAACGCCGAGGAGGCTCGTCTTCTCCACGTGAAGGAGATCATGCAGTTAGACGAGAGGAAGAGACCGTACAACAGCCAATATGAGAGCAGGGAGCCGACGGAAGAGGAGATGGAAGCCTACAGAATGAAACGCCAGAGGCCCGATGACCCCATGGCCTCTTTTCTTGGGCAGTAGGCACGGGGAAAAATCCTTCCAACGCGCAAGACCTTTTTCCTTCATGCTTGTTCACGACTCTGTAGGCAGTTTTTTTACCTTCCATGTGTCTGATAAGCGCCAGAAATGGCAGAGACCCTTTTTTTGCACCAAAGAAGTTGGAGAAAACTTCTTTCTCGACCAAACATAAGCAGTTCAATCCTTACGGCAGTCTTCTAGTGCAACAGATCTGATACTGGGTGGAATTCTATGGTCATTCGGCCAACTAATACGTGGACATAAAGTCACGATGTATTCAGTAAAACTGACTGCTCAGAAGAACTGGTCAGTGGGTGTCACGTGGTATTGAACAAAATTGTTAAAAAAATACAATGGATACAGCTACCGAAGCCTCTGATTTTTAAAGGCAGTTGCCTGTCACGTGACTTTGAAAGGAAAAATAGTTTCTTTCCTGGTCGCTGTGTTGTGTATTTTGGAAACGTAAAAATTGTTTGCTTTGTACAGTTTTTTGTTAAATTAATATAAAGGTCTTAAATGCTGTCGAGCCTTTTTTTTTGAAGAGGGCAGGAGAAGCCGACTGTAGAGCTTTTAAATTCTGTTTCTGCCAATGTTAACACACAAATTTCAGTTGCAAAGCTCTGAGTTCTCGGGGTTTTTTGATAACTGTTCATCTTGCCCTTACAACTTCCAGAGTCCTGTTACCTGGTGTAATGCCAAGCGTCAGGCTCTAGAACCTTCTGAAAATGGGAAGCAGCCCCTGCTTTGTGTTTGGCCATACTGGGGGGTTTCTCCTCTATTTAATGTTGAAGAAATGGGTGAAAACCTTCACGCCGTAATCCTGGCTTTTCTTCTAAAAATTAAGACCCGATTGCAATTTCCACTTTGTGAACAGTGAAGGACGTTAAAGTTACTAGAGTGAAACGGAACCGTATGTTAGACCTGTAATGTACTTTTAATTTCCACCTTTTTTTAATGAGTTTTCCCCAAGTCTGCTTCCCCTTAATTACAGAAATGCTGATACCGAACACATACTTTATTTCATAAGGCTTGTTCATCTGACTGCATGCTTTTATTTTATAAAACTTAATTTTGCAAAAAAATTAACCATCAAGCGAAATCAAAGATCTGGGGGTTATTACAGCCAAATACTAGGAAGGAAAAACTTGTGCAGAAACAAGTTTTATGTTTCCACAATCTGAATATAGACAGAGCAGGGAAAATATTAGGGATATCAATTTCCTTCCACTGCACTAGTGACTCACGTTCTGTGTTTCCACAGCAGTTTGAACCTTTCGAGGTTTTGGATAATTTCAGGGGAAGGCTGCTCTCTTCTGCAAGTAATTGTGTAGCTGAACTTACGTGTAAGTGTCATGTTTGTCACTTCACAGACACTTGGAGGGCTCAGTATTTTAATTAAGCACACGTAGCTAATCACGGAAGTTCTGTATCAAAACTACCCGTGAGAGCCTCATTGATGATCTGAGTTTTAGTTGAGTACTTACAGTGGTCCAGAGACCCCCTGGTGTGACCTGAAGGCAAACTGTCCTTGGATGATTTTTTTGAATTTAGCTGACTTGAACCAACTTCTCTTGTCACGGCCACTGCCCAGTTCAGTCAGAGGGAAGATGAGATGTCAGAGGGGTCCATATTACCGGTTCCTCGAGACGTTTAGAGATCTCTAAAAATCACTAGAGGCTTCATTCTTTACTTGAAAGGAGGCAATTCCAAAGGAACACTGAAAAGGGCGATCTGGAACAAATAATTCACCAGTCTAGGCAGCCTGTAAAGTTCAGATTTAGTGTCTAGTGAGTATTAACGTTCAGCGCAAAAAAAAGGGAGAGCAAGGTGGATGTGTTTTAGAAGCCAACATGTTTAGTGCTACAGGGAGATCAGTTTATTACAAATAAACGCACTGAATTCCGCCTTGAGCCATGCTCCTGTGGATGGGTTTGCTTTTCGCTAGCTGAAGACATGACTGTAACTTGCTTTGGGGCATGTCTTGGCTCGCTCTGCCACAAGTGCCTCTGGGGGACACGCACCCGTTTCTTCCCTGGAGAAGCAGAAAGGCAGCTCCAGGGGAAAAAGCAATTAGGAGCATTTTGTTCAAAATACAGTTCTTTGAGCTCCCGAACGATGCAGAGTAGATCTCATCTGGATCGGTCTCGACAGCTAAAGGACAAATTAAGCTTAAAACATGTTGTCCTATTTATATCGTAAAGGTTAAATGTTAAAGAACATTGTGGAGCTGATCATGAGGATTAATTTTCCTCCATCTGCTTCCTCTTGGGTTTGGCGTGCAATAGGGCTGTGCATATCCAAAGACCGATTCCTATTGCACGAGAAGAATTTTTCCCTTTCTAAAAAGAGTTTGAAATAATTTTGTAGGCTGGCTTGGGCAAAAAAAAAAAAAAAAATGACCATAGGATGGAAAGGAACATGCTCTCACAGTCAGCTGAAGCTGAGAACTGGTTTCCCAGGCACAAAGATAAAAGCGGGGTGAGGGGGAAATTGCTTCCCCTGGCAGCACAGACCAGTCAAATTCTCAAATCCCACCAAAAGCCAGACCCTCCCAGCAGACACAGGGCAGCTTCCTGTGAACCTTGCCCTTGGCAAAGCTCAAAAAGTATTTTCTCGACTCCCTTCTCAATAATTGCTCCGGTTGTTCCCATCTGCAAACAGACCCACCCAGCTGAATGGAAGGCATTTGCATTTTTAAACCACAGAGATTAAAACTTTCTCCTTTATTTGTCGGTGAAAAGTTCAGCATTCTGCCTTATCTTTCAAGGCATTTCTTTTACTGTCCCCGCATTTCTTTGTAATTGGATCTTTATGGCGTTCCTGAGCGAGTTAATGAAAGAGCAGCACTGCTCTACGCGAGTCTGATTGTTTTAGGCTATTGAGGGATCGGAAAAAAGCAAGAATGATAGCAATTAGTTAAGGATGAAACAGAGTTCAACTTCTGGGAAAAAGGAAAAACAAGAGAAGAGATGGGTTTCTGTGCCCACTAGTGCCTAGCACAACCCAGTAATTGCCGTTCTACATACCACATTTGTGCATAATTTTAATTACTCCATTTATGCCAAAATACCATGGCCTGAACCACGTGCCCGCAGCTCCCGCTTGTTCTGCTAGCTCACCTGTTCGCCTTCATTTTGCCAGCTGCAACAAAGACATGGACAGAAATGGCATTCTAACTTACACTGGTTATTTTACGTTGAAAAAATTCGTTCACCTTTCTTAGACGACCCAACAAGAACCCCGCTGGGGTAGCAGAGAGCGATGGTTTTTGCTTCTGCAAAATCCCAGCACATTTCAGGTGTCAGAAGAAGAGAGAAAAAAAGTCACTTTGCCTAAGAAAACCTCGCTCAGTGGACAGATTAGCAAACTCCAAAGTTTGCAGGCTACAGAGTCTTAAAAGCAACTGTGGTAATTCCAAAGCATTTTAGAAACAGCCTCTGCTCGGCTGCCGGGTCTGAGCACAGTCGCTCTGCCATCTCCCACCGCGTCTTCAGACACATTTATATCGCGTTTGGTCTCGATTTTTTACGTCAAGCTCAGAACTACAGCTTTGGCTCCCCCAGCACCTCACGGCAGAGCTTTGACCCGCTGCCGCCTTTTATTCACGAGCGGCTACGACAGAAAAGCCGGCTCGAATGCAAAATTGGGAAGCGGCAGCAGGAGAGGGGGTTTTATCTGCAGCTGTTGCTATCTGCACGGGCGCTCGCACGCAATGACATTTGTCATTGTCTCTGTGGGGTGCTGCTTTGCCCTGACGGATGGGCACCACACTGTGACATGGGCAAGTGACATTTATCACTGGCTTTCCCAGTTGGGCAAGTGCTGCTGCTACAAACCTCAGAACCAGAGTGGGAGTTTTGTATCTTGGGCAACATAAGGCATTTTCAGAAGAGTCTTTTCTTGCCTCGTTGTTATTAGATGCCTAGACAGGAGCCAAATGTGGCAGGTCAAAAAAGCCTGCTGGGTTTCTAACTTGGAGTTAGAAGTTGGATGAGACAGAAGAAAAAAACCCAGACTTAGCACATCTTGAGCACTCTGCTCTCAGTGGCTTATTGATGCTTGGGCTGGCTCCCACTTCCCTCTTCCTAAAATAAGCTCTATTTATTTTTATCTTAATGGGTTAGGACTGCAGTTCCTAAGCAGAGCTAATGGTCTCAAGGGCATCCTTGAAGTTTAAACAGAGATTTGACTCATTTTTATGGAGGCTTTTGGAGAGGGACAATCACTCTCTGAAGACCACTCGCAGACTTCCAGAATCCTTTAAGGCAGGGCAATAAAATTTCCTCAAATCACCATTCCACACTAAGCCGGGAGGCCTGTTGGGTAGAAAAATGCCTTTTCCCTCGCATTAGTGTCTCCGGAAAAACCCCCAAAGCACCTACACTTGTCTTTGAAGAGAGGCACGCTGCCACAGCCATTGCCCGGCGCCACAGGCGGGCTGTGCCTTTGGCTGCTCCAGCTCCCGGGAGAGCCGCAGCTGTTTGGGGCTTTTGCTGAACCATTTTATTTGGTTACAAAGTCGTCGCTGCGAGGTCGGTGTCTGTACCGGTGAAACACGCTAGCGCTCAGAAACCAAACGAGGGAAAATCCTTCCTCTCCACCACGTGGTGAGGGAAAATCCTTCCTCTCCACCACGTGGTCCCGTGCTGCCTCCCGCCTCGCAGTGGTGAAAGCCGCGTTACTCACGGCAGGGAGGGCTTCGCTGAAAAGCAGCCCAGGAGGGACACGATCTCTTGTAAGGCTTCCCCGCAACGCCTACCTGAGGCGAAATGAACTGAGGACCAATCTCAGGGCTGCCGGGTTTCGCTGCGAACGGGCAGTTTATTTATCTAACCCAGCACGCTGCCAAACATGTTCTCCAGCAGAGCTGTCTGGGACCCCGGGTGAGCTCAGCGTTGCGGCACAGACATATTTTCCATCTGCCTGGCAGGAGCTTCCCAGCGCTGCCTCTCCCCACGCCACTGAACTAGGTCAGGCTCTTTCTGCTGTCAGCACGCCTCAGAGCTGGGCACAAAATGACCAGTCACTGCAAATTGCCCAGTCCCACGGTGACCTGCCCGGCAGGACTCCAGTGTTTTCAGGCACTGCTTCATCCCTGGCCCGTTTTGCACCATCTCAGTGCCCCAGCACAGTGGCCGCGGGGCAGGTTGGAGATGAGCATAAGGGCTTTTTCTCAACACTGTTAATGCCCAAGGAAACGTTTGTGGCTTCCCAGGCCAATTCAACCAGCAACCTGGCAAAGCCTGTGAGAAGTTTTCATCTCATTTCACCAGAAACCTGAGGTGGGAACCATGCACATGCAACACCTCGAGCCTTTTGGCTGACTCCAGCCCCACTTGTGAGTGGGAGAGAACTGGGTTCCTCCAGACTTTATGAAAACAGGCAAGATGTGAGAATTCACATTCGGTCGATCACTAGAGCTGCCTCAGGGGAGAACAGCTCTTGGAGCTCATATCCGGGGCTGTTCCCCTCTCTGCTCAGCCGGGGGTGGCTCCCCACAGGCACACTAGAGCTCTGCAGCCATATGGCAGCTTTTCCATAACAGCCCTTATCCCAGTGAAATTCAAGGCGATGATTGCGTGGGTTTGGGGAGGGGGGTTGTTCTGGAGGTTGTTCAATCGCAGGGACCGCGGTTGAGCCATCGGGGAGCTGAGGGCCAGGCTCTGACCTTACTCTGCAGAGCCGTCAGTACAGTGCAGAAAAGACCTGTGCATCCTTGGCCAGACATTCCCAGCCCTCCCAGGAGCAGCTGAACTGATTACAGCTCACAAAACAGACTGTATAGATGCTTCCTTTTTATATTACATCCATTCCCTCCGTGTTCCAACAGTACGTGCATGGGAAAGCTAAAAAAAAAAAACCCACAGCTTCGATAAGGATGGGCTCCAGCAGAGTAAGGAATGATACTTCCAGCACACTCCCAATCGGGTGATGATCTGCACCGAGTAGAAAATATTTCCTGGCTCGAGAGCAGCAGGGCAGGATCTGGAGCCCTGCCCCCGAGCCCACACCTGTCCCAATCCCCACGCAGGATCCTGGCTGTAGCCAGGAACACCCACAATTGGGACCCACAGGTATCTGTGGGGCCAGGCTCTACAGCTGGATCATCTCACAGCTCCTGTTGAGGCTCTCCCCATTGCTCCATCAAAAGGACAAGTCTGATCTGCACCAACCCCGGCAGCACCAGGAGCATCCTGCAAAGCAGGGAGCAGGGGAAAGGGGTGGGCAGCGGGGCAGGAGGGTCAGGAAAGTCTTGAACGTCTGTTTGTCTCTCTGCACCTCAATGTGTCCCCGGGAGCAAGGCATTTGCAAGGCATCTGCAAATTCTGGGCTTAATGGGCTGATGTAAGCTGGGATATCGACATTGCTCCGAGCTGTAACGCCGTGACTTGCTGCAGAGGGGAATCACGGGGAGGCAGGGATTTACTGCAACTCAACACTTCTGCCTTGGCAGAGCTGAAGCTGAACTCCAGCGGTGGCCACTGCTTCTGGTATTACTGCCTTACCTTAAGCGTTCGCAACGAGCTTTGTAAATACTTGCCAAGTTCAAAGCAAAATCCCAAGCCTTTCCAAGAAGCAGTCCTGCCCTGCCATCCCTGCGGCAAAGTTCCCATGTTTTGTGTTGTGCATCCACTAGAAGCAGCCCTGAGGTACATGCAGTTTCCTCCCCAAATCCTCATTTACAAAGCTGCTGCTCCACTATAATGTCCTTTAATCCAAGCCTGGAGTGATCTGCCATCACCTGTTTGTCTAAATTTTTTTAGAAGAGAGTTTCCACCCTTAGGACAGGATTTGCTTCCCTCGCTAATGCTCCGGGTTCAAGTGTCCAAGTTGTTCCCTAATTTGATCTGCGTTACCTGGCCCCTCACAAATTCTGTTTGCACGGGCAGCAACAACAGCAGAGAGGGGCAGAACTGGTCAGAAATGATCCAGGCAGCTCCCAAGCGTTTCATACACGACTGCAAGGGAGAGAGAGAAAAGGAAAAGCTCCCCAAGCACCAAGAACTTTCCAGCCATATGTGCGTAAAACTTTCTTCCCGTGCCACGTGACAGGGGAAGAGGCGCAGACCCATTACACAATAATAAAAATATGCCCTTGGCAACGTTGAGCCAAGACCTGGAGCTGCTGCAGGAAGCTAGCAATCTGCACACGAAAAAAAACGGAGTAAAACTTTAATAAAAAAGAAAGGCTGAAGTCAGTATCGCACACCCCTCGGAAGGTCGCTGCCGCGGCAGGACGGGGCTCGGGCTCGGGGCGCGACAGCGATCTGCAGCGAAACATCTGCTTCAGATCGGGTGGGTTTCCAGCGCCTGTCAAGGTCTCACTGAGGAGGTTAGTCCTGGTGAGTAGATTCCCTTTTCCTTTTTTTTTCTTTCTCCTCTCAACCTTAACTTTGAAAACTTACCAAATAAGGTCTAAATCATCGAGCCCTCAGGTTTCCAGCGCGTGCAGAGGAATCCATAAAGGCAACAATCACCAGTTAAAAGAAATCCTCCAGGAAGGAAACACTTCTCAGACTTTTGCTGGGAGCACCCACCTCTCACAGCCAAAACCACAGCCTCTCCCTTACCAGCAGCTCCAGTAACGGGGCTCTAGCTCGGCACTAGGAAAGGTTCCCACAGGCTCCCCCGGCTGCCTAAAGTGGAGTCGGAGCCGCGAGCTCGGGCGCGGAAGCTGCGCTGCTTCCCCTCAGCTCCTTCCACACGGCTCTGTGCAACTGCCGGGCACTGATAAACTCCTGTCTGCTGCTACTTCACTGGCTCATGTCAGAAATCAGACCCCTCCGTTTCAGCTCCTGTGGCCGGCAGCACCTTATTTTAGCTAAATCAGCCCCACATGCCCAAGGGCTTCATGTGCTTCCACCCCGGGATGCAGCAGGACAACCACCGGAGCTGAGAATTAGGCTCATGGGGATAATGATTTTTTCTGAAGATTAATTAAGACACCTTGAGGTATGCTGGGAAACCGTGGAGCAGGAAGGTGGTTGTTTCATTTAAGAAAGCCTGAGTATGGAAAGGAAGCAGAGTAGGAAGCCATGGTTGTTGGTTTGCTGGCAGGTCCCTGCTCGGCCTCTCGGACCATCCTGCTCCTCCTGCCTCCCAAGCAGCAATTCCCCCAGACTCTCCCTGGCTCTCTCCCACTGCACTTCTCCGCCCTGTGGGCAGGCACAAGGTGGCTTCCCCAGCCAAAAGTTACCGTCCAGCCACCACATGTGCCACCAAACCACCCCATGCCTGGCAAACCCTCAGGAACGTTCCCTCTGGTGAGGTTTCAGCCCAGCTTCGCTGTAAGCACCAGAAAGTACAGCTGATCCTTCGGGCCTGGGGCTCACTCTTACAAATGAGATCTTTTCCAACAGAAACATGTTTTTCATGCACATAGATCTATAGAGTTGGTCCAAGTGCTTCACTGTGAAGCAGCTTAAGAAGCTCACTCGTGGCAGGGCTGGGATGAGGGCAGTCACATGGGGGCTTGCAGGAGCCACACGGGGACATCGTGGCAACCAAGACTATAGGGGAGGCACAGTGAGAGACAAGAACCCCCAGCTCCTGCCCATGAGGTCCCTCCATGAGCCCGAGCTGTGCCGCAGTGGCCAGCAGAAACGGGAGCTGCAGCTCAGGACTGGGGGCAGCAAGGAGGCCTGTCGGGACAGCAAGGAGCCCTGTGGGGACACAGCTCCTGGGGCTGAAGGCTCTCAGGTGACAGAGCGACACGCTGTAGCTCTGGCGACATGGACGGTGCAGAGAAAAGCTGTTGGAGAGCATGGGTCAGTCCCCCCACACAGATGTGCCACGTGCTGCAGGAACTCATGGGATGCTCAGGTTTCAGCAGGGAAGGGTCGGGTTCAAACCCCGCTGAGGGTACAAGCGGTGGTGTCAAACAGGCTGGTCAGGCAGCCCCTCGCTCCCAGTGTTGTGCAACCATGAGGAAAGCTGAGCCCCTGTCTCCCCTCCCCAGGGAGTGCCGGACCCTCTGCCAAGGGTCTGAGCTCCAGCAGGAAGAAAAGGACCCACCACAGTAACGAGCGATGACAAGAAAACATCCCAAACCAGCCCAGGGGTGTCACGTAAAGGCCATGGGGCAGAGTCAGAACATCTCATTTCAGATTCGTGCTCGCTTCAAGTCCTTCGTTACATTCGTGTGTAATTACAGTGAGCCCCGTGACATGGGGCTCGTTAGGGAGAGCGGGGTCAGGAACTGCTCCGCTCTGCACGTACCACACTTTGTTGTCTTATTTGCCCTCGAGTATTTTCTGTAAAAGGTGTGTTCCAGCTCTCAGATTCAGAAGTAAATGTTTTTCAAAATTTCTCCCTTCCTGGTTTGCTTCCTGGCAAATATTCTCCAAAATCACACAGCGGGGATGCCCAGCACAGTTTGTCAGACTGCTTTGACCCCAGGGGATGCCCTGGACTTTTGAAAGCACCACACGTAGCACGTTGCTCACTGGGTTTGGAGCATGCAGTATGCATCTCCACCCTTTTCAGGAGCCGACACCAGGATGAGAGCTCTAAGGCCAACATGAAACTTATCCAAGGCTTTAAACATCTCATTTCCATTGACAGCAGCAACTCCCATTGATTCAGCTGAAGGACACAGGGAATCATTGTCCCTCAATCCCAGGTGATGGGCACCTGTCACTTCACCTGTCTGACTCATCCATCCACCTCAGGGTCCAGAAATTTGCAGCGTATTTTGGAGCCTCCTTCCTCTCTCTCTGTATGAAGGTTTGACCCAGCTATGATCAGAACATGGGGTCTCAGTCAGAGCCTACCTAGTATCTGGGAGCTCAAAGGGTTTCTCCTCCCTGTACCACAGAGCAACTCAGTGCTGCCCTTGTCCCTCACATGCCCACCACGAGCTGCACCATCTCCTGAGTTCAAGGGCTTGGTCTTGTTTGACTGAGCAACCTAGAAAGCACCACTGCTGCTAAATATTTCAGAAGACATCATTTCAGAGCGACTTAATGGATGGACAGGGCTTTTTTAAGCATTGGGAAGAAAAGCATTTCTGCATGCATAAAATGTTGCCCATCACCAACGTGCTCTCACTTCACACATGACAGGCTGGAGGACCTCCATTCTTGGCACTAACACTCTCGAAAACCTCCAGAAAGTGCTGGTGCTGCCCCAGGCCCTGCTGGGGAGAAGCTGGAGCATGGCAGGGACCTGGACAGCCACGTCTACGCCGCAGACGCCTGAGCAAGCTCATGTAAGTGCAGCTGGAGCATGCACTTCTCCTGTGCTGAAAGAGTGCCCGGTGCTGGGCCCCTCTCTCCAGGTGCTGAGGGGCTGAACATCCATATTTCAGCGGCAGGTACGAGCCGGGGCCATGGCTCAGCCCCTAAGCTTTGTCAGACGGCACAGGATCTCCTCTCCTCCCTCGGCCATCCTCCACCACCCGTCAGCTCCCGTAACTGCGGGGCACAGCGCACGCTCCCGCACCACAGGCATCAGTCGTGGCCAAAAAGTCTCCAAAACAGAGATGTTAATTAAACTGTCATTAGAAAAGTAAGACCTCAGCTGAAACCACACTGTATGGCCTCCGGTGCCGCCTGTGCTGCAGAGAGGAAAGATGGTGATCTGTTTCCAATTTGCTTTTTGGAGGTCATACATTCTACATCGAGGAGCGATTTTCCTTTTAAGGTGGAACGGCATGAGGTTTGTTTTCTTTCAGAGAGATTTCTTTAAGAGGTTATTTATAGATCCTCTTGTGAATGTGACTGTGCTTTGCATCCCACGCGCGCTGCTGCGATGTGGGATGAAATGTTCTCGTGGAGCCCTTAATTAACACCAACTCAGGAGCTGCGCCTGAGCACAGCTCCAGGTGGCCAAATATTCCCCATCTGCCCATGTAGGGCACTGCTAACCTCCCAGCCTCAGGGTATTTTCTTTTTGCCACTTTTTAACCTATCGGGTCAACAAGCTGGCTTGTCTGAAGGCAATAAAAGTACTTATTGTGCCAAGAAACTTTAAGAGAAGGAGCTGCCTTCCTGGCCCACGCCCGGTTCTTCTCTACACAAAGCAGCCCCAGCCTTTTTCTGGATTATGCTCCACAATGACATTTTTCCTTGCCACATCTCATTAGTGTCAGCCACCTCCAGCCGCCTCTCACTTCTGGTTACTGGGAAGCAGGGGTGAAGCTCTCCTTGGGATCTCCCCACTCTGCAGGCACTTCAACATTTTGTTTCTCTTTTCGTGAACTTGGAAGCCTTTATTCAACTATCCGCATTAATACTGGTTCACGTGATTTCCATTTCACGAGGCCATTGAAGGGACACTTTCACCAGCAGCAAATAAACTTGGGTTTAAGGAAAGCAAGAGTGGGCTGAAGAACAACACAGCTTAGTAGCCAAATCCAACCCAGAGTTCTGTTTTGCATTTCCCACTCCTCTGCATGTTCTCAATTACACGTATCGCAGAACTGGGGGGCTTCCACTCAGCATTAATATGTAGCACATTGCTCACTGGATTTGGAGCATGTAAAATGCATTTCCACCCTCTTCAGGAGCTGATACCAGCATGAGAGCTCTAAGGCCAACATGAAGCTTATCCAATGCTTTAAACCTCTTATTTCCAGTGGAAGAGTTAAACAGAACACTACTGGGGAGCAGCTAAAGCCTCCTGTTATTTGACTTAATGCCAGGCGGGACCTTGCCTGACCAAAAAGCCACGGACAGGTTAAAAGGTCTGGGATATTCCAACTCATCTGCTACTGCATCTGTATTTAACTGCAAATCTGCTTCAGCACCAAAGCTCAAAGAAATATGCAAAAGCCAGTTCACTTGCTTTTCAATCCTTGCTTATATTCTGCATTTCTCTAGCAAGACTTCAGCATGTGATGAGAAAGCCCGTGCAAACGGATGAGTCTTGCAAAATGTTTAACTCCCTGCTGTCAGAGGTAGCTGTACTAAGGGAGAAGACTGAATATCACAAGAGGCTTTCCCATCAAATAAGAGAGTGCACATCTTAACCCACGGGTAGGAGGTGGATCAAAGTGACACATGGCTAATTCCCCTACTACTACTACTAAAAAAAATAAAAATCCTTTGGCTTTAGCTTGATGTGTCCTAATCAAAGACCTCCCTAGCATGCAGCACACCAGCCACGCATTAGTACGGAGCAGTTGTAGGCTTTGTGTCTCATTTCTCCAGCTCCAGAAGCTGGAAGAAACAAATTGGGGCAGGGACTGCCTTCCATCCCTCCCACCAGCTTGTTTCCATATTCATACCACTGGAAGAAAGCCTGATTCCACCGGCCTCTCACCTCAGCCCACGACGAGTGCACGCCTGCAAGTGCCAGCCCTGCTGTGGAGGTGGTGGCCGTGGCCACCACCTCCAACACCCGCAGAGCAGAGGCTGGGAAATGTCGCCAGCCTGGGCATGGGGAGGGGATGGCAGGGGCACCTTCACTCGCGGGCAGCCAGAAATTGGTACCATGGGGGAAATTCCTTTTTTTACTATATGTCTAGCAGAATCCAAATTCTATTTTAAATTCCTCTAACACTCAGAGTCCCGGGAGGGTTATACGTGAAGGTGGGCTCATGTCAATCAGCCTGATTTTGAGCATCTTCTCTGAGCTGCTGCTGCATATGAGCACTATTTCAAAATGCGGTGAAGTTACTCAGGAGTTGCACATAGGATGAAGCTATTTGCAAACAGCTCCATGCACAGACATCCAGAGGGATATTTTACTGTATAATTACTGCCCTGTATCATTAGCAGATTCGTGGCAACAGCTTTACTGCAGAAATTATTTTCTATCAATATAACCCCATCCAGAAGTGGAGTGAGACAAGCCCAGGGGGCTCAGCCTGCTGTCCTCAGAAGGGGCTTTCTGCACCCCTCTGCCATCACTGCTTGGGTTTCGGCAGCAAAAGAGGCCCAGGGAACAAAACAAAATGAGGGACGGCTACAGATACAGACTTAGAAAAGAGCAAGGTGGAAAAAAAAAAATACTTGTCAGCCCTATAAATTTCCGTGAGCCAAATCCATGAATTCATGTCACGCCAAAACAAACAGCTTTCCCCCACCCTGCCAAAAAAAAAAGAGGAAAAAAAAAGAAAAAGAAAAGAAAAAAATGGAGAAAAAAAAAAAGCCTAATTATCTCCGATTTCCACACAAGTCTGTAGGACACACTGCCCCAGCAGCCCACACGTGTGACAGCCGTGTCCCATCTCCCTTTTCCAGGCCGCGCCATGATCTCCGCTGTCCTCCTCCTCTGGACCGTGCCCTGCGTGGCCAACCACATCCTCGGGGGCTCTGCCAAGGGAGCGCTGCAGGACGGAGCCCAGCTGGCCTGCAGCCTGCCAGGACCCCCAGGGCCCCCGGGACCCCCCGGAGCCCCCGGCGCACCGGGGACAGTCGGCAGGATGGGCTTCCCAGGCAAAGACGGCAAGGACGGCAGGGACGGGGATAAAGGCGAGCACGGCGATGAGGGTAAGAGCTTTCTTACCTTGTAGCACAGCAAGGGTGAAAGGTAAAAGCCAAAGTGCAACAGCCCAGTGAACAGCAACCTGTTACCCCAAACCTGAGCCTCAGGATGGACACCTCATAGGCAACTCTTCCAGGAATTTCCACTCTCCGCCCTCCATCACCTCATGCTTGACAGCTCCTCCCAGGGGGGTTCACTTGCTGATAGCATCACAGAATCACACACAATTGTTGAGGCTGGCAAAGCCCTCTGAGACCATCAAGCCCAGTCTCTGACCCAACACCACCCCATGGGCCAGAAAAGGGCACCAAGTGCCACATCCAGCCTCTCCTCAAACCCCCCCAGGGACGGTGACTCCCCCCTGCCCCGGGCAGAGCATCCCAGTGCCTGAGCACCCTCTCCGGGAGGAAGGGCTGCCTGAGACCCAACCCGAACCTCCCCTGAGGCAGTTTCAGGCCGGGCCCTTTCGTCCTGTCACTGGGTGCCCGGGAGAAGAGCCCGACCCCCCTGAGTGCACCCTCCCTGCAGGGGGTTGCAGAGAGTGATGAGGTCCCCCCTGAGTCTTCTGTTCTCCAGACTAAACATCCACAGCTCTTTAAAAAGGTTTGCAGTCCCCACTGGCTTTGTTTCGTTACGAAGCAAGATTTTCCCTGTTCTGACCTATGCTCTCTAGAGAAGACAAAGCGGTGGTCTCCGACTCCTGCTCTCAAGCAAAACAAAGCGAAAAAAATTCAGTACTTGCTTCCCGGAGTGCTCTAGCTGGGTGACAGGCACTGCCCTGACCACGCTCACTGGAAATCAGAGCAACCAACCACCCTTCTTTCGCCCTGAGGTGGGGCTCTCCTTCCAAACCAGCCTCTCAGCCAGGAGCAGCTCTGGCAGGGAACGCTGATCTCCTGGCGCCGCACCAGAGCGTACCTGACCCTGCCCCTTACTCTTTCCTCCCACCCCAAAACAGGGAATCCAGAGAACAGGTTTCCACCCATGAAGAGGGGTCCCTTCGGAGAGCCGGCCAAGTTAACGATCATCACACCAATATGGCTACAGATCGTCCTCCCCTTATTGCCCCGGACAGCTCAATATATACAGTTCAGCAGTGTCCCCGCACCTGCCCCTTAACAGAGTTGGTCAGTTACAGGTTTACACGCGCCAGCGTTTTATTGGGCAGTGCCATTCCACTATGCAAGTGGCTCTCGCCCCCCCTTCTCCCCCCGGGCCCAGCACCTCCAGCCAAGCATCTCGCAAAGCTCTCACAAAACAGATAAAACCTCCTCCTCCCTGTGTTCCAAGGCAGCTTCAAGGACAGAGCCTCTGTTTAGGCCTACGCTGGGTTGTCCACACTTTTAAAGTTATACCGCACCTCTGCTCCACAAGAAATTCCTCTACATATCCCCCTTTTTCTTTTTGGACAACCCAGGCTTCATCCGCTAGCTTGCTTATCATTTTCTTGATTATATTTATCAAACAACTAAACATAACTAAGCCTATAACAATTAAAACTGCAATAACCAAAAATGTCTTAACTAAACTCTTAATTCATCCTGTCAAAGTTCTCACACCCATCACCCTAAATCGTACTTTGATCCTTAATCACACACTTCTAACAAAGCAAAAGGCAGCTGGTTTCCCTGCCTTGCTTTTAGCTAAAGAAAGATCACTCTGCTGGTTAGTACATAAACCTTAACACCTACTATGTGGCTTTGATTACACAACCAATATAAACTTCATTGTTAGTCACGCAAAGAGGATACATATTAATACAACAGGTAACATTGAGAACAGTCACATTTTCCCATAATTGCTCTGCCATCAGCCGTAAGCATCTTCTGCCAGTCCAGTCCATATCATCGTTGGTAATCGGTACCTCAGGGTCCCATCACGTCACTGGGCAAACAAAGGGATTCAACGGGCAGGCCCAGTGCACGGTCGTGTTGCTGTTACGCTGTTGAAGTGACAGGATGCTGCACAGCCACATCATGCAGGATCATGCGGTTCTCAAGTCCCTTGTCCGTTATTAATAATAACAGGACACGCAATCGAACTGGCTGCTTCCCAATCTCCCTCTGTTATAGCGTCTCTGATGACACCGCTCCATCCTTGTTGCAAAGGATCCTTTATGGTTCAAGCTTGAAAATCAGGCTTGAGTGAGGGAGCTGATGGTAATGGGGGAGCTGAACTGGTTTAAGGGTTTCTTCTGTTTCTTGCTGTCTAGTTGATAATTCAGCGAGTTTGTTCAGCATCTCTTTCAGGGGTTCATCCTGATCTTCCTTCTTCCCCCCCTCTTTTTTTTTTTTTCCTTTTTTTTTTTTTTTTTTTTTTTCTTATTAGCTCAAGTATTACTTCAATCACGCTGTTATCACACAGGGAGAGCAGAATTTCCCAGGTCTGTTTTGATCATACTCTCCCGTTCACTCCCATGCACATCTGGTGTACAAGAAGCGTCTTATCTTCATTCTCACGGACAAGCTCTCAACATGAGCTGTACCTGGCTGGTCAGGGTCTCTTTTCATAATTAGCAAGCAAGAGTTATGCACTTGTTTGGAAAAGAGCTCAGCTCAAGGACGAAAGTCTTAATTCTGCAACGCAGTGCAGTTTCTCCTTTTTCTTTTTTTTTTTTTTTTTTCTTCCACCCAGTCGGGACGAGCAGGGAGTTTCTTCCTTTGCCTTTTTCCTTTCCTGCCCTCCCCGCAACGCTTCGATCGCTGCCGCAGCAACTTTTTTTTCTGCTTGCATGATTTCTAGAGTGCGTATTACGGTTTTCCAAACTGTTCCTAGTTCTTTCGCTTCTTTTCCTTCTTTTCCTCCCTCTAGAGTACAGTCCCACAAAAAGTCTCCTACTTCACGCCATTCCGTGGAACTAAAGATTAATGGCGGGTCGTTCATTTTCTCCCGTTTCCGAGCCCATGGGGCTAATACATCTCGCTCCTTTACTTTTCCTCCTCTCTTAGAGAGTATACTAAGGAGGCGAGTTGCCGCGTCCGTTTCCATCGCGGTCTTACCTTGGCAGGGGCTTGATCAGCTGCTCATGCTCTGGTCTCCGGTGCCCTTTTGGTCACACTCAGAACTCTCCTGCCTCCAGCTCTCCGGCTCCCAAATCGGCTCACGTCCGATGCTTCGGAGTCTTCCCGCATTTAAGCAATCCGCATTTAAGTGTCCATAGAGGGTCCCTTGTTCAGGCGCCAGATGAAGAGGGGTCCCTTCGGAGAGCCGGCCAAGTTAACGATCATCACACCAATATGGCTACAGATCGTCCTCCCCTTATTGCCCCGGACAGCTCAATATATACAGTTCAGCAGTGTCCCCGCACCTGCCCCTTAACAGAGTTGGTCAGTTACAGGTTTACACGCGCCAGCGTTTTATTGGGCAGTGCCATTCCACTATGCAAGTGGCTCTCGCCCCCCCTTCTCCCCCCGGGCCCAGCACCTCCAGCCAAGCATCTCGCAAAGCTCTCACAAAACAGATAAAACCTCCTCCTCCCTGTGTTCCAAGGCAGCTTCAAGGACAGAGCCTCTGTTTAGGCCTACGCTGGGTTGTCCACACTTTTAAAGTTATACCGCACCTCTGCTCCACAAGAAATTCCTCTACACACCCACAGCTGCATTTAAGTCCTGAGCAGGTCAGGAGACAGGGTATGAACCCCGTGAGTCTGTCTCATGCCCGGCTCTGCCGCAGTCGGCCCTAATCAGCAGCTTCAGCATCACCCAACGCGCTTCTTATCTCTGCAGTCCCTGCACCAGGTGTCTTCCAGTTCATGACTGGTTCATCCTCCAGCTCGCTTGAGCCTTTTATGACACCTAGATTTTTTTATTTGATTTTTTTAAACAACAATTTCATGTTAAATATATTAAAAAACAAGAACAGGAGATTACAAGCACTCCATCTGCCCAAAGCTAGGTTCCAAAAGCTTCGCAAGCCTGTCTCACTCCTGAAAATCACCAAAAGTTAAAGCTTATTCTTGGTTAACTTTATAATTTATTACTCATTTTTCTCAAGCGACCCAGATAATTGAACCAGCCCCTCGGCCCTTAGACGGGACAGACTGTCCTGCTCCCAAGTCCTACTGCCATCGTGCCGACTACCCACCTAACACAGTTCATCAGTCCTGACACATGCCCAGCCCCGGGTGGTATTTCATCAGGATTCTCAGCAGCAAGGTTTTCCTCTTAAATGGAAAACATACTGCTGCAGCTATACAAACCATTTCCACTGGCCACGTCATCTCTTCCACTGAAAAATTCACAAGATTATTTGTCTTCTAGGTCCACAAGGCAGAGCAGGAAACCCCGGCAAGCCAGGACCGAAAGGGAAAGCAGGAGCTATTGGCAAGGCAGGCCCACGGGGGCCCAAGGGTTTGAAGGGTAACCCTGGAAAAAACGGAGCACCGGGAAAGAAAGGGCCCAAAGGCAACAAAGGTGAGACCGGGATGCCAGGACCCTGTACTTGTAGTGCCAGCAAAGCCAAATCTGCCTTCTCCGTGGCCGTCTCCAAGAGCTACCCAAGGGAAAGGCTGCCCATCAAATTTGACAGGATCCTGATGAACGAGGGGGGACATTACAATGCTTCCAGTGGGAAATTTATATGCAGCATCCCAGGTATTTACTACTTCACTTACGACATCACTTTGGCCAACAAACACTTGGCCATTGGCTTGGTCCACAACGGGCAGTACCGGATCAAAACTTTTGACGCCAACACCGGGAACCACGATGTTGCCTCTGGATCAACCATCCTTTCTCTGAAGGAGCAGGATGAGGTGTGGCTGCAGATCTTTTACTCAGAACAAAATGGGCTTTTTTATGATCCTTACTGGACCGACAGCTTATTTACTGGCTTCCTGATATACCCTGATCAAGATTATCTCAATGAAGTATAGGACGAGAAATGACTGTGGGGAAAAAAATAGGAATGCGTAACATCTCAGTCCAGCAAACTGTAGCTTGTACATGGGCAGCTGTGGGGTTATACAATTCTACATTTTTGGTGCTCACAACCTGTATTGGCTATTTAGGTATTTATTGGATGCATCAGCTAATTCAGAGGGTACCAAGACCAGCAGGACTCACGTTTACAAAGCTTCATGAATCTCTACGTCCCAAAGCCACACATTATGTTTTCCATGATGGTTCCAACACAACACAGACATGTAACACAAATAATGATGCAGAATGATTTGTTGGATTACTATTATAAAGTATAGAAACCAACAAACATTTTCCGAAAGCTGAGCCCAGAAGTGCCACTGATGCTGGAGACTGTGTCGCTGCACCTTCTCCCCCTGCATCCCATAATAGTAATAATCCTTGTTAATATAGCTACATTTTACCAGCTCCTTAAAAGTCAGGAAGTTGTCAGCTGAAGTTACAAAAGCAGCTCTCAGCCTCGTCAAAGCAGCACTAAGAAGCAAAGGCATTTGGTCTAAAGAAGAAGTGACACAAAAGAGCTCTCCCGTTGAAGGTTAAAGGTAAGGCGGTCACAAGACGCAGCCTCTGGCACTGAGCACCACTGGCCTTTTGCAGATTTCAGCCTCGATACACCAGCCCTGGAGTCCTGTATCTGGTTTCAGACAAGTGTTTGTTTGTAAGCTGTGACCAGAGTCGAAACTGGAGCATGCAAGCCACATACTTGTGGGTCTCCAAACCGTGGTGAAGGACAACCTTTACAGATAAGACTCAACCATCAAAGAGATCACGGACCTGCACTCCAGAAAAAGATCCACTGATAACCCCTTCCTTCATCCCCACCTGCTTTTGCTGGAAGGAGACGCTTGTGGTGCTGCTGAGAACCTCCTCAAAGGCTTAATGCTACAGCCACGCACTACCTTCCTGCTGCTTTGCTTGTTCCATGCTGTTTGTCAGATCTTACAAATGCTCCAGAAATCTGAACTGCATGGAGAAAACAAACCAAACCAACAACAACAAAAAAAAAAACACAACCAAAAAACCAACCAAACTCCCTTGCCAAAGTCAAAAACTGAACTTCTGCTCAGTAAGCTTTTTTGCTTTTGCTAAGCTGGGCTTAGCAATTTTTTTCCTCCTCTGTATCAGCTAATAGAGGGGCATGCTCCAAAGTGGCCAACTCTTACCAAAAATTCTCCTGCTATAAAGCCTCTCGGTCCAGCCGCCTTACCCCGGGGTGTCCAAAACTCCTCCAGAGATCTCTGTCTCAGTAGCCAGATGAAAAGACTCTCTTCCCTACTAACTGAGCCACCTTCTTGGCTTCCAGTCATAGTTCTCACCTCTTTTATCACTTGGTGAAAGCTCTCATGAACTTTCAGCTTCTCTAATCCTTGTATTTAGGCATTGAAGGGATATCACATCAGAACAAAGACTTTTTTTTTAAAAATCTCCCTTTTACAAGTCAAAATATTTGCATGATTTTTGTGAACTACAGTAATTGTGTTATATCTTACAAAAAATCTTTCCAAATACATTTTTATAAAATAAAGCTGAACGAAAAGTACTGCTGGAATAATCTTGATATTCATAAAAGTGGTTTCCCAGAAGGTATCTCAAAACTGTGTTGCAGATTCCACTGCTGCATTGGGTTTAGTGACGGATTCTGCAGCAGATGGTGCAACAGGAGTATTTCCCCTCCTCCCAGCCAAGCAAGCTGGGGAATACACAGAGTTTTATGTTTTCTGTGTGAGAAAAGCAGCAAGGTGGAAGAATCGTATCTGCCCATTCCCCTGAAGCCAATGTCCTTTCCCTGACAGCGGTTGCTCAGATAAAATATTTCTCTTTCCAGAGCTCCTTCCTTTAGGGCATTCTGGGGTGCACTTGCAGGCAGGTTCCCAAAGGCAGCAGTAGTTCCAGAATTTGCATTTCTGCCTCAGCACCGAGCCCCGCTCTCTGTCACTGACAGCCCAGGAGCCTGGCGGGGGCAAGGACTGTGTTTTGGCTGGGCCAGGTTGCAGGCAGGCCCGTACCCTGACACAGGTCCGTGCCCCGACACAGGTCCCCGAGCAGCTGCAAGTGTCAGGGGTAGCTCAAGGGAGGTTTTGGGGCACTTGGGAGATGCTGGCTCTCCACAGCACCAGCTGTGCTGCACCCAAAAGGGAAATTACACAGCGCAGCTCCAATTAGTCCAGTGGAGCTCAGAGCCCATGGCTGCCAGAAGACAGAGACCTTGTTTCCCTCTCCATTCTTTTCCCTTAATTCAGTACATCACCTTATCCCCAAAAGGGAGTGATCTTGGGGTGTTTTTTTCCTTACTGTTTGGGTTTTACTTGTAGTCAAGTTAGTTCTCTGCTGATTTTATGAGCTGAACCCGCTCGGCATCAGGCAGGTACCAGAGCTGGGAGGGGGTGGGGGAGCACCACAGGGACTGAACCTGAGAAGAGGAGGGTGGTGGGGAAGCAGCAGTGAGCAAAGAGATCAGCTCAGTGCTCCTCTTCCCTTGCTGTCTCCCGAGAAGGGCCCAGCGGTGAGCGTTCCCTGCCAGCACCTGCCCTCTCGGGGCACACAACCTGATTTCCCCAGATGAGAAGATGGAGGAGTTACCATCTGCCTGGCAAAGCAACCTTTTCATTCCAGTGAAAAGGAAAAACTGCCACTGAGTATTTTAAGTCTGGAATATCAAAATGCGAGTCACAAAGAGAACCTCTGGACACCACTGAACGCTCAGTGCGGAGGCGCTTGCTTTGGGTTCGAGGCTGCGAGGTCCTTCCCGCAGGAGGGGCACAGGACCAGGGGCTCCCGCCCACCCTCGGGAACCGCCCCAGCCACCTGCAGGTCCTGGTCCCGCCTTGGCATCTGCTGCCATCGAGAATTGCAAAGCAACAGAAAGCCCAAATTAATAAATACAGCAGGCAAGAGGGAGAGGAACAGCTTCTCTGGATCATTTAACCTCCCACCGGCTTGAAGGCAATTTTAAATACCATGTATCACAAATATTTCCATGAAAGAGGCAGGAGCATTTAAAATGATACACGTGGGCTCTTCTTGCACAGGTTCCTCAAAAAAAAATAAAATCATTTCCTCTTATGATCCCTTAAGAGCACTTTTCACACTGGACAAACTGCCTCCACTCAGCCCAATACTGCAAGAAGAATCTTCTCAAGCAGCTGCGAGCTCCCCTTCTCCCGCCTCGCCCCGGAGAGGAGGGAGGGAAGGGCGGCTGGCAAGGCACGCGCGTGCCCGGGTCACTGCAGGGCCTGTCACTGAAATATTAAAAGTGGGGAACACACCCACGCCCAAATCTCAAAGTGACTGACTCAGACTTCAGAGAATCTTATAAAAAGTACGTTCTGGCTCGCTCCTGCATCTCCTGGCTGCGTTCTGGTTCATGCTGCCGCTGTCCTCCAGCCAAGCGGTTATTGACTTTGGTTTTAAAATGAAACCGAGATTTGCATCAAGGCGCTTTATTCCAGAAACACAAATTTTCTGGAGAAGCACCAAATAAAGAGCTCTGGCTTTCATAGCCGAGCGATCTCAAGCAAGCACCTGCTGGGAGAGCCCAAGGACAACTCCTCCTGCCCAAGGACAGCTCCTGAGCCTCAGCTGAGCCTCCCTAAGCCTCTGCCTCCCCTTCAGGACTGGCCTACACAGGAAAGGACTCCAAGGTTGTTGGGTGGTTTTGTTGTTTGGGGTTTTTTAAGCCCTACATCTCAATGCTAACAACAACAAGAAAAAATAAACGTCCAAAAATATTTTCGCTGTGGAAAATGAACATTAACTGAGGACTTGGCATACATGGAGTGTCTGGAAAGCAACGACCCGATGTCACAGCTGGAGACGAAGGGAAGGCACCTGAGGAAGGCAGCGCCGTCCCCACGCAGCCCCAGCGCTCACCCAAGCAGACCAGGCAGATCCCCACCCTCAGGTCTCGATCACAGCTTCCTTCTGGGGGCTGAGGAGGATCTAGGTGCATTTACCAGTCACCCCCGTTTGCCCAGCTCCCCAGGTAAACCCTCCCCATTAGCACCCAGCAGTCAGCACCCAATGCTTCCCTGGCAGCCACAGTCCCGCTCCCGGCCCCTTCCTGGGGCCAAAGGGACATTTCTGCACTGGGAACAAGCCAGGGCCAGCAGGAGGAACTGCAGAGTTACACCAGGGCAGCTCGCAGCTCCCAGGCCCCGCTCGGGTGCTGCCATCGCCCTGTCACAGCCCCGGGCTGCCTCCTGGTGTTCTGTCAGCGACCGGGCACGGGAGAGGCCGTGTCACAGAATAACAAAACATCAAGGCCTGGAAGGCACCTCTAGAGATCACCCAGTGCCACGCCCTGCCAGAGCAGGGTCACCCAGGGCAGCCCCACAGGAACGCGTCCAGGCGGGTTGGAAAGTCTCCAGAGCAGGAGACTCCACACCCTCTCTGGGCAGCCTGGGCCAGGGCTCCGGCACCCGCACAGTGACATCTGTGGGCACATCTGGCACAGGTGTCACTTCCACTACCCTCCATGGCCAGTGCCAGGCTCCGGCACTCTCTGCAGCCCGAGCCCTGAACACCCACACGCTTGTGGGGGGATTCTGTCTGGGCGCCCACAGTTTTCCTGACAGCCTTTGGTCAGGCTGCAACCATAATTTGTTCTGCAATCAAAAGACCTCTCAAAACTATACACAGGTTTATTTACGGCACATTTAAGTATTCCACTGTTAACACCGGCTTACCGTTGACTGCCTTGTATCCAGTGGACAGCAACTAGTCACTGCCCTCCCACTAAAAGAGCTTTTTGTTGGCCTTTTTCGCTTAAGATCCCTTCCCCAGCACAGTCTTACCTGCACTGAAGCTGGTATCTCCAGCGAAGGACAGGTGGCACGTGTCCCCAGGCGCTTGGCAGGCAGGTCAAGCAGTGAAAGAATTCCACAAGGGAGGGTGTGCTCACAGAGCTGCCAATTCCCACATGAGCCACTGGCTGCAAGGAAGAACAAGGACACAGGTGCTCAGAGCAGGCAGGAGTAGGGACGAGGGGACGGTGTGCGTCAAGGGGAAATTAAGGAGTGGCTGCTTGTGCCTCGTGCCAGTTCTCAGGCACCAAACTCAGATGTTCCAGCCTGCCGGGCAGCAACGGGCTCACGGGGCTGCCCTAGGGGTTTCAGTGACCCCAGGCAAAGCACAGGCACCCTGACTCAACCCACTCAGCATCAGCAGAAAGCTAAGAACTGAAACCACGTAAAGGCCTTTGAAGGAAACAAGATCTTCCAGCTCCACAAAAGCATGGCAGCCTTTCCCTTAAGCCCTAGAACACCACAACACTGTTCTTCCCTTGTGCTGTCACAGGCTTGGTCAGGTATGGACACACGCCCAACAGCAGCTCACCAGGGTTAAAGCCCTACCTACCAGCCAGACTTAGTAATTACAGCTCCTGAGGACAATCCTAATCCTGTAACATTATCTTAAACAAATACGTAAATAAATATTTATAGCTTGCTTCTGCTAACAGCAGAGGAAAACAGGTTGCAGCTCCCCAAACCCATGAATGCCCCATGGAAAGGGGCTGCCCTGCTCCCACCGTGCCCTCACCTCTGCCATCGCGTGGGCACAGAGCTGTGGTCAGCTTTGAGCAACTTCGTGTCAACCCTGATCCAGCTACATCAGTAAAGCGAGGGCACAGGTTCACACAGTTTACAGGGTTTTCCCTCACACGATTTTTGCTGGATCAGGCCCTTGCTGCCCAGCTCCACCAGTGCTGGCTCTTGGAGGGAACAGGACAAGACAGATTTGGGCACAACTCCACAGACCACATCATCCCAGCATAACACATCATCCCAGTTTAATGCTGTTAAACGGAAGAGATGCTTCTTAACTCTTGCTATGTAGGGCTGTGCCTCCTTGCTGCTGGCTTCACAGAATCAGAGAATGTTGGGGGTTGGAAAGGATCTCTAGGGATCACCCAGCCCAACCCCTGCCAGAGCACCAGGGCAGCCCCACAGGAACGCGTCCAGGCAGGTTGGAAAGTCTCCAGAGCAGGAGACTCCACACCCTCTCTGGGCAGCCTGGGCCAGGGCTCCGGCACCCGCACAGGGAAGAAGCTTCTCTAATGCTTTTGTGGAACCTCCTGGGCTCCAGCTTGCACCCATTGCCCCTAGTCCTGTCACTGGATATCCCTGAGAAGAGCCTGGCTCCATCCTCCTGACACCCCCCCTTGACGTATTTATACACATCAGTGAGGTCACCCCTCAGCCTCCTCTTCTCCAAGCTGAACAGCCCCAGCTCCTTCAGCCTTTCCTCATCAGGAGATGTTCCCCTCCCTCCACCATCTCGGTGGCTGCGCCAGACTCTCTCCAGCAGTTCCCTGTCTCTCTTGAGCTGAGGGGCCCAGAACTGGACACAATATTCCAGATGTGGCCTCACCAGGGCAGAGTAGAGGGGGAGGAGAACCTCTCTTGACCTACCAGCCACCCCTCTTCTAACACACCCCACCAAAGGGATGGGACCTGCATGGGGCTTCCTACCCCACATGGCCTGGAGGGATGCACTTTCCCAGGTGCAAGATCCCTCTGTGAACAAATAGCATCCTCTAAACTTGCAGAAAACTCAGTATAAAAATTAGGTTCAGTAAGATAGAACAGATAACAAAAGTGCACAAGGAGTGACAGAGGAACCCCAGAGCCAGAGCAGTACAGGGGAGAAGGAGAAGCAGAGTTGATAAAACCCTCAGTCCTCATCAGCAAGAAACCTTTACAGTGCGCAAAAGCACTCAAAATTGGTTAAATTAGGGCTGAAGGTGCTGCTGAGCCAACGTGGCTGTGGGATCCTGGTGAAGTAGGAGCACCTGGGCAGTAACAAGGAGAACCTGGTCCCTGCTGGTGCTGCCCTCCCAGATGAATACAGCAAAGCTCCTCTCCATAGTCGGGGGCAGGAGAGGCTGAGGCGTAGAGGGGGGAGCAAGGGGTTTCTTGGTGTATTCCTGACACACAATTTCCATGGCAGCAGCACAGGTGTGAGCAGGTGCTGGTGCTGCCTGTGTCATACCTGAGACTTGACCAAAAAGCTCGTATTTTCCACCCAGGCTCAACCAAGAGCAGCCCAGCTCCTCGTTGGCTCCTCTCTGTGTTTGGTGCTGTCTCTTCCCATGCTTTGCACCTGGTGTCCTCTGTTATTTTCAGACAGCTTTGTCACCTAAAAGCAATTTTATTGCCCCAGCACTCAGAATGGTAGCACTAGTTGGAAGGATGTTAACTTGTTTAGTAAAATTTGGGGTTTTTTAAGGGAAAAATCCCTCAACGTGAATGATTTCATTGACTTAGTGAAGTTTCCTGACTGCGCCTGTGCTTTCCCCAGCCATGACTTACTAATGATGTAAAGCATCTCAAAGTTAATACAAACCCTGCCGGGAATCTCCGTGGGATTTTACTTTTCTCTTCCTCTGTCTACTCCTTAAAAATGCTCTAAAATCAAATCAACACGGTTCTCTCATGGCTAAAGCCAATATTCTAAAGAGAACTTTACCCATCGCATCAGAACATAGGGAGGATTTCAGTGATGCCGTTTGGATGGAAGAGGATATGGTGCAGCCGCAGCCAGTTTTTACGATATCGAGGAGTTAATTACAATGTCTACTGGAATCCCTGGGTTATGTACACGGCCTTGCTGGTGCTTCCTCCTTCAAAACAAAGCAATTCCAAGGTTCAAGGCTACATCTGAGCTCTTATCAAGCCCAGAATTACTGCTCTCTCTAATTTGTTACTGTGAATATTTTATGACATCAAAGATGTTGGTTGGTTGTTTTTTTCCATCAAGAGAGCCCTGCTAACAGCCATGGACAGAAAGGAGAACCTTATTCGTTATTCGGTTCATTTTTTAATACCAACATAGTTGCCGAAGGAAAGTTTTGATGCATCATACTTCATTTATTGTGAAATGGAACAAGTGAAACACATGGACCATATTCTGGAAAAATAAAACCTGTTGGCTGCAAAATTAAAACCAGCATTACACAGAACAGTTTTCTATTTCACGTGGAATCTCAAGATATTTTAAATTAATTCAGATTTTAAAAATACAAGAGTTTTAAACCAATAGGTGCTATGCACATGAGTTTTTGAAAATTCATATTATTGAGACTTTGTTTCAAAGAACTGATGCTCTTTCTTTCAAATAATACTAATGGTTTGATTTACACTATATAGAAAAAGAGAATTATATGATATAATATATGTAGTTAAAAAAATGGCACAGAAAATTAATATATTATTGTATGAACCATGAGCAGACTGCTTGCAAAGAAATGCTCTGGCTGTTATTCAACAAAACAGTTAAGCACAAGCTCAGTTTTAGGATTAACATGAGACACTTTTTCTTGCCTTAATTTAAGGCACCTAAGTACTTTGCTTAACGGGTGCCAGGATGTCCTGAAAAGAAAACGGGAAAATTATTTCTGGTGGACACTTGGTGGCAGCTTTTATCTGTGGGCTTAATAGTTGTTGCCACTTAATTTCAGGGCTACTCTTTAACAGCAGGGGACAAGCTAGCCAATGCAGACTATAAAAAACTGGCTCATGTTTTCCCCAGAAGAAACAACTTTGATCCCAGAAATATTTTCCCAGGAACATTAAAATCAACACAAATATTTATTTTGACTGAAGCAGACAGATTTTTGTTGTTCCTTTCCTTTAGGAAACCAGTGTAGGAACAAATGTTTCAGGAGGTTCTTTTGCAAATTTGAGTGCAGAATGACTGGTAATATATATTTATTAATTTTTTAAAAAATTCTGAAAATGGAATTTAGGTGTTGTTTGGGGTTTTTTTTAAATGACAAAGCTGCTGCTAGGCCTGGTAAACTTTCTCATGAAAATTCTTCATCCTTAACGGATCAAGAGTGAGAACTGGGTACAAAATACGTTGCATGGTGATTTCTTGGCTCCTGGTGTTGCTGAAGTGGAGCGCTAAGAAAGACTTGTTGGAAGATTTCAGTTCAATCTGCTGACATATCCACGGGACTGGGAATAAAGCTGTGTGGTGCCTGACAGTTTCTTGGGCTCTTTGGGTAGAATAATGCTCAGAAAGGCAAAGCGTTAGCCAGGCTGAGCTCTGATGGCACAAAGTGAATCTCCACGCTCTGTGGGAGCACATCAGGGCCCCGTGGTAGCCAGCGCTGCGCAACAGCGATGGCACCCGTCCAAAGGACACGAGGTGTGGGCTACATCTGAAGCTCAGAGAACTGTAGCATCATAGATCAGGGGGAAAGTACATCCTCTGGTAAGCCCCAGCTCCCCGCCTGCACAGGACAGAGCTGCTTTCTGGCACGGCGAAGGGAGCCGTGCTCCTGCCAAACCTCACGCTCAGACACAAGCAAGCACTTCTGTCTGCAGGGATCTGGCAGCTTAAGGTAAGGCGCCTTGTACTAGGAATCATAAAATAAGGAAAAAGTCAATCTCTTCTGTTAGTACTGAGGATTTTTCTTGCGTATTCAGAGCCTTCATCATTGGGAGAAGTTTCTGTATTTCATTGCCTCCATCCATCTTGCTCAATGGAGCCAAGCCAGGAGAATAACTCCACACAGCAGACCCAACTCAGCTGCTATGGGGTGTTGCTGTCCTGCCCTAGTGCCTCCCTGCTCAGCAGCTGCTGGGAGGGAGCTCTGCATCCCAGCCCACCCCATCCATCCCATCCCATCCATGCCATCCCATCCACTCCATCCCATTCCACCCCATCCCATCCATCCCATCTATGCCATCCCATCCATCCTATTCCATCCTACCCTATCTATTTCATCCCATTCCATCCCATCTATTCCATCCCATTCCATCCCATCTATTCCGTCCCATTCCATCCCAACCCATTCCATGCTACCCCATCTATTCCATCCCATTTCACCCCACCCCATTTCACCCCACCCCATCCCACCCCACCCCATCTATCCCATCCCATTCCACTCCATCCATCCCACCCCATGCCACGCCGTGCTATGCCACCCCGCAGGGCTGCGGGAGCCGCGCACCAGCGCTACAGCCGATGTCCTGCAGGGCCAGGGGCTGGGGAGGAGGACCCGCTAATTAGCGCTAATTAACCTCCGCGCCGTACTGGCGCAGGGGGAGCCGCCCGCACCCGGGCCGGGGCCGCCCCGCGGCCGTTGGGGCCGCTCCCCCGCTGCGCCCCCCCGCCGCCCGCGCCATGGTCCGGCCCTGCCCTCAGCGGGCACCCGCTGCCCCCGCGGGGCCGGGCCGGGCCACGGCGGGCCGGGGGGGGGGGGTGTTCTGCGGCGCCGTAAAGGCGGGGGCCGGCCGGCCCGCGCTGGCCGTTGGCGGTTGGGGGCCGGAGCGGGCCGGCGGAAACGGCCCCGGGCGGGTGTCCGGGCGGACGGGCGGCCCCGCCGGCAGCGCGGGCCCGTCGCTCCGGCAGGGCTGTGTGTGCCCGGGAAGGACGAGGATGGAGGAGCCGTGGTGGCAAGGGGGGCTGGCGGCGGACATCCACCAGAGCCTGCGCGCCAAGGTGGGGGCCCACTTTGTTCCCTTCCCTCCCCCTCGCTGTCTTCTCGGAGCTCCCGGGCACCGCTCGGCTGCCCGGGCTGAGGCTCCGTGTGGGAAAGCTCTTCCCGGCGCTCCGCTTCGCCGCCCGCGCTGGTTCTGCCCCCGTCCCCTGGGAGCCGCGGCCGGGGGCGGCGGGGTAGCCGGTGCCGCTGCGCTCCCGTTGCCGGGCGGGGCGGGGCCCTCAGCCGAGCGGCCGCTAACCCCCTTGCCGCTGGGCGGCTGCTGGGGCCGCGGGCAGGGCCCGCTCCCGGCGGGTGCGGAGCGGCCGAGCCGGGGCAGACGCGGCCCGTGGGGGCTCCTGTGGGTGCGGTGGCCCCGCGGGGCAGGCGGCGGGAGGAGCCGGGCCCGGGCACTGCCTCCCCCGGGGGGGCCCGGCCGCGGAGAAGCCCCCGAGGCGGGCAGCTAGGTGAGGGGGGTGAGCCCACGGCGGACACCGACTGCCGGCGCCTCGGGCAGCTTCCGAATGAGCCAAGCTGCGGCTCGCAGCGTTAACCCTGCCCGAGCTTTCTTTACACTTGGCGACAGGTGAGGCCGGGCGGGCGGCTCTGAGCGGGGCTGGGTGTGCGGGGAGCGACTGGGAGAATCCCACCGACAGCTTGCCAGAAGGTGGGGGGAAGCTTTGATTTGTTTGGTTTTAAGTGTTTCTACTGCCTCTTAATCGCCTCTTTAATTCTTCAGCCTCCTTTCTGGGAGCGTCTAGATTGCAAAAACTTGTTTTGCATACAGATACATCTCTACTGTGAAGAGAGACTGAGAGAGCTGGGGCTGTTCAGCCTTGAGAGGAGACGGCTGAGAGGGGACCTTATTAATGTATAGATATATCTGAGGGGTGGGAGTCAAGGGGAAGGGGTGGTGCCCAGTGATAGAACAAGGAATATGGGTTTAAGTTAGAACACGGGAAGTTCCACCTCAACATGAGGAGAAACTCCTTCTGTGTGCGGGTACCGGAGCCCTGGCCCAGGCTGCCCAGAGAGGGTGTGGAGTCTCCTGCTCCGGAGACTTTCCAACCCGCCTGGACGCGTTCCTGTGGGGCTGCCCTGGGTGACCCTGCTCTGGCAGGGGGTGGCACTGGGTGATCTCCAGAGCTCCCTTCCAACCCCAAACTTTCTGTGATTCTATACGAACCTAGGCCAGGTGAAATGTCAAACATTGTTTGAATTCAAAGAACCTGCAAAGAGGGAGAAGGGTCTTTGTGCTGCTCTGCAGCTTCTGCTCAGAGGCAGGTCTCTAACTCCGCTTGCACAATTTTGCTCCTAATTGTGCCCACCTTGTAACGGTGACTTTTCCCTTTGAAGGACGTAGTGCATGAGAATCCAAAGTGCAAGTATATCAGGCAACAATCAACACAGCCCCTAAAACTTTCTTGGTTCACTTTCTGCGACTTCTTTTTTCCCCAAAGTAATATTCTGCAGAAATGACCATATTGCCAAGGTTTGCTTTTTTTTTACGTCTAAAGTGTCAGCATTTACCCTAGAATAATGCCATGGAACTCCTCAAAGGATCCTCCAACAAAGTTTGGGAAGATAAATAGTTTTGGTGTCCTGAAGATGGATTTTGTGAGCATGGACCAGTTTTAGGGATGTCTGTGGCCATTGCATGGAACAAAATAAGCTTCAGCAGCGACACCCCCCCCTAGAGTGTTAATGTCTTGGTGTGTTATTAATGTATTAGTGTGTTAATACTGGAATACAGAAAATTCAGGCAGTGGTGCCACCCAGCCCAGATGGCCTCTCCGGTTTAAGACAATTGTTGAGGAATCCTGGTCTGGAACAGTGTGTGTGTCTGCTCTTGGGTGAGAAAAAGCAGGTCATAATTTTGGCATATGAATCTGACAGGGAATTTACTTAAAGATGGTGGAAATGGATGTTGCAGGTTTTGAAGAACACAAAGTTTGGGTTGATGGTGAGGAATAAAATCTCCCTTTTAAATAACACAACTCTCTTCCTAAAACAACTGCAGGATCATTAGAAGCACCTTTTTTTTTCCTCAAAAATAAATTAGGCACACAAATGTGAGATTTGTGTTTACTATAAAAAAACCCAGATTTTATGTTAACAATAGGAAAAAGTGTTATGCCATCCCTCCTCTCCCCCCTAACTGAATTTGGGAATTCTTCTTAGCTTCATTGAAGGTTGGTATCCTTTGTGACGGGCGTTGCGTGCTCCGTCCGATGGATACGTTCTGCGCGGGAGCAGACGCTGAAGGCGTGTGGGTTACCTGCCTGCTGGTGCGGAGAGGGCTGAGAGGTGCTGTGAGGCTTTGTGGCTTCCTGAGGGCTCGAGCTCAAGGCGGAGGAAATAAATAGCCCCTGGATGGGCTGATGAGCGCAGTGTCTGTTCGGCTTAGGGGCACCGTATCATTAGATGCAGAGTGCACTGACCTAGCGGAGCAAAATGCTTCCATTCCAGAGGTGCTACGCACGTGCTTGGACTTTAACTGAAAGGGTAAAGTATTCCCCTGGTTTAGGCCAGAACGCGAAACCTGTTGCAGGAGTGAGCCAGGAAGAAAACTAGAAATTGGAGCATTCTGTGTTTGTGTGTACTAACAGACACCAAGCCGAGACAGGTGCTGTGTGTGCACGCACGTTGGTGTTTTCTGGTGCTTCGGCTGCTCTGCGAGGGTCCCGTGTCGCTGCCGGTGGAAGGGGATGGGCTGTGCCAGGCAGGTGACTTCCACGTGAGCGATCAGAGCTCCCTGACTGGGTGTGGGACTGGTTCCAGACCTGTGCAACGCTCCTGTCTGCTTCAGCAGCCCCGAGTACCCCACAAGGGTGGAAAGCTGAGTAACAAGTCAGCATTGGTTTTGTTTTGTTTTGTTTTTTTTCCCCTTGGTTTGTTGTTTAAAGTTGAGGAAATACTTTGTTTCCAGAAGGCTGAGTGTCCCAGAAATAAGTGATGTCTGTTTGCTGTTCCTCTCCTATTTTTTTTGGGCTGTTTCCTCCCAGGTTATGTTCGTTTCCTACAATTAATGCGAATTACTAGACCTGCTTGCATGACTTTATTTTTTAATTTTTTTTATCCATGTCTTGCATAGCTTTTCAGAGAAGAGCCGAACTTTACAGGGCTTGTTGCTTGCGAGTGTAAAATGTTAATAATTGTAACCTGATCTTTTCAAATGCACTCTGAATTACTGTCTGCAGTTACTCCCAGCCAGGTGAGGAAAGCTGAGCCTCTTTCTGCTGAGCGCTAACAGTCCTTTGCTGTTAAGTGGTAAAAATGTCTGAGGTGAAAGCTCCTCCACACCTCCTCTTGGCTTTTAAAGGTGTTTGCCATCATGATGTGATGTCATTCTGCTTTGACGTGTGGCATTTCCCCCATCTTCCTCCGTGGTGCCAGTTTGGACGGCGGTCTCTGAAGCAGGAGTGTGATGGGGTTTGTCGAGCGGGGTCCTTTTCCTCACTGGCCTTGGAGTACTGTCACCATCAATAAATTTCTCTCAGTTTTAAGTTGTCCTGTTAGAAGTAGTGCAGGGTCCTGTTATTAACTTGGCTCAGCAAGAACACCACCTCTTCCTCTTCTCCCTCCATCCCGCGTGTGTCCCTCTATTTTCTGTCCCTCTGCGTTCTGTAGTTGTGTCCAAGCATCTGGTGTAGTTGACATGTTGGTAGCTCGAAGGTCTTGATGTAACGGGCACTGTTTTATCTTTTATCCTGTAAGTCTCGTCCTTGTTCTTTCAAAAACGGGTCATTCCTTGGATAATTAATGAAATGCGAAGTTTGCTGTGTTCAAACCTGCCTGGCACAGCCCGGACAGTTCCCCTCTGAACGGAGGGAAGGTGTTGGGGTGTTGTGTGAGTGTTGCTTCTGGGCTTTGTTTTTAAAACGAAGCGCATATGAGAGCTTCAGGACTCCTGGATACCCGCAGAAGGTTTTGTCCTCTTTTCCATTTCATTTCAAAGAGTGGATGAAACATTAACCTTCCATTCTGATGCACCTTTCTAGTTTGAATCAGCTGTAAAAGAAGGTGTAACAGGCATTGAGGTGTATCAGCATCAGGTTTTTATGCAAGACTGGCAGCATGATCTGTTCACTTAACAAAAAACACACACGAAAACTCACTTTGAAAATGGGCAACACTAGAGGTACTAGAGGTACTAGAGGTTGTTGGCTGTGATTTGCTTGTGTTGTTGATGACAGCACATCCACGAAGCTGAAAGGAGCAGGTGCCCTAGTAAAGTATGTGGTTATTCATGATCTCTCTTTTTTCCTTAGAGTTGGAATTTCAATTTTCACACTCCTTTCTCTGATTGTTCTCAGACCCGGTGCTGGGCCTCTGAATACTTTGAAGTGTGTAAGAAGAGCTTAATGAAATGCTTGATAAAATACCCCAGTGGAACACGTGTACTAATAGATTTTCAAGCTCCATACTAGTTCAACTGTCCCGAAAACTGCAAATGCCTGGGACTGTTGTGAGGATGCTGAAGAGTGGAGTGATTTCAAGCACAAAAAGCTTTTACATACAGTTGAAAAACTGCCACGAGTTTGGGTTGGATTTTTTTATGTAGTGTGCCTGAAGCTTAATTTAAGTGTCTATGCTAAGCTGAGATGTCAAGGAATGGAGTCTGTATTTATCTATAGATACTTTGAATGGTGGAAGTGAGTGATAGGGGAGATGCATGGAGAGCACAGAATGTAGTCTGAGATGGCTTTTAATCTAGGTAAAGGGGGAGAAAACTATTGATGTCCTGTGAAAGAGTAAATGAAACAACCCAACGTAAGCCAAAATCATTGAGCAGGTTGGAACTTCAAGTTCTGAGTGGGCTCAAGCTATTGCTCTGTCTGCCTGATGGGTCACAACTGAATGAGGGGAAAAATAAAGGGTGTATTGCCCGTGTTCCCTTTCTTATTAGAAAATCTTTGGATTTTACACTTTCACTGGAGACGATGAGAGGATCTGTCTGACATCCTTTTTGAAATGTGGTTCTCTCCGGTTTGTCTCTTACTCCTGTGTACTGAAACCAGTTGCTGTGCAAGCATGGCACTTCCCCTGAAGTCTGAGTAAGGCTTGTCTAAAGCAGCTGAAGGTCACTTAAATCATGGGAAACGCTGCCACTTTGAGGACTTGGATGTTGGGTTGTGGCAGGCCTGAGAAGAGCAATAGATCATGTGGTGAATCTCAGACTGTCCCTGTCTCCACACCCTCTCTGGGCAGCCTGGGCCAGGGCTCCGGCACCCTCACGGGGAAAAAGCTTCTCTAATGTTTTTGTGGAACCTCCTGTGCTCCAGCTTGCACCCGTTGCCCCTTGTCCTGTCACTGGACATCCCTGAGCAGAGCCTGGCTCTGTCCTCCTGACACTCACCCGTGACATATTTATAAACATGAATGAGGTCACCCCTCAGCCTCCTCTTCTCCAAGCTAAAGAGACCCAGCTCCTTCAGCCTTTCCCCACCAGGGAGATGTTCCACTCCCTCCATCATCTCTGTGGCCCTAAATGCATCAGCTGTGCTCTGCTGTGGGATCGTTCACAAACACACCAGCTCTTAACCTTTCCCACTGATTCATTAAGCTGCAGCCAGCTGCCTCAGCATGGAAATGCTTCCCAACGAGTGGTTTTTCTCCTGGGCAGAGGCAGGAGGGTTGGGTCTGTGGCGGGGAGAGAATATAGCTGGGTGGTAGCAGTAGAGTCCAACGGGCAGCGGTCTGCTGCGAAGAAGCGTGCTGACTGCTCTGAACTGTCAAGCTCCTAAAGAAAAAAGCTTAGTCTGATTTTTTTTTTTCTTTATATATCATCTTCTTGCCTGTATAAATAATGTGTTATTGAGCTTTTAGTGGTTTTAGTGGTGCAATAATTATACCTAAGAGATCAGTTTGGCACCTTTCTTCCACAGCTGGAAAACTGGAACGCACAACAGGAAGGAGTTTGTCTCTTTCAAAGAACAACTGTTAATAGCCTGCTAGATAAGCTTTCCTTTTATTTTTCATCCACAGGCATTTCTTTTTCCTGTTCCAATGCCAACAGCGTTGCAGTATCTGTGATTCCTGCTGCAGGAATTCTTAAGAATCTGGTGGAGGTCACGTACGTGCTGTTTGTCCAGACCATGCCGCGTACAGTGGGCTAAATGATTGCCAGAGTTACCGTGTTTTTCACTAGATTTCTGACTGACTTAATAGCCTTCTCTTTTTTCAAGCTGACACCACACAAGTAGTGTCTTGGGTTTAGATACTCTTCCCGAGGATTAATAAGAATCATGGAGAACCTGATGAAACTTAAGTGAAGTTTCCCGGGTTATCTTTGTTCATCAGCTGGAACCTTTCTTTGGTTTTTGTGTAAGGGTCAGGAGTGAACATCTCTGAGCTGTGAGAGCAGGGGCCGTACGCTGGATTCTCTTTACGTATCCAGAAACAGGAGTGGATAATAAGTTTAAAAAAGAATAATAAGAGAAGTATGAAGTAAATGAAGGTTGTAACTGTGTAGGAGAGGATTGCAACAGTTGTTTCTAAATGAATAGGCTTTGCTGTTACTGAGTAGCTTTGGTTTAGGTGCTTCCTTTTGCTCCAGAATTGAGAAGTGATTTACCTGGTTCTTGGCGGAGGAGGAGGCAGCTCTCTGGAGATGCCTGTTCACAGCTGGGTAGCTCGCAGCTGAGAGGGACAAAGTCAGTAAGAACCACCCGAGCTGCTGCGGGGGCTCAGGAGATGCTGCGTATTTGACCTGTGGCACAGCACAGAAGTGAAAACCAGATTTGGTTAACATCTCCCTGAATTTCAGAACCTGGGGCGTATTCGTAACAGTGTTTCATTTTCCCCTGTCAAAAAGCCTGCGAGTTGTCCTAAAATACCTGATGAATTCCACTTTTGTTCCGGGAACTGATCATTGTTAATGTGACTTATTACCACAATGTCACATTGCGTGCAAACTTTTCTAGTGCTAACTTTCTTCTGACAGCTTGTCACTTCATTACTTGTTTTATATCAGTGGGAGAACAGTTTTACTGCAAAGAAATTGGACAGGAGCTAAAAAAAAAAAACTATCTGTGGAATTCCTGGCAGTGTTGAACACCAAACCAGCTGACGTGATGCTGCGATGAGGAGTGCAGCACAGAGCCACAGGGGTGATGGAGGGAGTGGAACATCTCCTGATGAGGAAAGGCTGAAGGAGCTGGGGCTCTGCAGCTTGGGGAAGAGGAGGCTGAGGGTGACCTCATTCATGTTTATCAATATGTCAAGGGGGAGTGTCAGGAGGACGGAGCCAGACTCTTCTCAGGGATGTCCAGTGAGAGGACAAGGGGCAGCAGGTGCAAGCTGGAGCCCAGGAGGTTCCACAAAAGCATTAGAGAAGCTTTTTCCCTGTGCGGGTGCCGGAGCCCTGGCCCAGGCTGCCCAGAGGGGGTGTGGAGTCTCCTGCTCTGGAGACTTTCCAACCCGCCTGGACGCGTTCCTGTGGGGCTGCCCTGGGTGACCCTGCTCTGGCAGGGGGTGGCACTGCGTGATCTCTAGAGGTCCCTTCCAACCCCCAACATTCTCTGATTCTGAGTGCTGGGTGGGCTGGCTCGTACCAGCTGCACCCTTACGGAGCTGGAGGAAGGGATCCTGTGAAGTTGCTTCCTCCCCACTTGCATTGCTGTGGGGCTGATTCTGATGAAGTGGCCTGTGGAAACCTGGCCTTCGTGTCCTTGCTCAAAAGCTTTAAGTTTCCTTGCCAAGTTGTCTCCTTTGGGTATGGATTCTGACGTTTGCTCAGTCCAAACCAGACAAAGTCTTGTCCCTGAGCTCGGGGATGAATGGTGCCAGCTGAGGCGGTCGGTCACTGGGGATGAACTGTCTGCAGGGAATGAACAGCTCACGTCTGGAGCCTGGCTGCCTTTCAGATGGGACTGCCGAGGAAGATTTGTCTTTAACACCACTTAAAAATGTTTACACCGTTTCCTTTCTTTGGGACTGTCGGGTCTTGAAGCTGGTAGGAGGTGGCAGCTTAAAAATTGTTTTCACCTTTAACACTGACTCAGTCCAAGCCATACTTTTCAGGTTTTGAGATTAAGTGGTGATCCCTTTAAATGCTCTGACTTTCTGGAAGCTTTTTGTGGAGAGACACTGATCAATACGTTGAGCAAAGCTTGTTAAGTCATTTCCAGGACACTTGTGAACCTCCTGTGTGCCGCTACTTTTAGCATTTCAATGGGGCCGTGGCTTAGTAGCCCCAAGCAAAGTTGTTGACGTAGATAGAGATGAACAGGTCGAAGATAAGCAGGAGCAGCATATGAAAGGGCAGTTCCAGCAGACAGCTGGACTCCAAGTTTCTTCTCAGCTGCTTTCCTGGAGATAGAGAATTAAGCAATGAGAACAACTTATTTTATTCTTGCTTCCCAGAAGTTTGTTACTTTGTTTTGTTTTTTTCTCCCACAAAGTTGTATTCACTGATCCTGCTTCACTATCCCCAAAGCAGCAAAGGCATTTTGAGCAATTCAGAGAAGTAGTTTTGTTTTCTTGATGATCTTATGCACAAGAAGGCTGTGGGGAGTTGATGGAAAGGGCTGGATGCCAGATATTCAGCTGGATATTCAGCTCTTGCCTTGTTAAACTACGCACCCCTTGCTTTCCTTTAAAAGAAAATCTCATCATTTAAGACCAATCCACCAGAGTAAGAGAAGCTTACTCTGCTTACGCTGCTTATGCCGCTTCATGCATGCGGTGCAGGGCAAGGCTCTTGCCTATCCACAGATAATTACCCTGGATCAATTAATACTGAGGAACTTGGTCTTGCAGGAGAGGTGGCTGTGTACTTCCTGACGTTAATCCTCAGGCTGAAACTTGTCTGTGCTGTCACAGCTCACTGTGTGGAAGCCCAGTGGGGTTTTTGGTGAACAAAGTGAGAATGCCTGTCACTCACATCCTCTTACTAGTAACTTACTCAAAAAAGATAAAAAGGATACTATACGGGGGAAAAAAAAAATAAAGCAGATGTCTTACAGGGAGGTAAGTGTCTGTTTTAGACCAGTAGCAGAATAATCCCGTTGGCTTAAATTCAGTGCTTTGACTGGTCTTGGAATTTTCTAGCGCAGTGTGCTGGCTTTGGGGTAGCCCTGGCTTCTGAGCGTGAGGTTTGGATGCAAATCTCTGCTTTCATCCTGGGCCTTCGGTGCTCACCTGCCGAACTGCAACACGTAGATGTGTCACTTTTTTTTGGACTAGATGTGTGACTGGAGTTCCAGGTTATTTCTTGTATCTGTTGTTATGGTCTAAAAAGGAAATCTCACGTTACGTGTGTATGCTGACCTCAGAGCATATAGGGTAATTTGGCTGGGAGTCTGAGCTGCTGAAACAGGAAGGACATGTCAAAAAATAAAACTTGAAGCTCCTATCGGTCACCTAAAAGAATATTTCAGAGGTAGAAAAGACACTGGTTTTATGACAGTTTGGGCTTTGTGTAGACATATTTAAAAAAATGCAGTTATTTAACTAATGTACGCACTGAGCTTGAAACTCTTTCTGCCAGAACATTGATATTATGGGTATGCTGTGATTTCCTGCTCTGAACCGGTGTGTGACTTGGGCAACTGAGGGAGGGGCAGCATCAGAGAAACTTTTTATCCCTACAAAACTGTGCCAAAACCTTACTTAACAGCCCAATTTGTGGGAACAAAAATAAAAAGGAGTCATTCAGGAACAATTTTCATGGCCAAGAAGTTTGGCGTTCTGCATGAAGCAACAGCAGGTTGTTCCTGGGTTAAAGTGTAACTCTTACAGTAGCTGACCATGGGTTTAATGCTTGTGAGGGAAAGTGCAGGGATGACCAAAGTTTTCCAAGGTAACTGTCAAAACCTGCAGTAATCCAGCCCCGATTCCCGTGTCAGTCACTGTGCTGGAGCTACTGAGCATCTGCCGTGTCAGGTGCTGTGGGATTCCAGACACCGAAATGGTATTTCTTTCAGTAACTCTCCTCTTGTTGGCTTTTCTTGATTTATTTTTCTTTTCCCACACAGGAACTGACATTGCCCGTGTATAAAGGACATTCGCCACAGATTGGGATGCGCCGATACTTCGTTGATCTCCTGAGCATCCTCAGCAACCATTGCCATCTCTGCCCTACGGCCCGGCATCTCGCTGTCTATTTACTGGATCTCCTTATGGATCGCTACGATATCCCTGTCAAGCACCTGTACGCCGTTTCGTTTACCTGTCTTCTCCTGGCAAGTAAGTTGGCTGATGTCTCTTAAGGCTTTTTTTTCTCTCAGCACATAGTTGTTTTTCTTATAGAGTCATAGAATCATAGAACAGTTCAGGCTGGAAAAGACCCTTGGGATCATCGAGTCCAACCACTAACCCTACACTACAAGTTCACCCCTAAACCATCTCACCCAACACCACATCTAAGCGACACTTAAACACATCCAGGGATGGCAACTCAACCCCCTCCCCAGGCAGTCTGTTCCAGGGTCTGACCACTCTTTCTGTGAAGAATTTCTTCCTAAAGTCCAGTCTAAACTTGCCCTATTGCAACTTGAACCCATTCCCCCTGGTTCTGTCCCTAATGACCTGTGAGAAGAGACCAGCACCAACCTCTCTACAACGTCCTTTCAAGTAACTGTAGAGCATGATGAGGTCCCCCCTCAGCCTCCTCTTCCTCAAACTGAACAGTCCCAGCTCCCTCAGTCACTCCTCGTAAGGTCTATTCTCCAGGCCCTTCACCAGCTTTGTCGCCCTCTTCTGCACTCGCTCCAACACCTCGATATCCCTCTTATACTGAGGTGCCCAAAACTGAATATAATATAATTATATATATATATAATATAATTATGTGCTGTTTTCTCCGTGTTCATGGCTTCCACCTACTTAGGGTAAGGCCAAGTCAAGGCGTAAAGCACTCTGTTCACAGACTCTGCTCAGCCATATCGCTCGTGCTGCTGAAGCTGGGTCAGTGGAAAGGGGCGATGAAGATCAGGGGGCGATGGGGTGGGAAGGAGGTGAGCGTTGGTGGTAGGGAATGACACCTGCGTAACACAGCCTCTCCTGGAGATCATCCTTGGACCATGTGTACCCCTGTTGTGGTCACTGGGCATAATCAGTTTCTTGCAAATCGGAGGTTTCTTGTGCAGGGTCCAAAGGAAAACTTGTTGCTTGAGGCACTTGTGGCTGTGGTGATGCTGCTGCCGTGGATATTGCTTGGTCTGGGCTCCTATCGAATTGCTCGGCATTGCTGTGTAACACCGACGTTCCAGTATTGGCATCCATTTAACAAATGAACATTTGTCATTAGTGCTTTCTTGAAATCTTCTCTGCAGCCAGTGCGCTGGTCCCTCAGAGAGTTGCAGACTTAGGAGCTCTATTTCTAGGTTGTAGAGAAATTGCCCTGCCCTGTGGGAGCCGTGTAGAGCAAAGCATTACTGTGTACAAAAAAGTTATGCAAACTCTAGCATTAATGGCTGAGAAGTGCGAGTAGTCATACTGATGAAAGTAAAAAACACTATGGGGAGCCAGGAGGAACTGAGGAAAGGTGATACTGTATGTTTACCCATCAGGATGAGAGATTGCTGTTCCTTTTCCCTGCTGGCTGCGTTCTGAAGAACTTAATTGTAAAATAATACACTTAGATGGGCAGCAATGGTTAAATACACCGACTCCAGGGAAGGTGGTGAATTATATGGAGCAGTCACTGGTTCATGTTGCCAAACCAAGCCAATAACGAAACTGGAACAAAGAAGAACGTGAGTGCAGTCTTAGGGCAGCCTGACTGACTCTTGGATATCGTAGTTCTGCTGGCCTGGGCCTTCGGTGAGCTCCTTCAGATGGGTAGAATTGGCAGAAAAGCATCCAAGCTGAGGAAGTGTTTTCTTTATTTACCAGAGGTGTTGTCAGACAAGCTTCAGGCTGGTGCCATGGAGGGGCGAGGGCTCATTTCTAAGTTGTACCCTTAATTTCAGACACATCAGGGGAGCCTGGAGACTGACGCCTGCTCAGGGGTGTAGTCCTTCAGCTTTCAGACTATCTTTTTTTCTCTCCTTAGTTTTGGGTCTTGTTAACTACAAGATGCCTGGCAGAATTGCTAGTTTGTGGTTTAGTTGGGTTTTTTTTTTTTTGTTACCTTCAGGAAAAGAGAATAGTATTTTCTTTAGATAAATCTGATACTTTCAAGTATATTCCTCCTCCGTTTTTCCCCAGCATAAAATTGATGCTTCAGCAGTTCTTCTAAAAACTCTTTCATTTGGATTTAGAGGAAGAATTTATAGCTGTAATTTATGTTCCTAGTGTTATGCAGAGAGGATGAAACCAGTACCCTCAAACTTTGCATGAATTGTCAGAGCTGGTATATGGGTAAGAACTTGGGCAGAGGCTCACCCTTGGGCAGGGCAAGAGATGGATAAGCTGGACTGCAGACTTCTGCAGCTTCTGAGATTTAGAAAGAAGAAAAAAAGATTTCCAGATTTTCCTTACATAAATGACTGAAGGAAAATGCAACTTCAAGGCCACCTCTGTGCAACTGTGAAGCAAAAGCAAGTTTGCAAGCTGCCCTGTGATAACACTAGAGGGAAATGTTTTGCAACTTCTGCCTGTTTTAAAAAAACAACCAAACAAAACCAACAAAAAAGCCCCCAAACTAACAACCAAGCAAAACCCCAATCTGCTTAAAAGAGCAAACACAAGCCTAGAGAGCTAATGAGAGTGAGAATCTTTCTAAAGTTAAGATCAGAGCAGTGCAGTAGCTCGAGTACACCCTGATCTGGACGTAAATCTTTGTGCCTTGCAGCCAAGGGGAAAGGTCTGTTACCGTGGCAGCAGCTTTTTCCTACCAACACGTGGGAACAAAACCTTGAAAGCTGAACCAAAGCAACTTTCCACAAAATTAATGCTGAATTAACGTGCATAGATGAGGTTTTAGCTCACTCGGTTGAGCGTGGTGCTGAAACACCAAAGGTTATGGGTTCGATTCCCGTTAGGTCCTCATGTGTTGCCTGATCTAGTTGAGAGGTGTCCCTGCCCATGTCAGGGAGGTTGGATTAGATGATCTCTAAGGTCCCTTCCAGCCTGGGCCATTCTAGGATTCTAAATGCTGGGCTCAGTTTGGAGGCTCTTTGGATCACAGCAAGCTCTCTTGCTCGTTGTCTGGGCCATCTTCGTGTGCCACAAGGAGATGCTGTTTCGGTGTGTGGAGTTCAAAGCGATGCAAGTCAAGTCAGGAAAAGCCACTTTACAGTAAGTGGGAATTCCTGTGTTTAGTTTGTTTCTTTCAAAATTATATGAAATGGAAGAAAACTTGCACTGTGATTTTTATTTTTTTAAATGCTTTGTAGTAGAAGACTGAGACAGAAGTATGAACCTTGAAAGTTCTTACTGTACAGAAGAATAATAAAACTAGTCCCTTGCCTGTTGGTGTGAATGCAGCAGTTAGAACTTCCTGCAAAGCATTCCTGTAGAAGTTGCACAGTTTCTCAGCAGAGAATTGCAGCACAAATGTTCTTCAGGCTGTGTTGCAAGACACTTGTACTTCTAAAAAAGCATATACCTTCACTGTAGAGAAGTAATTTTTTAGCAGTAGTTGTAGTGTTGGCGTCATATCAAGATCCACGTGTTTTTTTTCTCGATCGCCTCCTTAGAAAAGAGCAAGGGATTGTGTAGTGTGCAGACCACAAGCTAGAAAAGGTGGTGTGAGAGGCAAGATTATTTATTCCCGCTAATTAATCTACGGGAGGGGTGGTTGGAAGTGAGAGGGGCATAATAGAGAGGCTTTTAGACACTGCTTTTGAAATGGAAGCAACACGCTTCAAAGCTAAGTGCAATTTTTAAGCTCAGAAACCGTAAACTTGTGTTTAGTTTTGAAGTTTTTTGCTACTCTCTCGGATCTAAAAGATCTCAAAAACTTGTCTCTCTTTGCCCATTTTCAGCAGCGTGTGACAGCAGTGCTCTTGGTGGAGAACATAGCGTTGCGCTGGGCGCCCTTTAGTTAGCTGGAGCTAATTTCTCTTGCTGTCTTCTAGGAAGAGGTTTTGATGTCTCATCAGTTTCCCCAGACAGGGAAACTGGGTGATGAAGGCACTTTCCACTTGGGTAATAGTGGTGAAAGAGATGAGGGAGTGAGAAGATAACTGTTCCAAACAGACTGTGCTAGCAGCCAAGTAATGTTCAGCCTGAACTTCAGGCTGCACTCGAGAGGAATGTGGCTTTGTCCCTCGAGTCATCTGCACAGGGTGATAGCTGGAGAAGGCCTCTGGAATTTCTGCCAGCTAGTTTAGCTCCTCAGAACAGCTGTAAAGGCTCCAAAGTTTGTTCATGTCACCAGTGGTTGTTATTCCTCTGAATTGGTTCTGAAAAAGAACGGTAAAAATTGTTCCCAGTCATGTGGAGGTGAACTGAAAATCGTTGGGGAGGGAAGGAGAAGTTGTTGGGAAAATCCCTGTGCTGTCTCTGCACTGCACTGGGGATGGATGCAAACGGGTGAGTGACTGGAAATGTTACTCCTTTCCTTTTCCTCCAGAGCATCCCCATGCTTTGAGTAAGCTCTGATTTTTATTGATTTATTTTTTCTCTTCAGACAGAATCAGCTGGCTGATGCTTTCAGTAATTGGACTGATATAGTTTAACTAACATTTTGCCTGAAGGGAATTGAGGAACTTCCAGTTTACCTTACCTGGCAGCTGAGAAGGCAGCCCCTTGCAGAGGAGCCCTGCTGAGCCAGCAGCAGGCTCTAAACTCTTCCTTCATTGGGCAGTTGATTACAGGGAATGGTTGTACAGAAGATGATTGTGATGTTTTAAGGTGCTCTAGCCTGAAGTGCTCTGTCGGAAGAAGGGATCGTGTAAAGATATCCCATCTGCTTTAGTGCTTCTTGGCTCCAGCTGCCTGCTGAAAGCCGTGCAAACCAGCTGCCTGCCAGCAGGTGAGACGCACGACACAGCCCAGCGATGGCCCAGCTGCAGGAGCAGCAACTCCTGGGAGAGAGCAGGCACCGGGGCAGCAGGTCTCAAACTGCTGCAGCTGCTTCTCGTGTGACTTTGCTAACCATGGCCGGCAGGGGTGGCACCGCAATGCTGTATCGGTAGAGCTGAAGCAGCGCTGCTCTGTAAAATCCTGGCTGCTCCTTTCCCCTTGAGGAGCAAACCCTCCCCGGCACAGGTGCTGCGGTACCTGATGGCAGCTCAGCTGCTCAGGGGCACTCAGTGTTCCGGCAGTTCTAGTTCTGCCTCCGGTGCGTTCTGCTGCTCTGGAGACACAACCGCTGTGAAATCCGGGTGTTGTTCTCAGCACAGCTGGCCTTCTGTTCAGTGCGTCCAGTGCTGCGCTGCTTCACAGAGCACTTGGGTACTTCTTGTGGTTCTCTTGGCTTTACTTTGCCCAGCTCCTTCGTGTGCCAGTGGATTCTCAGCAGCTGAGTTAATTTGGGACAATAAAAGAAATCAGAGCAGAGGAGATAGCTGTGCACAACGGGCTGCTTAGGGTGTGGGCAATCCTTTCTCACCTAATTCCCTGCTGACTATGCAGAGCTATTGTCAGACACCAGGCAGCCTTTCCATTGATCTGTGCTTTATTTTCCATTCTCCTTTTTTTTATTCTGCATTCATGAGCAGGTAACTATTCTGGCAAAGACAGCTGAGCTACTTCTTTTCAATAAAAGGCAGTAGTAGGTGTCAGTCCAGGATATAGATTAGTGCAAAACTTACTCTGTAGCCTTCTTTTTTTCCCCCTTTTTTTTTTTAAATTTCCCTGTTGCTGTAAACATGCACAGAATATTCTCTAGTAATTAAACTTTATTGTGGAAGGCATTAAAAACTTGGGCGCCTTGAGCTAAGTGCTGGGTACTGTACAGACAGATAAAAGACACTGCACGAAAAGGAATTAAGCAGGCTGCCTCCAAAATAGCCTGTCCCTCTGGCTTTGCTTGGAGGACAGTTAGAAGCTGTGTTGCATCTGGGGGTGGCATGGGGGAGAGCCTCACAAGTGCATTGTCCCACCTCCTGGAACAACACAGGACTAAAGAAAAGTCCCTCAGCCGTGAGAGCAGCTGTAGGTCTCTTTATGCTGGGCTAGATGGGCCGGACTGGTTTCTTCTTTTGGATTGATTTTAATTGCTCGTGGGACAAAAAGGACTTGTGCTTTAACGGCTCTTTAAATGGGCAGCCCTTTTTGTTCCTCGGCCTTCTCAAGGACTCTGAAAATGTAATAAAACAAGTGGCCTGCACGTCTTGCTTTAGTTTCGCTGCCCAGGCAGAGCATGTCCCCGCTGGGCGAGCCGCACGCCGGGGGCGCCTGGTGGCTCCTGCCTCCCAGGGCGGCTGAATCGGCTCCTCGGGGCACGTTTGGGAGCAGTGATCCTTCTCCCAGACCTTTGCTTTTCCCTAGCGAGAAGCTGGCACGGCGAGAGGCTGTTTTGACAATGTGACAAATGTGCTAATGAAATGTCCTCTTTGTAACTTAAGCTGGTTCCCCTTGACAACACAATTTACTCTGGCTTTCATTCATCAAAACAAAAGTGTGAATGTGCAGCATAAAAAGCACTTTTTTTTTGGGGGGGGGTTGTTTTTTTCCTGGGGAAGCTTCTGAACTGAGTGGGACAGGACATGACCTAAAGTGACTTGGAGGATCTTCGCATCACTGGGTACAGTAACTACACTACGCACTGTTAAAAATGTCCCACACTCCCCCGTCTGTTTAGATTTTGCAGAAAGCATTGGCCACAAATGTTCATTTTGTTGGCCTCAGTAGGCTGCCTGGTATAAAAATGCGCAGCATCCATACACTAATTAAAGGGAGCAGTGATTTGTTTTAAAGGCTTATGATTCTGTTACTTCAAAACAAAATTATTTTTGAGGGCAGCAGTGACAACTAAAATGGTTTTGTCGGTAACCCCGGGGCTCAGAACACAACAGCAGAGTTTTGAGGTGTCTACAGGGGCCTTTCAAAAGTGTGCAAATGACTCGTATGCAATTCTCATGGCTTCAGGCTCCAAGTGATAATGTAGCTGGAACAGCTTTGTTTTCCTTCCAGAGCGTGGTGTTAACTGAGCCAGTGGTGGTATCTGTTTGGTCAGTACTGGCCTTGCCAATGTCTTGTCGGAGCCTTTAATGCTCTTGCAGTAATGGTGTTGGAGGTCCTGGTCCTCTCAGTGTAAGTGTGCTGTGTGTAGAATCTTTGTTTCTCGTGTCACTGAAGAAACAAAAATAGAAGAGTATATTCCAGTATCCTTAAATCAGGGAAATTAAGGAACTGGGAAAGGACACAGTGACTCTTGACTCTGAAAATGGACGCTCGCTCCTAACCACGTAGGAATTATTTATGTTAATCCCTGGGTTACAGGGTACTTCTCCTGCCTGTCAGTGACCTTAACTAAGGAGGCCCTCTGAGACAGGGAGGAACAAAGGGAAATTCTGAAGCAGCAAGGGGCAAAGGTGGTGTTGCCCAAGGGTTTTTAATGTCTTCCTTTTTGTTGCGTGTGTGGTTAGCATCCCTACTCAAAGGAGCTTTTTTTTTTTTCATTCAATATTTGATCTGCCTTTGCCGTGTTTTTCCGTGTTCCACTTGCTTTCTTCACACTGGACTGAAAGGCCTTCAGCAAACCACTTCCAGTTATTGTCAGAAAAGCTGTCTGTAACCCTAATGAGTTTGTAACCTTGGTTTTGGCATCAGTACTGTGCAAACAGGGTTGGACCAGGGGTTGGACTTAATGATCTCTGAGGTGTTTTCCAACCCAATTGGTTCTCTGATTCTAAAACCATAAGGGGGATACAGGAGTAAGCTGACCAGCCTGTTGACTTTTCCTCCTTGTGTCACTACTTCCCTGTCCTCCTTCTAAAAAGCACCTTTCGTCATTGGACTTTCTGGCTCTGGGAGTGTTCTTTGGTGGCTTTTAGACAGTCAGTTGTAATGATAAAGCTTATCCGACAACCATGTGTTCTGGCAGGTAAATTTGAAGAAAAAGAAGATAAAGTTCCCAAGCTGGAGCACTTAAATAACCTGGCGTACATGTACAATGTGACCGTGGTACTGACCAAGGAGGATTTGCTTAGTATGGAAATGCTGCTCTTGGAGAACTTCAGCTGGAACCTCTGTCTGCCGACGCCCGCACACTACATCGACCTCTACCTCTGTGTGTCCGTCAGCGAGAGTGACCTTCACAACGGCTGGCCAGTCGCCTCCGTGACCGAAATCAAAGATTTTCTGGAGAAATATGCGTATTCTTTCCTTGATTTCTCACTGCAAGGTAAGTGGCTTCGTTTTATGCTAGAACGGTCTCCCATTTGTCAAAAGGAAAAATCTGGAGGAAGGAAGGGCTTTGAAAGCCTGTCATAATATGGATTTGCACAAAATTCTGTTCAGTTTAAAACACTAATTGGTGAGACTGTCAAAAATGGGGACTAATTTTTGATCTGCTGCAGAGCATGAACTCCTGTCAGCTGCAGACACGATATTAAGCAGTTCAAGATACGAATCTTTTTTAATGCTGTTCCTTCAGAGGGTTCTGTGCTGCAAGACACGACGTATTTAGACTGGTTTGGTTTCCAGCATTGCTTCTAATATCTGTGCATGTGAGAGGCAGCAGACTGCAGCGTCCTCACAAGCCAGGTTCAGCACTGATGTAAAGATCCGTATTCCTGTGAATGCCCAACTTCGGCTCAGCTGAGACCAGCCTGCAGATCTCAGCCCAGGCTGTTCTGTGGCCTTTGGTGAGGTGAGGTATGGAGTACAGTGACGCTTTGATGGTGGTTGCAAACGAGTGGTACAGAGATCTCGAGGAAAGCTTCGTTCAGTTTTGAGAGACTTCCTGGTCATGAGTTAATACTCTGAGACTCGCGGAACAAAGTTGTGGATTTAATTTTGCCCCGTTTTGCCAGATACCCACACAACAGGCTCGCTGTAGTGATTTTAGTAAAATTATTGCTTTTTTTTTCTTTGTAGATCCCACTTTCCTCCACTTTCGCCCATCTCTGATCGCTGCAGCTTGTGTGTGCGCCTCACGTATCTGTATGCAGATTTCTCCTGCCTGGACAACACAGCTGGAGCTGCTGACGTGTTACTCCTGGGAACATCTGGTCCCGTGCATTGAAATGATGCTCATGTAAGATCAGAAAAAGGCTCCTAGGAAGATGTAACACTTTTTGTTTGGTGTGGTTTTGTGGCTTTTTTTTTTTGTTGTTGGTTAGGGGTGTTTGTGTTTTGTTTCACTTATTTTTTTAGCTGGAGTTAAGACAGTGCAGTATTACATTGGTAAGCTCCACCTGCAGTTTGGGGAGAGGAATAAAAGGGAAAAAACAAGGTCACTTCCTAGATACTGTATTTTGACGGTATTTGCAACACGGAACGGAGTGCACAATGCAGTGTTCGTTATGTTTTCTTGTGCTGGTTGTCTGTGTGATTGGGTGAAGTTGGTTTTTCCCCTTTGTTTTCTCATTGCACCTGCAACACACTTGCTCAGGGAGACACCAGTGTCTCTCTAACACTGAGAATACAGGAGGGAGACATTTCAGAACTATCCTTTGGTTTTTCTCCAGTAAAGGACATGACTGTGATGCATCAGTACTGGTCTGGTATGTGAGAACACACAGTCTTAACAGAAAATAAAAAAAGTTTAACAGAACGATTGAAGTTGGGAGCGATGGTGAACCTCCTGAATTCCTACTTAAAGCAGGGCCAGCTGAAGTGAGATCTGACTGCTTGGGGTGTTGTCAAGTCTTGATTATCTCCAAAGATGGGGACTTCCTGACCTCTCTGGGCAGCTTGTTCCAGTGCTTCATCACTCTCATGATAATCCAACAATGTGAAAAAGTTTCTTCTTAATATCTAAGAGGAATTTGCCTTTTTCCCTTATAGCTATGCCCCTTGACACTCTGCAAACACTTAACACGGACTATTTCAAAACATCTTTGTGTGGTGAAGTCAGGTTCCAAGATAACGAGTCCATCAGTAAAGACGCCCTTGCGATGCAGAGGGACCCACAAGCCTGTTGTTAGTGCATGAAGCTTGCAGCAGGATGATTTGAAGTCAGTTGTGAAAGCAACTGAGGATAACTATGTACATGCAGGGCCAAAAAGCTGATAAAGTAGCCTAACTGGTAACAACTTTGGCATATATGGAAGCTCTGTGAACTTACTTGATAAATTTTCCTTATAATTTGTTTCAGGTATTATGAAAATGACATCAAAGAGGCCACCACCATAAGAAAGCAAGTAACAGTTCAACGTCGAGAACAGGAAGCAGTGGGAAATCTGAGCCACCCAGTCACTACCGGGCTTCTCTTCCAGCAGCCCAGCTGCCATCCTTTCGCCCAGCACTCAGCCGCGCTTTACCTCTTCCAGTCGCCAGGGCAAGATCTGTGCTCGGCGTACCGAGACTCCCTGCAGGCCTCCAGGCTCGGCAGGCTGCCGGCTGGGAGCGCTGCCGGCTCGCTGCGCTCCTGTGCGGCTCTGCAGGGTGGCCTGTGGGCGGCCGGGCAGGTGGCCCTGGGGACAGAGCCCAGACACTGCATGGCTGTGGCCTACGGCAGCAGCTACTTCAGCAGTCATCCCTCGTGTGCAGCTGGGTGCTTCGATGGATAAATCCTCACGGGAGGAAAAGGCGATGCGAATAGAAGCTGAAGGAGAGATGCAGGATGCGTATCCGATTGAAAACCAGGAAGGAACAGAATCTTTATGGACTTGGACTTGCTCATTCAGAGGATGTTGATCTGGATCCACAGGTCACTGGAACCCGGGTGCCTTTCTGCCAAGGCTCGTAACGAGAGGGAAATCAATTCATTAATATACCTCATTCACTGTCACTTAGAGAGGCATCCGCGTAGAAACCCTGTGGAGATCAATCGCTTGTAGTGTTTCAGTTAGTGATGCCTCGGAGGTGGCTGAAGCGCTGAAAGGCCAGAGCATTTGTTGAGTTTCTGGCCAAGTAGCAATGTGTTGGAAAACACAGAGCGCTCTGCTTCTCTCCGGTGACGTATCGCTTGGACAGTGACAGCCTGTGTACTACTGGAAACATCTACTGAAATTAATATCAATTAAATGTCAACTTTGTTCCCACAGAAATCTGTGTAGGACACTGCCCGTTTTCTCTGAGCGGGAGCGACGGTTCAGGACTTAAGCCTTCAGAATAGAAGGAAAGAAAGAAAAATGGGCCAGAACACCATCGAATTGTTTTTGACTTAAATTCCCTTAGAATCTAAACGTGATGCTGCTGAACGGGATGTTACTCTGTCTCCAAGTATTTGAGAAACAAAACCAAAACCTTAAATCGTCTCTTAGACCTTTAACATGCTGCTGCTTTTGAGACTGGGCATTATTGTTGGTAAACTTGCTCATGAGCTTTATCAGGGATTTAATGTTACTTGAAGAAATCCTCATGGAAAAACTTGTTAAGGGTTGGCTGCCTTCAGTTATTTCACCTTTCGGGCCCAGTGACTCGCTGCTGTAGCTCAGGCTCAGGACAGAGGAGCTGGTGTCAATGGGGGCAAAAACGGGGAACTGGATAACTTCACTGTGAAACTGGACTTTGACTGCAGTGCCAGACCACGCTGCCTTATTTCTGCTTTTATATCACTTTGGCGTTCTCTGCGAAGGTGTAGCTGGTAAAGTGACGATCCTGTGGCCTCTTTCCAGCGAGGCGTGCACCTACTGTCAGTATCCAAAGGTTTCTTTCTCAGCTGAAACCAGGGACGATTGTTGAAAAAACTGTGTGGGCTGTTCCTTATGTTAATGTAGAGATTTACAAGAAACGGACTCTGCAAATGTGAAACTTTGCTTTGATATATGCAACCACTGGTGTAAACGTGCGTGAAGGCAGGACTCTGCTCTGTCTTTTCTCTGAAGGTTCTCAGGACGGCGACACAAGCAATGTGCAATATGCTTTTACTGACTTGGGGCGATGGTTTCAAGTCGCGTGCCACAGTGCTGTTTTAAATTATATTTTTAGAGTTGTTTTTAAGAGTGTTTTAGGGTGAGGGGAAAACCTATCCTGTGTGCTAATGGGTGTTTGTGTAACTGTCTTCTAACAATGCAACTTCTGGCATGAAGTTAATAATTTCTTCTATTCAGCAGGCGGGGAGAATATTTGTGGATTTTTTTGTTGTGTTGTTTGGTTTTTGTTTGGGTTTTGTTTTAAATGCAAACTGTAAATGAAGAGGCAGTACTCTTCAAAATTAGTCTAGTTTAGATAAGTTAGTTAACCTTTTATTCTGTTGGCTTTGTATTTATATTAAACTTTATTTTTCAGAAGACTTTAGTTTATTACGTCATCTGACAGACGTAAAGAACAACATCTACATGGCAGTACTGTCGCATGGGTTTAATTTGGCTTTTATCACGCTTATAATGCGTGTCATGTGTGGTGTCGTACTTTGGACTGCCATCGTGCTTAATTGTCAAAAGAGTTGCTAAGTTCTAATAAACAAGCACACAGCTCAAGTGCCTTTTGTGTGTGTGGTTTCTCCTCAGCTTCTAAAAGCTAGCAAAGAATATGTGTCCGTGCCTTAAAAGCACTCGATGCGAGCACTCGTAATGTTTTACAGGGCAGAAGAGAGGGGTAGGACAAATGTGATGGAAAGGCCTTGCCAAATAAGGATTGGGCAGATCAGGAATTTAGTCCCTGCACAAGAAAGGCAGAAACCACGCAGGGATAAGGGAGGGACATAAACTAATGGGCGATGGGTGGTAAGGGGCGTCCCTCAGGGGTCCGTGCTGGGACCAGTGCTCTGATGTCTTCATCAGTGACACAGACACCGGGATGGGGTGTGCCCTCAGCAGCTTTGCAGGTGACACAAGCTGGTGCAGCTGATGTGCCAGAGGGACCGGGTGTCCTCCCGAGCGACCTGGGCGAGCTGGAGAAGTGTGCCTGTGTGAGCCTCGTGGGGTTCAACACGGCCAAGCGCAAGGTGCCCTGGGTCAGGGCAGTCTGCGTTACCAGTGGAGGCTGGAGCTGAGGTGCTGGAGAGCAGCCCTGCAGAAAAGGACGGGGGGTATCGGTGGATGAAAAGGTGGACGTGAGCCCCCCCGTGCACGTTCAGAGCCCAGCAGGCCAGTCGCATCCTGGGCTGCACCCAGAATCTGTTTAGCCCCGCCTGCAGTACTGTGTCCAGCTGTGGAGCCCCCACCACGAGAAGGACACGGAGCTGCTGGAGCGGCTCCAGAGGAGGCCACAAAGATGCTCAGAGGGCTGGAGCAGCTTCCTCCAGGGACAGGCTGAGAGAGTTGGGGCTGTTCAGCCTGGAGAAGAGAAGGCTCCAGGGAGATCTTAGAGCAGCCTCCCAGGGCCTAAAGGGGCTACAGGGAAGCTGGGGAGGGACTTTTTATAAGAGCGATAGGATGAGGGCTGATGGTTCTAAACTAGAGCGGGGTAGATTTAGATCAGACCTTAGGAAGTTCTTGACAATGAGGATGGTGAGACCCTGGCACAGGCTGCCCAGAGACATGCTGGAGGCTCCATCCCTGGAGACATCCCAGGCCAGGCTGGATGGGGCTCTGAGCAACCTGCTCCTGTTAGAGATGTCCCTGCTCACTGCAGGGCTGGCACCAGGTGGCCTCTAAAGGCCCCTGCCAGCCCAACGCGTTCTGTGTTGGAACAGATTGTCCCAGCTCACAGGGCAGTGTGTCTTGCAGGTGACACCTTACCTGAGGAGACTGAGGCTGAATAGGAGAGCGCAGATGGACACACAATCTTTCTTCTGGCGGGTGTCTCCTGAGCAGGAATTGCCCGTTGACTTCTAGATTCCGTCTGTGCTGTTGTATCTTGGGTGGAGTTACGGCAAATTCTGAACGGGAAAAGCTTCATGAGAATGTGAGTTGGCCAAATGCTGCTTTGATTGACAGTTCTCCCCAGAATGCTCCATTGATGGCAGTTGCGCACATTTCATTTCTGGTTAAATACTTTTTCATGTGACTTCTTTTTTTCTTTAGTGAAAACACACCTCCTCAGGAAAAGCAAGTATAGGTGAGCTCAGCCAACCTAAAGACGCTTCTTTGTAGGACGTTTTTCCACAATTGCTTTTGGAGGGAGCTGCAGAAGGTGAGTGCAAATCTGAATTAATTTTTGAACAAATGGGTGTGAAACTTCCCACCCTGCGCTTGTGCTGTCTGATGCTGTCAGCTGCAGCGTGGTCACCGAGCAGAATTTTTGCAGGCTCGTTAGCTCCCCTGCCAGACTTTGAAGTAAGAAGGGCTGCTGCAAAAGCAGACGCGTGGCCAGGACTGCAAAGCGGGCGGTAGCACTCGTTGCTTCCTTACCCGAGCTCACGTGTTGCAGATGTAACCAAACAAATGAGAAAGCTGACGTGAGAATTAGAAAACTCTGTTGGTGCATCCCAAGCTGGGATACAGGTGGGGAGAAGTCCGCTAATGTTAACCTCAAAGGTTAAAAAATGAACTTATTTTAAAAAAAAAAAATCTTTCAGCTTGCTGCTTTTTCAAACAGGAAAGGGAAACTACTGCCCCCTCCCTCTTTGGGAGAAAGCCACAACTTGGTGTTTGCAAAGTTGTCAAAGCCACTGTCTGATCCTTTTGTTTTAGCAAGTTCTGCGCGCTGCAGCAAACGATTTAAAGCTGATGCAATGCTCTTTGATCGCTCTAATCAACTCATCAGTGAAGTGCGCAGGTGTTGCTTAATAAAATTTAGCTTCCTGCTACTTTTTACTGAGAGGTCTAGATACCAGCAAATATGGGCTAAACACTGATGGATTCTTAGCGGTAAATTTTCACAAGCCTGGGGCGTTTCTGGCTTTTTTGGGGGGGGGAGTTGTGGATTTTTTTCCCCAAGGCGTGTTTACTTTGCTCTCTGCCATTTCAAGATAAACCTCTAAAGCATGTCCTCCACTTGAAAAGGTGGCAATGCTTTTTGTCCCATTTGAAGCACCCCTTGCATGCCTTGCAGAGAGCCCAGATAAAAATCCCCCCTTTCCTTCCCAAGTATTGTTGTCCGTATAACGGGGAGTTACCTGATCACAGGCAGAATGTGAAACAGAATGTGCCGGTTGCGCGGCACTAACTGTAGTTGCTGCGGCTGGTTCCATCCAGTTTTCCAAGCAGAGTTATCGTGTATCTACCAGTATCAGCTCTTTCAGAGCAGGTTTTTGTGGGTGTGAGTGGTTCATCCAAAACCCCAGCATCCCTCAACTCTAGTTTCATATCACACTTGCCCAATGTCTACCCATGTTGGCAAAGTGGCGTGAAGACGATGGGCACATCTAAATCCAGGCATTCTAAGACATCACATTATGTTCTAGCTGACTTGAACTCAGCTGAGGACACACCTGAAGAGATCCCTTAACTACTTTTCAATATGACCTCTTATAACTGGAAAGACTGAATTTCAACAAAATTCTGTTCCGTCAGTAGATCTGCTTGTTGCAAGTACCAAAAGAAGGTCTCAGGATTGAAGAAGTTTACTTCCAGTTACCTCAGAGTCCAGCATTATGCTTTGCCCTGGAAACAAAGTGACTATATGGAGCAACACCTGGTCACAAGACCTGTGCTGTTTTGGGGAAATGGACGGAGCCTGGATAAAGCCCTGCTGCAGCCAGAAAGCTCAGTAACCTCTATTGAAGAAAAATATAAAAAGGAATTAAAAGCTTCTTTTTAATGCATGATACCCAAATGATTTGGATTATCAGTCATGTGCATAGGCCCATCGGAAAATGACCGTTTGTGCACACGAGTTACTGGCCAGTTGCTGACTGGCTGGTGAGGGCGAGCAGCGAGGCAGATCCAGAAGGCTGGAAAAAGGAGTCTGAAAAGAGAGAAGCTTTGTGGGCCAGGTATTGGTCACAAGCCATTTGAACAGTGAGTCCAAAAACTGTACTATATTTCATTCCTGCTGTGTTCAGAAAACAGATTTTCATGTGCACTCTGTGTAAATAACAGGGTTGCACCCTGAAAATAGGACTCCATGGTTTCCCTCAGGAGTCTGTCTGTAAAACCTTAAATGTCTTCAGAGAATTTGGGTCACAAGGAGATAGTGATGAGAATGAGAAAACCATGACAGCAGTATGAAAGCACAGCTTTTAACAAGGGATAAATTGACTTTCTTTAATTTTCAAGCTCCTCCTTTTCTGCTCTCCAGCCAGCAATAGAGCAGAAGCCCTTCATCAGCTCTTGCATTTGGATGCACACTTTGGGCAGAGCACAGTCTTATTCCCTAGACAGAAGCTGACCCGAGCTCCTGTAAGTAGCTGGTAGACAACCAATGTGAATGTGCCAAGGGTGTATCAGCCCCTGGGATACTTAGACTGGGCAGCACCATTCAGTGTTTGCTGCATCCTCTGGGTTTCTGAGTATTTGTCAGACCCTTAGGAATGGGGTAAGCATCACTCTGAAAAACACTTCTTGTTTGTAATACAAAGAAAGAGAGAGGGAAAGATCAATCAGGATCTTTATTTATTTGAATTGTTTGCTTTTCAGTGTGCTGGAAGAGCCTGGCCGTAGTGCCTTAAGCAATCCTTTTGCTGGTCCTTTTGTAGACTACACCAGAAGCAGTAGAAATCTGGAATAAAGAACAAACCATAATTTGGTTGAGCAGGGCTTTGGTGTCACAAACGAAGAGACCCGCTGACTGGCTCAGAGAACCCGCCCCTTATCGCAGCAACATTTTCCCTGGACATCCTCGTCAAGTCTGAAACGCACAGTGCAAAAATATTCCTTCTAAACGGGGGTTTGGGAATAACTGAAGCTGTGCTGTGTTAACAGCGGCTTCACCAGCTCCCAAGCTGTCAGGGTTTTAGACGCAAGATAATTGTTCTCCAAAAGCAACTGACGTGACACTATTGCTTTCAGGGAGGGCGAGTGTCCGCTCTTGGTTCACAGAGTAACTTAACTCTCGGTTAGTCTCTGTTGACGACACACTCAGACACACGCAGCTGGCACGGACGTGGGTCAGGTCAGGGAAATGTGTGAGAATCAGGACTGTCAAACATCAGAACGCTGACTGGTTTACAAGCATCGCTAGGAGGACTGTAGTTTCATTACTCTTCCAAAGCTATGTTGCCAATTTGTTGACAAAATGGAACACTACTTGAAATCCAGCCTCTTGTGTTTTGGCTTTTTCCCTTTGATAAGACTAAGGAAATGGGGTTCTACAGAAATTCTGTGAGGAGTTGCAGCCAGATAGTCTTTTAAGAATGAAAAAAAGTTAAAAACTTTATAGAAACATAGAAGTTGTAGGTGAAAAGTTTGTTGTTTTTTTTCTACTCTTGAGGTATAGGCATAGTGAAAACAGTCAAACACATCACAGCTTGGGAGTATTTTTGTCTAAACATTCCAGTCTTACAGCTATAAAACTGTGTGTACGTGCCTAAGACACAAGATCTGTAGTTCAAGTTTATCAAAAGTACATGACGAAAAGCTTGTTCATTTAATTTTTGGATTAAATCTGCACAAAATTGTAGAAGATTATCTAGAGTGAAGGAGAAAATTCTGAAAGAGTTTTGCTTTACTTTGGCTGAAGATTTTTTCTAAACTCAAAATGTTAAGCCTGCTGGTCTTGAAAGGGTTGGTTTGTTTGTTTGTTTTTTAAAAACTAACCTGGAAATTTGAGAACTCACCTCTACTAGCTTTCCTCCAGAAATCTCTGCAGTGTGACGATAGTTGGGAAATTCAGCTACTAATTTCCCATCTTCCAATTTAACAGTTGCCTGTAACAGAGAAAGGTTTGATGCTCCCTGGGGTTACTGGTATTTACATTACCAGACACATTGCAAACATCTGTACATCTGATGCTTAAAGATTTTACTTTCATAACAGTAGACATTGTGTGTTACGTGGGCAGCTTCACGAACAAGACTCAAATCCTTGTGCTTACGTGTTCCCAATTTAAATAGGAAAAGGTTCATCTAACGATCCCTGCAAGTTCCATATTGACACAATATTCAGCCATAGCTCTAAAAATGCTCTGACTACAGACTTTGCTTCTCATCTATTGCCCGCAGTGGTTCATGCGGCTCTCTCGCTGTGACAGTGAAGCAAAAGGCATGATGGTGTGAGTTCATCTTGAAGCAGCACTCTCAGATGGCAATAACCTGCCTGCAAGCAACACAAAAGTCACTGTGGACAAGTGATGTGAATCTCCACCCTAGATCACAGAATCATAGAACAATTCAGGTTGGAAAAAACCCTTGGGATCATTGAGATCACCCCGAGTTTCATCCCCCTAAGTACTCCAGAGTTCCCCTTCCTCACTTAGCTACAGGTGAACACGACCGCAGGGGCTGCAGCCCCACCTTTACCCTGTCGGATGTGCCAACTGCTGCAGGAGCTGTGCCTGCAGGGAAGAATTACGCCAGGCTGCTACTTGGAACATCACAACTGCTACAGCAGCACAGCTGACCACCAAAATCAGATGCACAGACAGGATTTTGATCACAAAATCAGTCTCATCTGTATAACTAGTCAGGCTTGCCCATGATTTTAGTAATAAAGACAGATGAGCCAGTCGTATTTAGAGGAGAAAGAGTAATTTGCAGAATGAAGTGATGAGTGGACACAGGATTTACCAGGCGCAGGAAACAATCTTATCAGTTTATGTATCGTTTAGCTCTGAAAGGCAGTGGTTTCTCTGCTGAGATCCGTGTACTCTGCTTCCATCTTTGGCTACTTACTAGTCGTAGGACTGCTGGAGTGCCCAGGGACAGAGAAGAGAGTGAAATTTATAATTCTTTCAGATTGGTTAAGTTTGCAATAAATTGGCCGAGTAGATTTGTGTCTTATTCTGTTAGGTTTCACGACAAGCTCTCAAAGTCAAAACCATGTTTTTTCTTCCTCTCCTAATCTGAAAGCTCTGACTGAAAAAGCATTCTGGAAATCGTGCGATGCTATTCCTGTTCTCAATCTGTCACAGCTTCCTGATGCCACTGCTGGGTTTTCCTGTCACTTCAACACGAATAAAGCATTTATCCAGTAATCTGCTGGAGGATTCAGGACACCTCGCACACGCAGAATTCAGCTGTCCCAAGCTGTCTCATCCCTTGACGCAGATGAGGCTGAGGCAGAGGTGGCTCGAGCAGGTGGGCAGAGCTGGGGTTGGCAGCGCTGCGCTCAGAGCGCGCGGCGGGTGCTGGGCAACGACCCGCGGCCAAACAGCTCTCGGGAGCGTTAGCGAGCATCGCATTTGCTTCAGCTCTGACACCAGTAGATGCCTGATGTTCTACCCTCATTCTCAGTTAGTATGTGCAGTTCTGAAGGTCTAGCTCTCTTCAGAATCAGGTTTAGCTATTTTGCTAGGGGCATCAAGAAACGGGGGGGAAATTCTGCTTCTAAGCTGTGACAGATAGAAACACAATTTAAGGAAGAGGTCTCTGAGCAGATTTCATTTTCACTCTATATTGAAAAATTGAGACAGCGCAGAACTTAAGAGTCAAATTAATTTACCTTGAACTTTTTACCACCCATTGTCTCCATGTCTGCTTCCTTGCCAACTGTGAATGAGTTGGTCGTGGTGCGGCCTCCTGGGAAATGCTGCGTCCAGGTGAAGTCGTTTCCATTCTGCACCACCTCAGTGACTATTTTGCAGTTCCTTCCCATTTCGACCTTGTCGCTGGGCAGACCTGAATCGATAGAAACACACGGTTTATCAGATGGAATAGCTCAGCAGCTGTACTTGAACTGAAGCATGCTAACGGTCTGTTTGTTCTCAGGCACTGATGGCCGAGCCTCTGATTTGTCCGGGTTTTTCTCTCTTTTTTTACAGCAGTATCAATGCATTTGCTAAAACAGTTGGTTTTGGTCTCGCAGGCTCTTCCCTGAGAAGTGATGCACAGAATAAATGCCTAGCTACAAAGCATACGTAAACAGCCCCTTCTACTTAATCTACACGTGCAGACGCGTGGAATTTAACGCGCGTGACCCTGTGCCTTTGCTGCACAGCCGCGCACACCCAGGTACCATTTGCCACTGCTCTTTAACTGAATGAACGCAAGCTCCGAACTTCTGTGCACAGGTTACAGTGCCCGTAAGAGCTTTCGCAGGGTAATCTCTGAAACACGTATGCCCAGGCCTCTTGGAGCATCCACTGAAACCTGTTCCTGGGTAAGATTTTCATACTAAACTTCTACTTCCACCGAATAATATTAAGGACAGAAAAAGTGACCTTTACGATCATCGTACTGCAAACATCTCGGCCCTTCGTGCTGCTGCCACTGAGAAGGAATGCCAGGACTAATTCCTCTGGCTGGCTGTGCTGCTGCTTACGAGACTGAAAACTGAATCTCTTGGCTGAAGCTCTGAGTGCTCCTGCCCCTCTTTAGCACCTGATCAGCCCATCGCAGTGAAAATCCTTTTTTGAAAAAAAAATCCAACCCAATATTTTCAACTAATTTATCACCTTAAAGACTTCCGGCCCGAGACGTACTTACCAATCTTCTTCACAAAGTCATCATAGTTCTCATCGCCTTCGAATTCGTATTTGCCCGCGAATGCCATGTTGCCCCGGAGATGTGGCTGCTGGAGCAGAAGGGCTGCTGGAACACAGAAGAAGGGGTGAGTGCAGATGGCTCCAGGCCCTCGCTTTTATAGACCAGCCTAAGCTGTTCAGCCCACCTACACCCACACCCCTTGGAAATAAACTTTTATGATCTCTATGAGTCACTAGCCTGGATGCCATTGACCTGGAGGAAAATCAAGGTTACAATTCAATTATACACCCTTGACAACAACCTGGGGATCAGCAGAAATCAAGGACAAAAGCTTGGGTTTCATTTCAGTGCATACTTGATCAAAGTGAGGTATTTTTACTTCCAGGACTCCATGGATTTTCGCATTCAGGATAGAATAAGGCTGAAATACATTACAATGAAAGAGGGAGAAAACTGCTTCAAAGCACCGTCCTCAGGTCATGGCCTTGCTCTATTTGGAAGCATACCTTATATGGAATAAATATGAAAATAATAGGAAAATAAGAAACAAGCTGCACAGATTCCTAAGTACTTCTGGAATTACATGGGCAAAGAGAAGATCCCGGGTAAATTACTGCAGCTGCACGTCTTAATTCCACACCGAGAAAAGAACTACGAAATATTTTACGCTACTTGGATGTAGAACACGTTAGATTAGCCTGCGGCACCACGGTCCCAACGGTGCTCTGCATTGCTTAGCAAGTGCTTGCACAAAGCACAAGAAAAACCTGCCAGTTTTGGAAAAGCCGAGGTGTGCTGTACGTAAGAGAGCCATGTGTTACAAGGCAGGGAGTCTGCCTCAGGAACCCACTGCCACCCGCGGGGAGCCGGGCAGGGGACTCCCAGCTGCTGTGGGCTGGCACAGCTCCACGGCTGAGGGTACCGACCAACAACTGTCAACCTGAATAAAAGCACTCCTAGGATTTACGTGAAAACAGTGCCACAGATCGGAATTGTATTTAACTGAAGTAACAGATTTGGGAAGGAACAGAAAATCCCTTTTCCCCCGGTTTTATAAAGGTCTGGAGAAATATCTAAGTGCTGCACAAGTCTTCCTGTACGCAAAGCAGGTTCCGTTTCTTAAAAGCAATTTAGCCCCACATGCTCATGCAAGAACATTTCTATCTGGAGGCCAGGGACTGATCAGAAGAACAGGAACACAGGCTGAGTGATTAAAAACATGGAAAACTACGGTCCACTAAACTTCCCCGCTCTTCTCCTTGCTACGCTTCCAACTTAACGTATTCTGTGTAGCTCTCTCTGTATTTCTAATTAATAGATGTATCCTTAACTGTGTCAGAGAACGAGACAAACTTCGGCAATGAGACGAAACTTCAGTAAAACGTTAATTATCGTAAATCCTGGTTTGTCCTTACTGTGAAACTACCCAAGCGAGGAGCATTGCTCCACCCAGCAGCCTTATTCCCAACACAACGCTGCCCTTGAGCTCGCTCCCTCGGCTCCTGCTCTAAATCCTGCGGGCAGCAGCTGGCAAGCTGCTCCGCTCTGCTGAGACAGATCCCTGCCCCTCGGAGCACCCTGCCTCCTACGGATCCTCCCTCCTACGGTCGCGCACCGGCTGTGGCTTCACGGAGCCCCACACACCCGGGACTGGGTGCAGATCATGTGGGAGCAGCACGACATTCAAGCAGGGCTGGAAATAAGACAGTCCGTGCCCAACCGGTTTGCCGCAGCACGCGCGTGTGTACAGCTCCTTAAATTAGGATCTGGTGGCGGGGGGTGGGCAAGGTTTTATTAAATATATTGGCTATATATACACATATACTTAATGGCATATTACTTGTCAGCGTATGTTGCAATTGGTGAAACGAACCCTCTATAGTCTGTATTAATTTTTTATTTTACTTACTGAGCTGCTTTCTTTTATGAGAAGCCTCCGTTGCCTGTGAGGTTTGAACAGGAAAACATCTCCTGTCTTAGGAAAATGTTTGCAGTTTCAAAACTTGTCCTTACAAAGGAAAAATGGAAGGGATTCCAGAATAACACACCTCCTGATGGGTGAAAAGTCTGAATCAGGTGAGAAGGGGACTTTTAATGGAAAAGAATTTTCTGACCAGAAAAAACTTGAGAAAATTGCAATCAGTTTTGTGAAAGATTACACCTGTGGTCTGGAAAAGAGCTTACCTTGTATTTATTAGTTGGGAATTTATATTATTTCTGGGTTTGTGGGGTTTTTAACCTACTTCCTCCACTGAAGTCTGAGAGAAAGTAACTTCACAACCTTACACACTCCTACGAACGAAAACATAAAACTTTCACATGGAGATGTGTGTTTTGAAGTTGACAACAACCCTTTTCAAACTATTTGTCTGGGTGCACGTTCCTGGCAGGAAAGTAGTTTTCTAGGCCAGATGCAGAAAGTGAACAAGAGAGAAGCGTAACAAAATGATGGTCAGTTTGTAAAATAAAAATGGAACGAGTGTCCTAGGAATTACCGCCTTCCCTCCCCTAGCGCTGCAGCCTGCCCAGATTCACTCAGCTTTACAGGGTACCAGGCCGTGCCGTGGCCGACCGCAACGCGCTGGAGTCAGGGACGTCACAAACGCCACCCCAGCTGCTGCCGGCAGGCAACGAGGACATATCCATGCTCGGAGCAGAGGACAGCCACACACCTTCCTCCGCGAACACTCCCCAGGATGAGCGTTCAGAACACAGGAGCGTGGGGCAAAAGTACGACATCGGGGGGTTCTGTATCAATTACAAGCACTCGGCGCTCCAGGGGAGAGCGACGAACTCGTTTCCCCGCCAGCGTTTGCTTTGCGCTCGTGATTTGAAAGGGTCTGTCAAATGATTCGCAACCATACCTGACACTTAGATTTTTAATTAGAACTCTTTCAGCTTAATCCCAACATTGCTGAACTCAATGACCAGTTGTGCAGGAGCAGACAACCAAAAAGGCAAATTTCTGTATCGGCTGGACCCAGGTGCTTAGGCCCTACCTACGTAAAGAAAACCAGCATTAGCACGGAAAACAATGCAGTGGTTGCACAGACACAGAAGCTGCAGTTCTTACTGCTATGGTAAAACTAAGATATCATTAAGCTGTAACAGTGGAAACTCTACGCCGTTAATGGAGGCAAACCCCTTAGTCGTATCCACATTTGAAACACCACTTAGAGGAAAGTAGCACCAAGCCTATTTCACATATGAGAAATCTGAAACACTGAGAAAAAGTGACCTCTGAGAGCTTATGATACAATGAACAGACGATGCAGCCAGTAAGAGATCCTCAATCCGGGCACTAACCCAGTGTCCAAACATTTAATTAAACATTTTTAGAACAAGCCCTTAGAAACAAACCAGGAGAGCTCTGAGTGACCATTTCCTTCCAAAGAGTCACTCGGGGAGTTTTACACTTACTCCACTGGTGAGCTATAAGAATCTTTACAGCTGCTTAGCACAGCTGGCAGAGCAAGTCCCTAGCTGAGATCTTGCCCTCTCCCTGCAGCTCTGCATAGAATCACAGAGTCATTCAGGTTGGAAAAAACCTCTGGGATCATCGAGTCTAACCATGAACCCTGCTCCACAAAGCTCACCCCTAAACCATCTCCCCCAACCCCACATCTAAACGACCTTTAAACACCTGCAGGCGTGGGGACTCAAGCCCCTCCCTGGGCAGCCTGTGCCAATGTCTGACCATTCTTGCTGTGAAAAAATTTCCCCTAATGTCCACTGTAACCCTGTCCTGTTGCAGTTTGAAGCCATTCCCTCTTGTTCTATCGCCAGTTACCTGTGAGAAGAGTCCAGCACCAACCTCTCTACAACATCCTGCCAGGCAGTTGCAGAGAGTGATGAGGTCTCCCCTCAGCCTCCTCTCCTTCAAACTCAACAGCCCCAGCTCCTTCAGTCGCTCTTCATACGATTTATCCTGCATGGACAGAAAGTGAAGGAGAGGATGAGTGGTGAGACTCTGCTTGGGTTAGCTCAGCCTCAGAGGCCTCAGTCCTGTTCGAGGCTCTCCGTGTTCCAGAGACACGCACAGCCCTGTGAAGAAGGTAAAGGAACTCAAGCCATAAACTCTTCTGTTTACATAGAACTTAATAGGGGACAATACCGCTGGCGTAGTAACACCACATGGACCTTGGAAGAGATCAAACTGGATAAGAAAAAGGCCACAGTTCTGTGAATCAGGAAAAAGATAATCAGATTATATGAAGAGTACTTGAGCTTTTATGTTCTCTCTCTCTCCATAAAGATGAGATTATATCGATAGCTTTCTTGTGATGTGATATAAAAATGCTGACACCTACACACCGATACAACACTTGGAGCCTGCCTGTGGACGGGAGGGCAGTGGACGTGGAGACAGCGTGCCGTGCCCCAAATTACCAGTGAAGAGCTATCGGGCTGGGTGGGACACTCCTGCCGCACACTCACTGTGAGTGCATTCACCTCCAAGGAGCTGCACGCTGCACCAGTCGTGAGAGTTCCAGAGCAGGTTACAAATACCCATCCAAACAGCAAAGGAAAAGCAACGCAGGGTTAACAAACGTCCCTGCTCTGCCTGGCTGCTCAGGATCAGAATCAGTCCAGAAGGAGTCTGGAGCAAACGTGCATCACCTGTTCCTGTCTGCACAAAGGAGTTTTTGATGTGCGTTTTCCGCTCGCTTATTCTGAAACAAATCTTTAGTTTCATTCTTGACTTTTTTGTTACAAAACGTAATTAGGTTTGATAGCGTGTTGGAGAACAAAGCATTTCGTTAGGTAGTCTTCTGAATGCTGAGTCAGGCCAACGTTTATTCCAGCAACAAAGAGCTGGAGGCCCTCTGGCTTTGCTGAAGTCATGGTCACTTGTGCCGTTGCAAAGGTTAGTCACCCAAGTCCCTGTGCCTTCAGCCTCAGCTAAAGCCAGTTTCCGTTTAACGGCCTTACACGTTGCATTTGCAATATTCATGATTTTCCTGCCTCTTCAGAGCTGTGAGCCTGTGATGCTGCTTTTGCACCCCTCTGCAGTGGTGCTTCAGCCTTGGAGGCTGGCCATTGTACTAAACAGTGGAAAGAACTCCAGAATTATCCAGTAAAGGAAAATAAATTAAAATAAAATTATCTATGTCTATGTATAGCTATATTTAGGCACATTACGCGTATTTAATACCACAAGGTAGAGCCTGCACACTGCTGCAAACCTGCGTTATGTTATACTTCTGTTTAACAGAACTCAGCCCAAATCCAACCAAATTAACAGCTGGAACTGAGGGCAGTGGAAAGAGAAGAGGTATTTCCCTGGCACAAGGTGAGAACAGTAACAGAGAAGGGCAACAGAACAAAAAGTTTCAGGTGTAAAAACTGAAAAGAGCTTTTAGAAAGCGGCCATACCTCCAGGGTACTTGGCACCACCCATCAGCTTCACTGGAGAAAGATGCAGCTGTTGCTGAAGGAAAATGCCATTATTCTCTCGGAGGCGGTGGCTGCCATCTGGTGGCCACTGTCCCGGCCTGGGGGCCAGGGTCCTGCGCTGAGCCCCCTCCTCACCCTGTACCCCAAGCTCCAGTCCCAGGGCTGGCAACTAGCTCCGGCCACAGCTGAATCCCTGCGCTGACTCGCCAGTCCCTGCGTTCTCCAACTGTAAAAAAAAATAATATATAACCCCCATAAGCTGATTAGAATCAGAGTGATATTAATATATTGCTTATATTTATATAATGTATAAAAATATATTGGTATTTATACTATTATCTTCATACGTTTCATTTTAGGACACAGTTCTAAATGAAGAGGATTTCCTAAGTGCTGGTTTCACTGATGTCTGGTAGGGCGTGAGCCTTCACTTAAGTCCTTTACGTGGCTGGCTGGGCAAACAAGCCACAGGACTGCTTCGTGCACATTTAATTACACATTACAGACCAGAGGCCAAACGCCAGCTCCCCTGAATACAGTGCGAATCACACGCAGCTGAACTAACGCTCAAACACAAGTTAATGAACCTCACTTTCTGCGCAGCTGATATTTGCGGCATTTGCGAAGCCCACTGAGCTGGGGTGGGCGTGCTGAGGTAGAGCAGCCCCTTTGCAGAGTGCAGTGAAGTGCCACAGCCTTACCCTGCAAGCTCGGAGGCACACGGGGTTTTTACACTCAATTTGTCCCACCAGGTGGTGAAAAAACCCAAACCCAACCCAACCCGAAGACGCGCATTCACTGTTGTGCTGCCCTAACGTGGAAACCCACGTCACTGATCGAACACGAGCACGCAGCAAGTCTCACCTCTGACTGTGTGTTGTCAGGGCAGGACTCAAACCAGGAGAAGCGCTGCAGAAAAGCCCAGCGCTGCGTTTAAATTTATCAGGGTGCACATTTGAATTTCTCAGGATGATGGGAGCTGCAGCTGTGTGGCTGCTGACTAGCTAGAGGGAATAAGCTGTCAAAGACGCAGAACTCCTGCGGAAGCTTTAACTCAAAGGAGAAGCTCACCTAAAGCGAGGTTTGGTCCCTCTCTCTCCTACCTCTGACGTGCAAAGCAGCTGAACCTTCAGGTGCTGGTAGGAACAGGGGGAACTCTCAGGAACAAAATCAAAGGCCTTGGCTATATTTACTTTCGGAGTTTACTTTCCACGAAGTCATAAATACAACGCTTTGACATTCTTTTTGTCGCGTTGGAGTCGCCCTGCCCTTGAATGTCTCCCAGCGTGCTTTAAAGTTTATTAACCTTTCAGATGTGTCGTATAAAGCCGAGGGAGACACCCTCAAAGCCAAAACGGAGATAAGGAGAGCAATTCCATCAGTGAGTGAACCAGGCTGAGTGACTATCTTTCAAGTGCTTTTAGAACTGGAATGCGACTGAACGAGGAGCAGAGATCCAAAATAAAAGTAGCAGCTCTCCAGTGAAAAGGAGGTTACACTTAACGATTCTTTCAGAACGGAACTGGATCGGGAAAGCGTGTAAATTCTGAAACCAGCCGTATCTGGCAATTATTCAGCAACCCTCCACAGTAAATGGCTAATGATTATTAATTCCTTTGGTATTCAGAGAAATCATTCATAAGGAATCCAGAACGAACTCATTTAGCGTTAATGTGATGTGCAATTCCAAGGGAGTCCCATTATAACACTGCCTTAGTAAGTATCCATTTAGAGCACAGGACTAGATGCTACTATTCTAGACCCATAAGCTGTAGGAAAGTACCAACGAGATGGGGCTGAATTACTGAAAAGCTAATGCTTGTACAGAGTCAAATATTTAACAGAAACGCACCAGCCAGCTCTACAGGACTACAACAGGTGACACAGTGCGGACTCTCTCCTTGCCCCACGTGTGACCTGACGGGTACGATCTGCCTAAGAAAAACGAGAAACAAAGAATCCTGTCAGAAGCTTAGAGCTGAGAAACATTCGCAGGGATAGAAGACACACATCTCCCAAAATCCAGTATATTTGGGACTCCCTAAAAAGATATTTGATTATTTTCTGCCAAAACACTCTATGAGGAAAACCTTTAGTCTGCTTAAAGGTTTGTTAGAAAGGCAGTTTCCAGCGAGCGAGATAACCAGGCGATTCATCCAAGCTGGCACAGCTTCTCTGAGAAGCATTTGGTTCTGCTGCCCCTGGCTGGTGCCCTCAGCTCCGAGCGCCGCCCCAGCTGGACTGCTGAGCCCTGGTGTGGGCAACCCAAAGGACAGAAAACTAAACCTAAGGGAGGAGGGGGAAAAAAAGTGCTTAGTTTTCAAGTAGTTTCATCCATTTTCAGCTGATCGGGTTCTCTGACCTGTCTCCATTGCAGGAGGTACGTAAAGAGGAGGGACAAGAGAGAGGAGGGGAACACGAATGGCACCTTCGTCACCATCACCAGGCAGCCCTCTCGCTGACCTGCTGCAAACCACAGAGGGACCAAGAGCAGCCTGAGGATGCGACGGAGCTCAAGCGATTCCTGGGTGTTCTGGAGCCACCTCCTGCTTCCTGCTGGCACAACCATTTATGCAGTACTGTAGCAACCACAGCTAGAGCCTGCCTGGAATTAAAAATACCAAGCATAAACTAAAAAAGGTATTTTTCAGCTGGATCAGTGCTCTGATCCAGTTCTTCGCGTGATCGCACAGGCAGCTGTACCGGCCTAACGCAAGGACTGGCACCGAGAAGGGAACGAGCAACATGGGCACAAAGTGGTTCCGCCACGGACAAGCGCTCACTGAGATCACAGCCTGAGTTATACTTTGTGATCGATACTGAAAGAATACAGAAGTCCCAACTGACAACTGTAAACAAAGCTCTAGAGAGGAAAAGCAGAAACATGTTCATGCTAATTGAGCTGGCGATGTGTGCCCAGTTCAGGTTCACTGAACAAATTTCCTGCAAGCCGAAGGCTCAGCACAAATTCCCTGAACTCATTACTTCCCGTTGTCTCTTCAGAGTCCAACACCCAAGTAAATCACATCAGCTCTCCTGGATCAGAAGCACCGAAACAAAGCAGTGGGAGGGACACCTCCATTACCATTTCAGTCTCTTCTAGAACTGACAGCACTCTGTTATTTGTTGACTTTGTTACAGTAGCAGGCAGTTTACTCTCGTGGTATGTAAAAATCTTCTTTAATTCCTTGTTTAAACTAAGGCATGGCTCTGCTAAGCCTGTTTGTACTTGTGCCAGTGCTGCTCCTTCTCTGGTGTAGAACTTCTGTCTCCAAGTTTACCCCAAAGTCCTTCAGGGAGCAGTTGCACCCTCTTTTTTGCCAGGGTAGATAAACTGGGCTAAGCTATTGCTAAAGATTTTGTCCTGTCGGTTTAAACTCATATAATCTGAAAATGCCCAACAAAACTAATTCAGGCTACCACCAATTTGGGTCACACACAGCTGTTAAGATTTCTTTGAAATATCATTTTTTGATTAAGAGTCCCTATGGAATATTTTTGAACATCAGTTATTTTAGTCTAACAGAGAGAATTTTCACAAAGTTGCTGAAACAAAAGACAGAATTCAACCTTATCTGCAGAGTCTTCTGGCAAAAGCAAACGGAGTCAGAGATACTACCCCTCTATATGGACGATGGCATCGAGTGCACCCTCAGCCAGTTTGTCGACGACACCGAGCTCTGTGGTGCCGTGGACTCACCTGAGGGCAGAGATGCCATCCAGAGGGACCTCCACAGGCTGGAGAATGAGCCAGTGCAAACTGCAGGAGCTTCAGCAAGTCTAAGTGCAAGGTCCTGCACCTGGGTCAGGCCAATCCCAGGCACAAACACAAACTGGGCACAGAGTGGGGTGAGAGCAGCCCTGAGGAGAAGGATTTGGGGTGTTGATAGATGAGAAGCTCAACACGAGCCGGCAGGGCGCTCCTGCAGCCCAGAAGGCCAACCCTGTCCTGGGATGGATCAGGAGAAGCATAGCCAGCAGGGCAAGAGAGGGGATTCTCCCCCTTTACTCTGCTCTTGTGAGACCCCACCTCGAATACTGTGTCCAGTTCTGGTGCCCCCACCATAAGAGGGACATAGAACTGTTGGAGCGTGTTCAGAGGAGGCCACAAAGATGATCCAGGGGCTATGAGGACAGGCTGCGGGAGCTGGGATTGTTCAGTTGGAGAAAAGAGAAGACTTTGGGGGGACCTAAGAGCTGCCTTCCAGTACCTGAAGGGATCCTACAGGAAGGCTGGGGAGGGACTTTTTAGAAGATAGGACAAGGGGAAATGAGTTCAAGTTGAAGGAGAATAGATTTAGATTAGATCTTGGGAAGAAATTCTTCAGTCCGAGGGTGGCAAGACTTTGGAATAAATTGCCCAGAGACTTGTGGCTGCCCCCTCCCTGGAGGTGTTCAAGGCCAGGTTGGACAGAGCCTTGAGTAGCCTGATCTAGTTGAGAGGCGTCCCTGCCCGTGACAGGGAGGTTGGATTAGATGATCTCTGAGGTCCCTTCCAGCCTGGGATATTCTAGGATTCTATGACGATTCTATATACGTCTTTGTTCCATACAGTTACACTAGAAGTTCCTAACAGAAAGTAGCTATTGTTCTAACACAGTTAGTAAGCGATAACCCTAAAGCTAGGCATCACTACAACCACTGCTTTGCACTTTTCTGACCCAAACCAAAGAGCCACCTCCCCTTTCTCTACACAGTTCACGCGACGTGCTGTAAAGATTTGATTGCTGCATTACCAGACAGCCTCTACACGACTGTACTTGCTGGCACATCTGGACAACGTAGCTCCAAACCGGAGTTTATCTTCAAGGCCATCTAGTTGAATTTGGAGACTTCCTCACAGGGCTGCGGTCTTACAAGCAACCCTCAGCCATCAGCAAAGGGGAAAAGCGCTACGCACCAATATAAAGTGAACGGTGCCGTACCTGCCTCTAAAATTAGCAGGAAGTGAGCAGGGGCGGGTGAGGGAACGCAATAGGCTGTCACCACCGGTACAACCGAGACAAAATCAAATTCTTTCTTAGCCACAATATACTTGGTGGAAGGTGTCACGCTCTGGAAGCGTCCTCTCTCCAGCTACAGTGACTTAAAAATTTTCACACACCTTACCCTGCCTCTACAGCGTAAACCGCCCCGCGCAGACCCTGCTGGCGGCAGAGCTCTCGCGCCCCCTCCCTGGAAGCAGCCCCAGAGCTCGTGTTTGCGTATTTTAGTTGTACCTACTCCTCGTGCTCCTCTTGTGCAGCGCCCTGCGCTCCAGCGGGCAGCACCCTCCCTGCTGTAACCATCACACCTGAGAAACCGAGCGAGTGATGCTTTCGCGTGCAGCAGGTTGTGCCAGGCTCTCTCGGAGAAGTGCTGCACAGAGCCTGCCTTCGGCTAAGTCTGCTGACACCAATAAAGATCAGCAGGTAACACCACGCCTTAACTCGCTTTTCTGGAGGAATCCTGCTGAGGGCTCCTCTGTTTCCTTCCCAACACACCACGTTACAAAGCAACAAATCCAGTTGTAAGAGCTGTGTGCTGTACGGGAGAGAGAGGTTTTCAAAACCTACACAGATACAATACAAGGAACGCTGAAAATAGGAAGTTCTTTCAGGAAAAGGAAATTATAAACTAATTATTTGCCTTTCTCAGTTCTACTCACATCATTGGCTTATCAAGCACAGGCTACCAGTGTGCAGCCCATGGATAACAAGCAAGGGAATTATGGACTTCTAACAACAAACATGATCTACTTAGTAAAAGGCTACTATTTAGTTTTGCAAGACAATGTATTTTGATGTGTTATTGGAGAAGCTAACAGGAACTCAAGTTGTTCAGGAATCTGCAGAACTTTGTGTCATATTTCTGTGGTAATGAGTTGTTTAAAAATTATTTTCCCACTTGTCTCTTTCCGCCTTATACTATCTGAAAGAAAAATTAATTACTTTTAAGTACGGCTTCAAGGAAGAACAAAGACATTAAAAGCTTCTGTCTTTTCCTTTTTTCTTTTTTCCCTTTATTTTAAATAATCAGTGTACTGAAAGAGAGTGACAGCAATCCAGAGAGACACGTAAGGGTCTCCAATCACGCCAGCACTAAATTGCTCTCATATCTAGGGCCAACCTAGTTTTATCAAATGTCTAACTAAAGCTGCCTCCTTAAAAAATGTTTCTAACTTGCAGTGCAGATGCTGAATTACGTTATCTCTGTTCAAGACACAAGCCCATACGTAGCTTACGTATAAAAAGGTTGATACTTTTGGTTGGAATAATATTTCTACGTGCCATGCTGATTCTGGATTTATTTATTTTTAATCAGAGTAATTGCTGCAGACAAACCCCACAAATAATAATTTGTTCTTTCCTTTAAAACAAACACCTTTTAAAAAAATCTGAAATGTTTGGGAATGCACTATGCAGAGGTGCCTTTTAATAACTGTACCTTGACAGCAGCCCTACGGCTTTTCCCTCTACTCTGGGACATCCAGAGCATTTTCTTTAACCTGTTGCAGAGCTTATTCCGTGACACACGTGATGAAAAAGGCAAGGATCAGGCCAGCAGCGGGTGCCGAGCAAAGGGTTAACTTTCAGCTCCAGCGAGACAATTCCCCATTTAGAAATACAGATACTGTTTCGGATGTCTCAAAAGAAAACTTTCTAGGTCAGTGCAATAAATTGGAATACATCCTTTGATTTTGAAACAGACTGTCTCTACAGAAAAAGCCAACACAACGTTCTCCTATTTCCAACATAGATGCTGTTATTTTTTTTTCTTAAAATGCTGCAATTTCACAACTTCCTTATTTTCACGCATCTTCAGCAACGTCAACATCTCTCTCTCTGGACCACCAGCGGTTCCTGAAGCAAACACAAGAGGCTGCGGAGCCAAGGCAAGGCCAAATTCCCCCCTGGGCCTGCCAGGGGAGCTCCTTCTACCGCAGGGGTTACTCAGAGTTCAGGGGATGAGCAGCTCTCTCCAGCAGGCTCCCGCTGCCAGCCCTCCCTCGGCAGAGCGACAGGGCTGCGTTTTGAACACGGATTACGCAGATTGCCCCAGGTCAGGCGGGACGGGATTAAGAGCCAGAAATCCTGATTCACCGCCGGCTGCTGAACCAACGGGCACCCCTCCAGCCCCCAGGTGTCTGCAGCACGTTGCCCTCTGCCTCCTCTGATCCTCCCAAGTGTACTGACCTTCATCTATGGCGCTTGTAAAGCCGCTGCTTGCTTTGTGCCCAGAAACCCCGCGCACAGTTAACCTCGGCTGTTCCAGAGGATTCCTGAAATCTCTATTGCAGGGAACATTAAATTTAGATACCACTTTTTTTTTTTTTAAGGCACGCTTGTTTTGCAGTTGACTTTTCTTACATTTTAAAACAATGCCAACTAGTTGCCTCCCATCTCCTTCGTTCTCTCAAGCTTTCCCTCTATTCCCTTCTCCTGCAGCTCACCTGAGAAGAAGAGCTGGAGGAACAGACAGCGCTCTGGTGATGGCGACAGGCTCTCTGCTACCCCAGCGAGCCAGGCAAACGAGGATTTTGTCTTAAAAAGACCTCAAAGGCAAACAGGAGAAATCAGTATTTAAGTGATTTTTTCCTTAGTGCCACACTGAAGAACACTGATGCAGGTTAATTGGGCAACAGAACGTTGGAAAACGTGCGGAGCCGAGAAGGACGCGTCTCTTTTCTTGAAATATGAGAAAAGCCAGTTTTCTCTGCACATAAGTACTTCTGGGGCCTCAGCTATGCTTTGATGTGTACGATTCACATTCCCATCCCATAGCATATTTTACAACAATCTGAAATTTCTTATACTTCCTTAGATGCATTTAACAGGAAAAATAAATCTACTTTTGCAGCAGAGAAAATACATACAACTCACCTGCTATTTCTTCTCCATCTCCAAACCAAGGAGATCTTTGCGTCTGCTTGTTCTATTAAGTGCTTTTATTGCATCGAGCCTGTAGTGGTTTTATTCTTCAATGGTTTTATTTATTCTTGACTTGGTCAGCAATAAATTTACTGTTACTAAACAACACCGATTTATTTAAAACTGGGGAAATGAGACTATGTTGTTAACAGCTGCGATTTCACCTTAAACCCTGGAATAAGCCATATTTCTCTTAAAGTTTCCTTCTGGAATCAGAAGGGAAATCTGGAGAACACTTCAAAATCCGCATTTCCACTTAGAAGTATCTTTACTTCATAGCACTAAACAACAATCATTTCCCTGCCAAATGATGGTAAAGCAGCATGGAACAACAACAACAAAACACACAAAAAAACCCCAAAATCAGTGACAACAGTTTATATTTTTTAAACTTCATTTTTAACCTAATGGCTCAGTTTGGTAACATATGCAGATCACTTAGTCTCAGGATGGTTAAAAATCTGGAGGTTTAGTTCGGTGGCTGGGTAGGGTGCCAACTTCTTTGAGGCAGAAAATGCTTCGATAAAATTTGCATGAATTTTAAAAACCAGTTGCATTCATCATTAATGTAGGATTCTAGAGCCCAGGATTATCCTCGCCCTGGATTATCCTTGCTGAGGCAGTTCTAAAACCAGTCTGAATTTCGGGGAATGTTTCTCCAGAGCAGGCATGGCCTGTCAGAGGAGGTTCTGAAAATCAGGGCGAGCCCCCTGTGCCACAGCCGTACTGCCATCTAGTGAGAGAGCTTCCACGCTGCCTTCCAGCTCGACAATACGACACAGACAGACTTCTGTGTCAAAATCCCTGACCTGTGAGACGAGTTGCGCCCTCAAAGACAGGAGAATTAAAGCAACCAAAATACTTGAGCTCCTCCTGCACGATAGTGGAGTTTTTGGCCACATTTACAAAATCCGAGCTACAGGCAGACCATTAATGCTGCACTGTGCTTGTTAGCAAGTCCCCCAGGCGTCTGCAAAGCTCGCGCTTTGCTAGAAGCTCCTGATGAGATTCTGCAGCCCAGCCACAATCATCCAGCACAGCCACAGGGATGATGGAGGGAGTGGAACATCTCCTGAGGAGGAAAGGCTGAAGGAGCTGGGGCTCTGCAGCTTGGAGAAGAGGAGCCTGAGGGGTGACCTCATTCATGGTTGTAAATATGTCACGGGTGAGTGTCAGGAGGACAGAGTCAGGCTCTGCTCAGGGATGTCCAGGGACAGGACAAGGGGCAACGGGTGCAAGTTGGAGCCCAGGAGGTTCCACAAAAGCATTAGAGAAGCTTTTTCCCTGTGCGGGTGCCGGAGCCCTGGCCCAGGCTGCCCAGAGAGGGTGTGGAGTCTCCTGCTCTGGAGACTTTCCAACCCGCCTGGACGCGTTCCTGTGTGGCTGCCCTGGGTGACCCTGCTCTGGCAGGGGGTGGCACTGGGTGATCTCCGGAGGTCCCTTCCAACCCCCAACGTTCTGTGATTCTGTGATCTTTGCTTTCCTCTCTGTTTCCTCTCTGTTAACACGAAGGGGCCCTGTTTGCCTTCAGGTTGCCAAGCACTGCCCTGCAGGCAAAGGTGCCTTGGTTCAACGCAGGCTGCCTTTGGCTTCCGTTGTGCTGTTTTTCATTTTGCTTCTTGGTAGAATACAGAACTCTTCATGCAGAATAAGTCATGATAATGATTCCTCATGCAAAGACAGGACAACGGCAAGATCAGGCTTTACCATAAAAATCCCTCTCAAGCTGCTAATGCAGCCAGCTAAGTGTGATGAGGACATTCTGATACTGATTTGCACTCCAAGGTCTGTCTCCAAGGATTGAAATATAAACTTCAGCCCTTTGTGATTATTAATTACTCATTCTTTACGGTTCTTGTACACTCTTCTCTTGAGCTGTCAATACCTGTTACAAATAACATGTTGCAAAGGCCAGAGGAAGGGAGCTGGGACTTTTCTCAAGGTCAAAGTGATTGATGTCTGTGGATCCACTACTGCTTAGGAGATCTGAAAATTAGCTCTCCTCTTACAATTGTGTGTTTCTACTGTGATTTTGGGATAGTCTTCAAGAGTATGCTGGAGCTAAACCACCACCCTGCTGTATCCTGAAGCCTGTAAAACAAGTAGGTTGCAACAACTGTTTCAAGAGAAATAAATATATTTTATCCCGCTCTGTTCATCTCCTTTGAACATTAGGCTCACGCAAGGCTGTAATGCTTTACGTACCAACATTAACTATTTCATGACTTTCATTTTGGCAGATGGGGTAGGAGAGAAAAACAGATAAAAGAAGATGGGAAAGAAGGGTAACGGATGGGAAAAAGAAGAGCTAATACAAAATGGGAGCAGGTCTCCCATCTCCCTGGAACCGGCAATAAAGCACTTCATAACTCACAACAACTAAAGCCACGCTTCGAGGATTAAATCTCTGCTTTGCCTACATCTGTCTGCTCAGCTTTCCTCTCACCACCTGTGGAAATGCTAATACTTGAGGACATGGCAAGAAGCCAAAAGAACTGGGTCTCGTCAGCTTGGGGAGATGAAGACAGAGCAGAGACCTTTCTGCATCCCAGAACGACCTCACTGGAAGAAAGGGAGAGGGTGGAGGCAGGCACTGCTCAGGGCCACGGGGAGAAAAGGAGGACGAACACACACACAACTGCGAGTATGAGAAATTCTAGTAGTTGTTATAGTTTTTTTAAACTATGAGTCTGGTGAAGTACTGGAAGAGGTAGCCCAGAGAGGTTGTGGACTCTCCATCCTTGGCACTTGTCAAGACAGGAGCAGAGACGGCCCCGACCATCTCAACTTTAAGGCATCACGCCTGTAACTGGTCATCTTGGGGGGTCAGACTAGATGACTTCTGGAGATCCCTTCCAACATAAAACATGAATCTATGACAACATAAACCAACCATTTCTACCGTGGCCATTGAACCAAATCAAAAATGTTCTTTGCCCCCAAATGAAACTCGGAAGGCAGAAGGAAAACACAAGCATGAAACAGATTCCACTTCTTTGCGCCATCTCTCTCAAAAGTTGTACTTGGCACAAACCTGGAAAACAATTTTCAAAATGTTTTAAGTCACTTACAAAGTTAATTCCCTTAGCACAGATTCAAAATCGTGTCAATCTCCTTGCTGGGTTTATTTTTGTTTATTGCTACGCAGATGAACTTTGACAAAATTCATTTTAGCGTACTAGAAAGTGTAGTAATTAAATAATGACTTTATAACAGTAATTTGCTAAGATATAACCAACACAATATTTTGAAACTATTAAAGAAAATAGAAAAAAAACCACTGAAAATATTAAAAAGTATCAAACAGACCATTCATTCAAAATAATTTTTAAAAAAATGTTTTTCTGCAGAGGAACGTGATTCTCTGAGTGCACATTTGCCTCAAAGGTCCTCATCTTTGTGAGAACATGATTCACTATGAAAATACACCTTTGCTGTTCTACAATGCTCTTAAGTTATTACTGTCTCCAGGGACTGGCATAGAAAAAGAAATAAAAAACTCTGCTAATCACACATGCAGAGACTGTGATACAAACTCTGGGTGCACAACACGGATTTTAAAGCCAAAGGGAGTCTGTTGGTTTCCACCACGGATTTCAAAACCATCGGTGTAGATTTCTACGGGGCTTTTCTACAAGCGATTTGTTCTCTTAGGCGCCGCTTATACCCTGGTTTTGCGTGGTTTTTACCTGCCCTGTTGCCACACAGCATCACTCTTTGTACCCAAGTGTCATCGAGAGTTCTTTGGCCAGAGGCTTTGAGCCCTTCCATGTCCCAACTCTCCAGAGCGGCGCCATCGCCTCCAGCATCCTCACCTCCAAGAAACACCTCTTGGATGGCTGTTACACGCTGCCACTCTCGCGCTTGCGCAAAGGCTGACCAGAGTGAGGCAGATGTGCTTTCCCTCCCTTCTTCAGGCTCCTCAAAGCTAAAAAGTAGTTTGTGCAGAAACGATGTCTGGATTACGTAGGTGCCTGCATAAAGGAGCAGTTTTTGCTGAGGAGCACAGGGTCCCTGGGGCGGCCATCGGTCACTGAGTGACCTTCACAGGGGTGGACATGGCAGGAGAGGGTTTTGTGCAGAGCCTGCAGTAAGGGACTGCAGGAAATCAGAGATCTACGCCGGCATGGGGAGCTGCAGCACGAGGCTTCACATACTTTCTTTGTTCCTGAGGAAGGATGATCAAGGTAGAATTGACTGATACGGGGTCATCACAGCATAAAAAAAGCCAGGAAGAGTAAAGGCTTGGAGCAGCTTCACTGCATCTTGCCGCTGTGCCCTGGATGGGCTTACAAGCAGGAGATGGGCAAGCTGAGAACAGAAACCACTGCAGGTCCCCTCTGAAATCCCGACCACCCACACCAGCAGTGAACACGAAATCCTTCCGGTGCTCATTTTCAGTCTTCTGATCAGGAAAGAATCCTTCTCTGACAACAGTGATTTTTTTTGAAAGGTTTGGTTTTGTCTGGTCAGTGCCTCCTCTTTCAAGTCATTCTAACCTACTTACAGACGTGATCTAAACAAAAAAATGAAAGGAGAGCTTTATGTGACGTTGCTTGGCTGGGCCAGCTCTGCAGTTGCTGTGGTCTCTGTATTATTTTTTTCACACAGGGTCACATATGAGATTATATAATTTTTGTTTGGGTTAGGGTTTTTTTCTTCACTATCATTATGAATGTTTAAATATCTCTCTTCAAAAAAAATAATCAAGACTTCGCCCACTATAGGTGGCATTGGTGGACAGACCCTTGCTAGTGTTATCCTGATTAAGGGAAAAAAAAAGCGCCCAAGAGTTATGGCTCTATTTGAATAAAACACAGGGCTGAGGCACACCGTGAGGTTACTGTGAGTGAACACGTTACCGCTGAGCCACAGCAACTGACACCCAGGTTCCCTGAGCTGCTTGCCGACACGCAGTACAACAGGTTAGCTTAAATCATTTTCACCAAGATACTTTGATGAGGTTTGGATGGCACAAGAAATGACTCCAGGGATATGCAATCCAACCCTCTCTACAACTTACATTTAAATCAAGATTGGGAGGATCGTTACTACCTGGTGAGCGCGCATTAAGCCTAGGTGAGATAAATCTGGTAGTCAGTTCCACTCCCAGCGGCTGGAGACTTGCTGCAAAGCGATTTCATAGCACAAAGGTCTGCTCCATTTGCAGTAACTCAGGCTATGAACTGATCTCTGGCTGAAAGCAGAGTTGAGCTGCTGCAACTCACGACCGCAGCTGGCACCAGTTTCACAAACACAGAAACAAGCAGGAACTGAACCGCGCTGAAGGATCCTCTGCTTTGTGACGTCCCCCTGCATGTCAGGGCTGTACCTCGGGGCAGAGCGAGGGCACTGCCAGGGCTGGTGACACACCTGCGCTCCGGGCACAAACCAAGAAGCGCCGATCCCACCGCTGTCAGCCTGGCACCTTTCAGCCGCCCCGCGTTACTCATTGGTCAGCAGAGGGGAACACCAGGCACTTCAGCACACGGAAGGAGAAGCAGCTGGCGAGAGGACGAAGGAACAGAAAGAAGCAGTTATACTGTTACGGCTACCAAACGAGCCCACATCACTCTTCCCTGTGCTTGGGGGTGCAAGGCCAGCTCATGTCCACCTTTGCTGCTGACTGTTTTGTTGACAGAAATTACTCCCTAAACAGTCATGCTCAGTGATTATTTGTCTCCTTCCTTCTCCCCTCTGATTACAGCCAGGCTGGGATATCCCCGATCCGCATAGAAATGAATATTCTAAAAGTCACCGCTGTCCTCAAAGGGGCTTGTGCACCATTAGGCCTCCAGATTTACTGCGCTGGCAAAGTCGGGTGTAGTAACGAGGCAGCAGCAACAGGTTACAAATGAGGAGAAAAGAACTAAAAGAACAGGGTTGGGGTTTTTTTGCCCTGGTACACACCCGACTGTAAACTAAAATGATCACCGAGGTCCTGTCTTCACACAAGGAATTTTCACCACATTTTGTAACCATGCTCTATTATAGAAACTGTTCTTGACTCAGCACATGAACTGTATTTTTCCGAAGATCATGAACAGCTGGGAAGCACTACTATCAAAAAATAAGGCATATTTAAACACGACTTTTGTTGTATCAAGTTCTCCCGTTGTCTAGGTCTCTGCATGAGAGGTTTTCCCACAGCTAACAGCAGTTTGTGCAAAATAGCAACTATTCCCTGTGGCATATGACAGCAGCACAGATCTTCCCAGAGAAAGCACAGTTATTAATTGCAATACGCGTACCCAGGTTGATACAGTTGGCAACAAAACCGCTACTGAATTCAAGGAATTCTGTCCACGCTGTGTAAGATGTGTCACAGCCTCATCACCTGCCCTCAAAGTTTTAAGGCCGCCACCTGTTCGCATGTCGTTAATTAATTCTATTCTCTCCTCAAACCAAGATTCAAGTCCAAGCCACAGCCCAAAGCTATTCCCTTCCAGGTGTATTGCCTTACATTCATCCCAAACCAATCACTCAGTCCCTTTTTGCTCCCCATTCGTAGCTCTCGTACCTCTCCTCTGGCCGTTCACCAGCTCTGCCGACAGAAGAGCCCTGAAATCCAGCTCTACTCAACCCTGACTCACTGGGTGGGTTTTCCCTCCCACTGAACCCTACAAAGCTTTGTGGTTGCTTTATGTCTGTAAGGACTGTCTCTGCTTGCTTAGCTCTCTCCATTCACTCACTTTTCCACAATTTGGGAATGATTCAAGAGCCTATTTTGGCTTGACCAGACCTGACTCATCCGCGGTGCCTTCAGAAGCTAGAGTCAAATGGAGATGGGTGTGGAAAAAGCAAAAGCATTTGTAACTACGTTCTCTCTCTGATGTGACAGAGAATTCCTGGCCTCCAGTCTGAATGCAGAAGCAGCCTTCATCTGGTCTATGAATGGTCCAACCTTGCATCAATCAGCCAATTTGATTTTATTCTGTTGGAAAACCATAATGAGTTGTCTTGAATCCATTTTACATTAAATATAAGTCACAGAGGGGGAAAATGCCTCACAATTAGAAAAATTTCACTGTATCACAGAGATAAAAATTTAGGAAACCCATTCATACATACACACACACCCATGATAAAAAAGAAACAACAAACAGAGAAACCGCATCAAATTTCCTCAATTATGATGTACTGAAATAGAAATCAGTGTTTTGACCTATAAAACAGTACTTGGTTTGAATAGAGCAGCTTACACAAGCATTTAACACTCGTGTGTCACACAAGACAGCTGCAAAGCCTGTTCTATGCCTGCAAGTACAGGATAGGCCACGTTATGAAACAGGCATAAAGGGACACTGCCAGCTGAAAAACATTGGGCAAAATTCAAAGGGCTTTACTATGTACTTCTTCAGGTCTTTGCTGGGCCAACTCCTGTTAAAATCACTGGGAATTTTACAAGGAATGCAATACTCAAAACCAAGCAAGCAAATAAAAAGGTCTAAAAAAACCAAGTTAGATTGTTACAAATACAAAAAAATATGCTACTATATTCAAGTCTAATGTATTATTTATGATTATGCAGCTACTAAGATAAAATCTCTAGGGTTAGGTTGTGAAAATAAGTGTTTGGAGGGTTTTTTATTAAAGAATTAGAAGATTAGAAGTAGTTTCTCAGAGTAATGCTGAAGTCTATATAGGTAGTTTTTCTTCTGGAGCTATAAGTACTTTGACACTTAAATTAAAAAACCCCTAGGATTATCTCTTTTTCAAGAGAGCCTCAGTGAAGGCAACGCGACAGCACAAGGCACCTGAGTATCTGTATCAGTAACACATCGAATCACAAGTTGCTTCTAGATGCCTCCCAAAGGTACGGAGGACGCTTTGCCACAACTGATTATATTCCAATTACTGAATTTTAAACAATAATGATTTTTACATTTTTGATTCTTCATCTCAGAGAGGATAAGAGATTTTTTTGTCCTTTCTTCTGTCCCTTCCCCTGCACTGCTGAGCTATCGGTTCTGAGCTATCTGTTCTGCAGAACCCTAACTGGAACTGCTCCGCTGTCATGAGGGGACAGCGCAATTTAATCCTGTCAGTACTTCTGGGACACGGACCCTTACGCCACGTTGTATGATTCACTCTACCTTATCTACTACCACAGTGTGTCACCTGCCAAGATACATGGTGAAATTCAAGCTGTGCTCCAGAGCGTTTTTGTCTTTCGAACGGATGCCAAAGCAGAACCAGCTGACCACGCCCAGACACACACCAGATTGAAGGACAAAAACTTCAGTCGGGATTATTTGAACAGAAAATACAACGTTACAGGCTTTAGTTACAGCTCTGAAACTCCTGTCCTACAGGCACCGCAAAGAGACTTTGCGCGAAACACTGTGCGGCCTCCAGAGCATTCCACACCACGAGTTGATGGTAACCAGACAGCAGAAGACAGGACTTTAGTACATGACAACAACTCTGCTGTCCCTCATAACCTCAATAATATAAAAACTGGGCTTTTACAACTGTAGAAGTCCCTGACCAATGGAAAAATTTCCACCATCTGAAGGAGCTCAGGCCAGCTTTTAGAGAGAGGCCCTGAAGCCAGTCTGGCAGCTGCCCACAGCTGGGCACAACGGCCACAGGGGTCAAACCAACGTCCTGCTCACCTCCCTCTCATCCCACCCCCAGCACGCAACAGCTCCGATTTCACCAAAAGGCTTTGAAACCCCGCTCAGTGTCCCAAAATCACCCGTCAAAACTCTTCATGGATTCCTGCTAACAAAATAACCTTCTCTGAGTATAAACACCAGTTCCGCTCTGCGTATGATGCTTTGGGAAATCTTCCATCGACTTGAGCTGTCAGGTAGAACACAGGCAATAATCACAACAAGCAACAAATGCAGGAGCTCAAAGGCAAGATCCAGCCACTCTTATCTTACGGAATGCAGTTAAAGAGAACAAGCAATGTCTTGCAAATTATCAAGATTAGTTCTAATTACATTCGTCTTTTGCCTTTAGACTTGCCAACAGGCAGACATGCAGAAGTCTTGGCTAAACACGGCCTGAATGACATCACGACAGAGGCCACGGTGGAACCTGCCACTTGTAATCTTGTGGACTTGGCTACGACAGGACCGAGGAAAAGGATTTCTTAAAATATCTGTTTTGACTCTCTCACTTCAACTCCACGTTCCCAGAACTTTCAGACAAGTGACCTTCATCATATTGCAAATTTTTCCACTGATCACCACGTGTCCTTATCATTAACAGGATAATCAAGTCTCCTACATTTATCATCTCGGAGACCGGTTTGTGGACTGGCTGCCAATCACTTCTCTTGCCACAACAAACCACAGCGGTTTATTGATTACATTATCAGAACCCCAGGCTATTTTGTTTTGGAGAAGATGGAATGTTTTTTCTATGGCTGTAAGGCTTGAGTTAAAGGGAGTCTCTGAAGGAGGGTAAATTCCCAATCACTGAAAATCAGACACACCCTTGAAAGATAACACTGCAAGGTTTTAGCCTGAAGGATTTTTTCTCTTGATGTGCAAAGCAAATGCAAATAGCGTTTTCTCAGAGTTAGAAGTTACAAGATAACCTGGTAAGAGCAATTAAGAAGTGACCTGACCTTATCAAAGGCAGCAAACTGCCAAGGACCATGCTGGGTGTTACTGATGAAGTCTGGCAGGTACACAAGCTGAGCCTGAATAATCCAGAGGTTGATGCTACCTGGAATCAGACAAGCTAATGCTAAGAAAATGTGTATCAGACATGCATAAAATACAGGTGATACACTTCTCCTCGTTTTGAAACACACTTAACAGATTCCTACAACTTGAAGTCCACAAGGAAACAGAACACGGGACACTGACAAGAACAAAGATCTGCAAGAAAACACACTGCCCTATATGGAAAAGAGCAGAACGGCGTAAGATCTAGAAAGAATCAGAGCAGTCAGATGTGCAGATATCTGTGGAAACAGGACCTAACCTCCAGGCTGTCATTTCACAGCGTTAATGACTGAACTCTGCAGTCGTGCGGCCAGACGGTGTCTTTAAAGGGTTCTTATTTCAGGGAGCACTGAAAGTCACTGCATACCAAGAATATTTTGCTGTCAATGTGCAGGGGAACAAGTGTGTCCTGAAAGCAGCACAGTATTTTCTCCTTTGCATACTTAACGCTCATAAAGTTTTAGCAAAGAAAGGTCTCTACAACTTTAGGCTAACCAAACCTGGCTGGATGGTGGCACAAATACAAAACTGCCGATGGAACTGAGGCATAGCTATCCTCTGTCTGGGGAAGGAAGGTATGTCCCACCTGAAACTCCAAGCACCACCCATTTCTCCACCCAAGTGAAAAGCTGTTCAGAAAAGACGAGATTCTGCAAGATTAACTTCACTGTTAACGACCAGGTGGGATGATAAAACATAGCTCCAGCTGCTCAATACTACAACGCTGCTACGCCCCAGGCACTGACAAGATGGCAATTAGGTCCTCAGCCAGTCCTCATTTCGGGGGAGGAGGTGAAAGGGGGAGAAAGACCTTCATTTGAACAGGAAAAGATTTCCACCCTCTTCTCAAGAAAGCAGGGACATAAACACACAACTGTCCCCTTCCACCCCCCTCCCAAAAGGCTGGCAGAGAGCAATCTCCAACGTTGATTTCCCTCTATATTCCCTCTTGATGCCTGTGTTATTTTAAATTTAACAATAAACTTGTGATTTTTATTAAACACTTGGGATGATCATTTTTATCAAGAATGCAAAAATGCACAAAATTGAGAGGGCCACACATAGTCTGAGGTACATATTTGGGTTTTCAATAGCAGAAAAGCTGAAAATACTTGTCTCTGATGACAGTATTTCTTGACTTGGTAAACCATGCATGTCAGATGAGGCCTGAGGAAGTAAGAGGGTGGATAAAAGGGAACTCTGCAGAAAGAAAAGAAACAGACAAAAAGAGAATGAGAACCAGTATCCGAACAAAATGTTACAACAAAAAAAAATACAGGTAAAAAAAGTCTGGCATCGAAAATGCTAACTGCAAGTTTTTATTTGAATTTTAGTCAGAGACCAGAGCATCTGATAAAGGATAAAACATGAAAATCGGGCACAGGGACCCCGGCACACACAGAGGGACCCCGGCACACCCAGGGACCCCGGCACACACCGAGGGACCCCGGCCAGGACCAACCCAACTGGGGGTGGTGCTTGCAGGGTGTGTGAATTTGCAGACACCACCAGGGACAAATTCACCCTCACTGTAACAGGATTAAAAAGGCAGTAAAATTGTATCAGAAATTAACATTAGCCTGAATACCTTTATACTGACGTGATTACATAGTGTGTTAAGATTCCAGCTGAGAGTGGCTTCCCCTGCCCCCTTCTCCACAAGAACTCCAGATCTCGGTACCAGCTGGGTGGGTTTTTTGTTCTGTTTTTTTAACTGAGTTGCATGGCTAAACTGCACACTACAGCTTTCAAAACTTTTGTTCGGCCCTTTTAAGAGAGCGGAGGAAAGGCTTGAAAACCTTGGATACGTTGTCATTTCTGCCACACCCCAACCGTTTGAACAGTTTCAAAACTGTATCTGAAGCGAGGCAGAAAGAACCCAGTTGGTGTGGAATCCCAGGCTCCGCTTGAGGATTTTCAAACCACTGGGCAGATACTGGATAGCAAACACAGAGGAAGAGCCAATCCCAAAACCTACCGGTTAGGAACTGCACATGGACAAGAAGCAGACAAGGATGCGAGCCAGAAGTCACTCTTACTCTGGTAAGCTGGGAAGTCAGGCTGAAATAGGGGCTGCCAATCGTAAGGACACTTTTGACATCTACCTGAAAAATCCCAACAGTAATTTCTTCTATTTTCCTGACCTTACTGCAGTGCTTAGCTCCGATTCGTTGCCAATCTGTGTTTAATTGTTGCACATGAGGCAATTTCTGGCTGGAAAACAGCCATTTCACTGAAACTACATGACCAATTGGTCACGTACACCAATTAGCAAGGAAGTTGAATGTGTCAATAACTTAAGTAGCAAAATTAATTTGTAACTTACTGAATAATTAGATGCCTCTGAAAGACTAATTATCTGGTTACTGTGTCTTTGTCAAGGATAACATTTAGCACTTACACGGCACTTTTCATCCTCGAGTCTTTTTTAACCATTCACTGTAATTAAACCACATTACACTTCTGTGAACGCAGAGTTATCACCCACATTTCACAGTCAGCAAAGCTTAGGCAACAAATAAGTGACAAAGAGAAGGACACGGTGTCAGAGATGTGTTGGCAGCGCTCGCTTCAGCTCGGGAAGTGCAATGGTGCCAAATGATTAGTAGGCAATTCTGTTTCCTCTATTGTCCATTCTTCTTAAGCTCTGCCAGCACAAAAACCTAAATGAGAACTGACTACGGAGAATTCGCATTTCTGTAAGTAATTAAGGTCAGGATTTTACTGTTCCTGTTATTCCTATCTGACATGGGACTTATCTCCAAGGACCACAGGTAAGGAAAAGCCACACCTCAACATCTGAAAGTTCTCTTGATCTTGGGGTCAACAGAGCTTGCCTACAGATGTGGAACCACCTCAGAAACACTCCTGGTTTTCCACAATTAAAGAACAAGAGTTGCTCTGACATACTTGTTAAGACAAGAGACTTTTGTAAGTTGCTCAGAAGACTTCTGTGAGAAATTCTAAACCAATTACCATACTAACTTACTTGCACTTGAGTTTGGGCCTCCCGATTTATCCTGGTTCCAGTGACAACGTCATCGATGCATTAGAAGCATGACAGCTGCATTTCAACCCACAGCCTTATGCCAAACCCACCAGCTCTGGAACAGCACAGCCATTAATCTGAGATGAGGCAAGGAGGCAGACGGGGATCAGAACGTGAACAAGACTGCAGTTATAACATGGGCTGGAGGGTAAAATACAACACACACGCGATACAAATGGTCTTCCTGGCAGGGGAGGAAGAGCTGCAGGGTTATTTGTATTACAGTGGCAGGTGGAGGCTACAAACAGGGTTGGGCCCAATCGCTCCGTGCTCCATACGAGCATATAACCAGGTATCAACGGACCTCGCAATCTGAATTTTTGAAAATGCTTTAAATTGGAAGGAAAATTAAAAAAAAATAAAACAAACTACCAAAAACTCACCAAAAACCATCTTGGGCAATATCCATCCCAAAACATTTCAATCTCTGTACCCACCTGGCAGCTTGTGTCAAATGAGAGCAGCCCCTGAGCTGAAGGGGGAGGTGCTACCCCAGACTGGGGAAGAGAGCAAGGCTGTTGTCTGCTTGTGGCGTGCACTTCCATGCAGAACGAGCTAATAAAGTAATTCATACACAAGGACACAGAAAATACCGCAGAAAAGACTCCGGAACAATCAGATAAAATAAAAACTAGTGCATAAGTTTCTTGTCATTCAAACAGTGGTAATATTAACCAGCCATCATGTTGCTAGAAATACGGGGACAATGGAACAGATCAGAAAAAAAACCCCAAAACTGGGAAACACTCAGAAACCCAAACATGCTGTTTTACTTCAAATACCAGTCCTGCCTTAAGACTCTTTTTTGTCCTTTCAACTTTTTGAAACACTACACACATAAGTCATTTCTTATCAAGATGCTGCAGCAATGAGTAAAAGGTCAGGGTCTGGGAGGTCATATGGTTGGGAACAACTTTACAGCACAGAAGCTTGGATTTTTATTTATATTGAAGTCATTGCTGCGGTAAATCAACTCACAGTAACAGGTATCTGATCCTAAAGAGCACAAAATTCTCTGTAATTTTATCTTTTGTGCATTTAATATTTGAGAAAATTTTCTAATTTCACAGTTTCAACAGCAACTGTGTTTTTATGGGGTTTTCGGATTATTTTTTTTTAAAAACATAAATAATCTGTACAACACAAATAATCTGTACATCCAGCAAATGAGTTTCTTCACAGCACTAGTATGTTCCGACCCCACCGGGGGATTTACTGATGTGTGGGCCTGTCCATACCTTGAGAAGGGCACGGCTGCACGCTTGCCCTGCCTCCTGGAACCAGGCAGAAACCAGCATCACCCCACAGCCTTTCGACACGTTAATACACAGATACCTCTGGGGGAAAAGAGTTGTCCCCCATGCAAGCCCCTTAATTAGCGCAGCTGCACGGGCTAAGCTAACGTGGTGCCACACGAGCAACGCTCTGCCAACAGTCACCCACTGACGGGCGCCGTGTCCCGGAGAAGAGACACCTTTTCAGAGGCAGGCGGTTACCCGAGATGAAATAGATGGTGATCTTCAACTCGCTTTCTGTAGCCACGCGACGCTCATGATCTCGGCGTATGACAGACAGTTCTAGGCTGAATTAGGATGAATCACGAAACACATACTCCCACGTGCAATTTTACTGCACTGGTGCCACTGCAAGTACCCGCTGATCATCCTTTTGCTTTGGTCTTAGTTCTCAGCTGAAGGCTAGTGGACAACTCAGTGTGGCAGACGGAATCAAGTATTAAAGACAATCGTCCTACTCTTCCCTCCTTTCTCTTTCTCTTTTAAAGAAGGTAGATTGTGCAAGTCAGTGTTCTGTAAAGCACTTTTAAGAGGCAGTGATTGTAACACACAATTTAAGTGCCAGTTCAATGCAATACTTAAAGAAGGAAAGACAATTACTAATAGCACTAAAAATTGAAAAGAATGGTATAAGAGGGGCAGTGAATAAACAGTTCAAGAATTAAGTAAAATAAAATAAATACACTTGAGAGACCTTGGTCAAATTATTTTCACTTAGAAAAAGATTATCTTGTTCAATGATTTTCCTGTCTATTACTCATTGATGGCTAAAAGAAATATTTATGACAAAAGGAAAAAGACAGAACAAAAGCCTCGATGAAATAAGAGCTATTAACGAGGAAGAGGTACAACTGCAGAAATAAAAGGATTTCATCTAATTGCCAGGAATAAGGTGGATCTTTGATGCTCAACAGACACAAAGTGAAGTCATCAATTTAGGAGAGCTATTCTTACTCAGGCCTGCTGAGCAGCTGCCTCCAGCAGGAACATGTTGGAGGAACACGGTAGCGTTTACACCTGTCAACGATCTGACATGTGACTATGGAGAAAAACTGTTCTAAATTTTCAAAATTACCATTTGCTTTGGACATCAAGGATTTCCACCAACTGAGTTAAAGTTTGTTTTCAAATGCCCCAAACGCTTATAAAGACATTCTAGTAAATGTGTTGAATTCCTATCCTGAAAGAAGGAGATGTTCATCCACCAATACATTTCTTATTTTGATGTCAGGGCTTTAACAAAGGGATACTAAAATGTTTCTAATCTGCTGTGTATGACAGAATCACAGAAGTGCCCAGATTGGAAAATACTTTTAAGATCATTGAGTCCAATCACTAACGTAACACTGACAAGTCCCTGACTAAACCACATCCCTCAGCACTGTGTCTGCCCGACCCTTAAATACCTCCAGTGACAGGGACTCCACCACTGCCCTGGGTAACCCATTCCGATGCCCGAGAACCCTTCCGGCAAAGAAATTCTTCCTAATATCCAATCTAAACTTCCTGTGGTGGAACTTGAGGCCATTTCTTCTTCTCCTGTCACACGTTACTTGGTTGAAGAGAGCAATCCCCATCTCACCACTACCTCCTTTCAGGCAACTGTAGAGAGCGAGAAGGTCTCCCCCAAGCCTCCTCCAGGCTGAGCAACCCCAGCTCCCTCAGCCACTCCCCATAAGATTTGTGCTCCAGACGCTTCACCAGCTTTGTTGCCCTTCTCTGGACCCACTCCAGCACCTCAGTGTCCTTCTTGTAGTGAGGGGCCCAAAACTGAACCCGATGCTCGAGATGTGGCCTCACCAGTGCTGAGTACAGGGGGACAATCACTTCCCTAAGCAGTAACAATTATTTCCCATGTATTAGCATTTATTAAGAGGAAATAACTAGAGAATTTATTCATTTGCTTTTTTCATGCAATAAAAACCCCAAACTCATCTTTAGAGGAAGTGTATCCTGTTTCACTTGGCAAACAAGCATACTGCATATGCTTTAACAGTAAACGTTCATGTATTTTACACTAGCTCCATAATACCATACATAGCAATGCACGTGTTCAACACCAAAAATAATTTTGGGGAAAGGTTTAGGAACAGCACAGAAAGTCCTGAGAAACTTTTCTGCAGTACTTTCACTTACTGCAATTTGGTCCCTTCTGAACAAAAACATTTACCAAAAGGTACAAGGAAACACAATTTCCAGCAGCTTAGTAGACTGCAGCTAGTCAGCTGAACCACAGCATGAGCCCAGCTCTCAGTCTTTGTCACAAAACGCAGAAGAGCAGGAGAACACAGCCCCTTGTAAGGGCTTGCATTAGACATAAGGATGAAATTTTTTAGAGTGAGGGTGGCGAGACCCTGGCACAGGCTGCCCGGAGAGGTGCTGGAGGTTCCATCCCTGGAGACATCCCAGGCCAGGCTGGATGGGGCTCTGAGCAACCTGCTCCTGTTACAGATGTCCCTGCTCACTGCAGGGCTGGCACCAGGTGGCCTCTAAAGGGCCCTGCCAGCGCAATGCGTTCTGTGATTCTATGACTTGTCAAAGGACTTGATCTTGCAGAAAAGAAATCCCCTACAGGCAGCTACAGTAACTTGGGCAATCTGTTAAAGCAGTGCTGCTTAATTATATGCCATTAGAGTTTACAAGTTAGCTTGAATTAGGCAGTATATAGGCTTAATAAAAGAAATGGAAATCAAAAGGGGCAAGTAAAACTCTCCATCTTCTTTTCAACTTGCTTATCAAAGTGGGGTTTTGCCACCCTCAGTTCAATCATAAGACAAAAGAAAACTTCAATACTCAGTCTCACCCCAGCCAAGAAAGAAAGTTATGTCCTTCCAAAAGCATTTTCCTTCCACTTCCATATGAGCAACTTCCCTCTCCTCCCCACCCTGTGTGCAACAGTAATTGATCCATTACCTGTCTCCTCACAAAATCAAACATCTGACCTGTAAGGAACAGTTAGGGCTCCCCTATCCAAACAGCAAACTTTTTGTGCCTATCTTTGCTCCTTTATCATTTCCTTAAACACAAATTTGAGTACAGATGTTCTCCACTTCAGATTTCAAAAGAACAGCGAACCCCCTAGGCATTTCTTTCCCTGCAGCAGCAAAGAGTTCTTAAAGAACAATGGAAAGAACTACTTAACATCTCATCAGTACTCTGCAAACAACTAGTATGAAACCAAAATACTCAGTTAAGAAACCTAAACAACAGATAGGTTGCGAGATATTTTAAAACAAGAGTAATATTACGATGTGTCGAATCCTCTGTCAAATAAGAAGATAGCAATAATGGTAGTAAGGATAGTACTTGTAATCAGAAGTGCGATGTTTCAGCCAAATACCAACTGTTATTTGATCACTGAACAGAAATTAATGAATGAAGAAAGGAGACTGAACAGAAATTAATGAATCAAGATGCTGTATTCATAGATAAAATAATTGTATTTCTACCTTAATGTAAAAACAAAAAAGCCCCAATAAGACAAGACAGTAGAAGAGTCGGGCCATGTCACATCTTTTGTCCTTAATATGTGTTTGTTTCAATAGTGTTTAAGTACCTGGTTGCATTTTTCAGTACCGTATCATTCACTTCTCATACCTTTAGCCAGAGAAATTTCTCCATTTCTGAGGAGGTATTCTGGAACTACTCACACGCAAAATATTAATAAGATGCATTGCATTACTTGAAATATGATTTGTGATTATCCAACCGCACTGCAATTTTATTTTGCCAACTGGAATGATTGAAACTTAGAGCTACAGAGTGTTTGGTTTTTGATAAATTAACTGTTCTTTCATTTCCATTTATTCCCTTCATTCTTTTCAGACAGAAATCTAGAAATCTCTCTCTAATGAGAGAGAACTAGAGCTTAGAATGTAAATTTTAACACAGTCTTAGTTACAAATAGCCTCTTTAATCCTAAACAATACCTAAATGTCCATGCATAACACACAGAATTCATTAAATTAGACATTTCTGACTGAAACGCAGGAGCTAAGGAATGACAGCATAGATACTAAGAACCTGATTTATACTGCTCAATGTATAAAGCAACATCAAATCTTGCAGAACCTGTCATTTTAACAAGTTAATCTCTGTGTGATTCAGGAGTAGCCCAGTGATTCTAAAAAACATCGTTACGATGGCTTGATGCGATATCCATCACAAGATAAAAGAGGACATGGTGGCAGGGATTCAAAGGCAAAAGGAAGCTTTTAAACCTTCATCTCGGGTGGGAAAGTCACTAAACCCCAAGCCTGTTCCAGAGCAGAACTTAATACATTTCAACCACAACTTAATGCCTCGGGCTACTGCATTTAATTTAACTGCAGGGGGCAAGAGGGGAAAACCACAAATACCACCAAAAGCCGCAAAAACGCAAACCACACCACACCGCCACAGAAAACAAAATATTCAAGTCATCAACACCAATATCCTAACTTTGAGGAAAAGTAGCAGGACTTGAGTTGCTTGTTTTACATTTCAAGTCACAAACTCCCCAAGTTTCTCAGTGCCTATTCTGGAACAGGTTCCTTGAAGAAATGATTTTCTTCATTCTTGGATAATTTAAAAATACAGAGAGACTAAAGAGAGCGAGTTTAGTCCTAGAGCAGATCTTCAGTTTCAAAGCGAGCCATTCAAGGGGTGAAGCCCAAAGCTAAGGCTAAGGTAGCACGCAGATATTAGCAACGACCAGCCCCTACAACAAATCCTAAAGTTGTTTCTTCTGCTACGCAAAGTAAAAGAAATAGGTCTGCACTGGAACTGGTACAGCTGCAGGGCTCCCCACACTGACACTCTGGCACCAGTAAGCATCCAGGGCATTTCTACTGGTGCCAGGGCAGCTTGGAGAGATTACGCCACAGCAGCAACAGTATCTGCGGAGGACAGTCCCAGTTAAAACTGGGCTGTGACAGGTACAAGCCGGGAGGCAGGGCCTCGCGTTGGAGAGAATCAATCTGGGAAAATCAATCCAAAGCTGTTGAGGAAGAACACTGCTGCAAGCTGTACTCCAGTCCATTTAAAGAATGTATAGAAGTAATTTGATTCCTGAGGGGAGTCAGAAACTGCGTTTTGTCTCATGTAAGCCCTGAAAGCAGAAATACTCTGTTGGCTGCAAAATTATTCAGAGAGCTTAAGGCCTTTACACTTAATATTTAGCTCAGCACTCAAAATTAAGAGCAAACGAAGCCAGATGCCTCAACAGATTGGTCACTTGCTGCCCAAACCCACACTTGCTAACATTTGTAGAACCTTCCTTATCTCCTGTACCCATGGCTCTACAGGTGACAATCACAATTTCAATTTTTAAACTGTGAAACCAGAGTACCCCTATAGTTAAAAGCACAAATGGTCTGAGGTCACTTCAGAGCTAGTTGAGCATCCCCTTCTGAACAACGGTCCTGAGAGTGATCCCTTTCTTCACTAACAGAGCTCATAAACTGGCCATTTAATCCATGTACTTAAATCACACCTTCCTCTATACCTAAACCAGCACTAAAAAATAATTTTCTTAGTCATTTAAGCCCACGTTAACCAATTTGCATCTCCCAGACCAAATCCATCTGGTCTATCAGAGCAAGGGAATGGGAGAAGTACTTCCCTGCCTGCCATTCTTGATGAGGAGGTGGTCAGACTCTTGTCCACAAGGGATTCAGCACATAACACAGCTACAAAAATCAGTTACCAAGCATTACAAGAATGACTGATTATTTTCTCCTCCTGAATGAATTTGCTGTAATAAGTCAATAAAGAAGTTTCAAAACAGTTCAAATGTAGCTAACAATTGTTTTAAGAGCATTACTTTGCTAACTTGTCACAGGAGCAGTAAATCTGCAGCTGTATTGGGTGTGCCTGGCTGGATTCTGGTGGCAGGGGGGGTGTTGTAGGGGTGGCTTCTGCAAGAAACTCCTGGAAGTTCCCCCTAAGTCTGACAGAGCCAATGCCAGCCGGCTCCAAAGATGGACCCACCGCTGGCCAAGGCTGAGCCTGTCAGTAAAATGAGAGAATAGGAACACCTCTGTGAAAACATATTTAAGAAACAGAGAAAAAGAACTGCGCCACACAACAACTGGCAGAGAGACAGAGGAGTGAGGATCTGTGAATACACCGAGATCAGGAAAGAAGGGGAGGGGAGGACGTGCTCCAGGCGCTGGATCAGAGAGTCCCCTGGGCTGTGGTGGGGACCGCAGGAAAGCAGGATGTCCCTCTGCAGCCCACGGGGTCACTTACAGGCTGTAGGTGTCCACCTGCAGCTTGGGGAGGACCCCACGCCAGAGTGGGTGGATGCCAGAAGGGGGCTGTAGTCCCGTGGGAAGCCCGCGCTGGAGCAGGTTGGCTGGTGGGACTTCTGCGACACTGCGGGGAACTTCACAGAATCACAGAATGTCAGGGATTGGAAGGGACCTCGAAAGATCATCAAGTCCAATCCCCCTGCCAGAGCAGGAACGCCTCGGTAATGTTACACAGGAACGTGTCCAGGCAGGTCTTGAATGTCTCCAGAGAAGGAGACTCCACAACCTCCCTGGGCAGCCTGTGCCAGTGCTCCATCACCCTCACTGAGAAGAAGTTTCTTCTCGAGTTTAAGCGGAACCTCTTATGTTCCAGTTTCAGCCCATTACCCCTTGTCCTGTCATTGGTTGTCACCGAGAAGAGCCTGGCTCCATCCTCGTGACACTCACCCTTTATATATTTGTAAACATTAATGAGGTCATTAATGTTTACAAACTTGTGCTCGAGCAGTTTCCCCTGAAGAACTGCACCCCATGGAGAGACTCACGTTGGGGCAGTTTGTTAACAACTGTCTCTCGTGAGAGGACTCATGCTGGAGAAAGCGTGCAAAGATTGTCTCCTGTGAGATGGACCCCACAGTGGCCCAGGGGCAGAGCGAGGAGTCCTCCCCTGGAGGAAGAAGCAGCGGTGGAGACAACATCAGCTGCAGTTCGCATTCCCTGTGCCCCTGCGACACCTCCTCGGTGGATAAATCAAGATTGATGTGAAGCCTGGGAAGAAGGGAGGGATGGGGGAAGGTGTTATTTCTCCTTTTAAGATCTGGGTTTTTTTTTATTTCTCACTACTCTTCTCTGATTGATTCTTTTAATAAATTTAATTAATTTCCCCCAAATCGAATCTGTTTTGCTTGGGATGGTAAATGCAAATGGTTGCCCTGTCCTTCTCTCAAACCTTGAGCCCTTTGATAGATATATATCTATATATCTATCTATCTATCTATATATATATATATATGTCTAGAGGAGAAGGGGGGGTGAGACAGCAGCTCTGTGGGCACCTGGCAGCCCGCCAGGGTCAGACCACCACCGCAGCAGCATACAATCAAGGCCCAATCTTAACTTTCTGTTTGTTTGCTTATATTCCTCTGCATGGCTTACATACCTGGGCTTTCCTTGGTTACATTTTCTTTTTAAATAGGAAAGCCTTGAAAATTTCACAACAATAGCAGACCATGCCTTGCAAACACTGAATAATGTTAAAATGAATTTATTCACACAGCATAAAACCGTGGTCCCTAAACCCTGACTTGTGGAGGTTTTTGTGAGACCCTCAGATCTTCCTCAGGGTGGCAGGAAATTGTCACTACAGCAGCCCCGGGAAGCTATCGCCACTACCATTCAGACTGCTGCAGGGAGGTAAGTGTGATATTTCCTGTAGTATGCTATTTCTCGGTGTTATTGCTGAAAAGCCATCAAACCCTGGAGCTGTTGGATGTATATAAACAACAATCCTTTCAACACGTGGAGTCACAACGTCTCAGCAAGGATGTTAGAACTTCAAACTGTAAACCTCCAATCGAAAATTCCTACGGCCCAGGGTGGATATTAGGAAAAATATCTACTATCCTACCAAGACACTACAAAAACACTGTAAACCCACACACTTAATCAGAGCTTTCCTATGCCTACAGTAAGACAAATCAGTTGAAGCACAAAAGAGGCACAAAACAGTGAACTTGGGCATACCCAGCTAGGCTGGATACCAATAACGCCACTCGTTCCAGGAGCCACTTGCAGCCTGTTCTGGAGACTGCTATCCCAGTCTCACCACTACTGGGAGCTCAAGTAGCTTCAAGGAAGCTGAGTACTTGTAGATGTGCTGCAGTGAGGCACTTTGGCTTCGCTGCAACCCTGATTATATTCCAATTATGTATGCTGTTCCATCAGAAGCTTGCATTTTGCATTGGCTCCCTCGTGGTAGCACACTTTTATGGAACTTGATGCCCAGAGAACTATGCTACTACTTCACGTCGTCTTTAACCACACACACTAACCAATGCACTTATTAATTACACACACACGCTGAGACTCTTCACAGACCTCAAGATTTTCGATTCATAGTTAGGTCAGTGCAATACCGCATTTTGGCCACAACAGAACAAATCAGTATCACCAACGCTGAGCAGCACAGGCCTTTGAACAGCCGAGTCTGCCAGACCTGATCCCTAGCGAGTCCCCGGTTACAGACACAAACAACTCTCTCACCCGTGGATGCCTGCACATGCAGGTAATGTCGTGTCCACCTCCTATGGGCATCGTGCAACCACATCCCACCTGTTCACTCACTCCACCCAAACTCACTACAACTTCTTCAGCTACCCAACCCGCCAATACGCTGCTGACACATCTTCACGGAGCTCTGCATTTTCCTGCCTTCCAATTCACCATTTTATCCCTTCCAATTGTCTCAGTTCCTCTCTTGAACTTATAGTTTATTCTTTCTACTTCTGTCCTTTCCGTCACTTGCTGAACACACGGAGACTCGTTTTAATCTACAGAAAGGAATTTGCTTCACTAACTTCATTTCATTTTGGCAGTTTCTAAAGGTTCCAGGATGGAAACAAGGCACCAACTATCTCCACCATTATGGAAACCAGCCACTGAAAGACAAACCCTATCCTAGAGAGATTACAGGCTAGATTTTAAATAAACAGAAAATAAATGGCTATCAAAGGAATTTGCGATGGGGAAAAAAAAAATACAGTAAGCATTTTTTGTTAAACTTACAAGTTTCACCCTGCCTCTACATGCCTCCTGTTAGCATACTTTGACTTAAGTGTTACCTGTGGTATCATATTTATGTTGGCCATTAGAATGGTACCTAAAACGTTTTTTATTTACGTCTTTTAAAAAGCACACATAGCACCTTCCAACATGCAAATGATACTGCAAAAGAGCTGTTTACACTCTATTTTAAGACCCCCTAGCAGTCGAAACTGCTTGGGTCAAGCACATAATCTCCTCTGTTAACGCAAAACAATTCAGAGCCTTAACAAGCCAAACACCCCAGTTTGTCTCCGACGCTTAAGGTAAGGATTGCCGGGGACTCCGGCGGATGTAAAAGATGACAGTTAGCATTTCCATTGTAACTGTCTGCCAACAAGCAGCACCTGCTGAAAGGCAAGGTGGATTTCAGCAAGCATTACCCTCGGCTCCAGTTTGGCAGGAGGAAATCTTCCATTTTACGCCCATCCCCTACACAAGTCTCAACTTATCATAACAAAAAGCCTGCTGGGCTGAGCTACTGGATCTTAATGCCCCATCAGCTCAAGTGCTAAGTAGTCTCTTTGTATTAGTTGGTAATTTCTCGTAGGCTCAGAATTTACTGCCAGCCTTCTATGCCATGGCACAGCAGCAGCAAAGAAATTAACTGTAGGTAGCTGAACTGACCAGCCAGCACAATTAAAATCACCAACCGTACAGAGTATCTACACAGGACATGCTGGTTTATAGTAAGGACCATGACAGCTCTGGCCTGCCCTCCACGAAAGCAGTCTGGCAGCCGTGCTTTTGCAAACTTCTATCCGAGCGCAAGCATTCGTAAGCTTTTGAAATACAGTACTACGTCTCCTGAGCAGAAAGTAAAAAAATAATTTAAAAAAAAGAATAGAGCAGAGTATGTGACCATACATATCCGTGTACCCTGCCAGTCCTCCTAGCCAATGCGATGCCTTTTCTTCATCTTGGGATGAACAAACAAACTACTACTAGCGTAAGACAGTAATACGGAAAACAGGATTTGAACAGACGATCCCACCTCCGACACGCAGAACAGTCCTGTGCAGGCAGAGCGCAGTTCGGTCTGCTGTCGAAATACAGCTGGAGTACCTCCAAGCACAGTGAAATTCCTTGCGTAGGAGCGCAATGCAAAAACACTTCTGGTGTTATGTGTGAGCTATCTTCACTAATATGTTTCTTTAAGGACTCGTCTGAATAAGGCAAAAAGTTTCTGGGAAACAAATTTTTGTTTTCTACATGTCATGTGCCAACATAATCGCACAGAACAAAATCAGAGGAAAGAACTGCAGCATCCTCCTTCCACTCCTACGACCATTCCTTTTAAATCAGGCTTCTTCAAGACTCTTTGCGAATCATTTGGAACTTCTGCGAACCTTCCAGAGCCACTAGTGCATTCTCCGTGGCAAGACATACAGAAGATCCTGAGATCCCAGATCTGAACTAAAACTGAAATCCTTGCAGGGGAATAGCTTTGAAACAAAGCTAAAACTCAGCAGCAACACAAATCTCATCAGTCTCCAGACTTCTGGGAAAGAAACTATTCAGCCTTAGGGGCGCCTAGACAGTTGCCATCTTTCAAAGCATTAGGGCCTCAGGACACAGAACACAGATCTTTCACAAATACGGTCTAGCACCATTGTTTCAGAATGATTTTGGAAGTAGTATTAATGGCAGGTAGTTTTGGAAAAGCTTACCAAATCTGATTTCTTTTAAGCCACAGATCATAGGCTGAATCCATCTGCTGTGTCTCTGTGAGACCGGCTGACAAAGCTGCAGGCATGGCTGGAAAAAAAGAAATTTGTATTTCAGTATCTACTCCTCCTTTCCCCAATAAACACATTGTATTCTACCCAGCCACACTGCCAAACGTCGATTTAAGAGATATCATAGCAAAATATATATATACATATATAAAAATCATTGAGCAGTTTTATCTTTAGCAGGCAGCTTTAACTTTAGCAAATTCTTTTAACGATATTTCTAACATATTTGTCTCCAGAAATGCATCTAGCTGTTCTGATGTTCCTGTATGTTCTTACCCACTTCACACCACTAGTAACGCAAACTTTATGATCACCGTGCAAAGTAAACTACTCTCAGATATAACAGGAAGAGTCCTTACGTCGGTCATGTCAGCGAAACTGCTACGATCAGGGCAACAGAGTAGGTTAATCGTGCCTTTATTGCTTACTAAAATCCTACAGCCAGCAGCTTGCAAAGCTGTTTTACTTGCATAGTTGCAGAGCTTTTTTGCTGTTACAGAAGACTATTACGTGCCTTCATTTATTACTAAAAAGACTATTTGCATTACTTAACTACATGCAACTACTTTAACTACACGTAACTACTTTAACTACATGTAACTCGCTTTTCCTTCAAAGAAAAAACGGCGCAGTCCCAGGCCTTCCATCCCACCAAGGATTATTTTTTCGCTGCCTCTTGCAAAACTTGCATCAGTTCCTCATGCCTGTCAGCTTTAAGTTTTTTACCCCCCAGCCCGGGGTGCAGCTCCGTGTCTGTAGTAAGGGTATGGTTGGCGGCAACTTTAAAGTCTGTCAGTAAGTCATTAACGTGAAAGAAAAGGAGTACTTTATTTTTAAGGAAAACCTTACAGATATTTGAGTTGTGACTTTTCAGAAAAAAAGCCCGCATTGCTGAACAATCTACCCCCCTTACCAGCACTAGGACGAATGAACCCACCCGCGCCTTAAGACCTCGCAGTCGCTCCCCATCCTCCCACCCGTCCCTCCCCCTGACAAACCCCTCCCTTTTGCAACGGACTCGACTTCCCACAAGGGAAAGCCACGCACGCAGCACGCTAAAAACGTTTCCTTTCTCACTATATATATATTTTTTTTTTTCATTATGAAATACAAGATTACCTACCAGGGTAGGAAAAAACCGCCCACACGGCGGCAACTACTGCTGCCACGGGCAGAAACACGGCGGCCTCGGGACCCTCAAGGGCAAAGGCCAGCTCTGCTCAGGGCGGCAGCTCTCGCCTCTGCCCGACGCGCCCCGGCCACGGCACTTGAGTCTCTTACAGCGCCCATTTACCTCCCAAAGGACGCGGGGCCGCTGCCTGGCTCACACCTTCCCTCTCCTCAGCCCCCCCTCACGGAGGGCTCTGCTCGCCCCCACAGCGCCGCGACCCCGCAGCGCCCCCGGCCGGCAGCACGAGCCGGGGGCACGGCTCGGGAGAGCACAGGCCGAGGGGGGCACACGGGCGCCGGGGCCGGGGCCGCGCCCGCGGTGAGCCGAGCCGAGCCGAGCCGAGCCGAGGGCCGCCCGCCCCCGCCATCTTCCCTCGCGCCCTCTCCCCGCCGCCCTCCTCGTGCCCTCTCTCCGCCACCCTCCGCGCGCCTCCTGCCCCGCGCCCCTCTGACTGACGTTTGGCGCCGCCAATCAGCAGCCCCCGGCGGGAGCGGCTCCTCCTCCCGCCAATGAGGCGGCTGAGCAGCCCCAGGGGCCCGGCCCCTCTAATCCGTAACGGCCTGAGAAGCACCAAGCCACGCCCCTCCTTCCTCTTCCCGACTCTTCATTGAATGAAGTCCCCGCTGGCCAACGAGAAGTTTCCGCTGGGCTTGACGGACTGCTCCGCCGTCCAGTCGAAGCGGAGAATCGCACGGCGCCCACCAATAGGCCGCTGGATGCGAGCGCGGGAGGCGGGCTCTCGCCGGCGGGCGGGGAAGGCCGTGGTTATCGATCCCGCTGCTGGAGGGAGGCGGCGGTGAAGCAGCAGAGAAAATGGCGGCCATGGCTGCGGAGGCGGCAGCGACTGCAGCGGTGCCGGGCGACGGCGGAGCCGGCGAAGCCGAGCCCGAGATGGAGCCGATCCCGGGCAGCGAGGCCGGCGCGGACCCCCTCCCCGCCGTCACCGAGGCCGTGGAGTCGGTGGTGCCCGACGGGGAGGAGGCCGACGGGGGGAAGGTGGCTCCCGGCGAGGCCGAGGAGCCGCCGCCCGTGCAGCTCGCCCGCAGCCCGGCCGGCACCCGGGAGCCGCCGGCCGAGGGGCCGCAGCCGCCGCCGCCCGCCGGCGCGGAGGCGGGCTCGCCGCAGGCCGAGCCGCGGGGAGCGCCCGGCCCGGAGCCCCAGGAGCGGCCGCAGCCCTGCCCGCCGCCTGCTGGGCACCCCGAACTTCCCGAGGAGGAGCCGCAGCCCTGCCCGCCGGCTACTGGGGGCTCCGCGGAGCCGGAGCCCGGGGAGGAGCCGTCCCGGCCGGAGGAGGAGGAGCCGGATGCTGCCGCCGCCGCCGCCGAGCCCGAGTCCCCGGTGCCCGTGGCTGCGGCCGGGGGGGACGCGGCGGCGGCGGCGGCGGCGCTGCTGCCCGGCTCCGAGGTGCGGGTCACCCTGGATCACATCATCGAGGACGCGCTGGTGGTCTCGTTCCGGCTGGGAGAGAAGCTCTTCTCCGGGGTCCTCATGGACCTCTCCAAAAGGTGAGGCACCGCCTGCGGGGCAGCCCTGCCCGCCCGCGCCGGGGGGCGGCCGGAGCCCGGAGCCGCCTCTTCTGCCCCGGAGAGGCCCCGGCGGCCCGAACAAAGGGCGGGCCCGGGGGGCGAGGGCCCGGGGAGCGGGGGCGAGCACGTGGGCGCGTCCCCCGGCCCCGGAGCGAGGGAGCGGCGCCCCGCGGAGCCCGGCCTGGGGCGCTCGCTGCCCGCGGGGTGGCGGTTCCCGAGCCGGGCGCCGGGAGCCCCGAAGGGCGGGCGTGAGTGCTGGCTGCCGCTTGTGAGGGGGGCGAAGTTTAGTGGTTCTTGAACATCCTTTTTTTTTGCGGGAGGAGCTGTTCCGTATCGCAGAATAACAATTTTCAGGCTGTGAGGTTTGGGCTTGGCGTTTTGTCCCTGTAGCGAGGGAGTCTCGGGAGTCCACAAGTCATCAGTGACTCTGAACCTCTTCCAGACGCTCTGACTACTCTTCACAGGTGAAAACACCTCTTCATCGTAGCCTTTCTTTTCTAGAGATGCAAAGACTGTGCAGGTACGTGAGAGAAAAGTGGAATTTGACCAGGGGATGCCAAAAAGGCAGCACTTTTTTCACTCGGGTTTCAGCTGCCTGTATTGCCAGATGTGTTTTTGTCACTCACTTTTGCATTGCTGGTAGGTTTAATGACTTCCTGTAACATCGACATTACCTGTCCTTTCTGCAGTGAAAGGTGTTAGGGACGAGCCCTTCTGTCCTGGGCCTGGCTGCTTGCTTGGTTTTTGAAACAGAAGACCTTTGCTGAAACCCAAGTTCTGGATAATGTCATGGGAGCAAGTTCTAAATGTGTCAGTTGTGGTTTGAAATGCTAAGTTATCAATCTCTCTTTTGAAGCCAACTACTAAAACGTGACCTGCAAACCGCACCGCTTCTGCGAAATACTCAGTGTCTCCGAGCAGGCCAGAAGGTGCCACAGCTTCAGTCGCAGTGCTAGCTCGCATCAGTTCTTTGTTAGGTCTGAAGTTACACCAGCAAAATTATCTTGTTGCCCTGCTTAGCAGGGTGGCAAGCACGTGCTTCTGTACTTCTAGGGGTCTGTATGTGCGAAAAAGAAGGAAAATACCGTCTTCTCCCTTACTCCTGGCAGAGATGTCTTGGTAAACACCCGCTGACCACAGTCATCTCCTCATTTGCCTGAGGCTTTCTTGTGCCCTGAAGATCCTTCTCTCGAGCAGCAGGTCTGCTGCAGCCCTTTGCAGTAAAGGTCGCCTGGAGCAGGCAGGCTCTCTCTGATCCTTCTCCGCTGTGGCTTCCAGGGAAACATCTCAGTGTCTCTGCTTTTAGGCCCAGGCCCTGGGGCAAGTCGTCACAGCAAGAACTGTGGAAAAGCTCGAACGAGAACATGGAGGCAGGCACTGGTACTCCCAGATTCTCTTATGCGGTGGAACCGCTTGTTCCCTTCTCTCCATTTGTGTCATCTTGGGCTTCCTTCAGAAGCGCCGCTTACGTGGGAATCCAGGAGGTGACATTTAAGATTGTAAAAGCCAAGTTCTTCGGAGTGCCCGGACAAGAAGAATTTTTGTTTCTAGACATAAGGCCTGTAGTGCTTGGCTGGTGACGAGTGAGTGTTTGTAGATGAAGAGGAGTCTCTGTTCAGATGTCTCAGAGCAGGAAATGCAGCAGTAAGCAAGCCCGAGAAACAGTCCAAGAACTTACTGCCCGTAAGCAGTTGAAGCATTGTCACAAAAGAGGTGTTACATGCAGGTCCAAGGTTTGAATTTTATTCTAGAATTTGGCTTATGTGGTGATTGAGTGATAGTACTGTTTAGCTGTCAGCTGTGGGTTATATCTGTTTATTTTTCTTTTATGTAGCGACATGTGGACTTGGAGAACGTTAACATTTTTCAGGATTTTCCTTCTGTCTCTGTGTCAGGCCCTGGAATTCTTATAACAAGTTTTTTTCCACTGGACCAGAAAAAAATAAGAAAGAGGAAAGGTTAAAGCCGCCTAAATTCTAGCTACATTTACGTGAAAACGCTGGGATTTCTAGTGTGGAAATGGGGGTTACTGGAAGCCGTGTCCGCTAACTCATTCAAGTGTGTGGGAATAACCTTACTAATTTTCCTAATGCATACGGGGATCAATACCTTAAGACTGACAGTTCTTATTAAATAAAAGTGAAATTTTGGATTGAAGTTTACTCATTCAGTAGCTTCAGAAGTGGCTGATGTGTTCACTGCATGTGCTGATGTTTTCATCGTGTACTTCCATGCAGTCCTAGGAAGAATTAAGTTTTAATGACTGTTCTAACGACCTCTCCACTGGGCTCTTTTTGGCCTTCTCAAGTCATCCTCTGAATTACTTGAACATCAAGGCAGAAGAAAAGCAAAAATGTCCCCGTGTATTTTTGACTTTGAAGACTTTTTTGGTTTTGGGGTGATTTTTATTTTTATTTTTTTCTTTCCCCCACCAGTTCTGTTTCCACTGTTGAAATGATGCACTGGCTTTGCATTTTATTCGTATGCACTTTGATACAAAGTTGGTCGTGTCTGTATTAAAGATCTAATTTCCTCTGCCTCTGGTACCTGCTGTAACTAGGATGTCCGTTCAGGAGTTTGTAACGCAGGAGCGCAGGCATCTCGGTCTTCAGTTGACTTTATTCCTCTTTGAGGTAAGGAAGCATTTTCTCTGCCTGTGCTCACGGCAGTCCCATGTACCTGTCAGCAGCTGCATGAGAAGTTTTGAAAATGAGCGGAAAATAGGAACCCGCGTCTGCTGAGCCCCAAATCAATCCCTCGTGCAGTAAATCCTTATTTAAGGAAGGTCGTGTCCCCACCTGTGGTACTCTGAAGGCTTATGGCACAGATTAAAAAAGCCATCCTACTGCTGAAAGGTAATGGCAGCACAAGAATAAAGTTTAGGTGCTGTACTGCGAGCCAGGGTGAGGTTCTGGTGCGAGCTTCTCAGCGCGTACCTGATGGGAGAGACACAGCACGCAGGCAGGAAAAGGCGATCCTGCCTTGTTTTGTCAGAGGGGAGAGTGGAACGCTTCGTGCACAGTTGCAGTTCGTTTTCTGTGCCCTGGTGCAAATTGTCCTTAGAAAACTGCTCCTTGGGTGTGGGGCTTGTACGCTCGCCTGTGCCCAGCAGCAGCGCGGCGCTCGCTGGGGGTGTGCGAGGTGTGGATGGCACCTGCTGGCCCCCACTTGGTGCAGATCCCGCTCTGCACCTGCAGGAAGGAAGACAGCGAGGAAATAACCCGATGAATGTAGCGTTTGTAAACGTCGGAACGCAGGATTAAGAAGTCCTGGGTTTAGTGTGCTCTTGGAGACAGGATAATTGTTTCTGCAAGTTTTTTTCCCCTCTGCACAGATTAAAGGGCATAGGGGGATTATAATTACGTTCTGTCGTTGTTCCAGCAGTCAGGGCTTGGACTTTGTTATATCCGTTGACTAAAATTTTCCTAATAATCCTAGAGATGACGGACACGTGCATCTTCCTGGTGTATTTTTTCTCAAGCTCTTGCATCCTATTTTTTTGCCACGTTACCCACTGAACTTTCTGCAGCGAAGAATAAGGATAAACGATAAACTGTTGCACCCATTCCCCTAGCTTGTGTTGTTTTAATCTGCAGAACATCTATTAGATTTTGAAATCACTTGTGTTTAGCCCTTCTTGGAACCTGCAGTCAATGGATGCTCGCATTTTGTTGGTGTGAGCTCCACGGGGTGAATCGAGTGTGTCGTAACCATATATGCCAAGGAAGGTGGTAGGAGGGGAAAAAAAAGGATCTTCCAAGCTGAGATAATGCAAGAAGGAAACAGCAGAAGCCTTACTTGAAAAAACGTGGCAGGTTACTTCCTGCTGTTCTCCTTTACTAATAAAATAGGGACAACGTTTGGTCATCCTTGTCTGGGGAAGGTTTAGGTTCTGTTGAAGTACTGATACTCTGTGGTGTACGTTCTCAACAGCAAAAAAAGTGCCGGTTACCCTGGGTTGTGTTTTGGCTTGGTTTTTGGTGGTTTTTTTTTTTTACTTACACTCTGTTTGCGAGGTGTTCCTGCAATTCACCACCTGTTCTCTTTTGCTGTTTCTCAGATGTTTAAAAGAGCTCAGTGAAATTCTAGCATTTAAGGAACAGCCAATACACTTCTTTGATCTCGGCTTTTATCCCCAGAACCCTGGAAGCGTTGGTGTGACGTGAGTGCGTGTGGTGAAGAGTTAATCACACACTTGGCTCGTGACTGACAGGTTTTCTCAAGTGCTGTGGTGTCAGACGTAGCGTCCCATCCCGTGGGAAGTGAAAATGGCCAACACAAGTGGACTGGCTGTTAGGATTTCGCTGGTATGGGTGTCGAGCATGTTAGAGCTGCCGCTTACGCTGAAACCACTTGCCAGTCTGATTTTGAGCCAGTACCTTTTCCTTTTCTCAAACCAGTAAGCCCTAATCCTGCTGGTAAATAGGGCATCTGTGGGTTGTGCCTCAAACTTTCCTGAGGTAGCCGTCGTCTTAACTCTATTCTTTGTTGGACCCTGATGCAACAGCTGGTGGTTAAACTGCCCTTTCTTCTTAGGGCGAGCTGGTCCATACTCCAACAGCATGGGCAGTGTTGCTCTCTGAGAGTAACTTGACTTGTCTTGAAGTGCTGAGAGAGGAGGGAGAAGGTGACATGTTCACTATGCCTGAGACTTCATTTTTTTTTTCCTATTTACACTGTTATGGGACAGATGAATCTTGTCCATCTTGACACTGAATTGTCCTAAAGTTCATCTGTTCATAAATTGTGTCATTCTTAGCCACAGGCCTAGGGTCTCACTGGTATGTGAATGATATTGAAGTGCACCTTCAAGATATTTTATCTTTATAAAGTTTTGCAATTGTGTAACTCTTTGAAATGTATCAGCAGAGCATCTACTTTAAGACACAACTGACATTTGAAGATACCAGTGCCACCAGATGTGAGCATTAAAAGATCATTTCAGTTTAAGCAAGCCTTCAGCTTTATAAACACACCAGTAAAACTGAGGCAGTTGGTGGGAGACCTACCATCTTTTGAAGTTTACGCTTGTGTCCTTGATAGAACTCCAAGTTACAGAAAACTGAAGGACATTTTGTGAATTCACTTTAAATCTTTTCTAATAAAAAGGTGAGGAGTATCTTCCCCCTTCTGTGAAGGCAAGGCAGTGGTTAGGACCACGTACGTACTCTTCGGGCTTGTCAACAGAGAGATTCTTCTGTCTCTTCAGCGGATAGATTTTTGAAATCTGCATCAGCATCCTGACCACATGGGCTTCTGTGATTCGGTTTCCTGGGAGGTGAAGTCACAGAATCACAGGATGTTGGGGTTGGAAGGGAGCTCTAGAGATCACCCAGTGCCACCCCCTGCCAGAGCAGGGTCACCCAGGGCAGCCCCACAGGAACGTGTCCAGGCGGGTTGGAAAGTCTCCAGAGCAGGAGACTCCACACCCTCTCTGGGCAGCCTGGACCAGGGCTCCGGCATCCGCACAGGGGAAAAAGCTTTTTCTAACGCTTTTGTGGAAACTCCTGTGCACCAACTTGCACTTGCTGCCCCTTGTCCTGTCACTGGACATCCCTGAGCAGAGCCTGGCTCCGTCCTCCTGACACTCCCCCTTGACATATTTACAACCATGAATGAGGTCACCCCTCAGCCTCCTCTTCTCCAAGCTGCAGAGCCCCAGCTCCTTCAGCCTTTCCTCCTCAGGAGATGTTCCACTCCCTCCATCATCCCTGTGGCTGCGCTGGACTCTCTCCAGCAGTTCCCTGTTCCTCTGGAACCGAGGGCCCCAGAACTGGACACGTCTTTCAAGGGGCTTCTCCCTTCCCCGAGAGCTGCACCGGCCGCTGATGCAGCCTTGGCTGTGTCGCAGCGTTGGTTGGTGAGGTTGGGCGACAGGGTTAGGGACCGTTAACATCAGCTGCTGCCTTGGGTACTTGTAACCAGGTTCCTCCAGATACTGTTTCAATGTCAGTTCTGCACAAACCCTGCTCCCCTGTTCCCTCCGCCCTGTAGGCTGCCAGAAACCCAGAGCTTGGGTTTCAGGCAAGTGTACCCGCTTGAAAAATGTGAAGCTTTACGTTGATTAGTAAACGTCTTTGGACGTGTAAGCTTCCTACTCATTTGCTTCGTGTGGATCATCATGTTACTTGATTTGAACTATCATTTCTTTAACCGCATTTTTCTTGGTGCTGAGAGTTTGATGGTGAGGCGACATCTGTTCTCGATGGTGTGTTGTTTCCAAAGAGTTGTAGTCCTTTGCCGAGTTTTTAGAGCTCTACGTGAAAACTGCATTTTCTAGTGTATGTAGCCTAGTGTTACATTGCTTGGGAGGCGAGTAAACCATTGAGTTGGTAGCTTGGCTTCTGCGTATGCCTTTTTCAGTGTGGTGCCTGTTGCTTAAAGCCGTGCGTTCCATAGCGCGCTTTATCACACCAAGTAAAATGTATATTAAAAATAGGTTATCGCATAAGCTGTGTTTTGAATACAGGTCGTTTTGAGGAGTTCTGAAATATTGTGTTGAGATAGCCGTGATCTATTTGTGTACTACATTAAACTGAAGATTTAAGTTATAACATTCAGAAAAATGCAGGAAATGTGTACTCTAGCTCTGCATTATTTCAGCGTATTATTATGCTCCCAGCATTCAGAGTCTTTGAACTTTTGTCCATGCAGTAAAAGTTCCTTCAGTTGTTGCTTGTCTTGGCTTTTGCGAAACACAAAGGAAGCCACGGAGTAGACGAGCAATGCGGAAAAAGGTAACTGGGGGTTACTGCGGTCTCAGTGGTGAAGATGAGGTCTGGCTCTTATTGGCAAAAGAAGGTGCTTTTTCATTTTTGTTGCTTCTACTAGAGAAGTAGCAGTGAGACGTTGGAGACTAAAGACGAGAGCTTAAGACTTTACAAAGTAATATAAAAGTACGTTGCCCCGGGAGATATTGTTTAGACACTTATATATGTAGTTGTGAGTTTAAATGGGACTTTTTCCTTATCTAGTGTTTGTTTTTCTAAAAAAATAGTTTTTAACTGTGCTGCGTTTTGCATCGAAATTGAATAGTAATATGTACTCGTTGTAGTAATTCTGCTGTAGAGTGTAGATTCGAAAAAAAATGTTCACTCTGAAGGACGTAAGTTCACATGTCTGTAATACCCACCGGTGTGGCTTTAAGTGACAGGCGTCTAGGTTTGATAACCCAACCAACTTCTACGTAATCACGTGAGGTGCTGTGACTGCCTGTTTGTTAACTTGCAGTTGACAAACTGTGGAGATAAAACCCGTCTGGTTTTGCCATATTTCTGCCCCTGCACACCCTGGTCAGTTGAAAGCTTTTCTCAGTGTAAAGACACCCCTGGGCTGCCGGAATTGATTTCATCTACCCCATTAGTCTTTTGCTTAAATTGAGTTCCTGAGAGTCTTCTCGCTGCTTATGTCTTCCATGCCTGTATATATTGAAATGATACATATAGCAGAAATACGATTAGATCCTGCTGGTTGCCCTGGTTATTTGTAAAACCTCTTGGAGATGAGGAGATTTTTACCATCTTAGATCCCCTGTTAATGCATCCTTCTTTTCCTTCAAGTGACAGTCTGAGGTAAAACTGTGTTATGTCACACACGAGTGGGCTGCACAACACACAGCTGGAACTTAGGCACACATGGATTATTTTTTTTTTTTTTTAAGCAGACAGTAATTGGAGTATTTTCTTTCTAAGAACAGCCTTTTCTGGAGGAAAGTAATGTTGTAGAAGGGACAGGTGGTACTTGGGATCAATATTAAGAAAATGTGGTTTGTTGTTAGAATAAAGACAAGGCCATTCCTTTCTAGCCCTTCAATGCTCAATGCGTGTAGTCTCACTGATGCAGGGTAACTGAGACTTCTTTTAAGAAATGATCTTTTACTGCCTGGTCATTTACTGACTGGATCAGTAAATGTCATGATGCTACTGAGTTACGTTACTTGGATGTTTTAGCCGGTTTTAAACTCAAGCCTTTTAGTCCATCTTCATCTCTATGGTAGATAAACCACATGCTTTCCCTACATGCACGTGGCACTCCAAGCTATTTCAAACGTGTGGTTAGTATGACAGATTATTGTTGTGATTATACAAGAAGCGCTTGTCTTCAAGGTCCACCAACTAGACGTATGAAAATAGGCCTTGAAATTCTAGTAAATGTGATAAATACTTGTGCTCACCGTTGAGCTAATTAGATGCTGCGTCGTGCCTTGTCTTGAACAGGTTTCTTAACATCACGTCTTCATTCTGCTGCTTCTCTTAAAAATAGGCCATGCTTTGTTTTCCCTTCGCTCCATTCTCACCTTGTTCGTTGTCTTCATTCTCTCCTGTCTCTTTTACTGTTTCATTCCTAAGTTTCTTCTACCATTGTTCTCCATAATTTTTATGTCATCCCGGAGAACTTCATTCAATAAGGAAGAAATAAAGATCCTCTGAAAATCAAGTGTTTATGGACTCAACCTGCTATAGGATGAGGCCAGAGAGAAGCACCATGCACTCAGCTGTTGGAAGTAATATTCTCTCTCTGGGCTTACCAAATTTATCTTGTGCTTCAGGTGGACTGTGGCTTGACTAGTCACATTTTTATGTATTGACACGTCATTTACAGGAATGATGTGTGCATTTGCTGTTACATAGCTGGCAGGAGACGATACCTGTGAGTGCTCTCGAATTCTACAGTTCGTTAATTTTTAGGGAGACGGGGAGGGAGATTTTAGTTTGTTTGTTAAAACAGGGCCTTTTGTGAGACAGACTCTGACTTCAGCGATTCAGTCCAGATTGATTTTGTGTCTTAGATAAAACAATCTGCTCGGGCTGCCGTGTTGTGCAGCAGTTTGGCTTGTGCCTCGTGCGGGGGCTGAAGGCAAGGAGAGTCTGGGGTGCAGTACTAATCTCCAGTGCCTTCGTGGTGTTAGTTGTACGCTGAGCTTCCCATTTGGCTTTCTTTTATGCATTTGGAGTGCTAATGGCACTGATTTTGCTTGTGAGGCAGTAGAAAGGAGTTCTCAGAAAGGAGAGGTGAGGCGCTTATGTGGGCTGGTTCTGGAGAAGCTCCCTGCAGGGCTCTGCACGCCCCTCGCTCCTGGTCACGGCCGCTGACGCTCCACTCCCCGACGTGGGGTTGGACTGTGGGTCTTCTGGAAGAAGGGACTGGGCTTTGGACTGTGGAAGCGTCTTGTGAAGGACTTGTAGCATAGTCTAGGCATTCCTGCTCTGGCAGGGGGATTGGACTTGATGATCTTTCGAGGTCCCTTCCAATCCCTGACATTCTGTGATTCTATGATTCTATGACTAGGAAATGCAGTTTCTGAGACAGGGAACAGAGTTACAAATGATTTTCTTCTGCAGGGATTTTGCCCATTCAGTATCACGCTCCTGTCTGGTTCTGCTCTTGTGGTATTTGCCTGGGACCGAACTTGGCACAGCAGGTATCTTGCCCTGTCTGGTTCTCGACTCTTAGAGTAAATCAACTTTTTTTGTCCCCACGTCCTGTAATCTTTATCAGGTGGTGAAAGATGGGGTCTGGATCTTCTTGCTCTTAAAGAAGCTGAAGTTTGTGATGCAAGTAACATCTAAAATACTGCCAATTTAATTATTTGCAGCTGGTTTCCTTGCAGATAGTTTCTTTTGAAGGCTTACCTGGAATCAAATAACTTGCTCATAATCCGTAGTGGAAGGCAAAGTGTGGAAAAGCAACTTCTTGACACTTGGTGGACTTCTGAGACTTCAGGGAACTTCTGAGTGAGTCCCTCTGGGTTTTGCCAGACAGGAGGCTGGGGAAATGCCTCGATCTCAGTGTTTATACCTCACTGTCCCCTTCACTGGTGCAGCAGACTGCGTTCAGCTCTGCTGCTCACGTCCGGAGGGACACGTGAAATTCAGCTGGAGCAGATCCAAACCTCAGAAGGGGTCTTTCATGGAGTAGTGGGATATTTTGTGGTAGAGAGCACTCATCAGCCCACGGGTAAGGACAGAACTGCTCGAGCTGCCCGCCTGGGCTCCTGCCCCTCTCTCCAGAGGTCCAGGCTGTGAACGTACCAGCACCGAGGCGCAGGGTCACGCCAGGGCCCACGCTGATACTACACCATAAACAGCCACGTATTCAACTTCCCTTCTTTTTCTGTGATGGCAGAATTGTTTGATTGCCCTTGCTTAGGTTGTCTGCCATTTCTGGTCTTTTGTAATGAAGTACAAACTGGACAGATAGTTTAGTCTTGGGTTGTTTTTTTCAGCTGCAACTTTTAAGTGTAAAAAGAGGCTTAACAGATAAGCGAAAGGACAAGCAAGTGACAGCTTTTGTTGGGCAGCGTAAAGAATCTTCTACCACGTATCCAAACCAATTTTGAAGAAACAGCACCAATATGTAGGCACTTGAATAAACTGCCGGTTTCTTACAGGAGTGTGAATGGAAAATAGGCCAATATTTAGCATTTTGTATTCAGTTGAGAGACAACCGTAGATTCTAAATAAACTTCAGTTCAATCAGTGAAGAGGATGTTGCAGCCGAGCAGCTGCAGTGCAACACGAACTGATGTTAACCTGAGGGCGAGTCTTGGGTAATTACTTCATTCTCCTGTCAGGTGGGGTGGGATAAACACGATGGTGTTTGTTTAGTGATTCAGAATGGGCGATTTGGCTCTTGACTCGAAACCTGGTCTATCATGTTGTCAAGCTGTTAAAACACCAACTACTGGAAGCCAAACACCGGTGTGTGTTTGGGAGCTGGAGCCTGGCGGAGCTCGAGAGCGGCCCAGCGACAGCCCCATGTGAGGCTGGGACCTTGGAGGGCTACAGAAGGAAGGTTAGACAAGATTTTTAATCGCTCCTGCCCTGTTCTGGGGATTGAAAGATACCTTGTTGTAAAATGAATGTATTTATCACTTGTTTTTTTTTTTTCTCCGAGGACAAGGTGGGCATAATGCCTTGCAAACTCATGAGAGGTTTCCCGTAGTGCAACCCTTTGCGGAAAGCCTTGGGTACTTGTTAGGCAGGATGCGCCTCCTGTTAGGGCAGGAGTGTGAGCTAATGCCTGAGTCGTGCTGGATTTTTCACTCTCTGCTCTCGGAGCTGATCAGGGCGGTGAGAAGTCCCGAGTCAGACGAGGTGGCAGAGATCTAGAGCTGTCTGGAGAAAAGCAGGCAAAGTTTTGCTCACCCAGCAGGGAGGAATGGCTGTGCTGTGGTGAAATAAGGATAATTTTGCTGGAAGAAACTCTAGTTAATAGATTAGCGAGGTGGGGGCTGTGATGATCAGATAATCAAGTGCCAATCTGTTGTGGATGAAAAGCGATGGCACTCTCCGTTCAGCACAAGTATTTCTGCGGTCCGTATTTGCCTCGACTGAATCTGAAACAGCCTTTTGTGCTCTGCTAAAAATGGAAGAGTTCTGTCAAAGTTCCTAAAGATGTCTTCTTCCTGTGAGTTGACTCTCGTATGGAAATTAATCCTGGATAAATTTGGCATTGATGGGGTGAGTGTGTAGTTTGTATGTACAAGCATTTTCTGAACGTGTAAAGTTTAACTCTTTTACTGCTGTCGCTAGGTGATATTTTTTGTTACGTTTCCAGGGCATCTTGTTGATGCAAGAGAAGCTGATAGTAAGTGAAGCTGCGTATTTCGTGTTCTCTGCAGGCTTGGTTTTGGTGTCCTGCTTCTTGCCGTAAGGCTAGATACGAAGCTTTAGTTTTCCTTGGACTCGTGTCTTTCAAATGGTGGTTACGTAATGCAGAGAGGTTTTCAAATGCTTTTTAGTAAATGCCAGAAAAGATCCCTTAAAACCTTTAACTTTTATTTTTATTTTTATTTTTTCTCTTTAAGGTTTGGACCCCATGGAATCCCTGTGACCATATTTCCTAAAAGGGAATACAAGGATAAGCCCGAAGCCATGCAGCTCCAAAGCAAACCATTCCAAGACGAGGCACAGGTGAAGTGTGAATCCAACGCTGCGGTCCCTGACGACTCCTCTCTCACGCAGCCATCGGAACCCAGCATAGCCAAAAGCCTATGGACTTCTAAACCACCTCCCCTCTTTCACGAGGGAGCACCGTATCCTCCTCCTTTGTTTATCAGGGACACCTATAACCAGTCAATACCTCAGCCTCCGCCCCGGAAAATTAAGCGGCCCAAGCGCAAAATGTACAGGGAGGAGCCCACTTCCATCATGAACGCGATCAAACTACGGCCCCGGCAGGTCTTGTGTGACAAGTGCAAAAACAGTGTCGTTGCAGAAAAAAAGGAAATAAAAAAAGGAGGCAATGCAAGTGACTCTTCAAAATACGAGGATAATAAAAAGCGAAGAAACGAGAGTGTCGCTACTGTGAATAAAAAACTTAAGACTGACCATAAAGTGGATGGAAAAAGCCAAAACGAAAGCCAGAAAAGGAACGCTGTGGTCAAGGTTTCAAATATTGCCCACGGCAGAAGCAGAGTAGTTAAAGTTTCCGCACAAGCAAATACTTCAAAAGCGCAGTTAAATACAAAAAAAGTTCTCCAGAGCAAAAACATGGATCATGCAAAAGCTCGGGAAGTCTTGAAAATGGCCAAAGAAAAGGCACAAAAGAAGCAGAGTGCAACCTCCTCTTCCAAAAATGCACATTCGAAGGTCCACTTCACGCGGCGTCTCCAGAACACCAGCTCAGGTTCCCTCCCACCCCGATTGCGTTTAAAGCCACAAAGGTATCGGAATGAAGAAAATGACTCTTCTCTCAAGACAGGACTTGAGAAAATACGGAGCGGCAAGATGGCAACTAAGCCGCAGTCTCGCTGCTCCTCCACCCGCTCAGCAGGTGAGGCCCCTTCAGAAACTCAGAGCCCCTCAGAAGGCCCCGAAGAGGCCAGCAGTGAGGTTCAGGACACGAGTGAAGTGCATGTAACTGTTGAGCAGGATGAACACCAGACACTGGGGAAGAGAGGCAGCAAAAGCAATATAACGGTTTACATGACCCTTAATCAAAAGAAATCTGACTCTTCCAGTGCGTCAGTCTGTAGTAGCGATAGCACAGATGATTTGAAATCCACCAACTCTGAGTGTAGCTCTACCGAAAGCTTTGATTTTCCTCCAGGCAGCATGCATGCACCTTCCTCCTCCTCCTCCTCCTCCTCCTCCAAGGAAGAGAAAAAGCTCAGTAATTCCTTGAAAGCGGAAGTCTTTTCCAAAAACGTCTCTAAGTGTGTCACGCCAGATGGCAGGACCGTATGTGTAGGGGACATTGTTTGGGCCAAGATTTACGGCTTCCCTTGGTGGCCAGCCCGTATCCTCACTATAACCGTGAGCCGGAAAGATAACGGCCTTCTCGTTCGGCAGGAGGCTCGTATCTCGTGGTTCGGCTCCACGACGACATCTTTCCTTGCTCTTGCCCAGCTCTCCCCCTTCTTAGAAAGCTTCCAGTTGCGCTTTAATAAGAAGAGGAAGGGTCTGTACCGCAAGGCCGTCACAGAGGCAGCCAAGGCTGCTAAGCAGCTCACTCCCGAAGTTCGGGCCCTGCTGACGCAGTTTGAAACGTGAGCGTGGCGAGTAAGGTAGGCGAGAGATCTGGAGGCTCCACCGAGTTCGTAGCCCAGTTAGAGAGCTCCCGGGAAGGACCTGCCAAGGCAGAAGTTGCACTCGGTTGGCTGCTCTTTTTCTACTCGAGTCGTTCCATTTGTAGCGGTTTCTTGACGGTTAAGCAAACTGAGCGGGCGATCAGAACTAGCCGAAAGGGAGAGCTTCAGTATTTTTCGAGTGAGAATTTTTTTTTTTTTTTTTTGAAAGAGGAAAAAAAACCAAACCCAACTCCTCAAACACCCAATGCATAGGAGCCATAGCCTCAGCTGAAAGGCAGCTTATTTGCAGGGAATTTTTTAGTAGTTTCTACCCAGTATATAACTAGTTGCTGTGTGGCAAAGGGTTAAAACAAAGGTTGAAAGTAGTAGCTGTGACTTTTTTTTTTTTTTTTTTTTTGGATTAGGTGGCCCATCAGGGAAGTGTAGAAATGTAAGCCTTGTCTAAATGGTCTTTAAAAATCCTTTTAAATAGTCTCCAATGTGTTCGGTCCGGCCGGTTCCCGGCGTGCTGCGACACCGGGAGGAGGAGGCGTCGCCCGGCTGGCCCCAACGGCGTCGCGAGACTCGTTGAAATTTGTAAGGAAGAAGAGCAGGTGTAACTTAAAGACCAGGTTAAATGGGGTTTTATCGTAGTGACCACTTAAACACTCAGCCTTTCTATGCACACGGGGGCACAAATAGAGCACGTTCTTCAGGGTCGGAGCAGCTGAGGGATGCCTGTAGCTCTAAGACAAAGCTGAGAAGTCGCTCAGTGTTTGGGATCAAGGGCTGTTAATGCTGCATAGGTGTGAATCGTAACTTCTGGTCTTTCTTCCTGAAGAAAACCTTTCAGGCCCTTTGCCTGGAGGTTTAGCTTAAAGAGAGGCTTTGTTTTGAATGTGTAAATAATTGATCGCTCAAATTGGTCAGATTTTCTCCTGACTGGTTGTTCCTAAATTCTTAGGATACGTCCTAGTAAATTACACTTTGTGAATTGTCAGATGTGTAATTGTTGCATTTGGATGTATCAAACTTCTTTTTTTTTTTTTTAAAAAAAAAAAAAAATTTCCGTTTTAAGGTATCTGTTTGCAGGTCAGAAAATGAGAATATGTAATTGTGTAATGCTCTGAAATGTAAAAAAAACAAACTGTAAATAAAATTGACTAAATCTGAATTATTTGTGTGTGTTTCTCAAAAAGCTTTGAAAAAAAAAATCCAGGATGTTAGAGCACTTTATACGTTTGCCGTATTTAGAGGACACCCTTTTAAAAAGAAGATTGTCCTTTTTCACGCATTCTTAAAGGGAGCTGCTTGGTGGAAAGTCCTATTGGTATACTTCAGTCTTAATTTTGAGATTAAGCAATCCTCTGTCCCTTTTTGGTTCAGAACCATCTCTATAGAGGGCTTTCTGTACAGCCGATCAAATTTCTCCCTTAATTTGATTTTTGTTCCGTATATTTGAATAAAGACGGTGGATAATGTCACTTACACAGCGGAGAAATGTTTTCCGTTTTCTCCACCTAGCAAAGCCTAATCCACTGCTGCTTCAGCCTTCCTTGCATGTCTTTTGCTCAGTGTTGGGGCATTTTCATGCAACTGACTTTACATTTTTTTTTTCTTCTAGTTTTGGTCCTTACCCTGACCATGTGAATTCTGTCTCTCCTCCAACCCGCTCCTGATTCAGCCTTGCAGTATCTTGTGAAGAATCTCTCAGCGTTCATCCCAAAGCACTTTTCGTCCTGTTTTTTCCATAACTGCCCGTGTAGGCAATCATGACGGATGTAAAAATTTAAGCGTAGCCTGATTTTAAACAGACGTGAAAAGGGGGGTAAGGATTTAATCAGCAAACCCTTGAAACCTTTTTAACTTGAGGTTAAATTTTATACGTTCATGATGCTGTCTGGTCTTTACAAAGCATTTGGTTTCTTCTTACCTTTTTTAAATTCTTCTGTTGTGCCCACACAGCTATTGGAAGTCTAAAGCTGCAGATACAGGGCCATTCAAATTTTCCTCAAGTTTACAGTCATCTCGATTAGGTGCTAATTAAGCTTCCAAATATACCAGCTTTACCTTGGCATTCTGACAGCTACCAAAACAACTCCTCTGGTCAATGCTTTTTGAATGGGATAAACACACAATAAATTTCGTAATGTGAAAAAAAAACAAAAAAAAAAAGAAAAAAAAATAAAACCAATCCTGTTTCACTTCTATGTATTCTCTCCTGCAAACAGAAACAGTTATTCTATTTAAATGAGCCATACTTTGTTATAGAAGCAGCTGCTTTTTGAAGTCGAGAACCCGTACAACGTGGTCCAGGAGTCTACACCAGTTCCCTGAGATTCAGAAGCTCAAGCGAACTGGGTATAACTTAGTTATTCTGAGCCAAATAGTGGTGGAATCAGTATTTACGTTGTTATTTTTTTCTTTAAAAGGCCTGGAAGCTTTGTGCTCTTATCTCTTAAATTCATGGAGGGTTAGAATAGTGCTCGAGCATACATTGTCAACGTTTGCTCAGGTGTTTGCAGGTAAGACGGGAGAGGAACGAGTACGAGAGGGTTTTGTTTAGGTTGTTTTATGTTCAGAAGAGCGTTTCTGAAAGGCGTCGAAAGAGTCTTCGATTTGATGTGTAGCTGATCAGTCTTTTCAGAAGTCTTACCCAGGTTTTAGAGCGAATGTGTGATACCACTTCAGACTGAACAGGTCTCCAAAGAAATAGATTTTTTTTTTTTTTTTTTTTAACAGCATTATGTTACATTAGGTTGAAAATATCCTAGTCAGCCTCGTTTTCCCAGTCACTGAAGTAGCTCGTGCTCCAGATGTAAGAGTTTACAGCAGAGAAAAGCAGGAGGTTTGATCTAAATCCCGGGTACGGTGAACAACCGCAGTGCCGGCAGTAGGGGAGCTGCACGCGGATCAGCTTGGAAGACTTGGGCAAAGCCCGGTGGTTTCAGCTATACTCTGCAAAACCCCCACGGTTCATGAGCCTCCCACTCCCAAAAATGTTTTGGGAGAGAGGAGTTACTCCAAAATTTGTAAAGATTTCTGTTAACAGGAGCGTTCCGAGGTGTGATTGCTTTGAGTGCAGCTAGAAGCAAACGGTGAAATGCTCATGTGTCTGGACTTCTACAGGAAATTGAACAAATACTTGGTTTTCCTAATCAGAGTTGTAATTTTATACCAAAACTTAAATGAGAGAATCATTGCCGAGTCCATGGTATTTTCTTTTAGACAGTGCTACCTTTTGGTTCGAAACTAACAGCTCCCTCACCAGGAGGGGTGTTTAGGTCAACTGTGCAAGGCTTAGAGGGCTTTTTTTTCCCCCCCTGCATGTTGTAAAATACTTTATTAAAAAAAAAAATAACCAACTTAGTTTCTAAATGCGATTAGGCCTAAAAAATAGCATGTCAGTGCAAGCGAGGAAGGGGCAGGAGCTGCTCTTTGTGTTGGGTTCATTTCTAGTTCCTGAGCCCCCAAACCAATTTCCCTTCTTGTCTTCTGTGTGCTCTTGCTAAAGTTGTCAGAGCAGAATAGGAACATGAATTTTGGAAAATAAATCTTAGTAGCTAGTCCTTGGTGGCATCATCGTCTGTCCTCACGCGTGTTCTGTGAAGTACAGGGAAAAAATAGAGCTGCCTTCCTGGCTGAAGAGTGCTGGAAGGAAGGTGGCTGACAATCAGCGAGAGGCTATTTCAGTTCATCTCCTCTTATCATTTGGTTCTAATAAATGCCTACAGGAACGAGCAAATTGGGTCAGGGCAGTGGGCTCACCGCGCCAGCTCGTAGATGAAGCCTGGGAACTGGGAGCAGAGCGAGCTTTTGCTTCCGAGGGCAGTAAGACAGCAGTGCTTTGTGTCGGGAGCTGTGTGGTACCTGTTGGGACACAAACTTGGAATCGATCTCTCCGTGCAAAGTCTGTAGCGGTTAAAGGCTGAGGTGCTCACCGTTCTCGCGGTTTGCTTTTTGAGGGTAGAAACAGAAAGGCTGGAGGGAACCTGAAGGAGAAGAGAGGACCTTGGTGTACGGAGCGAGGGCCGATACTGGAAGGAGAAGAGGACGCTGCTCTGCAGGCGCGGTACCGGGGAGCAGCGCTCTGCCGTGTTGGAGAGCTCGCGGGATAGTTCTGCTGAGAGGCGTGGCGCTGGCCCGCAGTCAGCTCTTTGAGCGTCGTCTGGAATCTGCTTCACGCTTGTGGAAATGGAGGGACTTGCTACAGGACTTTGTCAGCTTCAGCTGTGCATACATTAAATGTGTGTGTCTCTTTTTGAGGACACGATATATTACATGTATCAATAAGGACAGAGGTTTTGCCTAACTAACTTCCTTAAAGCTGCTTCCGACCTGATTGTAGTGATGAGAGATCATCCATGTTTAACATGAGGACCCGTAGAGGCCTATAGCATTAAAAACTTTTCTAGTAGCTGTCGAGCTGTCTAATGGTCCATTAGATCCAAGCTCAGATTATCCAGCTTCGAATTATTCTCAATCTGTAGCGGGGAGAACCCCTGTTTTCATACACCCTTAGCAAGCTGCTGCTCAGTGCTGAAAATACTTCAGCTACTGTTGTTGTGACAACTTTGTGTTTTAGTTTAAACAGTTCCCTCCTGTGGTGTTATCCTGTTGGTGTATTTATGGAGTGTGGCCATTTAACTCGATAAAATAAGGTCCCCTTGTAAAATGACTTTTCTGTTCCCTCCTCATCTTCCTGGTGTTTCTATGCACCTGCTCTAGTCTGAACTCATCTTTCTCCAACGTCGCCGGCGAGAACTGGTTACGGTAAATTCAACGGGATTTTATGGGTGATTATATCAAACGGCAGCGATTCTTCCCTGAGTCAGAGAGAGCTCTGATTATTGGTGTTTAATTGCTACATCCCAACAGCCGCTTATAGATTCCTGTGATTTACTCATAGATTTCAGCCTTCGGTAATACCTAGGATGGACGTACCAATCCAGGCTGCAATTCGGATCAACGTGTGGATTTTTTCCTTAAATTAAACTGCGACACGACTGCCCTTCTGTGAGCACAAGGCAACACCAAGCAGTTCCCGGCAAGGCTGTGGACGGGGTGGTTTGGTGACTGGCTTGCTGTCCTGCTTCCTCCCTGCACAGCTTTGTTGCTGCTCCCAGCCCGGGCAGCTGAGGACGAGCCTTCCTGGGGCAGCGCTGGCGAGCTTGGTGCCAGGTCGGAGGGAACTCGGATCCATGGCTCCCAGAAAAACCAGTTGGTGTGAAGTAGGATGAGCAGCAGCGTGAAAAAGAACGTCATTGATAAGACCAGGACTTGTATGGCTTAGAAGACCTGAGCCACCTCATGCCTCCAACCGGGAGTAAGAGCTGGTCTCGTGTGCCTGCGTGACCTGACCAGATCATTTCTGTGTTCTCAGGGCTGAAAACTGTGATTTCCTGGGCTTGTGCCGATGTAGCAGGATAATCCTTGATCTTCTCCACCTCCGCTCCGCGGGCCGAGGGGGAGATGTCAACGACACGGGCTGCAGGTGTAAGTTGGCGCAGGGAACCTGTTGGATCCTGCGTTGCGAGTTTAAATTCGGGCTTTACTCATTCCTTGTGTGAAGACGACAAGATCTGTGGGGTTTATTTGGGCGACGTGTTTGTGAAGTTATTTTCAAAATCAGGACCGTGCGTATTCTGTGCTCTTTGTTCTTCGGTCCAGAGAAGGAAGAAAGGACGATTGGAACTGAGGAGGTTTGAGGTCTGCGAATACCCGCAGGAAAGGTGCCGAGGGGAAGGGGAAACACACTCCTGTTTAGCTGCAGCTAGGACAAGAAATAGTAGTTAAAATCAGGGAGTTAAGATTAGGGACTCGAATATTCCAGTTATAGTGAACCCCTGGGCGTTGTTTGGAGAGTTGTGTGGTTTTCATCACTACAGGCTTTTAAAAGCAATTTAAAAGCTTAGGCTAGCCTTCGTTAGGAATGGGTTAAATTCATCCGGCCTTTGGGTGTGGGGTAGAGTAGATGGTCTATCACGATGCTCTCATGGCTCTGTTTTCTGGAATTTTGCTATTATCAATTCCGATTTTGGAAAAAAAACCCATGGAAATATGCATATAATGAAGGATTCTGCCTCACGCATCCTGTTCACAGTCGTGCAGTCAGCAATATTTGATTCAGGGGGAAAAAATAAGTCTTTCCTTGAGAATTTTCAAGTGCTGCGGGAGTCAGGGACCTAATACCTTCTGATACATTTGTATGAAAAAAAGCTGCGTTTGGCCGTGGTTTTAGAAATGCTCGGTACTGTGTTGTGTGTTTCAGGGAATGAGGCGTGTAAGCTGAAGAATGTGTTACTGCTCGTGGTTTTCCTCGTAGCTGGGGCCCTGTTGTTGCAGGTTGTCTCAGGCTGGAGGGTTCTGCTTGCTTTCTAGTAGTTTATTTGAAGAGAAACCTATTTTAACCCGTAACTAGTTAAAATTTGAATCTGTAGCAGTAAAACGACATGTGCTGTCTCCTCTGTTACACAGTTTTGCATACAAAGTATTAGTCCCCTAAGGAAGTTGCAATTAAGGCACAGTCATTATGTTTAAATTTGGACTCTGCTTTGAGCCATGTATTCTCTCCTTCGCGGTATGTGATGGAGCTACAGCTATTTTTACTTTCCTCGTCCTTCCGGGCTGCCTTTTCTTCCGCTTAATGGCTGCCTGTTGTCTTTCTGCTTTTCCTTTGGAGAGAAAGACACATCCTGGGGAAGGCAGTGCTTCTCTTCGGACATCAGTGAAGGCGCAGGATGATGAAGATGTTTTTCACCTTCCACAGATCAGAATTGTCAGCGACGGCTCCCCGGGAAGGGGCAGGGCGCTCACGCCGCTGGTCAGAGGCCGTAAAGCCGCGGCCACGCTCGTCCTCACCCGCGGGCTCGTGTTTGTTGCTGGTGGCAGGTTCTGGGGTGATTCCGGAGCCTCCGGGTGTTGAAGGAAACCGCTTCAAAGCGGAGCTGGGGCTGCCGAGAGCAGGCTGCACCTCACCGCGGGTCGGGCTTCGCTGCCGCTCTCGTGGGTTACGCGGGGAAGCGAGCGAACTGGCCGAGCGATGGATGGACCGGACCAGTCGCTGCCGTCGGAATTTAAGGACACGGCGGCTGCGAGCACCCGGGGATGCTTCGCCCTTCGTGGCAGCTCCGCTCTTTGTGCCTTTCGTTCGCTGGGCTCCACGGGGTTCCCACCAGGGAATCCACGGGGTGAGGAACGCTCCCCCGCAGCGCGAGCACAGACACATCCCTGCACGTGGATGCGTTTGTTCTGCGGTCGCTACACCCGAGGAGCCTTAAACCTTTCCTACACCGCTATCGATCCCTATAAACCAAGGTAAAGCCAATTATATTTTAACGGGGCGGGGCAGGCCAGGCATCTCCTGCTCAGTTTTTGTACCTTATAGGTTCTTCCTCACTGGTCTGGGCTACAGCTGCACGCAGCACGGTGGAGTGAGCTTTGCTGCGGCAATAAAAGGTCCCATTGCAAAACATTTGCTAGTTTTGCCCAACATGCAGGTAACAAGCATAGGGCTGGTGTCTGTCGGGAAGATTCTGCACTAGTTCAACACGCTCTTGAGATTAGTAAACCTATTTTTTTTTCTTTAATCTACTTTTTACCCTGGCATTTTGCATCCGAATAATAACATCCCTGAGAGCAACTGGTCCGTTTGCTCTTTCAGCTTCTGTCGTCTCGGTTGTCTTCCATCTCATAGTCACTTCTGCAAAGTTTATGTTGCCACTGGCAGGAAGGTTTTGAATTTCAGTTTAAAGGCTCTGTGAGCGACCAAATGGGAGCAGTTTTTATACCACTTGTAATAAAGAGTGAGAAGCAAAATATGAAGAAACTCTACAACTGTGATTCGTCTGCTTCTCTTTCGAGCAAATTTAGTTACTTACTGCAGTAATTAATAGAAATAATATCTAGAAATTCTTGGTACTTTGACCATAAATGCAGTGCACAGAGTCTTGTGGTGATATAAAGCCCAAAGAATATCCAGCATAATTTTTTTTCTAAACCGCCATCACTTCTCTACTCTTGTTAACTGGATTTTTTTCTACCATAGGTCTCAACAAGAGACTTCTCTAGGCTCGCTTCTTGAAGTTTGCAGTATGTGATTGGATTAAATAACTTGACAGGTATAATGTAAAGGTGAAAAAAAATAGTAGGATGCGCCTTGTGGGGAGTTCATCTGCTGATTGGGATTGTAGGCACAGCTTCCTGCCTTTGCTGGTGTGTAAAAGCCAGATCAGGAAAGCGTTCAGTAACATTTTAGTACCTAAAACATGGAAAAGAATTGAAAACATGAGCAGGAAGAAACTCACAGATGACATATGGATGTTTTTGCTTTCCAAAGCGCTGGTCTGAGGGAGTAGCGCTCAGCCAGCATGCTTAACCCTCTGGGCGTGCCTCGGTCTGCGATGAAGTTTAAAGTAGATGTTGAATGCCAAGCAGGTACTGAACGTTATTTGGGATTCTTGCCCAAATGTGTATTTGCTGCTTAGGTATGTCGGGGCTGGATGCGTGTCTCTTGTATCTTCTTTTTGACCCTCACGGAGAGGGTGCTCAGGCACTGGATGCTCTGCCCAGGGCAGGGGGAGTCACCGTCCCTGGGGGGGTTTAAGGAGAGGCTGGATGTGGCACTTGGTGCCCTGCTCTGGCCCATGGGGGGCTGTTGGGGCATGGGCTGGACTTGGTGATCTCAGAGGGCTCTGCCAGCCTCAACAATTCTGTGACTGTCTAATAGGGCAGTGAGGAGAACACAGTTGCTGTAAAGGGAGCTCAGTTTACATGAAGAAGTCACGATTTTTACTTCATTAAGATGAAAAACTTTATCCAGTACGATGTTATTGCGTTAGGTCTGGGATTAGCTCTTTGCTGTCCGTTGGTTTCGGTTTTTATAAGCTGAGATTTGTTACTGGTAAAAGAGAAGCCTGGCCTGGAGCAGAGGATGTGAGGGGCAATGTTTCTGGGGTCTCTGGCCATGGCGTGTGAACGTCAGGGGGAGAAGCGAATTTCCTGGTGCTCGCTGAGGGTGTTCTGGAACCTCTCAATGGTAAAAAACAAAGAGTAAAAGAAGGCTGGAGGAGCTGACTCGGGTGGGAGCAGGAGAGCCGGGTTTGTCACGAACAGACTTTACCAAGTGTCGGCTCCGAAAATCGCTGCAACGGCCCCGGCTGCTGAGCTGGGACTGGGCACGTGAGGGGTGACAGCGGCTGCGCCCGGGCGAGGGACCAGCGGTGACACGGCCCTTCCCTCACCCCTGCTGGGGGGCGTGTGCGCGCTGTGTGGGGGAGCCAACTTCTTGTCTCGTTTATTCCTTTGCAGATGGCAGCAGTTTGGCCAGTGATAATGTCGCTGAGGCTGGAGTTGGGAAGTGCGGGTGCTGGGACACGCAGACTGTCACCCGTCTTTTTATGGGCTTTTTATATTTCTAAGTAGACTCTGGTTCTCTGGCACGCTGTAAAAGCTTCTCTTTGCAAGACTTCATAGATACATGGTGCCAATTTAATATTAATCTTATTTTGGAGAATTCTTCTTGTCCGTTTGCTTTAACACGCACCCCTGGTTGTTCTGCAGCCTGGGATGCTGTTCAGTTGCCTGCCCCAGCAGCAGGGGCTGCTGAGCACAGCTGAGCTTGGTCGAGCGCCCTTTTCTATGTAGGGGTTTCTCTCGTGCACCCTGGAGGGGGCCACAGGTGGGATTACTGTCGGGTCCCAGTGTCACAGCCAAGTGAGGAGCTCCTGGGTTTGGAACGAGCGCCTGCTGCTCTCTCTTCAGCTCAGGGCAGCAGCTCAGGGCAGCTCTGCCGGGATCCGTTCAACTTCAGAACTAGCCCTCATTGACTCGGTTTCAACTTTCCCACAACTTACTTCCTATTTTTATTCCACTGCATCGTATCTGATATAAACCGAACGCTTTTTCCTCTCTCCTACTTTTTTGGGTTTTTTTAGTATTTCTTTTGGATGTTATTCAGAAGAGTTGTCTGTTTCGAAAGCACTTGGGGATTTTCCTGCCCATGGTGGCTCTCTCTTTTTTCTCAATTCAGTTGCGTTATCCCCAGCGCTGTTGGAAAACACGTCACCCTGACAGCCCAAAGCTCCACTGGACGGTAAAAGGGCTGCCCTGTGCCGGTCAGAGTTTTCTTCTCTTCCCCTGTGTGATTTTTAAGGAAAGAGGTTGTAGCAGACGATCTCCAGAGGCCTCCTCCAACGTCGCCTTGCTCTAGAGCGAGGTTTTCCAGGCACCGCACAAGGGGCAGGGCGGCACAGGCGGCCCTGGCTCGGCACCGCCCGGGGCTGCTGGCGGGCAGGGGTTACGGGTTGTGCTGCTCCTGCCTGCTTTGTCAGTGCTTCATTCCAAAAATGGGAAAACACAAGCAGGAACGGGACAGAAACACGACTCGTGGGTTTATGCTTCCGTGCTCCCGTGCACGCCCGCGCCTGGGCTGGGCTCGCGGTGTCGGCTCTGGCTCTGTGTTGTGAGCTGCTCAGCGCCGTGCAGGCTCTGTAGGTCGATCTCCCTCCTTCGTTAGCTGTCTTCAAACGTATTTACATGCTGAAATTCTCTCTGGATGCTGAAAGGGGGTGAGGCAGAACGTAGCTGGGTGTGGTAGCTCCTCTTGAAACTCCAGCCAACCGAGGAGTGTGTTCCCTTGTGTGTGGCGTGTGGCAATGTAAAATTTATTTTTTTTTTTTCGTCTTCTGCACCCAGCGCGCAAAGCAGGTGAACTGGTAACTTTTCTGGCCACCTCAGATGTTGCTTACCTACTTTTGCAAGTATGTGCTGGAAGGCATTTAACCATTTTCCCTTTCTCTCCCCTTTCCAGCTCAGAGGCACTAGTCAACTGCTGTTTTTACGGAACCTCACTACACTGCCACGAAGAGCACCAGCTCATCAGGACTCAAAGAAATCCGAGACTGAATTGTCCTATTTTTCCTCTGAAATCTTCACCGAGTAGTAAATGTTTTTTTTGAAGGGGAAAGGGGGTAAATATGTTAAAGCTCCCCCTCGCGCCCCGTTAGGGCACCTGTACCTAATGTACATTTTCTTTAAAGTTTAAAAAGATGTTAGGAGATATTTTATAAAACTTTTTTGCAATAAATGACGCATGAAATTATTAAAGACTATCTGACACTTACATGCAAGGAACCACTTGAATTATTAGTATGAAGAATCACTGCAAATAACTGGGGTTTTTTTGTAATGTGACGGTCATGTTTGTATGTTCGACAGGTGCCAGTGATGGAGCCAATTGCCTGGGAAGCTGACTGTAACTTTGGAACTTTTATTTTCGTTGTTAACTTTAGCATTGCAATTTTCCATTCTCTGAGGCTTAGTTAGTATTTAGTGCAGGTGTTAGCAGAGCTGTGACCTGTGATCAAAAGCATGTCCGAAACCAATTGTGTTGTAAAATATGAACAGTCCCGCGATACGAGACCAATATTTCCCGTAGAGGTGATGGCAAGGACAGTGACCACAAACTCCGTGTATCTCCGCATTAGGGGAAAGCTCCTTCCGTGTGACTGTGGTTGCATTTGATTTGTGCTGTTGTAACACTTGGGGAATTACCGAGGATCGTGGAGTAACGGCGCGAAGGGCTACGGCGCCGAGAGCAGCGCTTTGCTGATGGCACAAGACGGGAGTCACGAGTGGCGAGTGATTAAATGGAACGGCATTTCTCTTTCGGATCATGGGTTAATTTTTCCTTTTGACAGGAGTATTTTCGGGTAGGGAACGAGTAGAGCGAAGGTTTTATTAGTGTTTCTGATGGTCGTTGATCTGAGTTGCAACTGACTTCTTGGAACAGCTCTAAATCAAAAAAGGAAACCCGATGGGTTTTATCCATTTCGTTCCCCCCTCCCGAAGGTGTGAGACTCGTTTCAGTGGCGCTTGTGAACGCTGGACACGCCGCTGAAATGTTGAGTTACGAAACATTAGTTTATTTGTCACTAGTTCTCTGACATTGTGTGCACACTTTCTCAGCAGTCTCTTTTCTTACAGAGCTCTTAGCGGGAGATTTATTGTGTGACCTCGGAAAACAAATACTCATTTTGAAGAGATGAAAATGTGCACATAATCTACCAAAAGTCAAATTTTTGCTTCTACAGGAGCGGCGAGATGTGTAGTAAACTCTTTTCCTCCTTTATTAATATCCTGACTCGATTGGAGAAAACAGAGTCTTTGTCCAGATCGTTCAAGGACAGAGACACCTCCGGGAGGCATCTGCACCCGCACGAAGGCGCTTTCACAGCCTTCGTGGCCGGAGCCTGACCGAACCGCGCGGAACGTGACGTTAGGACGACTCTACCTTTTGCCTTTGCGATGGGCAGCAGGTCGATACTTGTCAAACAACGGGGGAGGGGGGAAGTGAGAGGCTGGGCCAGACCCCGAGTCTGGGGAGGGCGCAGCGGTGCCGCACGCCCGCCGGGGCAGCCGAACGCCCCGTGCCGCTCCGCTTTCTCTTCTCCAGAGGTCAGTCCTGTATTTGTAAAGCCAGAGCTTGAGTGCTCCCTGCCTGCTTCTGAAAAGCGAGCTGTGTGGGGAGTTCAAATTGTGCCGGTTTTCCTAAGAAGCTACAGATACCTGATTTGAGCACAACGTTTGTTCTTTCCACCGGCCGCAGAGGATCAGGAGTCTGGTCCTGCTTGTAGCCTGAGGTCTGGCTACAACTTAGAAGAACGCAGATGCCTGATCCGAGGGAAGGGGAGGCGATCTGATGTCACGTCCGTGCTAGCCTTGCGCCTCCGGAGACCGAACCCCGGTTGTGCTGACAATGAATGAGGGTCTTGGCCTAATAAATTACATTTTTAGCCCCCCCCTCCCACCTCCACACACACACAAAAAAAAAAAAGAAACCAAACAAAAAAGAAGCCACCGAACAACATGGCACAAACCAGTTTCTGCTCAGGAAAAAAGGCCCAGGACTGTAATAGCGGGGTTATTGCACATTGGATTGAAAACTGATCGATGTTGTAAGTGGAAGCCAGTAGTGCCTGCCTGTGCGACGCCCGACTCGTACCCGGTGCTCCCAGTTCCTCACCTCGGGGAGCGCTCGTGCACAGCAGCTGAAATAGGAAAAAATATACGCTTAGGAGAGACGTAGGTCTCTGCATTGGAGAATATGGGTATATAAGCAAAGAGCATAAAAATAGACAAGGTAGTGAACTGTATTTGCGTTTATTTTCACAGAAAGCGTTGCAGCCCTTTCGTTTGAAACCAGATTTTCATTTTGAAATGGAATTGTCAGGGATATTCTTCTAATGATAGAGAATTACAGTAATGTATTGCTTTTCACTTTTTTGCTTTAGTTGCTTAATATTTAAGCTTTGCTCCGTGCTACCTTCTTGTCTGTATATTGAATGGTCACTATGCCTCCTTCATTTTGTAGACTTGAACGAGGAAAATATGATTCACCCTTTAAGGTTTGCTGAGAAGTAAATGATAAAGAATGTTGTGTAACATTTATTCAAATAAAGCCTTGATTTTTTTTCAGTGCTCTTTTAAAGGGAAATAATGTTGAGTAACGTTTTGGTGTCTTAAAGTTCTCGATTTATCAGTCCTTGATCTGAAAGCCTTTGATTCATGTTAACTTTCTAAATTTTTTTTCTGAATTCAACGAAGATTAAGCTGAGGTTACTGGTCCATTGCGGGAAGTCCGTCACGTGGAGGAGCCTCTGTCCCCCCTCACCTTTCACCACCAAAGACACCAAGTCCTGCTCAGCCAGCCGGATGCTTCCCCCAGGCAGTAGGAAAAAGCTTCTTTTTCCTCCGTAACAGCAAGAACAGGTGACGGGTACGTTGCACAAGGAAGCCCCCAGACAAGGCTGCCCGGCGCAGGTAGGTGTAACCAGGTGTTTCTCCGTTCGGGGAGGAGATGCCTGGCACGGGCACGGTACGGCCCCGCGGGGGGGCGAGTTGTGACCTCACAGGGGACCCTCCGTGAGCGCTCTGTCCCGCAGCGTCCCCGTCTCTCCCCGCGCGGCAGTCGGAGTCCGGCCGCGTGGGCAAACGTGCCTTACATGGCAGCCTGCAGAGCTGCTCCCTCCCACCACAGCAGCAGGTACCACTTACACGGGTTCTGTTTCCCACGTGCATTTTTGTTGCTGTAAGGAAACGAGATCCTGATTTTGGTTGAGCTTTTATGTTAAACACAAGTCAGCTGCTCGGGTAAACTTGATTTCTAGGAAGTTCTTGTTTCAGGGAGGCATTAATATTTTTTTGTGGCACACGGCATGACAGGAATTGAGGGCTGGTTTAGCTCATTCGGTTGAGCGTGGTGCTGAAACACCAAAGGTCGCGGGTTCGATTCCCGTTGGGTCCCCATGTGTTGCCTGATCTAGTTGAGAGGCGTCCCTGCCCGTGACAGGCAGGTTGGATTAGATGATCTCTAAGGTCCCTTCCAGCTCAGGCCATTCTAGGATTCTGTGATTCTATGAATTAGCGGGCGATGCAGAGGGACTAACCCTTTGGTGAGGTGTTCAGTTACAGCGACCTGTTGCTGATGGTCAGATGTCTTTCCCCCAAACCGAATTAACTTCAGGAGCGAGGCGCTGCGTGCGTGTGCGCTGCCTGCAGCCACTGTCGCCTTGGCCCCGCGCCCATGGGATGTTTTTGAAACCAGCTGGTGCCTCCTGTAACCGTGAGCGACCGGCCACATCTGTCTGTTGCTCGGAGCAGAGCTCCGCCATATGCATGCCTCTTCCTTCGCGGGGCTGTTTCTTATTCCGCCCGGATTATGGGAACTCCCGTCCTCTTTCTCTCGTTATCCATTCATTCTTGCAGCAGTTCCCCTTGAATTGGTTATCCTCATTAGGCTGCGGCGGAGAGGGGAAATCCTGCCGAAATGTAATTGCTCGCTAATGGCTTTTCCTTTGTGACATTGTGTTGGTAGCGTCTCGCTGTGGGAGTCTGCTGGGTTTGCTGCGTGACTGCGGAGCCCACAAGAGAGGTTAGCCAGGCAGATTTCAGAGTTCTGCAATTAATCCATTGATTAATCTTCACTCCAGTGGTTCGGTGACAAAAGTAGAGAAGTAACCCAACCCTCAGCGACGAAGCCAGCCCTGCACAATGCCGCTCAGTAATAGTGTTTACTGCTGCCCTGAAGCATCAAAAGGGTGATACTTAATGAGGGCAAAAGTGCACGGAGCAGCTGCTCGCGGCGGCTCTGGCGCAGGAGGGTTTTGCGATAGCTGCCAGCTAAAACGCGAGGGAGCGGCACAGAGAAACAAGATTTGGTTTACGGGGAGAGCAGTGGGCAGGTTTCTTAAGGAGGTCGCGTAGATCAGCAACAGAGAGATGATGCAGTGAATTCAGACGCTGTCACATGCTCTATATTTTTGAGCACAGTGTGAGGACATGAGCAGTCCCCTGCCTGAAGCCTCATCCGCGGTTGGAAATCATGGGAGGTGCACTCTCACGTTACCTCTGTGCTCCCTGGGCCAGTCTTCCCCACTGACAGCGTCCTCCACGGCTGCTTAGGAGCACAGGGGGCTGCTGAGATTTGCACGGCGAGGTCCGTACGCTTTTGCACTTTCTGGGAAGTCGGGAACGCCACCGGGCTAGAACGATGCTCTGATGCGTGAGGTGTGGCTGTGCGTTGCGAGGAGCACCCGTGGTGCAGCAGAGGACTTGAGCCGTGCTGAAAACAGCTCATCCCCCTGCTCAATCAAAGGTGCAAAGCAAGGCTCAAACTGCCAGATGCTAACGGACGTGCAAAGAGACTGGCAGCAGCGCGGAGCCAGCAGGTCTCTAAGCAACTGCCGGGGCAGAAACAAGCCAGTGTGCATATGGCCTTGGTACTGGCTGCCACTCACTGTGCTAATTCTTTTCCTCTTGCTCACTTGTCCTTGCTCAAGTTTTCGTAGGTGGATTTGTCGTTCTCCCTCCTCACGCAGGGAGGGCGAGTGGAGTCAGGGCCTTCTGCAGGCGGCGTGCGGCGAGCTGCGCCGCGTGCTGGGTGGCAGTGGGAAAAGGATCGTGTTGTTCACGGTTTCATACGGTGCCGGCAGCTGGTTTTTATTCGTGTTCTGCAGCCTAGTTTTACGATTCTGCTCCTGCTTTTCCCTTGAGCGTTTCTGTGGTCTGTGTTTTGATGCCCTTGCTGGGTTTGGAGCACGAGCCGTGGGTGCTCCACGCTGGGCAGGCTGAACAGCCCCTGGTTTTGGGGTGCTCTGAATCTGGGATAAATATGCAAAGCCCAGGAGGGGCAGTTCTGATTTTGAAATCCAGATTTTCAGCTGAGGGTTCCACATCTTAAGAGCTTAGGGACTGGAATTTCCAAATGTGGTCGCCTTGGTCATTAAATATTAAATCAAGTCTGTGCCTGCTGGAGGGTTCATTCACACACTGAAGTGGTTTGAGCCGTCAGAGGAAGGGACTGGGGGCTCCTTAGCGTAAAAGGAGGAATACTGGGCCACGGTGAATAGAAGATCTCAGAAATACTAATGCTTGCAGATAGACACAGATAATCCTCTTGTGATTCGCTGTATTTGCTCTGTTTGCCTTTAGAAAGAACGAGGCTTGAGAACAGGCGCTGAGGAAGCCGTATGTCACACCCCCCTTCCTTAGTGCTTGCTTCGTGCTGCAAAATCGTCTCAGAACCCATCAGTCACATCTTGGCTTAGTCAACTTGCTGCTGGCTGCAAGTTCCACGGCCTCGTCTGGGTCTGAGGTTGGAGCAGCAGCACATCTGGGCACAGAGAACTGTTGCTTCGAGGGCAGGGGCTGTAGCTACGGGCGGTGAATCCGCCAGCTTCCAGCCTTCTCTTTTCCCAGAGCTTCCAAGTACTGCAATTCCTCCTTGCTCAGGTAGAAACGTGCCCCGCAATGGAGCGCCACAGCCAGATAGACTGATGGAGATGTGTCAGTCTTCACCGAGAGAAAGGAAGGTGCACTCGTGGGGAGACAAGCAGAGCCCATAGCCCCACTGCCTCTCCTGGGGCCTCTTTATTGCTCAGCACTCACCAGCGCCACTCCAGGAGGACATTTAGCGAAGCTGTTCCACTAGCTGGGCTCAAAGCTACCGCCTCGACTACATAAAAGCGTCTCCCACCCTCCTCCTGACACCTGCCCTCGCCCCTCTGTCAGCCTGCGGGGAGGCTGGTGCTCAGGAGCCCCTCCCGCCGCGCTGGGCAGGGTTTCACATGCGGGAGTTAGAAAAGGGACAGAAAAACCTTGTGTTTATCCCAGATGAACGGGCACAACTAATGCGTGAGCACTCGGAGTCTCAGTTACTGCGGCTACTGGAGCGTCTCGTTCACGCTCGGCAGCCGAAGGGGACCCACGCTTGTGCACCCCGAGAGCAGCGCCCGCCCAGGCTCTGCAGGGAGCTGGGGGATGCGGAGCAGGCGGTGCCAGGACCAGAGCAGCAGTCCCAGTCGTGCTCGGAAAGGGAAACCTCTATCTGCGGCGTCCCCTTAAAGATCACCAGCTTGGTAAATCACCTTCTCCAGAACCGGTGGGCGAGAAATGAGCACGTATGGGTACTCCGGGCTGGAGTCGTAGCTGCAGGTGGTGAACTTCCCACATGGGAGGGTTAGCACTGCGCATGCAGAGTCAGAAAAAAAATGATTGAGAGTTTTCAATTGTTTTAGACCTTTGAAAGGACTTTGCCTTGTCAGGGTGGGCTGTAATGACTCCCGCCGCGAGCCTGACACGTCGGTGTGCCTCGGCAGACAGGCAGGCTGGCCAGAGCCTCTCCCCAGCAATTGCATCCTTTCGAGCACAGGTTTAAAAAAATTAAGCTGCTGAACAAGAAAATGCTGGGAGAGGGAAATGCTTCCAGGGAGGGAAAGCTTGTGAATGAGCAATGTAATAATGCCACACGCTGAATGAGCCCCTACGCACCTTTACTTACTGCTAAAAAGAGGCGGCACTTTGATATAATTGGTTCTTGGCTGCAGCCGAGCCTGCCTGTTGGAATAATCCCTTGGGAACAACACAGCTAATTACAGCCTGGGAGCTGGTGACCAGCACCTTCTCCTCCCTCTCTGCTATGTCGGTGCTACTCAGAGGTGGGCAGATCCCAGGGAAGTTTTGTGCTGACGTGGGCTATCCGGGAAGAGAGGCTTTGGCTGCAAAGCTCGTTGCTTTACCAAATCCTGAACATCCTGACGCCAGGAGCTGAGAGGGCTCAGGTTCCTGCCGAACAGCCGGGCGGGAGCGGATGAGCAGCGCCGCGCGGACGGTCAGTTATGGGACCGGCAGCGTGTGCCAGCCCCACCGCTGCTGGGCTGACTCCTGGGTGGCGCCTCCTGCTGCCTCGCTTGGGGCTGGAGTTTTGAGAGACGGGTCTTACGATGTGAATGGAGAATGCTTTATTCCTTTTTTTTTCTTTCTTTGGAGAGATGCTAGACCCCGCCTCCACCTGTAGTGAGGCTGAGGGAACTAGAGGTGTTCAGCTCTTCCAAAGGCCAGGCTTTAAGACTCTTGAAGTCAGAATTCAAAGTTAGCTGGAAAAACCTGCATTTGTCCCAGCAGCCTTTGCCAGGAGCACCGCGCGCCTGGGGCTTTGGCAGACCTGCGTGTGGGTCAGGGCCCTGGTGTTTTATGCCCCTTGAAGGCACCCTGCAGGCTCAGCTCATCGCGGGGACCTGGTTTGATTTGTTTCCTAGGGGAAACTGAGGGACCTGCCTTTGCTGGTTACTCCTGATTTGCAAGGGGTTGGGTTGTTCTATGTTTGATAGCACCTGCTGCGTCCCGTGCACGGGGCAAAGGGATGGATTTGGTGTCTCCTCACCGAGGGGCCAAAAGGCAAGAGCAGGCAGGAGCGAGCAAGGTGCTAGCAGGAAGAGGGGGTGGAGCCTTGCATGGTGCCAAGGGCAGGAAGAGTGAAAGCAAAGGGTGTCCCCTGCACCGTGACAGGGACGTCATGATGCTGAGTGGCGTTTGCTCGTGGGGGTTTGCGGCAAGATGTGGCAGGAGGAATGTTTGTGGGAGAGACTTTCTCAGGGCCTCCCACTGCTCACCACAGGAAAGGAGAACAGAATGAATTCCCGAGTATGGGACACTGCAGGGACCCTGCACAGGTCGTTACAGGACCTCAGTGATCCTTCCAGTCCCTTGGATAAATGAAGGCAGGTGCTGGAAGTGGCAGTTCTTCGCTGCACAGCTTGGGTTTACGCCATGGAGAGCTCCAGCGTGGGCAAGGTCATCCCAAGTGGGCTGAGTCCTGCATGCAGGCGCTCCTGAATTTTCAATAATTTAGGTTTTGTGCTAATCCAAACACCCACTTTGAACCTCCTTTGTGTCCAGGTTTGATTCAGGAGGTGGAGCTGGCTCAAGTGGCATCAGAGATGTGGAGGGTGAAGATGTCTCTCTTGGATATCCCACTGCCATCATGCATGAAGAGGAAGAGTTAGAGGTAACAAAAGTGGCATAAACTGAAATTGTATGTTGTAAATAAACCACACTGAAGTAACAGAGAGCACACAGAGGTTTCTAGTCCCTCATTCTTTCTCCCAATAGTCCTGCACAATAACATGGTTTGCATAGTCTCACAAATGAGAAGCAAAGCTGCACAAGCTTTAGCACAGGGCCACGGAGTGGAGTGACTGACATGGCTGGAGCAGCCAGTGCTGGGTATTGCCTGTTCAGGAAGGATAAAGTCAGCAGAGGAAGCAGCAGCAGCAATTTTAACTCTTGCAGAATAAACCAGCTGCTGAGCACGTGTCAGTGAGTGTGGTGATAAAGCTCAGGGACCAGGACTAATGGGCCCATCAGCAAATAGATGAGCTTCTTCTCAAGCTCCCTTGTAATGGAAAGATAAAGTGCTGGAGACAAAACTGAGCATTCCAAGGTTCCTCAAATTATTTCTACACGGGCATTCTAATATGAGATCCTGGACGTGTTACTGGGAACCATGTTATACTGTCTCAAGACAAAAATCAGTGTCCTGGAAGTTGGTGGTTACAGACCAACAGGGCATGGATTTACCCACAGATCTCTGCAGGCTAGATTAAAAAAATATATTTTTTTTTTAAGAAGTACAACCTGAGGTAATCGTTGGCTGTCCAGCCAGGAGGTTCAACAGTGATATGAAGGCAGCAATTAAAAACAATGCCCATGTAAAGACAAAACAGGTAGTTAAACTTGATGTCAGAAAATACAATCTCGATAAAGCTTAAAAAAGGTATGACCAACAAAGGTAAGGCTGATACAAGAGAAATTTTAATCTACCAGGAACAGAAGCAGTGCTCGAAACGCGGGGGGAGGCTGTTGCTGCCCACAGAAGCTCTGGTGTGTGGTGTTTCTCGGTTGGAAGCAAGTGGGATGATGGATTTGCCGTTCCGTTAGCAACCCGGCGGAACAGTAACAGGACTGGAAATAAGCCCAAATACTGCACTGAAAAGGGCCACGTGGCTCGTGCACTGGAAACGGCCACCTGCTCCGCCTGCCCTGTCTGCCGGCTGCAGAGACGGGGCTGTGGAGCAAGAGAGGGCCAAGCTGGGAACCCAGGCAAATAGAGGCTGGTTAATGAGACATCAGGGACGGCAATCTGGAAACAGGATCAGAAATCCACTAATTAAAGGCAAACATGCAACTAAAATCCATCAAAACTAGACCTTGTCATTCACCCCAGCTTGGTAAGTCTAATTTTAAAGACGTGTCACCTGGCACGGCACAGCGCACACAGAGTTACAGAGACCTCCCTACGCTATAAAATAAACCCGTGGCTTCAGGCTGTTTCCCTGACAGATCCCACAGTGCCACTGTCCTTCATTCTCCTCAGCGACTGACAAGCAAATGTAAAGTCACTCCTGAGGACGCGGGTAAGGGAAGCGCCGGTGTGGTGGGAAAACGCGCAGAAAACCGCGGATTGCTCAGTAAGCTGGGCTGCCCAGCAGAGCCTGGCTCAGTTTTGCATTCGGCTGCGCTAACACGAGGAAGAAAATGCATCCACAGCTGCAGGGAAAGGGAGTTTGTATCTCTGCTCTGCCTGAAAAGACCGAGGAGCGGTCTAGAGCTTTGCTCATCTCTTGCCAGAAGGGGTTAAGACAGTCTCACGGATATAAACAAAGACAGAACATTGTGTCTTCTGTGCAGAGCAGAAGGGAGACAAATCTCAGCGATGTCCCTTCCTAAATGTAAAGAAAAGGAAGGTCTGAGACACAAGCGTTACAGAAATCCTAAAGTTCTGTGTAGGCAGAGACCGTGTCTCTTCAGCTCATGGAGAAGACGAACAGGCCCCTCCGTTACCGCGCGACCATCCTCGGGGAGGAAAGGTCGGGTACTCACAGGTTTTTATTTTGCAGGCAGAGTCAGAGGGAGCAGCGGCTGGCAGCGAAGGGCAGGCAACTCCAAGGGGAAAAAAGGCACGTGCTCGTTACAGTGAGGCTGAGTAACTAGTGGAACAAATTAGCAAGGAACTTGTTGGTTTAAAATCACTGCTATTTAAACGATTATGCTTCACAAGCCTTTTTCTTTTCCTGCTGGAGGTTATAAGCCCAGCGCACGTGACTCAAACCCCCCTGGCACCCTGGGGAGCTGCGGCCAGTCACACCAGGAGGAAGCTCCAATTGCATCCCTTAAAAATAAACAGCAAAAATAAATGCAATTGCTTAGGATTTGGACAATGCAAGGTTTTGAGTCGTAGGCTGGACTTGATGATCTCGGAGGTCTTTTCCAGCCTCAACAATTCTGTGATTCTGTGATTTCTTTCTAGGCAACAAAGAGGAATTCTACCTCGAGGAGAACTTGCTGTAAGAGCAGGTAACGCGCTTCAGAGGTCTCTGAGCTTCAGCCCAGCGCTGCCTCTGCCCAGCGCTCCGCCCGAGCAGCTCAGACACCTCTGCTCCGTGGCATCCTGAGTTTCAGGAGCGATTATTAACCTTTACACCAGTCCCAGCACTCCACCCAACCCAGTAAGCCTCCCCCGAAGCCAAAGAGCTCAGCTGAGGAAGCAGCAGATGGTTTTACAGCGAGTTCAGCTCCCTGGACCTGCACAGCCCCTGGGGTGCCAGCATGTCTGTCTGCTCCTCGCACCCAGCGCCGCAGGAGCCGAGCCCCGCCGGGAGGAGCGCGCCTCCCCAGCAGCACCGCCCTGCTCCGGGGAGCAAAATCCTCCCTGAAAACCTCCCACCTACGGCCCTGCCTCATCACCCAAACTTCGTTAGTAAAGGAAACGCGGGCTCGCATGTTAGAAACATCACTGGGGTGAAGCACGGCGGAGTTAGGGCTTCAGCACGCCGAAATCCTAGAGGCTGTTTGCTGTTACTTAAGTGACATTTTAATTATGCAGAAGATGTTAAAGGCTGCGAAGGCCTCAGTGTAATTCAGGGCTTCTCTCTTCTTTTGACAGTGACATTTTAATTCCATAGACCTCACAGACACTCACTGCAGCCTTGAGATCGTTCTCAAGCCAACAGGTAACCCCCAAAGTCAAAAGAATCTAAAGAAATGCAGCAGGTCAGTGTCACACAAATGAAAAACCCCTCCACAGCTGCAGAGACAGAAGGGAAATAAAGCACCAGGGACGCCTTCGCTATTCCTTTCAGGCATGTGAGGGTAAAGACCAGAGCTCTGTAATTTCAGTCCTTAAGTGCACACAGAGAGACTTCTTGAAATAAATTCAAGATGACAACCAATAGCCAACAGAGAGCCACCACTAATTATTTAATGAAATCACGCATTCAGATCTGCACGGAGGCAACTGAAAAATCTGCCTCCAACGTAAACATTTCACCGTCGATATAAAAAAGTTAATAATTACAAGAGACACCCCTTTTCCAAAACCTTAATGAACTACTTCAACAGCACACACATACATATATAAATATATATAACTTCAAAGTCTTCAAGGTCTAGTACACCATGAGGATCTTTTGCAATTAATTTTAACACCACTTCTTCGCTTGCCGTTATGGATCTTGCTCATATGAATGAATCTCGGGGAAGCAAATGTAACTGATTTTATGGTACCATTACAAAGCGTGTGTATGTACGTACATATATGCACACACATAGCTACAAAATTTCCTTGTTGCTGTCAGAAAAATTAATAAAAAGTAAACCAACCATGCTGTAAGAGCAGCCCTGATATTGCTCGAAGCGAGACAAAAAAACCTGAACGCTTCAAATTAACACCCTGCAAGTCCGTTAATCGTGGGTGGCTACGAGCACTTGCAGCACCCCTACCACCCCGGGAGGGACTTGGAGGCACCAAAAACTTCACAAGCCAACGACCAGAAGCACGAAGCCTTTATTACAAGGACAGATCACTGCAGAGAAGAGGCCGGCCGGCTGCCACGCACGCTGCCAGTCACACCCACCTGCTGAGCGGGGAGAAGCGCTTCTGCTCCGTTCCCCCAGGCAGCACCAGGCTTTGCTCTTGGCGTGCTGGGTCGGGCTGGGACAGAGTTAATTTTCTTGACAGTAGCTGGTACGGGGCTGCGCGGCGGGTTCGTGCACGAAGCAGAGTTGCTGCTAGCACGGGGATGTTCTGGCTCACACAGCCTGGAGGCCTCTGCTGCTCCTCACCCCAGCCATGAGCAGGCGGGGGGCGTACGAGGAGCTGGGAGGGGGCACAGCCAGGACAGCGGATATGCTGGAGCAGAGGACATCACACCCAGCATGCAGAGCCGGGGGAAGAAGGAATTCTGTCCCCACGGCCAGAGGCTGGGGCAGGGCTGGCACCGCAGGGCCGCCCCGGTGAGACCCTGGCCCTCGGCTACAGCTCTGGGAGCGTTCTGGTACAACTGAACTGCTCGCAGCAGGTTGTTGCCAGCACCGAATGGGCCAGAGTAACGAACACAAGCAAATGCCACATGGGAAGGAAAAAAAAAAAAAGATTAAAAAAATTAGTAAATCCCACACTGGACACAGTTATCACTAAGGGAAGTCGAAGGACTTGCTTTACATCCACATTATAAATAATTTCACAAGCAGGGGCATGAATATGCTCGAGTCTTATCTTCACTTGGGGAGCGTGAAGGTTTGCTGAATCCTTTTATTGGTACGTGCAAGCACACAGTCACGAAGCCTGAAAGCCAGCAGATCTAGACTGCGTTCATGTTATCTATTGTTGTTTGGATTTTGAACAAAATTGATGGAGTATGAGCCAGTTGATGAATCCTGTTTTATCTGGAAATTTTCTGTTGACAGGCCAAAGGGGCGGAGAACCAAATTCCCAAGGTCCTTCAGTTTGCCTACAACAAAAAGAAAACACGTGAAGTACTAAGCAGGGGGGAAGCTCTTGTTGAATGACACCCAACTGCACAGTCCAGCTCTACTGATTTATCTGCAAATTTAAGGTAAATGCTGTGGAAATCTCTGCAGTGTCATGAATATTGAGGGTCTTTTCATCAGGGACTACAAAAAGTCACAGCTGTGGTGTAGTTACTGCCAGCTCAGGGGGTGCAAACAGATCACCGTCCTGGTTCCGAAGGGCCTGTCGGGCCGCCCGCTGCAGAGAGCACCAGCCGTGTGCTTACAGGTGTCCGGAGGCACCTTACTCCCTCGGTTAGAAGCTGTCGAGGAACAAGAGTTTAACAGCTCACAACAAAGCACTGCTCTCTCCTGTTATTTACACACAGACAGAACTCTGAGAGGTGCCAACATTCAATTTTGTAATGCTGGGGTTTCATTTCTGGTCATCCTGGAGGCAGCACAGCAGCACAATCAAGAATGTTCTAACCGACCAGTTTCCTCGACTACCAAAGACACGAGAGCCAGGGTTCAAGCTGCTCATTTGTAATGATTAAAAATCCCTTTCTAAACCTCTATAAAACATACAGAGAAAACCAAAACAAATTCATCCTTGCAACAGTGTTTGCACCTGCAAACTAAGCAGTTCCACCTGATGTGTACAACTTCACCGGCATTTTGCCTGCAAAAACTCAGTGTGACGTGATGTGACATCATTAGGTCACTTAGAAAGCTACAGGTCTCCAGGACAAACTTACCCCTGCTAAGAGCTCTAAACAAATATTATTTAGTAAGCATTATTAAATATACATAGCGTATGGCAGTTAATAAGACCTACAGCTTCTCTGGATGGGACATGGATCTGCTGGAACGAGTCCAGAGGAGGCCACAAAGCTGACCCAGGGGCTGGAGCAGCTCTGCTCCGAGTTCAGGCTGAGGGAGCCGGGGTTGTCCAGCTGGAGAAGACTCCGGGGAGACCTCATCCCTGCCTGCAGTGCCTGAAGGGACCTACGGGGAGGCTGGGGAGGGACTTTGTACAAGAGTGTCCAGCGACAGGACAAGGGGAAATGGGTTTAAATTGAAGGAGAACAGGTCTAGATTGCATCTTAGGAAGAAATTCTTCAGTGTGAACGTGACAAGACTCTGGAACAGATTGCCCAGAGAGGCTGTGGCTGCCCCCTCCCTGGAGATGTCCAAGGCCAGGTTGGATGAGCCTGGAGCAACCTGGGCTGGTTGAGAGGCGTCCCTGCCCATGGCAGGGGTTGGGCTGGATGAGCTCTAAGGTCCCTTCCAACCTAAGACATTCTAGGATTCTATGATTTATCCCACGTGCTTTCTGTACGTCTCTAGAAAATAAAACTTGCTACCACCTACAGGGGAAGTGCAACAAAAGGATATCCTTTTTAAAATGTTGTATCTATACAGAGATGACAGAACAAGAAGCAGAGGCAACAATTACAGCATTGGCTAAGAACAAGCTAACTGAGCCCCTGGCATGACAAAATAAATGAGGAAGACAGTCTGTTTTCCAAGAAAAATACTATTTTTCTCCCCGCTTCAATGCAGACCTGTAGACTAATTTCCCAAAGAAGAAATGGGGCAAGTTCAGACAAGTTGAAGCTTGCCCTAGGCCTGCAGCCACAGGCTACACACCACTTCCAAAAAGCCGTGCTATTTTTGTCATTCCTCAAGGTGATGGACTTTGTTTCGCTGGGAGTTCGGTGCGTGCGCACTGTCGGGGAAAAAGCGAGAGCAGGAGCCGGCACACGGCGCGTCCCGCCGAGCGGCTGGAAGAGTCACCACCATGGGACCAAAAGGGGCAGATGCCACACCCAGCCCTGTGAGCTCCCAGCAACCCGCCTCCACTCCTAAGAACTACCCGTTATTCCTGTCACCTTCACCTTTATTCCTCCTTCTAAACTACCGTATTAGAATCCAACTGCAAAGCCATGCGAGTTTATCACTTGGTTTCTTGGCTTTTCCCAAGTTCTTTTCTTTGTTTGAACCCCCTGTTCCTGCCCAGCAGCACAACCATCGCTGCTGCTGCTGCTGCTGCTGAATAACTTACCCCGCTACAAAGCACCAGCCAGAATTTAATCTGGGCTTTGTTGCTGAGCCCTGCAGAGGCAGTAACCTCACAGCAGCGATAAAGAAGTACAGAAACACGAGGAACAAAGCCCTATCTAAGAGTTTTACAGAAAGAGACAGGCGGAATTTATGTTGCACGCACGGAGCACAAAAAGATGAAGAGATTTGCCCGGCGTGGCACCGCAGGCCTCTGGCCGCGCTCACACCCAAAATCGGAGCTAAGCAGAGCTCACCCCACCGAAGCTGTCCCTGAGCTCTTACAATCTGGCAACGGTTCCAGGCGGGTTAAACACCATCAGCACAAACCAAAATACGCTGTTTTCTGAAATTGAATTGGGGCTTTTTCGAGCACACTGACAGAAAATGCAGAAGAAGCAGCAGCTGGGGAAAAATGCAACTGTTTTGTTCTAAGGAACAACTCGGTCCTGCATGAAGAGACTCCCAGCATGACCGTGCTACGGTGAAATACACCCAAGGAACCGAGATCTTGCACCGAAGCGCTGGTCCACAACTGAGTATCTTTCAGAGATTTGTGTCATTACTTTAAAGCAACGTTGGTCCTTGGGAGTCAACATGGACATTCTGGGGCTTTAGACAGGGGAAAATACAGCCTTACCCTACAAAAGCAGGTAGATGGCGAGACAGAACTCTTCTCCCATTCTTCCGTGTGGATGAACAAACGAGGTGGCCGAGTGACCTGGCAAAGCCGTTCCAGCGGGTGGCTCAGCTAGGATGAGCTTCTTTGTACTGGTGGGGATTTTTTTTTTTAAGCTACACCCTGTTTAAGCCAACTATTAAGTTTGCCTAAAAGCAAACTAAAAGCACTTTGGTTATAAAACTATACAGTTGTTCGTATCAGTTCTGTGACGGGGCTGAATAGCTGCTTTTGTACCTCCAGGCAAACGTTCGGTCACTGCTTGGCTGCAGGTAACGGGTGAGAAGTGTCTTTGTCTCCTGGGAGGAGAATCCTGGGGGAGGAGAATCCTGGCAGGGTCTGGCGCTGCTGGAGTGGGTTGTAAACAGCTCACAAGTTACACAGGCACTGCAGCTGGCTCGGGAGCAGGCAGACGAGTTTGCCTGTTTCAGGAAACCGTGAAAGGTCTTTTCTAACTGGAGTTAGCGCGATGGCTCTTTTCCGGTCACGCCAGAACCAACAAACACAGAACAACTGCCGTGGTATTCCTGCCTGTAGCTAGGCCAGCTCTCTGGGAGAAGCCAAAGACTGTATGATGATGTATTTAACACTTTATTCTTCATCTCACTGGGACTGAATAATTAAGACAATACAGTCACAGGTCACCTCCCTGTTCTGTCACTTAAGGCCACACACAGCAATGCCTTTTGGTGCAGCCCCGTTTAATGAATTGTTAATGAAAGAGAAGCAAGCCTTGCCTCTTCCGGGAACTCGAGCCCAAAGCACTGCTCCTGCTGGCCTGGCTTGGCGCACACAAACCCATCACTGGAGGAAAGCTCTATTTCCTCCTCCCCCACTGTCCTTTCTTCCCTAAATTAAGATCTGTAGTTAAGTCCAACCTCCCGCGCCCCCCGAAGAAAAGCTCTCGTAAAACAGAGGCTGTGCTGAAGGAAGGCAAAAGGCATGTGGAGCTGTGACTCAGCTGCAGGGAGTTCTCAGCAACCAAACACTCACTTGTCCTGGAGCAGGGTCACGTTCCTCTCTCTGAGACTGCGTTTTCACAGATCGCGTTCTTTGTATTTTAGAGAGCCCACGTTTACTTTTCACCTGGAACCTCAGCACATTAACTTTCTACAGCAAAGCAATATTCAGAGGTTAACAAGAAAACTGACTGCCAAAAATCAGCTTAGGGCTCAAAGTCTGTGATCCGTCGCTCACCTGAGCTGCAGCATAACATCCTGGCGCAAAAGGCAGATGCAAGAAAAGGTTTCTCACGATTTACCTTAAGATGTAACAGCCAAAACTAATTGCTATTCAGTCTTTCTGGTAATAATTCTAGTATAGCTGCTAGTGTTAATGTGGTGTTTGGAAACTGAACTGCTAGATACTGTTTCTGTTAAGATTTTTTTTTTGGATAAAGACAAATTTCCTGATGAGGTCTCAACTTTTTGTGACTTTCTGTATTGCCAACACCACCTCCTAAGCAAGAGCAAGGGCAAATCCTTCTCCCTTCCCTAAATGGTGAGGACTGAACTAAAAGCAACTGCGTACCAGCTCTGGTTTGAACTATTTAAAGCGACCTCCCTATACACAGTACTGAGGTTTCGCAGCTTAGTTGCAAATATACTATGCTCTTCTATATTAAAGAACCCTAATTCTTTGGGTGCTATTAAATACCTTTGCTGAGCTCCAGTAGCTGGAAAATCTCGATAATCAAGTACCTTGCACTCATTTACAACTTCAGCTGAAAGTCCCAGTAGTTTTTAATTAGATTCGATGAAATCTCTGTGTGCAAGATGGGTTACACAGACTGGCCTATGTTCCATCCCGTTTTCTTTATATCAAATACTCCTAGCTACCCTGTAGGCACACAGGAAGCTGTATTGTTGTGACAGCCCTAAACCTTGCTAAAACTATTCCAAACTCCCCCTCTTCTCACACCCTCTCCCCAAAGGAGCTGGTCCTCGTTATCACAATAATTACAGTTTCTCTAAACAAGACCAGCTTGTTGCACAGTAGCTGGAATTTGTTGGCTTTCGAGTTAGTTAGAAAAGAAATAAAAAAGAACGCAGAAAATGGTCACTACGTGTTCACGTCCTGGGCAATTCCTAAGGCAGGGGACACTCACAGTAAGACAGCGCAAAGGGAAGGAGCCACACGGATTTAAAAGCTCCTTTCAAGGTGTGCTGTTAGTTAAACTTGCTTTAAAGTGAAACTCGGAGGTTAACTCGTAGGGAGCAAGCTTCAGGGGTAAGCAGTAGCACTAACTTGCAAAGGCTGAACAGAAAATATGAAAACCATTTCAACAGAAATGTCAGCTTAAACAAGTTGCAGAACACATCACAGAAAGGGACCTGGTTTAGCCACTTCACCTTCAGCGATCGCACGCACCACCCCTCGCACACAAGGGTTCACAGGTAGCCTGGAATAAAAACAGCCAAGAACGTGGACTCTGATTTATTTACACGGCATCACTTAAGAGGTGGTTTCGGCTTGTGACAAACTATGTGGTAATGAGCTGTAGCACTGGAAAACAGGAAACGCGCTGGGGAAAGGAGGGAGAAGCACTGGGGTTGTTCTGGCTTGTTTCCACACAGCCCCTGCTCTCCTGACAGCGTGTGTGAGCTGGGCAGAGCGGGACTGAGCTTTAGCTGAAGGAACGAAAGCCCCACAGAACAACGTTACTGGCCGATTCATTAACTAAAATACCACTTCAATTCAACATCCAAACTTCAAAGGAGCCAAAGCATGAACTGTGACATCCTTTCTAAAGACTTTGTTGGTGATTACTTTAAGATGCACGTCAGTGCTCCTGGGCCAGGCCTAGCCTGGAACCATTAGGGTGCAGCTGACTTGCTCTCCTGGAACCAAAAAATCTGGGGTGCAACCCAGACCCTTGAGCCAACTCCCCTGTGAGAAGGCAAGAATAAATCCTTGCACACCTGGGACTGTTGAACCCGCAGTCAGATCACCTCCGAACACACTGCCACAAGGAACTGTCTATTCGGATGCGCTACTCAGCTGGTAAGCAGCATTAACAAAGCTCTTGAAAAAGAAAAGCTGAAACAGCTTAAAACATCGTACAATAAAAAAGATCCGAAGAAATCTCTGAACTACCACACTACACCAAGTTTGTCTTCCTTCACTCCTTCCAGAACTCTCATCTAATCCCCCTTCCTCAGTTGTAGGGGTTTGGACTTGACCTCAGAGAGAACGGCAGCATTTGGTAAACCCTGGGAAGCGTTTCCTTCCCAGGCCTCCCTCATTAGATCCATGACATCACCGCTCTCTCTCTTAACCACCAAGACACAGAGAATTTTATTAACACTAGAAAAAATCAGCCTGGGTACTGCCCATAATCCTCACTCGATTTCAAGTGTTCTATGGGGAGAACGCATTATAGAAAAACGGCTCCGTTTGCGTGACACGAGCAATCCCAAGCAGGGCTAAGGATAAAGCACCACCTGCCCAACCGGCTCCGTATAATTTTAACGCTACGTGTGATGATTTATAGGAATCCTGTCACACGCAAAGGCTGCGGATGAACACAGCGTGCTGTTCTACCCCACTTTTAGACTGGTTTTCCTGTCTGTTTCCACCAGAACACACCCGTGCCCACCTGGCATGCACGCAACGCCACTGAAAAGGGATTCCTTTGTCGAGAATCCCAGTGCAAACAGCCTGAACCAGCTCAGTTCCGAAACCCTTACTGCCACGGGATTAACACTCTTTAAAGATCACAGTCTGAAATCCAGGCAAGAATGAGCAGTACGGAACTAGGTTTGTAACGACGGTTTATAAGCTGGGTTTACTTTTCCAGCGCAGTCCCTTGTGATTAGTGGGGCCCTTTAGACTTTGGTAACAATGGTAACAAAGGGAGAGTTCAAAAAAGCTCTGGAATTGTTTTCATATTGCCTTGTGCTGAAACCCATCCTACGTCCTACAAATGAGCACGATCCTTCTGGATATTTTCTGCATTTGTCATTTATTTATAGCACTATCTCAGTTAACCTTCTTTATTTATGGCTTATTCTAAGTACAACGTTGGAAACACAATCTGATGACGTAAAGCTCTAGACAGCCTCACTGTAACTTTACTAGGTCAAAACAGGTACAAAGCAGAACAAGTCAGACTCCCTGCACAGCAAGAAAAAAAAAATAAACAAAAATTCCAGCTTCAGCATAAGCCCTTGAAACGATCCCTTCTTCCTAAGTATTTTAAGAACTAGCGTTACTGTGTGCAAGGCAGACACAGTTTGTTAAACCGGATTCTCTGCAGAATAGCAAAACACTTTCTTCCCCTTTCCCATCCCAAACCCTCAAAGCCTAACTCACCTAAAAATAGCATTTTGTCTACTGCTTGTCACACCTAGAACGAGTGAACGGGTATCTATTGAAAGCTATTTCTGAAACAGGTCAGCTACAGTTAGTTTCTCTTCTGCTGTCACTTGTGCTTGCTCTTTTGTGCGGATTTTCTACACGGTGCAAACAAGAAGATGACCAAAAATAAAAACTCATTTTAAAAAGCACCACAAAGTCAAACTGGCTTATGCAGTGTCCGAACATGTAAGAATTACCAAGCCCTGTTAGCTAGGAGAGAGCAGACAACGCTGACAGCAGCCTTTCTTGGGGCAGGAGGTTTTCACCCAAACCATTAGTTTAACCGGACACTGTGAGGGATGCATGAAAACCAATCTCGCTTGGGGAATCTTATTTCAGTAATTTCCTTTTGAAAGACATCAATCCAGTTCAGATATTACCCAAGCAATGCCACGCAACACAATGACGGAGGCACACGCATCCAAATGAGTTATGTTAATGAAATTCTTTTCTACAAACAAGTAGAGTCAACAATATCCTTCGGTAGAGAACTGTAAAAAGTCAAGAGACAATAAGCTATGCAGCAAGGAAATCTAATTCCCCGCCTAGCAAGGCCAGACGTCTGTCTGTAGCACGAGGCAGGTCTCATTCAGCCTCCAAACAAATGGAACTGAAACACTATATAAATTGACATAAACATGAAGACTTGGAGGTCTGTAGGCTGGAAGGGCTACAAAAAGAACAGCACTTATTTCTTCGGACACAAGATGAAACACGCTCAGTTATTACAGCTGGCTGACTTATTTTATGTAAAGCTTTAGTGAAAACCCTGTTTCACCCCTTTCACGGGAATGTTTCCGTTGAAGGTTTACTTGCAGAGAGAAAGGGCAGAGCAGTTGGCTTGTTCCAAACTCTTTTCCCCTGCTTTTACACGCATCGATATTAAACTGTCTCAGAAGGTCTTGAGTATTCTTTCTCATTTTTTTATATAACAGCATTTTCTGTGTGGGAGAATCATTTGGCTACAACTTACTGTAGGTGAAACCAAGCAATAGAGAACTATGAAGAAATTGTGAGCTTTGTTTAACACAGAACAAGTTATTTCCTTCAGGATTTACCTTCTTTCAACTTTAGACAAGAGCCACTGCATTTTTATTTTTTAGTAGACTATGAATATTATTACTGTTGAAGTTACGTGTACATCCTACTTACCTAACATTTCTTTCTTTAATTTTTCATTCCGCTCTTCAATCTGTCTAGGCAATCGCTGTGGAGAGAGACAGAAATTGGCATCAGACCCACGCTTTCAATAACACCGTGGGTAAAGCTAATGGAATTTTCATACACGTACCCAGGATACAACATTTATAGCTTAAAAGGAATCCTTATGTCAAACCGCGCTTTCATCTTATTTTGGAAACCTGCAATTCATCCTATGACATGGGCTCACATAAACAGTAAGTCGTAACTTCTAAGTGCAGGTTTCATATGGGCATAAATTTTTACTGCTGAAAAACAGATCTGATCTGTTTGCTTGGAATTTTAACTGAAAAGCTTATGGAATTTAAGAGTCTTAAAGTATATTTTAACCCCGTTTCCTCTGCTGCATGCATTAAACTGGTAAGAGAGGGTAGAGGAATTAAGCAAGCACAGCATTTGGCTTCTGAACGCAAATAGAGGTGTAATGAGGAAAATATCCACAAAGTCAGCTCTAGGGAAAACATGAAGATATTCTAAACACAAATATTTTATCAGAAGAGCATTGAAATAAGTGTCCATGAACTTCAGGACATAGTTTAATGAAAAGCACCTTATTACGCAATGTAAGTTCTAAGGAGGAGAGGGTTTGGTCGCTGAGGGCCTGGATTTGGAGTTCATCACGGGGAGGGAGCTCCAGGAGCTCTCCCTGAGCCAGGTACTGCTCCAAGTCACAGGTCGCTAACGTGCTTGTTTCCCCCTCTCGGAACTGGCACCAGTGTCAAAATCTGTTGTGCCACCTCAAACAAACTTGCCACCTTTCCAGGGAGCATTACCATCTCGTAACCGCCTGGTCTCTGCAGTTCCCATTTATGCCTGGAACAGCTGCGACTCGCCCTCCGTCCTTACACACTACTGGTGTTCTGCTGTAATGATCATTTTTAATTAGAACTTTATATTCACTGCAACTAAATTCACTATTATATCATTTAAATTTTGCATTTTCTGTACTTCAGTTAAATACAACATTAAACCAAAACACACTACGAGAGAGTCACTTTTTATACACATTTTTTCGTATTTTTCAGACATACCATCTCAAGCTTTTATACTACAGTTATCGCTGTATAATTCTGGCAGTTCAGCATGCAATTATGTGCATAACTGTGCTGTCTCTTCTCGTGGAGGTCACAGCAAATAAGACAGATCTGCTGTAATGGTGCTCTCAGTAAACTAACTACAGTTGCAGCCTACAGTAACAGGTGGGGAATTCACTCCCGATTCACTTCCCTTGTGATAATTGGCTCCTCAACATAGTTAAAGAATTCATTTCCTAATTTTCTTCCTTCCTGTCATTTACAGCTCTGCTCATCGTGGATAGGTTTGTCATCTTGACACCATTGCTGCAGTGAAATAAGACGCTAACCCCCAGGGAAAGCCCAGGGACCGGGCTGCTGGGCTGCTCCTCCCCAGTGCAGGACACCCAGGGAAACGCAGTTCATTTTTGACAGAGTCACAGAACATCTCAGGCTGGAAGGGACCTCAGAGCTCACCTCACCCAACGCCTGCCATGGGCAGGGACGCCTCTCAACCAGCCCAGGTTGCTCCAGGCTCATCCAACCTGGCCTTGGACATCTCCAGGGACGGGGCAGCCACAGCCTCTCTGGGCAATCTGTGCCAGAGTCTTGTCACCCTCGCACTGAAGAACTTCTAAGATCCAGTCTAAACCTGTTCTCCTTTAATTTAAATCCATTTCCCCTTGTCCTGTCGGTGAACACTCTCATAAAAGTCCCTCCCCAGCCTGAAGGTTCCCTTCAGATAACAATGGGGAAGAGATGGGCCATATCCCAGAAAAAAATGCACCAAAACCCCCAAACAAATGGAAACCCAAGTACTAAGGACTGGAACACAACGCTCCTGGATAGTTAAGCTTGAAACCAGGCCAGGCCCAGCATCACCACCAGTGAGCCAGACTTAAGGAGCTCAGTCAGACCTTGCTTGACTCCTGCTCACCCAGAGGGGCTTACTACGTAGAGTGCACGTCCGGAAATAAGCTGCCTGCACGCACACACGTGGGGATATCCCCAGGCTCTAAATTCAGTTTGCACCAGGGCTGTGAGATTCGCTGAATCTTGGGCGGGTTTGGCACATACAGCGCGTGTCCCCCCAGCTTGGGCATCGGGCTTTAGCAGGACAGGCAGACACAAACCCTCGATCTGAAACACACGCGCCGTGTTTTGGCTGGCTGAACGCTGCCGTTCGGAACACTCGGCACTTCTCACTCCAGAGCTGTAACTGCGAGCTCAGTTATCTACAGAAGGGTGTCCCTGAGGACACCGGTTGTCTGGCGCCCGCGATACCTGTATCGAAGTACAGCTCCTTCTGGCGAGCGGGTTTATCTGTGCTGCCAACCCCTCAAAAGCTAGGCTGAAGCCAAAATTCACGGGACACAAGTTGTGTTCGCAGAAAATTTTTAGGAGGTTGCGCACCTCCCAAAAACACAACGTAAAGATTGATACCACGTCATTGAACACTTTCTGGCAAAACTTCAGTAGTACTCGACCACAGAACGTTACGATTTCAAACTGGTTCATCTGGCACTGAAGATGTCACAAAAAAACCCTAGGTTTTAAGTCAAAACAGTCAAAAAGTTTATTTTTTTATAAGTCAAAAAGTTTAGGGTTTAATTCAAAACAGTAGCACTGTACTCCTGCAATATATACAGCACTGGAATTTGAGAGCAGCTATCAAACCAAGAATCAAAATGAGGAACTACTGTGTATTTAATATTTTTAAACTGTCATTTAACAAGATCATGACGTTTCCTTAAGCAGTCTCTGAAATACTTCCTTTTAACAGGAAGGAGAAAGATTTGCTCTAACACTGAACAAAGCTATTTTGCATCATTCTCTTGGTGCATCATTTTCATTACCAGTGAGGGGGAAAAAATGCTGCGAAATCTCTGCAAAGAGCAACACACTTGGTTTCTTACATATTAGATATGTTAACCACATAAGTGGAGTCAACGTTACAGCTGGAATTGGTTTTTGTTATGAAATTTAGAGATTTAATATGAATATTTTAAAAAGCGTAGATCCAGCTGTCCGTATTTCCTTAACAATTGAAATTTCAAGAGGAGAATTTTACGCCTCAGTCTCAGAAGATTGCTTCTACCCTGAAAATTGACAAAGAACAGGATGAACTCGGGGCAGAATGGCCTAAATCCCACTGCAGTGTAAACCGAGGGCATTTTGTACAAAGTGTTCTGCGCCACATGCGAGCCCAAAGCCTGTGCCTAGCGAAATGAGGTCAAGGAGCAGAAGGTGTATGTAACAGTCAACCTCTGTACTTCACAGCTACAAAAATTAAGAATAAATTGCTGCTTGTTCTAAAACATTCCTGAAAGATGGCCAGGAAGAACAACAGCGCTGTTTGTGATTCTCTTCTAGCCCAAATCTCCCCTGGTTACTGAGCAAGGGCTCTTTTTATTAGAGGCACACTCGGTGAAAAAAAATAAATAGCGGTTTTGCAAGAGCTATAAAAGCCCAGTATCTATATACTGAGGGAGTTCCAGTTAGCCAAAATATACGCATTATAAACTCCTTACATTTTGTACTAACTATCCACAGCATTCCCAAGTCTTAATCTGGAGTCCTGCCTGGTGGTTCATGATCTTCACGGTTGTTCTCTGCAGGAGGAGCTGCTAAATCCCACGCCTTAGGCGCCGTTTTACCAAGGACCTTGCTGGATTAGCCCGGGCCTCGCTCTGGAGCAAGTCTAACGCTGAGAGACTACAAGCTCCAGAAGCAAACCCCGCTGTTTCCTTTAGAAATGTCAGCAGACTCTTTGGCTGACTTCCTGCAGCAACCGAGCCCAAGTCTCAGCTAGCACACTACAAACCAGAGCAGCGCAAACACTCGTTTTCAGTCGGCGACGGCCCCATCGCTCCGCTGCGTGCGCAGCGCTCACGTGTGACAAGCTCGTTGGTCACAAAGCCATCGCCGAGGGCAGGTGACAAGGGGCCTCCTGCTCTCAGCCAGCACCGGGGGCTGCTCCGCAGAGCGGGCAACCCACCTCGGCTCCCGCTCGGCCCTGACCATGTCTTCTGTCCTTGTCACTAGCGTTTGCAGCAGGACCTGTCTGACTGCAAAAAGCCAGGGCAGCAGAAGAGTATTTATTTTGAGGCTTTCTGGTTGCTGGCTTTTTTTTTTTGCTTGCTTGTTGCTCTTCTTCCCTGTAGCAGAGTGAGTTACGTGCCAGACTGATGTACACATCCAGCCACCCCCAGGGCTGGAGGGGAGCTGGCACCAGTGCTGGCACTGGGAGAGCCACCAGGCAGCTCGAAGCAGCAGGCAGGCAGCACATCGGCTCAGCTGTTGGGGAAACCGTACCCTCACCACTAACAGGAGTTACACAGTTAAGCAGAATATTTTTCTGCCATCAGTGCAACTGATCCAGTCCCAGAGGAAGCGATTTCAGGCAAGGCTTCTTGTCTAATACGCTCTAAAAGCAGTTTCTAACCTGTCACTTACAACACCACAGTATGGGGAAGAGGGGGAGGGGAAATCACTACTAATGATTTATTTTCCCAAATGGAGAGTTAGAACAATTAAATCTAAGCCTTTTGAAAATGTTTCTGCATTGACATATTCAAAATGGCCTTACAGATAGTTTTGCAGATGAAGCAAATGATATTTTTTTTTTGCCTTTACAGGGCAGAATATGTTGCACGTTCACTGCACTAAAATAATGCCGCCCTTTGAAAATCTAACCAGATATAAATAAAGTCAAGTGTTACCATATGGATTTGAGTGCCCAACTAAGAATTACGTTTTAAAATGGCAACCATTTACCTTAAAATGGAAGTACAGAACAGTTTGGCTGCTTTCCCTGCAAGAGATGGTCAGTTCCTACCGTGACCTGAAACTCCCGCTCTGACAAAAAGCGACCACCACCAGACTTGTTCTAGCGGTTACCTTTCACTAGCACATGCTCCTTCCAAACCACCGGCCGGCTGGCTACATCTCTACCACGTCTGTCCTTTCAACACAGTCTACATAACCTCTTTTCAAAAATAAGAACAGCAAGCAGCCTGTAAGAGGAGTTTTCTGCCCAAAGTGAATTTCCCTTCTTGCTACCCTTGTGAAAAGACCCTCTGAACTTGTCAAGTCCACGGCTATTTCCCTCACTGAGCATTAACATACTAGGAAGAATCACTTCCTGCTGGTGTTGTGCACAAAGGGTTACTTAAAACCTCAGATCAGCAGGCTCTGGCACTGACTTTAAATCCTCACTGAGCAGGGATTATTTACATGTTAGACTGGGGTTTCAGGAAGTGCCGGGGGTTTACCTTTTTTCATCCAAGCTGACACATCCTAAAGGCCAAGAAAGCTTTTAAAGCAATTCCTTACCCTTACAGAGATATGGTAAAGATTCTAAAGAAATGTTTAAGCCTGAAGTATTTGCAATTTGATTGAAAGTGGTGAAAGTGGACACTGGAACACAGCACTAAGCTGCAGAACTTTTTTTTTTTTTTTTCACAATGAAGAAAGCAACTGAATCAGGAAATAGTGTTATTTGCAACCAGAAGGTGCCTTTTTCTTCAAGTGGAAGACTAGGTTTTTGAAGATTAATAGAAGACTTCAGTCACTATCAGTAAAAATACCTCAAAGTGGCCAGTACACACTCAAGGGACAGCAACGAAGGAGAAGAGAAAACAGCTAAATCAAGAAACAAAAATTTCAACATTTTAAAGTCGATACAAACACAGACACCGACTGATCGAATCCTGTCTCTTTGCCATTCTCAAAACTACAGAATCAAGTAATCAAGAAGTCCTTGTTTTGTAATTATGCCATAAAGGCGTTGGACTGCAAATTTACCAATCAGAAAAAGAATTCTACTGAAAGGGAACCAGGCTGCCCCTAACCAAACAGCGAGCAGCGACTGTACTACAGGGTGCTTGTATGCTGATCTCCAAATCGCAGAGTTGTACTGAAACCATGGCTACTAAAACGCAGCAGTGGGTCAGGCAACCTCTTCTGGCACAGGCATAAGAGCTCCAGTCAGAAAAACTAGAATGAAGTGTGTGTGTGTGCTATTGAAATGCAATCAGACACAGCTCAGAACACACATCCACTTCCACTCATTTTACAAAGGTAAAAAAAGGACTTTGCTTTATGGACCTGAGCCATGTCATGGACGTTGCGGCACTTCACGTAATTTGCCTTGCCTAAAACCAGGTGAGAAAACCACTCAGGTTCAGACTTGGAGGGGAAAACTGCACAGGAAGCTGCTTGCATAAACAGCACCGGATATTTAGAATAAGAAAGAAAAGATATTGGTTTAAAGTATACTAAAAAGGCTTACCATGCAAGCTTCTCTGGCTTGGTGAACCGATGGGTCTTTTTCCAGGACTGCCTTATAATCTTCCAGAGCTTCATCTAGTTTTTCTGTTTTTTCATATAGTTCTGCTCTCCTCAGCAAAGCTCTAATGTAGTTAGGATCTAATTCCACTGCTAGAAACAAAACCCAAAGCACAGTATTTTACTTAAAACATTTCTACACCCCTCAAATGAATTCTCAAGTGTGCATTAAATTCTTAGTAGTTATCTTTATAATGTAGCTTAGGACTGAGCAAAGTCACAGTGTAAAAGTTAAGACATAATTCAGAAAAGGCATACATCTGTCTATAAAATCCACCACAAATTGTATTTCATTTATTGTGTACAATCTATCACAGGTTGAAGTGATTTATAATGCACATGCATTTAATTTTGCAGTATTGTCTATGTAGAGATTCTAAGTGACACTTCAGGAATTTTAGGGACCTGTAAGATACTTTTCAGCTTTTGTATATTTACTAAGTGAATGTTTTTAGATCACAGCTAAAATTACATACACCTGAAGATATACAGAGCAGGGAAAGCAAGCAATTCCCTGCTTATCTCAGTTCAAGTTGAGACAAACTCCAGGGGAGCTACTGCTGTTCTGAATTTAATATCAAGCAGTCAAAACTGGGCTGGGGATCCAGAAACAGTTGTATTAGCTCGGCAAGCTAGCAGCGAGGCACACTGACTGAATGCAAGGTTCTCCTCTCCCTATTCCCTTGGCAGCCTTGCCTGCGTTCAGAGATGCGGTTAAGACCGAACGCTCAACCACAACCTGCAAACAGCAATTTCTCAAGAATTTTTTCATCCATTTTTCACCACAGAAAAGGAATGGAAGACTATGAGTACGAACAGCCTGCCCATTTTATAATTACTAACCCATTAAAATGGTTCTCGGGACCATTAAATGTAGGATTATCTAGCTAAACAGTCTACCTTATTTCTCCTGAAAGGACAAAGACAATGCTACAGTCAGCAAGTTGCAGGTTACAGCGAATTGCTCTGCTGTGCTTCAAGTGTTGCATTGCAGTTTGTAAGCCAAGTCCCCAGGGAGCGTCAGGCGCTGGTAGGTTTAAGTCTCGCTGCCGCAAAGCAGACCGATTCCCTTTCAGCCACAACAGAATTAGGAGAAGAATTTTGCGGAACGCACAACCACCAAAACACGGCGAACCCCCAAAGCGACAGAGGCCAGCGAGAATTTGTTACCCTCAAGAATGCTCTTAGTGTATACAAACTCATATTTATTGTACAAGCAGTACTGGCACGAAGCCATTGCATTAGTTTTCTGACTGGTAATTTGGACTTTTTTTCCCCAGCTGTCATGGGGGGATGAACAAATATTCGAGCGCGGGTGAGTGGGTGGAAGCAATAAAGCAATGCGCTGCTGGAACGATTTCACCAGAAGTTGCAGAGAGAACTATGCAGGGCAAGGGTGAGAGAGCATAAGCCCGTGTGACAAAGCAAAAGCCCTGCATAAAAGGGACTTGATAATGCTTTTAATTCTGAAAGGCCTCAGTTCTTTGGAATCTGTGATTAAACCAAGATTTGAGGGGGAACGGCAGGTGGAAGGGGGTTTAAAATAGCAGGTGTAAAGAAACAGCTTCCATAATAAAATGACTCTCCTGTTGAAAAGAAGCACAAACAGCAGCCTTACGGGCACAAGAGAATAGAAACTAAATTATTACAGACAGGAAAAGTTTGACAGGTATTTTACAAAACAAGTAACATAAATAATTTTACATTCGGGTGTCTTCCATCAAGCTTTCCTCAAAATTCTTTAAAGACCCTTATGCCTGAAATTACAGCTCTGGCAGAAGAGCAGCACACAGGGAAAAAAAAAGCCATACCTTTGCTGCAGTCACTTAGGGCAGCTTCCGTCTTGTCCTAGAACACAAAATAATTTTGTTATGTTTTAGTCGTATTTCTTGTGAAATAGATTATTTAGAGCCACAAGCAGAAAGGTTCGTCTGGCGTCCCAGGGACCCGGGATGTTCGTGTTATCGAGGCTCTGCACACCCTTGGCTCGGATGCAAAGCTCTTTGCCAGTGATCAGGCTCCTCCCGGTGAAGGCTGCCCGGGCTCAAACCGCACGGCTGGCCCGCTCCGCGCTGGGCCGGCGGCACGCTGCGCTCGGAGCGCTGCGCCACACCCGCAGGCCTGGGCTCACCCAGCTGCAGCTGCTGCACCTCGGTCAGTTCAGGAAGGGGTTGGAATAGAGGATTCCCAAGAGACCCAGATAAATTCTAGTCCGTACAAACTAAGACATTTGAAAAGCACGTACTGCCTTTAGCACTAACGCAGCTTTCTGTACACGGGACGATGCGTGAGGCTTCCCGAAGTGGTAGGGACAAGATTTCAGTGCACCCACACAACCTTAGTTACAAGAGGAGAGTCAGGCAATCTGCTTGCAATGAAACCAGAAAAAAACAAAGGAGCTGAAGCAAAAGATCCTATTTTTACCCAAACTAAAAGGGCTTAATTAAAAAATAATTCCAAAAAATCAAAATTAAATCAAAAAAATCTTCTATTGTTGACTTAAGTAGTAGTAATCCTACTAGATCCAAGGAACTATTTTCTCCTCCATAAAACAGAAGCCATCTCAGAAAAGAATCATAGAATCCTAGACTGGCCCAGGCTGGAAGGGACCCTAGAGATCATCTAATCCAACCTCCCTGTCACGGGCAGGGATGCCTCTCAACTAGATCAGGCAGCACATTGGGACTGAACGGTGAATGCCTCACCAGCTTTTACTGCAGTGCAAAGCAAATGGGTACAGCAGGTACAGAAGAACAAATCCAGTCGGGAAGTTATCAATAACCTGAATCTATTTTCAGCGTTATGGATTGGTCTGTCAGGTTGCACTGATCTATACTGGTGAGACACACTACTTTGTGCACAGTTCATTTATCCTCTTGGGCTTTTTTGGGCTATCAGATGGTTTCCCAGTGATATGAGTAGTTAACATCTAGATTATAAGGAAGTTTTTCTGTGTAGAGCTTTCATATTCGAAAGGTTCCAGCATCTGCTATTACAATTTTTATTCAATTGTTTCCTTGTCTGCTCAAACAATTCAGTATCCCAACAGCCAGTTATATAGTTCTAGCCGAACAAGAACATTCTGTGTAAGAATTTATTTATTTATGCCTAAATATGGCTGCAAGGTACGTTTCTAAACAGAGCTACAGCCGTCCCAATGCTGTAGGAAAATTGCAAGGACATTCCCTTAGCAGGAGGGTAAACTGAGGATAGGAGCTACCGTGCTCTTTTTTCTACATTAATTTAATCTTAAAAAAAGTGCAAAAATAGGGAATAATTTCTGAATTCTTAGTATCTCCTCTTTCTAAAGAAGTGAAAGCTACTGTTCAGACAGATTGTGTTCCATGCCTTCCATACTACCTGAGTGTATTGCTGATTCTAGTAACAGCTGGGCACCTGTCCTTGGCCAAGGAATAGAAAACTTATGAAGAAAGCTGCAGCCACTCCGTCCAGACTGTCCTGCTGGACAGGTCTGTCCTACTCTACAGCAACCGCGAAGGAAGCAGACTGACTGGATTAATAAAGCCATAGTGAGGAAGTCCTGTTTACGCCTCAGAGCATTTGAGCCAATTAAGTGAAGACAAGTATATGGTAATGCAGACTTCTAGAAAAAAAACACTGACTGGCTAGAATTCCAAACACTCTAACGCACGGTCTGCATACACTGAGCATGCTTAAAGACATCTGTTCCCACATACCTTTGAATTTCATTCAAATAGAGAGAATGACAGGAAAATCAGAGTTTTAAATACAATGCAGAAGAGCAACTTTGAGCAGCTGTTCCAATTGCAGCTTTCAGGTTTGTATTCATCCTCCATTAAAACGCAGTGAACCAGCATTTCTACTGGGAGCCTGACAGACTGAGCAAGCAGCAAAACCTGCAACAGCTTTATTCCTTTGCCCTCCTTTATGCGCCCCTAATGACTTCATTATTGCATCTGTCATATAATCAATACATGGTGTTTCATAAAATAAAAACAAAATTCACCTGTTTCATTTTCGCAGCAGCTCTGTTTGAAAATAAAACAGCCCTATCTTTTTGGAAGCAGGCTGGACAAATCTGAAGAGCCTTGGTGTAAGAGTCTTCTGCCTCTCCATAGTCTGCAGATACAAGAGCAGAAAAACCAAAACAGATCATTTATTTCAAATGACAGTACAGGCACTGAACCACATGGCTACATTTCTTTGAAAACGTTTCACAATATATGATGCAATACTAAACCAGAACCAGTAGCTGCTCTCTGATGAAGTACATTACTAAGTAGTACACAGATCAATGACAATTAATTATTTGAAAATCAACACCCTTGTAAAAGGAGGCATAGTTCTGACCTTAATGTAACAAGTGCAACATGATGTGCCTGTATTTCTCACCCCAGGAACAGTTTCATTCTATCTGAGAACCAGCCTTAAAGGTAGAGTCTCTATAGATTAGTTGTATCCTTGTTCTGACAGAAAGCATGTGCTGAAACACATCACTGCGCTGATACAGAGACAAGTTATTGGCCACATCATCTTCAATAACTGACCTAAAGATCAGTCACCACAAACCCATTATCACCCAAAGGTCATCCATCATCGAGTCAGGACTAAAGCAAGGACCAGTGGTAAAGCACAGGGGATTATTAAGTTATTAATTTTCTAATAAGGGTGGAGTCAAAAGGGAAAAGGCCCTATGCGAACTCTGAACAATGCTCTGGCAGCTGACAAGTGCACCGTCCTCAAAACAGCGCAATTCCTTGTGTGCTCATTAGCTGCTGAGCATCCAGGTGCCTAAAAGCTTGTGTATTTGTGACTAGCAAGCGCTGCGGCAAGCAGGGGCACACCGTGCGCATCTGCCAAAGACTTCGTCGAGCAGGGGCCAAGGATGAGACTTCACAAGATGATTCAGCCAACATTACAGGTTTGCTGCTTCCCTTCCGCCTGCTCGGATGCTTGCCTGAATTGGTAAATCGTTGCCCAGGAATCTTGCTCTCTTAGCACACAATAAGAGACCTCCAGCAGGAAGGCTGCTGTCTGGTTATCAGGATACACTTCTGGGAAGGGGAAGTTACTTGTTTGTGTCCCTGCTGACTGAGGAAAGCAGGAATCTGCATTTCCTGGTTTCTTTGTGAATCCTTTAGCCACCAGAACATTAAATGAAAGGTAGATGTCAAAATCACTCCCTCCTTTATATTTTCTAATTAAAAGCATTAGTACCACTATTTATTACTGACCTCAACCTGTTGTATTAACTACGTTCAGAACACATCCAGTTCTGGCATAAGCTAGAAATTTACATACCTCTAAATCTATTTTTTTTAAATATATCTGTGTGTGTGTACATGTATATCTTTATACACATACATGTGTGTACCCCTCTACACACACACATGTCCGTATGTATACAGATGTACACGCGAGTATATATAGATGTACATTGTGCAGTGTGTGTGTGTGTGTGTATACACAGATGTCCCTTTATATAGGGACACACAGAAATAAAAAGTGTAACAGGTAGAGTCAGTGGATGTGAAGAAACGTGCAAATGTACAAAGGTGTGAGGGCGCTATTCTGAGTCTCTGAGTCCTGCGTCAATGCACAAGCATTAGCAAAACTCAGAGCCTAGTGGAAGCCTTTTTTGAAGGCAGACAATTCTCTATCATGTTCTTGGATTTAAACACTTAGCTTTCACAAGATTCCTGCTTTAGTAATCCAAGTCTTTGTGATCAAAACTTAACTCTTAAGGAGCTAGCTAGCTCCTTTTCTCTAGAGCTGGATGAAAAATTATACAGGTGATGACTTTGAACAATGATAGCTGTGAGATCTTCCTATGGGTTCTCTGCAACATCACCGTTACGGTTAAGTATTAATTTAAGATGCTCTAACCTCCATATGGCGTTGAAAGATTATCAACCCACCTCCTTTCTTGAACTGCTCGTTTCCTTTCTCCTTCAGTGTTGTGCTCTCCTTTCTTCTTTTCTACAAAAGGAAAGACAATGTCTCAAAGTATTTAACTGAAATGAACAAGTAGGTCAGCTGCAGTTCCAAATAAAGTATGAATGGAAATCGGAATAAAATTTAACCCGAAGAATTTTAACTACTACCGAGATCACTTGCTTGTAGTCACTGTGACATGATATACTTATATATACACCCACGAAATGCTGGAGTATAACAAAGAGGCCATCAAATAGCTCCCGTTCATGGACAGCAGCACGCAGAGAGAACACTCCTAGTGAATTACATGGTTTAAACTAATATGTTAGGTTTTTAGCCAGCTGTTTGCTCCTCCTTTCCAACTCAATTCAGTCAGTGCCGGTCAGCTCCGTAGAACGTACTTGAGACATCAAGTCTCAAAAGTTTTGCTTGAAATAATTCCACCTCAGAAATTCGTAATTACTTTCAGAGATGTACAAAGCACGCTGAGCCGAATGCATTAGAAACAGGTCCACGGGTAATACTGCCTTGACAGATTTCGAAAGCAGAGAGTGACTAAAACATCAGACCCAGAGACAGGAAGATTGTTCTGTTATACAGTGAAAATTGCACATGCTGAGCAGAGTTGTGTTTATCTTCACAGCACTCTCGGCAGGAGCGTGAAGTTGACATGATCGCTCTTAGCCTCTGACACAGAACACACAGGATGTCACCAAGCCAGCTCTTCAACCTATTTACAATGGAAGTCTTTCAAACGCAGACCTACCTCACGCAAGGGAAAACAAAGCAGTATAGAAGTAAGTAACATCAAGAAGCAATGATCATGTTCACTTCTATGGTAGAAAAATGATCGTTTACCACCGATTTTTGCCCAAATACACAGGACTTAAATGAAAATGTCTATAAATTACAGATCATCGAGCAATTAAAAAGCCAACACTAGGAAAAGGAGCAGTTTCCTTTCCTGCAGATCGTGTAAATCAAGGATTAATGCAATTATCAATATCGCACAGAACATCTCCTTGGAAACAGCTAAATATAGTACTCTGTGGAGCGCTGCACCATCTCACAGCTATGCCAAGTAGCTGACAAACAATACAAAATCAGAGGTTGTCTCGCCTTGCTTTTATTGCTTCTGGAAAGTAATTCACCTGACCACTGCCACCGATTTCATACTAACAGATCCCAGTGCTCTGAAAACCAGGCTCAGGGGGGTGGCATTCAGTCATGACACACAAAATTACACAGTAAAATATCATCTGACCCTTCTGACATGTACATGCCTGGATCAATAATTTTTTTTCCTGCCTACTATTAAATGTCTTCTAACACACGCTGCTCTGCACATTTAAAAAACAAAACAAAACATAGGCCAGACAAACCCTGCACCACTGTTCAGAACTTGGCTTCCCCCGGGGTAGGCTGACAAACCTACACAAGTCCTTCCGCAACGTCACTTGCACCAATGTACACAAGCCAGTGGGTGCTTTCTAAATATGAGCAAGTTTAAGCACTTAAGGCACAAGCTGCATTAAAAGCACAAATTCTTTGCATATATGCAGGATTCTGCTGTTCAGGACAGGGAATACATAACTGCAGGGGAAAGCTGCAGCCAAACTTCTGAAGTGCCACCCAGAACAGTTCCAGCAAGGTCACTGCTATGGGCGCACTTGGCTCTCCACAGAAATAATTTTTGAAAATCTCCTGAATACATATAGAGTGAAAGCACAAGGGAAGTAATTCTCACACCAGCGAACAAAGCAACCAGATTTCAGCGCAGAACAGGCTCGGAGACGATGATTCTGCTGGAAACATGAAAGCTCTACACTGGCAATCTGCATTCAGGAAAAGAAATGCTTGAAACACTAGTCCTACTGACTTCATTGCTCATGACCTATTTAGAACTGGCCTTTAAGTGCCATTAACAGATTCACTGTTGCATAAGGTAGAGTAACAACTCTACAATAACAAAAGATGGGCTTTTCGCATAAAATGAGAACTACAGAATGGTCACGGTACTCCTGATGCAAAAACACTAAAATCATAGAATCATAGAATGGCCTAGGCTGGAAGCGACCTTAGAGATCATTTAATACAACCTCCAAGGAATACTGGATGAAAAGCTTTACCTGTATTATCATTATCCTGTTTCATTTTGTTAAAATGATTACAAAATATTACATGTTTAGGCCAGTTGAGTATTAAACAGTAATATAAAGAGTGATTTGCAGCAAGAAGGCTTCAGGCGAATAAGCTTAATTTAAAAAACAAAAAAAAGGAGCAAAAAAAAATTCTTCAGCTGTGGGATTCCCCCCTGAGCATCCAAGAGGACTGCGACCTGGAGTCTCGGCAGCATGGGAAGCCGAGGCGGCTGTACGGCCGCGTTCGCTGAGGAACAAGGGCAAATGAAAGTTCTGGGCAACTGAGGAGTTGAAGGACTGTCACGCTGGGAGGCTGCTGATTCATCCAACTCTCCTCCTCCAAAAGCCTCTTCTTGGTACGGCCTCTCGCCTGCGAATCCAACTGCCCAGACCTGAAGGACAGAGGACTCTCAGTCACGGAACCGTTACAGACGTACCAATGCCACTGACAGGCTTGAGGTGCTTCTGTCTGGCCAGAAAAGCTGTTACTGAAGCACGCTGCAGAAGCCAGCAGCGCTGCTCAGAACACCGTACATGGTTTTGCAGCTCACTCAGCTCTCTGGAAAGCAGCAACGCAGTCCTGGATCAAACCCAGCATTTCTGTCACAGCTTGACCAACGTTTTCAAGATACGGCTGTATTACGGGTTTCAAGCTGTCCCTTCACTTCCAAACTGCACAAGTTTTCACAGTATTTTTCAAAAAGATAAAGTTGGTAGGCTACCTCCCGGACCATTCCGGACCTGCATTTGAAGTATGACCCATAAGTGACGAATAGTAGCAGGCTACGTAAGGCAAATTCCTCTGACTTTTCCACAAAATGTAAAAGCACATGTATGAGCACATCACATCCTAAATGCACCGCCTTCTAAAGCACACTATGTATTTGTGAAATAAACACATCACTTATTCCTCCGCATGAACGTTTCTTTAACAGAAAATCCTCACACAAAACCGGCGGCAAGTCAACTGTTTTGGACGAATATACATTAAGCCTGGAGGGACTGCTCCAACGGAGGCTGTTAGAATCTGTCTTCTATTTAAATCCAGGGTAGAAAACAACGATAAACCCAAACAAAAATAACCCCAAACCTAGCCTGCTGTCACAAGCCACGACCTCTTCACTCAGTGTGCTACATTTCCAGCTTCAATGGACGATTGCAAATCGACTGGTCATCAGTTTACAGTGATCACATCAGCCCAGAGTGAAAAAATTGCAAGTGACTTGTCCTTGGGACAAATTTTGCACAATGTCAGTTCAGTGTCCCCCCCACCCATTCATTTTTCAGCAAAAGATTTAAGTAGCCGCAGGGCAGACTACCCTTTCCTCAGCGAGGGAAGTAGGTCAGACTGAACTCTTGGAGCGCTCTGCCTCAGGAGAGGAGATCTTGCCCCGTTGCGTGCCCCGAGGCTGCTCGTGCAACGTCGGGGTCAGGCACAACTTCCCCATCTTGCGCTCTTCCACAATTTTCCGCTGTTCGAAGTCAGCCAAATCTCAAGGTTTGTTCTTTGCAAATTTCATTAACACAAAAATGACAAATTCCAAGTGACAGGCATTAGTTTTCGATCTACCGAGTAAATAAAATATATTTTTTGAAGTCCGGAAGAAATAAGTACATGTAACGGGTAATACAATTCTTAAAGGATCTGATTAGAAATATTTACAGATTTGGATAGTAAATTACAACTGTCCATATTCTGAAGAAATTAGGACCTTAACATAAACCTGCCTGGTAAGCAAGAGGTACTGAAGATTAAGGCCTGGTCTGAAGTAACAAGAAGAGACAGCTTGGCTTGCTGACCATCAAGTAAAACAATTCCAAAGAAAGTCCATCAAATACAGCCCCTGGACCTCGGCTGCTCTGCCAAAAAACTCAGGGTTAAAAATCAAAGCATTAAAGCATTGTTCTGCTACTAGAGAAGACGGCAACCTACACATCTGCCCTGTTTGTTTTGGAAGTAACCAATGTGACACGAGTGCTGGAAGCGAAATCCTTCAGCGGAGCTGGCGAGGGCCGAAGGACGGACACCCCGGGTTTGTGCTGCTTCCCACCACGCTCCCCCGGCTGTTCCTACGCGCGACCGGACCAATTGATTTAACTTTGCTAGGGAAGTGTTCCCGGCTCCAGTCTCGTCAAGAGCGGCAAACGTGTACTGTCTCTACTTCCTAAAGCTATTTATACAGCGTGACAAGGCACATCTGTACCTCCCACGCCCTTCTAAGGTCACCAAGCAGCAGTCAATTTAAGATCACTGGAGTTCAAAGGGTGCACAGAAGCAAGGAATTTAAACAGATAAGGAATATATTTCTGAGCTCGAAATACCAATTCCACTTCTAAGCCATCCATTAGTAGTCATCTGCTTCCCCCTGCAGTTCTGTGAAGCTACTGCTCTATCAGGTATTCAAGGATTTGAATTTCGATTTAAGGCAGTGGTGACTCCAAAAAAATCATTTTTCAAATCTCGTTAGAGTTGTCACGTGATAAACTGTGCCAGACCTGCCCTCTACAACCCGGAGGTAACGAGCACCGCTAGGCTCTGGCTGCTCTCTGCCCATCGCAGCTCCTCCAGGAAGGCACCTCAGTCTTTCTACTGCCAAATCACTACCTTTTCCTGAAATTGTGAGCAGCATTTCCAGACACAATAGGCCACATCCATCCCTGGCAGTGGGTTTGAGTTAACATGCCAGATGAACTGTGGCTACTGCTGAGTGACAAAACATGCCATTCAGCCCTTCCTGGTCCAGAGGCAACAGCCTCTGGCAGAAAAGCGGAGCTGACCGCTGAATCCAGTGCCACCGCAAGGCAAAAAAGGTGTCAGTCTGACAGCACCAGCATCTTCCAGAGCAACACAAAAACGCGTGTAAGGCTAAAATCACACAGCAGCACTGCAAGAACGGCGAAGGTACAATTTTCATTCTTTCTATTAAATTGCCAGCCAGCAAAAGGCTTTTGTGTTTGTTCAAAAAGTCACTCAGAGAACTATAAATCACACAGGGAGATTTTACTCCAGACTTTACCCAAGTTCTTCGCAGCAGCACTCGGAATTAATTACTTCAGCAGACACAGACATACTTCTTAAATGTAATTCTCCAAGCTTTAATTAACTCAGAAAATGTAACACAAGGCTTTGTTCTGGTTTGTAAGCCATAGGACAGAGCAGTTTTAGTCTAGCAATCCATCTTTTCTCCGCTTTGACCAAAACAATGGCATATTTAGTATAGGTGCTGTACTGTATACAGGATTCAGGTTATGGAAAGAAGTAATTTGAATCAAGGGATCACCCTTATATTTCACAAATTGCATTGCACAACTTCAAAATCCAACTGCCTCGTATGTTTTGTTGTTGTACAAAATAATTTTGAATGCTGATGAGAATTGTTAACAAAAGATATACTCCTTATTGGTATCTCTCAGAAATTTATATAATAAGTTTTACTGCTGCACAGTCAGTCACATTGTCTCATGTATTAATAATCTGGGTTTTTTGGTTCCACCACGTAATTCTTCCTGGAAAGAATTCTGACACCATCTCCAAGCGACCAACACCTAAGGACTGCTCCAAAATATCACCAGCTTCACTGTTTCCCATCGTCCATTTTGTACCTTAGGTTTTATTTTGTAAATACTACAGAAAAAAACCCAGCAAATTCGTCAGTCAAGGTTACTATACTACATGGAACAGATGGAACCAGGAAAACACCAAATGCTGAAATGACTGACAGCACCTGAGAAGCCAACTCAGAAGAAATACCAGGTCAGTTCTTCAACCCCTGGAAAAGCAAATTCTGTATAAAAACTCTAATTTACGGGAGATCAGTGGGATCAGCCTGAAGCATGAGGAAGAAAGGGTGAGAAGAGGAACCATTTAAGGACACTTCTGGATTAAGACAACGTTCTCTAACACATCATAGAACTTCTGCAGGAAACAGGAAAAGAGAGAAAAAGGAGAAAAGGAAATTTTACTGTTTAGCACAGACCTGAAAATACTATTTCTCAGAGATCAGTTTCACTTAATTCTTACAGAGTAGCTGAAAACATACTAATCAAGAATTTCCCCTACTAAAGCTGTGTTCCTGTCGTGCTGACACATTTCCTAGTGTTAAAATAGAAGTTGAGCGTGATTACAGCCAGCTGTACCCCCAACACACACACACAGCCCAAAGCAAGGAACCGCTCTTGAGGAATATTAGATATTTATATCCAGGGACTTACGGAAGCTAGAAAGGAGCGTTCTATATCCAAAAAACTACTTTGCCAAGCCAGGTGCTTAAGTCTTTGCCAGACAAGGCCCAAAGAACACCACAACATCTGTCATGGTGGAAGAGCACAAGGGATTCAGAATTTTGCAGTTGGATAAACTCATAATTAATGGGTGTCTCTCCAGAAGAGGACCGGGTCAGACTGAAACAATTACCACGTAACAGCTGTTGGGTGTCTTCTGATTAATTCTGCAGACCAGACCCATGTCAAAGCCATCACTGTCAGTGACAACTAACCAGAAAAATCTGGTTGTAATGCATCAAAAGCAATTTGCTGCTCAGTGCCTCTGCTGAGGCAGCAATTGGCACGGTTCTGAAACAACACCAAATTTCATAAAAGTGAAATTTCTTTCAGGCTTCTTAATTTTTAATAATCTCAGAGCTGCAGGTCCAGCCAAGTAACCAGGCTTTATGCTGCATCCGTTTTTTAAAATTACTTCCCAGAGGTTTGTGTGTTTAGTATCCCTTCAAGTTCGTATTTTGCTTCATTGTGCGGAAAAGATTTTTCACGCTACCAGGACTGTTTCCCTGGAAGTAATTCCTGTTGCTTAAAATTAGAAATCTCACTGTACAGGGCTCTCGAAATATAACTGAGTCAAAACACACAATCACTTTTGCACTGTCACTTTGATTTCTGCAGCAGATTCTGAATGAGTGCGAATTTCTACTCGGAGCTGCTACCACAAGAGCTTGCACGCCGGATGTGCATAAATACACAGAGCAAGGACGATAATCTGTCTTTGCATCTCCGGAATAAATGAAAGACTTTCTTTTCTACAGCCTTGTTACTGGATGACATCGCTCAAAAGAACTCATTTTATTAAAGCTTCTAAACCGTAACAATCGGCTTAGTTTAAAAAAACCCAAACAACTATGAAGGTGTAGCTCCACAAATTTGATTTGAGCAGGGCTAACATCCAGCTCTCCGCGACTTGAGTGCACAGCTCATGGCTGGTGCTGCCACCACAGCTCATCGGAAGTTTTTCTTCCTTACGCAAGTACTCTAAGGGAAGAAAATCCATCTGCCCCTGTACACTTTCACAAGGCTGCCATTTGCTGTCTCCTTTTACCTTGATGCAATAAACAAATAAATAAATCACATTGCCCTTCTCAGAAATGACCTTTTGACTAATTGGAAGAGGTTTAAAATGTTTGAAAAACTGAATAAATGGATGTAAGGCTACATCATTGAATGGATTCTTTTCATCATCAAAATATATAGAACGTTTCTCTTTTTAAATTGAGGAAAGTAGGAGTGGCAATTCAGGAATAACCCATGCCCATGGTTTTACTTCACAGAGAAGTAAGGTGATGCAGGGTAAAATCATGCAAATGGGCTACTTCCATAGTGACTGCAACAGCTCTATGCTTCTGATTCCTCTCTAGTTTCTGAATTTCTCAAGCTCTAACAATATTTTGTTAGAGAGAAAAAATAGCTGTGTTTTAAAGACTGTTTATATATCCACTCAGAAAGCTCTCTCTGGAACAGAAGCAAAGTTTGCAATGTAAATATTGCCAAACTAATAGTTATGGCAATAGTAAGAGATGGAATCCCTCCTTTTTATTAGGTATAATCATAACCCAAGCTGAAGGGCAGAATTGCTCAACGCCACCGGATGTAAATCGACAGAAAGATGAGAACTGCAGCTATCTCCATAGCTGCTCTAAGGAAACCTTTCCAGCTTTGAACAATTATCTTCCTGTACTCCCACAGCACCTTCCAATGGAGTTCCACAAAGCTGAATCCAACTATTCAACACTCACAATTCTTCTGGTCATTTTACAGGAGGCAAAAATTAATGTGCAAAATCAAACGATTACCTAAGAATCCAACAGAAGCAAGAGTAGCATGAAAATTAAGACACCCAATTTCCAGGCCTGATACCCTTTCTCAAGTTTAATTCTATTAAATAATTTTCCCCCAGTTTTTAGCATTTTATCTATGAAACTCTCAAGCTGCTTTCAAGTTACAGGCTGCTGCAGAAGCCTCAGCGTGACGCATGACAACAGTACTCCTTGTTGCACAAACAACAAATGGAAGTACAAAAAAAAGGGACTGTTCAGTCTAAAACTGGAAAAGACACGCGAGAAAAGTGATGTTTTTTTCTGTGTAACCAGTAGATCAAGAAAAGTTATTATTGTCCTCTTCAGCACCTGAGAGAACACACTGGGAGAATGTCTAGTTTTGATGTCCTCTCCATGCAAAAAAGGAAAAAAAAAAGAATGACAAACAAATAAAAACCACCAAAAAAGGCCACCTGAGTTGGGTCACCTGTCGGCTGCCATTCCTTACTTCCCTCACCAGAATCAGTTATTCCCTGTCCATCATCATCACGGCCAGGCTTCGCCAACGGAGATATGGGAAGGGCTCTACCCACACCTGCTACAGGCGCGCTGAGGGCTAAAAAGGCCGATGCGGGACAGGCAAGTCCAGTTGCAAAAGGCACAGCGGAACGTCTCCTTCCTGAGCCGCCTGCGTGCAGGGCTGGGTCTGTGGCTTCCAGCGCACCCCACCACCTGCGGGTTCGTCCCTCGCCTGTCGCTACAGGACTTTGCAAATGTGGGTGTAACCTTCAAGCCTGTGCAATGGATTTTTTAGGTGAGGCTCAGCGTGCGCAGAACTGGCCCCACCCTTTACTCCTAAGCGTGATCTGCCAGGGCCTTGCGAGCTTGGACGGTGACGGCAAAGTCCTCAGGACGCAGGTTTAGTCAGAGTATCCTTCTCTGGGACGGATGGAGCTCCATCTGCCCGCATTTGGAGTTATCGTCCTTCTCCCAGGGTGGTTGCCGGGAGGCAGGCGAGCCCATCCTGCCCGTGGACACACTGAGTCTGACCTTTCACTTGAGACCTGTCTGGCGTGGGAGACCCCGTGGGAGGCACATGCCAGCGCCAGCAGAGCTCGCAGCCTCATGAGGGCACACAAGCTGCTCGCCCACGACAAGCGCAGGGCCAGCCTTCCTGCAAGAACTCTTATTTCCTTTATTAAAAGAAGACCTAATTCATGCCTACAAGACTATCAAGTCTGCTGAAGCCTTCCCTTCACTTAGGTTACAATATGTCAGAATTTCATCTCTTCCCCAACTGGAAAGAGTACACCAGTAATTTTTGTTGCTGTTTCAGTTTTCAGTACAAGTAATGGCTACTTTGGGTAATTCAACCAGATTTTAAGAGGCTGTATCGTGAAACATGATCTGTTCAAGAGGTCAAGCTATATAACTTGTTAAAAATAGTGTTCAAAAAAAAAAAAAGAAAAAAGAAAATTAGAATAATTATATTTTGGGACACAGATTTTTGTTTAATATCTTTAATTCTCTACAATTTGCAGTTGAAAAAAAGTAGGAATAAAAGTACCCATAAATCAGGAGAAAGCTTTCCACAACTTGCTATGAGAACATAATTACTAGCAGAAATTCACCACATTACTCAGGTGAACAAAGTCTAATCCTGAAAGTGATTTAATAAGTTCAAAGTTAGAAAAAAATAAAGTATTTTTTTCCTAACTACTTGATGGCCACAACATCTTAGAATCCTGAAAACTAACTGCTGTCAAGTTACCACTGGTTGAAGGTCAAAAAAAATGGTTCACACAGACTTACAGGGGAGTAAGCACCCATTGTAGAGGCTGTTGGATTTGCCCTAAGACCCATTTACTCATTTCGTTACTCCCCACAACATTTCCCAGTTTGTTACCCAAATATTTTGTCCAATGTAACCACACTGAAAGTAAACAAAACCATATTTAATGTGTTTTATTTGCTTAAAGTTTAAGCAATCTATAGGGATACTTTCAAATTAAATCCCTTTTAGTTGTAGTACATAAACTAGCCTTCCAGATATTAAAACAATCCTGAAACCTACTCCGAGATTTGGAAAAGCACCTTGCAGCTAAACAAGCAAAACCACTAAATGCACACAAACTAAATCACATGAAACAGGGAGACTTTTGTTTCTTATAATCTTAGTCACAGTAACCTTACATACTGGTGAAAGCAGTAAAAAAATCTGCAATGGAATGTGATGATTAAGAACAGCAAGAGAAGCTAAAAAAAATACCTACTACCTAAAAGAAGAAATTAAGAACAATAAAACCAGAACAGTAAAAAAAAGGAGTATTGTCATCACGCATCAGGATGAGGCTTCTGCAGCAGCCTGTAACTCATCAGACACACAAGGAATTTTTAAAGGCCTATTTACATGCCAGTCACAGACCATTCAGAAACGGGACACTAAAATATATATATTTACACTCAACACTGGTACTTTTTGTTACCTGTTTTTCTTCCTCCGGCATATCTTTTTCTAGTTCTAGTAAATATTCTTCATCTAGTTCTGTCTGCTTCCTTGAGCTATTCTCATCGTTTTGCAAATCCCCTTCATCATCCAGCACAGGTTCTTTGGTGTCAAAGGAATCGTGACAGTCACGGAAGCACCCGTCGGCCGCCGGATCTGGGGCTGACGACGGTGTGTGCCCACCTCCAGCGTCCTGGGGGTCCTGTGCACCTGCGGGGCCGGCCTCCGGAGACTTCTCATCACAAAGCTTCAAGTGACCAAGTAAATTTTCAGGTGGACTTGAATCTTTAAACTCCTCCATGTTGGGGCTCCCTGAAGGGGTTAGGTTTTTAGAAATGACAGAGAAATAACCCTCAATAAGCAGAATACAAATGCCACGTCAGGAAACCGACCTCTGGCACAGGAGACCCTGGCACAGGTTGCCCAGAGAGGGGGTGGCAGCCCCATCCCTGGGAATGTTTAAGGCCAGGCTGGATGGGGCTCTGGGCAGCCTGATCTAGTGGGGGATGTCCCTGCCCATGTCGGGGGGTTGGAACTGGATGATCTTTAAGGTCCCTTCCAACCCTGACAATTCTATGACTCTAAAGCCCTGAAAAGTGCTCCCGGCGCGGCCGGGGGGAGCTGTTACCCTCGGGGGAGGGAGCAACTTCGGGCGCTTCTCCCAGGCACAGCCTCGCGACCCGGGGCCAGCACGCCGCTCCCACCGACAGCTTCACTCACAACCTGGGGCTCCCGGGCCCGGCCCCGCCCCGCGGCTTCTTCCCTGCGGCGGGACCGAACCCACGCACGCCTGCCCGCCCCCGGGCCCACCGCGGCCCCACTTCCGCCCCACAGCGACACCCCCTGCGCCAGGCCCCAGCAGCCGCTCCCGGCCCCGTCCTCTCAGCCCTACCCCGCCCCCCCGAGGCCAGGGGCTGACGCTGCGGCCGGCGACCCCCCCTCCCCCGCCCGGGCCCGACCCCCCGCCCCCGCCCGGGCCCGACCCCCCTCCCCCGCCCCCGCCCCCGCCCGGGCCCGGCCCGGCGCCCCCCCCGGCCCCAGCGCACACCTCCTCGCGCCCTCCGCTCCTCGCCCTGCGCCCCGCGCGCCGCTTCCGCCCGGCGCCGGCCAATGGGGGAGGGCCGCGCGCGGGCTGCTGGGATTTGCAGTCTGGCGGGGGCGCGTGACGCACGCAGCGCGCGAGGCGGGGCGCGAGCGCTCCTCGGGGAGAGGGCGCGGAAGAGGCGGGGGGGGGGGGGGGGAGCCGGGGGGTGCCGGGCTGCCGGGCTGCTGCTCGCTGTGTGCTGAGCCGCCCGGGGTCAGCCTGCCGGCTCTTCCGCGCACCACAGACTCACAGAATGGCTTGAGTTGGAAGAGACCTTAAAGACCATCTAGTTCCAAGCCCCCTCCATGGGCAGGGACACCTCCCGCCGGACCAGGCTGCTCAAAGCCTCACTCAGCCTGGCCTTGAACGCGTCCAGGGATGGGGCGTCTACAGCTTCTCTGGGCAACCTGTGCCAGTGTCTCACCGCCCTCATAGTCAAGAACTTCTTCCTAATGTCTGATCTCGGTCTACCTTGCTCTAGTTTAAAACCTTTCCCACCTGTCCTGTTCCAACATGTTCTTGTAAACAGTCCCTCCCCAGCCTCCCTGTAGCCCCTTCGGGTACTGGCAGGCTGCTACAAGGTCTCTGCAGAGCCTCCTCCAGGCTGAACAGCTCCAGCTCCCTCAGCCTGTCCTTGCAGGAGAGGTGCTTCAGACCTTGGATCACCTTTGTGGCCTCCTGGAGCCCCTCCACCAGCTCCATGTCCTCCTTGTGCTGGGGGCTGGGCGCGGCGCTGCAGAGCAGAGCAGAGGGGCACGGTCACCTCTCTCGCCCTGCTGGCCACACTGCTTTGGATGCAGCCCGCGACACGGCTGGCTTGCTGGCTTTTTGGATCTCTTGCAGTCATTTGGGTGGCCCAACGCAGGGTTTGGTGTTACGCCTCGAGGGTGCCCCGGCGGCAGCGGTGGGCAGGGTGGGTGCGGGGAGGACGCCCCAGAGGCTCCTCAAGGAGTCGTGGTTAAAGCTGGGGCAGGCCCCTGGGGTGGGAGAGCTCTCCCCATCCAGGGTGAGGGCAGTGCTCGGGGACACGGGGAAGTGGCGGAGGGATGTGCTCTAAGTAAAGAAGCACAGGTCAAAGCTGGAGGTGATGCAGGTGGACAGTGGGAGAGGTGCGGTCTCGGGGAAGGGCCACCTTGCTTGAAAAGATAAATCAGAGTGAAAGTGTGATCGGCTGAAAAAAAAGGTGACGCAAGTCTTGGTAGATGGACAGAAAGAGAGATCATGATCTACAGCAGCAGATCAGTGATCTTGGTTCAGCTTCTGTTGCCTGTTTAGCCTAGTGCTTTGTTTATTTAGTAAGTGACTTTAGTGCGGATGTGGTAGCTGTGTCATCTAAGGCACCATGGATCGGGTATTTCCAGTCTGGGCTTTCGATTTGGTTATTCTAGTCCAGTGACATGTGAAAACTGAGTTTTACCTAATCAAGCACTGGAATAAAACCCCCTTGTGTTGTGTGCGTTCTTTGTGTACCTCACAGATGTTAATCCCCAAATTTTGAAACAAACCTGAATTTTCACAAGTTTCTAAGTCAAAGGCACGTGAAGCTATGCCAAGCCGTAAGGCAGTTTAAGGCATAATCTTCTGAGGTTTTCCTTGCTCTAAACAGCTCTTCTGTAAGCAAGTTCTGATGAAACATGAAGTTTAGCATATTCCTCTAAATTAAAGTTCTTAAATGCTATAATTTTTTAAAAAAAACAACAAAAAACCAAAACAAACCCCAAATACCAACAACAACCAAAAAGCCCCTGCATAGGCTGTTCCAGCTTTGGGTTATGCAGACTGTGTTCTGATCAGTAGGACATGGTCAAGGATGATCCTCGGAGAACACAGGTTTGTAAAAACAGGATGGAATCTCTTTTACTGAGAGGATGATTCTTCCTTCCCCTCATACTTCCGGGAAATAAGCTGCCAGGTCTTTTGAAGTTAGCTGCCACCACTGTTAAAATACCAGGGAGGTGTTAAATGGGGCAGAACTCTCTTAATGCCCTGAAGTGTACGTCTCGTGTGAGGGTGCTGGGGAGGAGGCGTGTCTTTAGAAATCCTTTGAGATGTGTCCTGACTTCTCAACTTTTTCTGTCATCACCAGGCTTTCACTGAAGCCTGAAGGCCCTGAGGGATGTTTGGCATTTCCAAGCTGGGATAGCAATTGAAGATTTGGATGCCAGGTTCATTTTTGGTCTTAATCACTGCTTCTAAATGAACTTTTCTGATGACTGAGTCTGTTGGTGGCAGTGATGGATGTGGGTATTAACGAGAGACTGGGACACTTTGCAGTAAGTTGGCAAGAGCTTGGCTAGTTGCAATGAAAGCAAATGGGAGCCCTACGGCTGATTTTTTTCTCTCTCTCTGGAAAAAAAAAGTAGATTCAGCATTCTGCAGCATCCCGGCTGCAGTGATTTAGCCCACAAAAATGTGTCTTTCTGCTGTTCTGCTAGCACTGCGTAATTTATTCTGACTTACAGAAGATGTTTCTGAACCTTCACACTGTCCTCTTAAATATCATGTCATTTGAAAAGGGTGAAGGAAATTACAGCTGTGGTACAAAATCAATCCATGCAGTTTTGAATTTGCTCAAATGCTATTTAAATCTGCTCTGGCTGTGCAAAGAGCACAGGGATTTGAATAAGTTATGGTGTTCCATCCCCGGAAGGAGTTGAACTGCTAAGAATAATACTGGACATCAGGGGTCGGCAACCTACCCAGGGTGGTATGCTAGCCTTCATTTTAACTTTTCCAAAAGAGTTTATTTGCCAGCAAAAACTCTACAGGAATTGGACCTGCTTAGAAGTTTTGAGCTGCTGCTGATCAGTGGCAAGACAGTGCCTTGCCTCCATGGGAGGCAGCGACGCCTACCTTCCACACAGCCCTGAACTTAGTCGGAGCCAGGACTGGGAACATTTGCTTTTCAGGAATGCCGTGGTTCCCCATTCCAGTCCCTGGCAAGCCCTGTTGTGCACCACCCAAACTCTATCTGCCGCCTTTGGCTCCTGTCCCATGGGGTTACTATTCCAAAATGACTGACATTTTTTCCGTATCACCACGTTTTTAAATAGAGTTCCTCAACTTCGATGAAACATACCATCTTCTTGACTTCATAGGAAGAAGTGTGAGAAAAATTAGCAGATTTTACCACATAAATTTTCTGCCTGTGTCTTCTCTGATCTGGTCTCCTTAAACATTATAACTGGAGTCTGTTGAGCATTTTGTTTTTCCCAGCACAATGTAGGGGAAAAGATGCAACTCCTCAGAACCCCAGCTCCCTGCTCTCGTTTAGCTGTGATTATTCCCTTATGAATCTTTACCCTAGATCTAGCAAGAAGGACAAGCTTTCCCGTGGTCCTGCTTTGTTAAAGATGGGGAAGTCCCAGGAGTCCTTCGCAGCAGAGCGACCTTTGAGCCTCACGGCTGCTGATTCCCCGAGGTTAGCCCCGAGCCGCGGTAGCTCAGTAAAGTTCTGTGAATCTTCTGTGGAACTCGGTGCCACTCTGAAGTACAATCTCAAAAGCTTCACTGATGTTCTGGGAGTAGACACCAACTAGGAGAACTGGAGGTCTTCCCCCCCCGCCAGCTAGCAAATTCACAAGCAGGGACTTGCTAACCCCTCTTCAGGTACCAACATAGACAGAGCGCGTGACTTCTGTCTTTCAGGCTCCCAAGTGCTGACTTACTGCCTGCATGTCTCTCTTTCCTCACAGGAGTGTCGTGTTCATGGGTTACTTTGTGTTTGGAAAATACAAGAACAAGTTGTCTTGCAGTAATTTCAAACATAGGCATTTGAGTAAGAAACACTTACCCTAGAGCTTATAGGGCAGTTGCCAGTTTTTACCACTAAATCTTCCTTGTTCAAACACAGAACATGTAACTGCTTTAACCAGTCTTTTAGAACCTCTAATTCATAGCTCTAAGTGGAAATGTATCAATAGCTGAAGGTTATATATACAAAAAAATGAAAACTGGGCATCATTTGTTTAATCTTCTTGGTGCTAAGGGATTTTTCAGAGCACTGATGTTTATTCAAGTGAACACCTGCTGAAAAAATCAAGAACATATAATCCCAAATAAGTAGATATGTTTGGATAAGAATTCAGTGATTGAGGCCTCGGCTTGTATTGTTGAGATTTATTCCTTGTTTTGAGTGGATTTACCTCTTCAGTAATCCAGGGTCACGGAGTACCTCAAGTGGAGCACTTTAATACTAGAAAACTCTTGTTGAGCCAGGCGTAGGTTGAAGAGGTAAAGTCAGAGAAAGGCTATGTATCTCAATTCAGTAAGAATTGTTTTGCCCTTCCACTTTTTTCCTGTTTCTTCCCAAACTCACAGCATAATGAAGGTGCCGTTATCCAGCATGATCAGCAGACTCAAGTACGATGCATTCTGCCAAAAGAAAAGCTGCACGAAGTGAGGAACGTTGTGTTGACTGTAGCTTTCTCAGTAGTAGTGGAAGAAATATAGAGTGGAAAGAAGATTAATATTCTTTTGTTTCTGACACAGAAGTTTTCTACTAGATCATATACAAATACCTTTTTGTGTTTTTTATATTTTGTATTTTACTGCTTTCAAGATAAACCCTGATTTTGCCTACCTTTTCTAACTATTAATACTATTACAGAAGACAAGAGAGCACCTGGGAGGAGTAGAGCATTTTATTCAGGTTGTTAAAAAACATGTTTTGAAGTTTCATGATAGTTACTTGCTATTTTGCAGCAATGCCTAATTGGCGACTGGTGAAATGACTCTGCTCTTTTAATAAAGTTACGGAAATTCGTAGGCTAATATCCTTGAGTTCACTAAAACGTTTTCTAACAAGACTGAAGACAATGAGAATTTTTGATGTTTCCAAGTGTGAAATGTTCGTAAAATATAACAATAGACGTAACAATAGTTTAAATATTACAGGCCAGCTGATTTTGTGCTGAACAAACTCCTGAGTACAATACCTGGCAACTAAGTCTTGCACTGGGAGTTTGTAGCTCCTGTATTTATGGCCACAATTTCAAGATGGTTTTGCACACAATTAGACATCTAGGCTGTGTGCATAATTACAGAGACACATCGGGTGACATTTTGCTACTGAATTTCATGTGTTTGCTTATTTGCTTGAGTTATAAGAAAAAGCCAGAATGCTGAGCTTACAAAAAAAGTTTGTTTCATTCCAGAAAGTTGCTTTGTTTTTCTAAATATTTCCATGAACTAGTTGTTCCAGTTCTCAGCTCCCTTGATGAGTGTGTATTTTCCTATGTGTATTTTCCCGTATAACTTTGAGATGATCCTAAACTTGTTTAGCCTCACATACCATTCTGGTTTCATACAATATTAAAGGTGTTAAGGTGTTTCAAACCCGAGCCTGAAGCGAGGTTTAAATTTTGCCTGTAAATCAAACCCCTGGAATCAAACAGCTGGAGACTGTGAGGATGTGGATTTGAATTTTGCAAATTTTAGGCATTCGTAAATGATAATATTTACAGCAGAAGATTCACAAGGTAGAGTGACCTTGAGGCCCAGAGACTGAGCCTCTCATTTTTCCCAGAACATTTAAGCTTTGCAGGAGGAGCACAGCAGGACTAGAGCAAATTGGGGTTATGAATTCTGCGTATTAAAAGGATCGTTTCTCCATAGCCTGTTTGGGCTTGCTCTGTTGCCCACCTGAGTGCAGCTCTGCTCAGTTAAGAGTTGCACTAGGATCCCCAGGCTGGACTGTCTATTTTTACCCAGTCATGACAGCAGGCGCCTTTGCTGTTGGGTGAAAACGGCAAATTTACACTCAGGCTTATAAAGTGTCCACTGCTGGTAACTCCTGATGTATTTTAAAGTATACATTCCTTGCAAAAATCCTCAGGCTTGTGCTGCTTAAGATATTATTCTGCTACAAGTTTTTGCTAAAAGAATACGTGTTATATCTGGAAGTTTTCAGTCAAAAGGAGAGGTGTTTTTCACAGTTTTCTTTTTTTTTACTAGGTTCTAGTCCCAAGCTGCCTCAGCGGCCTTCTCTACTTTTTTTAAAGTAAAACAAAATAAAACTTCAAGATACATGAATTTCTGTGGAAACCAAATTGACGCTTTATGTATTTAACATTTAAGGAGGGGATTTCTCAAGGCATCTGCAGAATTTAATTAGTTAACGTCTTTCTCTGTAAGCTTGCCAATCAGCTTTACTTCATGAATTTGATTGTAGAAAAGAAGCATTTTGACAAAACAAACTGAGCTTTGGGAACTAATCACTTCTGGGAGAGAGATAATTGGAATTGAAGATAAGGTGTCAAAACTGGATTAGACTATTTGTGAATCTCACGCCGCATAGAAATCCAATAGATGGCAATGTTGGGTTTTCAAAGCCAGATCCCCATTTGTTTCCCTGTGAAACAGCTCTGATTGAAATCCGGGCTGAAGCTCCTCTCTTTTACAGTGGTGCAGGACTGGACTTTGAGCTAACTAGAAGCGGAGGGATGAATTGTTCCACGAGCACCTCAGGCTCCAGAGCACATGCCAAATTTGTCAGGCAGCTTATTTGATCTTCACAGTGAAGAAACCAAAGCTCAACAAATCAAGCAAAGAAAAAATAATTGCCATTTTTCAGAGGTTATATCAAGTTCACGTTCTTTGCTAGAATTCAACATTTGCACACAAGTCTCTGAGGAATCAAATTATTGTGCTTCCCAAAGAACATCTTAAAGAAAATTGTGAAATAGACAATTAAAGGCTTTTTAATCACATATATGAATTAAAGTTTTACTACATCTGGTTTTTAGGTTGACTTACTAAAGAAATTGTGAAGGATTCTTACTCATTTTGAATATCCATTCTGCTTTTCACTGTATCTTGTCTGGAGTCCGATAAAGATTATGGGAATTACTAGACAGGGAGCATGTTCTTCGTTGGTCAACCTAATATATTTGGACAGATGGAATTTCCAGTGACGACACAAGATTTCCTTTCCCTGTCACCTTCCACTTATCTGAATGACCCTATCCCAGTATTTTTTCAAGCCTTCCATTGTTTTCATCAGTTTGACTCAATTCCACAGGCTATAATATAAGGGTCTAACCTGTTAATTAAGCCTGTTCATTGCCTTTATCTCTCTTTACATGTTTTGCAGAGGCAGGGTGCTTGTTGTCCACCAAGTGTAAATGAATTTGTCTCATTTGAGCTCAAAACTATGCCGGTTCACATCATGAAGGTATCTGCAGCAGGATTTGCCATAGTGAGATTATCTTGTCAGAACTATGTACTCAGATTTGATTCTGATATTCCTGGATAGCCTAGGAAGAAGCCATAGATTACAACTGAGTACAAACTGAAGCTAGCCTTATGCTTTTGCAACCAAGGCAAGAGAAGAGAGGAGGGCAGATGCATCTGGACATGTCGTAGTGACACAAATTGCCCTAACAGCCTTGCTTTTCTCTACAGGAGGGCTTTGCTTATCTCCTCATTTTAGTTATCAACCAATCAGACGTGGTATAGCAAGTTGTCCTGTGACCATTAGGATGGATAAAGGCTGTTTTACGGATTTGCAATCTTCTCCCTTTCACTTGGCATTTTCAGCACCCTCATTTGTCTTACGTGTTGTCCTCCCACATGCCCTGTTCCTCATTGCCCTGTCTGATCGGGCAAGTGGGATCGTGTGGCTTAGCTCTTCCTGGATGATGTGTGTGCTGACCAGTCAGCATGTACATGCCTAGTAGCCAGAAGGCTTTGAAATTGGCCAAGGGACGGAGTTATAAAGGTCTTCTCCTGAGAGGAGGCACTAATTTGGGGCCCTTGCCTCTATACAAATTCAAGGTCAGGTTGGACGGGGCTTTGAGCAACCTGGTCTAGTGGGAGGTGTCCCTGCCAATGGCCGGGGGGTTGGAACTAGATGATGTGTAAGGCCCTTTCCAGCTCAAACCATTCTATGATACAATGATTCGATTCAATTTTCATAATGGAGAATTGATTACTTTTCTTAATTTAACTTCTTGTTCAGTTTTGTAGAAATCAATGAAGAGGTTCAAAGGCTAGTAAGAAGAGGAAGCTGATGGATGGACAGAGAGAATGATCATGTGTGCCTCATTTGTTTAAAATGCCAGGGTAAAGATTCATACAAGTTAATGAGCAAACTTTTATATATATTCATGTATGCATCCCCATTTAAAAGTGAAAGAGCTTTATTTTGCTCTTATTATATTTGCGTATCTTAATGTATTTGCATAATATATTGGAATAACGTCTCTGTTCCTCAGTCTAGAATTTTCTATGAATAGAGTAAACCACATCTATTTTTATACCTAGATCTTGTTCTGTTTCCCAGAGAATGTTACACACTGTCCAATATACATGAACTTTATTCATGCCTTTCAAATGGCATGCTTGTTCTTAGCTGACTGGCACAAATATCTCTGCACAGGCAGGAGAACGGAGTAAAAAAATACTGCACACTTTAGCACAAAAAGCATGGGTAATGATGCTTTGATTACTATGTGTTCAGAGAGAAATTTCTCCTCCATTTCTTAGGCAAACCAATAATTACATATCCCAAGAGATAAATGAGGGAGTTTAGACTTGTTTGCATATATAAGTGTACAAACCTAAAATAGTAAGTAACGGATAGAGAGAGCTTAAGAAGATATATAATTTCTGTCTGCTTGTAATATCAGCTGAGCAGATGGCTCCAGTTAGCCACTTACACGTAAAAAAGCTGTTCCGCTTTCTTCTGTGAGCCTTTGGAGGTTTTCTTTCGTACTTAATGTATTTGCTGAATGCTTTACTTGGGTCTGCTAGAAAGCATTAAACTCTTGAAAGACAAGTATGTGGAAAAATATGCCTGCGTAACTAAAGGTTATTTAGTATGATAACAAAAGACAACAAAATGCTGTCGTCTATGGATTGTGTGTGATGCACGAAGACAGCCAAGTGTTTGGCAGCAGGATCTAACACAGACTACCTGGGAGAACCTAAGCTGAAAGCTGCCTGCTGGCGTGCGCTCCTATGTTGCTGGGGGGGGACAGAAGGCATCCTGAAACCAAGGACCTGCCCAAAGACCTTGCTGTGTGCTGCAGGAAGGTGGCTCCCAACACTTGAGATGCACAGTCCAGATCTGTCTGCTGAGAGGAGGCACTTTCAACTGTTCTTCGCAGAGAAGAGTAAAGCTCCCTCTTCTAAAAAATACAGTTAGAGGAGACCCAGCGTTTACAGAATGGCAACTGGCGCGGCAGTCATTCTGTCAGAGGGCCTCACGGGTTCAATATTCTCCTCACTCTAGAGACTGCCTCGAACTTTAGAGAAAGGGCTTTGCTGCATGTTTCCTGTAGGCACCGTGACACTGTCTGGGTGGGACCTCCAGATGCGTTGTGCAAGGGCGAGGGAACGTTGTGCAGTGCTGTGCGCGGTGTCTGGAAGGGAGGAGCGCTGTTGTTGTGCCGTCGGCGCAGGCTGTTGTACAGCCTGGAGGTGAAGCACAAAACCAGTCCTCGAGGCAGGGGCTGGAGTTTAACGAGGTCAGTGGCCTGACCGCTACGTTACTGCTTCAGGTGTTTTCACTGATCTTGGGAATTGCGACTTACCTTTTGCACAAATAACATGCCTGATGAGGAAGGTAACTCATACCTGCTCCTGCCCCCAAAAGTCATAGCCGATGGCAAAATTTGTTAGTTCCATTAAAGCAGTGTAAACTAGCATGATGTGTCTTCATGTTCTGAAGCATTTCTTTTTGGCCACTTAGGGATGAAAGTGATGTTTCTTCATCTGATGCATCATCCCTGTGACAGAATGTTCTGTCTTACAAAGTGTGCGAGCCATAGCACGGCCAGCATGGTTTGGAAAAAAAAGGTAAGCATGTCTGTTGTTGAGTGTATCAAAACCAAACCCAATTTACTCTCAAGGGAATGAACTGGTTAGCTTGTGGCCACTAACAGGAAGAAGCAGTTAGTGTACCGATACTTCCATACCATAGCTGCTGCGGATGATTATCTCCTGTGTTGTGCAGTTGTATGCTCATTTGCGTCAGGTGAAAGTCAAGCACAGAAACTGAGAGCGGAGAGCACATCTGATGAATACAAAGTTGCTATTTTTACATTTTCTAAACTAGAACAGCACATTATAATACTCGAGTCCCCTCTTTCCAAATGCCCTGTCGCATTTGGAAAGATAATAGAAAACTGCATTTCCATAGAGTAAGGAATGTGTAATGCTCTAGAGTTTCAGTCTCATTCAGTTGGATTGATTTTACCATAACTCTTTTCAAAAATAAGAAGCACTTTTGCGATAGCTGAGTGCACTGAAGCCTAATGGGTTTAATTTATGTGCAGCTGGGCTGTAACAATGCTCTGTGAGCCATTACAGCTGTGCCTCTCAACTGAATGGCTTTGAACAAGCCCCTAGTTAGTGATTAAGCTCCACACAGTAGCTTAACCTGGAGAAATCCACAGTGTTTTATGAACACCTTCTGTGCTAAATGGCAGCAACTCCTCTTTGAAGGCAAATCTCTTTGACCACAAAATGGGTTCATCAGGAGGTCTGTTAATATGCATAAAAGTATGCATGATGGAGTGTAGCTGCATCTGACAGACCACCGTTGCACGCCAATTGCCCTTTCACTAGATTGTGGATGTTCTGCCTGTCAAAGTAATTTTGGCTGTACTAAAAATGGGCTGATATGGGCTTGTCCCACAAGGTTTGATGATGATGCCCTGACCCAAATAGTTTTTCCTTTAAAGGAAAACCTTGCAACAAATGAAGGACTAACAAAGGGAAGAGGGTGATTTGTATGGCCTCATTTGGGCTGGCTTTGCCCAGTGGAGGTCATAGAAGATTCTAGTTGTAAAAATAAAGACATTTAGAATAGATTCCCATCCCTTGAAGTATTCCAAGGCCAGGTTGGATGGGGCTTTGAGCAAGCTGGTCTATTGGGAAGTGTCCCTGCCCGTGGCAGGAGTTTGAAACTGGGTGATCTTTAAGGTCCCTCCTGACCCAAACTATGATTCTATGGTTCTATGATTCTGTGATTCTATGACTGGTTCTAGAGAAGTCAGGTGGCCTTGTGAGGGTTTCATATTTTGCGGTGGCACATAAGACTTTATCCCCTGTAATCTTTGTGGTCCTTCCTTCACGTATTCTTCTATGTGTTTTGTTTGCTATTTCTACAATGAGTTTTATTATTGCCTGCACCTTCGTTGAAGCTGTGGCTGGAGGTGAAGTAGGTGGTGTTGGCATCAGATATGACATGACGGTCTTGCATAGTTTAGGATATTGGTATGGATGGAACCCCACTGGTACAGTGTTGCTGAGTATAAGAACAGGCTCTATGGGACCTTACAAAAATGGGAATTCACGATACAAGAAGTAAAGGGCTTAGAAGCAGCAGTTTTTGGGAAGCAGCAGCAGTTTTTGGGAAGTCATGTAATATTATGCATGGCTATGGAGAGCCTGGCATGGCAGGATATGTACCCTGAAAAAAGCTTGGAGAAGAGAAATGTATTTTGGAGAACTATTAGGAATCCTTCCATCTTCTATTTGTTACAGCTACATGTTGTAGGCTCCTCAGTCTTAAAATTTAATTGGGTAGTGATTAAGTTTGGGACACAGTTTGTTGAAGTTATACCTGAACGTATATTTCAGGTATTGCCTGAACTTGTTCTCACTTTTCTCTATTATCACTGGTTGCTGCACTGGAGCCTACAGTTTGTCATTCCTTCGTCTGTCTGATGCTTGGGCTTGTATGAGATGATCCCTTAGGATGTGGCCTAACAAGTATGCAAAGAAAAATGAGCCCGATAGAAACATCTGTCTTAGAAATGACAGAATATATTTGTTTTAATTGTCTGTGATTATTTCCAACTTCTTGTCTTCCAGCTTCAACATGGTGAATGAACTTTTTTCCCCTTCTTGTTTTCCCTAGTTCAGAAACCTTGATGCAGAGCTTTCTCCTAGTTTCCTGCTCTCTTGGCAAGGCAGCATAACCTAGTCAGCTCCCCAGGGAGGCTGCCCTGACCGTCCTGGCAGCACATGGGCTTGAGGCAGGGAAGCACTAGGGGGTAGAGCTGCAGTGGCTGCCGAGCCACGCGTGTTTTGCGGGCCGTTCAGGTGTGCCTCCCGCGCTAGGTAGGAGCCAGGAGAAGCAGCAGTGCTGTGCCTGGCTGTGACAGAGAGCAAGCGAGCAGGGGTGGGTGCGTCCGCATCGCTGGCCCTGCGGAGTCCAGCAGCCTTCCCAGCTCCCACTTACAGAACAGCAGTGTAACTCTGGGGGAAAAACCTTCGTTTGTCCGTGGAACGCCTTCTCTGCTCCTCTCCACTCTTTCAGGCTTATGGGACATGGCTCTTGGAGGATTTTGGTATATGATTCGAGGGGTTAGAGGCGCTGCATGTTCTAAATGGCGTGGACTAGCGTGATGTTAACGCCTGTCTTCTCCTGATCAGTTACAGTGATTAGAGAAAGCTGAGATTGTCTTTTTATAGATTTAAAGAAAGCAACAAGGGGACTTCCCTTGCAGTTTTTGTAACATGGCAAGTAAAAATGTACAAGGCTGGTAGGTACTCCTAGATCATTTCAGTATGGGATAAAAGCCTATCTGATTTCATAGGCAGTCGAGAATTATGTCATTGTTTAAGGAGCTTAAATGACAATCAGAGATCACACAGCCTTTGTTAGGACTAGAAACTAATTAAAAGAATTATCAGCCTCTGAGAGCTACGTAGTTAAAGGCTTTAGAGTAATGGAATGCTGTTTATTCTGAAACCTTGCAGTATCACTCAGGAATCCTCAAATATGGATAACATTACTTGGATTTACTTTACACTATACAAGTCCTGTGTGACTCAAAATTTAGCTGAAGCGTGCTGCCAGGTGGTCAGGTTAAACAAATTTATTTCCACTTAAGAGTAATTTTGAAGAAGCTTTACAAAACCCAAGTGTTTGACAGGCTACTGTAGGTTGCCTCCAGTAATTATAATAATAGTTTAGAAATACAGTCCTCTGCCATTTAGAGGCCCAAAAAAGGATAGCTTCAATATCACAGCTAGACAGAATTTTCTTTAAGAAAACTTCAATATATAAGTAACAAGACTCTGTTTATCTGTTTTAGAATACTTTTGAATTTTTTAAGCATTGTCTTCTAAAGAGGAAACGATGGCCTTCTCCACAATGAGAATGGAATTATTAAAATAGGAGCTAGGCCACAACATCAGTCAGGATAAGACGTAGAATTTACTTATGTGGCTCTTACTATAACATAGGACCATGGGAAGACCTTGGAACATGACTTTCCTGTCATTGCTCACTGAGCTGGGGGATATTTCATCTGACCACAAGCTACATCCATCCCTGTCAATGAGAGAACACACATTTAAGGAAGAAAAAGGAAATGGCTCTCCCATGGGACCTAGCATTGTTAAATTTTCCCGAAGTGTTTTTAATACAACTGTTTATGGTTCGTTCTCCGTTTCAAGCTTTAAAAAAATGTCACTAAAATTCCTAATAAGGAGAGTCTTGGTTGGAGGAAGGAATAAACAGCAATTTTCACAGTTTGTAACACTTAATGTAAAAAATCCTCAGTCATTAATTTCACGATTCACACTTAATTGCAAGAGATGAAAATAACTTCCACACATGACCAAAAACGTCCTAGAAGATATTCTCAGGAATTCTGTTACAATATATATTACTGAACTGAGAAATAGTAATGACAGTGAAATTTACACTGCGCCATTGTTTTGACTCTCTTCTTACCTGAGTGACAGAGTAAAAGCCTTTAAATGTGTGATACTATCTTCAAAGTGGGCTGAAAGAACCAGGGGCTCAGGGCATTTGCCCGAAGGCTGGGTTTTGGACCTTCAGCAGCCAGCGCTCTTTCGTGCTGTCTCCACAACACTGTGTATGAGGGATTTAGAATGATTTATGAGTGTTGCTTTTAGAAATCAGATCCTCTGCTAGTCCCGTGTACGGGGCACTTATAAATGTGCTGAAATGTAGATTATAAGCTCTCATCATTGCTGGTATTTTCAATCTTTCAAAAAAGAGCATAGTGGGGAATAGAGGAGTTACTTACGTTGATGATGACAAGGGCATCATGGAAGGGAAGCAACTGCAGGGAGAGTCAAGAGCATCCTGAGAGTTACAATGGCAAACTTATCCTCTAGTAGTATTTTATTTTGAAGTGAAAATCATGATGAGGGAACTTGGCTGAATTCCAGTCCCAGAGCAATAGGCGCAAGTGTTTAAATTGTTGCGAAATTACTTTAATCTTTGCCGTTGCTTTCCATTTCTAAAGTGCTAATGTACAGTGAAGTACAACAACAGTAAGAATTTACAGGCAAAATCAGCAGCAACCAGTACCCTGGAGAGGTAAGAACCCCACTGCACCGTTCACTTGCACTCTGAGGCATCCATGCAGGCGGCCAGCGCACACGTCCACACGCTTCCCCTGCCCACCCCCCTATTTATACATTCCTTCTATACACGTGTGTGTCTGGCTCTTCCACCGCACTTCTGCGACAGCTGAATAATGGCATGTGCACTTCCCTGGGGTTTTGCAGCACCTTCCCTGCATTCGGTTTTGCCTTCGGTAGCTTCTCTGGCGATTGGCTAGGAACGCGCGCAGCCCCTGCCTTTGCCACTCCTGTGCCATAACCCGCCTCTCCCGCACCGGCTTCCTTCTAGCGCTGTACCAGGAAGCTGGGCAAAGGTCTGTTTCTTCACCTGGGCCAAACGCCCAACAGGTCGGCGCACAAAGAGAACGGTCCGTTTAGAGTGTGTTCATTCCAGCGCCACGTTTGCTCTGCAGCTGGCTTTGACATTCAGTGTACCGCAGACGGCCTCGTGCTCCCCGTTGCTGGAAACCTGGCTGCCAGCAGGAACGTGTCCGTTGCGCTCTGCTAAGAGATTGAAGGTAAAGAACTGGTAGGGGTCCTTTTGTCTGCTGCCTTCCTGGCAGGGGCTCAGGAAGGAGCTGGAGTTTCTCCATTCCTGGATTGTGCACATCTCCATATGTGGGTGAGTGATTTTGCTCAGGTAGCCGGGGCTGGGAGATGCTGAAGATAGCGTCCTCTGACTGCCGCTCAGGAAACTGCCGCTCTCTTCCAGAGAGTCTTTCCTAGGGTGTTCAAAGGAGCACCGGTTCCAGTTTCTGTAGCTGTAGGCCCACCAGCCCAGCTGCTTTCGGCGGTGGCACTGGCATTTTAGGATCTGTATAAAAGCCCGCTTGAACTCTTTGCTTGAGCAAGGGTAGATGATTGGATTCAAGCAGCTGTTGAAGTAGCCAAGCCAAAAAATCACCTTGAAGATCGTTTCAGGGGGCTTCAGAGCTGAAAACAGAGATCCTGTCCAGAAGAAACAAGCAGAGATAATATCTGAGATTATTGATTTGTCTGCCCTTACCATTAGGTAAGTGTCCCGTCAGATCACTGTGAGAATCTGTTTATTAAAAATCTTTAATGCATGTTACTTCCATTTTTGGTGTTTTGATAATAATTTTTTTATCATTATTATTTCTCAAGCTCGTAAGGAAGGGCTTTCCACCATATGAAAGCTAAAGGAGCATACAGTTAATATAGAATTAAAAAATAAAAAGTAATCCTTGTGTTTATGTACATATCTGTTGCATTAACACTATTGATCCCAGTGAAGTATCAAACCTCCGCTGTCCAAGCTGTTGCACAATGCGCACATGGAATAAGGTTGTGCTTTCTTCAAAGCGCTTTCACACGTTATTTTTGAAGAAAAAGATCTAGCTGTTCCCAAGCTTCTCGGAAGGAGTGTCTTCAGACATACCTTATAACTTCTAAACCATTTTCTTGCAGCTCCTAAACATCAGCCCATTTCTCTAGATTATTATGATTGTACAAATCTCTTGAAACCTGAAGTTAATTGTGTTACTTTGTATATCTCAGGCATTCATAGAAATGGTCTAACCCAAAAAAAGAAATTATTTTATGAATACTTCCTCTTTGGTTCACAACCAAATCATTTTCCTAAAGGGGCTGCCCGAATGAAAAGCTCCTACTGGGAAACCCATTTAATGTACTTTCACTATTAAAAACATGCAATTGATCAGCTCAGTTTAGCAAATGGGGCTTTAGAAAAGAATGTATGACATTTCTAAAGCAAAACAGGCATTCAGCAGTCACCCGGCTGGGAAAACACCTTTGTGTCGGGCTGAAGAAGTCAAAGAGTAGGGATTGAGGAGAGAATTCTTACGTGAAGAATGGGAGTCAGATCTGAAGAGTTTTTCGGATGGAAGGTGACACTCCAGCTTGAATGTCTGATCTCTGAGAAGAGTGACCTTTCGCACTGGAGTGGTTTCAGATTCCCCGGGCTGTGCAAGCAGCTGAGTCAGTTGCGACTGTGGGGATGCCTTAGGGGGAGGGATATCGTTCTGGGCATATTTCCCATCTCAGAGCAACGGAGAGGTTATGGCTTGGGCCTCAAAACTATGCAAAAGCACTTCCTAGCTTCCTGGGTAAATAGCTCGTGTGCAGCAATACGCATGGCTGTCAGGATGCCGATGCCAGCCTGGTGCTGACTGCAGGGGTCTGCGTGTCCTCAGCTCCCAAGAAAGGCAGAGGAAGGTAAGTCCGTGCCACGCCTTGCGCATCCGCTGCCCTGCCCGGGCTGTGAGCTAGCCCCAAGCTGGCTCCGAGGAGAGGATGCTGAGATGGCACCAGCTATCTGGAGAGGCTCTTCCTCCCCCTTGCCTGGGCAGCAGGAGTATTGAAAATCTACAGGACATCACCAGATTCAAATATTTTTAGGAACAGAGTAAATGCTATTGTATAGTAACAGACAGAGTAAATGCTATTGTATAGTAACAGACAGAGTAAATGCTATTGTATAGTTTTCCGCAAAATAATAAAAAGAAAAATTAAGGAAGTTTTCTTGAAAGTTCTGTGAAATTCCCTAAGGACAAATAAAATGAGCTAAGCTATAGAGAAGAAAACTGGGAACCAGTGCAAATAACTGTGTTTGTATAACCTGTTTTGGACATGAACCAAATAGAACCACATACAGTAAAGACTGAGAGACCCAGCAGGGAAAAAGGTAAAAAGCTGAGTGCTGACATCTGGCTAATCTTTGTGAACTGCTTCAGGAGGTACATATTCCTTAAGGAAAAAAGGTAAGGAGCTTATGCTTATCTTTCATGATAATCTATTATTTTAAATGCCATTTGAAAAAAAAAAAAATGACAGCAGGCCATTTTCAGCAGGTGCAGCAAGCATTTTCAAAGCTCTTTCATATTAAAGGGCAGTAACACAGAAGAGCAGAGAATTTCCTCATAGCAGCCCCGACTGACAGAGGCACCTTGTGTTCAGGCCTGGTTCTAGAAAAATCACTGAGCCCCGATTAATCATGTAGAAGCTATCATGAATCATTAGCAGAAATTTTGGAAAAAGTTCAGTTTGGAAAGCGACACGGTGGTGCAATTTGAAAATCAGGATCGGCATTTGGCTACAACAGTAGAGAAGTTTGGAAACTAAGAAATTCAGGAATAAGTGACAAAGAACTGATGAAAACACCGATCATGAAACACTACCTCGTTTTCCACTTTTTCATAGTTCTGCACACAGCACAATGCAAGTGTTGCTTGACTTAAATTAGCCGCAAACTAGTAGATAGTTCTCACAAGAAGGTGAGGAAGTACGCTTTTCTGAACAAGGAATATTAATTTGATAAATAAGCCATTGATTTATAGTCTGGCATGTTAAGTGGTCTTAGTTCAAACTGATGGATTAAAACTGGTTAGAATTCTTCTTAACTCCTCTACTCTTTCTTATTCATATATATATATATTTATATATACGCAACTGCTGTGAAGGGAGACGGATTTCATTTTGTCTGTGGTATAACGCATTATTACTTCCTAGTGTTTTTAAAAATTCAGGTGGTAAAAAAAATCATTTTTAAAAAAAAAAACAGCCTTGGATTACTCCAAGAAGGCCCTAGAGAGGTTACGGCAGTCCCAGTGGGACTAAGTTCGTATATAGGAGCATGACTCCTTTCCTCTCAGCCGGCACTTCTCATCTGTCAGTCAGCCTGACTTCATGCCATTCTCCTGGTATTACCAGTGGGCAATCTGAGCCAGGGGAAGGCAAAAGCAATCAGCCAAAGGTCATGTGCTAAATAATTTTCAGCGGTAAGGAAGCTTTAAAGAACCGTGGGACCTGGAACAACTCTCTTCACCACCACAGCTCGCAGCGGGTAGGACAGCATGTTCAAGTAGTGTGTTTGGTGGGTACTGCTCCCTTTGCAGCCACCAGAGAAAAAGCAGAATTCAAGAATATTTGCAGAGATTAACAAAAACCGGTTGATGCAGGCGGTCAGATACATTGCTGGCCCTGCAGAGGCTTTAAGAGATGACTGTGTGACTTAGCACCTACGTAGGGATCCACGGCTGATGAGGGGATCCTCCACCGCCAAATGCTACGGTGCTCTGAACTAGAGCAGGTCTGTAACAACTTTCATTGTGATGGAGGAAAAAGGACTGAGGAAAGACATGACAATGCACCTTCAAAAACACACGTTACCTGCAGAAAAGAAGGAAATGAAGCTGTTTTCATGTCCACGATGGCAAATACATGAAGCACGGTGATTTGAATTGCAGCAAGACAAACTGAGGTTATGAACTGGGAAACACTTTCTCTCTTCCAAGGCAGGAAAATTCTGGAGCATGCTGCCTAAGAAGGGTATAAAAATCCAACCCTGGAGGCTCTTACAAACAGAGTGGATACACATCTACTGATTTACGACTAGCTGATCCAGCTTTTGGGTTGGAGGTTGCCCTGAGTGACCTCTTCAGATCTCTTCTAGTCCTTCTTTCTCTGATTAACTCTGCAGAACATAACTGTATTCATCAGGAAAAATTTATGGCTTAACTTTTGGCAGCTTAACAGAGTTTTATATGTGCAGTACTGGAATCCTACTGACACCATAGTCTTAGAGCCCCTTGGTAAATATATCCGTTATTTAGGTTGAGGATTAACTGTTAGAAAAATGGAATGTCCAAGACAGATACTTATTTGGGCACTTATTCTCTTCAGGGCTTTGGAAAGTTTCTGAGTTTTTGTGTTCAGTCCCTCCCAGCCTGAGTCTTCTATGGAGAGAGAAGAAAAGCTGCTCCTTATTACCCAGCAGGTGGCTTAGATGGATGTCGCCATACATGTGACTTCTAAGTATAGTTTACTTTTGTGACTATTATGCAAACCTCCACTGCCTTTCACCATATAAAGATATGAAAAATATTTTCAGTAGCTTGTATATTTTTAACATGACCCTTTTCCCCACCTTGTTCTTGGAATTAACAACAATACCTTTTATTTAGCCACACACTCATAATTAACTTGCTACTTCAGTCGTATGAATGTGCAGGGTGATCAGGTGCTGTAATGATTACCCGGATTTAAATCTGAAAAATAGCGTGTAAGATAATGCTTATGAGCTAAAACTTTTGAAATTACCTTTGATATCTCTGTGCTGTTCTGCTGTGTGCTACTTCCAGCCACACCGAGGAAACCGCCAGCTATGTATAAGTGACCAACACTTGCGTGTGGTGATGCTCATTTCTGAAATATCACTACTTTCCATTTTGTAGTTATTATTTCCCCTGCATCCTTCATGCAAGGTGTATAAATATATATATTTATACCTGATGGGATTGAAAGCCAAGAACTTAATGGAGTTACAGAATTATTGCGGTGGGAAGGGGTGTTACAGGGCCCGTTTTCCAGCCCACTGCTCAATGCGTGAGGTGCCCTGAAGCCTTCCCTTCTCCAGGCCGAAGAAGCCACGTTCCTTCGCCCTCTCTCCACACCATGTGCTCCAGCCTTGTGCTCGTTCTGTTTGCATCCACTGGACTCTCTCCAGTTTATCGTTGTCTTCCCTGCATGGATGCAGCACTCCTGCGGTGTCTAATGAGTGTGGAGTGAAAGGCCATAATCGCTTCGCTCCATCTGCTGGCTCCGCGGCTGGGAGGCAGCCCAGCGTGCCGCAGCTTGCCTCTGCCAGCGACCTTGGAACAGTTGTGCATCCTACGGGAACGTTTGTGTGAGTCATTGTCATGGGAGAGGGTATCCTCTCTGCGTGTATTTTCAATAATGCCATATATTTGTTATTCGTACACAGTGGGAGGAAAATTTTAAACTATTAATAATTTTTTTATCTAAAAATTAATCACATTCTCCTTTACTGTCTGCCTGCTCTTTAACATCTCTGTTTTTTTCTGTCCAGGCATGCTCACTTTACAGTTGCTCATTCCTTTTTTTTTCTCTTAATCTTTAAATATTTATTTCTACTCTTCTTATGTCTTAATTGGTTTTTAACTCCAACTGCTAATCTCTTTTCTGACCACTTTATGTTGTCGTAATTGACTTTCTATTAATTAAACATCCATTTTTAATAAGTTGTGTATTTGATACCAATGAAGTATCTAAATTACTGATAGAACCATCGGTTCTGTTCAGAATCAAGTACTTTACAGTTAGATTAGATAACAGTTCGGCAGGAGTACTGTGGATTTCCTGGGCTGAAGGAGAAAAAGCCTCTATGGCTAAATTTTGGGTTATCAGGTGCTGGGCTTTCTGCCTGTTACAGAAAGTCACATTTCAGCCTTCTAAATCCAGTTTTGCTTAGATGAGAGCCCGCCTAGGGTGACTCTGTGTTCCTGGTTACTGGAACAAACACCACATTCGTTTTTATTGAAACAAAATGGTCTGGAGCTGGTTAAGTACTTCACTCTGTGTCAGTTGATATTCCAGTAATAGCAACCTAGCTACAATAAAATATGTTGTGAAACTATCATGGGGTAGAAGAAGAGCTTCACTGCCCAGGTTTTTGTCATTGTCTTAAGACTGAAGGAAAGCCATGAAGTTAGAAACCACTTGTATTTATTCCTAACAAGTAGCAAATCAAGTGTTTCAAAACTTGAAGCACCGAGTGGGTGTATTCTGGCGTTAAAACCACCTCCTTGTTTGAATACCATAAAATAGAAATAGAGACTTGGTAATAGGTATTTAGAAGTTCTGTTACAGAGTCTGATCAAATTTAAATAGGTAAGGTAACCTTGGAAGGCAATGATATCCTCCTTCATTCAGAGGAGAGAATTATTCCACTTCGGTGCAGATAGGAGTCACTCTGACTGGAGTTACATCTGAACTTTTCAATATTCCACGCAAGAGAAAATTCCAGTGTTTTAAAAATCGCTGCAGTGATGAAAAGCATTGCAAAATACAAAACGATAACGAGGGGGTTCTGAAATACGAAAAACATGAATACCAGGAAGCTTCAACAACATCAAACCCTATCCTTCAATCTGTTCCCAAGAAGACAACTTTTGCAAAAATGAGCATTTCTTTTTGCAAAAAAAAAAAGCTGGTTTAGGATGGAACTCACCCTTCCTATGAAGAGTGACTCAATGAGGTTTGTGATGGGATCCCTGGGCAGTGGATGGTTGCTGCTGGCCTGGCTGGGAGCCGCCGCTTCTCCCCTGCACTTCCCGCTGGAATTCCCGCTGCGGCTGCCCAGGGCTCACTTACAGCCGCTCCCTAACCAAGAGAGGAAGCTCAAACGCTATGTGTGTAGAGCTTGGAGAATTCTCCCTCCAAAAGTAAGAAGCTGCCTCTGACCAGAGTTGTTACGAGCGTGAGTTTAGAGAATGCGGAAAGGATGTGTTGGTCTTTTATTTAAACTTTCTGCGGTCCTTTCTACCACATGCTTGGCCAAGTCAGCATGCCAAGGTTTTAAAGCTAATTGGATTTCTAAAGCTCCCGATTTCTTTCCTTCCAGCATTCACTGTTTGTTTACATTCCCCTGGACTTATTTAATACAGGAAAAAAGCCCCACAGTTTACAAACAGTAGAGAATAAAATTAAGAGACTAGAGAGACTGATTATAAAATTATCAAGCTGGGAGGGACTGCAGGCCTTCTTGGAGGAGAGAGTGAGCGTAATAGTGACAAAATATCCAGAGAAATAGGAAAAGCATCCAACATCAACAGAATAAAATTCAATAAAGAAAATGAGAGGAAAGATTGTTAAAGTAGAACTACCACAACCAAGTGATGCTGACTAGCATTAAGTGACGGTTTTCAAGCGCGGCGGCGTGTCTGGGGGATGCCTTGGGCTGCATACGCCAGCACTGCCTGGGCTGCCGGGCTGGGGAACGCCACGGGAATCCCAGGAAGAACACCAAGTTAGGATTAACTGACTAGACAATGGTATTGCAGAAGATAATGTGGGAAAAAGAGAAATACAAATATGATGCTGTTGCAAGTACAGCAGTTTTCATTCTTCGTGGTATGCGCGTGCCCAGGGAGCTAGGCCGGCTGTTAAGGGAAGCGTCCTGGTTGTGAGGGGTTTGTCCTAGGGCTGACTGCCTACAGTAAGGGCACGACTCTCGTTGCTGGAACCTTCTGGCCCTGCAAGGAGCAAACACTTGTGAGGGGTGATGAAGGCATCGTTCAACCAGTTCTCAGACCTTGTGTCTTTCATTTCCCTCTTTTCCAGCAGAGTCAAGGAACTCCCACAGAGAAATCTCCCTTAAATGTCCTGGCAGGGTAAAAGCGGTTTGTACACATTCCTCCATCCCATTCAAACAGGGAAATAAATGTCTGCAAAGCAATACATTATTGGTGTTACCTAAACTCAGGAGCTCGTACCAATCTAAGGCCTGGTCCTCTGTAGACAAATTCTTAAGCAGGCAAATGAAAGTAGCAAACACACACAAGTGCAGAATCTGACCACAAAGTGCGTCCTCCTATGGGTATGTTAATGAGTAAGAGCAAAGCCTAAGGAAAACATTTTGCTTGCTGTCTTATAGGTTGTTGTACTATTTTCTTTATCTTAATTAAAATTTACAATTTCTTATCATTCACACTCTCTCTGATAAAGGGTGCCTCATATTTCAGATGAACAAATCACTTCTTTGAGACCTCTGTGAACTTCACCCACAATGGTTCAAACTTGAGAGCCTTTTACAAGCTCCAAAAATAGAGTTTTATCTAGAAAGGCCAAAATAAAATCAGGACTTTATCTCCCTTGAAGCTTTGCTGGTGGAAGCTGTAGCACAGAGAGGGAGCAGATCTTTTTACTGAAACCCATAGTTGCTGCACCTCCTCACATTACAAGCAATTGAAAAGCAAAGTAGCTGTATTTTTATTTTTAAGGGGACAGTGTCTACGTATTTAACCACAGAGCTACTACCAGCAGCACTCCTGGCATGGTAAGATTATCTCTGATTGCTAGGCAGAAGTTAAGAGGTAATCTAGAGATGCTGGTCTGGTCTGCAGCCCACGACTGTCCTTCCTACGGTGTCGTGCAAGAGATGAAGTCAACGCTTAAGGCTGAAAATTATTTTTAAAGCTTTACCAGACCATTTACAAGTTGGTATTTAGAAGAGCAGTAGAAAAGACAAATAGGAGCTTAATTTGCCCAGCCTGGAGAGAAAAAAGAAAGAAGTAAGCCGTAGTTTGAAAAAGAACAATTAAAAAAAAAGCAAAAGGGTTAAAGCTTTTCATGCCTCATCCATATTTGTCATATTAGCAGAAATTCTGAGTATATCTTGAATAACAAAATATGGAGATACGATGTCTACCACCAGAATAGCTCTGATGACTTACACCATGGAAAGAATTCACTTGCTCTTAAAGTCCATTGCCCTCACATAGATATGATAAAATCAAAATCAGTTTTTGTAAGAATATTGCTTGGTACTCTAAAGTTGACAGTAAATAGGGACAGAAACATGATATTATTGTTATTATTATTTTGTCCAAACCATTTTCAGGCTTTTGCAGCTTTCTGTAACTAGAAAGAATACGGGCCAAGCTTATTCTTGTTTTGCAAAGGATTAGCTTATTAAGGAAGCCTAGAAAAGCTAATATAAGTCTGCTGTTATTTCATTTATTATACTTCAATATCTTCAGTTACTGGGCACGCTTTGTTGTCTTTCTCTCCCCTTCTCGCTTCTGACTTAAAACTGAGGCAATCTGTCTTGGGCATCGTTGGTAAATAATAGGACTCTGGCATGGAATTAATAACGCAGTTACAAAGAGACTGTATGAACTTCCTTTACGTATTTTCTCTTTTGTTGCTTAGAGAATGATGGTTATCGCTTCTCAGTTTCTAGGTATCACTGGGAAGCCCATCAAAATAGCTCCAATGCTTGCAGTGGGCTACGGAGGAGGATTTCAGTGAAGGCACTAAAGGACTCACCCCTTTTTGTTCTCATGTGTATGTCACAGATCGCTCACTAAAGAACGTGCAGCTCTGATCCTGAGCTATGGCCTCAGTGCTCTCTGACCGTACACACATGGGTAACTTTACTCAGCGCTTTCATCGTGTCCACCAACCTGAGCAACAGCCCGTGGGTTTGCAAATGCCTTTGGCATAAGGACCTTGTGTCCGCTGCCTTGCTGGGTGCTGCAAGCAGCTCTTCCTCTGCAGGTGTCACGTCTCTCCTGTCTCTGATTTCAGTAGTTTTGAGATTTCCTGTTGCTGCACAGTGGCTCAGTCCTGTTTTTTTTTTTTTTCCTTGGAGCTTTGTGATCATCTGAGATAGGAATTGCTGCCATCTCTGAGACTGAATAGTCAACACGGGTCGATTTCTTTGTATTTTTTTTTGTATTGCTTTCCATATTTGTTTTTCTAAGACTATGCACTTTTAAGAATTCCCTTTGTTCCTCTGACCTGCAAATCAAAAGCCTACATAGAAAGTACCCCAGAATTTGCTTAGTTTCATCTTTGGCATTTCATCATCCTTTGATAACAAACAGCATTGTTCTAAAAATAGATGTCTGGATGTAACTGATAACTGGCATCCTTTGCAAACCAAAAGTTTTAGACTGTGGCTTAAGGGACGCTATTTTAATAATGAATCATCTTGAATGATATAGTCCTCCACGTGTGACAAAACATGATGTACTGGTCGAGAAGTGCCCTTATGATGTTTAGTTTTACAGGAACTTGCTAGAAAATAGGAGGAAAATAGGGGTTCCTGCTCCCACCTGTGCGACTGAACACGGCACCAAATATCGATCTGCAAGCGGGCAGAGGGTCAGATTGCCACATGCATCACCTTTGTCCAAATTCTGTATAACTATTAACCTGAGGGCATCCACGCTAGAGAGCTAGGCTAGTCGCAGGAGGGAAGAGGGGGCAAGACGAAAATGAGACGAAAGACAAAGGAGGCCTAAAGCCGTGCAGAGAGCGGAACCAGCAGCAAGGACACCACTGGAGCCGGTGTCTGGAAGTGTTTCCCATGGGAAACTAAGGAGCCCAGTTCAGTGTTGTCGGGGCAGAGAGGCAGAGGTTGGCCTGGTGTAACATAAATCTGCATACTGCGCTCGAACGTTTTATTTTAAGAACAATTTCATATTGGCTGATCTGTAGAATGCAGAATATTTTAATGTTCTTTTTTATTATTTTATAGAGAGGTTTCAAAAGCTTTTGAGGGAGGATGGGGAGTTAGGCTCTGAGCTGGGAAGTGAGCTCCGCTGGAGTTAAGCAATAGGCTTTGGTTGAAGTGCAGGAGGTGACAAGTTTTTCGCTTATGGGGGGCATATGTGTGTCTGGGAGAAGGCTGGCAAGCTCACTCTGATACCCCAATTAATAGGAATGAGACTGAACTTCTACCTAAGTAGCCAGGGGGATCCTTCATTTTGGGCTCATTTTTTAAGTAAAGGAACTGGTATAAAGTTGTGCCGGCACACGGGGTGCTGTGGTGGAGGCTCTCAGCCTGTCACCTCGCACACAGTTTATGTGACAGCTGTTACTGTGTTGTGGCAATCCATAAAGTCTCCACTCGGGTGTCTTAAGCAACAGCTCGTAAAACCTCCCAGGAAAGACAAGGAGTTTTGAAATAACTTCTCAAAGGGAAAGCTGACACTGTTTCAAGAAACTTAACTGTTTCTCACATTGCTTTTCCTGGTGACTACCGGTTTTAAAGGACTGGTTTGCAGCTGTGTGCACTGAGCAGTGTCACTAGCTAAACGGGCTCCTGCTGGCTAAGGGTATGCTCCACTCCATTCACATTTGCTTTTTTACTCCAAAGTGCCTTCAATAATTCAAAATCAAGGAGGGAATCTACTTTACTTGGGGATTGTGACCTGCTAGTTACATATCTACTACAACTACTGGTACCATATGGTGAAAATATGTTTCCCTCCACAGGTATGTATTTTTGTAGTAGCTGGAAACTTGCACTATATTCTAAACTTCCCTTAAGACCCAGCACAAGGATTTAAACTTTGGTAGCAAAGAGAACTTTGCTGACGATTTTCCTTCTCTTTGGAATTTTTCACATCCTTAGCATTAGCTCTATGCAGATCTTGTATTACTACTCAATTTTAAGTTTATGATACAATTAGCTAGAGATTATGAAGTTGCACAGCAATAGCTTTTGCAGCTGTGTTGCCATAAAGATTCCAGTCTAAATGATATTGCACATTCACTGTGATTATAATTTTATAATACTTCACCAGGACCAGGTTGCTGGACGCAGTTTAGTTTTCTACAACTATGGCTAAAAATACTCACTTACCACTCAATTAGAAATGTTTTGGTAGGGTAACTAAGTAAACACGAATACAGAACATTAATAAAGGCTTTTCCTTTCTTTTCTTTTCCCACCTCTTTCCATATTTAGGCTGGCAGATTGACTGTGGCTCAGAGAAATGAATTTTGGACAGATATTTTTGAGAGCTTAGTAATTCCACATCTTGAGAGATGCCACTTCAGAAGTTAGTGCTAGTATTAGAGACAAGACAAGGAGATGTCACAAGGATGTGGGAACACAGAGCAAATCAAAAAAGCAAACAAAGAGCCACATCAAATGCTTTAATAATATTTTAAAGTTGCAAGTGAACAAAGTGGCTGCCAAAAGCTCATGTGGCAACTCCTGAAATGCCTAAACTAAGACCTAGTGAGACCAATGAGAACCTTTCTGTGGGGATCAGTGCTTGCTTTTGGGATTTGATAAGTGATGTTTGAACTGAGAACTATAACTTTTTCAGCTTCTCAAAGCTCAGGGGAGTTTTGCACCTCATCATCAGAGCACCCAAACAGCTAACAGGCAACCAAAACACCGCAGTGCTGAAACTCTTTTTATGTTCTTATCTACTAGGACTTTTGTTACAGCAACCTATAAAAAGGTTTGTGAACCTAATTCAATTCAAGTAAAGACCATAAAGGGGGATTTAATATATGAATTCCAACGATATCATCCCCTGATCTGTCATCTGCCCCATCCCGGAGGAGGACTGCCAGCTGAGCAGACTTTCTGCAGGTGGCTGCACGCTTCACAAAGTTTCAGCATGACTCCTTGAAACAGCCAACGTCAGAAGGAAATTACTTTCACTTCCCTCCCTTTTATCCATTCACTGGAGTTCTCAAAATGATATCTGCTCATCACTCATGTGATTCTTTCTCTGTGATATTTTTACATTTTTATAGTGATATTTTTACAGTGAATAAGGAACCCTCTTCCTCCCCCTCCCCCAGCAATCCCTTGAGAACCAGCTTACCTAGTGGCAGAACAATGAAGAAGGGTAGCCAGCACAGGATAAACATGCCAACCACGATTCCCAACGTCTTGGCTGCCTTCTTTTCTCTAGAGAATTTAAAGAGTTTGAAAGCTAAGGAGTTCCTGGGATTGTGACCCTTGGATTTGTTGCTGTTTAATGTATCCTCATGAATGTTCTTGTAATGAATCCGTAAAGTCAGCTCCTTGGAGTTGGACATTTCTTTCATAACCCCAGCTTCCAGGTTTTTAGTAGTCCTTTTTGCCACTATGTAGACCCGACAGTACATCACGAGGATGACAATTAAAGGAATGTAAAATGACCCCAAGGAGGAAAACAAAGCGTAGAATGGTTCTTCAGTGATACGGCACTCTTTATCGTCCTTGGGTGCCGGTTCTTTCCAGCCCAAAAGAGGCCCGATAGAAATCACCATTGAAAGGACCCAGACACCCAGGAGAGCTAAAATTGCCCTTCTTCTCGTTACCAAGGTTGGATACTGGAGAGAGTAACGTACCCCGATATATCTGTCTATGGAAATGGCACATAGGCTTAAAATAGAAGCTGTACAGCAAAGCACATCAACTGCTGCCCAGATATCACAGAATATTCTCCCCAAAACCCAGTAGCCGAGGATTTCCAGTGTAGCAGAGAATGGAAGGACAGTAAAACTCAGCAGCAAATCTGCTATTGCCAGGTTGATTATGAAGTAGTTTGTAGGAATTCTTAAATGTCTATTGCAAGCAACAGAGAGAATTACCAAGATGTTACCTATAATAGCGAAGAGTATAAAGGCACCCAGGATAAGCCCCACAATGACCGCCCTGCTGATATCCAAGGCAGGGGAATCCAGATGGCTTGCTGTCTCGTTGGAGTTGTTTGCAGAAACACTGCCATCACTCGGCGCAGACACTTTCAGGTAGCCAGGTATCGATGAGTTGGATTTATCGCCAAGGTAGGTATTCATCTTAGAAATCATCCTCCATAGCAAGTTACGACGGGGTCCCTTGCAGAACACGCAGACGGTTTGAGCGCGGTTCAAAGTTATCTCCTTGCCCAAGAAGTTGCTGCAGAGCCCCGGCCAGCTCCAGCCGGGCAGCTCATCCCCTCTGCGAGCGCTAGACCTGCCCAGCGCCCTGCGAGCTCCCCTGCAGCCCGTCACAAGCAGGAGCTGCTCAAACTCGCTCCATTTCTCAGGCGAACTCCTCTAACCCGAGGTGAGCAGCCCACAGCCCCGGCCGAAGCTCCCTTTGGCTCGGGACGCCCTGCAACACAAAGCGGGTTTGCGGGGCGGCGGGAGGACGCCCCCGAGCGCCGCCGGGACCCGCGGCTCGGGCGGGTTCTGGCCGCGGCGGCGGCTCCGCAGGGACCGGCGGCCCGGCCCGGCCGTGACATCACTGCGGCGCCCGGCCCGGCCCGGCCCGGCGCTAGAGGGCAACGCAGCCCCGGGAGAAGCCTGCCCCGGCGGGTACGGCAGCGCTCCTTGCAGCACCCGCCACAGCGATCCGCATCGGGAACGCTGAACCCCCCCCCCGCCTCGTTATGGGAGACAAATCTGCTCGGCGGGATGCGGAGGAAAAAGGAATTCCGGTAGAAAAGGGTCGAGCGCCCTTTGGCTCATCGGGGAAATGTGCGTGAGCTGGTTTTGCAAGCGAAGCGGCTCGCCCGCCCGTGCAGAGAGCGACCCACCTCCCGCCTGCTGCCCGCAGACGGGCGGGTTCTACAAATCCCTGCTGTCTGCGGCCATTCAGCCTGTAACGGTGGCGTTAAAACATGCCCCGAGTCCTTTGCTTCTAATAGTGAGCTTTCTGTTCATAAAGAAGAAGTAACGGATGATCAGCATCTCTATTGCGATCTCTTTGCTCTGTACCCCTGTGCCCCAGGTATCTGTGGCTCCGTCTGCTCTCCTTTACCTGGGTAACTTTTCCAAGCGTAGGCGCGTTGCGAATCCCAGCGCTGGGCAGAACTGAGCACCCGTGTCCACAGCCAAAGTGAAGGCAGTGGGTTCCGTAGTCTTTTCAAGGTACTCTTTATGCCCGAGTATCTTCCCGTGTCTTTGTTAAGGGCTGTGAAATCGCTGACAGTGTTGTTAACTCCTTGTAGCTCTGGGAAGAGCTATCCTCTTAATTCTATAAAGAAAAAAATAAATAACAACTGATTTACATTTTTTTTTAGATAACAGCTTTTAACATTGAAAGCAGCGGTTTCTTGGTTTCTTCATTTTGTACAGCTTTGGGTCACCAGGTGGGGAGAAACCTCAAATCTTTATAGCTCAGTGCCATTAAAAACAAAAAGTGAAAGACTGGCTGAACCTATAACTGCCAAAATACTGCTCTCAACTTTCTGTCATCAGGTTATGTCCCACAGCTGTTGCCTGCAGTACTCTGGGTTACTGTACATTGATTTTCCTGTTACAAAATGTACTGTGTTTAAAATAAAAAGTTCATTTTTAATAAGCAGCTATGGCTGAAAGTTGCAGCCGAGTGCTGCTTTTAAGGTCAAACCATGTAAACGAAAGCTCTGGTTGAATTTTATGTGAGGAGTGTATGGCAGATGTTTGTGCAGCCCTTCCCAACAGCAGCGACTATCGCTCAAAATCTTTGCTTTGAAACACTTACAAGAATGACACCATAGCATGTCTTGGAGTCACTGAAGGGAAGAGGAACAAACACCCAATTTATGAACTTAGTCTCAGCTTTTCTGCCTCCACTTTCTCCGAGGCAGAGCCTTCATTGCTCATAAAAGCAGTCGGCAGCCTTTGGTTTTGGACGCATATCCCTCACACTTACCCGTCTTGCTGGACTCCACATCACCACTCTTGGTTTCATTTGCAATTTCTGACTTTGTTTCTCTGCCTTGTCTCTTTAAACCTTGACTTGCCCGGGCCCTCTCCTGCTGCAAGGGTGCAGACACAGCTGTGGGCAGGTGTGATCACAGCTGGGTGTGGCCACCTCCTCCCTGGGTACCGCTGGCGCTGGGGCTGTGGTAGCACAGAGCACAGCAGGAGTAGCTGCTTGCCTGGGCAGCCTGGTGGGATTGCACAGCCTACACAGAATCACAGAATTATTGAGGCTGGCAAAGCCCTCTCAGATCATCAAGCCCAGCCTATGACCCAACACCCCCATATGGGCCAGACCAGGGCACCAAATGCCACATCCAGCCTCTCCTTAAATCCCCCCAGGGACGGTGACTCCCCCTGCCCTGGGCAGAGCATCCCAGTGCCTGAGCACCCTCTCCGTGAGGAAGGGCTGCCTGAGACCCAACCTGAACCTACAGGGACGCCTGCATCTCCCCACTCCTGGTGCTCCTGCTAAATTAGTTAAAGCTAGCTTGATTAGATCAGTAGGTCCAGGCGTGACAATGTTTCAGCCTTTGGCATGTAAGAAAATATGACCCCTGCAAAATGTAGAGAGGTCGGATAAGAAAAGAGCAGGGAGGGAGTAAGCTGGTGTGCTTCAGGTATTTTAGCTGGCAGCGTGCGGGGCAGGCCCAGCCTGCACACAACTGCAGAGTGACCAGTAGCTCCTCTCTGGCTTCAGCCGCACTACATTGTGATTTTGCAGCCCCCAGGAACCAGAGCTTTCCACGGCCGTTCAGCAGTCACTTCCAGTAGTCAGCTGGTTCCAGCTTGCTGGCAAGGTGCAGGACACTGTGCCAGCAGCAGTGGCAGGGAAGGGAACAAGGATTCTGCCCCGTAGTGGCTGGTCTAAAATACGTTTCTTTTGCTGTCAGGAGTAGTGGGACCAGTCTGCTTCCCTTACTAGTGCTGCATTCTGTGCTCCTTTAGGTGAAATGACAGACAGGCGACAAAGAGGAAGGCAAAGCTAGTGCCCACCACCTCTTGTAGCCCTCCTGAGAAGTGTGGTGTGTTTTCCCATCTCTGTTTACCAGTCTGTGTAATAACATACTGGCTGAATAGTCATGAGGCTCAGCTGATTAATGTTCACAGATTGCTCTGAGATCTTCAGTGGCAGGTGCTATAATAAAGCAGAGCATACTGAAGTGCAGACATGAACGTTAACTATTTGCCTACCTTTGGGTGAGTGATAGATATGTACTGTGACAACTAGGCTACTTTGTCTGCCAAGTTCGAGGTAGCACTTCAAGCTAGTGCAATCGAAAACATCTGAAGTGCAGATAATACCCATTGCAGAGTTGCTTTCATTCAGATGAGTCATACTTTTCAATGAAAAAGTAAATTTAATAGCCTAGAGGTTGTACTTAATATTGTTTAATAATGATGTACAGCAAGACGAGATGCCCTTTGGCTATTCGGTGTACTTCTGCTGAGAGCTCGTTGAAGCAGCAGGAGACTGGATGCAGAGCATATATTTGAGGAAACATGGAGAACAACCAATGTGGGGTTCACAGCACCACAAATCACACCTCTTTAGAGAGAAACTTAGGTGTTACAGGTCTCTGAGACAGTTTTTGGGGATGCTGCTCTTTTAATGCCAACCGTACTTTATCAGAAATCGTGGGGCCAGTCTGGTGCGCAGGTCCCCTCGGGCTGCCATCTCGTCACACGGCTGCCCTTAGCATCTTCTCGCAGGCGCACTGAAGCGGGGAGCTTTAGATGGACAGCTGGTGTTCTGTCTTCTGCTCTGAGACTCTCACCTGTCTTTCGGAAAGTACACAGTTTGCAACCGACCGCTGCACTAAATAGACCCACAAAGTGCAAAGACTGGGGGAGGACCTGCTAATCTCAGCAGGCTCCGGGATCTCTTTTTCTTACTCCGTGTACCACAACATAGTATGACTGTAGCATCCAGGAAGCACAGATGACTGCAGACTGATTAATCCTCCCCAAAACAAGAGCAACGAGATGCTACATCTGAGTCTCTCTGTCTTTGCTCCATGCTTTAATCTATGCATTTCTTCCATTTACCTCCCTCCATATTTTAATAACGCGGTCCATGGCCATTTGCTCTCCTTTGCCACCTGCCCTCTGCCCCCTGGAACTGGGAACAAAGGGGAGGCCAAAGCATAACTATTTAGAAGACAGTCTCTTACCATCTTCCTGAAGCTCCAGTAGCAACTCTAGCCTGCACGCTCTCCTACTACAAAAACAAAGCATCGCTTATCCAGTAGCACCAATGAATACACGGTGCATATACACAGGCTCCTTCAGGCTGCTCCAACTACGTCACTGGACTGCTGATCTTTTAAGAAACGCCCTAAACAATCCTCCCTGCTCCAAGGTGATACGACTGGCATCTTCCCAGGAGAGGAGTAAAACTGCTGAAGAAGTAACTGTCACAGAGTTAGATAAATATCAGACAAATATCGCTGGAGGATGAGGAAAAAAGTAAGAACTTGTGAAGTCCTGACTTTTTCTTGTGGTCTGCTGGCTGGCGTACAGGATATAATTTTCTTTTTATTTATGACCCTCTTATCAATTCATGCAGAAAACTTGTTTTCTGCTTGTGGTTGCACTGGGACTATCAGTGAAACAAAACACGTGGTTTTATCCTATAACATCCCCTATGGCCAAGCAAATAATCAAAATGTTTCTACAGGAACAATCACTCATGTGATTCTTTTATAAATTGCAAGTCTCTTCTTCAGCATTTCCAGCAGCTGACATTGAACAGTAGTGCATTTCTGGGAGCATAAAAAGAAATTGAGACTCCTTTGACTTCTCCCAGAAAGTCACACTGGCTTGGAGCTGATTGCAGGCTGTGGGGGGATCACAGAGCTGTCAAAGATAATACTAGCTGACAAGATGTTCTGACAAACCATAATGCAGTAAAAGGAAAATCTTACTAAGTTACTTACATAAAGCATAGAACATCTTTACTAAAAACAAGAAAAAGCCATGAAGCTGGGTTTGACATGTGCGGGATCGTAACGTTGTACTTGTTTCTTTGTGAATGGAAAACAGTGAAAATCTGTCAGAGAGCATCAATGGAAAGGTGGCTGCGAAAAGGCTCTGCGCTTGGTGAGCGTCACTCACAGACCTGGCCCTGCACCGTGTGTGCTGTGCTGCTGCTCTGGCTGTACAACGGGCAGTCCTGACGGTTTTCCTCTTCCTACCTACACGTTTGGTCACTTAATTGCCGCTATAGGGCAGTGCAGCTAGTCAGAACAACATGCATTAAAGCTGGACATGCAGCAGGAGAAGCGGAAACTTTTCAGAGTTTCCTTGTGCCCTCTCCATTGTTGCTCGAATTACTTATGTCTTGTAGGAAAACCTCCAGCCTAAATTAGAGACCATAGTCCTCGATAACTGGGCCTTGAAATTAGAAGGGATGAAAAGAAAATGTCTGATAGATCCAGGAGTCTTTCTCTAATTCCATGAGACCCTATTAATTAGTTACGAACTTATTTTCCTTCACAAACCACTGAAATAGTCTACAAATCTATGAATTCTCAACGGGGCAGTGGGAGGTGAAAATGAATTAACTTGGTCTTTAAGAGCCATTTTCACAGGAATCAAATTTTGGGTACATAAACTAAATAACTTTCTTTAAGGCCGTGGGCTGGCCATGGTGAATAGGGACAGTGCAGGGTACACAGTGCTCCCTGTAACAAATTTTTAATAATGGTTGATGCTTTGGCTGGTGGGAAGTCCTGTTTTATTTCCTTCTCTTCTCATTTTTTATCCTTCCTTAATTTTCCCTCAGTCCTAGCTGTGACTTTTTAAAGTATGTTTCCATGCTTTCATAAGCCCATTGATTTGTACGCTAAGAATGAATCTAAGCTCCAGCAGTCTAAACATTATAGACTACAAAGTCTGGCAGAGCTCAGGTACCTGAAAGAAGCCCTGGCTCTAGGTCAGTTGGTGGCTCATGAAGGACATCGCTTGGCATGCAAGGGACTGAAAAGCTTGGGCTGTCTGAAGGACTCACACTTTAAATAAAACAGTGCACTGAATGCGTATTCTGTGGGAAAGTTGTCACAAAAAGGTATATTTTTTCTTCGATGAGTGTAATAAAATAGACTTGTAGTAAAAGTGTGCTGGTTGGCCATGACGGGCCTGTGTGCCATCTGAAGTGATAACCTGGACAGAAGCTGTCCAAAATAAAGTGTAAATCCTTTACAGTGCTGTGCTAAACTGTGCTGAGGAAGGAAGATTTCTTCCTGATCCCAGCTGGAGATGAGTCCTAAACCTTGGTGAAATCTCTGGCACGTGCAGTCTTTCAGAATTTTGATGCAGTGAGGGGACATTGATGGGAACCAGAGGAGTCCCGGTGCGTGTGTGCTGTGTGGGCTGGCTGCTACCCGGCTCAGCCGGGGGGAACAGCTGGGGTGGCTGAACTAGGCCACTGCTTCTCCCAGAAGTCTTCTTAGCCTGAGCCTTGCCCTCAGGGAGATGGCTCTGGGGCCTCTCAGCCAGAGGTGGCGACAGCCTGGCTGAGGGGAAGTGTGAGCTGGGCAAGACAGGTCTGTCCATGCCTGCCCACAAGTTACCCTGTCAGGGCAACAGGACAAGGGGCAATGGTTTCAAACTGCAGCAGGGCAGATCTAGACCAGAGACTGGGAACAAGGTCTGCACTATGAGGGTGGTGAGACCCTGGCACAGGTTGCCCAGAGACATGCTGGAGGCTCCATCCCTGGAGACATCCCAGGCCAGGCTGGATGGGGCTCTGAGCAACCTGCTCCTGTTAGAGATGTCCCTGCTCACTGCAGGGCTGGCACCAGGTGGCCTCTAAAGGCCCCTGCCAGCCCAACACGTTCTGTGATTCTAGGATTCTGTGATTCTTTTATTTAGGAAGTTGCCACACTTTATATGAACTGTTCTGCAAGTCTCTGAGCACCTTCATGTCTCATTAAGTCCTACTGGTGAGCAAGAGGAGTTATCAGGTGCTGGCCTGGGCTCCCCAGGCAAAGCAGTTGAATTGTGGTGGTGAGGCAGGAGGGGGATACCAGGCTCTCCTGAAAAATCCTTTCCTTTTCTGTGCTTTTAAGCTGTCTTGTAACTTGAGTCTTTTAGAATAGAATTGCAATGGAATGAGCTTGAGGTTTTAATCTCCTTATTATAGTCTGTTCTTGATCATAAAAATAAAAATTAATACAGATTGCACAGTCTTTTTAATAAAGACACATGACTGGATGTTTAATTAAGCAAACTTAAATATTTTAAATATTTAATGTGTCATTAATGTGTCACTAAAAGGACAGTAATTAAACATTGAAAAAAGAAAAACATTTTAACCACAACACATAACTCATGTTGCTCACTGTCATAAAATAACATTGTGCCAAGAGCTGTGCCAGATTAGAAGTAGATTAGACATTTATGTGGCTAATGAAACAATTACTCATGAACTAGCTAAGATGACCGCAGTGTCATAAATCTCCATGCCGCAGGAAGTAAGCTTGAAGGTAAATTCAGACTGGATAGAAGCTTCTTTTACTGGCAGATTATGTCATAAGTAATTAGTCTAATTTCGGTGCCTACTTCTGAACTCTTTCTTCATTCTAACAATTAGATGCTGAGCCAAGAGTAATATTTTTGGCAGAACAGAGATGTGTCTGGGACAGAAATTATTCCGAGATAGCTAGGCTGGCTCAATGGTGCAGTAGCACCGAGTGGGAATTGTGCTGTCTTGATTTTTTTGACCTTCATCTTTAAGCACCAAAATACCTCGCTGGCCCTTAGAAACCTCTGAGAACTCCCCTCTGATCTGTGCACAAGAGCCAGGATTACTTCTGAATCTCATGATCTCCCTCCCTTTGTTTTTAAATATCCAGAGGGTTTGTTCTCCGTCTCGCAGGCCAGAGCAGTTTAGGTCCCAAAGTACTGGGGCAGCTGAAATCACAACTTGAATTTTACAGGTTGGGACACTTTTTTGGAAGATCAATATTTCCTCCAAACTCCAAATGTGAACTTATTTTTTGTCTCCATTTTATGAAGTTCCGTTCGTGGTGTGCAGAGTGTACTTTATTACATCTCTACGACATTCAGAATTTGCGACTGCGGCATAAATATCTCATTGTCAGTAAGTGGATGGGGACTCACTGCTGATAAACACTGAAATTCATCCTGTGGTGGTGATATACCAACCCATTCTGATGTCTTGCCTTGATAAAAATGCCTGGGAGAGTCAGAGACTGAGTTTTATGTGTGCAATAACACAGGCCTTAAAATACAGACCCTAGATCTTCACTCAGAGAAATCAATGTCAGTTTATCATCTCATTTGATTTGTTCCTTTTCATAAATCCGTGTTTAGGTATATTCCAGGATATCTTTATTGGAATCAAGCCTTTTTTTATTATTATCCTTGAAGCATTTTTGACTTCTAGTTTTGTTAAAATATGGGTATCTCTGAGAAAAGGCTTCCCTGCTCCAGCTGGAAATTCTAGAGAAGCAAACTGTCTCTTTTGTGTCTTTTCTTATAAGGACAATTAAAGACTCCCGTGCAAACAGTGAATCAAGATATTCCCTCTTCCATAGTACTTTACTAAGACACAGCTTGTGAGCCAGGTATTTAAGTGTTACAGATTCTCCTCTTTTGCAATAGTATTTTCAATGCATATAAACATCTCATAACCCTGTAAAATATGCCCTCGTGTTTTCACAGCACTCAGGGTACATGCTACTCCATCTTTTGAAGAGGAGTGTTAGAGGAGTAATAAATTAATTTTTTAGTATTACCCAGTGCATCAGTGACAGCTGAGCACTCAGTAGCTAGAACACATAACTTACAGGTGGAATTGTAAGTACTTCAAAGAAAAGAATCAGAGTTTGGCTTTTATATTTTGGTTAAAATGAACACTGGACTCTTCTCTGAATTAACACTAAATATTCATGAATCAATCTGCTGCTTTTCCCCTATTTTGTTCTTCCGAGAAGCCAAGCAAATCTATAACCACTCTTTATTTCTCCAGAGAAAGATCAGGTGAAAGGAAACATCAATTTATTGGTTTTTTCCCTATCCACACTTGGAATAATTATATCTACTGTTAAAGCAACTGTGAAAGACCTAATTCTATTTAGTTCTAGTGAAGTGTGCGCTAGATATAAAAGTGACCTGCATAGCATATTGTTCAATAGTTGATGGTAGTGTAAGAGAACAATGAGAACAGCTTTGGTTTGTAAAACTAGAATAATATCTGGTACTTCCATATTGCTGTGGTGTAACAGAGGGACGTGCAAGATCTGGGTGCTGCTTATCCGCACGTGTCCCGTGGCAGTGCAGATGGCTTTAGAACCACCGCATAAATGGGTTCAGCCTTGAGAAACCAGCTCTGCAGGTCCCACTTTGATTATTTAACTCCTCAGAGAGGTGCTACACACCTCGATGTCTGCTGTGGGCTGCAGAGGTGTGCTGCGCCCGGCGGGCAGTGCCCAGGTTTGCTGGGCATCACGTGGCGGTGGAAGCATTCGCCATTCCAGGCCCTTCATGCTCTGTGATCCTCTTCAGCGTCAGCAGCAACAAGAAATACTCTCTGGCAGGAGGAAGGTGATCTGCTCGAAGGAACGCTGATGGAAGCCGGGCCGTTAAGAACTTTACAGTCTGTAACCAGTACTTGGACTCTAATGTGGAGATGTACTGGCAGCAGTGTAGAGCAGAGTCTGTGTAGTTCAGTAGCGCTCTGCTTTAGATTCCTCACAGAGCTATCAATAATTTATTAAAGGTAAACACCGTTATGGATTTGTCATTTCCTTAGATAAGCAATATAGCTGTAACACCACGCATTCGAGATAAGGGCCTTTTCCTGAAAAGGCCCCTAACCACACGAATAGCTGCTCTGTTGGATTCATTTAGCAAAAGCTGAGATAATAAGAAGGGGTTTGGTGGAATCCACATTTTTACGTGATTATTTGCAAGAGATATTCCCCAAAGAGTCAGAAGTCAATGTGAATCAGAAATAAAAGTGGGCTAAATGTAGCAGTTCTGGCCCGCCAAGAGTTTCACTTTCAGAGAGTTCCCAAGATCATTGCATGAGCTGTGCCCCACCAGCACTGGGCGATGCCGGAACCACAGCCAGTCATAACTACTGGGGCTGGAGAGCATCTCGTTATTGTGCTGGTGTTTGGTGTAAAGAAGGAGGACTGTCAGCAACTGTGCCTGGGGAAATCGGAGAAGTGCCTGAGAGCTCTGTGAGTGAAACTGTCTGCGTGAACCTGCCAGAAGTACGTGGAGGGATATGCAGTGGGAATCTTCTGGACAAGCTGAATGCACCAATGGGTACCGTATGTTGCAATGTATGAAAAAGGGCTCAGCATTTGATAGCATCCTCAGGAATTCCCGTTTCGAGATGTTGCCAACGATTCCTGGTCCCTGAGTTTTTAAATTTTACACAGTCAAACAAATAGGAAATTTTTCTTTAGAAGTAGTCTGCTGATGAGCTGATATATGGGGTGCCTTTGGAGAATTTGTTTCCCCACCAGGCAGTGCTTCTGCAGACTTCGCCTATTCCAAGCCTGTTACTCAGGTTAATATTTGTTGTAATTGAGAATGACATTCTTGACTCCAGCACCGTACACATCCATTAGGAAAAACAACTCAAAAAGGCGTCAACTAGCTTACAAGTTAGTGATGCCAAATGAAGTCATTAGAGTTGTCAGTCAGTCTGGCACCACTCTGCTGATTATCGACTTGCCTTTTTTGGGTAGGAATCACCCAACAGCTCTGTGGCTTAAGGAGATTTAGTCGTAACCAGAAACTACTCCGACAGTCTCTGGTGGAAAAAAAACCTCACCTTTGTCTCAGGACATCTCAGGAAAGAGCATTCTGACCTACTTCTGACGGGAAGCTAGTTGCAGCATCTTTCCTTGTGACCTTTTGGAACGAGCGTGAACATTTGCCCGTGATGAAGATAATGGAAGAAAATATGTATGAGAATGAGTCACTGAAATTTTTGTTCAGCAGGCAAGATCCAGGATCCCAAGAGATTTTTATTTATAGCCTAAGCAAACTCAATGGAGAGTTGCAGGAGGACAAATGAAACTGTAGAAGAAGCTGAAGTAATGAGTAATGATTACTTGAACATACTATTTTCATCACAAATTAAATGAGCACATTATGGTAGTAAAACTGCAGAAGAGCTAAGACAGTTTTAATTCTGCAGAGCCCTGCAGGATTCTTTGGAATATACATTGGAGAAAAGGGTTTCATTTAATTTTTTGCCTTTATCTCAGTCTAAGTAGTGCAGGAGATGTCTAGAATAGAAACAGCTACAAATCTGGAGAATATTCAGAGCAATGCTGTGGTGGGCATCTCATCTTTCTGTCTGTCTGTCTTCAGTGCTACCATCTCCGAGTGGGCTATTGCCATAAATGTATCGAAATATATTCAGGGATGACAAGTGTTTACAACTGCAAGGATAAAATCAGACTGCCTCAATGTAGCATGTCTGTCATTCTCATCTTGACTGTGATCATAAAGGAACTGCAGCCAGAAAATAGATCCTGGACTTCTCCAGGGAGGAAAGTTCCTGTCGTGCACGTCGCTCAATGAAAACAAAGCCTTGCCTGGCTTTCTGTGCATGATTTGCCTGTGTACATCTGTCACAGAAAGGCGCTGTCAAGCTCGTAGCAGTGCAACGCACAGTAAGAGCATCACAATTGTCACAGCAGCACTGCTCAGCCTTTGGGCTGAGATCTGCTCTGACAGCACTGCCGGGCAGAGCCGGTGTTGCTGCTGGGTGGGGCCCTGGCCTGAGCATGAGGAGCTGCTGCGTGGAGTCTGACCTCTTCTAAAGGGTTGCCGAGTGAATTTAGACACGCCATGCACTCTGCCAGGGCCTGTGTTTCTCTGCCTTTCGCAAGGAAATGGTGATGCCAGTCTTTTAAGTAAAATACCTGCAGACGTTTAGCCGAAAAGCAATATAGCAGAAAGATACTATTACTAGCTGGGAGGAAAATATAATTCTGTGAACCCCCAAGTTACCCCCTTCCCACATGCATAAATATATTCAGACCCACTTTAGTACAAGTGTGATTTTCTTCTGTTTATACTTACAGGCACGATTCCTATGTCTTTGCTTCTGCTAGAGTGAATTTTTCACAGAGCCTCTGTAGCCTTTTACGCCTACTAACAGGGTGAGTGCCTGCTCGTCTGTTGTGTGACTCTGAGGCTATTACAGAGAGAAATAACATCAAGGCTTAAAAATAAATGAGCGACTGAGAACTTTAGTGATGTACCTGTCTCTGTGCCGTCCTTCAGCCTTGGAGAAATGGAGCAGTTGGAAATACAACTTGGGTCTTTTTGGTGGTGGATGGATCGGCTGCAGCGCATGCTCCTGCTGGCTGTGACAGGAGTATTTTTGGAAGGGATGAAGGGGTGATTCTCTCGCCTCGCTTTGCACGTCACTGTGATCTCAGTGCTGCCGAATATATGATGCGTCTCAAACTGCAAGTCCCGCTTGCAGCAGCTGCATGATGAATGCAAACTGCTACGAGAAGAAATGAAGGTAACTCCCTAGCAGGGCACGACAGCTGGTTTTTTACTGCTTATTGCTGGATTGTATCATGAGAGGTTTCCTTATGTATGAAATTTAAGGTGTATCTCTGGTAAGCAAACTTTTTTGAGATGCTGATCCAAATTTCCCAGTGAAACAGATTTTCATCATAAATTCTTTGAAATCTTGGCAATTTCTTTGTAATTCAAACTTTCAGTAGGAACATGAGGGTTTTAATAAACTCTCACTGCTATGTGGCAGTGTGGAAGTCCTGATCAGTATCAGAGAGATAAAGGCCCGTGGTGCGGCAGCTCCGTGACAAAGTTGTTCTGAATTATGGGTAAGCCAGCATTCAAATTCCTCTTCTCCTGTCTCAAAGTGAGATACCCAACTGATTGCCCATATGGCTCTCGTATTTCACTTCTTTCCTATGGCTAAGAAATTTTCCTTCCATTAATTTTCTCCTTTCTGCCTGCCTGTGTCCGGCTGGCACCGATCTTTGAATGCTTCCAGCTGGGTACGCCATAAGCAGATGCACTCTCCAGCACGCTGCTGGCAGATGAGCATGGAGCTGTACCTGGGCTGAGGCTTCTTCCCTTTTTCCTTTTGGACTGAAGAATTCACAGAGCTTGGTTACTAGCTAGATGTTCCCAGGGATATGGAAGGGTGTGCCCTGGGAGGGAGCTGCTGGGGGCTTCCAGAGCCGCGGGAGGCTGCTGATCTGTGACCATGGCAGGGGTTGGAGTGGAGGCCGCTGCTGGCACACAGGTAGGATTGCTGTAAGGTTGCCGGGATTGTCCTGACATGTCTGCTGTATTTTGAGAAGGAGCTGCTGTCTGCAAGTGAGGCAAAGCCATGGGCTGTGGAGGGCGTTGAGGGGAAGCAACAGGGAGCAGGGGATGGGCTGCGGCAGAGCCCTGGCCCAGGCTGCCTGGAGAGGGTGTGGAGTCTCCTCCAGAGACCTTCAAACCCCGCCTGGACGTGTTGCTGTGTGACCTGCTCTGCTGACCCTGCTCTGGCAGCGGGGTTGGATTAGACGATCTTTCAGGGTTCCTTCCAACCTCCAACATTCTGTGATCCTCTGTGATGCTGTGACTGTAATGGGTGAAGCCTCCTGGGAGGGAGGCTTGGAAACTCCCACTGCAGGCTGGTGTTTGACAGGAATCCTCACTCCTCTGGCGGGAAACTGCAGATGGACAGAGTTGATGGCCCAGACCCCATTCCTGCAGCAGCAGGGGAAGCCCTGGAGGAAGCAACTGTGATCATGTGTTCAGCAAATAAAGAACAGCAAGCTATTTGTCTAAAAAGTTATTATAAATGGAGAAGTAGAAAGCAGAAACACTATATAATTTGCAGATACATAACTGAACTTACATTAAAAACCACTAACATAAGAGATCATTAAATATTTTCCAATTAATGTGATCTATTTTAATGTTTCTGGTAAGTGGTAATAAGAAACCTCATTAAATTTTCATTACTTAAGACATGTTTGAATTTCTGAAGCTTTGCCTCTCCCAAGTTCTTATTTGCCATTATCAGTGAACAGTCTGAAAGTATTTTGCGAACATTGCTAAGAATATATTCACGAAACATACATCTTTGAGAGTGGGGTTTTTTATTCATGCAAGTGAAAAAAGGACAAATGAAGTGCATTCTGACTGCATGAGCCTGAAGTTGTTACAGGTTTAGAAAGGAAGTGATTTGCAGGGACACAGACAGGAGCATATTCCTTAATCTTGGTGTTATGGACATTCATCATAAAGCATATTCCTTCTCTCTTAGGACTTTTCTAACTGCGTGATGTAACTCCAGTTCTCCAGGTAAAGTGTTGGCCCTGTAAGTAAATGGAAATTTAATGGAAGTAATGTTTTAATTTATCCAACAAAAAAACCTGAAGGGGCCAGAAATAAAATGTTTCACTGCAGAATTTTTTCCCCAGCTATTCTGGTTTCACTGTGATGCTGTCATTATACTAATTTCATTGGGTTTTATTTCCTTTCATGTAAATCAGACTCAACCTTCGTTTCAGAAGACATAAAGCTTTGTTATGTGTCTTTGATCTTTTGGATGTTAGCTGAAAACACTTTCACAGGGAAAATGGATCTTATTAGTGCACTTGCGTGTCTTCGAAAGAAAATAGTTTTCTATAGTACATGGATTTTGCCTGTTTATTGAAAGTAATTGGTTTAGTCCTGTATGTATGAAATTAATTAATTGATCACACTATCTTCCACTAAATAATTGGCTTGCATTTGTAACCGTTCCACTTATAATTGTTATCTCTCCATTGCCTAAAAATACTTCATTATAACTGTGACATGTAAAATGCATTTTAAGGAGAGAAGTGTGATTGTTACTTTCTTGTTGCTTGATCTAGAAAAAACAAGTTTAGTCAGTAAAATGCAGGTAAGCTCACAAAATTCTTAATCATAAAATACAGTCTTTTAACAACTGGCAGTAAAAGCTATTTTTTTTTATTTCTGTCTTTCATGTCATACTGAAGTCTGCTTTATTCCTTTATTCTTTATTGCCACCTACACAAATGCAGTTGGCTAGCTGCCATAGTGTTTGTTAAACAGAGCGGGTACGGGTCCTACTAAGAAAATCTGAGAAAAAACTGTGTTGGACAAATTAAAGTATATGATGGTATAATTTTTGTTACATGCAAAGCTCACGTTCTGACTAGAGTCACCTTCTTTACAGCTTCCTCAATAGGAAGGAGGCTTAATCACAGGATGGTTTTGGAACCTGGGTTGTTCATCTCTCTGTGCCCATCCAGAAGCAAACACAGTGTTTTGTTTGTCTGTGATGATTTCAGTACATCTTCTTAACACTGCATAGGTAGGTCACAAGCAAAAAAGTGTCTGTATGAATGAGTGAACCACAGCTATACAGTGCCTCTGTTCTTTAAACATCAAGGTAAGGGATTACTCTGTGATCATGTGTAAAGAATTGCAAACAACATTCAGAGGTGACAGTATATGGCCCCATACCTGTGGTAGCTTCTTTTCTGTATCTCAAAATGCTTTTGGTTTAATTTTGCAGTGTAGTACTTAATGAATACTGGAAGTCTATTCCCTATCCTGTCATTCTGTTCCATCATCCCTGCTAAATTTTCGTTATTGAGTTTATCCCTTCATTCTCTAACAGATACACATATATATTGCCTGTGTCCTGAGCTTGGATGAATATATGCAAAGTATTACTAATGTTCTTAGATAAGGAGCAACGTTAGCATTCCATGTCATAATATTTATTTCTGTTAAGCATTATGCCAGCTGTCCCATGTTTTATGGAGGTTTAAGCAATGGGAACATGCCGTGTCATCTGTAGACATGCAGTTGACCTCCTTGGTTTGACAGAAACAGAAATCATACCGAACTGGACATCTCTGAGACGATCTGCTTCGTTTGCATTCACCCAAAGGATATGATGCAGACTGCTTTTTGCTTGATTTGTTTATGAGCCGTCCTGCATTTCACAGGGTTTTGCTACTTGAATCTAGCTGGGGATTTCAGCTGATTGACCCATAGAGCTGCTGAGAAAGGCCAGCCAAAACTGAGAAGTATTTTCAAGAGCTTTGCCAGTGCTGCTAGAAGAGGTGCTCTGCAAAGGCACTGGGATTTCTGATTCACAGGCTTGTAAGTTGTGAATGTAGCATTTCTGATCCAGAACATCTGGATGGAGAAGAGCTTGGCAACCGCATAGGTCAGTGCACTGAAGGACATGATCCTCTGCACATGTCACCCGTGTCTCATCCCGAGTGGTACCCATCCCCGTGACCTGGCTTTACATGTCTAGGCCAGATCAGGGAGTGCCAAACTCCGCAGCTAGGGAGGGAAAAATACGAGCCCTGAGCCTCCCAGTCTGAGTCTGTGAGCACGCTGATGTTGTGGCAGCCAACAAAATCAAATGCACTTTGAATGAAATCATCAAAGGAACTCGGCATATCCTAGAACTAGGAGAGCTAGAAGTGCTGGCATTGGAGTATGGAGTCGTGAGATCCTGATAGCTTTCTGTGGAAAGGTTGGCAAAAACTGAGATTGTTTGAGAACTGGTGCCAGAAAAAAAAAAAAAAAAGACAGTGTCATTTCAACTCGCTGTTCCAGTAACTTATAAACTGTCTCTTGCTTTCTTTCCTACATCTTTGAACTGCATGTAATGAAATTAATTCAAATTTATTCCCCTCCCTGAGGCTCCAGACATTGTTTCATTGGTGTGTTTTACCCATGGTGTGCTGCAATGACTGCAGTTTTCTTTCCTATTACTTCAGTCAAGTTGTGACTACTTCGTAGAGTCATAGAGTCATAGAATCACCGAATCACAGAATGCTGGGGGTTGGAATGGATCTCTGGAGATCATCCAGTCCAAGCCCCTGCCAGAGCAAGGCATCAGGCGGGTTTAACACAGCAGTGATTTACATTTGATGAGGAGGCTGCTGCTGCAACTCGCAGCTTGAGCTGCTATTTCTACAGACTTCTGCTTCTGATTCATCATTCTCCTCTGCTCTTTATTCAGACATTTATGGATTGGATAGTGAGTATAATGGGTTTTTACTTAGATGAGCTTTCAGCAGACTTATGGCAGATATTTTGACAGAGGTATGGATTACAGATCATAGCAATTTAATGAATGTTTCATTAGAATAAACTTGGTTAATGTTTTGTGGTTGCATGGAGCAGTAACTGTCTACAAATCTGTGGTCAGCTTAAAGTTCATTGCATATTTCCTCTTCCTAGAGTAGGATCTTCTTTCTCAGCGCTGTGACATAAGGCCAGAAGGATACAAATGCAGTTAAAGGTTTGTTTTACAAGTGAGAATATAGTGCAGAATTTTAGCCAATTGTGAGGAATAACATTTGGTATCTGTTGTTGATCAGTTAAGAATGATAAATGAAATTTCAGCACGCTGCAGTCTTGAGCTGATGCCAAGACAGTATCTGGGAAAAGTGAAGAAGATTCCGAGATTTTGGGCCTTTCCAGAAAATGCCACAAGAGTCGGTGTTACAGGCAGACAGTATGTTGGTGATGCGGCTCTATGGTTTGGGGGAGAGAGAGGCTGGGTTTTTCTCTCTCTGAAGAGAGGTGCCAGGGCTGTTCTCGACTCTGTCCGGTGTCAGAGCCGGGCTGCGTCTTCCAGAGCAGCCGAGCCGAGTGGTGGCCGTGCTGCTGGCTGCCCTGTGGCCGGAGGGCTCTCCAGGGCAGACCTGCCGCGGGAGCATGGGAAAGAGGAACCCATGAAAACTCTTTTGGTGAGTCACAAGTTCTTCAGCGCTGACTTCTCTGCTGAGAGCCCAAGTGCTGCCTCTAGCACACGGCTGGGTCTGGCTCAGTCAGCAGAGCGGGTGACACTGTGACATGTGTTCCCGTGCATCCCCTGGTACCCACCAGGTTGGGCAGTCCATCACCAGTGCTCTCCAGCCGTCTTCCTGAGAGTGCTACAGCGTGACCGCAGCAGCCAGGTGTCTGGCAGTCTTGCTTACAGAAGTCTTCTTGCAAACCCATTGTTTTCTAACAGTTTGCAGATGAGGCTTTGCATTCAGCAGGATGAAAAGCCCTTGCATCTTTCCACCTTCTAGGCAGGGCTAGTTTGGCTGTGTTACTAACAGTAAAACCCCCATGAATTTCCTTGTCTCACTTAAGATTTCCAGGACAATACTGGCAGGCTGAGAACTACAAGCGCTGGAACTGGACACAGCCTCGGGTCCCCTCTGGTGAGACCTGCGGCAGTACAGATTGCAGTGAAGGGTGTAAGGATGCAAAAAGCCCAGGCCTGATGCATGCAGTCTTACGAGCAGTGTATCACGATATTCCCAGCCTCCCGCTTTGCACTTTGGCAGAACAACTCAGGTAGTAGGTCCTAGGGAGAACAAATTAAGGTGAGTGAGGTGGGATGAATTTTCCCTTTAATGTTTCTATGTCACATACGCAGCGCCAGCAGTTACAGTAGGAGTCTATCGTGGGTGGCAGCAATTTCATTTTCTTCTTCAATTCTCAAAGCGAATGAACACAGAAAGAAAAAGTTATCTCCAGGTTCAATACATGTAGTATTTCTAACCTTTAGGAGTTTGACTTTGCAACTGAAATTAAATAAAATTTAATTTTCAGTGTATATGTGATAAAACTGGGGAAAAGTAGACTACAAATGAGTGTAAAGGATTTGAAATCACGTCTGGGGCCAAAGCTGTAGCCTAAAATATGAAGCTGTTTACAGCTATGAGGAAAGTCACCACATTTCTCCGTACCTCAGTTTGGTAGAAGTTTTCATAGTTGTAGAATAGCACCTGTGTCAAAGGATGTGGAAGTGAAGCTCTGAGAGTGTGAGGACAACACCCGGCTGGGGCTGTTCAGCCTGGAGAAGAGGAGCCTGAGGGGAGACCTCATCAGTCTCTACAACCCCCTGACAGGAGGTTGTAGAGAGGTGGGTGTTGGTCTGTTCTCCTGAGTGGCGAGTGATAGGATGAGGGGAAATGGCCTGAAGTTGGGCCAGGGGAGGTTCAGGTTGGATATCAGGAAGAATTTCTTTACTGAGAAGGTTGTCAGATATTGGCACAGGCTGGCCAGGGAGGGGGTTGAGTCACCATCCCTGGGGGGGTTTAAGAGAAGTGTGGGTGTTGTGCTGAGGGACAGGGGTTAGTGGTGTTTGTGGGGCTGAGGAAAGGTTGGACTCTATGATCTTGAAGGTCTCTTCCAGCTGAAACTGTTCTATCATTCTGTGACGTCGTTGTGTTTTGTGCTGACACTGCTGGCAACCAGAATAAGGGGCTGGTAGTAACTGCAAACAACAGGATTCTCTTTGACATCTAACAAGACAGGAGCAGAGGGCTGCGCGCAGGCACCCAGTGTTGTTCCCACATGCAGCTTTTGTAACTTCTAAATGCATAAGAGCAGTGGATGAGCCTTTAGCCAGTGTTTGAAAATGGAATATAATGAAAATCACAGAATAGGAAATAAGAAAGTGATAGTAAACACTGGAAAGAAAACAGAGCTCACAGCGCAGCTGTGCTCACAGCGCGCAGCCCAGCACCTGGGCATTAGGAAAGATTTTCCTCAAATTTGCTCCACCTGAGGAGTCAATTAACAGCCTGAGACACCTGAGACAGAGTTGGCTGTTGTCAGGCTGAGTTTGGGACTGAGGGGACGTGCTCTTTCACAGAGAAGGGTAAGTCTTGTCTCCTTTTAATACTCTGATTGGAGAACACGGTGCGTATTCCAAGTGTTTTACGTGTGACAGACGCAGGTCTCGTGGAGTTGCTCTCACTTGGTGTGGGGCTGCTCAGAAAGGCTCTTCCCTGGGCTGGTGGGGGCTGCAGGTGAGGTTGGGGGCTGCTGTGAGGCTGATGCAGGCGGCAGAGCCTGGCTGTGGTGGGGCTGAGCTCGTGGGGCTAGGACAGTTTGGCTGCAGGAAGCTTGCTGGTTTTCAAAGCCATCAAGGACCATGTTTTCAAAGTTATCAAGGACAGCAACCAAGTTTTTTTTTTGTTGTTTTGTTTGGGGTTTTTTTGACTACTCCATTGCTACTCTGCTAGAACCTTTGATGAAGTGTCTACCACCTTCTGTGTGTTTGCCGTGAGTCTCAGTAACTAAACTGACAAAATCCCAGGGACCAGCAGTGCCTAGGGTTTTACAAGTAGTCTAGGTGGAAGGACGTAAAACGTGTAACTCTGGTCCTGTTTGTGGCTAAGAGTTAGTGGATGTTTCCGCCCTCTCCATCAGAGCTGTCTGCCCTTGGGCTGGCTTTATTTGAATGACTGAAATCCTTAGAGATTAAAATACTATAAAAATTCTGCATAAAATCGGGAAGCTATGTGGGAGAAAGGACACAACTAGAGGTGGATTAATAGTACAAGTAAATATCTCCAGGCAACACAAGTCGGTCATTTCCTTTGGGATCTGCTCGACCCTTGTTGAATAGGAAGAGAAGCTGGCTTTGGCCTGCAAACCCACAGATATCTCATGACCTTTGTGGAAGTTCATTGTCTAAATGCTATTTCTTGGACTCAGAGCATCAAGGGACCTACAGAAGCTTTACTGATGATGGGTTTCTATGGGCTGCTGCTTCCAAACCTTCACCTCTTGGCAGAGAGTGCTCCCTGCTTATGGTAGGGAACAAAATTGTATTTTTCACGTCGCTGTGCTTTTGAGAGAGCTGAACAGAAAAATCAACTACTGGCTTGGTAAAACAATCAGATTCAATGTGAATGTTGCAAAGAGAGAAACTTTGCAGTTTTACCACGTGCAAAATATATTGTGTCTAAAAAATAAGCCAAAGAGTAAATTACCTGCTTTTTAAACTTAGCTGTATTCGAAACAGGTCTGGCCATTACAAGTAAATGGTGAGTAATTTAGCCTTTTCTTTACTCAAACTTAGATAACAGAGGATTAGCTGCTAGAAAGAATTCTGGGAGCATAAGAAAGCCACCTGGAGAGTCAAAAGCTTTTTTTTAAACTCTCATTTCACTCAGTTGTACCCCTGTTGCTCTGTCTGCTGCTACAGCTGACCTCAGGTCTGAGTTTGCATTTGTTCTTTCAAGAGCTGAAAATAGCTGGGCTGGCTGCTTTGTTTCAGTGATCAGTGCAAACTTCTGGTGGAGCACGTCTCTAAAGCGAGGTACAGTCATTGAAAGAGTTTCAACTTGCATCTGTGGAAATATATTTATTTTTGTATCCCCTGACCTGTGGGAACATACTATTTTGAATATCAGGATGAGGTCATGGGACTGAATGGGGGCAACCATCACAGAAAGAATTAGTTTGCTTTTTGAACTAATTGAAATATATTATTCAATACTCTGAGTCGGACGCATTATGGCTATGCCAGGTTTTCTAAGTAAGCTGCTTACAGAAATACAAAATCTAGTAGGGAATATTTATTTGCCAAGTACTATGTGAACGTTTATTTGCTTTTGTATTCTTAGCCACTAATTCATCTTCTCCAAAGAATGATGTAGTCTAAGCCAATAGGAACAATGTAAGTTGTTGTAAACTCTCAAAACATGAGTTTATTATGACATATGACTAGCGAGACTGCTTTTTTCTGTCATTCTTACATCTGCTTTAGGATCCTTATCCTATGGTAAGAGTATGTTATCAGTCAGACATTTCAAGCAAGGGTGCCTCTATGGGTATAGGAGACACTGAATTTTGCTATTTTCACTGAATTACTTGGGTTAGACGTAATTTTTCAGAAAGCTGTTGTTGATTACCTTATATTTTTCCTAACAGAATCTCTCTTCTCCTAGGAGAGAAAGGATTCTACCAAAATGTTTGTGAGAGCACTTGAAATAATTTCACTCCTGTAGCTAAGCTGTTTTCAATATCAGACTATAGGAAATCCAGCTTTAGCAGCGATGAAACAATTTTCCACAATAGTGTGGTATTAATGATGGGGCTTTCATCTGCCAGTGCAACTATTAAACATGTTTTACTGACATTAAAGCAAAATCCAGTGGAGTCGCAGCATATGCCAGTCACAGTAAAAGCTTTTCTGAAGTCTGCTGTGTGCATTTATCTGTCAAGAAAATCAGTAGTTTCTCACAGCCTGACATTTAGCAGAGTACACTACTGATCAGAATCCAGTTTTGGTACGGGAGCACGAGAGCAATCTGTCTTCCAAAACAATAAGACAGCTGAGCTTCCGAAGGACTTGGACTAGCACCCAAAAGCCAAGAAAACTTCTCACCATGTGAAAACTTCTCGCCATGTTGTGCTCTCTGAGGTGGCGTTCCCGGGAAAGGTAACCAACACCTACCGCAGGGCTCGCCTCTTTCCTTGGCGGCGTAGTGGTAACAGTGGTTGCTGTAAAGAGAGGACATACTTTCAGAAGCATAATTTCAGGCTTATGTGAAGCTGATTTGCTGGTGAAGAACAGTAAACGCTGGCTTGTAAACTCATTAAGTATAGCGTTCTTGCCTGGAAAAGTTTGAAACCATTTCTGGTGTCAAAAGGAGCCATTTCTGCCTTCTTCCACATGAAATTTCACGTATAACCTATTCGACACAAGGGTTGCTTTTTCCGAAATTACAGCGTTGCTAAGCGTCTCTCAGAGGCCTTTGTGAACATAAACGCTGCTGAAGTGAATTCCTTCTGAACAGGCTTTGCCTTGGCATTTTCTCCCAGGCTCTCAGGAGCCGTTGGTCAGCTGGTAAGCGTGACAGCAGGAGTAGTGGTTGCGTGTGTCACAAAATCACTCCCAGGACAGTTGTATTAGTGCTATTACAGTTTGACTTGGGCTGCTCCTTGGGAGCACTCTGTGCACAGGTGGCTTGTGCCTGGCTCATCCATGGCAGCAGAGCTCTGCTTTGTTTCTGCTGGACAGAAGGACAGTGCTGATTTTTTGGGGAGCAAGGGATGAAGGAGGAGGAAGCCCTAAGAGACAAGGAATGATGGGAAGATCTAGGTCCAAAATCTAAAGCTCAAGTGAGTGGACAAGTTGGAGATAAGGAACTGGTAGGTATATGAGCACAGAACAGATAAAGCTGTTCTGCAAATTTCTCTGTAACTGTCCAAACCTGCTGGTTGGTTCTCTTCAGCCCAGTCTCTGTTTTACTTCAGATACAGGCTGGGCGATGAGTGAATTGAGAGCAGCCCTGCAGAGAAGGACTTGGGTGGGCTGGCTGACGAGGTGCTCAAAGTAAGCTGGCAATGTGTGCTGCCAGCCCAAAAAGCCAGCTGTGTCGCGGGCTGCATCCAAAGCAGTGTGGCCAGCAGGGTGAGAGAGGTGACCGTGCCCCTCTGCTCTGCTCTGCAGCGCCGCGCCCAGCCCCCAGCACAAGGAGGACATGGAGCTGGTGGAGGGGCTCCAGGAGGCCACAAAGGTGATCCAAGGTCTGAAGCACCTCTCCTGCAAGGACAGGCTGAGGGAGCTGGAGCTGTTCAGCCTGGAGGAGGCTCTGCAGAGACCTTGTAGCAGCCTGCCAGTACCCGAAGGGGCTACAGGGAGGCTGGGGAGGGACTTCTTATAAGGGCATGTGGTGATAGGAGAAGGCACAGTGGTTTTCAACTAGAGCAGGGTAGACTGAGCTTAGACATTAGGACGAAGTTCTTTACTGATGGTGAGACACTGGCACAGATTGACATGAGAAGTCCTGGATGTCACATCCCCAGAAGCATTCAAGGCCATGTTGGAAGGTCCCTTCCAACTCAAACCACTCCATGATTCTATGTTTCTACTGCTTTTGCCTGCGCATTTACCAGTCAGACTGAGAAACAAAACCAGTAATGCTGCACTCCAGTTCAGAAGGCCAGCCACTCATGGCGGGCTCCCATGAACCTCTCCGGCTCTCTGATGACTTAGGTTCTGCCTTAGCCACATGTAGCTCGGGGTCAGTAAAACAGTGACACACACGTTAACAAAGTGAGGTGGTACTTTCCACCCAGTCCCAGTGGCTTTTGTACCGTGTAGCATTCCCCGTGTTCTTACTGGTGAAGAAATTAAATGTGCTGACATACTATGTTCCCTCTAAAACCTTTCTTGACCCAATGAGAACTTTAGACAAATTTACATCAGTTTATTGCAAAGGTTGTATCACTCCAATGAGTGCCTCAAAGAATCGCACCAAGAATCTTCAAATCAGACCTGTGCTAATTTCTCTGTCAATGGCTGTTTCTTAAATATTGTTGTGTTAATTGGGGGTTGTTCTACTCATTTTATTCGTGGCTGAGAAAAATATCAGGGAGGAAAGGTTTTTTTCTCCTCTGAATTTGAATGTTTTCCTAATATTATTTTAATAATGACCAGTGAATCAATAGTCACAAGAATGTTTAAGTGATACACTCATAAACTCGTAAAGAGACACTTTAGTCTTCCATGCCCCTGCAGTATAATGAGTTTTGCATTTTTGTGTTTGTATTACTACTAATTAGCATAAACATGGAAAGTCTTAGAAGACAGTTAATTCCTGGTGTTACATGAAATTTTTGAGTTTTAGTCTATGCAACTATGACAGACTTTGTTATAACCAGGAAAACAAAATTCAAGAAAACCAAGAAAATAAAATGCTTTATTCAGGTTCTCTATATAGACCTCTTCCTTCCCAGAGGGTCACATTGAAGCACTGAGTTTTCTGACGGCTGGGATGGACTTGTCTGTCGGGAACACAAACAAGGGTGCACTCGTGTTTTATAGAAGTGGTGATCTAAAATTCCTTCTCATATATACGGAACTGAATCTTCCATTGAGCAGATTCAATTAAAAAATGCAACCGTTTCCTGGAAAAACATTCAGGAGAGCAAGTGGGGCCTGATGTGGAGGCAAATGTGAGCTGAGGTTGTGCACTAAGAGCCAGCAAATTTTCCCTTGTTTCCTTGGCTGAGCAGAGGAATCCGGCTCTAGTGGCTCTCACACCTGGGAGATGCTCTTGGATTTCCCTCCCATCTGAATTGCCCCCCTGTCCCTCACTTTAGCCTGGAAAAGCTCTGGGTCCCCTGCTGCAGCCTGAGCTTTTGTGCACTGCCACACAAAGTTTATTTAGGGACCCAGAAGGAGACTGGCAAAGGCAGCCTCTTGCTGGAGGTGTTTGCTGGGGCTGCTCGTTGGGGAAATGAAAACGGAGCTTTGCTCCAGTAAATCTGGTGAGATGAAGAGAAGGAAGGGTATTAGTCCTTAGCGCTTACCATTTGAACAAAAGGAGTAATTCACTGAGACACTGCTTTGCCTTCAGCGTTAGCTCTGCAGCCTGCTGTTGTTTCTGCAGCTGGGGGTAAGACCATGGAGTTTTGCCTGCTAGCACGGTGGTCTGTCCTGTGCAGGGAAGTCTTGAGCAATATGTGTTTTACAGGAAAAACCAGCAGGATAATCACCTTCAAATTCTTCACCCCCAAAAGTTTTTCTGTTCACATGTTTTTATTCAAAAAAAAAAAATAAATCATGCCATAAAAGTTGGCTTAAATGTTGAATAAATGTAAGAAATAAATGTTTCCGACGTTCCCCTTTCTGGAGAAACCATCCAAATTATTTCATTTCAGAGCAGTTTTACATTCCAGCAACTGAGATTTAATTACTGTTTCCTTTTCTAGTTCATTTTTAATAACTTTAATTATATTTTCCTTCAGTGGTCAATGCTTTAGAAACTTGATATAATTTTAAGGAATTACTATGTGATTTTTGCGTTAATTAATATTCACCGATTATAGAAATTTCAATATGTCTTGTTATTAAAATGTTCCAACCAGAATAAAATTCAATGATAGCTTAGAGTGCAGGGCCATCATTTTTTGGGTGATTAAATAAATGAGAAAATCCTATTGTTTTTCAGCTTTGTATCTCTTTCAGGAGGAAGACGGACAGACCAGGGGTCTGTTTTGCTCAGTGAAATGCAAAACACGAAAACAATAATACAGATATTAATTAGAAATGGGCTGAGACACAAGAACGAGACTTGAATTTTAAACATGTCAAATTTTAGGGAAATGAATGGGTTTTATTCATTTCCTGGACTCAGATACAGAAGGGGAGGGAAAAGGACAGTGAGGAGTCCAAGTCTGAGAATGGGTTGGGAGTACTTGGCGATGGCGGCTTGGCTCAGACCCCTGGGGTTTATTTCTGAGTAGAACCACCAAGTGATGTTTCTTGGTTGCACAACTGTTCTGCGTCGCCGTGCCCTGTGATCAGCTACAGGTACTGAACCCTGCACAAGCACACTTGAGAAGTGTGCATGTACTTTGAGGTCCTTGCGTTGCTGCTTTTGCTTTTGGTGCTGTGAAGTTACCTAAAACTCTATTTAGAAAGATCTCTGAAATAGCAAAGTAAGCTTCTGGTAAAGTCTCTGGGAGCTGCTGGGGTTTGTTTTGGTTTGGATATATGGGAGGCCAAGAATGATATATTGGTTAGATTTGCTTATCTTAATCACTGGCCTCAGCTGTATCTCATGGGTATTGCATATTGCGTGGGCGAAGTTTTGTTTGCTTAAAATCCGTAAGTAAAAGGAGTCTAAATCTGTCAAACTGGAAAGAGAAGAACCAACAACACTGGGAAGAGTAGTGAAAACGAGGTTCTCGGAGATTCCTCTTAGTCTCTGTCCTTAGCAGTATTGAAAATGGTGCTTTTCGTACTAAACAGAACTCGGGGCATGCTAAGCAGAGCGGACGTTTTCTTTTGGAAGTCGTAAGCTAGGTTTCAATCCCTTCTTTCCCAAAGTATGTTTTTTTTTTTTTTTTTTTGTGGTGATTCCATGAAAGAATAACTGTTCTAATCAGTATAACTTGTGAATACAAATATATCTGTTCAAGCTCAGAACAGTTTACCTGGTTACTACATTTTGTAAAAATAGGAGGTCTGCACTGTGAGAAAATGCTGATAAATCTGAAGTTGTTTTCCGGTCTAAATATTGAAGATTTTCTGGTCACAGTAAATGAACGCTCTGTGTGGTAGAATTTCATCAGCTGTGTTTTTCAGACAATCAGAAGCTGAGCTAACTCTGTAACAGATCCTGCAGATAACTTGCTGGCATTGCCATCATCTCCTGCTAAAGTTTATGGCTCCCTCATGTCATTCAGTAACTACTTTTTTCCAAGTTGTAGTGGCATACCAACAAAACTAAATATGTCAGAAACAGAGTTTGGCATGGACTGGGAAAGGGTGTGAGAACAAAGTTGTGTTTTCATGAGAACAAGTGTTCTGTTATGAAATGAAGATAAATAATGAGAACAAACATTGCACATAAAGGAAAAAAAAGAGGATTTAATGAGCTGGAATTGTGGTCAGTCTGAGGGAAAGCTTTTTCTTTTTTTTCCCTCCAGTTTTTTATGTTCTATTCATTGCTAGTAAATGACTACTTGAAAGCATTACCCAAATTTATATCTGACTTCTTACAAGCATGAACTGCATTGACATTTGTTAGATCACCTACTGCACTTTGCTGAAAATAGATTTCAGGTTTGTGTGGAAATTTACAGCTAATTTCCAGTCGGAAAGGTTGTTCTATTTTATAAAGCATTCTGATTATAATTACAGACATGCATTTAAAGAGTCATGGTCCACATTCTTTCTGATGAGCAAGGAGGTTAACATTCCCTTAATGGAAACTCAATTATAGTAACTTTTGCCCTTCCATTCTCAAGTGTATACCAGCTTGCTCACAAGAATTTTCAGGGAGGAGACCACCATTCCTGGTTGGACCCTGCTCTCTGGGGCAGGGAGAATTGGACTTTCATGAAGAAGGCTCATTTTTTAGTGCTTCTGGGTCTGTGCTCGTCCAGGAGCATCCATCATTCAGGATGAATTATTGCAAGAAACTGCTGAACTTGTTGCAATTTATTTTTTATTAGCAGCAAATTTTTTTTTTTTTTTTTTGCTTTGGTTTTAAACAAAACTAGAGAAAGTTAGGGTCCAGTTCTGGTATCTCTGAAATGTGGAGGAGATTAGAATCGCAGAACGCGTTGGGCTGGCAGGGATATTTAGAGGCCACCTGGTGCCAGCCCTGCAGCGAGCAGGGACATCTCTAACAGGAGCAGGTTGCTCAGAGCCCCATCCAGCCTGGCCTGGGATGTCTCCAGCGATGGGGCCTCCAGTACCTCTCTGGGCAACCTCTGCCAGGGTCTCACCACCCTCATTGTAAAGAACTTCTTCCTAACGTCTCATCCCAATCTCCCTGCGCTAGTTTGAAACTGTTTCCCCTTGTCCTGTCACTGCACACCCTTGCAGACAGTCCCTCCCAGGCTCAGAGGAGTCAGCTCTGGACTCTTCGCAGAGGGAGGTGTTTGCGATGCAGCATGGAAGGTGCTCGTGGTAGGAGAAGAGCCCTTCACAGCCATTCTCAAACAGCCACCGTTTCCTTTGGAAAACATCTTGTTTCCTGGAGTCATAGCTTTAATGGGCAGATGGACAATTAAATCCTTGAGTCCAACCTCCAGTCTAACACTGGCCATAGAAATTCTTCTGATTTCAGATCATTAGTCCCTTAAACAATAAAATGCTGTCTTTACAGTTTGGAGAAGGAAACAAAACATACTTTGCCTCAGTGAAAGCCTCCGTGTGACTGGCTCATTTGTGAGGCTGGTTTATGGAGCCTGTCCACCCGTACTGTCACCTCCCAGCCACCAGCCTCCTTCTGGCTCGTGGTGCTGCAAGATAGGCATAAATTTGGCATAAATTTTCCTGAAAAACCACCGCATTGGGCAGCTTTCCCTTATCTCAGCTAGCGAGAGCGTGTTTGGCTGCTACACGCAGGGCTGTCAGGAAGGATTTTCCGCTCGGAGCGCCTGGGCTGGGCTGGCAGCAGGTGAGCCGCAGGCAGAGCTCGGCGTGCGGCGCGGGCACTGCTGCACGGGAGCTGCGGCGCAGGCTGGCAGTCGCGGGGCTTTTAGCACCCAGCTCTCCCTGCAGGAGGGTGTTAACAGTTGTCTGTCTGCAAGTTGAAGCGACACAAAACACGCACACGAAGCCTGGAAATTGCACTCTAGAGAAAAAAGTTCAGGCTGTTGAGGAAGAAAGTCTGCTTCGGCCAAACCGAAATCCTTTACTGAGCTGACAAACGCCGTTTGCTACAAATTAGAGCCCTAGTGCGGAGGGATTGCATACTGCACACTGTGATCGCATACTGCTAGTCACCGAAAGACTGCCTCAGCATTGAGGCAAGCTGATAATTTTCTTTTTCGGATAAATATAGATATTTCTGCCAAAGTAAGACTTTTACTCATCATTAATGAATTTACAGTATCTCAGCAAAGGGACGGAATGTACTGCAGTGGCTGACAAGAAAATAGTTTCATAAATAACCCTCTTGACACGTGCAAGATGTTAACATTTTTGGAAGTTTAGGCAGGGTTTGGGGCAGTGGAGGATTTACTTGCTTGTTTCAGTTTTAAGGCAACCAGGTCTTTTATTTTACTCCTCACCAATGGGTAGAGTATTTCTCTTGGCTTCTCTGGTCTTTTCCTCTTTCCAAGCAAGCATTCCACAATGACTGACATTTGGCTATAGGTGAGAGTTTCCAAAAACATGTATTATTTCGCTTCAGTAAGACAGATATTATTTGATTTGATAACATAATGTGATTAGCTCAGTTGGTTAGAGCGTGGTGCTGATAACACCAAGGTCACGGGTTCGATCCCCGTTGGGTCCCCATGTGTTGCCTGATGTAGTTGAGAGACGTCCCTGCCCATGACAGGGAGGTTGGATTAAATGATCCCTAAGGTCCCTTCCAGCCTAGGCCATTCTAGGATTCTATAATTCTATGATTATGAAACATGGAATATACCATGAGCTGTCATTAAGATTTATAGTTCCTCATTATCTTTGTGCCATAGGTCTGTATGTACAGTATACACATAGAAATGTAGAACGGATGAAGAAGATGATGAGTATCCTTCAACAGAAAAAAAAGTGAGTTACTCCCTGCACTAAAAAGCTTATAATCTAAGAGGCAGGGAGACAAAACAAATATTTGTAGTAGAAGACCTGGAGCGAACTGTCAAAATGCCTGTAGCAAAAACTAATAAAACAAGGTATATGGGACTGAAGCAGCATCCTCGGTCAGACAAGAAACTGAAGGTTAGTTTAAGGGCTCTGTGTTTCAGAAGAATAGGCAAGAGCCAGAGGGATACGACGACCGGGTTGCACACCACACACATAGGGTGCAAAAGGCAGTGCTAGACTTAGGCGAGCCCTTGGCATTGCGCAGCCGTTAGTGTTTGGGTGCTGCTGGAGGCAGCAAGGCAGGGCAGAGGCTCCAGTGCCGCCTGAATTGCCGTGGAGATGCGCAGGGCTGATTTCTGCCGGTGGCAGCGTGCTGCCCGAGCTGGGTCGCTGGGCGAGAGGAGGCACTGGCTGGACCTCCAGAAGAGCCCATGTCTGCGGGGACGTGGGCACGATGCACTGCAGCCGGAGCCTCAGTGTGTTGCAGGTGACAAACCTGAGCGAAGCCTACTGACTTTTGTGTGACAAAAAGCTTGCAAGAGAAAATTGTTTGTTCTCAGGCAGTTTTTCAGTGGCAATAAAAGCCATGTTTTTCATACAGAGAAGATTCTTTTGGAGAAGAATTCTTTAGTTTATGAACATTCAAGAATACAGTTTCCCTCAGGAACCAGTCTTAAAACTGTCTCCAAAATTTCAACAGATTCTCAAAGACTTACCTCTCTCCTTTTTTATTTAACAATCAGATGAGACTTAGAGCCCCATCTAATCATTAGTTATTACACAGAAGGGTCTGTCGATGATTTTTCATCAGGCCAGTGACTGTTTCTTTTGTTGAAGGTGCCCATAACGATACCATTCAGTGGAGCAGGAGTGGCATGCCCAGCCGTGCCAGGGAAAATCCCAACTGTCTGGCAGTTTGAAGAACATTCACTGCCCACAAGGTGCAGAAATTACAGGGAGGAAATTGTCTCTGTACCCCCATGGATGTGCACAGACATGTGGGCTCCCCAGCCAGATTTCCCTTTCCCCGCGAGCGGCTCCGCAGGCAGCTGAAGATACTGTTCTGCTTGTGGTGGTGTGTGCTTCTGACTTCACCGTCCCTTGCGACCGCCTCCAGTGACACTTTACAACTCTCTTTTCCAGTCTTTGCTTGGGATTTTGCATTGTTTGGGGGCTTTATTTGAATTTTTTTTGGCACGCGTTGTTTTTGTTCTCAGCTAGGTTTATCTATTGTTTACTTCGCTTCTCTGGCTTTTAAGACACTGTTGTTTTCTCCTCAGCTATTTTTAGAATGTCTGTTGTAGTCTGATTCGAAAGACATAATCTGTGACTCTATTAGGAGCTCTTTTTAATGACAGAGTAGTGCATGTCAACGATTTTTTGAATGACCATGTGATCATCCCAGGAGAAATGGAATAGAACAAAATGTCTTGGTGAAATGAATTTTTTGGAATTTAATCACCAGCTGCATACTGTAGATCAGTGAGGGTGCATGGTTTTTTTTAAGCCACAGCATTTAATTACATTAATAAGAGTGGCTCTGCTTCCAGCTGCAGGAATCGGTTCAGCTGACAGTGGCTGTTTGGCCTGTTGCACTGCTGTTTTTACCAGAGGGAATGTTCCTCAGAAGTCAAAGCATAGTTCAAGGGCTGTGTCCTAAACAACATAAATGAGAAACAGGAAATGAAATTGTAAGTTAAAAAATATAAGACAGCAATTCAGGAAAAAAGTAAAAAAGAGGGGAAAAAAAAAAAGGAAAGAAGTTTATGCATATATTGTCTGTAAGTAGCCAGGATTTTTAAAGTAGCTACTTATTAAAAAGCTGCAACCTTGCAGAGTGGAAAGAGAGAGAATAGTCCAGTCAGGAAACACGAGAAGCTATTAACTAAGCGAAAGCCACACAGCGGTTACTCGAAGGAGCAGGAAAATCTTTATTCTGGTGTGTGGTATGTGCAGTATAGTACGTGTGGGCGCAGGGACAAGAGGTGTTTATTCCATCTGGTGTTGATGAGACAAGAAAACCTCCCCAGCTCAATTCAGATGATGGATAGAGTGAAATCTGTTCCTCCTCCTTTATGCCTCCTTCCTCCTGCATGCTGATACAAGTGGTAACAGCCTTCCTTGGGGCTGCAGTCGGGCACGAGATGCCGCCACATTGCGAGCAGGCGGGGATTTTACGCTCGGCTCTGTCACGCCCCTGCGTGCAGCGCCGCCCACGCGGCGGGCTGTAAGGGAGGTGGTTTTGCCTGTTGCCTGCAGGATGCTGGGGAAGTCTCTGCAAGAGCAGGCCTGGTTCAGTGCCCGCTCTCCCGCTGCTTTTCCTTCGGTGAGCCTGGGCAGAGCCTCTCAGCTATGCGGGTTCCCCACAGGGACAGCAACAGCAGCTCCTCTTCCAACGGCTCAAGCGCGGGAGGGGTGACAGACCTGTCCTGTCTCATGTTCTCCCAAAGCACGCGTGATGGCTTCAGTCACTGAAACCCACCTCCCTCCCACTGGTGTCTCTGTAACATCCTGATATCTGGTCTGTGCAATCCACAAGTGAATGGGGCTTTGAGCTGTATTTAAGAAGCAATTTTTACTAGACCACAATGTTCACAATGTAATAGAAAGCCACCTTGTCACAATTTGTTTCTGATCCAAACTGTATTAAGAATATGTGGAAATAAGGACACGTGTATATGCACGTGAGCTAAAGACGTGCTGATAGGGCTCCTGGGGCTGCAAAGAGTCTTCCTCTGCCTGTCCTGCTCTGAATATTCCTTTCCTAAGCACCTGCTGTGGGCTGTTGCTGGGAGATGCTGGATGCAGTGGGGCGAGCCTTCGGTCTCGCTCATTGTGGCAGACCCAGAGAAACCACCTGTGTCCCTGTCACAGATCTGTTTCGTGGTCCTGGACAGAAACTCAATAGGAGAGTGAGTGACAAGGCCTAAAAAGGACAGGTGAAGAGGAGAAGGATGGAGTTAGGAGGTGGAGGTGGAGATTGGGGCATTTTGGCAGGGCAGGACAGCACCGGGGCCTGGGTCGGATCGTCATCAGCGAAGCATGTGGGTGCTCGCCCGCTGCCTTCGACACGGCTGGTGCCATCGGCTGCCGAGAAGCTAGCTCCAAGAAAAAAGGGAGAAACTGAGAAATCTCCTCAAGTCACTCTAAATGAACACGGTTAAGAAAACATTTGTGAAATCTTACTATTTCTTGAGATAAATTCTTAGGTTTCAGAGTTTATATTTAAAATCATGAGCTCACCAATTTATATGCAGTTCCAAGAGCGTAGCATATTTTTCCAAACCAAATACCTTTTTTGGTCTTGTCCTTCTAAAACCTTGACAACTAGAACAACAACAGTGTCATTTGAACTGAGTGACAGCTGGACATAGGGAAGAAGGGAGGGTGCACTAGAGTGGAGGATTCTTAGAAATCAGTGGAATGTTTTACTGTCGTTGGCATACAGCAGAGGACATGTACTTCTGCGAGTGAAAAAGCTACAGAAACTGTCTTGTGCCTGTTTTTCTATATGTGCCACCTCCCGTCATTCAGGAAAAAGCTCTGCTTACAGCAATGTAAGTTGGATTCTTTAAGTGATGCAAATTGCTTTGAAACTGCCGAGTGCTGCCATGTCACACTATGCAAAACATGGTGCCCGAGCCTTCCTGACAGCTTCTCATTTTCTATTTCAGCAAACACATCTTGTCTTGGAACTACCTAGTGCCTTGTAAATACTGGGAATATAGAGTCTCACGTTTTGCTTTTGGATGATTTTCAGAGTCAGTTTCATTAAGAAGCAGAGGATGGCAAGTAGTGGGCTTTTGCACATTTAGAAGAGTGCACGTTTTCCTTTCTACAAAGTCTATGGAGCCAGGCAAGAAATTGCCAGGGATGAAGGTGAAGAACTGAAGCCCTGCTGTTCATATATACAAAACTGTACACAACAACAGGTTTCTCCCATAAGTTTTCATATTCATCATAATAGCTTCTGTGGGCTCCTTGTAAGGATAGAATAAGAGATATTCCTCCTTGCAACCCAAGTACCCTCATGTGAGCTCAGCGTGCCTCGGTGGGTTCCCCTGTCTGTGCGTGGCTGCGTCCTGCGGTGAGCAGAGCGCTGAGCTCTGGGCAGCGGCTGCACCTGGGCTGCCGTGCTCACACACCTTGGAAGAGACCCTCGTGCCCTTGGCGGCGACCGTTTTTCCTGCCGTCTCGGCGTTCTGCCCAGGCCTCCATCCTGCCGATTGTCTTAGTGAAAGACACTTGAAGGAGGGGAAGAGCTGGTGGACGTGTATTAGACTGGTAGTGAATGCAAAGGAATGTGGTTAGCAACCTTCAGTTGCAACTCACAGTCCAGCTGGATATCTGTGGGAGCACAGTGATCCCAATTTTGGTATGAAGGGCTTTACTGAACCCAAATTACTGTCTCAGCTGAAACAGGTGGGATTTATACTTATTTGAATTCCTTTTTGTTTTTTTTAGTGTGCAAGAAATTGACATTACCATAAAATTAGTAATTGTATTTTTAATTTTTTTTAAGTGAGCAGAGTTAAACTGAAGTCAGAATGACCTCTCAGTGTAGCTGAAGTCAGCCCCATGCACTTTATAGCATTTGCCTTGGGAGCAATCCCACCAAAAAGCCCCGCTCAGAGATCAGGCACCTGCAGGAGCAGAGGTGTCCCTTACAGTGTGTCCCTCACAGTGTGTCTCCTCAGTTCTTGTAGAGTGTCCAGGCAATGAACTAGTTGTATGACTGGAGATAACAAACGTGAAATGAATACATCTGACTTGCCATGCACGCAGCCATAGGCTGGCCTTTAGCCATGCCTGTTTCTGTGGTTGGTCAGGCACGGTGCAGGAGCCACCCTTAAATTTCAACAGAACAGGAGATTTTACAGGAAGGTCTGTATTGCAACCATAAGTAGCTGCTGTATCTTGGGGAAGAAACATTAAACAAATTAATACTTAGTAAAGACAGTCCAATTAAGGCTAAAATCTGTTATTGTTACATGCCACTTACTGAATGTCTCCGGGGCATGACGAGGGTGTGTTGTACGCTGTGAAACGGGATGTACATTTTGGGTGCTGTGTGGAAATTCCTAGGGACAAACGAGTTTAGCCAGTGTCTTCAGCAAGCTCCTAGCCCTGAAGAGAAGGATTTGGGGGTGTTGATAGATGAGAAGCTCAACACGAGCCGGCAGGGCGCTCCTGCAGCCCAGAAGGCCAACCCAGTCCTGGGATGTAAGAGGAGAAGCGTAGCCAGCAGGGCAAGAGAGGGGATTCTCCCCCTTTACTCTGCTCTAGTGAGACCCCACCTCGAATACTGCGTCCAGTTCTGGTGCCCCCACCACAAGAGGGACATAGAACTGTTGGAACGTGTTCGGAGGAGGCCACAAAGATGATCCAGGGGCTGGAGCAGCTCTGCTACGAGGACAGGCTGCGGGAGCTGGGGTTGTTCATTCTTGAAAAGAGAAGACTTGGGGGGGACCTAAGAGCTGCCTTCCAATACCTGAAGGGATCCTACAGGGAGGCTGGGGAGGGACTTTTTACAAGAGCGTCCACTGATAGGACAAGGGGAAATGGGTTTAAGTTGAAGGAGAATAGATTTAGATTAGATCTGAGGAAGAAATTCTTCAGTCCGAGGGTGGCAAGACTTTGGAATAAATTGCCCAGAGTTGTTGCGACTGCCCCCTCCCTGGAGGTGTTCAAGGCCAGGTTGGACAGAGCCTTGAGTAGCCTGATCTAGTAGAGAGGCGTCCCTGCCCGTGACAGGGGGGTTGGATTAGATTATCTCTAAGGTCCCTTCCAGCCTAGGCCATTCTAGGATTCTGTGTCACGACTGGCTGTTTTGATGTGGTAGCTTGCAAGCTGTGTTTAACCTCCTTGGTCTTTTATGATTTCTGAAGTCTGCAAGTAACATTCAAGCAGGCCAAAGCATTAATTTTTCAGATGCACCTTAGTGGGGTCGCACTTGCAACGATGGTTCCTGGTTCAGAGTCCATGGTTAGAAAGGCTCCGTGTACTGACAGTGCTCTGAGTCCTTCCAGCGCTAGACATGCTAAAGCATGAAGTTTAGGGGTACAGGAATGCTGGCTGTGCACAAAGGAACTGGTAAGTTCAGATGCGACAAAAGCGATTCAGTTTTGGGAACTTGCTAGATTCCCAGCCAGTGCGGTGTCCACCAGCTGGAGGGAAACTTTTCAACACAAATATGCACATGGTGTTGAGTTTTTTTGCTCAAATACGTACACAAAATTATATGCTCAGCACCAAGAGCCAGCTTTGACATTTTGATGTGAATTATTATGCATTTTTCCGGAAAGGATAATGTTGGTAGATGTAAGATAATGTGGAGTATAAATTGAGAGGAGAGATTTCCATCTAATGCTTCACCTGTACGGTATCAGCTAGTAGGCAGAATGATTAAAGAGCTGTGTTTTACTAGATAACTGCAGAAGTATTCAGCTTCCCATGCAGAGGAGATAAAGTAGAAAAACACCTTTTTCAGCTTGAAAAAAACCAGCCTAAGTGGAATCACTTCAATTATTTCAGCTCAGTCTCCAATAAAAAGTAGTTCATATCGTAGAATTGCAATTACATGGTAATGTGAATTGCAATTTCTCTCCTTATTAGTGCCTCCTTATTAATGCAATATAACAAACAACATATGAAAGCCAACAATGCATCAGTGTTTGGGACTTATTCCTAGGAATTTGGAAAAACCCACTTCGCCACAATGGATCTTGAAGCATTATCTGGCTTGGATTCGTTATTATAATATAGTGCCTTGAACTGAAAATTTATAACATTGATCTTGTTATTTGAGAGTCTGCAATACCGGTATAGCATCCAGTCCTATAATACACAAAGCCTATTCCACATTGGGAAATACTTCTCATAACTAAGTGACTTACTAGATCCCAAAATAAAGGGACACTTTGTGCTAATTACTGAGTATTTACATTAGCAATGCCAAAGCCATGCACTGAAAAGTGAGCTCAGAGCCCAGAAAATTCACGAAATGAAGTTCTAAGTCATGAAGAAAAAAGAAAACAACGTAGGATCTTTTTTGCTTTGCCTTTTTTTGGAGCCTCAAGGTTTGAGGCTCCTTGTGTTTTCAAACCTTTGGCCATGAACACGTAGCCTAGAAGCTTTCTTTTCAGCTGCTGTTGGCTTTCTCTCACAGTGACACATGCAGGGCTGTGAGGAGGTGACACAGCTCACAGGAAAGAGCTGGATTTGGCACCATCATCAAGGCAGACACATACGTCGTTGACCCAAGGAAGCCGAGAAACGGTTGTGGCAGCAGGATCCAGAGCCCAACTATATTATTTTTAGTTGGCTTTTGAGCACCGTGGTACCAGAGCGGGAAGGAGGTGGGATGAGGAGACAAGAGAGCTGGGAAATCCTCTGTGGAAGTGCCACCTGGCCCCACGCAGCCCGGCCTAGCACCAGCTGAGCGGGCCCAGACGGGGCCTGGCAGAGGGCGAGGCTGGGGAGTGCACGAAGGTGGATGTCAGGGTGCTGAACATTCCCCCCTGAAGTCCCTGCGTGAGTGCTTTGAGTGTTGCTTTGGCTTAGAGATAGCGTTGGGGAGTAGTTGTGTGTGCCAGCAGCCAGCACAACCTCCCCACCAGACACGGGCGCCCTCCAGTCCAGTCAGAGCAGTATTGCCCAACAGACACCCCGGAATTTCATGATGGCAGCGTTTGTGGGAGTGATAGCATAGGTACGATAATCATCAATATTCAGCCAGAGGAACCTCGCCAGGCTGGAGAGGTGGGCCCAGGCCAACCTCATGAAGTTGAACAAGACCAAGGGCAAGGTCCTGCACCTGGGTCGGGGCAATCCCAAGCAGTGATACAGGCTGGGCAGTGACTGGCTTGAGAGCAGCCCTGGAGAAAAGGACTTGGGGGTAACTGGTGGATGAGAAGCTCAACATGAGCCGTCAGTAGCACTTGTAGCCCAGAAAGCCAATCGTGTCCTGGGCTGCATCAAGAGGTGCATGGCCAGCAGGGCGAGGGAGGTGGTTTTCCCCCTCTGCTCCACTCTCGTGAGACCCCACCTGGAGTGCTGCGTCCAGTTCTGGAGCCCACAGCACAAGAGAGATCTGGACATGCTGGAGCGTGTCCAGAGAAGGGCCACGAGGATGCTCAGAGGGCTGGAGCCCCTCTCCTGTGCAGACAGACTGAGAGAGTTGGGGCTGTTCAGTCTGCAGAAAAGAAGGCTCCCAGGAGACCTTGTTGTGGCTTCCAGTATCTCAAGGGGGCTACAAGAAAGCTGGGGAGGGGCTTTTGAGGATGTCGGGCAGTGACAGGACTCGAGGGAATGGATTGAAGCTGGAAGTGGGTCGGTTCAGATTGGACGTTGGGAAGAAGTTCTTCCCCATGAGGGTGGGGAGACCCTGGCACAGGTTGCCCAGAGAGGGGGTGGCAGCCCCATCCCTGGGAGTTTTTAAGGCCAGGCTGGATGGGGCTCTGGACAGCCTGATCCAGTGGGGGATGTCCCTGTCCATGGCGGGGGGTTGGAACTGGATGATCTTTGAGGTCCCTTCCAACCCTGACAATTCTATGAGTAAGCAGGTTTTTTGAAAACATGGATTAATTTCTTCCCTTCCCTTACTGTGTTTTCCTGCTTGTGCTTCAAAGGTACTGTCTTTTCTCAAAACATAGCATTAAATTTTTTGGGAAAAAAAATAAAAATATGTCAGTATTGTGAGCCTGCCCAGAAGCAGCAATAGTAACCTACTAAAACATTATCCCTGCAGGTTGAAGGGCCAGGAGACCAAAAAGGCACCTTGACTACAAAGTACTTGAGAAAGATCTGGCAAATATCAAGTTTAATAATGTATTAATTTAAAGCTGAACACAGAAAAATGTTAGAAGATTTCCTGTCTTTTCTTTCGCATTCTTTCAACAGAAAACAAATGCTCCCAAAACCTAAGAGAAAATGCACATTTTCTAGCAGATCATAGTATGTAAACAGATATGTCATTGAAATTTTGTACCAAGTGTTAGATACGGGGTGCATAAAGTCATCCAAGATTGCAGAAGTTTATCGGGAAACATAACTGTTCAAGTTTCCGTAGTTGTATAATTACCCAGTTATCTTCACTAGTATGGGGTCATGGGTAAACAATTTAATATTGTCTGCAATATTTTTCACACTGTGTACATTTGCACAACTTTTTAACATAACTATTTTGAAAGCATAAATCAGATGTTTTCAATCTACTTAATCTAAAAATCAAGGTTACACAAAGAGCACATCCACAGCAGGATGCACAGAATGGCGACACTGGTCAAATTGACTCGCTGCAGAAAATTAAAATTTATAAACTGCAATTTTGAAAACCTGCAAACATAAGGGTAGGGAAATAACTAAACAATATTCAGGAATGAAAATTTGACAGCCTAATTGGAATAGGAAATCCTACTTTAATGGCATGCTTGAGTTCCACTCAGCTTACATACCCCTCAGCTCTCTGCCAGGAAGTGTGACATTATGTGTTGTTGGAACACGCTTGGGGGAGTTGTCCATGGGCACCAGGGGCTTTTCAAGACTAGAATTTTAAGTGCATTGGCCTTTTCCAGAGAAGAACTTGTGACTTCTGGTCATTAGAGTGTGTCAGCTTATTTCAAGCACATAAACTCTCAAACGTTTGCAAACGCCGTTCTATTGTAGAAGTTAAATACATGTATTTCTACAGCAAGGTATAATATTTTTAGGCCAGATATGTGAGATACTTGAAACGGCAAACTCAGTTTACATTTTAAAGAAAATAGTGTGTGTAATTGATGGAACAACAGCAATAAAAAGCAGTAGAGCTTAGTCTTGGCATGCAAATTTCAGGACAGCACCATAATGGGTGATAATTACTACATTTATTGTATGATAATTTCTGGGAATCTGTCTCAGTTCTAGAATTCCCGGGCAAACCGAGCTCTGTGACTTGTGACATGGAAGCTGTGGGCTGGAAATGCGATGGATCGAATGTAGATGTCATTTCTTGCCTGTTTTATAACGAATCTGCCTAACACCTGGAAAATTTCATTATTGCAGAAACACTTTGATGTGCAGCGCTGGCAGGCTGTTCCTGCTGAATCAATAGCAAGATTAGGGTTCTGTTGTACGTTTTTTACAATGGAGTAATTAAATTGAGGCCATGCTAAACCCGCTCTGTTTCTGTGGCAGCTTTCCCTAAGCCAAGGGAGTTTGGGAAGGGCAGTTCATTGGCTGGATGCACTGGGTGATGTTTAAAGGTGGCTCTTCAAATTGAGCCAGCCTGGTGTGCGTATCCTCAAGTGGCTGTTTCCAGGTCACTTTGGTTATTGAATCTCTTGCCTACTGGATATCCAGAGCAATCCAACAGGAATGCTGCTTGGTCCCAAAACGTCTTAAAGAGGGTGCTGTCTGCTCATGTGCCCCTTTGTGACTGCTGGCTTAATTCCCAACAGCACAACTCCTTCTTTCAAGTCAATTAGTTTATACACCCAAGCACTGGACTGTGTAAACTGAGTTCATAGTAATATACAAGATGGTAGGGACAGTAGCTTGATTCTGGTGTGGGTTTTTATTTCCATTCCGGCGGCACAGCATCCCTTTGCAGCCCTGCCGGCTCCAGGTTGTTGGCAGGAGCTCCGTGGTCAGGCAGTGTGTCAGCGCTGCTCTCGTCTCGCTGCAGCGCTGAACGGCTGGCAGTCCATGACCCGGGATAATGGCCAACGTGAAGAAATGACATCTGGAAGTGGCAGAAGTGGGTTTTCTGTCTTTACTGCTTAGCTAGCAGCAAGAAGCTGCTTGGGAGCGGTACCTGATGGTCACAGAAGAAACGAACGTTCTTAAAATACTTTACTGGGAATGGCACAGGACTTGTGTCCGGCTCGATCCCTTGTGTCCGCTGGATCCTGGCTCTGCCCACTCAGAGACACGTTTGCTGTGCTGCAGGGCACGTATTGGCTTCAGCCCCATGAGTCAGAAAAAACCCGTGGCCTTCAGAAGTGCCAGATGTTGTTACAAACACGAGGAAGATTCCCTGCTTGCTGCAGTTTCTGTCTTGTGCCACCATCCCTACTATTACATTAAATATCGCTGCTGCAGAGGCAGAGCACAGAGTGTGCCACAGGACCTCGGTTACCCCTGGATGTTTCTGGGTCATGCCCCAGCCAGGCAGTTGCGCATTTTTAGGTGAGGACATTCATCAGTGAGCTTTCCTCATTGCTTGCCCACCACAAATTTTTTTCAATCTACATTTCACAGAAAATCTCCTTGGTGAGGGTGATCAGGACAAGTTTTAAACCTTGGCTCTTTTTTTTTTTTAACATCTGCAAATATTGGCAAGTGCCTTGACTCTTCAGTCTGGACTTGGGCACGTAAAAGATCTTTTCTTGCCTCGGAAAGTCATCAGTTAAGTTATCAAGGTCAGCAGCTATTAGAAAGAAATGAAATCAAGGTCTGTAAGGGATCAGAAAGAAATGAAATTGAGGTTCATCTTGTAAAGACGTTCAGTAATGAATCACATTTCTTAGGTTTACCAAGTAAATCCATAGCTATTATTTGCTACATGTGGTTCCTATAATGGAAGTGAAAAACAGTTTCCTGATAATGTATGAACTTTGTTTTCCTGCTCATTGGGTTTTCATTCCTTTCCCACTTACAATTCCTGGCTCCCTGACTGCTTTAAACACATCTCCTCTGCCTGCCCAATCCTCCTGTGCCTCTTCCGCGGGGGCAGCAATCCCGTGCTTCAAAGCCATTTCTCCATAGCTGGTGATTCTTCTTGTGGTGATCCTCTCTGCTCTGCCTGTCTCAGCAAACATGGCTTAGGGTTTTCTTCAGAGGAGGGTTAGTTTGGATTCTTGGAAGAAACTTGATTTCTTTAATCCTAAACTTTCTTGAGAGAAAGGATGGGTCCAATGCCCCGTGCAGTTCTGCAGCAGCCTGTCTCGGCCCTTGGGCTGGACTTAGCTTCATGGGAAAGGCACGTGAAGCGCTCTCCCGTGAAGCGATATAGAAGCTGCATAGGCACAACAGTTAAAAGAGAGCAAGAGCGAAGTTTATACAAGTTTTTACTTAGGGATCATCCAGGGGAAAAGAAATGAGAAAAGTAACGGACATTGCATTCCCAGCTGCCGGCTCTCTTTAATGGATTTCCTCCTGGGAGTTTTTCAGTGGCCCTTCAATCTTCGCAAACTTCTTGCGTCTGCAGCATCCCATGGCAAGGAATTCAAGCTCATGATGTGAAGAAGTAGAGTTGCATCAAACCTGCTGTCTGCTAGCTGTGCTGCATGCTCCCTCATTCTTGTTTTGGAAGACCCCGCATGTAATCATTCCTCCTCCCGTGCCACCGACTCGTGGCCACCAGCTCTTTGAAGCATGTTCCTTGAGCTTTTCCAGGCTATCTTGCACCTTCCTCTATGGTAACATGAAAACTCACATAATATTAAAGAAATATTTTTAGAACTAAGTGTTCTTCCTCAGTGCTTCTCGGGCTGCTCCATCAGACACTGAGTATTATTGTGAAGGTAAAACCTAACCGAAGGCTTGCAGTCCGTGATTCACTCTCTCCAAGCGTGACAGAAAATTGAGGTATAACTTCACCAGTGAGTCCAGAACAACTTGTGTAACCTTTGGCTCAAATAAAATGTTGTTTTTCCCCTCCTCAGTTGTGTAATAAATAAAGGATGAATAAGTGAAATGTAAACAATGTTATCAGTGAGAGTAATTGAGACCCTGAAACAGCTTCTCAGAGACATGATAGTTTCTTTGTCTTAAAAGGCTATTAATTACAAATTGATGTCTGTCTTTAGTCTTAAATTCAGCTCCAGTCTGTTGGGCTCTGCTCAGGGATTACTGGGTAAAATACAATGAACTTGGCTGGACTGGAGTACGGATGTATGTTCTGAAAAGTATTTCCTAATTTTAAAATGTCTTGGGCAATATGTACCCAAAGGAGGTTCACATATTAACAAAATTGCAACTGGAGGTGTTTCACAACCAGTGAGAGGTAGCCCTGACAGGACAGAATACAAGGTAGTTGACACTGGAAGAAGGAGTCACAATAAATTGTGTTTCACTCTAAGGCAGAAGGAGAATCTCACCCTCCTTCCTCCTCCCACTGTCTGTCTGAAGGTTAGCTATTTTCTGCTAACCTTTAAAGTCACGTGTAAAAATAAATGCTGCTGCTTTATCATTTTCATCAGTTGCACATGAGATTATTCTTTCTTTTATAGTAAATGTTAGTGCATAGAGTCACCAGAATACTTGACTTTGAAAAAGTTCCATCAACAGAAGAGATACACAAATATTGCCTTAGAGGAAAGACCCCAAGAAAAAAAACTGGGACGGAAGCCAAAATCTCCATGTTCTTCTTGGCATAGCTGTTCACAGTCGTGACTTAATTAAATCTAATGAGATCCATGAATGATCCCAGCACCTTTGTCTCTGCTATCTCAATCAGATAAGCCTCCACATACCTGTAGCCCCATTTGAAAGTTATTTTAAAAATTATTTCTAAATTTCTAAAATAAGCGTGCTTACCTTACACACTAGTTACTCCACTTTCCTTTTGTGTCATGAAGTAAAGAACACGAGTTGAAATGATCTCACTGCTCATTGTAACTATTTCTTTACCTGCTTTTCTGATACAAGTTTTTTCTGTTTGGCTTGTCTTCATAAATCTTCCCATCTGCTCTGTGGCTTAACCTTCCTGGTTTTCAGCACCAGAGGAGCATAAAACAACAACTGGTCTGTGGTACCTGGAACTGGCAGCACTTCTCATGTTAGAGATGCTGCAGAGAGTTCTTCCTCTGTTAAACATTGGCCTCCAAGGACTGAACAGACCATATAACATGAAATGATTTATATGCACAAACCAATTAAGGTTTATTTGTTTGTTGGTTGTTTTTTTTTTCTGTTAAGCAGTCTGCTAATTTGCTTGTGAATATTACATTAATTAAAAGAAGATAACTGCTCACCAACCCCCTCATTCTAAGTCTGCTGATCTGATAGCTGTCTGTTTTCCCCAGGTCTCCTAACACAGATGTATCTGGGACATGCAGCACTCCTGGGAAAGGCAAAAGACTGAATAAAGCCGGAGACTTAGGCTGCCAAGGTGAGCCACAGCTGGCGATGCAGCTCCTCCACATGCACGGCGCCTGAGCTTCTCCCTTTTGACAGCTCTACCCCGAGACATGGTATTTTCTCTTTTATTGGTGTGTGTGCGTATGCACAACTCCACATAACTGACATTTACATTAAAACTGTTTGCCCAGGGAGGAAGGAGAATCTCCATCCTTGGTGACACTGCCCCCTGAAACAGGCCTGGCCCTGAGAAACCTGCTCTGGCCTGGAAGCCACATCTGACAGTGTGGCTGGTCCTGCTGGAGTGAGGGGGTCAGACCAGACGCATCCAGAGATTCTTTCCAGCCAAAAATTTTGCAGCGATTCTCTAAGAGTGGCACTTCTGCGTCTGTTCCGGGCACAGGGATTTCACTTCTATGGCATGAACTGCTTTAAACATTGCATTTTCTTCTGGGTAGTCTGCAGAAAAGAAGGCTTGAGGAGACCTCATTGTGGCCTTCCAGTATCTCAAGGGGGCTATAAGAAAGCTGGGGAGGAGCTTTTGAGGATGTCGGGCAGTGACAGGACTCGAGGGAATGGATTGAAGCCAGAGATGGGTCGGTTCAGATGGGAAGTTGGGAAGAAGTTCTTCCCCATGAGGGTGGGGAGACCCTGGCACAGGTTACCCAGAGAGGGGGTGGCAGCCCCATCCCTGGGAGTTTTTAAGGCCAGGCTGGATGGGGCTGTGGGCAGCCTGATCTAGTGGGGGATGTCCCTGCCCATGGCAGGGGGCTGGAATGAGATGATCTTTGAGGTCCCTTCCAACCCTGACAATTCCATGATTCTGTGGTCTCTCTTCCAAGTGCCTTATATGCGTTCTGGAAGAAAAGCCTTTTATCAGTTTTGAGGTGCCTGGGTTCACTGCAAGCAATGCCATGTGCTACAGTTTAGGAAATATATTGCTGGCACAAAATTCCAAGTGGATCGTGTTTGCCAAATATCAGATGAACTCTGTAAGCAAATACTGACAAGTTGCTTCCACTCTTTCCAACTGTGTTTTTAGTTATTAGCAGACATAGCTTGTTTATAGATGGCATTTTCTAGGAACTGTTCAACAGCAAACAGCCCCCTGCTCTCCACTGCCCTTGTCCTCAGATGCCTTCGTTCATAATAGAACGATTTCCCTCTCCCTGGAGCACATACGTTTTTCATCCACCATTAGAGCCAGTGAAAGAATTTCCTCCTCCCACTCTCAGAGTGATTTGGAGTATTTGCAAATTACAGTTATGAAATGTTTTGGATAAGAACAATCTATGCCCTCCTGTTCTTTAGATGCTTCAAATGCTAATCTGCATGCAGAGAAATGCTGAAAATATTTTTATGTTGGAATTAGTTGTGAGTGTGCATGGGCATTTAACCTGAATTAATCTATTATTACAGAAGCACCTCTACTTTAAAGTTGATGAAGATAATCTGTGAGAATTAAGGAGGTAAATTTTTGGTTTAATTGCCAAAATTATTTCCAGAACTACTTCTTAAACCTACTGCATTTTCTTAATTGGTATAGTTAAAGCTGAAAGTCTACAGTCATTTAGTGTCTTCATTTAACGTAATACTTAATCAGAAGCATTATTAATGATGACTTTTAAATATAAATATAATTACATTTTTAAGATATGCAAACATGTTTTCTAGTTATTTTTGGAGACTTTTACTGGCTGCCTAGTTAGAGATTGTTTTAAGGGCCTGAGAAATATGAGAATTCCATTAATATTATAGGGGTGTAACTCTTCTGATTTTCCCATCTCTGAGGCAAGAGGAGTTGCTATGAAAAATGCTGTGGCCAGAGTCTATCAGGATGGGATGAATGTTATAAATATATACAATGTGTCAGAAAGCATCACTTATTTTTCCATTTTATTTTTCCTGCCGAAATCTGACTAACACTCTGAATTAATTTCACATCTCAAAAGTTTCCTATACTGTAGTGTCATGATGGGCAGTGCAGCTCCAGGCTTCCAGGTTACAAATGTCACTGATCAATGATTTTCTATCAGAAAACATTCCTTCATCTTTCAAATGAAATAAAACTTAAATAGAGCGTGTCCTTTGTTGCACAATGATGTGCAATATCCTGTATTTTTAGCTGTACAGTCTTAGTGTCTGGAGGGGAAGCGGCTGCTGCGCGCTGGCGGGGGGAAGGAAGCCCCTCTGCTCCTCCCGGTTGTGCTGCCTCTATTTTGTTGGCGTCGTGCTCAGTGTAGAGAAATTGGAGTCACAGCTTTCGGCTTCTTTGTTATCGGTCACGCGTCCCTGGGCTGCCCAGCTCAGTAAGTGTGTCCTTCTGTAAAATAACCATCCTGGTAGAAAAAAAACTGCAACATGTGGGAAAAGTGGCCTTTTCCGTGCAGATTGTTTTTAAATCAACAGGTTTAGGAATTTCCACTGCCTTCCTGAATGTTTGGTGGTTTTTTTTTCTGCTGGAAGGGTGCGCTGCAAAGGTAAAGGCTGTAAAAGAGAGCTTGCACCATGCTCGTCCCCTGTACTTCAGGTGGGGTTTGTGAAGATCCCAGACCCTCAGCTGTGTCCACAGCACAGGGCTTTTCCGGGGAGAAGCTAAGGGAACAACCGTTATTTTGTTAGCACTCCCTAGAGCAGCCTGAGCACTCCCACAGTGCGGGGAGCTGGCTACGTGACTGCGGGGTTACTTTATGTTCAGTTTAGTGCTGCACTTATCCCGTATTGACACACAAGACAAGCCCAGGCTGGTGCCTGTTCTCTGAAACTACGCGAGGCAAAGTTGCGGCTGAGATGCAGGACTTCCCTTTCCTCCAGCCTGATTTGTCTGTCTCCCTCATTCTAAATTTAAGATAGGGTTTTGCAGAAGTCAGAAGGAAGAATCAGAAGTGCTGGTGGTTAAATTAAGAGGAGGAACCTCTCGTGTTTATTTTTAGTTTGAAAAAGTGGATCTTCTTTCCCATATGCTGAAGTTCTGCTGTCAGAGCCCGGCTGGTAATGTGCATGTTTTCGAAAACTTTGTGAACAAGTAAATGTTAGCTGTGCTTAGATAGACCTTTGGCTTAGCTTCTGACCCCTTTGGGGTTATTTTTGGCAGGAAAGCTCCATAGAATAATAAGCAGTGGGATTGAAACGTAGAGAAGAGCCATGCTCTGTGTTGAGGAAAGCTCTCTCGGGCGTCTTTTCCCAAAGGAGGACTTTCTCTTCTCGGGCCACGTTTCTCTGACTGTCCCCTCCCGTAGCTGAGCCCCGGAGGCAGCTCTGCTGTACCTGTGCCCCTCGGCATTTCTTTCAGCTCCCTTCCTGAGCGGCACCTGCCAGATCCAGAAGGCAATGACGTGCTGCTTCTCAGCATTCCAGGAGTCTGCCAGGGCACATATTTGTTCAGGATCACAGATTCCTCCTATCTTTATTGAACGGCTACTTTGGCCCCAAGTGAAGACTGTAGTCCCAGAAGACCTTGAAAGAAGTTTGGTGAAATGTTAGATAGGAATAGCCCAGCGCAGCCAACTGTGCGATGCACATGGCTGATCTCTGCCCTGCTTACTCTTCTCTCTCTGGGAGAACAGTGTCTGTACATAAACACTGTGTGTTGGACTCCTTGCCAGCTGCAAATGTTCCTCTTAAGAAGAATTAATCATGAACCTCCTGTAGGAGGGAGATGATGGAAATAGAGGTTGATGCAGAATTCATCTCCTCTAGTTTGAGATATCCGTCAGGTGCCCATCAGCTCTCAATGCTTTGGCCACCTTGTCCTCACTGGAAGCAGCACCTTTATGGGATGATTCATCTCCTCCTAAAGTAGAAGTCTAAAATACTGAATGAAATGCCCTTCAGGAATGCCTGTTTCTCCCCTCTGATACTGAAAGGAATCTGGATAACTGAGATGTTGACGTCTGCTCGTTAGCTTCTAAATCTGGTCCAGATTGAACGGGCTTTCAGTGTGGAGATACACCAGCTGCTACTGGCAGAACTAAAGACACCCAAATCTTTAACCTACCTTTAAAGAGGGAGGAGCTATATATTTAAAAAGCCATATATTTAAAAAATCGTGTCAGAAAAAGCATAATCATGTGTGGACATGAAATGCTTATTACTCATGTTTCTGAAAAAGAAAATAATTTCCAGTGCATGTTTTTGTGATATCTTCCCAGCATAATCAAATGTATTTAGTCTCTGTTACATCTCATTTTTAGAGGTTAAGTGATAAGATAGGCATACAATATATTGTTGAGAAATAGAATCCAATCTGGTGGCTAGTTGTATTGTATTCTTTTTGTCTGAAACATCCTGAAATACATTTTTTTTAAACTTTCAAAAAAAGCAACTCTTCTATTACTGTTCCTCTTTGATACCATATCTTCAAAATGTGGGTTTCAATCCTTTGAAAATTGAATTAGTGAAGGTACTTTTTAATACAAGGACAATGCATTTTGGTTCTCCTGTTTCCTTAGTTGTGTTTTTTATTCAGTCCAAATTTTGATGTTAGGCTGATAACACCTCTGGCAACGTAAATCCTGATCTGCAGCTTTTTCAGTTCCATTCTATGTTATTAGTAGGGAAAGCTGCCCATTTTCAGTCTTCCAGTACAAGAGACCATTGTAGACTGGCTAACAAAGCCTCTCAGCCATAGAGAAATAGCCACGTAGTTGCGAGAATGTGATTAGAGGAAATTAATTCTAGATAAAATGCAGGTTTAAGTTCTGAGACTTCAAGTTGTTCACATCTTATCTGGTCCATCACTGTGCAAATATCACTCGTTAATGACATAGCTTTGAACTTCTGCACTGTTTCCATCATTTTATATCTTGGTACTCAATCACATTTTTATTGTAATTTTGTTAGAAAAGGCTGTCATCCAGGTCTTGTTAAAGGAGTGAATGTGATAAATATTCCTCCTTGTTTATTGAATATGCTTCTGATGCATTTATAGAAGTGAAAGGAAGATAGAATAAAGCCATCCAGATAAGTTTTTAATATAGAACGTTATGATTCTGTACTACCAACTACATAATGAGGCTTGTGAAATAGTCTCTGTCAAGTTTCCAGCCCGCAGCACCCCAATGCTACTTTTTTGTGCCCAAGAAAACCATTTTTTTGGCACTTTGAAAATTCTCTAACTTCAGGTCTTGGTCTTTATTAAGCAATATCCAAATCCATAAACAGTTTTATGGATTTCAAGCAGCGTAACTTCTACTGTGAGGTGCTATTGAAATGGTTGAAGGTGGTTTCGTAGAGCCAACTACTTGCAGCAATTTCGTTAGAAAAAAGAAAGGAAAAAAGCGGTGAAATCTTCTGCATAATTCCCACGTCTTGGCTGTGCTGTAGTACGTACATTTCCACTAATAGCACTCAGAGAGGTTTTGAAATTAAAATGTTGAATCTGAACTTCAGTCCCTCCTGAAAGGAAATCCCCAGCCCCATAGCTGGTTGTTCTGGGTGCAGGACAGGTATTTCGGGACTGATGCAGCACAGACTCACGCGCTCTTCGCTTTGGGACTGACTAGGAGAGCTTTCCACAGAGAGTGTTTGTTTTGCCCTTCCAGCACATCCTACACCCGTCGTCACCAACATCTGACCCCTAGCACACCACACCACATAGTGGTTTCCTCTTTCTGTCAGCCTCAATTTCAATATGTTATTTCCCCTTGACATGAGCAGGCCTGGAGGGTCTCCCAAGGTGCTCTCTGGAAGCTACGTGCCGGTAATTACTGCTGAAAATGTTCTGAAGGCAAGGCAGCCTGCTGAGGAATGGGCTGCATGTGACAGATCTCCAACCAGAAACCTTCCTCTGTCTCAGGGGTGATGCTTGCAACAGGGGACATGGTTTTGTCATATGGCTCGCAGCTCTTGATTTATGATTTATTCTTTCTGACCAGGGATTTGGAGTGAATAATCCTCTCTACCTGCCTAATGCCAAACCATACTGGTGCGAGAGCTGGGGAAGGGAAAAAGAAAAATGTTGGACCCTTATTTAATTATATTCCTGCTTGTATTTGCTTTTCATCCATTGGTCTTCAAGTAATTCATGCAACAGCCCAGTGCCACTGCCTCAGCTTTCACATGTCCCAGTGGCAAAACAGTGGTATGAGTAGGTGCAAGACTCAGAACCTCAGAGTCCCAGGCAACTACCCTATCTGCGGCAGTATTTTGAGAAGGTCTTATCAGTCAGCATTTTTTCCTCTCTTCTCAGTGTTTTGCAGATTGTTTTTTGCCTGTTTGTTTTAAATACAGATGTCACTTTAAATTGGAGTGAGAGTAAACAAGAGCAAGGCAGTAGAATTCCCATGTAAAAAATAAACAAAAGGGCATTGTTTTATCTTTAAAACTGTTTGCTTCTTCCCTCTTTCCTCTCTCCTGAACTTAAAATACCCAGCTATAATTAAATATCCTCCTTTTAAACTAGGGAACTATATTCACAGGATTGGAGAGGCCAAGAGGCAAAGCCAAGATGGGAGAATAGCACTTTCTCTGAGTCCTGTGGTGGGAACCATCCTATTGCTTTTGTTCCAATCTCTTCAGAGAGTTTCCCAGCAGGATACTGAGCTATTTGTACAGACAACTGAAGTCCATACACTAAATTAATTTTAAGGTACCTATACATTATAAGATTAATTTAAAAACACATATATACAATTAAAGCAGTCTTCACCATCCTGAGCCTTGTTTTATGACCCATATACACTTTCCACCTCCTTCTTGGATTTTCCTAAATCCCCCCTTTTATTCTCTTACTCCTGTTTCAGAAAGAGGAAGGGTTAAATGAGGATCTCCTGTGATTCTTGTGCATCAAGGATTCTGCCAGAGCTGGTATCTTTTCCCATGTACACAGGGCGATGATTTCCACAGAATTCTCTGATCCCTCATGCTTTGCAGAATTCCTCCTTTGGCTGCCACCCTGCAAAGGGGGATTTTCCTGCTGGTGGTCACTGCTGCTCTCTGATGGGGGGCAGAGTGTAGCCCTCACACGGCACATCTGCACCATTTGATTTGTTGAAGGGTGAAGGCTCTTGCCACAGGACCTTGAGCCAGGCTGACGCTTCAGGTCCACTACGTGCATGTCACACTGCCTCTCAAGAACTTTACGAGCATCCTGGTGAGAAACAGATCATAGAATGATAGAATCCTAGAATATCCCAGGCTGGAAGGGACCTTAGAGATCATCTAATCCAACCTTCCTGTCACGGGCAGGGACGCCTCTCAACTAGATCAGGCTACTCAAGGCTCTGTCCAACCTGGCCTTGAACACCTCCAGGGAGGGGGCAGCCACAACGTCTCTGGGCAACTTATTCCAAAGTCTTGCCACCCTCCGACTGAAGAATTTCTTCCTCAGATCTAATCTAAATCTCTTCTCCTTCAACTTAAACCCATTTCCCCTTGTCCTATCAGTGGACACTCTTGTAAAAAGTCCCTCCCCACCTCCCTGTAGGATCCCTTCAGGTATTGGAAGGCAGCTCTTAGGTCCCCCCGAAGTCTTCTCTTTTCAAGAGAACAACCCCAGCTCCCGCAGCCTGTCCTCGTAGCAGAGCTACTCCAGCCCCTGGATCATCTTTGTGGCCTCCTCTGAACACGCTCCAACAGTTCTATGTCCCTCTTATGGTGGGGACACCAGAACTGGAGGCAGTATTCGAGGTGGGGTCTCACAAGAGCAGAGTAAACCCAGATCACCAATTAGGAACATATAGTTTAGACACCACTCTGTTTTTTTCTCCTTGGACTGTGCAGGTCTCACTGTTCTCGTGACTTTAGATCCTGCGGTTGCCTCCAGATCAGGTGTGAGCCATAAGAGCTCTGGCTACAGCTCATAACCTCCTCCCCCCCAGCCAGAGGCTGTCACACTCGGCAGTAGAGCAGGAGGGACCTGGCTAAATGCAGGATTATAGCATCACAGCCAAACCTCTTCCTGCTCAGTAGCCCGTACCCAAGCAGGCCGAAGGCAGAGCAGGCACTCGTGTGTCTTGCAGTCCGTGCTTGTCAGGGGTGCGGCTGCCACCCAGGGCAAGGGTTGCTCCGGAGGGAGCGCAGGCGGGAGCAGGCAAGTCAGCAGAGTAATGCTCAGGCTTTAGTGCCATTTGGCTGTGGCTGTGCTTCTTAACACGTGACAATAATTGCAAATGTGCAGCTACAGCTACATACCCACATTCCTTTGAATGCAGCCAGCAAATAGGGAAGACAGGTAAAAGTAAACCTGATAAACCAGAACACAAAAATTGTTTTTAATTGCTTATAAATGAGTACTGTGATGTTGATGCTGCACAAGACAAGTGATAGGTTTTATTTTTTTATTTCATCAGAGAAGTATTTTTATAGGCAGGGGTTGAGAAACATTCTGTTTTGGTGGGCTTTAAGAAATTCTAGCTCCAGGTTCCGAGGCAGACCCAGGAGCCCTGTTAATACTTCGTTGTCCAGCCTTTGTTTGAGAAATCACAGAATCCTAGAATGGCCCAGGCTGGAAGGGACCTTAGAGATCATCTAATCCAACCTCCCTGTCACGGGCAGGGACGCCTCTCAACTAGATCAGGCAGCACATGGGGACAAGTGTCCTAATTTCAGAGCACACAAAGGCAATATGATCATTAATAAAATAAATAAGTGTATATATTCTTGGGGCACTCAATATAGTACAGTTGTCCTAAAAGCACACAAACTCCAGTCTGAAAAATGAAAACCTTCTGCTATTTCTTATTAATTCTGGACTTTCTGTATTTTTCCTTTTTATTTGTAACTACAAAAAGCTGGCAATTTGAGGGCAGTAACATCAATAAACAGTTGAGTTGAAGTTGCAAAGTTTGTCTAACTGGAAAGGCTATAGGCCAATGACACGCCAATTAATAAGCTCAACTAAATTCCAACCAGCAGTTGGAAGTTGTGTGGAAGATTTGTTTTTCAGCATGACAAAATCTCTAAACCCAAAATGTGTACGTATCTCTCTCATGGAAGAGGGAAATGAAGAGCTGGATCGTTATGCTTGTGTAGAAATTGGAGTGATTGCAATGAAATCAGAGAGTTGCTGCTCATTTACAAAGGGTAGTTCAGAAGAGACATTGCCCTGAAGTGCTTTCCTCCTTTGCCATTTATCATCACCTTTGAATCCCTTGGACAGAGTTTGGAGTGGGCTGAAGTGGCAGTTCAGAAAACATATGGTGTGGCAACAACATCAAATTGAAGAGCATCTTGTGCAGACCTGCATGAATCAGTCGGGCTTATGAGAACTATAGAGAGAGAGACAGCTCCTTCCAAAGAGGTTTCTGTGGGGAACATATAAAGCGCTTCACAGACTGTCTGCAAATGCATCCTGACACTGTAACCTGCAGAAAGAAAAATACTTTAGTTTGGGTTTCTTGAGCCAAACTAACTGTGTAGATTTCAACAGAGAGTGAGCTGGGCGGATTTCCTCTGGCTGGCACACTTCATCTGCCCAGGTACAGGTTAATGGTGCTTGTTTTCTAGGCATCCAGATTTCACAGCATAAAATACTGTGGAAGGATGAAGAGGGAATCATTCTTATCATATATTCAAGTTTATAAGACACAGTGCTGCCAAACCACAAAAACCAAACTGAAGACATAATTCACACGTCTTCACATGGCAAGCTGAAAGACATTGAACACAGCAGACTGATAAAAGAAACAAGATCCAAACTGGAAAAGTGAACTGCAGTTTCAGAAGGAAGGTGGTCTCAGTGGCGAGATCCTCAGGAGGGCTATAGATACGAGAGATTTTGTAGACACCTTAAACTCTACCTGGAAAAAGCACTGCGTGAAAGTTCAGTGTTTCCCAGCTGTGTTGTGATGGGACTGACTGCACAAAAATGGATGGGGAAGTCAGTTCTTCAGTCAACGGGGAAATTTTATGAAGCGACTGAACGAATGCAAAACCTTCTCAAACTCCAGCAAGTCTCTTAATTTCTTCACATAAAAATGCTTTTACAGACGTGATCTTTTATTAGCAAAATATTTTACTTTGGTTGCTTTTGGGAATGTGTATTGCATTTGTATAGGAAAACAAAGGCCAGTAATGGTCTATCAGATGGTCTATCAGCTGATCTCCAGGAAGGATGTGTGATTTTAGAGCATTAATGTAGAGTGATCACAACCTTTAATGCGTCCCACCAAGAGATAAGTGAGACGGAAGCAAAAGACTATAAAACGTGTGCCCACTGTCACCCCCCCCCCCCGGTGATCACAGATCACATGATGTTGGGGTTGGAAGGGACCTCTAGTCCTCTAGACCTCTAATGGCACCCAGTGCCACCCCCTGCCACAGCAGGGTCACCCAGGGCAGCCACACAGGAACGCGTCCAGGCGGGTTGGAAAGTCTCCAGAGCAGGAGACTCCACACCCTCTCTGGGCAGCCTGGGCCAGGGCTCCGGCACTTGCACAGCAAAGAAGTTTTTTCTAATATTTTTGTGTTCCAGCTTGTACCCATTGCCCCTTGTCCTGTCACTGGACATCCCTGAGAAGAGCCTGGCTCCGTCCTCCTGACACTCCCCCTTGACATATTTATGAGGTCACCCCTCAGCCTCCTCTTCTCCAAGCTAAAGAACCCCAGCTCCTTCAGCCTTTCCTCACCAGAGAGATGTTCCCCTCCCTCCATCACCCCTGTGGCTGCGCTGGACTCTCTCCAGCAGTTCCCTGTCCCTCTGGAGCTGAGGGGCCCAGAACTGGACACAATATTCCAGATGTGGCCTCACCATGGCAGAGCAGAGGGGCAGGAGGACCTTTCTTGACCTACCAGCCACCCCACTTCTAACACACCCCAGGATGCCATTGGCCTTCTTGCCCACGAGGGCACACTGCTGGCTCATGGCCATCCTGCTGCCCACCAGTACCCCCAGGTCCCTTTCCCCTGTGCTGCTCTCCAGCAGGGCAGTCCCCAGCCTGTGCTGGCACATGGGGTTGTTCTTTCCCAGGTGCAAAATTCTACATTTGGCGGTGTTGAATTTCATCAGATTTCTCCCCGCCCAGCCCTCTAGCCATGGTGATGGAGCTAGAGACAGGCTGGCCCTTCCAGCTGGGTTTAAACCAGGAGATCTTTGTGTGCACATCAGGGCTGAGAGGCAGCAGAGCACCCCTGAGGCACAGACGTGGCACAAGTGCCTCAGGTTGCCCTGAGTGTTGCTCTGGTCTGCATGGGTGGAAAGAATGACCCACCTGAAGAAAATCTGAACAGAAACAGAGGAGGCATTGCAGCTCTGCACTTTCCACTCTGCGGGGATTATTTTGGTCTCTCTCCCCAAGCTTGCATCAATTGTCTCCTCCTGGCCGAACATCCGTTCATCATTTTATTACTCTGTGAAATCAATGAATCTCAATACAAAGCTTTATGAGCTCTAAATGTTCCAAACTTTGTATGCAGAGCAGGCAAAGGCCAATCAATCAATTGACAAAAATTAATCTGTCTCGTAAAGAGTGGCCTGCAGATCAATTCCTCGTGTGAGCCGGGCCACGGTATTGACTGAGCTCTGGGAACAGATGATGGACCTAGAAGTTCTGCAAATTAAATGATTTAAATTAGTACTGCAAGTATTAAATCAATGCTAGGCAGAACAAGAGATGATGTGTCCTACTATTTATCCTAAAATTAAGTCTGGACAGCTGTTGAACAGTGCTATTTTTCGTAGGTTTGTAGTTTTGTGGGCCAGCATGCTGTCCTGTTCCAGTCCTTGTATTGTTTTTTTATTCACTGATTTGGAAACGAATTATAATCAGTGTGGTTAGGGGTAGATGGCTCCAAGGATTTCTCTACAGATGACAGAGAAGGAGAAAACAGAGTTGACTGGTGTGACTCAGTCCATGAAAAATGGCTGGAGTTTGTACCTCTTTTGGGAATATCAGTAGAGCAGCACCCAAGGGTCTTGAAGGAGTTTTCATACCGTGGGCTCACAGACAGGGTAAAGCATTTTATTCACCGGGGGTGTATGTGTGCCCTTGGGTACTCGTGCTACATGTGTAGACTTTGGGACGCACACAAAGATTTGTTTTCCACTCTTAAATCTATTCTAAAAATGAAGGGGTTAATAAAGGTAGGATGGTAATAGAGATGCCTTCCAAATTTGGGTAACTTCCAGGGGCAAAACATCAGTTTTTGATATCTGGAAGCAGTATTTGAAAGAACCCTTGAAAAAAATGTTAAATTACATGTACATTACGGGTTGGACTGCATGATCTCCAGAGGTCCCTTCCAACCGCCAACATTCTGTGAGTCTGTGATTCTGTGATTTCTTCACAGCTGTAAGGCTGTCACCACATACACCCTCGGTACTACAACAAGCATATTTTCAACCATTCTTTTCTCTCCTAAATAAATGTTCCTTTTCTCCAGCAGCTGGAAGTCAACTGTCCCCTTGAAAGACCCACACTTATTTTAGCAGATAACACTGCATTTTTTTTTAAAGACCCACACTTACTTACGCAGGTAACAGTGCGTTTATTTTTTTTAGCCGCAAAGATACTTCCCAAATGCATCCCAGAGATATGATATTGTTTCATCTCTTTTTCTTTTTTTTTTTTTGTTTCATCTCTTTTTCATCTGTTTCCTTAGGAGGGTGCAAAGTAGCTCAGTTGAAGAGCAGCAATTTAAAAAATGAAAGCTGTGAGGTGTGTGCATTTATATGTGTGTGTATTTATATGTGCACCGTGGCTCACTGTGATCTAGGTAACCACATATATATATATACATATAAATATATACACATAAATATATACACATATATATATGTGTATATACTGTGGTTATTTTCTGGTAGTAGCTGTGGATGCTGAAGTGATTTTGGGTGGAACTCTCTGATGAATCTTGCTATTGCTATTTTAAAACTAACTTTAAACCACACGGAAGCTTCTAAGATCAATCAAAAGTTCCAGACTCTCTTTTCAGGGAAACATATCATGTTTGCAACTGCACTGTCACAGCCATTGCTTTAATTCAGGTACTGCATTTGCAAGTGTTACTGAAAAACACATCTAATTTTATGACATTTAATCTCAGAGCATTAATGGAAAGGATTGTATAATACAAATATATTTGCAAACAGGGACAACTAGCCTAGCAGTAGCAGGTAGGTGAGGCAAGCTGTGGACTGAGAGCAGAAAGAGCTGTTATTCTTATTACTATGCCAAATAAATCATTTACAGCGAGAACCAATTACCTGATTATTTCCAGTGTCTGCTCTTCAATTGACAGAGTGAATATGTACTTTAAAAAAAAAAGGGGAAAAAAATAAAATTAAAAAAAGGATGTAATTTCTCTTGTTTCTGCCTAGAGATGAGGTAACGTGTATAGCTTTTAGTCATTAGATGGAGTCTGTTGCTGAGAGCCCAGCTAGCTCTGGGGTTTTCCACCCAGCTTTACTGGGAGCGTGGGCCTACCTGCACCCTGCAAGCAATAACATTATGTAGCATTTTTAATATAGCATTAAAATTTTAAAGGTTTCAGGCATGAGCTAGAAAGGACCATGGGAGCAGACTGGGATAATACTCCCTCTGTGGAGCTGCCCTGCAAGTCTCACAAGGGAATTCCTGGTAGTGTGACAGTTATCTGTGTCTTTGCAAAGGAAGCTTGGTCGCTCGGTCCCATACACCAGGTCAATGCAACAAAAACCATCCGATTCAGCTCCTTTTGCTGGTTGTTCTGATCTTTTCATTGCCAGTGAGTTTCTTTATAGGTACAAATGCTCACAAAAAGCAAGCCTGACCCCAATATTATTCAAGTTATGAATTATGAGAGCATAGGCACCTGGATGAGCTCTTTTTATTTCCCCGTGCAGCATGTTTCTGTATAAATCATGTAGGGAAAGTAAAAGAGATTCACGTTCATAAAACTTGGGGCGCTCAGGCGACAGTATTTGACTCAGCTGCCCAGGGTGAGGTCGTGTCTCAGAGCCCTGAGGACCTGCCAGGGAGGGTGTGGGGAGCCCCCACCTCAGGGTCACCTCCTGACACCGATGCAGAAGCCATTCGTGCTGGGAGGCTCGCTCTGAGGTACCAGGTCCCTCCCAGCCATCGCAGGGAGTGTTGAAGAAGCTCCTTCATGAAGAAAATTGGAGAAAATTGGTACAGATCAGTTTTTAATTTCTATGGTGACCTGCAGATGGAAATCACTGTGCAATTGCTAAGAATAGCTGTATGAACTATAAAAGCTTCTTGCCTTGCAGTCAAAGAAAGATTTCTTCTGGAGTGCTTATGCACCGAGCTCATTCATTTCCTAAAGTGGTGCAATGAAAGTGATAGATGAACTGTTGTGGAACCATCAAGTCAGGAGCGCTCATCCTGATCTCCAAGGTCAAATATATAAAAATTGAGAAATGCCAGCAAGAGTATGTTCCTGACAGAATTACGCGAAATAGATGAGAACTGGTTTGCATTTATTTGAATAAGTATGTTATTCAGGTATCCTTTTTATAGTATTCTTATTATGCATATAGGATGCATATGTTTCATCACATTCCATAAAGATAATGTGCAACAACTTTTAACTAGTTTTAAATGACTTGCTCTACTTTGTTTTCTAATTTATTTTTTTTTATTTATTTTGTGTGGTATCAATGATGAAAATACAAAAAAAAAGGCAAAAAATCAGAAGTGGTATAAAGTTAAATATTCCGTGTTATAGATCCAAGATTTAACACTTGGGAAGACCCTGCATATAAACCTGAGTACAGGCCACAACTACAGTTAATTTTATGTTGAAGAAAACCTGCAAATATATTAATCCTCAGAAAAATAAGACCAGCAGAAGAATTTCTGTTAACAAACTGCATTTCAGAGTATTGCCTGGAGCTGTTGCAGCAAAACATCATTGTTATTCAATAGCACAGTGTGGGTGGAGAGCTAGAAGCTGAAAGGACGTGTTCATTATTGATTACGCATTTCACTCCAAAATTTGTGCTCTCCCAGAGCGGTGTAATTACCCGTTGTGTGTTACGATGAGCCTTTTCCTTTAGTTACCTTTCCATGGGCCTCTGCTGAGCACTCTGGAGCTCTCGCTGTGTTGCCAGGACAGCAGCAGGAGATCTTGTTTTGGAGGTTGCTCCCTGCTCCGGTGAGGTGAGAGCGAACCGCACGGAACGCTGCAAACAGTGTCTGTCAGCAAGTGCCCTGCCAAGCCCCAGCTTCCGTCGCTCCCTGCCCTCCATCTCATGGCTCTCTTTCCCTACAGAGAGATAAAACTCGGTGTTCTAGCGGTTTGGCAGAGTGAGGCGAGGCCAAGCGTGCAGAGGTTGGATGCACACGTGGCAGGGAGCCCTCTCTGCTCAGGGGAGCTGAGGATGAACACTGTTTTGCCCCAGCAGCAGTGTTGGGGACAACTGTGTAGCTCAGGTTGAACACAATCTTCTGAAGTCACTGATAAAGATTTGCTCTCTTATTCCTCAGGCCAGGAGCCCGCTGAGGATCTCACAGAAAGCTCAGAGGAGCAGCAATTTGAGCCACGCTGTGTTCCCTTCCAGCCCAGGCCATTCTATGATTCTATGATGATTCCAGGATTTTCTGCTAAGTATTTCTCCCTCAGGTATTTCCCCCCCTCTACTTTAGGTTGGATCATTAAGGAGTTCTTGTACACTGAGATTTTTCAATAGAGTATTGAGATGTGAGGGAAAGCCCTGAAGGTCGTTCGAGGTTTGAAATGGCTGTAGTAACTTTCTGAGTAAGTGCAATTCTGATCACAGCTCAGGGATGACAGGACAGTAGGAGGAATAATCTGCATGTCTTTGTCAGTACAGTTTAGACGGATGACAAAAATGTGCTTGAAATTTTCTAAAAAATTCTTGGCTTTGTGGAATCGTCTTCATCCGCCTTTCTGCTGAAGAATTTACTTTTCTAGTTTTTATTAGTAAAAGCAAAGATTTGAAATGGAACAGTAAGAAGTACACTTCATTGACATTTTCACCGACCAGTCTTATGCCTGCTTCTAACTTTCTAACATTTTCTAACATAGCTCACTCGGTTGAGCATGGTGCTGATAACACCAAGGTCACGGGTTCGATCCCCGTTGGGTCCCCATGTGTTTCCTGATCTAGTAGAGAGGTGTCCCTGCCCGTGACAGGGAGGTTGGATTAAATGATCCCTAAGGTCCCTTCCAGCCTGGGCCATTCTAGGATTCTATGATGATTCTATGATTTTCTGCTAAGTATTTCTCCCTCAGGTATTTCCCCCTACTTTAGGTTGGATCATTAAGGAGTTCTTGTACACTGAGATTTTCAATAGAGTATTGAGATGTTAGCATCATAAAGAGAAATGAAATCGTCTTTTAAAATCCCAGGCTTGTTTGTTTTCAGTGTGCAATAAGGAAATCTAATATATTTACTGCGGTTGTGGATAGGGAGAAGCCAGCAGCAAGTGGGAAGGAGGATTATCAGACTGAAAATTTATCAACAAGACTAAACACATGCAGTGAATGCCAGGGGAGCTACAGAAATAGCTGCACAGGCTAATATGACGCAGCTAAGTACAAGATTAACTAATAAGTGTCAAGGGCCAGTCTACCTTCGAAAGAGTTTCCGTATGGGAATTCCTCACTCAAACAATTTGCCTGCATTCATGTCTGGATCTGCTTTCTACTAAAGGTTTTTCTTTGTTTTCTCTTTTGTATTCCTGCTATGGTTATAGGGGAAATGTGCATAAGAGGGGATAAACCCCATTTTTTTTACTTTTTTGGGTTTCTCAAACAGAATTGCTTATGAGAACCTTACCCAGCACACCCACATGTGCACAATCTCAGTGAAGAATTCAATGGCAGAAATAACTAAAGGGAATAGGATAAATTAAAAGGTAAAGGGGATGAAACAGCAGTCCTTGAGCACTTACTGACTGGAGCACCGTGATCCGTAACAACACCCAAGTGCTTATGGAAGAATCAGTCTCTGAAAATAGTTTGATCTCAGTTCATTGGCAATAGCAACAGAAATAGTAATAGAAGGAAAAAACACGTTATGTTACAATTTCAAGTATTTGCTGCTCTGATTAATGATTAATTACACAGGCATTTCGGCAGAGAATCTGTGAAAAGCTTCCTGACAACAGGAGACTTCAGAAATTATCCACCAGACTAAGTGCTAGGACTTTGTAATTTATGGTGTCTTTATCTCATTTTTTTGGATAAAATGGTAGTAAATATAATGTAGAAGAAAGTCTTGCAAGGGCAAGAGTCTAGATTAATTCGTGTAAAGGAGAGAAACTCATTGGCTTGGAAGTTCTTTCCAACTCTAATTTGTATGCACTGAGGAGTGTGACAGATAACACTTCATGAAAACTGCATTTTTATTGTCTTTGTTCGAAGTTGTTCAAAGTGATTCTTATATTCAGTGGCTATGCTTAGCTGTATAGTAAGAAAACATCTATAAGCAACAAAAAATGTATAACTACTCTGACTCCTTTGCTAAATGAAAAACAGAGGGTAAATTTTCTATACATTAATCGTTCTGCCTTTGGCAGAACTTAGTGCACCTGTGTGATATATTCTGTGCAATATCTTCAGTCAATTTCCCTTACCGTTGATCAGAAGAGGAGTGCAATGATTTAGAAAAGTAACTTGCTGCCTATTTTACTTTTTTTTTCTCTTTTGTTTTTTTTTTTAAAGTCGTGATTGTGGAATTCTGCTAATACTTGGGGTATGTCTACACTGATAGATGACCAGCCATATACTGCTAAAGCTGGACACATGAACTAAGTCATGTGTTTCTGGGAGCCAAACGGCTTTTCTGTGAGAGGTCCAGATGCCGAGTACCTGGGTCCGCCTCATACCCCTTAAAAAATGTGTGATGCTCGTCTTAGGCATGGAAAGTAGACTTTTGTGAACTTCTTTCTGGCTTATTTTGGGACAGCCTGCCTGTCATCATACAGTTCTGTCAGCCCCAAATACTGACAGCTGTTATCGGCAATCTCATGAGAAAGTTGTGAGGTAGCTGAGAAGGGATAGACACACAAAGGTCTGCTAGAGGTGATCAAGTTGAGGGTCAGCACTGATTCAGGTTTGGAGACATGCTTGACTCGGGACAGAGGGAAAGACATGTGTCACAGGCTGCTGCCAACTCTAGGGTAGGAAAAATGGAGCAACGTGATCCAGTTGTAGCCTTCTGCAGCCACAGCGTGAGCAATGTTGGCTCCGAGTGTCTCCACGAGTTAGCTGACCGGCACGGATCTGTGCCAGAAGCTTGGTCCCATCTTTGGCTGCCCGGGACTAAACCTCCTCTATAGAAGTATCTTGTTTTTTCATTACCGTGTCTCATGTTTGGTAGAGATGAACAAAGTTACTGAGAAGTGAAGAGAAGTTATGAACTGAGCTCACCCACTGAACTGAGCTCACGACACTGAGTCGCTGTGCAGAGAAATAGTAAGAAAAATACTGGACTTTGCTCAGGAGAACTTTGCTGCCATTGAAATTGCAATCTGCCACTGACAATTCTGCCAAGAGAGCCTCTCGTAACACAGGTCCTGTAGCAGAGATCAGCACAGACAGCACAAGGTCTTGATGACCTTTCACTTCAGCAAATATTGCTCAACCAAAAGGTCCAAGTAACTCAATAATCGCATCCAGAAGAAGTTACTTATAAGGCTTTAATCCGTTAACACAATGTTTATGTGGAAAATAAAAGACTATTAGGAAGCAAAACATTTTTAATCCTGATCTCCTGGGAACTGTGTTACTGTTGGTAAGAACTGCTAAGGCAATAAGCAAAACAGATGCTCACTCTTTGGCTAAGGCTACTTTTTTCCCTTCTTCCAGCCTTTCATTAACACGCAATGAGAGCATTCTCGAGGTTAGAGAGGTAGGAGTGAGGGGCAACAACTGAATGCATGAGGCTCTGATACGGTATTTGACTGTAAGCAAATCTGCTCATTCTATTCTTGAAGGGCTCCGTCTTCTTCTTCATTGAAGGAGGTCAGAAATTGGCTTTTAAACCCATACTTAGACATGCAAGTATAGATTTGCCAGCCTAACTTTACAAAAGCGTTTAGGTTTTACTTACAGAAGATACGGGTCCAAAATTTCAGTGTTTTTAAAAAATAAACAAATTCGGATTCATTCTGTTGTCCAATAGATGGAGCCAAATGTTTTGGCTTCTAGCCAGATCAGTGTTTTTAAAAGATTTTGCCAGATTAGTCCAGATGATTCTGGAATTACCCCTTCCACTACCATGGTCTAAGGTAAAACATCTGTCATTTGTGAAAAAAAAAAGCAGCAATACTATGCCAAAATTGATTAGGAACCTGGCAACTTAGATTTAGATGTGCTAATTAGTTCAATTTTTTTGTAGTAATAACAGTGACTAGGACTGGGTGGGCCCATGTGGACGTGACTGTCACTTTGATAATGCACCTGTATCCTCGTTGTAAAAGCAGGGTCTCGGGTCTTTTTCCACTGTAGTTCACAGCAAAACTGATAGTGACATTTGTCCTTTGGCTGGAATAGACGTTCTCTTTTTAACTCCAGATTCTGAATCATCAAGGGTCTGCCTTAAATTAGACCAACTCAGACTGGAGCAGTTCTGTATAACTCCACATGAGGTGTTGCTTTCCTGATAGATTTTCCACCCCTCTGATTAGCTCTGATCAGTGGGTCCGATTCCACACTGGGTTCTCTGCACATATGTGCAACAATCAGTCTGTGCAGGGGGCGAAGCAAGGCAACTGGAGTGCTGCAGCCAGCTCTCCCCTTCGTGCTGCTCTGCCGCGCTCAAGTTGTGCAGAGGTTAAAGCCGTAAACACTGGCGGCGTCAGTTGCATGGCAACATCATTGCTTGTTTTCTGTGCTGAAATGAAGTGAATAGTTTGACTCATAGAATCACCGAATCATTCAGGTTGGAAAAGACCCCATGGATCATCATTTTTTGGTGTTGGGTGACATGGTTTAGGAGCGGAATTGTAGTGTAGGGTTAGTGGTTGGACTCGATGATCCCAAGGGTCTTTTCCAGCCTGAACTGTTCTATGATTCTATGATCCTAAGTCCAACCACTATCCCTACTCTACAAAGCTCACCTCTAACCCATCTCCCCCAACCCTACATCTAAACAGCCTTTAAACACCCCCAGGGATGGGGACTCAACCATCTCCCTGGGCAGCCTGTGCCAATGGCTGACTACTCTTGCTGGGAAAAAATTTTTCCTGATGTCCAGTCCCCTGTTGCATTTTGAAACCATTCCCTCTTGTTCTGTCACTGATTACCCGTGAGAAGAGACCAGCACCAACTTCTCCACAACGTCGTTTCAGGCAGTTGTAGAGTGATGAGGTCTCCCTTCAGCCTCCTCTTCTTCAAACCAAACAGCCTCAGCTCCTTCAGTCGCTCTTCACAAGATTTATTCTCCAGATACAGCAGAACTGCAAAAGCTGTACACAGTTTGACAATCGCCCCTTGGCAGATTAGTCATTTTGGGCAAGTAGTTTTGCAATTTCAGTGGTATCCGGTAGCCCAGGCATGTTATTTTTGCTGGAGAGCATATTAATAACATCCTCTAGAAGGGCGGATGGAAAAGCAGGAAGAATTATGAGATTTTCAGTCAGTTTTAGCAGTTGTTAGAGAAGGTAGGATCAGGGAGTACAAAGCAGCATAACCGGTTTACCCTGGGCAAGTAGCCTTCAATTTTTTACTTCAGTCATTAAGATTATTTTATTTGTATTTGTTATACGTAGCTTAAAGAATGAAGTGAAATAAAAGGTAAGATGCGCCACAGGTGGCATCGACATATGCCACAACCAGAACCAAGCATGGAAAAGTTCTGGTCTTTCTTATTGTAACCACTCTTACCCATGTGTAGGCTGCACATAGAAACAGGTGTGTAGAAACAGAGCCACTGCTGCAGCCGTTTCTGTGCGCTGCACTTGTGACGCTTTTGAAACACACTAGCAATGACTGTAGAAATTCATTCGTACTACGTTTTACAAGGTAGAACATTTCCCAGACAGGCTTTCCTCGTGTGTTTGGGGCTCGTGTTTTGGTTTGGTTCTTTTTTTGGTTTAGTTTTCTGGCTCTAGGAAAGAAGAAAAGAATGCTGAGGAATCAGTACTATTGAAATGTTGTCAAAACTCAAATATCGATGAAGATAATCAGAATTGCCAAATGAAACATAAAAATATTGTTCCGCTTCCCTAGACCTCATTGAGTCTTACCTAGGGACTATGTTGTAGTGGCAAAGGGCTTGACAGACATTAATAAGTATTTCCTCACAGCATCCTCTGATCAGATATTCAACTTTATCTGAATAGATATCCAGCTTTAGAAGAGACAATGATCACAGAGAGCTTGAGCAAGCTGTACGGTGTCTATATTGCATACCGCTATGTACCTGTGATTAGAATTCAGGAATTCTTTGTTCCTAGTCCCAGACAATTAGGACACATAAAGTGAAAAACAAATAGTTGCAAAATATGAACCAGGTTTTAAGTGAACTCGGTAGTTTTTGTTCCCATGTTCCTATGCTTCACGCTTTGGGTAATATTTAACAGCATATAAATAACAATATTTAACAGCAGGACTTCTGAGAGTAGAGTTCCAATCCTCATTCTTTATATCCGTTCCATGCTGCCTCCTTCTGTCAAACTCTCAGAGATGTTTTTGTAACGGTGAGCAGAGATGGCTCTGTACCAGAGAACGCAGCAAACTGCTCAGCCGATGGAGCGGGGGGTCAGCCCAGGTTTTTCGGAGTCAGTCACTGACTGTGGCTCGTTGCTCCAGCAGCTATGGCTGAGGGGAATCCTTGGGTGGTATCAATGAGCTCTTACCAGCTGACGGTACGTTGTGCACTGAGCTGTGTGTCCCAATGTTTGTGTTCCTGTCGGTTGCCATTACAGCATTCAGGTTCACTGAGAAGCCAGATGAGTAATTTGGCAGGACTGGCAGGAATCTGTTCTGCGCAGTGACCTGTCAACTGGCTACAAGTTTTGTGTTCAGTATCCCGCCAGTTCCGGTGGGCTCGCATTGAGAGGTGTACGGAGTTGGAGTGCCATTGCTGGTACTCATCCCCTGTTTTACTGGTACAATGTTGACTTTTTACATTCCAGTATCAAAACTTGCACTGAGCCATCATTTATTGTACCTTGCAAGATTTCATCAGATAGTATGTTCTGGTCAAGGATCAAATCAGATCTTGAGAAAGCAGGATGTCAAGTATATCCTTTCCAACCACATGTTAAGGTCATAGGTTGGATTAGAAAACAAGGAAAATATGTTTTCCATGAATAGCACAAAGGAACACCAACTTTAGGTTTTGGGTTTTTTTTAATTCCACAAACAATTACACACTTACAGCCCTCTTGCTCCCCAAAGTGAGCAGAGAGCAGTTGTGTGGCAAAAGCATGGCATGCCATAATTAGCCATTTCTAGAAGGGCCTTGTCTTTGGAATTGTCCAGAATGATTAAAACAAAAATCTAACACGCTACAAAATAGATTATTTCTGTATCAAATGAGAGAGTTCTCTGCAATAGGTTCTAAGGAACACTCTCAGAACTCCACAGAACCATACAAAAAAGGGCAGTAAATCAGAGAAAAGCACCTGGAGATGTCACCTGCCGCCCCTGGAGTTTCTATTGGTTCAACCCCAGCGCACCGTAGGGAACACAGGGTCTGCAGAGTCAAATCTGAAGCCATCTGGGTCAAAGTCAGACTGAGAAGAATGACACATACAGAATACTGACTTTAATAGATGTGCAGAAATCAGTTATTTAGAAGAATATTGCTCTCTATGCTTTTCACTCCAAGATGTTGCAGGAGGGTAAACAGAAACAGGCTCTTTTGTCACTCACTGTTAATGTCACAAGCAAAGTACAGCATTACCTTTCGCAGGACTATATAACAAATCATGTAATTGTTTGTGCTTCCCATATCTAGCTGGATTTTAGGGTAAGTGTAATGATGCCAATGAGTGCAAAAGGCTCTGATCACTGTTTTGGAACAGATAAGACACGACTGATGCTTCTTCATTGCAAATGTTGTGAATAAGCAGTAGTAATAACCTTAAACAGAGGATTTACTAAGGAGGTTTTAAGGATGATGGGGATGCTACAAATGGACAATCTGCTTTGGAGCCAGAGAAGGAGGCAGCAGACAGCCAGCTCTGAATGCTGCGTAGTGGAAATGACACAGTATTTTGGTGAAAGAGCTTGTATCAAGGTCTGTCAGGGGAACTCTAATCTCACTTACTGTGGCATAAATCACAGAATCATAGAATGGCTTGGGTTGGAAGAGGCGTTTACAGGTCATCCGGTTCGACCCCCCTGCAACGAGCAGGGAGTCAGTAGCAATTCTATCCAGATCTACTCCCGACCTGATTAACACTGTAACCAAGGTCAGGTCATGCTTAAAATTGATGCCAAGTGTGGAAATGAGAAAAATGTCAGGTTTCCTGGTGGTGTGAGAATCTTACCAGGTCCCCCCGGAGTCAGCCTTTGTATTGTTAGCCCTGGGAGCTACACTGGCCCAGAGCAGAGGATACTGGATCTTCAGTCATCCCATTGCAGTTGATGATAAAACTGTGACTGACGTCAAGGCAGATCTGACCATACTCTTAATTTAATGGGCATGTGACAAGGGATGTATTCTTGCTTCTCCTTCGTATTATACAAATTGTAATTTCTTTAAACACACAGAAGAAAGATAGCTGTTGGTAGAAAGTTATTACAAATAAAAGAACTGATGTTAAATTTAAGGGAACTGGCATTAAAGTTAAAGGTCTCTCACCTTTAGACATCTTTTCTTAAAAACACAGATGACCTCCCTCAGTAATCCTTGTGCTGAACAAGTCAACAAATTCAACAGTGCTTGAGTTTCTGACTGTTCATCTTGCGTTGACGTGGAAAGTGCAGACAAAGGGCATGTAAGCTCTTGCTAAGTTAAATTCTACTTTTATTTGTATAAATGTAAGCAGTATAAGCCAGCGGACAGTCAACGATGAATTCCAGAGCTCTTGAATATTTCTTCCTTCTGCTATGCAGTAGGTCACCTTAAGGGCTACACATTGGCAGAGACATTTGACTCAAGGCACAATAGATTGTTAATGCAGCAGGGAAGCTCATAAACCTATGTTCTAAGTCAAAATGCAAAACAACCCTACCAGGAACCTCTACACCGGAACAGGAAAGATCAGCAAAGTCAGAAAGTTCAAGAAAATCCACGCAAAAAAAAAAGAGAAAAGGCTGAGAAAATATCCCTCATTGTTCCTAAAAGAGTAAATAAACCCCAGCCTTTTTTATTTATAAGTGTGTCAAAGTGTAACTTGATCATATGCTACCAACAGCAATTCTGAGAGAAAAAAAAACACTATAAATCACAGACAAAACCAACTTTGATACTTCTTTCTGTAGGAAGAGAGAGGTATTCCATGATCTGTTACCTAGTAGTTGAAGCTTGAGAAACTCCAGCTAGAAGTAACTAAGATGCCTGTAACATCAAGGTGGCATTTACTGATGGCTGTAGCAGATGTTATATTCTTATCAAATCGATACGGATCTATTTTACTAGATAGAAATATTAGACAGAAATGTTGTATGCAGAGAAACAAAAGTCCACCTACATCTGTGACATGGATTTTTAGTGAGGCTCTACAATGCTGCTCTTGGCTTTGTAATGTATGAATGCAGGAGTGAATGGTGATGGCAGATTTTTCAGGTCACTCCATGAAGAATGTAAATGCAAATCCTTGCTTTACATAATTTCCTTTGCAAGGGCTAGGCTTGGCTTGGATCAAAATATGCAGGCATTAATGCTGCTTTTTAGTACTTTGAAGAGAAGAACCGTATGCACTTTTTCTGAATAGTTGCACTGCATGAGAAGCAAAACCAAGGAAAAATCTAGCATCTGGTTTACTGTGTATATCCATCCCCTAGTTGTCTATTGTTCCAGTAGTGAACAATGAGAGAATTTTCTTCACATGCCATTTTTCTCGGGAAGCAGGAAGCCATCATGTCCTCAGCTATATGCAACATGATCCACTTGGATTTTTTCTCTCATCTGTAATGCCTACCTTCTCACACAGCTCCGTACGCTGCGACCGCAATTTGAGAAGATCCAGCCACGGAAGGCACTTCACTTGGTGAAAGCTGACAAAAGCGATTAGGCAAATAAGAATAGCGAGACAAAGTTTAGTGCGGTGAAGCCAGCAATCGGGATTTTCTAAACACTAGCCTAAAAAACTGTGGGAAAAAAATTACACTGTAATATCTGACATTTCCCTTCAATTGCGAAAAGACAGGTGTGGCAGAGGTGCCCTTATTGTGCTCCCTGGGAACCACACGCTGTCCACCCGAAGTGACACTAAGCAAGAAGCTCCAAAGGGGTCACGGGGTGAAGCGCTGGGGGCTCACAGAACTGACAGCGCACGTTGCCGTAGGGCAGTAGGTTTCAAAGAGAAAGAAAGAGCAGACATTGTTACCAGAAATGTCTTTAAATGTGCCTAATTAGGATTTTCAACTTAATTAATCCACTGTGCGTTACAATTTTTGACAAAATTGGTTGGATTTGTTCTGAGGAGAGATGCTGCTGACTGATGAAGACACATTAGCTCTTTACTGTCCCGCAGACCTTCAGTGGTGCTGGTACCCGCAGTCAGGAGCTCTGCACCCTCTCAGCTTCGTGAGTACACGCTGCAGGAAAGCTGTTGGACCAGCAATGCAGAATTTCCTTTCTTGTTTTCTTTTTTTTTTTTAACACTAAGTTAATTTGGAAAAGTATTTCTTGAAGCTTTTCTTGGTTTACAGTCTTCTAGTAAATGAAATACCTTGAGCAAATTTCATTCCTGCTGTTGGTGTAAGTGCTGTTTGGCATTTAGAGGAGCAACTGGGCAGCAGAACTGGCTTCCCTAAACAAGTAACACTCAGGTTCATTCTCCTGAAGCAGAAGAGAGCAGGGTGAGGTGTGCTCTGTGTACTGTTCTTTCCTGACAGTTCCTGAGGGATTCTCAAGCAATGAAAGAGTTGAATAAACGCATACTCAGTATTGTAACTGCTCCCTAGTGGACTGTGCCTACTAAGCCCATAAAAAGTTTGCGTGCGCCAAAAATTGTATCGTAATTCTCATAATACATGAGCTTTCATTACTAGCATGGTGATGGCAGGAACTAGAGATTAATTCCTGTGGCAGCTTCTGTCTTCCAGCTGCAGTGGGGTGAGAAATAAAATCTCAAGCAATTTCAGCAGTTAACAAATGGAGCAAAGTTCAGATTGGGCACCCACGTTCCAGTTTTGATTGCCTGACGTTACCTTTCACTGCTGTGGAAAGGGATATAATCATAAGTCTGCTGTATCTGCTTTTGCATTTATTGGTATTAAGAAACTGTAAGCGACCAAAGCTTCAAAATCCAGATATGACAGAATGATCTTCCAGGAATGTTACTTTACAAGCTCTGGCAATGAAGAGCAGAGTCACTGCTCTGGGGCGTATTACATTTAAACCAGAAGCATGGGTGAGGAAAGGCAAAGATCTATTACTTTGGCAGCATGAGAGGGTGATTGACAGTTTACTGACCAATAAAACCAAAAGGCTGGGTAAATATTCTCCAGAGTGAAGCTGCATTTCAATAATGCTTTCTGTTTAAGCTTTTGAACTTACAGTCTCACCAGGTTCAACATTTTCCTTATATAATAAGGTATCGCAAGGGAGGCACGTTGCGTAAACTCTTACATAAAGCTTCCAGACCTACAAGGAGCCACTCCTGGAGGCAGCCCTTACAGTGCAACATCTAGATCCTCCGTGTGACAAAAGGGAAAATGTGGCATGAAGGGCCAGGTCCTAATATTGCTTTAATCACCAGCAGAGATACACTTTTCTGTGAAACCAGGCTAGTTAGCTTAGGTTAGACATCTAACTCTCTAATGGCTAACGCAGCAAGATAGTTCCCATCCCCAGATGGTTCTTGCTGATTTTATGCTACGTTTTATGAAATGAATGGAAAAGGCAGCTCAGTACAGCCATTTTTGATTTTTTTTTTCCTAAGAAAGTATCCTAAGAGAGTCTTGTTCTTCCAACAGTGGCCTGTTCCCCAGCATTTAATTGCAGGTCATCTCTCTTCCCATCTTGGTCTGAGGTCCACAGCAGCTGGAAGGAGAGGACAGGACAGATTTCTTTAAATGGAATTAAAAATCATAGAAGAGTATATTTTTACAGAAAGCATTAACAAAATAATGGCCAGACGGTCACAGGACAGTCAATGGATTTAAATGTTAGCTGAATTTAAAATGGAAACATAAAAATAAGTGCTTGTTGCGCAACATGTGATTAACTCTGGGAACTCACTGCCACAAGTATTTATTGGAGCACACTGCAAACTACAGTTCTATAAATAAACCCCCACCCATGCTGCATTAATAAGAGAAATATGCTATATATAATAACGTAAACTGAAAATTTGTGCCAGAAGAACGTGAAATAATTACAAGAAATATCTGCCCATCCCAGCTGTTGTCGGTTTAAAAGACGGAGGCATTTTTATGCCTCTTCGAGCCGCCTACTGGGACTTATCTAAGCTCTTGGCCCATGAAGCAAGACGTCGAAGTTGGGGAGCTCTTAGTTATTGGAAGAGCCGGAACAAAAACGGTCCCCATCCTCCTGCAGCCAGCCCTGCTGGGGCACACGTCACGCAGCTCTTGTGGGGTCCCTCTCGCTGAGCCAGAAGCTCTCCCTGGCAAGGAACTGGAATCATGTATGAAATTAATGTGCCGCAACAGCCTGTGCTGTTTGGGGCTTTTGCGTGTAACTCAGTGTGTGTCAGCACAAATACATCAAATGCCAGGAGGAATGACTCTTCAGGAGCAGAGGGCAGCTCAGGGAAGGCACGCACATGAGAACGTGTGCCATCGTCCCTTTTTCAGTATGTTGGGTACCCGTGTTCCTGGGCAAGGAATTGTTCTCTTTGCTGCTTGAAGGAAAAGAAGCAAAACCAAACCCAAGTATTATAAAACTGCAACAACAACAAAAAGCACATAAATTCTCAGTGATGAAACACTGAGTCAGAGTGAGCGAGTGAAAATTAGAGCTTTTAACATTTCCCAGGAGATACATAGCTTGGAGATTGTACTTTCAAAACATGATGTAATCTGGTGACCTGAATAATATGACTAGCTAAAACAAACTCCTTGCTCCTACAACTGGAAGCTTGCTGTGGCTTTTTACAAGCAGCAATAGTTATGTGTGGCCTTTCACAATGAGGATGCAAAATCAGAGCCAGGTCACACATTAGCACTGCACTCAGGCAGCCTGTTCACCAAACATTTGGCCGAGCTGTAAGACCCTCTTCACTGCATACACAAGTTGATACTGAGAAGTGATGTGGAGGTCTCTCGCCTTTAGCCACTGCTTACCTGGCCATCCTTCAGCACGAAAATCCAACACAAACTTGCTGCTCTTTGCCAGAGGCCACAGAAGCTTTACTTTCTTTGCAAATATAAAATGGGCCCATATCGAATCAACAACTTGAAGAGGAGTTGAAATGTCTTACCAGGGGTTACACACCGCTTTGCCTTGGCTGCTTAGAAAGTACTTTGAGATCTCCAGATGACGATGACGTGGAAAGCACACTGCTCATTTTAAAATCATTAGGTGTCGTGGAAGTTAAGAGACCTAAACCATGAGTGTAAGGAGTCCAGTAATGTTTGGTATCGCAGGATTTCCCAGGTAGGCAAAATCTTCATGAAATCGCTTTAGAAAATTTCAGCATCTTCATAGCTGACCCTTTTGCCTTAGTCTGGTTTTCATCTGCTGCTTTCCATCTACTAAAGAAAAGATGAATCCAAGCCTCAGCTACCCTGATCTGTCACTTACCCTGTGCTTTGTATCGGCTCTACTGTGAGGGATGTGGCAAGACAAGATGTGTTTTGAGAGCCCGTAATTATAGTCTAAGTAATATTCACAAGTGTCTATGCACTGGAAAGAATATTTGCTCTTTAAATAGGTGCTGCTGAACTAAAGACACCAAGCTCTATGTGCTGGCTTAACATGCATGGAGTGTTTCTGGATGTCATTGCTGCTTTCATACTGCCAGTGTCACCCTCCCGGGCACATGTCTGTGCCTTGCCCTGACTGCGGAGAGTGTCAGTGTGAGAAAGACACTGCCAAAACGTGTGATAAACCACAGTGTGCCGTTTCTCACACATCAACACTGTTGTTAATTAAGACAGCTTGCAAACATGGATGGGGACTCTTTTTTTTTTGGCTCTGAGTAAAGGAAAAACACTCAACAACTAAGCATACGGGGAGTTCTCTTTTCCTGAAAGAACAGAGTTTGTCTGACTGAGTGACAAGATTCCGGTCTGAGACTACGTGTGGTGGAGCAGGAGAGTCCACCAGTTTGAGTGAATGGTCACCCACCGGGAGTTTTTTCCTCTTACTCTTCTTGAAGTAGTAATATTTATCATATTCTCCCATTCTGAGACATGCTGCTGTAGTCTCAGACCCGATTGATTGGTGTGTGCTGTTAAATCTAAGTACATGCTGCTTGAACACAGTCCAAGCTCACTTCCAAGAGACTGACTTTTCAATCTTGATCACATTATGACTCAGTGAACTTTCCAGCTGTAGCAAATCCATTTCCTAGCTAAGGACAGCAGAAGGACAGCTTGTGTTCAGCCAGTCTTCTCATCCACACCCCGTGCAACACCAACAACCCGCAGGGTGATGCTCGCTCTGACACAGGAGTACAATAAGATGATCTTTCTCATCTTGTTCGTCAGTGCCGAGAAAGCAGCAGCCTGGGGTGCTTGCGATCTGTCGGCTCCCCTGTGCCCCCCGACTGATGGACACGATTGCCCAGTTAGTACCACATTTAGGGTAGAGAAAAGGCACAAACAAGGAAGTTAATGCAATTTCTTTCGCTCGGGAAGCAAAATGAAATGGAGCTACATCCACAGCAGTGGTGCAAAGGAACAGTGGAAGGAGTGCTGGGAAGTGTCAGCTGAACAACGTTGCGCTTTGCAGAGAGCTTTGGTAGATGGAGAAAAAGTGAGAATTTTATACACCTATTAGTGAAACCTTGAAAAGAAAGAATAAAAAATAGAACACAGTAGGTTTGGAAAAGGAAAAATTTTAAAGGTTCAAAACCAAAGCATCTGTTTCTAAACCTAACTGAAGACCTAAAACCCCCCATGTTGTTGAACACTGTAGAACAAGGTTACACGGTATAATCAGAGAGAAAGAAAGGCAGAAGCGCTGTTCCTCAGGAACAACTGCAGAGAATGCTAGCACTGCGGGGGAACCCGGGCAGTTCAGGGTAGATCAAAGCCTGGACTGAGAGAAATGGGAGAGACTTGCACAAAAGGCTGCTCTGAGATTCTGTGTGCGGGGACACCGACCAATACTCTCAAAACCTCTTACATTTTGCATGGGTGTAGGAGCTTCATATTTATGCTAATCGATTATTTCATTGAAGTTCTTTTCTTTGTTCTGCTTAACCCTCCTTTCCCTTTCATTGGGCTTTTCCTGCACAAGCTTGACCATTTATGAGGAAGGAAGAATCTGAGGATAATTACTGCAAAAACTTCAATATTCTTTGCAGCTGAAGAACGTTTCAAATGCCTACTTGTGCGACTTCAATCTTCTGAGGTGGTGTGACCCCTGGGTAGATGAAAGGAAATAAGAAATTTAGTTGACTCATGCAAAGACACCCGGCTCGTCCCCTGAACTCCCACAGGGATTTCTGTCTTGTGCCTGACGTGTCTTAAGAGTTGCAGGGCAGCAACTTGGGTGCAAAATCCAACTTTTTTTTCCATTTTTTTGTCTCTAGTATAAATGAAGCTGCAGTAGTACTATGTACAAACACACAGAGTAAGATAATAATAAGCACCGGTTGTAAAATAGTTGCTAAACACAGGTAGTGCCAGTACTTTCACAGAAAAAAGCTAAAAGTGTGAAGGGAAAGGTCTCCATCACCACAGTTAAAATTCAATTAATTACTGACTCTTCTCTGCTTTATTTTTATTTGATGCAAATAAATGATGACTTTTTATTTTTATTTGGCATAGTGAAGAACATAAAACTAGGAGAGACCTAAATTCAAGAAACATGGGACCTTGCAAAAGATTTGAAATAGGATAAAATTGTGAAGACACGTTAAAGACAAAAACCTCCATGGAGCCAATGCCTTGTTTAAATTGTGCCGAAGTCTTAGAACGTGAAAATGCTCATGTTTTCTTTCATTTTTTATTTTGAATTTATTGGTTTTATTTGTGGACATCCACTGGGATGAGAAGCAGAAACATAAAGAAAAATATGTGAGGGATACTAGAATAAAACTTGGCTCAAGAAAATCCACTTTCAGAAAGTTTGCCTCAGGATTGTCAGTCATAGAAGGCTTGTGGCAGTGTCTGCCTGTCTGAACACTTCTGTAAACTGTGACCTTGAGAGCATGCTTTATGAGGGCCATGTCCCCAAAGAGAAACTTCAGAAATTAAAATCAGTTTAGCACTTCTTGACATTTTTTTTTCTGAATAATGCTACAGGAAATATAAATTCCAAATTATGGAACAATTTCAGTTGTTTCTCTGTTGCCAGCTGGGCTGCTTAGAAGAAACGTTTTCCTCTTAATCTTGGTTCTTAATTTCCTTCTTTCTATCCTTCCTGCAGTAGGTACTGCTGGAAAGCCATCAATCTGAATAACTGCCCGACAGTCTCGTTCACTGGCAAGTGAACTGGTGGATATTTCAGGCAAATATATTCTAATTTCAGTCTGTCATGTTCTATACTTTAATTGTGATCAGGGGAAAAAAACAATTAATCAAACTAAAACAAGGACATTTCTTCTGCCTTGAATAATTACACATTTATGTCTATGCTGTCTCCAGAATTCCTTGTCTCTAACTTGTTTCATTAACCTGTATTTAGTTTTCATCTGTCGACACATTTTTGTTGAGTTAGAACTAAAGAAAATAAGCACATTTTAAGAACATTTTAATGTTATTTTTATCCTGTTTTTTTGTAGAGGTCCAAAACGAAAGCCTTTAGGTTTATACCGACCACTTGCTAGACTGAAGGCACTGTGCAGCGTGGGCTCCTGCCGGGCTGTATTTCAGCTCGGGGGGTGTGGATACCCTACATTTTAGTTGGCTGTGCTGGCAGCACTGCGTTGCAGAGTTAAGACTTTAGTCCTTGAGCTCTTTTCTAAACAATTGCATAACTCTTGCTTCCTAATTTATTTTTTTTTTCTTCTTTCCCATTATGGTTGCCACCAGACAGAAAGCCACCACGAGGAGGAGTGTGGGGACCCAAACAGTGCTCCAGCACAAGGACGCAGCTGTGCAGGCTGCCGGCTGCAGGGAGTGCCTGAGCCTGTGCTTCCCAGAGGCTGCATCTGACAGTGCCTGTGTGAGGTGCGGTCAGTTGGATGATCTCCTCCATCTTGTGGTAGAGCTAAAAGAAGAAGTGGAGAGGCTGAGGAGCATTAGGGAGTGTGAAAGAGAGATAGGTTGGTGGAGCCGGTCCCTGATGCACACACAGCACTCTCCACATGCAACAGGGGATCCCCTCCCCTCTGGCCATGAGGTCAAAGGAGGGGACCAAGGTGATGAGGGGGAATGGAAACGAGTCCTGGCTCGGAGAGGAAGGCGGGTCCCTGCCCAGCCTCCCTCACCTGCTCAGTTGCCTCTACAGAACAGGTACAGTGCTCTGGAAGAGGAGAGCCATGGAAAAGAAGAGGTGAATGAATGTGGAGACATAGGGTTGACTTTGCTGAGTAAGTCAGACCCATGCATCAGGACTAGTTCAACTAAAAAGAAAAGGAGGGTAGTTGTCATTGGTGACTCCATCCTGAGGGGAACAGAGGGTCCCATTTGCCGTCCAGACCCAGTCCACAGGGAAGTCTGTTGCCTCCCTGGAGCTCGGATTAGGGACATTACTAAAAAACTTCCCAGGCTGGTGAGTCCCACTGATTATTACCCATTGTTGATTGTCCAGGTTGGGAGTGATGAGATCAACCATAGAAGTACTCAGAGAATTAAAAAGGACTTTAAGTTGTTAGGCCAGGCGATCAAAGGATCGGGGGCACAGGTAGTTTTCTCATCTATCCCTTTAGTAGGTGACAGGAATAGTGAAAGGAAAAGAAAAGTACATGCAGTTAATGCATGGCTCAAAGACTGGTGCCTCCAGCAACGTTTTGGGTATTATGATCACGGGGAAGTTTATGCAGTACTGGGCATGAGAGATATAGATGGTGTAGAGCTGTCTAAGAGAGGGAGGAGAATACTTGCTGGAGAGTTGGCGGGATTAATAGATAGGGCTTTAAACTAAGTTGGAAGGGGGAAGGGGATAAAACCCGAGCCTCTACACATGAACCAAGGGGAAGTATCCCAGGGTTAGGCATAAAATGCACAAGCAACGGTAACAGATGCTCCATTAAATCTCTGAAGTGTCTGTATACCAATGCAAGAAGCATGGGGAATAAGCAGGGAGAATTAGAAGTCTATGTGCAGCTGGAGAACTATGATCTCATTGCAATTACAGAGACGTGGTGGGACAGCTCACATAACTGGAATGTGGGCCTTGATGGTTATGTTCTTTTTAGGAAAGACAGGTTGATGAGGCGAGGTGGGGGAGTTGCTCTGTACGTGAGAGAGCAACTGGAGTGTATTGAGACCCATCCAGGGGCAGATGAGGAGCAAGTAGAGAGTTTATGGGTAAGAATTAAGGGGCAGGCTAGCTTAGGTGATACTGTGGTGGGTGTCTACTATAGACCACCTGATCAGGAGGTGGAAGTTGATGAGGCCTTTTACAGGCAGATGACAGCAGCCTCTCAGTCCCAGGCCCTGGTTCTCATGGGGGATTTCAACTACCCAGATGTTTGCTGGAAGTCCCACACAGCCAGCCGTCCTCAGTCCAGGAGGTTCCTCCAGTGCATCGATGATAACTTTTTGATGCAAATGGTGGATGAGCCAACCAGGAGAGGAGCGCTGCTGGACCTTGTGTTCACCAACAAGGAAGGTCTGGTTGAAGCAGTGAAGGTTGAGGGCAACCTTGGCTGCAGCGACCATGAGATAGTGGAGTTCAGGATCTTGTGCGGTAAAAACAGAATACCAAGCAGGATCGCAACTCTGGACTTCAGAAGGGCCAACTTTGGCCTCTTCAAGCAATTACTGGGGGATACCCCTTGGGACAGGGAGCTGCAAGGTAAAGGGGCCCAAGAGAGTTGGTTGGCATTCAAAGACCACTTCTTTGAGGCTCAGGATCAGTGCATCCCATCAGGTAGGAAATCAAGAAAGAGATCCAGGAGACCTGCTTGGTTATCCAGGGATCTGCTGGGCAGACTCAGGTGGAAAGGGAGGGTGTTTAAATTGTGGAAGGAAGGGCTGGCCACTTTGGTGGAGTACAGGGCAGCTGTCAGGGAGTGCAGGGAGGCAATCAGAAAAGCTAAGGCCTCCTTGGAGTTAAAACTTGCAAGGGAGGTCAAAGACAACAGAAAGGGCTTCTTCAAATACATTGCTGACAAAACTAACACTAGAGGCAATGTAGGCCCTCTGTTGAATGAGGTGGGTGTCCTGGAGACAGAGGACAGAAAGAAGGCAGAGTTGCTGAATGCCTTCTTTGCCTCTGTCTACACTGTTGGAGACCGTCCTCAGGAGCCTCAGTCCCCTGAGGTCCCAGAGGAAGTCATGACAAAGGAGGAGTCTGCCCTGATTGATGAGGAGTGGGTTAAGGATCAGTTTGAACACTTGGACATTCATAAATCCATGGGCCCTGATGGGATGCACCCACGGGTGCTGAGGGAGCTGGCGGGAGTCATTGCTAGGCCACTCTCCATCATCTTTGGTAAGTCATGGGTAACAGGTGAGGTGCCTGAAGACTGGAGGAAAGCGAATGTCACTCCAGTCTATAAGAAGGGCAGGAAGGATGACCCGAGTAACTACAGACCGGTCAGCCTCACCTCCATCCCTGGAAAGGTGATGGAACATCTTATCCTTGACGCTGTCTCTAGGCATATCAAGGATAAGAAGGTTATTAGGAGCAGTCAGCATGGCTTTGCCAAGGGGAAGTCATGTTTGACCAACCTGATAGCCTTTTATGAAGACATAACCAGGTGGATGGATGGTGGCCATGCAGTGGACGTGGTCTACCTGGACATCAGCAAGGCCTTTGACACCGTCTCCCACAGCATCCTCATAGGTAAACTGAGGAAGTGTGGTCTGGATGACCAAGTAGTGAGGTGGGTCGAGAACTGGTTGAAGAGAAGAAGCCAGAGGGTTGTGGTCAATGGGGCTGAGTCTGGCTGGTTGCCTGTGTCTAGTGGGGTCCCTCAGGGGTCAGTGCTTGGGCTGGTGCTGTTTAATATATTCATCAATGATCTGGATGAGGGATTAGAGAATGTTGTCAGCAAGTTTGCTGATGATACGAAGTTGGGGGGAGTGGTTGACACACCAGAAGGCTGTGCAGCCATTCAGAGAGACCTAGACAGGCTGGAGGGCTGGGCAGGGAGAGATCTTATGAAGTTTAATAAGGGCAAGTGTAGAGTTTTGCACTTGGGAAAAAATAACCCCATGTACCAATATAGGTTGGGGACTGCCCCGCTGGAGAGCAGCGCAGGGGAAAGGGACCTGGGGGTTCTAGTGGACAGCAGGATGACCATGAGCCAGCAATGTGCCCTCTTGGCCAAGAAGGCCAATGGCATCCTGGGGTGTATTAGAAGGGGAGTAGCAAGTAGGTCAAGAGAGGTCCTCCTGCCCCTCTACTCTGCCCTGGTGAGGCCACATCTGGAATATTGTGTCCAGTTCTGGGCCCCTCAGTTCAAGAAGGACAGGGAGCTGCTTGAGAGAGTCCAGCGTAGAGCCACAAAGATGGTGAAGGGAGTGGAGCATCTCCCTTATGAGGAAAGGCTGAAGGAGCTGGATCTCTTTAGCTTGGAGAAGAGGAGGCTGAGGGGTGACCTCATCAATGTTTATAAATATGTCAAGGGGGAATGTCAGGAGGATGGAGCCAGGCTCTTTTCAGCGGCGTCCACTGACAGGACAAGGGGCAATGGGTGGAAGCTGGAACACAGGAGGTTCCAGAAAAATATGAGGAAAAACTTTTTTACTGTGAGGGTGACCGAGCCCTGGCACAGGCTGCCCAGGGAGGTTGTGGAATCTCCTTCTCTTGAGACATTCAAAACCCGCCTGGACGCGTTCCTGTGCGCTCTAGTGTAGGTGGTCCTGCTCTGGCAGGGGGGTTGGACTAGATGATCTTTAAGGTCCCTTCCAACCTCTAACATTCTGTGATTCTGTGATTCTGCTCTGCCCTGGTGAGGCCACATCTGGAATATTGTGTCCAGTTCTGGGCCCCTCAGTTCCAGAGGGACAGGGAACTGCTGGAGAGAGTCCAGCGCAGCCACAGGGATGATGGAGGGAGTGGAACATCTCCCTGGTGAGGAAAGACTGAAGGAGCTGGAGAAGAGAAGGTCACCTCATAAATGTTTATAAATATGTCAAGGGGGAGTGTCAGGAGGATGGAGCCAGGCTCTGCCCAGGGATGTCCAATGACAGGATAAGGGGCAACGGGTACAAACTGGAACATAGGAGGTTCCATAAAAAAGCTTCTTCCCTCTGCGGGTGCCGGAGCCCTGGCCCAGGCTGCCCAGAGAGGGTGTGGAGTCTCCTGCTCTGGAGACTTTCCAACCTGCCTGGACGCGTTCCTGTGGGGCTGCCCTGGGTGACCCTGCTCTGGCAGGGGGTGGCACTGGGTGATCTCTAGAGGTCCCTTCCAACCCCCAACATTCTGTGATTCTGCAATTCTGTTATGATGAGGAAAGCCTGGATTCAAATATTCCAATTTCAATTTGCAGTCTTCTTTCAACCCACCTACGTTCACACCCAGACTTTGGGCACAAACTTCTGTTTCTCTGCTGAACTGAGCTGAGGAAACTTGCAGTTTCCAGGCTGTTTGGTGGTTCCTGTCGGGATTTCACAGCTCAGAGCCCTGTCTGCTCTTCACACAGCGAAGCGTAGAGAGCAACATTTGGGATACTGACATTTAATTTGTTTTTTCTAAAATACTCCTTTCTACTTAAAACTTTGAAATAAAAAATCTACTACAACATTTGCTTTGTCAGGAGAAATTGGGAAATAAATATGATTTTTCAGTCTGTTTTCTGTTAGGAAGTATTCTCAAGTGGAATGGAACAGCTTGTGCTAAAGTACCCAATTACAGCAGAATCGCTCCATGATGCCATTTGACATTGTTTCTTTCTTTTTCGCAAACAATATGATAGAAACTAAAAGCTTCACAAAATTTACCTGAGTGTATTGTATTCTCCTCTTGTACAGCAGGTAAATATGTGAGACACCGTTGTCAAGAAGATTTATTATATCTTTTCAAGGGTGGAGGCAGCATGAATCATAGCTCGAATTATTTTAAAGAGCACGGAGGTTACTGAGCTGTCGTAACACGTACGCGTGTGCGTTTACCCAACCGGGCTGCTCACTTAACGGTGATGAATAAATGCTTAGCGGGGAAATGCTTCTCCTGACCCGAGCATGCTCATTTTTTCTTGTTGAATCTTCACTCGCAGCATCTCACTGATCCTGAAATTTTGTTCACATTAGTGAAGAAGCATCTTTATGAACCACGGGCTGCCTGAACCGTTAGCAGCAGGGCTTTGCTCTGGGCCAACTGGTCTTGTCTGTGTTGCCCTCACTGGCCTTGGGTTTATGATTCATTGTCAGGACAGAGCCCTGGCTTTTAAGACGTTTCGTGTGAAGAGGCAAAAAAGGGTTAAAAAGTAAGGTTGCTGAGATATGCATAGAAATGCTAAAAAATCTGAGGATGTTCTCAGGTACCTCCCATGTGCCGGGGACCACTGCGGATTGGGGAGCAGAGCCGGTGGTGCAGCTGGAGTCACCAGCTGGTCAGGGAGGCGGGTAACTGTGAGCATGGCGTTTAAAAGCAGCAGCACCAGGGAAGAAGGAAGTGGTGAAAAATTAATTAGTCACCCTGTTTTCCATCTTGGCCAAAGTGGGCTTCGGAAAGGCATGTTTGTACCTGATCGGTCTCTCCATGTCCTGTGTTCACTGCTTCAAAACCAGATGATGACAGCGAAACTCTTCAGTGGCGTTAATGACAGCTCATGCTCATCCCATCTCTGAGTCCCAGGCTGGCCACAGAGGCGCCTCCTGCAGACGCCTGCTTTAAAATGAGATTTTGGGGCAGAGCAGTGGCTTGAGGTAAGGAACCACCTTTGGCTTCTGCTGAGCGTTACCATCATCTCGGCAGTTTGACTTCACTGTGACTTTCAGCCTGCTCTTACAGGATGGAAAAATGGCTGTTGTGTCTGAGGTTTTGTCTTCTCCATGTTATTCCCTTACATTTTTAAAGCACTCTTTCTCAACTCGTTTATAGGACGGATAATTTAATCTGAGAGCTGAGTAAATGTGCTGAAATACAGCCTACGCTGCACTCCTGTGGAAAATTATATTGTTTTGGTGTTTTGTTCTGTTCCCTTGGAAAAAAGGAGTAATTTTCACTGAAAGTACACGAGGAGATTTTTATACAGAGAGAGTTAATATTTAATGCTTTCTTTTTTTTAAGAAAGTGAAGATGAAAAAATTTTCTAGCACTTTTAGGAAATTGCTCTGTTTTCATCTGTCACATGGTCTCAAACCATGGAAAGGTTTTACAGTCAATATTTTTTTGGTTTGTTTTCAATATGGTCTGCTAGAAAACAGACAATATTAGGAGAAAACAATAAACTAAATCTACATAATTGACAGAAAATCACCAATCATCTAATGTATAACTTTACAATTTTCTAATTTATAACTTTATAATTTATAGTAGTTACAATGTTTGTAAGCAATGGGAATATACAGTGGATGGTCTCACTTGAATATATTTGAAGTTCAAGTATTTAATGTTTGGATATTTAGAGCACCCTCTGAGGTAGGGAAGTGCTGTGGTGTCCTCCTCACAAACGAAAACAAAGAAATCAGAAGCTGCTGGCTGAAGGTCAGAGGACTCTTTCAGAGCAAGACATGATGTCTCTAAGCAGAGACTGAGGCTCACATTGTAACCATCAGTCTGCTCTTACTGGATTGTTTCAGGGCAGTAACAAACGTCTGTGTTAAAAGATCTCAAACCGTGCCTGAATGGAACAAATTATCTCCAAATTGTGTTCATTGGTTAGTAATTAGAAACTCGAACAACCCAGCCAGTTGGCATCACAGTGAGTGATCTTTCTGAAGTTCTCCAGGGCGCTTTCATCCCCCTGTGTACGGACTGAAAGCAACCTCGCCGTTCTCACGTGTGCAGGCTGGAGTAGGGCAGGTAGAGATAAGACGGACTGTAAAGATTTCATGATTTTACCTGATTCAGCAATCTCCTGCAACTCGGAAAAGGCAGAGGAGAAATGGGGAAAAGAAGTACATCCGACTCATTTCCCTGCTATTACTGCCACTCCTGAATCCGGGGGTGTTTATCGAGTGCCGCTGATGCGCCCTTTCCGCAGGCGTCTGTCCTGGTGCTGGCTGCTATTGCTTACAAAGAGTATTTCATGTTTTCCCTCCTTTCTTTTGGTCATATTCTGGCTTCTGGTACCACAGAAGGCTCCTGGATCTGATGCTCAATTCTTCTTTATCTCCCAACCTTTGACACTCATATTTCTTTCTTCTGTTTTTTCTTTTCTTTTTTTTTTTTTTTTTCTTTTCTTTTCACTAATGTTTCCATGTGTAGTCAAGTGACAGCTAACAGAAGAAGCAGACTCTTTCCTTTGGTCAAACAAAATGTGGATATAAGCCCTCATGGCTGGGTTATCTCACAGTTTACAATAACAAGCCACCCCATCTGATGCAGAAATGATGTCTGTTCTGTCTGGAACGTGGATAAATTGCAGCAACTGACTGTGGTTGGTCGGTGCCATAGGTGGACAGAAGTAAACATCTTCCGGCAGCACAGGGGGAGATACGCACTTTCCTGAGGAGAGCAGCATTAGAAAATGATTCTGCTGAGTAAATATTTAAAATGCAAATGAATTAGCCATTTCACTGAGAACTTGGTTCCTCCTCCAACTTTGTCAGAAGATCTTGCCTTTTAATTGCTTTCTGCATCTCCAGCCCCATGTCCCACTGGCTTTAGCTGGAAACCAGGCAGAGTTGTCTCCACGGCCAGTGGGCTGAGCAGGGACTCTGGCTGCTCTGGTTTAGCTGCTGCGGACAGCTGTGTCAAAGATGGGATGCGGTGTCACCGCCCTGTGGCCATAACAACCAGCTCCCACAGACCAAAGAAAGATGAGAGGGTAGTGAAAGCAGGTAAAAAAAGTTGAAACAAAAGTCGGGTGACGATAATTGGCTGCATTAGTGCAGATCTACTGTCCTAGAAAAGGTCAGTTTATAGGCAGCTTCACTATCGTGCCTTAAGCCGCCACTAATCCTGGAAGAACCCTACACATTTGGAGCTAAATGACTAGTATTTATTACACTTTAAAAATTAATTATAATTGTCATCTAAGAAGAGCTTGTTGGGAGTGTGGGACTGAACACAATTCTCTGTGGTTTGTGAGTACAATTGTCCTGCAGATGGTTTCATTCATACAAAGAGCTTAAAATTAATTGAAATGATGTAGTAACTTCCTAACTGCAATTTTTCTACCCTGTGCTGTGATCTAAGGCATTCCAGCCCTACAGTGACAACAGCTTTGAGCAGCTTCCCCAAGGGAACAAAACCCAGCCCTTTCTAAACAAAATGTGTCTCGTATAGCTCCCTTACGATGGGCACAGAGCGGGTGTGGAGGGATGCCTGCTATTTATAAGCCACACGTATATAGCTTTCGAATTGATGTTACTTATGATAAACACAGCATAAAAGAGGATAAAAACCCCCTAACTATTTGTAAGAATTAGCAGCATGGTATCGGTAGAGGAAGCAGGTAAATGGAAGAGCAGGGACAAACACAGAGCCCAGGGCACTAGCAGGGCTGCACTTTATTTCTACCTTGCAGTGACCTCTAGGGACAGGAGAGCAGATCAGTCTGTGCTGAGAGCGTTGTCAAGGAGAATGATAACACGCGTTTTGGGTTGCTATTTCTCACCAGGCTCCGCTGGCCTCCCTGGTGGAAAAGGCAGGGTTTATTTGTGGGAGTGGATCAAGGTCTGTAGTCTGGGTGGGGAATTTAGGCAAATGTTTCTGCTTTTATTAGCAGTCACTGTGAGCTGATAGAGCATGGATGGAGGCAGTAACTGACGAGTCTCAGGACAGAGATTGTTCATCTAACTGAGAACAAACTTGATAATTTTTCTAAAACAGTTATTTCTTGGTCTGAAACTGCCCAGAGGTCTGGATGCGCTGGGTTCCCAAAGACTATGGGGCCGTTTTCCTCCCAGGGCTGTCGGCTAGGTTTAGGAGTAAGGCGGAATAGCCAGGTTACAAATCCACTCTTTGGCCCAGTTTGTGACAACTGCCATGTTGTTCTTCGACTTTCATACCCTATCCCAGCAGGAGGAACCAAAGCCTCTGCTGACTCTGGAGAATCATGAGAGACCCGTGGTGTCTTTCAAGGTGTGCAGAGCTAGAACTGTGGTCATACCGAGTGGTTCAGGCTTGGTTTGTGATCCAACACTCTAGCATGTTCTTGGTGAGAGGCTGTGTATGGAGAGGCAAATCACAGCTGCAATATTTCATCTGGTTTCTTTTTGTAAGTCACAGCGTGTATAATTCCTGATATTGATATATGTTGTAGCAAGGATCGTAAGAAATTAGAGAACTCCGTAAATAGGATAGTTCACCAGGTTTATTCAGCAACATTCGCTGTGTAAAAACCTTCATCACATTCATAGCTGAGCTGTTCTCAGGGTACCTCTGTACGTGACAGGTTGTGTTTACATGAATAAATTACTTTGGGGAAAAAAAGGCCCAACCCAATAAAATAAGTCAGCCATATAGGAAAAAAAAATAAACCCCTTTGTGCAATCAGTCTCATACCTTTTAGGGCAGATATCTATTACAGATATACCTAGACCGAGGAAGATATTATAAGTAGCAATTTCAGAACCTCATTAATAAGCAAAGGTTGCTTGAGTAGTTCTACTTTTGGGGGGAACTTTTGGGGAAAGGAGCCCGCTCACAGGGAAGATTTGTTTTTCTACTGGTATCATGGAAGTGTGAATGAAGCTCAGGGATGTAGCAGACAGAAAGCCATGCAAGGAGGGACCAGAAAGAGGCAAGCAACGAAAACCAGGAGGATACGCTGGGATGAGTTTGAAGGGAGCCGTTTCCCAAGACCAGATAGCTTCAGTCTGTGCTTTTGTTAGTATCCTGAGTAGTCCCAGCCTTCTGCATTTACTGTCACCAAAACCTGTTTTGACATCAGGAGTGCTGAAATTCAGTATTTCCTGTTGCAGCAGCATTTAAAACTTCAATTGTAGGAGTAAGTCCAAAGCAAATAACCACTGAGGTCTCTTATTCTGAACTGCTTGTGCAACTCCTAAGATAACTGTTTCCCTCTTTGACAGCCAAGCTGGAGAGCTGTGGACACAACTCGCTATCGGTATTGTATTTTCCCCAGTAGTGGGATCAGAGGAGAAAGCAACTGAGGGTCTGATATCCTTCTCTCTCGCTTCCAGCTCTCTGGAGGAGGTCACAGGGTCAGCCTTGGTCCACTGCTGATAAGGCCATAAATCTGTTTGAGGCTTATCTTCTGTGATTTCTGATATAGCCTGAGTTAGTCTTGGTAAAAGTGTGATTAAAACAACAATTTTGAATAGGATTCTGGTAAGTTCCTTTTCCAAATCCAGCCCAAAAGAAGAAATCTAATTTTTGCTTTGAGAAAACTACAATAAAGCCCAACTTCGGTAGATCTGAGGTTTAGGCAAAAGGGATTTTATCTCTTCTCACGTTATGCAAACCAGCTTGGCACACTGCGAGTGCATGAGGATATTCTTGGCCTTTTCCAGCAAGACAGCGATAGCCTCTGGAGTAGGCTTTTGAACTAAAAGATCTTGCCTCCCGAGGATTAAGGAGATCATCTGCTGCAGTTGTCAGTGCTGACCACAGGTCCTGGCATCTTCTCCTCTAAGTCAGGTATTTGCTGTCATTGAAACATTTTGCTGCCGGAGGCTGTGTTTCCTAGGAGCTTTCCCAAATCTCCACTTCACTCCAGGCAGTTGAGCATCTGTTCTTCTGTTGGTTTTGTAGCCTCGTCAGCTGAAGGTTTTTGTGACGCAGCTGAGAGGCTGTGTACTCGGGACTTGTTCTCCCGTCACTGCATCGTGTTTTCATTAAATTCCGACTCAAAAATCTGTTCTGTATTTTCCTTAAGAGTACCCCAGAGATTCCTCTGTGACAGTGAAACAGTGGAGTCAAAAATCAGTCACTTGCTTTGGTTAATATTAACTTCCTGAGCGACAGAAACCGAAATATGATTACCTGCACAGAGTTTTCAGACCTGTCTCTGAGCCGGGTGACACAGGAACAGGACACGAGTAGGTGCTTCCTCCCCCTGCCGGGGCTCCCTGCCTGCTGGAGGAAGAGTCCATTCTGCAGAAAAGGATCAGAGGCAGAAAGTGATTTTTCCATTGTTGGTTTTCTGCAGGATTTCCTCGTGGAAGCTAGTGCTCCGTCTTGCATTGCTGCTCCCTGCTCTCCCCTCAAGGCTCCAGGCCTGGAGTAATGTGCAAGCACAGTGAGAAAAAAAGGGTGATGACGTAGCTATGCTGGCTGGGGAGACCCTTCCCCTGGTGTTTCCTGAAGCTTGAGTACTTGGGATCCAAATTTTTCCACAATCTCTGAGCAGCCAGATGGCCTCCCTGCTTCACATGGCAGCAAACACCTTCCCAAACCAGGAGAACACTTGTCATGTCTCTGCTGTTTGAAATGCTTGGACTCTGGTATTTTGCAGAGAAGCAGGTGAGCAAAGCCGTGTATATTTTTTCCCTCTGCACATCTGAAGTGTAGGTTTACCCCACCAAAATAATAAAGACACTAAAGTTCAAAAATGCAAAAGTATCACTGGCATGTAGATAAATGTGCTGAGTTTGCTGATCCCTCATTAGGAAGTTACTATCATATTTCCTTAAATTTTTGCATATCAGACACAAACCTACGCAAGAAATTCATCAGTATTTGGGAGTATAATCCTGCTTAATTTTCATTTCTTCACTGGTATGCAGGATGACTGCAGTTTATTCTAGGTGGTGGTAACAGTGAAATACTCGTTGCCCATCCAAATATTCCCTGATTTCCCTGGCTACACTGGCGCACGAAAGTATTCTGCAGCAGCCTGAGCTGATGGTTGCGGTGAATCAATGTGTAGAAGTAAAACCCGAGAACCTGCACACAGGAAACCCAACAAATGAAATCAACTCCCTGCTGTAGCCTTGCGGTACCACCTGAAACCCAACCGACACTGCTCCTGATGGTCAGCGCGATACAGATCTGGGCACGCAACTTTGGAGAAAAGTAACTAGGTCTCTCTTTCTTGTTCTTGTCAGAGCGCAACAATTTGGTATCAAAACACTCCAGAAGGAAGTCTCCCAGATTGGTTGGATTGGGTTATTCCTCAACCACGTATGGTGGGAGGCATCGCTGGGATGCTTGATGCTTCCTTTGTGCAAGAACCTCCAGTGAGTTGTTCATACTAAAGCAATTCTTATGCTCGAAGGGTGCAAACCAGAAATGTTTTTCAGCTGCAGTGGTTTTGCCATTTTAGGATTATAGTACAATGATAATTTTTTGCCTAATGCTTCTGGTGCAAGGAAGGGTAAAGGGTCTTGTCTGCAGATCTCTTAAAAATAGCATTTCTATGATCCTGATAATAGTAGTAGTAATAGCTTCAGAGCCATCTAACTCTGGATGTAGAATGAAAGCAGGGGACTATAAAATGTCACTGAACTGTTGATTGTTATTTGGTTTGTGTAAAGGAAAATAAAAAAGTCTAGTGAAAACGAACGTGGACTAGATGATCTTTGAGGTCCCTTCCAACCTTTAACATTCTGTGATTCTGTGATTCTGTGAAATGAAATTTTGGCTTTCCACACTGAACGATCAGGTCCGCCTTTATACCACACTAGCAGTGCCAGTTAATTCAAGAGTATTTGTTTCCACTGTGGCAACAGAAAATCTGTTTGTGACAAGGGATGTGTCTTTGCAAATACAGGAGATATTTGGGCTGTGGTTTATGACTGAAGTCTGAGGTGATACTTGGATACAGTTGTGACAAATACTTAATGATGAGTATTATAATTACTACTCCTGTAGAGGCATTACTCAGCTGTGCCTAGCTCGACTCTTGGCAGCAGAGTCAGCAGTTTAACCTGAAGGCAGGCAGATAATTTCTTATAGAAGAAATTACTTAATCCTCTAACACCAAGGCCTAGGTAGAGTTCATATGAGGATATCAAAACACATCAGAAAAAGTCATAAATTGTCGTTCTGATAAAGCTGCAGTTCAAGTCTCATTATTACAGGTTGTAGACAGCAATTAAATCTGGCTAGTCTGGGGAAAAAGAGATTGTTCTAGATGTGTTTGCATTTTTTCTTAGTGACGTGGGTGTTGTTATGAAGAGACCAAGTAAAAGGAACATTTTCAACATCACTTAGGTTTTTGGACCACAAGCGCAATGGGCTTTATATTTCTCTTTTTTTCAGGAAGGCTATTTAAGCCACCTAAACCACTGGAAGGTACTTTAAATGGCTTATTTCTGTTGTCCCCTGTTTCTGATGCAGAAGAAAACCTGTCAATGGTGCTTTGTTTCTGATATTTTTCACATCCCCTTTTCCTGCTCACAGGGTCTCACTCCAGTGGCTTTTTGCTTAGAGTGGCCTCTGTCTGTCTTGTTAAGTCCCTTCTAGAAGAGTCCAGCCCAGCCACAGGGATGATGGAGGGAGGGGAACATGTCCCTGATGAGGAAAGACTGAAGGAGCTGGGGCTCTTTACCTTGGAGAAGAGGGGGCTGAGGGGTGACCTCATAAATGTTTATAAATATGTCAAGGGGGAGTGTCAGGAGGACAGAGCCAGGCTCTGCCCAGGGACATCCAGGGACAGGACAAGGGGCGATGGGCACAAGCTGGAACACAGGAGGTTCCACAAAAACATTAGAGAAGCTTTTTCCCTGTGCGGGTGCCGGAGCCCTGGCCCAGGCTGCCCAGAGAGGGTGTGGAGTCTCCTGCTCTGGAGACTTTCCAACCCGCCTGGACGCGTTCCTGTGTGGCTGCCCTGGGTGACCCTGCTCTGGCAGGGGTTGCACTGGGTGATCTCCAGAGCTCCCTTCCAACCCCCAACACTCGGTGATTCTGTGGTTTATGGCTGGGGCCTCAAGCAGAGGGGTGGTGTCTAGAGGCCCAGGCCAGGCACCTGCAGGACTCAATGTGCACCCTGCAGAGCATGTCTTCTGCCACAGCCCTTTTGGGCAGGGCCTCTGCATTGAAGGCACAACCAAAAAACACTGGGCTGTTCCTTCTGCTCATCCTGCAAGTCACCAGGGTGTTGGAGAAACCTGGTGCAAAGAGCAGCAGGAGCCTGTATTGAGCAGTTCTCTGAATCTGGTTTAAACGTTCCTCCTTCCTCCCCCACCCTCTCATCCCTGCATGTGTCCCTTTAGTGCTTTTGGAAATATGGTAGTTGTCTTCTCCTAGTTGTACTTATGTCAAATATTTAACAGGGTTGTCTAGCCCTCAGCAGAAAGAGCCACAAGGAGTGCTATAAAGAGGAAAAGAAAAAGTAAGCTGAGGACATGTAGCAGGTTTCCTGGGGAGCGGGTGAGAAGAGACGGGCTGTGCACAATGGCAAAGATCCAGCAGCAGCATAAGGTATCGGCCCTCCCTGACTGACTGCAGCTGGAGGTCACTAATAGCTCTGACATGTACAATGTGTGGCAAGTGATGTGAAGCTTTTCTTTTTGGAAGTGCCTGAGAGGAATAAATCTCAATTCGGCGTTCATTCGCCTCTATTAGGTCCATGCAGACTCCCTACCCCGCCGGCTATCGCTCTGCCGGCAGACACCGGCTGTACCTTGTTGCTGAAAACGGCCTCTTTCCTCTGGACTCGGCTCAGCTCCTTCTCCTCATGTTCAAATGGTTTTGATTTGAAAGCAGCTTTCTTGGCGGTAATAGCCATAAATGCAACCATTATCAGCTCTAGGCAAAAAGTCCTCGAGTGCTTGATATAAACCTTCCTTCTGAAAGCTTTTTCTACACAAATACACAGGCTTTTGCCAATATACCTCTTGGCTTTGCATTAGCAAACTCAGGGTTACTCAAGACATGACACTATATCTCCCTTTTTTGCCTGCTTCATTTCATCAGCTTGCAAAAAATGCTTGTATGGGCCCTTCCAGATATGTACATTTTTTGTTCAACACTACATTTATTGCTTTTTCACTGCCATTACTGTAATGTCTTTACAATTAACATTATTCACAGGCTTTTTGAAACCCGTCAGAGTTTTACCAAAATACTTGTAACCTCACTTACTGACCATATCTGTTCTGCATAGCTTGCAAGGTGTTAGTGAATATATATATTCATTATATATATGAATATATATGGATATATATATATGTATGTGTATATATATGAATATATATATTCATATATATTATATATATGAATATATAAGTTGATACAATTTTACAAGTGATCTAGGCTTTTGAAATTGTGGGGTATATTTTTCAGTTTCCGAAAACTAAGCAACATTCCAAAGAGTGAAATTAATCTGAGTTTCGAAAGAAGTCTTATATTTCTGTGCTAGCGCGTTGTCAATTTTTATCTTGACCGTCGGTATAGCAGGGAGGCGTGGAAATTTGGTAGGAAGGCTATCAGCTCATGGACTGGAGAGAAGAATACGACCCAATGGTAGGGACGTTCACTTGTGATAGGGTATAGCACGCTGTGGTGGAAAATATATTAAATTAGTGGGTATGGCAGCAGCACAAGCTGACACCACCTTCACATCACTCTTTATCGCCCAGGTCACATCTGGGCTGTGTGGGAAATAAGTTGGGAGACGGAGCTTTGGAGGAGCTCAACCCTACCATGACCAGACCTTCATTGGCGAAGGAGACTTCGCTGTGGTGAAACTGGCAGCGCCGGAGCAGCATCCCTGCTGCTGCCTCTCGAACTCATCTGAGGGGTCTTTGAACAAGCAGAGTTTCTACCACTGCTTCCTCCCAAATTAGAAAAGAATCCTTTGCCTTTGAGCTTCATAAGTAATTTTTCCATGCATTGTTTTTCTTCGAAAATAGCTGCTCTCAAAGCCATGTTCCAAATTGCAAGTGTAGGTTATCTTTGGAGACGGGAAGTAATGATCATGGTGTTTTCACAGGTTGATAGAGAAGTAAGTTATAGAGCAGTACACAGAAATAGTTATGGAGAAGAAAAACAAACAGCTCTTTTCTCATTGTACTCAGTGAAACCACCTTAATTTTGAAAACATTTTGAATTAAGTGGCAAAACACATTCGTAGTGCCACAGCACTTCAAATGCTAAGTCTGCTTCTACAAATGAAGTTATTTATAGGGCTACGTCTTTAAAATATGAAAGGTCAGTGTACTATTCAAGGGTTGCAATTACTATGAATGGCTTTGTAAGGTTCATGATTGGATTAAAAAGGATCAAAGTCTCATGTGAGCAAGAGAAGGAATTACTTTCCAGTAAGTCAACCTTCCCTTTTGAAGACAGATTCCATGTTAATGGATGCACTGAATGTCTTTTCGCAAACTGATTTCTACAACTTCAAAAGTCTTATTACCAACCCAAAGGACCTTTCACAGACGGGATTTACTAAATGCAAATTTTGAATTATTTTCAGTGATGTAAAGGAAATATTTTAAATTAGAACAGCAGGACACACTTTAACTCAATTTCAAACATTTCTCATTTAAAAAAAAAAAAAAAAAAGGTTAATAACATTCCACTGAATCTACTCCTCTTTTTTTCTTGTTTAACTCATCCACAATTTTTCTTCCTTTGGCACCAAACCCGTGAACTCAGCTTGGTTTTATCTCCAAGGAGTCTAATACAAGGGCAGTGGCAGTCTTTGGTAGCACACCAGAGGAGCTCTGTGTCATCCTAGTGCCAGGCTCACCCCAGAATGGGGAGCTGGGTGGCTCTCCTCAGGCAACTGGGATGTGGCTCATGGTTGCTCACAGTCACCAAGAGAGGGACTTTCTCAGCTTGGCCACAGCCAAGCAATGCACGACTCTTCTGGGAAGGGAAAGCTCAGCCTTCGGAGCAGTAACTCAGAGCAACAATGGGTGAGTCTGGTCTTCCTGTGTCAGAGGGGGGAAGCTGTGATAAAGGAGTAAAAACAGAAGCAAGAACTTCCTCCATCTGCTGTCTGTGGACCACCAACCACCTGACAGAGAGCGAAAGGTGGTGATTCCAGCTCACACTGGTCCCCAGGGACAGGAGAGACCTGGCTTGTGTTATCAGTGTCTTCGGTGAAAATGCTGGAAGTAAAAAACAGTAAAATTGTTATTATTGATGTACCGAAGCACGTCATTATCATCTCCTTTCCCAGTTACCAGCTCAGTGAGATACATGGTGGCCTTTTGTTGTTTTTCACTTTTTCGGGAAAGACGGGTGGGCTTTTAGGTAAAATGTCTCAGAGTGTTATTCTTGCACATTCTAAGGAAGTAATCTTCTTTGGTTACTGAACCCTCACTTGGGAAAGGATTACTTTATAATTAATTGGCCACTAGTTGTTCCAGCTGAAATTATGAATTGTTTTCTGTATCACAACTGTGTCATAGGTATGACATAAAACATAGAGAGTTTCTCTTGTTTTTCAAACACTGGTTTTCTACAGTGGAATAAATGGAAACGTGGGAGGATTAGGGCTAGTGAATCTTTTTGACTACTGAAGGCTAAGCTACGTGAAAGGGAAAAAGTGTTCCCTTTTCAGAGGAACAGGAAAACACAACAGCAAGAGGAAGTGTGAAATGTGATAAAGATAGGGCTCTTCCTTCTCTGCTGCCCCAGAGTGTGTCTGGGCTGGGGAGGAAAACACTTGCAGCAGCATGCATGGGAAAGACCCTGGTCTGTGTGCATGCTAGTGACTGTCTTTTAAAATATGTGTGCAATAGTCGCAGATGCTTTCTTCTGCCTCTAGGGAGACAATAAAAGAGATTTAGAGTTTTGTTTAAAAATGTAAACACTGAGGTCAGTGCTGCTGGGAAAGCAGCTGGGTCTCTAAAGGGCACATTGGGCTCTGGGGTTAGAACTGCAGTGAAGATGCGCAGCCCGTTTCTCAGGCGCGGTGCGGTGTGTTCAGCTCACCCCGGCTGTGGGCAGGGCGAACTCCGAGGCAGCAGCCGGGACTCAGAACCCACGGTGGGCTCCAGCTTCACCTGTCGCAGCCCATCCTGACAGGGCCAAATGAGAGTCTGCAGGACAGCAGCAGTGGCAGCTGCAGTCATGAGCCTTATGGGCGGGCACCAAAGGTGAAATCTGGGACCTAAAATTCCTTTTGGGGATTGTCATGTCCCACCCAGGAGCTGCGAGACAAGTGACTTAGATTCGTAATTCCCCAACGGGGTAGACAACAGTGAGACAAGTCTCAAGGCCTATACACAAACATTTCTCACAAGGTATAGATCGGACTCGCGATAATCTGTTTTAGTTACATGACACATTAGGACAGCCAACATAATATGACTTAACAGCAAACACAAAAAGACTAAGTATACAAGAAACTACAGCAAGCTGCGTGTTACTTAATGATAACAAGGAGAAAAAGACATACAACAACTTCTAACAGGCAGTTTTATACTTAACTGCAAGAAAGAAACTTACGCATAAACAAAGTAAGCAGCCTGATAGGCCTTGCATTACTTAGTGAGAAAGGGGAAAGGGAAAGAGAGAGAGAGAGAGAAAAGAGAGGGGGACAGAGAAGCGGGGGGAAAGAGAGACAGAGATCCCCAGTCCGGGTTCCTGCGTTGGTCCTACCAATGAGGGTTCAAGGATGCTGTCAGCTTTTCTTCTTCTCCTCATGCACGTCTCTGCTTGGTCTCTTCATCTCTGTCTACATGCTGCTGCTTCTCTTCTTTTGTCCTGTCTACTATCTCCATCAGTTATCTTCTGTCCAACTTTTTGCATTATCCCACCTCAATTTATATACACTTTGTCTATATGCAGACATATAGTATGTGTGATAGGGGCGCAGGGCACTTCATTGTTTACAACCATATATAACTGCCCTGTCTCCATGGGATATATGCTATGAGACACAGCCTTCGCAGGATTCCTTACCTCGCGCACATTCAGGTCAAGGCTGTTTGAGATATCTGTTTCCTGCTTCCCTCTACCACATTCCATTTGGCACTCACCAGTTGGCCACTGAGGACCAGAAACCAGTCTTCTTTTTGACCAAGCTGGGGGTTTGTAAAATGCCGAGAAATGTTTAATGCATCTGTCTGCTGCAGGGATTTCTGTGTAAGGCAAAACAAGGCTTTGGGCAATGCTGGAGTGAAGGTATATAGAGAGCTCCACATGCTGAGAAATAAGGAGCTTAAAAAAAAGAAAACTAACTAGACATAGTGTCTGTGTGTAGTTTTACATTCTCGCTTCCTGAAGAACTCATTTAATATCTGGCCACATGCTGCTAAGGGCTTCAGGGAGAGATTAGACAGCATAATTGTTCTCACTTCTCCAAAGTCCACACAGCACATTCCCAGGTTTCACTGCTCACTCCATCCTTTAAGTTTATTAAAGTCCCCACGAGCTTTGAGGCAAAGAAAGATAGGTTTTTAATTTCCAGTTTTGATCCTGTCTCTTGATAACTGATGAGGGTTGCACCTACCTGACATTCATGATGCGCACAAGATTGCTCCCTGATGAGAAAAACAACACAGGCTTTGATTTTATATATGCAGAATTTCATTCAGGCTCTCCAGGCTCCATCATTGGGGAAACCCTGACAGTGGTTTCTGCCTGGTGGTTGAGGAAAGAAAAACAGCACTGTGATGTCTCGAGAGCATCTGTGCACACACAGAACGTGCTGTCCCAAAACAACTGGTTCAAGTGACTGTGTACCAAATTGATTAGAAATCATGGCTTTCACCTGGCTAGGGCTAGAAGAAAATGTCATGTTCTTTTTAATGAGAAAGAAAATTCCAAGTATGACTGCTTTTCATGAATTTTCTGTGAAAACAGCATCTTCTTGGTATAACAATGGATTTACTGCACTTAGGTTCAAACCCCCAGGTTTTAAAATGCTTCATAGGTACTTAATTCTCAGTCACCAATGAGGCAGCCTGGCCCCAGTGGAGCCAATAGCAGATGAAAGCATAGATGGGTCATGTCTACCCTGTCTTTAACAGTCCTGCTAGCTCTGAGTTTCCAAGGACTGCTCAGTTAGTCACTACAACATGGGTGACAAAAGCTGTCATAGAAATGGTTTGAAAAGGAAAAGCACATTTGGGACAGTGATGTGAGAGAGGTGTCTGGCCATGATGACAGCATGGCGGGCTGAAAATGGAAGAAGAGGATGATGGCAGTTTAACCTGCCTGGGAGATGGGCACCACTTAGTTTCACAGTTGCTTCATGGGGACAACTCCTTGTATTCACAAAACGAAGCAGGGGGATTTGGTGCCGTTTGGAGGGCAGTGCCTCTGTGGTCACTGCAGTTTGGTTCCTGTAAACACGCTCATGTGTCTAAACTCTCAGGGAACAGATGTGGTGTTCCCAGCACGGAGGCAGCTGGTCCTGAGCCACTGGACCTGGGCATTCCTATTAGGCATTCCTATTAGGAACCTGGAGACATTAAATAACCATTCATTGAAACTTATGGAACTTTGCTGAAGAGACTTCTGAGTATTTTTTTCCTGAGTTGCTTGTGGAGGGGACTCAGGCTGCCTTCTGAGTGAAGGCAAAGCCTCCAAAACTCCAGAGAGAATTTGTTTCTTCTGCACTGCCCTGCTGTCTTAATCACGCTGAAAAATAATCACATCCTCTGCCTGTACACAAAGATGAGAAAATGCAACTGTTCTCACACAACAGGCGTTAACTACATTTTGTTTCAAGCCTCATTTTCAGAACTGGGAATCCAGGAAGCACTTCTGGAATTTTCTGCGTCCGACATCTGAAGGAAACCTGTACATTTGTTAAAGCTGCCTCCACCGTTTAAAATCCCCCTGGCTCACCCCACGATGCCGCCCATCACCAGGAGCCACGGGCCGGGGCAGCTCTGCCGGGCATGGAGCAGGAGCTGGGGGGGATGGATGGGGCAGTGGCCTCTTGCTCCTGCACACAATCAACCCCTGTGTCGTGTGTCACAGAGCAGGAGAGAGGGGGTGGATTTTATGCAGCTTTGCTGCCACTTGCCTTCATCAGAGTAACCGAGATGGTCCCAGGAGCCTCAGAACATGGATGAAATACACATGCTGACCAGTCTGTATTCCCTTTTCTCACCCAGCTAACTGCTGGCTGCAGAGTGACAGTTCTTGTGTATTTGTGACTGTGTGTGCAATTTGGAATCTGCTTTTAGAACAAAAATTAATCTGGGGCTGATCTACAGCCCTGATGTCCTCAGACCCCTCATTACCTATAAGGCAAATCTCGGAGGCAGCTGACTGCGGGTTTTCTTACTGCCCCACAGTAGGCTCACTGCTGCTGCTTTTGCGACCATCTGAGCCCGACTACACAAACAGTTTTGCTGGAACATGCAGCGATCTCGGACTTTGTTTATGAAGCACTCCTAGAGACTGGGAAGACTGAAACCCTTAACTGGAGCCAAAAGAACAGATGTTCCTTTTCCTTCCTCAAGGCAAGAGCCTATGGGGAAAAAAAAATATTAAATGGGTTCATGGTAGGATATCCTCACTGTGTTTGCTTTCATCTAGGTAAAATGTCAAAACGGGTGAACACAAATTTTAAGAACTATATTAAGATACTTTAAATTCTCAGTGGAGGAGTTACCCATTTTCTCTAGCTTTATTTTTAAACGCAAATATAAACAGCAAAGCTTGTCCATGCCTCCTGTAGCTGGAGCGAGGAGGCTTCGTCAGTCGGCTCCCTGTGATCAGGTGGCCCGTGGTAGACACAGCCACAAGGTTCCCCTTGTTGCCACTGTCACCAATCTCTACCCATAAGCTTTCAGCTTGCTCTTGGCTATTCTTTGGGGACATCTCTTCACATTCTGCCCATTTCTTGACGTAGAAGCCAACACCCCCCCTCCTTCCTCGCCTGTCCCTTCTGAACAGCCTGTAGCCATCAATAGCCACACTCCAGCCATAGGCTTTATCCCACCAAGTTTCAGTAATGGCCACTGTGTTGTAGCTTTACAGTAGCATGGTGGCTTCCAGCTCCTGTGTTTGTTGCCCATGCTGCGTGTGTTTGTGCAGAGGCACTTCAGCTGGGCTATCTGTGATCATAGAATCCTAGAATGGCCCAGGCTGGAAGGGACCTTAGAGATCATCTAATCCAACCTCCCTGTCATGGGCAGGGACGCCTCTCTACTAGATCAGACAACACATGAGGACCGAACAGGCATCGAACCTGCGACCCTTGGTGTTTCAGCACCACGCTCAACCAAGTGAGCTAAACGGGCCCTCGTGAGCTTAATGTCATCCTCTTGTTGGAACACTCCTTAACTCTCTTGAGGTGTTCTATGAATGTTTCCCCACTGGCTCCTACTACCTCAGGAGCCCCTGGCTCACTTTAACTGTGCTGCCGTGTCCCCAGCTCCCCTCAGAGAGACTGGTTGAAGGCCCTTAGTAGCACCCTGTTCCTCTAACCCTGGTGTGTCACCCCACAGCTTGTCTCAGCCAAGCCTGATGTTGTTATCCCTCTCCCCCTTCACATCCAGTTTAAAGCCCTGTTGATCAGCCCTGAAATCTCTCGGGCAAAGACCCTCGTCTCTCTTTGGGAAAAGTGCCTCGGATTTGAGGCCAGCAGGCCTGATGCTGTGTAGGCCATCCCACTGTCAAAGAACCCGAAGTTGTGGCAATGACACCAGCCATGGAGCCACCTATTAATAGACTGAATTCATCTGAATCTCCCAAAGTCACTGCCCAAAACTGGAAGGAGAGAGGAGAAAGTAACTTACGGCCCAGATTCCGTCACCAACTGCCCCAAGACCCTGAAGTCTCTTTTCATTGCTCTTACACTAAAAGCTGCAGTTTCCTCTCCACCTACATGGAAAATCAGTAATGGGTGATAGTCTGAGGGTGTTACCAAGCCAGGTAAGGACATCCTAGTGATGTCCCTAACCCGTGCTCCAGGAAGACAGCATCCTGCTCTTTGCTGAGGGTCTACCTGGCATAATGGATCCTGTGTTCCCCTCAGAAGCGAATCACCTACAACTATAACCCTTTTTTTTTCCTTGTGGATGTGGTCATGATATGGGCGGTGGGTGGGCCTATCTGACCATGGAGACAGTGCTTAATTGTTCTAATTCTCCCCCCCCTTACATTCAGTCATGATACCCTGTGTTTTGATTTATGATTCTGTTTAGAAAGAAGTTCTTCACTATGAGGATGGTGAAACCCTGGCAGAGGTTGTCCAGAGAGATGCTGGAGGTCCCATCACTGAAGACATCCCAGGCCAGGCTGGATGTGTCTCTGAGCAACCTGCTCCTGTTACAAATGTCCCTGCTCACTGCAGGGCTGGCACCAGGTGGCCTCTAAAGGGCCCTGCCAGCCCAACACGTTCTGTGGTGCGATGATTCTGTGATTCCAAAGGACAAAATTGGTTTTTTTGGTGTCGTATTTCCAGTGCATGACAAGACTTTCAGGTCCACAAAGCTCATTCAGGAATAGCTCATCTGGTGGATTTAAGAAAGTGGTCGCTGCCTCCATCATGTGTTTCAGTTGCGTTTTAATCTAAGCCAGTCCACATTTTAATGTGAACAAACAAGCACAGTGGGAAGGAAAGGATAAAAAAAATGCAGCCATGAATCACATTCTGACATGACATCATCAGCGTAGTTCCATCAATGTCAAGATAAGGCCCTGTATTTTTTTTTCCTTAAGATTACAACAATCGGAATTATGTGGTTCATCACATGCAATCACTAACTCTTTAAATGTTCTCCTTTTCTAGACATAGTAACTTTAAAGTTCAAGCTAGTGGTCCTTATAATTTTTCATGAAGTGATAGCATAAGGGTATTTCTACTGGGCTAAGTATTATGAAAACGTATTTTGCCACCTAATTAAAAAATAGTTTGAGTTTATAAAAGAGCTTCCATCTAAGCATAGGAAAGCATTTCATGCAGTCAGTCTCCCTAGTGACTATGTCAATAAGTAACTTATAGCTAAGTCTATTGGCAGGGAATACTGAGAAAGATTGAAGATTTATTGTTCAAAGAGATGTTCCTGCACTGGTCCTTGTGTGGGATTTACCAGTAAACAAGGGTGCTCTGATGTGCAGTCCAGCCTCCTCCCTTGCACAAAGTTCGTCCATTTGGACAAGCTCTAGATAGATTTGGAAGAACAAAACCTGCATGAATGTCTCTCTGAAGTGAGAGTTTTGAAACACACGTCCAGATGGCTCAGCCATGCAGTGGGTTTTCACAGCTGCTGCACAAGGCACTGAACAGTTTCGGGGAGAAAAAGCACTGGCATCCTGCTTATGTTGTCCAACTTAGCAAAATGTTCTGCTTGGAAGGAACTGAGTTCATTTGAAGCCAGTTACCTCAGCTTTGAATGCCAATAGCAGTAAAATTTCTCTATTAATACACAGAGATTATTAGTTGTGACCAGCGCTCTCTTTTTGATCTGCAAATTAGCATATTTTTTCTCCTTAAGGAATGATTCCTGGTGCTCCTCAGCCTACCCAGGGCTGATGCTATTTAGGTGACTGCTTTCTTGAGCAGCCTGTCTTATAGGAATGCAGAATTACTTTGCAAGAGGGACAGTATGTATGTAGTGGGAGCAGCATGGCTAAAATGAAGAGAGATTATTTTAATGCACAGTTAGTGAAAACTTTGCAGCTCTGCACAAAGGATTTCACATGATGGATAACTCAGAATGTGCCTGCTTAAATAATTTGGCCCATAACGCTAAAATTCATCTCAGGAACCATGGAGTAATTGCTACTTATATCAAACCAAACAGCAAACAAGTACCTTTTCCCTTGGGGTATCAAGGGGCCAGAATCGTAGCTGGTGTAAATTGGTGTTAATTGGTATTTACAGTAGCCAAGGATATGGCCTGTATGGCTGGCTTTTCTTCTTTCATCATGCTCACTAATTAGCAAATGAAAATGCAATGAATTAACAAATGCATTAACCAGGGCTTCTCTCGCATCCTGTCCTTGCCCCTGCTGAGGTTGCACTGCCTCGTCATTCCAGTCACAGCTATTTTCATGAGGAAAGAGTGTTTTTGTCATAGGTTACAGCTGTGGCTCTGAGAAGATTGAGAAGATGAAATTAAAAACTTAGTCACAGCACAACAGCAGCAGAGGAAATAAAGAAATCACACTATTAGAAACTGCCCTTTTTTTTTTTTTTTTTTTTTTTTCTTCCCAAGTCTAGGATAGATTTAAAACCCTTTCAACAACTTGTTGCCCCAGTCTTTGGTCCATGTCTCTTTCAAGCCCTACCTGCTCCAATCTTCTCCAAAACATTTTGGAAATCTATGTTCTCTCAATCCAAGCAGACAAACCACTTCTGACGTCTTGGCTGCTTTCTCCTGTCCTTCCTTTCTCATACTAACACTGCTTGCTTCCTCCCCATCTATGTGAAATTCTACTGCTCTGGTTGTTTCCCTTCCTAACTTTTTCCTTTATATACCTTCTCAGCTTCCTAACACTGTGCTTAAATGTGCAGCTTTAAGAAACACGTGAGCATCAAGGAGTTTAAGTGAACTCAGTGCACAAACTGGACTCTGAAGTCTCCTCAGCAACACAGTGTTCTGTTCCTATAGCTGCCCTGGATCCAGCATTTGAGAAAAGTTTTATGTTTAATTATCAGGAAATTGAAGCTGCTGCATAATGTTTTATTTATGCTGAACAAAAGGTTCTCTGGGAAATATATGATGCTAGTTTTGCAAGTCTCAAAAGGACTTCAAGCACCACAGGAAATTAAATACAGGCATAAACATTTATAAATAGCATTAAGTAACCACCAAGGCTGGGAAATTCACAGCGTAAATTAGCATGGTGTTTTGAAGTCAGTAGTTTTGAGCTTTAGTGCTGCAGCACTGGACTAGGAAGGTCGACGCTGTTATTCCCATAGCATAGACAGGGGAGCTGTGGGTATGGACATGCTCCTGATTTCTTGTGCATGAACAGGGTATTCCCACAGAGCAGCTGCAAGTAATTGCCCAAATTCAGGATCATGCCCTATACTTTCCCACAAGAAGCCTAAGATATCTAAACCCTTGACTAAGAGTTGACCATTGGCAGATGTCTACTCGTGTCTTAGCCTACTTCATTCACAGTAGGTCATTTTGTCTGTGTTGTGGTGGGCAGGGAGGTGAATTACTAGGCATTTGGGAGAAGTAAAAATTCTCTGAGGTGACCTTTCAAGAGTGGTAGGAAGCCTCAGAAACAGGGGGAAATAAAGTGCAGTTCTAAATAATGAGAAGTTAAAGATAGAGATAATCTCAATAAGAAAACCGGATTAAGGTTTAAAGAATCACAGTGATAAGACAGAAGATTACTGGGGATTCCCTAAGTGAAGCTTATGGAGCTGATTAAATTCTATAAAAGTGTTATAAAGTCCTGGAGACATCTCTTCCAAATTCCTCACCAAAGTTTCACAGGAATCAAAGACTATCCACAGCTAATGTCTTACAGCAAAACCAGGATGTACTAGCAAAGTGTTTCTAGGGAGGAGTCAGCGGTGAGTATACACCCACGGTGCAGTGACACGACGTGGTATGACATCCCCACACATTTTCCAGGCCACATGCCTGGGGTCTTTTGCTCAGTACAGACTCCTCTCCGTCTTTGCAGAAGTGCGTGAGCTCCAGTAATGCTGGGGTTGATGTGCTAGCCTTGTCTTGCAAGGTGGGCTTTGCATTTCCCTGATTATTTCACAGCCTCATTGCCTTCAGGAGAACCATGGGGCAGACATCTGGCTGGGCTCTCTGAGAGCTGCTGCAACAGTCTTTTCTATTTGATAAATTTTTCCAGTTTCATGGCTCAGAAAAGAAAAGTTTCTCTTTTGACCTAATGCAGAGGCATTTGAGGATAATGAGGAGCCTGAATTTCCAGCAGTCATCCTCTAATAGTGATAGATTTTAAGGTAATATATGATGGTAGCAAGCATTTGACTAAAGCAGTAAGATATGGCTTACTAACTGCAATAATGACTCAGACTGCCTTAGAAAAAATGTTGGGTTGATCAACTCATCTCATTTTCCTTTTGAGTGTTTTAGCTGTTATATTGCTTCTTGAGACGCCAGGGAATGGAGTGAAGTATTAGCCTAGCAGGTAGTTGAGCTAAGCCTGAGAGCTAGGGCTTGTCCTGTACCCAGCACGAGAGCTGCTGGTTGTGCCGGGTGAGCTGTCCGTGCCGCACTGCAGAACTGGCTGTCGTGTTAAGGTCACCTGTTTTGCTGTTCTGTTTTAACACAATTTTGCCAAAAATCCGTGACTTCTTAAGGCCTTTTTTACAGCATTTCCTAAGGCCAAGAACTACGTCAAAGCCAAGCCGAGGGTAGGTCCTGATGGGAGTAAGCAACTATTCTTCATGAGTAAGAATAGAAGCCCTGAATGAGATATTTGTTCAGCCTTTCTCATTTGTCTTCTATAAATCACCTTCTCTGTGCTGACATCTCTTCTCCTTAGAGAAAAGGACTGACTAACAGCATTTTTATTACAAGGAGCAGAAGGCAACAGTGGGAGTAAAGAGTCAGGATGCCTTAATATTATATTTCAGATATGTTGTTGAGAAAGGTTGTTAATAGCTGAGAGTTGGAAAGTGTCTGGGCTACTGGTCAATGCAACGCAAATACAGACAGTTCCTGAGGTAAAGAGGAGTGATTAAGCTTCTGACAGTTCCGAATGAAGTTTCCTGCTCTCAAAGAGTGATCTGCAACATCTAAGCAGGTGGCAAGGTGCGAAGATCAGCTTGCAGATTGCTTTAGTTCTCTTACATAGTTATCTGGTGTTGGCCGTTGCTGGGGCAAGACTCTGAGCCGGTGGATGGATAAGGCTGTTCTTTCGCTCCTATAAGATTATCATGATGCTACTTCGATGTGACGTGCCTTCCTTTGCTGGGTGTGTGGCAGTGACATGAGCTGAGGGCAAGTAGCTGAGAGCCTACGTGGTAGATTAGGGAGGACACCACAGGAGGACTGAACAGCATCACAGCTTTCCTCTTATAGCTAATGATGGGGTTCTTTTTAAAGATTTTTTTTGTGTTAGAGATGCCACTGGTTCAGTTCCTTGGAGTGCCATTGTAGGTAAGCTACTCAGTAACCTCTGAGTTCAGATAGTTGGGATTTTCAGTAGCTCATCCGTTGTCCTGTATTAGACAAGAACTAAGAAGTTTGGTATTAACATTATCTTATGGTGACTTCTCCAACACTGGGAAAGATATTCTTGCACTTCCCATAGCTTTCCATTAGACACAAGTTTTTTTCCAGTCTTCTCTCCCTCTGAAGCATATTTTTTTCTGTGCTAAACCAATGCAATTGAAATATTCTCTGGAGAATGGCTTTGACAAAATTACCACCTGCAAACAGTCAAAGCTAATGGAGGAGGCAATGCCACCAAATAAATCTTTAACTTACAGCATGAAAAGAAGGCACAGGAGAATTCCCCTGGCATTTTCTCAAGTCCCTCTGTTTCTAATGATCCACTGTTCCCTACTTTATATTACAAACACTTCAGAGCTTTTCAGTCTGTGCATAATTTTCAGTCGAGTGCATAAGCCATTTTGAGGATCTTCAGATGTAATCTTATTTGTAGCCAGACCTCTGTGAAATTACAGTCTATTTAAAAGTGAGAAACAATAAGTGTTTTATTTGCAGAAATTATGAATGCTGTGAATCAAGTAAAAAAAAAATAGATGAAGCAGAGCTTAATCTAGTTTTTGTATAGATGAAAATAGGTTTCACCTGTAACGAAAAGATTCCCTTGTGGTTTTACATGTTGTCTTTTTTTTTTTTCCTTTGGGGTGGTGAGGCGCAGGGATTGGTTCTTTAATTAGTAAATTGATTTGGCATGACAAAACATCGCTTTCTGTTTATTGGCATTTGTTCAACAGCAGTATTAATTATGCCCAGAACTGGAAGTGGCAGAGCCACGGCAGATCTGGTCTCCAGAGAGGGCACTTGGCTGTGCCCACAGGTTGTTATCCCATCTGTTACATCTCGTGGCGACACTGGTTTGGAGACCCAGGCTGGAATCTGCACGTGGACGGTGTGCTCTGCAGGCATCAAAGGTGTCGCTGGGCTGGTGTTGCACTGCGTGGGAGGGTAAGTCCTGCCCTAGGTTAACCAAAATGCTTGGTGGATGGACCAGAATTTCTAAGTTTCAGTGTCTTGGATTTTGCACAAGATTAGCCTGGTCCTTGGTCATTATTTTCATAATTTGTTTTTTTGTTATCAAGTATGCTGAGAAGAGACTCCTGGGAAAAGGGCAGGTTGTATTTTTCAGAAACACTGATGAAATGATAAGTCGCTCACAGAAGTGACATCCATCACAGCAGTTAGGCACGTGCTGACACAAAAGGCAGCTTGCTGGCAAATCACTGCACACGCTTCACTGTCGGGCAAAATCCTCGAGAACACCAAGTTTTGTGCTGCAGCTGAAGCACCAGCTCTTGGGCTGTTTGAGAGGATAGGTTCCAGAATCTAAAATGCCCCTAATGAGCATGATTTCATCTCAGTCTTCAGATGTTTATAATTCTAGCAACTATTTAATCAGCTGTCCCTACTCCTCGGCTGGAGCTGTAGGGAGGGTGTTAGAGAAGACAAGAGCAAGACTCTGCTCAAAGGTGCACAGTGGAAGAACAAGAGACAACAGACCCAAGTTGCAGCAAGGGGTAATTCAGAGAGATATGGAGCCAACATTCTTTACAGGATGGTTAAACACTAGAACAGGTTCCCTGGGGAGCCTGTGTAGTATCTGTCCTTGAAGATATTCAAAACTCAACTGGGCAAATCCATAATGATGCTGATCTGGCTTGGAAGTTGTCCAGTTCTGAGTAGAGGTTGAACCATAAGACTCCGTACAAGTGCCTCCAGCCTGAGCTGTTTCATGATGGTGTGATTCAAAACGAACTCTGTGCACTGAGGTGGACAACCACAAGTACCAGGTGAGTGGGAATAGACATGGAACGAGAGCATCTGCCTGCATGCAAGACTGTTCCAAGATAGGGTGGTGAGATTTACAAGCTTGTGTTCATTTTGTAGTTACGCAGGTGGTGCTACTGAAATCCCCTGGCCTATCAGCCGTCAAAACCCTCTTTTAATACATTCACTCCACCAAAAATTTCTCTTTTTTTGCTGAAAAGTAAGCTGTAGAAGATTGGATGAATGCCGCAACATAGGCAAAGCAATACAGCTTTTCTTCAAAGTTAGCATTTTGTACTTGGAAAAAAGTTACAACACTCCTAGCTGCAATGCAGTTCTTATCTGTATGTAAGGGCTATACATCTTTGCCACAGAAGCCATGTGCATTAATTTATTGATTTTTCTTTCTTTTTTTTTTTGACTGTTATTTTTAGCTGTAGCCAACTACTGCCAAAATGTGAGAGTGGGAGACTGTCACAGAGGCCAAGTGACTGCTTGATTTTTTCAGAGAAAATGTTTTGCTCTTGACCCATCTCTGAGAGCATCATTTTACAGTGAGCACCAACCAACCCCTTGTGAGACTAGGGAACAGTTGGCCTCTCTTATCTCGGTGGTGGAGGCATGACTCAGAGCATATGCAGGACTAAGAAAGTGTTTTTCTGAGCTGACAATGCGAAAAGATGGAGGGAGAACAGGTTTTCCCACCAGCAGGCATTAATTTGATTTTCTAGGGCTGCGTGTATTGCGTGAACTGCCGTGTCCTGTGCAGCCCTTGTTTCAAAGTCCCACTAGCAATTAGTAAACAGCCCTCAGGGAGAGCCCAGTAGTGATGAGGGAATGCCATCCTGATTTAATCACACGCTGAGTCACAGATTCGGTGAAAGGTTGGCCTGAAATGAGAAATTATACTTGAAGGCTAATTCCCAGAACTGAAGTCCTTGGAAAATGAGAAGGAGCAGTAGCTGAAGTTTCAGTGGAGGATGTGAGCTTTTAGAGGGATTATGAATATGAGTTTCAGGGAGTGCAGCTCAGTCAATTAGTTTAACCACAAGGCTAAATATTCCCCTGAGATACACCTTGATCTAGCAAAGCATTTAAGCACCGACTCAAGTCGAACATCTTTGAGCTTGTCACATGGACACATGGAATTTTGTTACTATCACTTCCATGGTTAAGCATGATTAAAATTGGTTGAAATTGGAAATTTTTATTCCACTTGTGATTATAGGTTTTCAAGCTTTTTTGTTTGTTTGTTTCTGAATTGAAAGACAGTTTAGAAGAAACAAATGGAAGATAAATGGGCTTAATTTTCAGAGCATCTTCATTTTCTATTACTTTAATTGGGACTACAAGACCTCAGCATTGAGCAGATTTTAAGAGAACGTTCAAAATGCTTAGCATCTTTTGGTTTCTAAAACACTCTTCATCTTCTCCACACTTTGTGAATCAGTGACTATTTCATGAGACATGGGAACATAGAACAAGAAAATTTAAAGAAAGGGGGAAGTGCCACTTTCTAGGAAGTTGCATCCCATAAAAATAACATTGGATTTGACATGATACTTCACAGTGGAAAAAATGCAGATACGTTCCCTACTTTCTACTTTGAAACTCAGATCCCAGTGTGAAACGTTTGCATAAATTCCAGTCAGAGTGGAAATTTAATATCCACAATCAGGCAGACACTGAAAATAATTTGTTGGTGAATTTGCAGCAGAAAAGTGCAGTCTGGTTTTTCTTACCTTGCTGTCGTTGAGAAAGAAGCACTCCGTATCTAGAGCTACAGAAGCACAAGCATTGGCAAACATTCTGTTCTGAACTACGTGCCTTGCATCTAAGGGTGCAAAGAAAACAAACTGCGTTTAAAGTCCTTTTCCTTCTTCCACTCAGTAATCGCAGGGCAGCAAAAGGCAGTGTTGCGGATCCCGGTGAAGATGCTAGCTGAGTGAGTGAGCTGCTGAGTGAGGAGCACAGGGCTTGCCAGGCTGCACCAGGCTGCTCAGCCAGCGCTTTTAATCACATCCTTCAGCCTTTGCCGATACTGCAGCCATGCAGGACAGGGTAATGAGGTGTGAGACTATTCCCCCCACGCTCTAACGCCAGCTGACAGCGGCAGGACGTTACTCACTGCCTCCAACCTTGAGATCAGCAGAGGGCAGGGACAGCAGAGCTCCAACTTGCGCTTCAGCATGGGCAACCTCACACAGGAGTAACATTGGCGGTGGCTTGTGACCCCAGTGTGTTTCGCCTGGCCGAGCAATGCTTGCAGGGTGGTCACAGTAGTAGCATCCAGGCTGCATGAACACAGTTTTAACTCCTGCTGTTCTAGGTGTCTCTATATTTATTTAAATGCATATTTGTTTGATGCTTTTAATGATAGCCGAAGGAAAACAAAAGCAGTTTTAGGAGTGAAGGATGACATTCCCTGTGTCAAAGCGGAGTTACTTCTGGTGTTGAAAGTTAGGCTAGAGTGTGATCAGGCACTCTGAGTTACGGGTGCTCCTCCTCGAGGGCGGCTGTGCTGAGCTGGAGTGGGTGAGCCACTTCTCTGCAGACTGATGTCTGCAGCTGTGTAGGAGGGTGCTACGCTGAGGAGGTACCCAGCAACATTTCTGGCAGCAAGAACAAACACTGTGGGTTTTAACAAAATATTCCAGTAGAGAGAGAAATCAGTCTTTTTGGTGAGAAAAATGTTAAGCAAAACCTTCTTTCTTTACTGTTTTGTAAAAACTGGAGCGTGATAATTACCCCTCATTTTCTGAGGGGCTCCGAGTATGGCGCGGCCCACGGGAATGATTCAATAAAGAGAAATAGCTAAGCAGGCCTGACCACAACCTGTGATGTAGATAGATGATCTGTATTTATACTATATATATACATGATCTACGTCCCAGTTGGTGCAATCCCAGCCATTTTGCCGTCGAGCCCAGCTTCAGAGCAGGTAAGACTGCACTGGGGAAGGAATCTAAGCAAAAAAAGGCTGGCAAAAAGCTTTTGGGGGCTTTTTTAAAGCCGCCTACAGCAACCACACCTGAGGCCGCACCGGCAGCTCCAGGGCGGACACCCGAGATAGCGTGGGCGGAGCCACCCTCAGCGGCGCGGCGATTTTAAACACGGTGATCAGCTGTTAACTGTGCCCTCAGGGTATAAGAATCCTTGGGGAGGGCAGGGACTAGTCCCTGTCCACCGAACAAAAGACCTAGAAGGGTAAGTCTTTGTTAAAAGGCAAGTACTTGAAAGGCCTGTAAACTATTCCGTGCATAGCTGTCAGAGAGTCTTGTATTGTAGAGCCAACTATGGTTGCCACCAGGTCAATGGTTGTTAGAAGAACTGTGGGCACCCAGACAGAGACCCCACGTAAGCATGTGGGTGTTCAGGGCTCGGGCTGCAGAGAATGCCGGAGCCTGGCACTGGCCATGGAGGGTAGTGGAAGTGACACTTGTGTCCGATGTGACCAGGTGAGCGATCTGCTCAGCCTGGTGGCTGAACTGAAGGAGGAAGTAGAAAGGCTGAGGAGCATTAGGGAGTCGGAGAGAGAGACAGATCGGTGGAGTCACGTCCTGAATGGCGAGCAGCAAGCTCCGCAAAGAGCTGAATATCCCCCCACCTCTGGCCATCAGGCAAAAGGGGGGGACCTAAAGGATAGGGAGGAGTGGAAGCAGGTGCCTGCCAGGAGAGGAAGGAAAATCCCTGCCCGGCCTCCCTCACCTGCCCGGTTGCCCCTGCGAAACAGGTGTGGGGCTCTAGACAATGAGAGCCAGGCCAAGGAAGAGTCAGTGGAGGGTTCACCCATAGGGCTGTCTGGGGTAAATCACTCGGATACACGCATTAGGACTTCTTCATCTAAGAAAAAAAGGAGGGTAATCGTAATTGGAGACTCCCTCCTGAGGGGAACAGAGGGCCCTGTCTGCCGCCCTGATCTGACACACAGGGAAGTCTGCTGCCTCCCTGGGGCCTGAGTTAAGGATGTTATCAAGAAGCTCCCTGGTCTGGTCAAACCCACGGACTATTACCCGCTTTTGGTTATGCAGATTGGTAATGATGAGATAGCAGAGAGACGGCCAGAAGCAATCAAAAGGGACTTTAGGGCACTGGGGCGGATGCTAGAAGGATCAGGCGCGCAGGTCGTGTTTGCCTCTATTCCTTCAATTACGAGGAAGAATAGTGGTAGGTTTGACAAAGTGCAGCAGATTAATACTTGGCTAAAGGGGTGGTGCCAGCGGTCTAGCTTTGGATTTTTTAACCATGGGGAGATCTACAGGGCACTTGGTCTACTGAAACAAGCTGGGGTTCAAATGACACAAAGGGAAAAAGGGATCCTTGGTCATGAGCTGGCGGGACTCACAGAGCGTTCTTTAAACTAGATATGAAGGGGGGTGGGGTTATAGCTGGGATTGCAGCAGGGCAGTGTTCTAGAAATTATGAGGACCGGGTGGCCTCCCATCCCCCTAGGGTGAGATCAGTGTGCTCAGCTTGCTTCCTGAAATGCTTATACACCAATGCACGCAGCATGGGGAATAAGCAGGAGGAGCTAGAAACCTGGGTTCGGGCAGGAGATTATGATCTGGTGGCAATTACAGAGACATGGTGGGACAGCTCACATGACTGGAATGTGGTCATGGGTGGCTGTGTCCTTTTCAGGAAAGACAGGCCAGCCAGGCGAGGTGGTGGAGTCGCTCTTTACGTGAAAGAGCAACTACAATGTCTTGAACACCATCCAGGCATGGATGAGGAGCAAGTTGAGAGTGTATGGGTTAGAATTAAGGGGCAGGCTGGCAGGAGAGATACTGTCGTGGGTGTCTATTACAGGCCACCAGATCAGGGTGAGGAAGTTGATGAGGCCTTCTACAGGCAGCTGAGAGCGGTCTCACAATCACAGGCCCTGGTTGTCATGGGGGGTTTTAACTTCCCTGATATTTGCTGGAAGGACAATTCAGCCAGCCAGCCACAGTCCAGGAGGTTCCTCCAGTGCATCGATGACAATTTTCTGATGCAAATGGTGGAGGAGCCGACTAGGAGAGGAACACTGCTGGACCTCATCCTCGCTAACAAGGAGGATCTGGTTGAAGCAGTAAAGGTTGAGGGCTGCCTTGGCTGCAGTGACCATGAAATGGTGGAGTTCAGGATCTCATGTAGCAGAAACAAAATAGCAAGCAGAATTGCAACCCTGGACTTTGCCAAGGCAAACTTTGGATTTTTCAAGCAATTACTCGAGAAAATCCCATGGGCAAGGCTGTTTGAAGGTAAAGGGGCCCAAGATAGTTGGTTAGTGTTCAGGGACTGCTTCTACCGTGCTCAAGATCAGAGCATCCCGACACGTAGGAAGTCAAGGAAGGGAGCCAGGAGACCTGCGTGGCTAAACAGGGATCTGCTGGGTAAGCTCAAGGGCAAGAGGAGAATTTACAGATCTTGGAAGGCAGGGCTGGCCACTGGGGAAGAATATAAGGCTGTTGTCCAAGGATGTAGGGAGGCAACTAGGAAAGCAAAGGCGTCCCTTGAATTGAACCTGGCGAGAGGGGTCAAGGACACCAGGAAGAGCTTTTTCAAATACGTAGCAGATAAAACTAACACCAGAGGCAATGTAGGCCCACTGATGAATGAGGTGGGTGCCTTGGTGACAGAAGATACAGAGAAGGCAGTTACTGAATGCCTTCTTTGCCTCTGTCTACTCTGCCAGAGGCTGTCCTGAGGAGCCCCGTTCCCCTGAGGCCCCAGAGGAAGTCAGGGCAGTGGAGGAGTTTGCTTTAGTCGATGAGGACTGGGTTAGGGACCAATTAAGCAATCTGGACATCCATAAATCCATGGGTCCAGACGGGATGCATCCACGGGTGCTGAGGGAGCTGGCTGATGTCATTGCTAGACCACTCTCCATCATCTTTGCCAAGTCTTGGGAGACAGGAGAGGTGCCTGAGGACTGGAGGGAAGCAAATGTCACTCCAGTCTTCAAAAAGGGCAAGAAGGAGGACCCAGGTAACTATAGACCGGTCAGCCTCACCTCCATCCCTGGGAAAGTGATGGAACGACTTATCCTTCGTGCCATCTCAAGGCATATCAAGGATAAGAGGGTAATTGGAGACAGTCAACATGGCTTCACCAAGGGGAAGTCGCGCTTGACTAACCTCATAGCCTTTTACGAGGATATAACAAGGTGGATAGGTGATGGCAGAGCAGTGGATGTGGTCTACCTTGACTTCAGTAAAGCATTTGACACAGTCTCCCACAGCATCCTTGCTGCTAAACTGAGGAAGTGTGGTCTAGACTCTCGGGTAGTGAGGTGGACTGCGAACTGGCTAAGGGGAAGAAGCCAAAGAGTTGTGGTCAATGGGGCGGAGTCTGGTTGGAGGCCTGTATCCAGTGGAGTCCCTCAAGGGTCGGTACTGGGACCAGTATTATTCAATATATTCATCGATGACTTGGATGAGGGACTAGAGAGTACTATCAGCAAGTTTGCTGATGACACCAAGCTGGGAGGAGTGGCTGACACACCAGAAGGCTGTGCTGCCATCCAGCGAGACCTGGACAGGCTGGAGGGTTGGGCGGGGAAAAATTTAATGAAATATAACAAGGGTAAATGTAGAGTCTTGCATCTGGGTAGGAACAACCCCAGGTTCCAGTATAAGTTGGGGAATGACTTATTAGAGAGTAGTGTAGGGGAAAGGGACCTGGGAGTCTTGGTGGACAGCAGGATGACCATGAGCCAGCAGTGTGCCCTTGTGGCCAGGAAGGCCAATGGCATCCTGGGGTGTATTAGAAGGGGGGTGGTTAGTAGGTCGAGAGAGGTTCTCCTTCCCCTCTATTCTGCCCTGGTGAGACCCCATCTGGAATATTGTGTCCAGTTCTGGGCCCCTCAGTTCAAGAAAGACAGGGAAGTGCTGGAGAGAGTCCAGCACAGGGCAACTAGGATGATTAAGGGAGTGGAGCATCTCCCTTATGAGAAAAGACTGAGGGAGCTGGGGCTCTTTAGCTTGGAGGAGACTGAGGGGGTGACCTCATTAATGTTTACAAATATTTAAAGGGTGAGTGTCACGAGGATGGAGCCAGGCTCTTCTCGGTGACAACCACTGATAGGACAAGGGGTAATGGGCTGAAACTGGAACATAAGAGGTTCCGCTTAAACTCGAGAAGAAACTTCTTCTCAGTGAGGGTGACGGAGCCCTGGAACAGGCTGCCCAGAGAGGTTGTGGAGTCTCCTTCTCTGGAGACATTCAAGACCTGCCTGGACACGTTCCTGTGTGGCATAGTCTAGGCATTCCTGCTCTGGCAGGGGGTTTGGACTTGATGATCTTTCGAGGTCCCTTCCAATCCCTAACATTCTATGATTCTATGATTCTAGGTTAAAGTTGCAAAGATGCTCCTTCCTTGTACGATACACAAAAGCCCAATAGGTTTCATTCTCGTGACCCTTCTTGTGAAAACGTGTAAAACTTTCTGTGTATAGGGGGAAAGGACAGAGCCAGCAATCCTTGCATGAGCCTAAGATGAGGATATGAGTTAATGAAGAGATGGAAAATGTAGATCGCACTTTACTCCAATGCCCAAAATACACAGGCAACTACTTTCTCAAGTGACTAGGAATAATATCAAGGCTTTTCAATAAAATAGGATGAGGAAAAATGGTCTGCAGGAGCTGGTGAGGTGTAAGGGAACTGTTAGGTAGACTGTGGCCACATGTAATAACCACTCCTAATCCATAGGTGATCGCTGTAGAGATGGTACAAAAGCAGAAACCCACAACGTGTAAGGGCTCTGCCGAGCCACCCTAACTGTGTACAAGCAGAAAGCCACTTTATGGTTTAAGTTATTTGCAATTTCTGTCACTAAAATCCACAAACTGCTTTCTGTTGTTTTCAAAGAGGAGTGTGTCTGTGTGCCTGGGTATGCATGTGAGGAAATTACAAAATGACAACCCATTTGCTCCTTTTGCGACTGACATAAGGTAAGGGAGATAAAAACAAGTGAGTGAAATGAGCCCAAGGAGGAGTGCAGAGGAATTGCTTATCACTGCCTCCAATTCCTGCAATTTTGCCTTAAAGTAAAATGCAGCTTTTGAGGAAAAAATGTTAAGAACAGGACCAAATCAACTGGAAGGGGCAGAAACAGCTTTTCCTTGTTTCCCTGGGCAGGGGGATTCAACAGATCCAAGTGGGGTTTAGATCTTGTGTCGTTATCATTCGTCTTTGGCCTTCTCTCGCCCCACACTGTCAACTTTGTCGAACTGCACTGCATGAAAAGGATTTTTCTTCTTTGGCACGGGACCAGCAGGCGAGAGACATTTCATCAGTTCTGTCCTGTGGGGATAGCAACTACTGGATATTACAACCCACCTGAGATTACTGCTCTAGTTCAGATAATGAAAACTACTTCTTTCCTACTATAGGTCCCTCTCTTTCCTACAGAACTAGTTACCAGTTCTGAACTAGTTCCCTCTTTATTTTCAAGAAAAGAGAAGTGGATACCCAATTTGTGGGGATCTATTTAACCCAATAAGGACTTTCTCTGAGGCTTGTAATGCTTCCCGGGGAAATGGGCCACTGCTTCTTTCTGACTGAGGGATTAATCACTGAGCATTAGCATGTGAGAAAACACAGGCACTTTCAGATACCATCTCCATAGCGTTGTGCGTTTATCAAAAGACTAATGAGGAAACACGATGGAACTCTGATTTCTTTATGCCACTTAATTTGCATGATAAAGACATCCAGACTGGTGGAAATGACTCCCAGGGAATGCCCCAGCCCAAGATAACTTTCTGCTCTTCACAGCAATGACAGAAAATCTCCTCTGTTGCATTTTTTTGCCACCCTGGAGTGTTTCAGTGCAGAGGCTGAGGCCGTGTTTTCCTGTTCTTGGCCAGCTTTGTGCTAACTAGAACAGCTTTATGGCTGCTCTGCCTTACACCTGAAGAAACCTCATTGCCCCTGTCTCTTTCTTGGGTGAAGCAGAGCAAAAAGGACATAGAGAAAGACAACTGTGCTTTCATTTCTACCTTTCTGGAGAAGAATGGAAAGGAAAGTATGACAAGGTACCTCTGACAAACTTTGGGGGGCAATGCCAACACATAAACCGTCGTTAAGTGAGAAAACCAGTTCTGCATTTTTGAAGCTTGAGATTTTAGTTGTATTCAAGGGAATTTTATATTTATTCCCTCTGAAATTCAGACACACAGAGCACCATAGGATTCCTGGGCATTCCCAGTGGGAGCACTGAAGAAAACTCAAACTGTAACACTCCACTCTACTCCTGGGACTTCAAAAAATACAGCGAGAGATGTACAGACAAAACAGATGGCCACGAAATTTTGGCAGAAACTAGTTTGAACACAGCGTCTCCTGAGAGCATGAGGAAACAAGGCATCCATTCCAGTCGGCTAAGTCATAAATCACTCACAATTTGACTGAAGTGAGGTATCTTTCAAAACAAGAAAATGTCATGGACCAGGTAACATGATTTGGGATGCTCTTTTGTCCTCTTTCTGCTGGCTAGTCCTTTTGGTCAGCTCCTGGACATCACTTCTCTTTTAGAAAATGTCCTGGCAGCAACTCCCACCTCACCCCAAGACTCCCTCCTAACACAGGCTCTGCAGAGCACAAAGGAAGGCGATGTTGCAGGGAGGCATCAAGTGGCATAGCTGGAATTGTAGCTCTTTTGCACACTGAGAAACAAGGTCAGGTTTCTCTCTAGAACATGTTCAGCCAAATGTTTCTACCCTGTGGAGCTACCGCCCTGTCATATAAGGTGCTGAGGATGGGTTTGAAGGATCTTGAGCTCGTTACAGAAACTCTTCCTTTCTTCTGACATCCGTCAGGGAAATACACTCAGGGTTTATCCCCCACTGCCTTTTAACCAATGGAGACAACTTCTTCCAGAGGTCCACATGTTATTCTGGCCTTCCAAGAAGAGCCAGGTGCAAAGGCTTTAAAAACTTCTTCAGCCAAAAGGGGGTTTTGAGTATCAGCTAGAGGTGCCATACCTGCAGTAAAAAAGGTATGCAGCTGTCGTAGCCATAGTCAAAAGGAAGGACCTGTCTCTTCAGAGGAAGAACAGGTCCACAAGAACTTGTTCTTCAGCTTAAGCAGTCAGTAGTCCAGGGAAAGTCCCAGGAAAACACAGTAGGAACATATGGAAAAGGGATCCCCTATGGAAAGGGAATGAAGGTACAAACTTTAGTGTGGAAGTGTACCCAGCTCTTCAACAGTGTGATGGCCTTCGCTGCTTGGTGGTGTGGCCCAAAACATATGAAGAGTGTTGTGATTTCTCCCTTTCTGCACCCAACATGCTTGCATTCACTGACAACCTTATCTTTCCTCTTGCGAGAATTATTTAACGCTTCAACTAAACTCCCAACCTTCCAACAAGTAATTTTGAAGATTTTAGGGGAAAAAGATCACTAGTGAGATCATGTTTTCAGGACCAAAATTCAAGATCATGTTTTCAAGACCAAAATTCCAAGATCTGAATTTCTCCCAGCCGGCTAGTTCCCTTCTAGTGGTTATTACATTTTAGAAAATGACTGCATAAAGTGCAAATTGTTAGCAGTTTGGCTCACAAAGCTGTGGCATAGGGAGCAGTTCAGTGGAGTTTGAGGGGCTTGTTTGTATTTTACCAGTAGCAGCCACTTGAGCTGGAATAGTCTTTGCTGTTAGTCAGGAAGTTAATTGCTGGGACATGGAACCGAGGTAGCACGTCTTACTGCAGCTCTCCTCTGAGATTACTGAGAAACAACCGAGCGGAAGAGTCTTAATAGCAATCCCGTATGGACCGTTTCCCCAGACCTTTCATTTCTTGCAGAAGATTTATACTTTTAATTCTTTTAATGAAGGTTGTCCCAGAGGTCAAGAAATTCCTAATTGACACCAGCAAGCAGGATTATGCATTAAAGAGTTCCTCCAGCTACGTGCTGGCTGAGAGGCTTTTGGAGCAGAAGTTCTGGGGGATCTCACTCATTGCAAACTCCTCGCAGCGCTTTGAGGCCTGGTGTAGTAGAGGGAGGCAACAAGCTCAAAACTGCCCTTTTAAATTAAACAAAGTCATCAGTTACAAGCCCCAATTTCATCTTCCAATTGAACTTGTTTGAGGAAAGAAATCATATTTTTAGGCTTATTAAGTTGAATTTTCTGCCAGCAGCACTATGTGACTGGTTGGCACACATATGGAAATGAGTTCTTATCTGTTCCAGCACACTCCTGATGGAATTAGCTCTAAAGGACCTAACAGAGGCAGTGCTGGGGTCTGGACAATTTTCTTCACAGCTGCATGAAGTCCTATTTGTTAAGTGTGTGGTATGCCTAGAAAAGGACCAGTCCCACCAAACACATATCAGCCCTAGCCCAGGGCCACAGGAAGATAATTTCCTTGATGTATCAACGTATGAAAGCCCGCCTGCCTTCGTTCCCACCTCGCTACTGTCCAAGGGGGAAGGAGGCTGTGGCAGGGAAAGGCTGTATTTCATGCAAAGTAGAGGCAACCTTTTTCCACATGACTCCTGAAGCCCAACTCTAAGTGTGTGGCAGCACAAAGAGGCTCCTCAAAAGGCAAATGATGTCCAGCACGCTCCTATTCCGGATCCAACAGCCACTGCTGCGTGAGATGCTTCCCCCAGCCCAGGACTCTACCTCAGGGAGAGAATGAAATATCTTGTGCAAAAGCTCAGGCTCTGGTTTAAGTCACTGGAGTAAAGAAGGAGTTCCTGCTCCCCAGCCCCCTTGCAGGGCTTTAGCCTCTGGCCCCAGTGGGTACCGCTCTCTGGGGCTGCTGAAGCCTCTGCGGTGGGGCCATGGGGGTGGCGGTGGCTTTACCTGTCCTGCTACTAGCAAAGAAGACATTTCTATGAGGTGAAGCTTCACGACCCATTTACAGCTTTAGTGCCATCAGCATTTCTCCTATTTTATTTCTGAAATGATAAAGTGACCCTAGAATAGATTACTGTTTGAAGCCATTTCTGAGCATTTAATTTATCCAGACTTATATGCCAGAGGCTATTTTTTTTATTTATTTTTTTTTTCTATAAACAGAGTCTGTCTGCCAGAAAACATAACTAATAGGGATTTTTTAAGAGTAGGAATACAGCACAGAGCATCTTCAAGCAGTGAGACATTTTATTAAGTGTATGTGCAAGGAACTCACAATGTACTTTTACCTACTGAGGACTAAACTACACAGGATGTGGCATGGGATGAAACTATATTGGTGGAAACATTGAAATTTATTGACTGGAAAGCAGACATTGGGGAAAATATCGACCTTAAGCAGCTGTCTACAGGGATGTTTAGATCTTTAAAGAAATCACTTCCTTACTACCTTAGGAGCAGTATGTGTTCTCATCCAAAGAGACGAGTGGTGTCCAGAGGGAAGCACTCTCCAAAATATCATGCTGGCCATTCGCTACCCATGAGAGACTGACTTTTGTAGAAGGGCAGTGTGCGAGCGATTCCTGGCACATGTTGAATCCTTCATCATTTGAATGTCTTTCAAACTTCCCAGTTATTCTGAGCAAGCGGCAACTGCTTATGTCAGTTTGAAAGTCTAAAAATACCAGCTTCCTTCCTCTTCTGGTTGTATTAGGGACGGTGGGAGCTGCCGCAGCTGCAGTCAGATCTGACAGGGACTGAAGTTCTGGTATGGTACTGAGCAACATTCACAGCACCAAGGTCAGCATTTCCATCAGGACTTTCGTGCTTGCTGAGATTAGGGAAGAGCTGCAACCGTGGGTTTCCTGTTCTGGAACACTTACATAGCAAGGCTGAGGGCTGAGCCAGCTCACCAAGGGTGCACCTATCAAGGGTTTTAATTAATACAGTATTAAAAATGTGTTTTCATTGTGTTTTGGTTGCACACACTAATGAGGTAAATAGAACTTCTGTAATTTGCTGTAGGGATTTTTTTCTTGTGCTTGCTTTAGGGATGGTGAATTCAGAGCCATCTTCCTGAGGAGATCCTGCAAGCTCAAGTTACTGCCTTGCATCGCATTTTCTTCCGCAACCCTCACAAACACTCTCTGGGGCAGAACTTGCCCCCAGATTTTCTTTTGCAAACCTCCAGGGGGATAAGCTACATTTGATCAACAATATGATGCAATTCTGAGAAGAAATTTAATCCTAAGAAGAAAAACAGCCGGAAACTTTATGCCATTCAGTAGGGACTTTGCTATACTGATTTTATGCAGAAGATACTTTGGCGAATCAAATGCTTTAAATGGCTGAGTTATGGTGTCTAGATTCCATGTTTCCCTCCACAGGCTTAGAAAAAGGTCCTGTGAAAGACAACTTGGAGAGCCTGAGCTGGCCTCTCTCTGCATTTCTTACACCCGCCTGCTCTGGTGGCTCATCCATTGCTGAGGGAGAGCAGCCAGGGACTGCCGTGGGGGAAAAAGCTACCTCAGAGCTCCCACCGAGCCCAAAGTGCTGCTCAGCCCCCACAACTGCTGCAGAAACTGGGGACACCAGCTCTGCCCTCCCTTGCTGAGTGCAGGAGCACTCAAGATTTCAGGGATTGTTCTAACAGGGCTTGGAAAGATAGCCATGTAGGAAGCAGGCACTTCAGAAGCAAACAGTATTACTGGTAGTTACAATAAGCTAGCAACCTCACATTTTCACAACACGAGAGTGAAATAGCAGGAATTACATCTCAAAAAAGCTTAATTGTGCAGAAATGGCACAGAGATTGGCATCATGAAAACAGGAGGATTGAGAAAGCTGTATATTTTCAAGACAGTGAAAAATGTCACATATCTAATTCAGCACAATTGAACAATTACTGGTTTACAGTCTTCAAGAGCAAAATAAATGTCAAAGCAAAATCAAGCTGATCTGCTGCAAGAAAGAGCACTTCCTTGTCAAAACATTCAGTTGCATGACTTTGCTGTTAACTTACCAGTATATCACTTTTACTACATGGTACGAAGTGTAAATGAAAGTTGTAGACCAAAGTGAGTGTGTGCTGACTGGGTGGACACACTGTGTTTCAATTACATCTTTGTTAATCGTAGTTAGAGGTGTTACCTACATAAAGTGGCATTATCTCCTTCTTAAGTGAATGGCTGGCAAATGCATTTCCGAGCAGGAAATTGAAGCAAAACTAGTTCAGGACACCTGAATAATTCCTACTAAACTTTCTAGGGGGACTAGCCCCACCACTCACAATCGGCTTCTCTCTCGTCTTTTCTATTAAAATTCATCGAACAGAGGTGCAAGTAGGAAATAATTTCAGGAACTGAGATGCCTCTGGAATGAGTTAAGCACTTTCTGTTTGATATCATTTCTTATAAATTCAAATATCCATGGAGACCACCACAAAGTAAAGCCATGGAGATACTGTGTCGGTTGATGTCAGCCCAGACCCACCACGAGTAACAGCTGAGAGGATTCAGACAGAGGAAACAGCAGTGTTTCAGGTTGCCATTTGACAGCAAGATTATTATTGCTTATCAGTGCCTACAAGAATAATTCTTGATGCATAACCAGGCTGTATGCATCTGAGGAACTGTGCCAAGCCATCCTATGAGGTAGAGGAAGGGAACTAATATGCTGGAAAGGCTGAAGGATAGCAGGGATCAGGCAGAAATCTAGGCTGACCGTAGTCACTGCTTGAAATTAAATCAGCTGCATTGACAACATGGACGTCTGGCAGAGGAATATACCCAATTCTGCAAACAGATACATGGTACCATTTAACAAACACATCTGCTTCCTTCCTTAGTCTGTAGGTAGTGACACCACTTTGCTGATTGCCATGAAAAAGCTGAGGTAGGAACTATAGGGTATGAGGCTGATGATCCGCCTGCCTTTGAGAATCATTGTCCCAGGTACAATGAACGAACACTGCAGACTCATGAGGGAATTTCTTCCCCTGCTCTAAGCCCTTATGCCTAAGAATGAGGAACTGGAGTTTCTCCTGTCCCAGGAAGCAGATGAGCATAGTTACGTGGCAGAAATGGGGGAGGGAAGTGGGGGAGAAATGAAAGCATGAGAGAGGAGTTAAGGTTTGGGGAAAATATGACTTTATGCTCAAAATTAGACAGTAAAATTTCACTTCTCACCATTGGATGAGACAACCTGTAAACGGTGTTTGCTTACAAACCCTTCACTGCCAAAAGCAGCTTGCTATGGCAAGAGACTGAATCACTGCTTTTGGTGACACAGAAGGGAGAGGTTGCCCATATGCTCACTTTATATTATTAGTTCCAGCATATGGGTGGGACAGTTCTACCAGGGAATAAGGAAAACACAATGAACTTCAAAGGTCCTGGCATGACGGCTTTAAGGGACTATAGTGGCCAAAATAAAACTGATGTCCCTCTGTGACTGATACATACTGGAGCCCGAATTAGACCCAAACCATTTTTCATGTAAGAGGAGCTGGAAGAATAGCTGGGAGCCTCCCGCAGGCAGCTGTAAGAAGTATATACAGGAGACATCATCCTGAATAAATGTAAAAATGACATTTTTGTGAGTTTTAAAACACATCTTTTTCTCTCTCCTAACAGAGAAGTGCTGAATCATCATGTCATGCCATCTTTGTGGAAGTGCAACAGGTGGAGGAGCAGTCAGAAATGGTCCATCAGAAACCATCTCAGGGATGGAGCTGGTGTCGTGGGACACTCTCAGAGAGAGAACTGGGATGGAAGACAGCTTCTGAAGACAGTCTGCAGGAGCCTTGCATCACAATATTTGCGATGGGTGTGTGTTTTTCATATGAGACTACTGGAAGCAGTGCTCCCGGTTCGTTCATAAAGGGATAAAAAGCAAGGCAATACTACACCTGCTCTTGTCTGATCAACGTTAAATCAGACATCTTGTATTTACGCGTTACAGTACAATCCTTAATTACCTGATTGCACGCTATGCTGCTGGAGGACCTGACTCAACCACTCCCCAGGGGTAATTTTGGGGCATAGATGGGCTGCATAGCAGAGCGCAGTTGTGCGAAATCACACTCCCCAGAGGTGGCTGCTGATTGTGCCACTAATTTTGTGGTAGATGTGGTATTCGAATGTCTGGCACCACGATGTGTTTCACAGCAGCACTGGCAAAGTACAACCGCAGTGAATGCTGATCAGTGTTGAACAGAAGAAGTGTTATTGATACAGTGGTGAGTACAGGAGAAAATTGTGCTGAAGGCATCCCCAAAACGTGAATTATTAACAGCACAGAGGTTTTTTTGTGTGGGTTTTTTTTTTCCCCTGAGCAATAGGAACTGTGCCAAATTCAGCTGGAAGGCTGTTAGGCAAATAAGCACCAATGATGTGAAGCTCCCAGATTAGTATCATTAGTGATGTTAAAAAATTTTAAAAGCTACATATTGTATTTATTGAATCATACCACAGAGAGGGAAAAAAGGCCCCTTAGAGTTTGATTTAGAGTTGTCCCTCCCACTTGTATAGCTGGGAAAAGGCCATCCTATTGTTATTTTTATTATAAAGCCATACAAACAGGTATCGCGTTTCATTGCTACCTTCAGGGTGCTGAACCAATAGGGTCATTTGGGCCTGAACCTGTCCAGTTCAGGACTCTGCCCCACAAAGACAGGGAGACTAAGGCAGCCGAGTGAAGCGGTCAGCTGGGAGGCAGAACATTTTCTGCTAAGCCTGCAGGCAGGAGAAGGTGGGAATCTGCGATGGGCCCAGCACAGAAAGGAGGTGCAGGATGTATATTGCAGTTGCCCAGGAAATGTGTCACCAGTGAGAAATTGTGTCCGTGCGCAGGACCCTACAGTCATAAAAGGGGAAACCCATGTGCTAGTGTCTTGAAACGGGATTGTCCCACAACTCTGAGCCCGAGTGTGCTGATGCTGCTAAGCACAGGGCTTGGTCTGGCCCCCGTGGTTCTCCAACCTCGTACGTCCTGGCCCCATTCCCCAGTGTGGCCTCTGTTTTGCTGAGTCAAGGAAGAAATGAGAATTCTTTGACTTTCAAATACAATATAAGTGTCTTGGTATGTCAGCTCTCCTATGACTAGAAACCCTGGTCCTTTTTCTAATTTTTAAGCATTCTCAAGTGTCCATCCATCTGGCTCTCAAGAGAACATTGTAGTTTAGATTTCATTTTTATCACCATTTCCCCTGAAAAACCCAGTACAGTTATAACAGGACTCCACTAAACTTGTGAAATAAATGAAAAGACAATCGCTTCTATTTGCAGAACCAAGACAAGACACTTGGAAATCTCAGTTCAAAACTGGAAATAGGGAAGAAAGGAAAAACTAGAGGGAAAATAGTATAGTCAGAGCAATTTATCTTTAAATCTTGCTTTTTTAGTGGAGAAAGAGAAAGGACTTGTATTACGTTAATCTTGCCAAATCCTAATAAGACTTAGAATGCTTGTAGAGATGATTATACTGGTAAAACCAAACCCTTTTGGAGGATCTAATAAGTCAAATTTCTTGGCGTAATTAGGAAATAATCAGCTGAAGAGAAGCAGTGGAGAAGGAGAATCACAACAGAGAAGGGGGAAAAATCTGTTCAGTGACAGGTCCAGCGTACAACTTCGGAATTCATCGAAAGGGACAAGTAGGGCAGTTGCCTGGGTCTCAGTTTAACAAGGCGTGTAAGTAGATGCTTAAATTTAGGTGTATAAACTGAGTCAATAACTTAGGAGATGACCTCAGCAAAGCCTTTCTAAGCTATTTTATGATTAATAACAGCAATATTATCTTGTTTGAGGATGCCTTTATGCCAACTGTGCACATAAATTTGGATTCTGGGGTCCACAGCAGCAGACAATCATTTACCGTCAGTGTTTGTGAAGAAATAACTAGGGCCTGAAGAGTTAATACATCTATTTTGCTTCTTGCTCGCACTGAAAATGAGATCAGCAGTATGTTTATTACATTCCCTAAATCATCCCGGACAGACAGCAACAACCTTTTGCAAGAAGTTTTCTAGCTGGCTGCTTGAGGACAAGTTAACTCCTACTTCAATTCTGTTACCTTTGAGGATGTTTTCCCCGCAATGACTTTGATGTTCAGTGGAGAGCGTGGAGTGGAATCAGGAGAAAAAAATAAAAACCTATCCATTTGACCTGCGCTGCTTGAACTGCTGTGATAAAATGTAGCTTACTTTTAACAGATATTTTGGGAAGATCCATCCAATCTAACTTGAGTCAAAGTACAAAGTTATCTCAGCTTCCTTGTAGCAAGTGACAAATGGCAAGATACAGGGTATTCAGACTATCTCAAAATAGACCCAGAACACAGAATAAATTTCTCTTCCCCTCTGCTGACCCGATGACTGTCTGCTTTCTCACCAAGTAACTTAAAAGGATATGGAGTTGACTTTCTGACAAGAAAGGGCATTTTTGTTTTGCTCTGTTGTTGTTATTTTCTGGTTTATGTGTATCTTCCAAAGCTTTAAGGTTGTTTCCTTTTATTTTACTAAAGTTTAGCTGACGACTTAAGATTTTTGTTGATATTTCTCAGGTCGTTGTTTCTGAGGAGTAAATGGTTTATGTGCAAAGTATCTTTCAGATACTCTGCAGAAACTCATTTTCTGTAGCAACATAATTTTCAGCAGCATGTAACCATGAAGGAGACCCACTGGTTCTCCTCGTGAAGCAAAACCGTGACTGGGTTCTACACTTCTGCTCAGAAATCATGGCAGGGAGTTGCTCCAGGGCTGCCCACTTAATAGACATAATATCTAAGAGAGACTTTAATGGGAGTTAGACAAGGCATTGAAAGATTTACTTCTTTGATGGCTCTCTGTAACAGAAAACACGGGTTTCAAAATTCACATTCCCCTTAAGCACAGGAATTTTTTTCCTTAGTCTTAAAAAACCAGGAGGGAGGGAGGATTTTGTTGCCTGGGTTTCAGTTCTGAGGATTTTTATTTAGATATGGCTCGCCTTTTTTGAAAAGTTTGTGGATGAGGAAGATGAAACGAGATAAAATGAATATTTACAAGAGCTTGATCCAGTAGTTGGAGTCTCACGTCTCCCTGCCCGCCCCTCACAAGGCTGCGGCCCCTTGCCCTTACCGCTCTGCAATGTTTTCAGATCTTTACGGCCTCACCCTGTCCCTGAGCAGTTTATCAGGATTTTAAGATTCTGTATTCCGAAAGGCAGGGTGCAAAGTTCCTTGCCGGTCTAATACTAAAAGAGTTCAGGAGAGGACATAAAAAACCTGCTCTTTCATGGAGAAAAAACTGCTTGAATAGTCAGGGCATGCCTGCTTCCTTTGTGAACACATTCACAAATCCATTCAAATGCAAGCATAAATATAAAAATACCTGCACCAGGTGGTCCTGATTCATGGCAAACCACTTGTTGTTCCTGGCTTTGAAAGCTTCAGCTGCCAGTTCAGTGAACAGCGTTTATCCTGCGTGACTCTGTAATAATGAACAGTCAATATTGAAAAGCCCAAAAATAGAAATTTGTCCTCAAAACCAAGTTGGCTGAAACCAAAAAAGTTTCCTTTTATTTGAAACACCCCCAAATGGGATGAAATAAAAGGATAAATTGAAAAATATAATTGTTAATATAAATCATAGACCATACTGTAATAAAATAATTCTAAATAATAATTGATCGTAGGCTTAGAAATGCTTTACCCTGCTGCTTGTGCTGACCATATTTTTCTTAACTTGAACAAGAAAAGAGGTTTTCCTTGCCAGTTATATAGAGAGTTTCAGTAGTAATTACAGTGGTACAGAGACAGGTAATATGGACAAGGGAACTTTTACAATTAAGTGCCCTTGAAAATCCCAGTAGAGATTGATCTTCTGGTGTATTTCAAATTCTCATTTCTCTTTTTTTAAAATTAGCTTTATTGTGTTCATATATGGCAGAACAATGGTGAAGTGTGTGACTTATTAAACGTACAAGCTCTGGGTACAGTTCTAGGAATATTTTGATATGATGAAGGCATCTCTTGCTCTTACATGCCAAAATCTACATCTGAGAGTGATTTGACTTGACCAAACTTCTTTAAACAAGTGTAGCAGATCCTGATGCGCACGCTTTGAGCATGCATTTCTCACCAAAGTGTGATTCCACAGTTCAGAGTTTCTCTTACATGCAGTCTGTCAGCCCCGAATTCCCCTAAGGAGGAACAGCTTGTCGTTAATTTGTGTCTATTTCCTCACAGGAAATCTTTTAGGATTTTACTGCAGGAGGAGCCGTGTTATTGATGGAGTAAAGTGTCAGGAGCTGTTAGGTGAAGTAATGCTGGCGACATGTAGCGTCTTTAGCGCAAAATCTTGGTCGTGTTTCATAGACCAGACTCTGAGGCCAAAACTGTGGAGGTTTCCTTAGATCTCAGAGGGTTGACAAAGTCAGTCGGCATGTGCACAGCTCCCACAGGTGGCCACTTCTGGCCACATCTGTTGATGACAAGTTTATTTTTCTTAATAGAGTTACAGATCTGTTTACTCCAGACCCAACCCTACCTACACACAGAGCAAAGTTCACTGTACACTTGTTTAGAGTGTGATGCTGATAACACCAAGGTCACGGGTTCGATCCCCATTGGGTCCCCATGTGTTGCCTGATCTAGTTGAGAGGCGTCCCTGCCCATGACAGGCAGGTTGGATTAGATGATCTCTGAGGTCCCTTCCAGCCTAGGCCATTCTAGGATTCTATGATTCTATACTATATATCTCCATTACTTTCTTTCTGAAAAAGAAAGCAAAGGTAACTTATTTATAATTGTGATCACAGCATTTCTTTTCATAATATCTTGAAATATTGTTACAATACATGGATCTCTTTTCTTGCCAGTGCCTTTGATCTGAACCCAGTGCAGGTTTGTCAGATGTGGTATTCATAGACATTTTGGATCAGATCACAACTTTCATTACTGACCCTAATGACACAAGCCAGATCTGTAAATTCATTTGCACTGAATAAATGAAAAGAATGAAAAGCTGGGGAAATTAAATCCCAGCAAAATCAAACAGCTTGCACAGATAGTGCCTAGAACATTTTGTATTGGTCTTGTGGATAAAGATTTGAGGATGTAACAGCTATTTTACATCATCCAGCAATTTCCTATATGAGTCAGAGCAGAGGCATTTATCCCTAAGGAACTTGCAGAAACCTTAGTTCCTAAGTCACTTGAAAGTAGAGAGGGCAATGCACTTCAGATTATGAACTCTGCAGTTATTAAACCCTGCAGTGTGGTCTGTAGCCCTGAACTAGTCTTTGGTGTCTGGGAGGCATTTGGTGGCTCTTCTATCCAGCCTGTAAAGGTCACTGCAAAGTTTCCAGGGCTTTTGGTTGCATTTGTTTAGGCCCAACTAAGATGGTCTTTCCTAAGTCTGTTCTCTGTGATTCCATCAGAAAACCTCATTTTTCGTTCATAAGGTCAAATTTCCTATTAGGCCAAATTTCACTTTCACTTTGGAAAAATAGCAGCTTCAGGGGTATTTGGGCTCACCCGCCTGAGGGCATCGGTGAAATTAATTTTCACCCATTGCCTTCAAGGCTGCCACATTCATTAGAACGGGCAAAGCACTGCCTCTGTCAACGCAGCTTTTTGAGCAGAGAAACTGCCAGACCATGCTCCTTCTCCCAGTACATCCCCCTTTGTACAACTGTCTTTGTCCCCAGCTGTGGCTCTGCTGAGTCACCCTACTGCAGGCAGCAACGACTCTTTGCTGTGACCAAGCAGTCATAGAAAATAACCGCATAAACTTCGTCACTAAAATCTGAGCTTATTTCTAGGTTGTAGAAACAAGCCATAGCTCACGTTGGAGCGCATAAAGTTCCTTTTTTTCCTTATCTTATATTACCCTCTAGTGGCTGAGTCCTTCAGCATCAGCATCTGAAGTAAAGACAAGACGTTAAGGGAAGGTTTTTGCGCATTGCTCTTTAACTGACCATACATGCCCTCTAAATTTCCCATACGTTTCACGGGTTTTTTTTTTAAAAAAAACCCCAAAACTCTTTGTTCAAAATAATAGAAAACTTGCAAAATCAAGTTTATCTTTGAAGGAAATTAATGTGGGAAACAGTACCTCCCCAAAGCAGAAGACATGTTCTTCAAACCTGACAAACAGAGAACTACAGTAGAAAGATAAAAATAGACCCTAAAAATTGACAAAAGTCTATTATTATCTTCTCTGACATCTTTCTGGACTAGGAAATGCAAAAATGTAATGAATTTACATATTAAATACTTAGGAGAGGAGGAGTATATTAAAAATTTCCTTTTTTACTTGTGATTGTCGTGGAGAAACAATAGTTCAGGGTTCTTAAGGAACAAAACAGTTTTAAATTTCAGCTTCTTTTTCTAGTTTCAAATTCTTTTAAGAGTTTGAAGGGATTTATATAACATAAATTGATCTGTATGTTTGGCTCCCCAGTTCCAGAGAGACAGGGACCTACTGGAGAGAGTCCAAGTGAGAGCTACAAGGGTGATCAAGGGACTGAACATCTCTGCTGGGAAGAGAGACTGAGAGAGCTGAGGCTGTTCAGCCTTGAGAGGAGACGGCTGAGAGGGGACCTCATTAATGTAGAGAAATATCTGAGGGGTGGGGGGCAAGAGGAAGGGGACAATCTCTTCCCAGTGGTGACCAGCAATAGAACAAGGAATAACGGGTGTAAGCTGGAACATAGGAAGTTCCACCTCAACATGAGGAGAAACTTCTTGGCTGTGCGGGTGCCGGAGCCCTGGCCCAGGCTGCCCAGAGAGGGTGTGGAGTCTCCTGCTCTGGAGACTTTCCAACCCGCCTGGACGTGTTCCTGTGGGGCTGCCCTGGGTGACCCTGCTCTGGCAGGGGGTTGGACTGGGTGATCTCTAGAGGTCCCTTCCAACCAGTGACATTCTGTGGTTCTATGATTCTATAACCTCAAGGAATTTGCCAGTGTAATCACTAAAATGTCTTGCATTGTTCAGATTGTTCATTCTCAGTGGTCTTAAGACTTGGAAGAGCCAGAACATTGTGTCTATTACTATTGACAAATTACCAGACTTAATTCCAGGTAAAGCAATAATATAAATCTCAGGGCAATCAGGTAACTTTTCATCCTTCGGTTATTTATGAACATAGAACATAGAATATAGAATGGCCTAGGCTGGAAGGGACCTTAGAGATCATTGAAGGAACAGAGAGATTCAGAACAATTACAAAAAAAGGATCATATTTCTCTGACTTTAGTTACATTAGGAGCATTCAGTGAGCGCTCGTGATGTGCAGTTTGCATTGACATGGTGACGAGTTATGGGATATTAGCAGGTGACTTACATAAATAACCATCGTGTTTCTAGGCATGAATGTAAGAACAGAACATTCAAGTTGAAATTACATTGTTTCAGCGTGATTCTATTGTTTGTTGTAATTAACAGAAACAATTCAATCCAATTTGCCTAAGTGCCCAATAGTTAGACATTTCATGTGACATACTCTATGACACTCTTTTCCTCTAGCAAATCTTTCCGTAAGAATTATAAAGCAAAGCAAACTCAGCAGGCTTTCTTAATGAAGGCTTCTCAGGTAAACGGATAATGCTGTTAGAAATGATAACACCACCACAGTGTTACTGAGCAGCACGTTACTATGAGTGGGAACTTCTCTTGTTCATCCCCTCGACATGGACTAGTCTGTGGGAGGTGGCTGTATTGTTGCCCCCTCCCCCAAAGACAGTGCTTTTGCCAAGGTGTTTCTGGAGCTGCCCCAGGGAACCAGTGCGACCTGGCCCTGGTGACAGCTTATTGCAAAGGTCTGCTCTGGAACCAGAAGGGGAATTTCCAGTTCCCTCCTGTTGTACGATAGCAGTCGCTCTACTTCCTTTTTCAAGTATCCTGTTATCATTAGCACTTTTCATGTCCTTTGTCATCAGGATATGATGCTAACAGTAGAAGTGTTAGTGTAGGAAAAACAAGGCTATTTTTAATATCCAGTTGAAAAGACCTGAACATGAGGAGAGCAAGCAAGGCATCCTCTCAGCTTCAGTTTACGCCTCCTACACTTATGGAGAGAGGCCCAAGGTCAATTGGGACTGGGACAAAACCTGCCAAATTCAAGTTAGAGTGCTGAGAAATGAGGCTGTGCCATGCTCGGTCTGGGTTGTCTCTTACAATGCCTATGGGATGGCCCAGCCCATGCTGTGCACATGCACAAACATCCATCTTCCCAACACAAATACATACTGTAAGTGCTGCTGCTGAAGACAAGATGCACAGGTCAAAGCTCCTGAGACACTCTGCATGTCAGGGACTCAAATCTTCCAAGGCGTCTGCGTGCCATAGCTTGTACTTGCCTCTATGAATTGCAAGTTCTCAAGCTTTCTTACACTTCAGGTAGTTCCATGTGTTGCATGTGTGGAAGGACTAAAGCAAGAGAACAAACTGGTTTCTAGCTTTATTTGAGCCTTCCCAGGCAAATACCATTTACACAGTCACGAAATGCTCCCCATCTGCATCCTACTCTCCTTCCTCATGCCTAACCAGGTGCCTGACCAGATTAAGTACAGAATTCTAATAAATAATAGAGCTTCTCACATACCTCTATCTCACTTCTTAGCTTTCCCAGTATGCTGTGAGAGATTAATCGGTTCCGAATTAAGAATAAAGTCACATCCTCACTAGGATCTTAACACAAGGTTTTCTGTGGTGTTTAGCTCAAGCTGATGGTGCCTATGAAAATAAAGTGTCTCAATTTCTCACTGCAAAGAATGAGCACATCACATTTTGAATACAGGAATATCTGAAGCCTCTTCATATGTTAAAGGCAGCAAATTTCCAGGACTGTTGAGAATCTGAAACTGCTGAGAATATCACCGTAAGGCTCAAACTTTCCAGCTGGGTCCAGTACAGAAGAGACCTGAACTCTGCTTTTACTACGCCTTTTGATGTTGGCCAAGGGAATTACCACTAATCATAGAATCATAGAATCACAGAACCATAGAATGACCTAGGCTGGAAGGGACCTTAGAGGTCATTTAATCCTCTAAAGATACATAATCTGGTGCCCTAGTGACCACTGAATTTAAATACTAATTATCAGACCATTTTCATCCCCTTGATGCAGCGAAGACTAATATTTCTTAGAAGCTGAGTTTTGTAGTAAAATTGTTCTCTTTTAATCTCATTGTAACTTATTGCTTTGCCTTGTACAAAGACCCTGCTTTGTTATCCTTCTTCCAAGGTTCAGAGATAACAGGACACAGGTGCTCACAGCTAATTACCAGTTAAAACACACCCTTCTGGTTGGAAGGTATAAATTACTGTGGTGGCTGGGTTTGTAGGGTAGAAGGATGTTTGGTGGATGTGATAAGGGGGTTGTTTTGGTTACAGGACTCTGCTGGGATACTTGGATGTGCACAGACCTGTGTATGTGATTGCTCTGATGGTCTCTGGTAAGACAAGAATATGAGGGACTCTTCGATATTCAAAACTGTCTCTTTCCAGCTAGAACTTTCTGTTTGGTTCTCTTTGTGAATGCCTATGCAATAGAAACCATTGAAAAATACAGCAATTAAATAAGCTTGAGGTGCCTGTGAACTGATTTAAAAATCTGGAAATTACTGGAGGAAATGCTTTCTCATGGTTCCTTCAGTTCTGAAGTCCCACCCTATGAGGGTGGTGAGACCCTGGCAGAGGTTGCCCAGAGAGGTGCTGGAGGCTCCATCCCTGGAGACATCCCAGGCCAGGCTGGATGGGGCTCTGAGCAACCTGCTCCAGTTATGGATGCCCCTACTCACTGCAGGGCTAACGTGAGGTGGCCTCTAAAGACTTCTTCCAATGCAATATATTCTATGACTATTCCTCACTGTGCATTTTTTGTATTGTGAAGTTTTCCCTATACTTTATTTTAATTTTCTAAGCTACTTCAAGAAATGGATGCCTCTTTCCTGGCAGTGTAGCTTGTTTTGCAACCTCTCTTGTCTATATTCACATAAGTGAATAAGTAAGTATTCACATAAGTGAATAAGTAAGTTTGTCAGTCTGCAAGAGCTCTTAAGTAAAAAATTGCAGTCTGTTCCCAGAAATAGTTAGGAAGTTTCTGAAGATTTGCTGTTTCCTTGAAATAGCGCCTACAAGGTCCCAGATTCTGTAGTCTTGAATTCCAAGCTCTCATGGATTCCAAAAGCAAAATTTGAATAATTAGAAACTGAACACTTTATTCGAAGATACGGGGATGGGAATCTTTTGGAATCCTAAGGAGAACCATGTGAGTGCTCTAGCCTGTTTTGTGAAGTGTTACTGTGTCATTAAGACCCAAATTCACACTCTTGAGTCCTAGCACTCCATTGAGTGCTGCAAAGTGTCTTTCAGACAAGTTTTCAGAAACGCTTGAATGGTGCTTTGTGGACCTGGGGCTTTTTGACCACCTTGATCAGCCAACCATAGAACAAAGCTAATGATAGTTCAATAGTCACGGCAGTGTTGGGTTGACAGTTGGACTTGATGATCTTGGAGGTCTTTTCCAAACTTTATGATTCCCACATGTCCTTAATCAAAAGACTTAAAACGCAGTTAGGTTTCTGCTTTAATGGCTTGTCAGCTGCAGCCACATTCGGACATATTAACATATTTTGAAATTTGAGTCCTTCATTAACAAAAGGCGCTATCTTGACAGGGTGATGTGATCTGCCATTGTGAATGTGTGGAGTAATTGTTGTCCTTACCCTGACTTAAAAAAGCTAGGGAATGGGGAGTGGTAAAAATGAGTGTGCCTGCTATAGCCATGGCTGTTGTGGTGTATGTATTTATATTCAGCTTTTCTTTCACAATCAAAATGGTAATACTCTTCTTTGCCCTTCATCTTTTATCAAATAGAATTCACTTTATTTCTAGGCATTTTTCCATAGCACTGACCTGGTAAGCGGCAAGATCCAGGAGGTTCCTGGAATGTATCAAAGACCACTTCCTTCTTCAAGAGGTAGAGGAGCCTACGAGAAGAGGTGCTTTGCTCGACTTTGTTCTTGCCAACAAGGAGGAGCCTGTGAGAAGCATGGAGCTCGAGGGCAGCCTTGGCTGCAGAGACCACGAAGTGGTGGAGTTCAGGATCTTTCAGACAATGAGAAAGGAGAGCAGTAAGCTCATGACCCTGGATTTCACAAGAGCTGACTTTGATGGCCTCAGGGGTCTGCTCAGTGGAATTCAATGGAATAAAGTTCTGAATGGAAGAGGGGCCTGGGAAAGCTGGTTAGTATTCAAGGATCACCTCCTTCAAGCCCAAGAGCTATGCATTCCGACAGAGAGGAAGATTGGTGAAAACATTAGGTGGCCTGCATGGATGCACAAGGAGTTCCTGGACATTCTCAAATGCAAATAAGTTGCCTACAGGGCATGGAAGAGAGGACAGGCCACCTGGGAGGATTATGGAGAAGTTGACTGAGTAGCCAGGGATCTGGGTAGGAAAGCTAAAGCCTTGCTGGAATTAAATCTGGCTAGGGATGTCAAGGACAATAAGAAAGGAAGACTAAGGAAAGTGTAGGACCACTCCAGAGGGAAAGAGGGGAGCTAGTCACATGGGATATTGAAAAGGCTGAGGTGCTCAATGACTTCTTTGTCTCAGTCTTCACTGGCAAGGGCTCCAGCCAGATTGCCCCAGTTGCAGAGAGGATAGGCAGGGACTGGGGTACTGAAGAACCCCCACGCTGTGAGTGAAGAACAGGTTTGGAACTATCTAAAGAACCTGAAAGTACACAAGTCCATAGGACCTGACAAGATCCGTCTGCAGGTCCTGAAAGAACTGGCAGATGAAGTCACTAAGCCACTTTCCATCGTATTCAACCGCTCGTGGCAGTCTAGAGAGGTTCCCACTGACTGGAAAAGAGGAAACATAACCCCATCTTCAAAAAGGGTGGAAAGGGAGGGAGGGAAAGGAAGATTTGGGGAATTATAGGCCTGTGGGTCTCACTTCTGTGCCTGGCAAGATAATGAAGCAGATGTTTCTTGAAAAGCTACTAGGGCACATGGATATAGAAGAGGTGATTGGTAGCAGCCAACATGGCTTCACCAAAGGCAAATAATGCCTGAGAAACTTGGTGGCCTTCTATGATGGCCTTGCAGCGTCTGTGGATAAGAAAAGTGCAACTGATGTTATCTACTTGGACTTGTGCAAAGCATTTCACACTGTCCCACATGAAATGTTGCTTTCTAAACTGTAATTGTATGGGTTTGATGGATGGACCACTGGATGGATAAGAAATTGGCCGGAAGATCGTAGAGTTGCGATCAACAGCTCAATGTCCAAGTGGAGACCAGTGATGAGTGGTGTCCTGCAAGGGTTGGTACTGGGACCAGTGTTTAACATCTTTGTTGGTGACATGGACAGTGGGATAGAGTGCACCCTCAGCAAGCTTCCTGATGACACCAAACTCTGTGGAGTGATTGACACCCTAGAGGGCAGGAATGCTGTCCAGAGGGACCTTGACAGGCTGGAGAGGTGGGCCCAGGCCAACCTCATGAAGTTCAACAAGACCAAGTGCAAGGTCCTGCACCTGGGTTGGGGCAATCCCAAGCAGCGATATAGACTGGGCAGGGACTGGCTTCAGAGCAGCCTAAAGAAAAGGACTTGGGTGTATTAGCTGACAAGAAGCTCAACATGAGCCGGCAGCGTGCACTTGCAGCCCAAAAAGCGAACCATGTCCTGGGCTGCATCCAAAGGAGTGTGACCAGTAGGTCAAGGGAAGTGATTCTCCCCCTCTACTCGGCTCTAGTGAGGCCCCACTTGGAGTGCTGCATCCAGTTCTGGAGCCCACAGTACAAGAAGGACATGGATCTGCTGGAGTGGGTCCAGAGAAGGGCCATGGGGATGATCAGACACTGAGCCCTGAGGAAGACCACTTGCGTGGCCACAGCTGTATTAACTCCACTGACTTTGGACCTGTCTGTCCAGCCAGTGCTTTATCCAGCACACCGTATGCTCAAGCAAGCCATGAGCAACCAGTTTTTCCAAGAGAATTCTGTGGGGAACAGTGTCAAAGGCTTTTTGAAAGTCTAGGTAGACAATATCCACAACCTTTGCCTCGTCCAATAGTCAGGTCATCTTGTAATAGAAGGAGATCAGGTTTGTCAGGCAGGACCTGCCTTTCATAAACCCATGCTGGCTGGGCCTGATCCCCTGGTTGTCCTCCATATGGTGTGTCATGGTGCTTGAGATGATCTGCTCCATGGCCTTCCCTGGTACCAAGGTCAGACAGGTCTATATCCCGATCCTCTTTATTGCCTTCCTTGTTGATGGATGTTATGTTTGCTGCCTTCCAGTCCGTTGGGACCTCTCCAGTTAGCCAGGACTTGAAGTAATAATGGAAAGTGGCTTGGCGAGCACGTCTGCCAACTCTTTCAGCACCCTTGGGTGTTGTCAAATGAAAATGTCTGTGGCTGTGAGAGGCACGTACTCAAGCTGAGCGCTTGCTTGTTTCAGAGCCATGTTAAGGACTTGCACTGAGACAATCTGCAGGATAACAAAGAATTTATTAAAGCGACAGATACAAGATTCGAGGTTGCTGTTGATAAATTCACTCTCAGCAGTAGCGCTAATATATAATAGCAATGCCAGCAAAATTCTGTCCCAGGTATTTCTCACCAAAAGGTGAAAGCACAATTCTTACCAAGGCAGTGTCCCTGTCTTGGGTGAAGGAGAGGGAGCACAGCCCGTTGACTGCCTCTTCTGGGTTTGTTCTCTCCCTCCATCGACACACTCCCTCCATGCTCCTTATATACAATCTCCTCCCACCCCGGGCTGACATTCGGCATGATTTGAGTGGAGAGTGGGTGACTAGAGTCATACAGGCAAAAAATTCCACTCTGGGCCTTGTGGCCTTCAGAATTCTGTTTTGAAGTAGCTTATCTGTTTGCAGGGTGGTGTTGACATTGTTAGTCTCTGTCTGGCCTTGTTCTTTAGCCAGAACAGGGCTGTCCTGGCACCAGCAGACTCCCTCCTTTGGCTGGTTCTCACTGTGCAGGCCGTGTTGATCGTCATCCTCAGTGTCTGCACAACAGGTGAGTGCACACCTGCATTCAGCAAGTCTCCAATCCTCAGGCTAAAATATCACAGGTGTAACCCATCTGGCCCCATAGACTTATGTGCATCTAAGTGATGCAGCAGGTCACTGAGCACTTCCTCTTTAATTGCAATGACCCCATTCTGCTTCCCCTCCCTGTCTCCTGGCTTCTGAGCTGGGTGTCCAGGGAACAACTGGTTTCCCTGCTAAAGACTGAGGCAAAGTAGATGTTGAACACCTCACCCTTTTCCTCATCCTTTGTCACTGCGTTTCCCTCTGCATCCAATAAAGAATGGAGATTTTCCCTAATCCTCCTTTAGGTGTTAATGAATTTATAGAAACTTTTTTTTATTATCCTTAACAGCTGTTGCTAGGTTGAGCTCTAGCTGCGCTTTGGCTCCCCTAATTTTCTCACTGCACAGCTTCACTATATCTTTACAGTCTTCATGAGAGGCCTGCCCTCTCTTCCAAGGGTCATCAACTCTCCTTTTGTTCTTGAGGTCCAGCCAAAGGTCCCTGTTTAGCCAGGCCAGTCTCCTTCCTTGCCAACCTGTTTTTTTGGCACATGGGGACAGCCTACCTTTAAGACATCCCTGTTGGAGGATGTCCAGCCTTCCTGGACTCCCATATCCTTCAGGAGGGCCTCCTGAGGGACATTGTTAATTGTCTCCTGAACAGGTCCAAGTTTTATGCATTGGCAATGCTCTCTTGCCTCACTTAACCATTTCATGGCAAGGCAGTGACACCAATAATGTGAAGTAACTTAGGGTTTAACAAAACACCTTGTTAAATAAACAATTCTGATATTTTAAAGCTGTTTTGGGGCAAAAGCACACTGCGTCGGGGAGGATGCATAATGCTGATGTCTGAACCCCGTGGGATGCACAAAGAAAGCAACGTTGATACAGTGTGCATTGGAAAATCACCTCTAAGGTGGGAAACTTTATGGCACAGAATCTAACTTCTGAGGGCTAAGAAACTGCGAGCTTTTTTCGCTATCTGTATTTGAAACAAGTCTCCACAGAAATGAAGAAGGCTTTTTCAATGAAAAGGGTACCTTTCTCATAATACTGAAAAGCAAATATGGAATTTTTCTTCACCTCAGAAAGATGATACCATTCCTCAATTCTTACTATGAGTTTGCAACGTGTCTCTCTCTCTTTTTTCCTCAGACCAGACTGATGTTGTCAAAACTCTCAAGGACTTACAGAGAAAATATTGCAGAACTGAGAATTTGGTTTGGGAATAGTGTCAGTGGTGTTCTGACAATATTTTAACAAGGGGATCCACAAAACGGCTCTTCTCTGGCAGCAGCGAAACCTCTAGGGAAAGTTGTGGGGACGTGTTTGCCGAGATGAGAGAGAGAGGTTGAGATTCATGGTAAAGAGAATTGTAGAGTTTGCAATATGCTTGTGGTATGTTTGTCATACACTGCTATTGTTGCTTGGGTGATCAAAAAAAAATCAAACAACTTCTAGCACAGTGCAGCATACTGGTTTGGAAACAAAATGAGGGCCAATTTTTCTTTTTGGATTTTTTTTAACCAAGGGATAAGTTGTCTTTAAACTGGCAGAGATGTAGGGAGACCAGCACTTGAGCATTTTCAGAACAAACCCTTGCGGGTGAAAAAAATAATGAAACCGAAGATTATGGGAAGACTTTATATTCATGGAACACAGTTTAGGTTCAGGACTACCACCACGGAGATGTAACTCAGAGGTCTGAGGCTCGATTTTGTGGTTTTTTTTTATCCAGGACCTGAGCTGCATGTGGGACCTGCTGCAGGAGCAGCCAACCCACACAGGTGCTAGCGGCCTCGCCGGGGGCAGCCACACGCAGCACCCAGCACACACAGCGCCCCAACCCGTTTACTTCTGGCCTTAAAATGTCTGTCCTGCTCTCAGCCACCCCATCCCACCCCCAAGACCTCTGTTCTGGGGAGAGCATATGGTACTTGTTGTATCCATGTACCATCCCAGCTAATGAGGAATGTCTCTGGAAGAATGAGGAGATGCTGGCTTTGTCTAACCTTTTGATTTGTTTCCCTAAGCTGTGCTTCGTAGGGAACCAAGTTAAGAATATGTATTGCTCACATACTCGGTGTGAAGACAATTAATGGCTTAAGTCCTCAGAGAGGACTTTTTAGTGAGTTTCAGTAAGGCATTCTGGGAGTTTCTTTTGCTGTTTTCTGGCAGCAAGGGAAGTGGTCCTTTTTTCAGGTGTTCCATCTCAGAAATACCCTGGAAGTGGAGGAACTCGTTACACTCATTATACTCCATATGACATCCTTGGTCTTTTCTGCTGTATTACTGCAACACACTGGTTTTGTAGCCATCAATTTTAGAGGTGTTTAGAAGAGCATGCCATGGCTTGGGAAATGGCTGTTTTGGGGATGCTTTGAAGTAAATATCTTTTGTGTAGTTGATGATGACTGATGATTCAGGTGACCCTTCCAATTTATTTTTTTTATAAGTAAGTTTCAGATGTCTCAAAGCGGATACATTTCATTGTGGGTGTGGTTTTGGTTTTGGTTTGTGGTTTTTTTTCATTCGTCCTCAGGGCAAGAAGTATGGACATATGAGCTCTTTGACCATTATTGAAACACATGGCCTTTCAGTGTCAGCTGCCTTTTTTTTTTTAAAAAAAACAAAACAAGCCAACTTGAATATGCAGATTAGAAGTATTGTATTTGCACACATAGAAAATGAAAGAGGAAGAAAATTGCCCCAGTGAGTTTCCTCATTTCATACTCCTATTTGTCTTGTAAGAGGTCTCTTGATGTCATGGGACTGAAGCTACTGGGGACATTTGCCACCCACCCATGAGATAGGAAGTCCAGTGTATCACGATTGCATTGCTTTCTTACCTACTGCATTCTTTAATTACTTTATGATTTTGTTCTTATTGAAGGAAGAGGTTTGAATGCTTATGAAGACAGACAACCAGCACACTAAAATGGTCACAGATGTTGAAGAAGTTATGGCACTTTGTGTCACTGTGAGTCTCCAAACACCGTGCTTTCCCCATGCCTGTGAGAAGGGGAGCTCATGTCCGTAGTTACCCCGGCGTTGGCTTCATCCCTGCAAATTCTGTTTGCTGAGACATAGGATAAAGAGGACCAGAGGAGCCCTAATATGTGGTGTGGAGGGTCTCCTCCACTGTATAGTGGGAGCCACCTCTGTAGCAGAGTGGCTGTGAAGAACTGGGATATCCGCAAGCTGTTTCCAATGCAGGGTCTGCTGGAGAGCCACTTTGCTGCCTCCTGCAACTGTAAGGTAAGTTTGTGAGGTCGCTTCCACTTGCCTAGAAGCGCACTGCTGCAAAATGGAGCAGTCCTGCTTCTCTCCATGTTTGCCACTTGTTCCCAACCTCATGCTTTTGGTGCTGGGCCTTGGAGCTCATTGGCCTCTGCTGAAAGTAAAGGAGCTGGCTGACGAGCAAGGAGGAGCAAGATTTCCAGCAGCGAGAACTTGTAGGTACACCTGGAGGAAAGCAAAGTCTCTTATATTTTGGCTTTGGGCCCTTGAAGCCCTTTGACTCCAGGCCATGGAGGAGCCCCAGGGTGGTGGCACAGCATTGCCTTAGGGACATGTGCCTTGGCAACGGGCACAACTGACCAGAAGTGGACTGCTCAGTAGATCAGGAATTGGTCTCAAAGAGTTGCAGTCAACGGTTTGATGTCTGAGTGGAGACCAGTGATGAGTGGTGTTCGTCAGAGGTCGGCATTAGGACCAGGGCTGTTCAACGTCTTTTGATGACATGGACTGAGTGCATCTTCAGCAAGTTTGCCGACGTCATCAAGCTGTGACAGAAGGGATGGGATGCCATCCAGAGGAACCTGGACAGGCTGGAGAAATGGACCTGTGCCAACCTCATGAAGTTCAACAAGGCCAAGTGCAAGGTCCAGCAGCTGGATTGGGGCAATCCCAGGCACAGGTACAGGCTGGGTGACAGGTGGATTGAGATCAGCCCTGCAGAGAAAGACTGGGTGTGTTGGTGGATAAAAAACTGAATATGAACCATTAATGTGAGCTCACACCCCAGAAAGCCAATTGCATCCCGGGCAGCATCAAAAGAAACGTGGCCAGCAGGTCAAGGGAGCTGATGTGGTGAGGCACCAGCACAGGTTGCTCAGGGAAGTTGTGGCAGACCCCTCCCTGGAAGTGTCCAAGGCCAGGCTGGACGGGGCTTTGAGCAGCCTGCTCTGGTGGGAGGTTGTCACTGCCCGTGGCAGGAGGGTTAGAACAAGATGATGACCCAAACCATTCCATGATTCAGTCAAAAACATGAACTGGTTCTAGGGAAAAATAAAAAAAAAGGAAGTAGACTGAAGGAAAGAACTGACTGTACATTCTGTTAAGTAATCATTTTGGAGTTTGTTAATTCTGAGATGAATTGTGAGCATTAGTCTTGCAAATGAGATCACACTTTATGTGAGTCTTTAACATGGATTTATCTATCACAGCAGACTGAAAGTTTTCAAACTTGCTATGAAGCTACTTATTAAACATCAGTGGCTTTCAGTCACTAGATTAAGGTTAAAGTGAATTTCTGATACGTAGGTAAAATACTCATTGTCATCTTCTGTCTTGGAAGTTCTGTATACAATTTCTTTCTCACTTTGAAGTTATTTGCCTGAGCAGAAGAGGACTCACCTTGTAATTAAAGCACATGGCAGAAGGCTATCACGTGCATTTGTTTTGCTTTAGTCAGGTAGATTAATCTTTCAGTACATGGATTTTGCGATATAAAATCACATAGTAATCTGCACTGAGACCTTGTGAGTTCCATAGGAACAGTAAAGACTATCAATGTGAAATTATTGGAGGGAAGGTACAAAATTTTAAATAATACAATAATGAAGGCAGTTGCAAAATACGAGGTTGAAAGGGGAAGTCTCGTCAGGTAACATTTTCTACTGTGAATTAGTTCTTGGTGGATTGAACTCTAACTGTTTAGTTGCTTTGGGCACACCTGAATGTCATACTCTGTTTTTAAAGATTGTGGTTTACAGGACTATATTTCACTTAAAATTACTTTCATACTGTCATTTGCATTCACATTGCCTAATATGGCTCAAAATCACATTATCTTGTATTTTACTTACACTGCCAGATGGTTCATGTGTAAGGTTTTCCTTTTCCTTACTTTTTCCCGTTTTCTTCCTTTTCTCCTTTCTCTTCTGTCCTTTCTGCTCCATTCCACCCATCACTTTTTCTTCCAAAAACAAGACATAGGCAAGAGTGAGATAAAATCTGATTGTGTTTTTACAATGTGGTGCTTATTTCTAGGAAAATAACAGTCACTAAGAATAGACATTTAATTTGCCTAAGTGTGGTGGGTTTACTCTGCCTGGAAGATAAGGACCAGGAGAGATCACTCATCAATTGCCATCACAACCAAAACAGACTCAGCTTGGGGGAAAAATAATTTGTTATTAATCAAATGGGGTCGTGAATGAGGGCTGGGCTGGCCACTAAATGTTGACAGCAGTTCTCTAACTCCTGTCTTGCTCCCCAAATAGGAAGAAAATGTGTGTGAGGCAGAAAGACCTAGGTGGGGGGGGGGGGTGTGGAAGATAACTAAAAGAGCTTCAATGAATAAGGAAATAATAAAAATAGTGAACTATATTCATATATACAGAACGGACATTAAACCCGGCTTTGCCTCCCCCACCCCTGGTATACAGTGGTGCCGTGGAGCGGGCGGCACAGGTGGAATCCCAGGCTCAGCAGCAGAGAGGAGCTGGGTATGGGAGCTGGATTCAGGAACTCAGGGTTGGGATCAAAGGCAGGAAATTGGACGGAGTCCTCCCTGGACTCTGGCCATTGCAGAAGAGACAAAAGAGGAGCTAAACCCTTGTGATCCCTCAGTTTTAGATTGAATATGACGTATATGGAATGGAATATGCTCGTTGGTCAACTCTCCAGTCTATTACCCCCCAGAGGTGCCACCTTTTACTTCCTTGTGACCTTTCTTACTTCCCCGCTCCCCCAGCGTGGCACACAAGAGCCAGCAAGCGGCCTTGAGCACTGCAGGAATAAGTATCAGCCAGAGCCCTTCTGCAACCCAGCCCCAGGCAGTGACTGCAAACATCAGGGGTTATCACTGCCAGCAGCACACACTGTCTGCAAAAGCATGCTGCCAACTTCAGAACATGCAGCCTTTAAGAGGAGACTGAACTGAGAAGGAAAATTCACTGAACAGAATTGATTCTGTTTAGCTCAAACCAGGACAATAACAAAAAACAAAACCAAAATCTTAAAACACCTTTCTCCCCTACCTTGCTCTCCTGTTCTGCTGCAGGTTCCCTCCCCGCTTCTTCTTAAATATGGTGTCACAGAGGTGCCACCACCACCACTGATGGGCTCAGCCTTGGCCAGTGGTGGGTCTGTCTTGGAGCCAGTGACATTGGCTCCATTGGACATGGAGGAAGCTTCTTGCAGAAGCCATCCCTGTAGCCCCCCTGCTGCCAAAACCTGGCCACACAAACCCAATATATTAACAGGTACAGTTAGGCAGTAGGAGAAAAAGCAGCGCCACACGGAGAGCACTATAACCCTTTATATAGACCTCTGTGTGCTCTTTGCAGGGCTCACCAAAGTGAATTCACTTGTTCAGGACAGATTCCCAATTTTTACTTTTTCTTTCTTTTTTTTTTTTTTTTAATACCAGGTCAGTTTGCATTAGTTCTCTTGTTCTGAAGCTGGCCAAACTTTCAGCTTGAACAATTCTTCATTTCCCATAACCAGACCTTTTTGTACAAAACACTGGCAAGATTTAGTTTTGTATCATCTTGCGTAATTGCATGCTTGCACTGGTCATATGGAATTGTTGGCACACCAGAAGTGAGACTTGTAGTCACACTGGAAAATACGTTAGTTGCCCAATTTTGAATGTCACAAATACATGTGAAGAGTTTGATGCCAGTAGTGGTCTTAATGAGATCTGGCTTTAGAAAAATGTTCACGAGGTTCAAATAAACTTAAATTTCTGTTGAGATTTTTTGAAAAATCACTGAGCTTTCAGCATTCAAGACCTGGTTTAAACATCGCAGATGATTTCTTAATTAAAAACAAAAAGGCATGAACCAAAACCTAGAATTAAACACAAGGAAGGGTTGAAATTGGGTATAAAATCGAAACCTGAATGTATGAACTCTGATCACCATACATGATTCAAGTCAAGCATGTAATGCAACTTTATTTTTAACTGCCTTCAAAATAGAAGAGATTTTTCTGAAATGCACTTGAGGAAACTGAGCCTGAAGAGAATCAAAAGGGGTAGGTGACTCTGGGGTTGGGAATTTCAGAAATTTGGCAGCAAGTCTGGAGAATGAAACTCAGCTTGTCTGTGATGAGAAGGATGCAGAGAAGAGTGAATAATAAGAAATAGCGGGTAAGGAAGGCACCTGGGACACAGCGGAAGAGAGAGGACAGGGTGGGGAGCGTGGGGCAGAAGGCTGAAAAGGAGTAATGCCAGCCCTGGCCTACAGTTGTCAGAGTAGTTTACACAGAATCACAGAGTGTTGGGGGTTGGAAGGGACCCCCAGAGATCACCCAGTGCAACCCCCTGCCAGAGCAGGGTCACCCAGGGCAGCCCCACAGGAACGCGTCCAGGCGGGTTGGAAAGTCTCCAGAGCAGGAGACTCCACACCCTCTCTGGGCAGCCTGGGCCAGGGCTCCGGCACCCGCACAGGGAAGAAGATTTTTTCCAACGTGTTTTTGTGGAACCTCCTATGTTCCAGCTTGTACCCATTGCCCCTTGTCCTGTCACTGGGCATCCCTGAGCAGAGCCTGGCTCCGTCCTCCTGACACTCCCCCTTGACATATTTATAAACATTTATGAGGTCACCCCTCAGTCTCCTCTTCTCCAAACTAAAGAGCCCCAGCTCCTTCAGCCTTTCCTCATCAGGAGATGTTCCCCTCCCTCCATCACCCCTGTGGCTGTGCTGGACTCTCTCCAGCAGTTCCCTGTCCCTCTGGAGCTGAGGAGCCCAGAACTGGACTTGGTAGAAGATTCTTGGTAGAAATAAATGAGGGATGTGGGGCTTCTGGTGGTCATTGTGATTCCCCTGCCAGCAGGCAGGGACAGAACCTAATACTCAAATTAAGTGCCACATCCTCTGCACACACAAGAGCCCTCCCTCGCTCTCACCACGCCTGTCGTGGTAACGTGACGTGGCGTGGTGGGACTTCTGTATTTCCAGTTTGGTTTTGGTTTTTGTGAGTACTGAAAAGTACTGACAGAAGAGTCACAAAATAATTACTGGAATTGCAAGTCAGTTCCTAAGATATGTGTAAAAGCCCAAAAGAATAACTTCCTTAGAAGGGAGGTGGTCTGGATATGGAAGGGGGTGAAAATCAAACACCTATACAGCACTTCCAGCAGCTGTAGAGGAAACTTGAATCAGAGAAACTGTACTCCTCTGTCAAATCAGAAATTCTGTTGAGAAAATAATCTTCCTATTTTTTTGTCTGATGTCTTATTTTGCCAACAGCTAAGCACTGATTAGTATTTTTAAGATGTGTCCATTGAGCTTTTCTTATTTGGAAACACCTGGAGTATGAAATTGAAATCTTCCTTGCTTGTATTTAATCTACACTGAGCAATCAGAAATTCTTTAATTTCTACTGTCATTTCACAAATCACATCTGTAAGTATCAGAAGTGAAATCCTGACTCAGTGAAATGAACACAAGTTGTTGTGGTTTTTTTTTTTTTCCATTCTAAGTTAAATATTCTGTTATTTAAATGGAGCAGAAATATAACCTCAGTTCTTAGGTACCTAGAAACCATCAGCCAAACCCTGACTCCAAAACAGTCACTGTGAAGTCACCATTCATAGTTACAAGATGTGAAAAGTACGTGACACACGAACCGATTGGTTGATGTCCAATACAACGTGGTGGGAATTTATGTCAAATAAATACATTAGAAATTTATATTTGAAAGGTTCTCAGAAAATGAAGAAAATCAGCTTCTCTATCACTCTTTTTATTAGAGGACATTGTTTTTTAGCAGTATGAGAAACTTTTCTCTGTAGAATATGGTAATTAAAACCCTAAAGAGCACCTAGTCAGCAGGACAAGATATGTACAAAATATCGGTATAGTGAAAGAGAATTAGCACCTGTTTTGTGCTTTAAGGATGTTATCTCTTTAAACTTATGCTCTCTGGAGGTACTTGAGTTTCGGCAGTGGTTTTAAATGTTTAGTTTTTCCACTGAATTTTGAGTTTGAGCTGCCGAAAAGATACAAATCAGATGCTGTGCAACCCTATTCCACTGGCAGAAGATAATGATAGCACTGCTGAGCTCCAGCACGTGAGTTTGCATCAGACCTTACAGGTTCTTTCCCTGATGTACAGAGAAATGAAGTTCGCAGAGCTGTGCTCATGGAGACAGGTAAAACCCTTCTCCACCAACTCGTGGGCAGGTATGCTTCTCCTGCCACTTGGCTGACTTCTGCGATTTTGGTGATTAGTATCCTCTGGACTTTATATTTCACTGGGTCAAATCATCATCCTGTCTCCGGGAAATGTGTTTTTTCCCCTTTATTCTCTGGATCTAAAGGTTTTAACATTTCTTTCTTTCTCTCCATCCTCCAGCTGGTAACTACATGAAGATACCCTTCATTCCCGTTGGGTCCTCATGTGTTGCCTGATCTAGTTGAGAGGCGTCCCAGTCCATGACAGGGAGGTTGGATTAAATGATCTCTAAGGTCCCTTCCAGCCTTGGCCATTCTGTGATTCTATGATCATGTGTCTAATTCCTTCAGCAGGCCCACAGTGCTGGATACTGCCCCCGAGCAATGGCCATGGCTCCGTTTTCATGCTCTTGGGATAGGATCTTCTACAGGCCTGTTACTTCTGTCTCTGAAGATGAATAAACACCATAGACTCAAGTAAGAAAACCTGGGAAACTTTTCATACTTTTTCCCATACACCAAAATTTCTCTCTGTCTGAGAGAGATGTGGCAGGCTGACCTGGTTTGACAGGTATGTAAGAGGAGGAACAATTCAGGGTGAGAATTTCCAAGTTTCTTTGAGCTCTTCCTTAAGTTTGGAAGTTTGCATCACATGACCTTTGTTGCAGATATTGGAGGGAGGGGAAAATGCATGTCTGTGTGAACCCACCACTTTGCTGCCAAGTGTAACAACTGTGCTGCTCTTGATACTCGTATGGGTGCTACAGCAGCTCGCTTATGTGCCAATAAGAAGGCAGTTTCAAGGTTCTGCGTTCTGAGGTCAGGTTAGGTCTTACAGACAGTTCTGGGGGAAGTACTACAGCAAATACAGACTTAGGTCTTCTTTGAAAGGCTTACTATTTTATTACATAACAGAGTCCCTCTTCTGAGTCATCGTAATGTTTTATTTCCCCTAATATGTAAATGAAACCACGGAGTTGTTTTGACTGGAGGTGGTTATTACATCCCTAGATAACCACTCACCAACTGGACGCTTTGCTAAAGCTGTGGCTATGCAAATTAGTGGCTGCGTACTCCACCTCTGGCTGCTCTCAGAAGGAAACAGCAACATTTTAACATAACAAAACTGTCCTAGTATTTCGAAACTGAAAATTGGAACTGTTGAGGGGAAGAAATTGTGAATGCACAAAGAAAAGTCACTATTCTGAAACAGTGTTCACTGCGTTGCAATGACTTCAGGTAACACACAGCTAGTCCTGACTGGTCAGTTTTAATCTGAATCTCTTTTATCTTGTGGTGAGAAGGTGGACATGAGCAGCACAAACCCCTACTGTGCTCCTGGAGGATTTTGCAGTGAGTACTCACAGTAGTCTCAGTGGACAGAGATGCAATGTATTGAACGTTATTTCAAAATAATGACTTTTCTCTCATGTTGCAAAGGGGGAGGCTGTGGCCCCTGCATATTGACTGGAGCACACGAAGGATACCACTGGAGTGATGGGGTTATCCTGCACCCTGTAATGAGTGCAGCTGGTAATTTGTCACTCACATGAGATGACATGAGAGGAAGAGCTTTTGATTTGTAACAACCAAGTAGCTACATCAGAGAGAGGCAGCAGCACCGGCTGGAATGGCTCTAGTCATGACTAAGGTCAACAGGAACTCAAACTTTTATGCCAGGACTGGGTAGGAGGTAGTTTCTGCTCCAAAGCTACTAGTAAAAGTCAAAAGCTGCCAGAGGTTACTGACAGCACCTTGCCGCACCATCCGGGGGCTCCTGTTATGTCTCAGATGCAGGAACCCTCCCCACAGCTGTGGGACAGGTCTAAGCCTTCAGAAGAAGGACAGTGACAGAGAAGAGGAGCTGCCAGATGTTCTTTCCTCATGCTGAGTGATGGCCACAGTGCCTTCTGCTATAGAGAAGAACTTTTATCATGATTTCCCAAGTTTAAGCAAAGGGAACTATTTTTGCCTTAACTTTGAGCAAGTTTCCCCTTCAAACTGAAAATATTGGGGGTTTTTAAGAGGAGTACCTTTAAATTTTCCTTTCCAAATGCAGATATGATGAATTTGTTTGTGAGGAATAGTAAACTTATCTGCTTTCTGCTGGATTTCAACAGTGGTAGTGCTTGTTTTTTTGTTTTTTTTTTTTACATAAAATGAGAAATGGAGGTAAAGAGACTCTAGGACTCATGGCTAATTATTTGAACAATTGACAATGATGAGACATAATCTATACACAACTACAACTACACACAATGTTTTCTACTGATGCCTTGCCCACATCATATGGTTTTATATGTGCTCTTAATGGAAATGTACCTATGTCTTGTCTACCCCATTTCTGCCTTTCCTGCTAGGATTTCTGATTCAAGTTGTGGCAAAAACCTGAACATGTAAATTGGGACCTTTCTCAGCAAAGACATCTCTGGCTCATCCATGAATGCAGACGCAACGTACAACAGCAGTGTGGTGTGAGGTAAGGCAACCTTCACCGTCTTGACAAAAATCAAGGCTATTTAGTAGAATGTCCGTTCCTCTCCACATCTTCCCTTTTCTGTAGATCTGTTATACGTAAACAGAGCTGCAAGCGTGAGTGAATCAAACTCCATCTCACCTGCTCACTCACAGGCATCCGAAAGAGACATTTGTGCGTAAGATTGTTTAATGTTTCTGGGGTTCCCTTTTCCCCGTTTATTTCCTCCTTTTCATGCTCAATGAATTTTAAGGAAAGGACAATACAAATGTCCCCTATAATGAAATGGTAATTGTAGTATTGTCACATGGAAGTCCACGACTGCTAGGGATTTTAGCCCTGATGACTTGGTTCTCAAACCCGTGGCTGTGCCCAGTCACTTCCCATCTAGCAGTGGTGAATAAATTTTGCCCTTAGTTATTTATAATTCTAATGCAGATTGGAATGTTCCTGTTTTCTTAAAATGGCAGACTTTGTTGCAGAGCTGACTTCTGTGGAAAGCTGTGTGGTGACTTCTGGAATAGGACTGTCTTCACACCACGTCTTCTGGCTGTGGTGTTTCTGCCAGCTGGCTCATGGAGCAGCGCCAGGCTCGTGGCGCTGACCACAGCCCGCAGCGGGACTGGCCCCTGCAGCTAGCATGAAGCTCTCTGCAGATCCAGATGGAAGTGTCCTTCCATGAGGTTGCTCACAGTAGTGAAGTAGTATGTTCATTAAATTAATCTGGTTGAGGTGGGGGGGGGGGTGGGGTGGAAAAGAAGGCAGACGGGAGCAGTTCACATATGAAGGATACTGTTTCATATATATATTGATCTACCACTAGATTGCCATTCAATCTATCTAAAACATTAAGCTCTCTATGCTGAATTTCATTCTGTGATAAAAGTGCTTTTCAGCTGAACTCTCTAAAGATGATTGAGATCTTGTTTGATTTGGGCAAACAACAGTTTCTTCGGCAACAGGATTCATTGTTACGATTGTCAAGCTAAAGCTCTCTGAGGTGATTCTTACTCTCATACGTTAATTATAGGCAGAGGGAGTTGAAACGGAAACATATACAAATGACTGTTGCACAGGAATAGGAATGTTTAATTTCTGAGGTAGTCAGGCGTGTGCTTGTGGAAGAGATTCCGCAATGCAGGGCTTTCTCTTGCTGTTTCTCACTTGCCTTAGAAATTCCATAACTAATTGGAAGGTAGTACAACTTTGCCTCACAATATTATAGGAATGTACGTTGTGGAAAGTCATAAATGCAAGCAAATACTTTGCTTGGTCAACAGAGGTCAGAGAAATAAACAGTGAATATTAGCTGCACTGTTTTCATATGATGTTTCTTGTAGTAGCTATTACCACGGAAAGGAAGTAATGCCATTTGTGGCTGGAACCCACATTTGATTGACTCTCTAGTGGTGGGGAAAGGTTTTCTGGAGGTAGGAAGAAACTCCATGGTGCGTTCGTTATGTTGAAACCTATTGTGCAACTTCATTTAGCTTTGCATGGAGGAATTGAATTTTTGTTTTGAGTACTGAGGAGTGTCCAGGGGGATTTTGCATGTAGAAAGAGGTGGCGGAAGAAGTCCATCACAAAGAAGTGATAGACTTCTGTCTCAAATAGCTTATGAAGTCAAGTGAAATTTGGGGGCCAGTGAATCTTGATGCTCTGCAGCTCTGCACTCTGGGGTTGGAAACTAAGCTTAACTTCCATGTTGTTCATTCATTCTCCAGATAGAGTGAGAACTATTCCCCCCAAAACAGTTAAGTTTCAGGGAAGAGCCAAATTAGGAAATGACACAAAAGAGTCAACAGTGAGTGTGTATAGCTGCAGAGGTTATTTATGTACTTAACAGGATAGCATCATCTTCTTGCTATGATCCAGAAAGTCCTGGTTTTCTTACCTTCATACTTTCTGCCAGTCACGAGAACAGAACCCAGCAGAGACTCCGCTTTTCTGGCACAGCATCAAATGAGGTCTCGTATGTGCAAAAAGCAGTCAATTTTAACTTGATTTGAATATAGATAGTCCGCTTGTAGCTGAAAAGAGCCCTGTATACAAGATCACATTAAAAAAAGCACTGGGTTACATTTTTGGTAAAAACTAATTGCCAGTACAAATCCGTGAACATTTTCTTTTTCTTCTGTCTCCTCAGACAAATTCAAAGGAGATCTCATTCCTGCACAAGTCCAGGGATTTGCTGGTATTTATTAATATTTTCATCTGTCTGACAGACACTTTTTCCTATGGAGCTACTGTGGTACATTTACTTAGGATGATGTCAGAGCCAAGGGAAGAGCAAGAGAGCTCAATTCCCACTATTAGCAACTCCAGGCATACCTTCCTGCTCCATGGCAAGATGGTAAGCAGAAACAAACGTGTTCAATCCATGCAAGAAGTTTCATCATTCTTTTGGGAAAGTACTTAGCGGAAGTTCCCTCATGCAAGGCTTTCTCCTCACCTTGACACCCAAATTGTTCGCTGAATGACAGTTATTGACCAACCAGTAATTCACCTCTGAATAAGGAACAGCAGGTAGGTTCATACCCAAAATCTCATAAACCACCCTATAATGACGTGCAAAGCTACGTGCCTGCTTTTGTTTTGCTCAAAAAGAAATGTAAGCAGTCCCCTCCTTTCCTTTTTGCTCAGTCCAGTTACACCGTGCACAGGCAGCAGGAAGTGAAGGACAGCGATGACCCTCTGCTCCTCGCCTTTCCGCGTCCGTGCAGTCCGCGCAGCAGGGACCTGCTCCTTGGATGAATCTGCATCTTACTGTCTTCATCCTCCTACTCTCTTCCTTCAACTGAGCACAGGGGCCATATCTGTGGCTCAGCATTCACATTCTTAGCTGGTTGGCTGACATATCCTCCCAAAAGGAGCTTTTTTTAAGAAACTGCAGAAAAACAGCAACTGCAGGAACACTGAAGTATGTGACAATGTCTGTTATCCTGTTGCTGTTATGTCTCGAGACAAGGCATTAGAATGTGTTTTGATTTCAAGGTTAGAGTTGGAAATAAACCCCAGGATTTCTCAGAAATTTTAGAAGCAATATTTAACACAATAATCTATTTTTAAACCTTTATTCCTAGTCACATTTCTATCATTTCTGTCTGTATATGTAACACTGTTAAGTATGATTCTGACCAGCATATGGATCTGTCAGCATCTGATTATGAAAAAAACTGTGTGCTTGGTCTTAACTAACCTAAGTCTTCCCTGTGTTCTCTGTTACTGTTTGAGATGTGATATTGAGCTCAACTGCCCTTTGACCTGGTTTGGACCACATGTTCTTATTCTTTGCTTATTATTTTATTTCTTGTCGCGGGGGAGAAGCTTGTGTGCCCTCATGAGGCTGCGAGCTCTGCTGGCGCTGGCATGTGCCTCCCACGGGGTCTCCCACGCCAGACAGGTCTCAAGTGAAAGGTCAGACTCAGTGTGTCCACGGGCAGGATGGGCTCGCCTGCCTCCCGGCAACCACCCTGGGAGAAGGACGATAACTCCAAATGCGGGCAGATGGAGCTCCATCCGTCCCAGAGAAGGATACTCTGACTAAACCTGCGTCCTGAGGACTTTACCGTCACCGTCCAAGCTCGCAAGGCCCTGGCAGATCACGCTTAGGAGTAAAGGGTGGGGCCAGTTCTGCGCACGCTGAGCCTCACCTAAAAAATCCATTGCACAGGCTTGAAGGTTACACCCACATTTGCAAAGTCCTGTAGCGACAGGCGAGGGACGAACCCGCAGGTGGTGGGGTGCGCTGGAAGCTGCAGACCCAACCCTGCATGCAGGCGGTTCAGGACATTGGTCACTCGAGATTGACCCTGGAGATGACAGTCTTGTTCGGCAACATCCTGAATGACCAAGCAGCCTTTTTCAAGGAGAACACTGCTTGCTCCACATGGAGAGGGGCCTAGAAAAGGTGGCCTAAGCAAAGCTCATCTCCGCCCTCCAGCCGGTTGGCTAACTGCAACCAGTGGGCATCTTCTGATGCAGTCGAACAAACACAAAGAAACAAAGGCACACACCTGCCTCCAAAGGTGTGTTTGGATTGACACTTGTATGTTGGAACATTAGAGCCATGCTTGAGACTGTGGAGAGTGGACGTCCTGAGTGTCATTCTGCTCTACTTGCCCACAAACTATCAAGACTCAACATCGACATTGCTGCTCTTAGTGAAGCTCGTCTCCATGAGGAAGGCAGCCTCAAAGCACATGATGCTGGCTACACACTCTATTGGTCAGGCAAACCCAAAACCGAAAGACACCTTTCTGGAGTTGATTTCATGATTGAAAACACCATCGCCTCCAAACTCGAAAATCTGCCAACAGGTCATTCCGATCGCATTATCTCCCTACGCCTTGCACTACACAACAAGCAACATGTTTCTCTCTTCAGTATATATGCCCCAACTCTCCAAGCTGACCCTGCGGAAAAGGACAAGTTCTACACCGACCTGCGCTGCCTCACCCAAAAGGTTCCTGCAGATGATAAGATCATAATCCTCGGTGACTTCAATGCCAGAGTAGGAAAGAACTTTGAAGCCTGGAAAGGAGTACTAGGCAAGCATGGTGTCGGAAACTGCAATGACAACGGTCACCTCTTGCTAGAGTTTTGTGCAGAGCAGCAGCTCACCGTCACCACACTATCTTTCAGCAGAAAGACAGCTTGAAGACAACATGGATGCATCCTCAATCCAAGCGCTGGCACCTCATTAACTATGTCGTAGTGCGTCAGAGCAATATTCACGATGTCCGTCATACCTGAGTGATGCCTAGTGCAGAATGTCAAACAGACCACTGCCTTGTGCGATGCAAACTTAACCTCCACTTTAAGCCCAAACCCAAGAGGGGCGGCATTCCAAGGAGGAGGCTCCAAGTTAACAATCTTCAACAGCTACAGTGAGAGACAGCTTCCAGGTAAACCTTCAAACTAGACTTGAAGACCCTCATAGATCCCTCTTCTGAAGTGCTTTGCCAACATATTAAAAATAGCATCCTCCAGTCTTCTGTAGAATCTTTAGGGTTCTTCTCCAAGAAAAACAAAGACTGGTTTGATGAAAACAATCAAGAGATCCAGGAATTGTTGACAAAGAAGAGACATGCTCACCAAGCACACCTCGCTCAGCCATCTTGCCATGTAAGAAAAGCAGCCTTTCGACTTGCATGCAGTAAGATCCAACAGAAACTTCGAGACATCCAGAACAAGTGGTGAGTCAACCTAGCAGAAAAGATTCGACTATGTGCTGATTCACGTGACCACCGAGGATTCTTTGAGGCTCTGAAAGCAGTGTATGGACCCACACACCACTTGCAAAGCCAGCTGCTAAGCGCGGATGGCCAAATGCTTCTCACAGATAAAGCCTCCATCCTGAACCGATGGTCTGAACATTTCCAGACTCTCTTCAGTGTGAGCTGTGTAGTTCAAAGCTCAGCAATTCAGCACATTACACAACAACCGGCGAAAAACGAATTGGGTATAGCCCCTAATATGGGAGAGACTCTCAAGGCCATACAGCAGGTGAAAACTGGCAAGGCAGCTGGGATTGATGGAATCCCACCTGAAGTCTGGAAGCACAGAGGCCAAGCACTCCGTGCTAAATTTCACGAGCTTATTGTGCCTTGCTGGGAAAAAGGCGAACTCCCACCAGATCTCCGTGATGCAGTCATTGTCACCCTGTACAAGAAGAAAGGAGAAAAATCAGACTGTTCAAATTACCGAGGTATTACTTTGCTCTCTATCGCTGGTAAAATCCTTGCAAGAATACTTTTGAACAGACTAGTACCAGCTATCTCAGAAGAACCTCTACCTGAAAGCCAGTGTGGTTTCAGAGCCAGCAGGAGTACCACAGACATGGTATTTGTTCTCAGACAACCGCAAGAGAAGTGTAAGGAACAGAACAAAGGACTCACTGTAACTTTCTTTGACCTTACCAAAGCTTTTGACACTCTGAGCAGAAAAGGTCCGTGGCAGATCTTGGAACGATTAGGATGTCCTCCCAAGTTCCTCAAAACAATTATCCTGTTACACAAGGATCAGCGTGGCCAAGTCAGATACGGCGATCCACTCTCTGAGCCCTTCTCAAGAACCAATGCTGTGAAACAAGGCTGCGTTCTCGCACCAACTCTATTCACAGTCTTCTTCAGCATGAGGCTCCAAAGGGCCACGGCAGACCTCGATGAAGATAATGGCGTTTACATCCGTTATTGTACCGATTGTAACCTCTTCAACCTAAGGCGACTGAAGGCCCACACTAAGACCCTGAATCACCGTTGCCGCCCTCGTTGCTCACACAGAAGCAGCTCTGCAGCGCTTAACATCCTGCTTTGCAGAGACTGCTGAGCTTTTTGGGCTTTTGATGTCAGCTTGAGGAAGATCAACCTTTACCAACCTGCACCTCAGGAAGTCTCCCATCATCCCCAGATCACCATAGGCAAATCAGAGCTTAAGTCAGTCCAGCAGTTCAACTGTCTAGGAAGTATCATTTCCTCAGATGGTGAGATTGACAAAGAGATAGACAACAGGTTAGCAAAGGCATACAGAGCTTTTGGAAAACTCCATAAACGAGTCTGGTGCAATAAACACCTGAAAAAAAGTACAAAGATTAGTGTCTACAGAGCCATTGTACTGTCTACTCTTTTATATGGGTCTGAATCATGGGTCATCTACCGCCACCACCTGCGACTCCTGGAACGCTTCCATCAGCGCTGGCTCCGTACAATCCTGAACATCCACTGGACTGACTACGTGACTAATGTCACTGTCCTTGAACAGGCAGGGGTCACCAGTACCGAGGCCGTGCTGCTGAGGACACAGCTGCGCTGGGCGGGGCGCATCTCCAGGATGGAGCATCACCTCTCCCTAAGGTTGTGCTCTGTGGTGAACTCGCCACCAGCTGCCGCAACAGGGGAGCCCCAAAGAGGAGATACAAGGACTCTGAAGCAACACCTCAGTCTTGGCCATATTGACCACCATCAGTGGTCCACTCTGGCCTCCAATCAGGAGACATAGAGACACACCATCCGTAACGCTGCTGCCTCCTTTGAGAATGCACGTAGAATTAGTCTCGAGGAGAAACGACAGTGCAGAAAGAACCGTGCCTCAGCAATACCGCCTAAGTAGACTTTCCACTGTGCCTTTTGCAACCGGACTTGCCTATCTCGCATCGGCCTTTTTAGCCATCAGCGCGCTTGTAGCAGGTGTGGGTAGAGCCCTTCCCATATCTTTGTTCATGAAGCCTGGCCATGATGATGATTTTACTTCTTCACACCCTTAAATAGAAACCTAAGGGGAAAACAGAGCTGTTAAAACTTGGACTATTTATAAAAAATGTTGTGTGATACAACAAAATCTACTAGCGAAAAAGTGATGTCTACAGGATCTGAAACTGAGTAAGGGATTAAGACTTTGTGTCTGTATGGGCTCAGAAGCCTGCCATCACCACGTTCACATGCCTGCAAAGACTGTCCTCTGCAGTCTGTGCAACCTATGTGCAAATGGCATAGTGATTTTTTTGGGCATAAAATCATAGAATCATAGAACGGTTTCATCTGGAAGAGACCTTCAGGTTCATTGAGTCCAACCTTTTCCTAGACGTGTTAACACAACTCAACCATGTCCTTCAAGGCAACATCCACCTGTCAAACACCTCCAGGCATGGCGAGTAAACCCCCTCCCTGGGCAGCTGACATCCCTCTCAGTAAAGAAATTCTTACTGACATCCAACCTGAAGCTCCCCTGGCCCAACTTTAGGCCATTTCCCCTCATCCTGTCACTTGCCACTTGGGAGAACAGACGAACCCTTGCTACTACCTCCTTTCAAGTAGTTCCAGATAGTGATGAGGTCTCCCCTCAGTCTCCTCTTCTCCAGCTGAACAGCCCCAGATCCCTCAGCCGCTCCTCATACAACATGTGCTCCAAATCCTTTAATAGCTTGGTAGACCAGCTCTGTGCCCTTATCAGCACCTCAGTGTCCTTCTTGTAGTGAGAGGCCCAAAACTGGACACAGCACTCGAGGTGAGGCCTCACCAAAGCTGAGCAGAGGGGCATGATCACCTCCCTGCTCCTGCTCACTACACTATTTCTGACCCAGGCCAGGATGCCATTGGCCTTCTTGTCCCCTTGGTCCCACTGCTGGCTCATGTTCAGCCGGTGTCCACCAACACCTCGAGGTCCTTCTCTGCCTGGCGGCTCTCCAGCCACTCCTCCCCAATCCTGTAGCGCTGCTGGGGGTTGCTGTGGCCAAAATGCAGGACCCGGCATTTGACCTTATTGAATTTCATTGAGGTGGCCTTGGCCCAGCAATCCAGCCTGTCTGGATCCCTCTGCAGAGCCTCCCTGACCTCCAGCAAATCAATGCTTCCACCCAGCTTGGTATCATCTGCAAACTCACTGAGGGTGCGCTCCATTCCCTCGTCCAAATCATTGATGAAGATATTAAACAGGAGCGGCCCCAGCACTGAGCCCTGGGGTTCACCACTCGTGACCAGCCACCAGCTGGATTTAACTCCATTGACCACGACTCTTTGGACTCGCCATCCAACCAGATTTTTCACCCAGCAAAGTGTGTGCCCAGTCAAGCCAAGGGCAGTTAATTTCTCTAGGAGAATGCTGCAGGCAACAGTGTTGAATGCCTCACTAAAGTCAAGGTAGACAACATCCGCAGCCTTGCCTTCATCCAGCCAGCGGGTCACCCTGTCACAGGAGATCAGGTTTGTTAGATAGGACCTGCCCTTAATGAACCCATGCTGGTTGGGCCTGTTCACCTGTTTGTCTTGCATGTTTCTCATAATACAGCTCAAGATGATCTGCTCCATCAGCTTTCCTGGGACCGAAGTTAAATTGACAGGCCTGTAATTCTCTGGATCATCCTTCTTTCCCTTCTTACAGATGGGTGTTATACTGGCTGATTTCCAGTCAGCCAGGACCTCCCCAGTCAGCCAGGACTGCTGAGAAATGATGGGCAGTGGCTTGGTGAGCACCCCTGCCAGTTCTATCAGTGCTCTAGGACGTACCCTATCCAGCCCCATAGGTTTGTGGACATCACTGTGGAGCAGCAGGTCCCTGACCACCTCCTGGATCGGGGGAGGGGGGGAATGTTTTGCTCCTGGGCCTCATCTCTTGACTTGGGGAGCTAGAAATGAAAGCCACAGACCCTATGGCACGTGACGGGAAAAATCTGCAGAGCAGTGGGCCGCAACCAACAGCTGGGTCACTTGCACCCAGGACAGAACTGCCCCTCAGGCAAGCCCAAGTCACCTGCTCCTGGTGGGGAGCGGAGGTGGCAAACACGGCACAGCTCGGGTCAGGGACCCTGCAGAGATGCAACTTGAGGTGGTTGTTATTACTCTTTTCTTAGAGCTGGAATATCGGCACCCCCCACCTGCCACTGTGTCTGGAACGAGAAGCATTCTGCAGAGATTTTGTTCAGAAACGTGTGGTGGTGAGAAGCAGGGTTGCTGCAGTCAAGTGAGAAATGATCCAATTCCCATTTGACAATCTCTAGGCCAATGCAGCTGGGAATGAGGCAGAAAAAATACAGTTAAAGACTAAAGACTCTGTCTTATGTCTCTTCTCTCTGCCTGTCTAATTACTTCTGACTGCAGACACGGGATATTAGTGGTAAAAGAAATTTTTAAAAGACTTCCCCCTTTCAAATCAAACCAAGATAAATTCATTTAACTGATTTGTATCATAAACCTTGTAACAACTAGGACTGTTCAGTTTAAAAACAGATGAGGAAAGCTAATGCTGTTGAGAAGAGCATGTTTTATAGCTACAACTAATAACTCTGTAGTAAAGCACAACTCAGGGATGACAATTTTAAAAAATAGAAAAATGTAATACAAAATGACAGCAAAATGCCATATTACACAAAGTGTGGTTTTGCACTGAAAGAAGTGACGTTGCAAGAGTAACTTCCTGGGCTTTCATTCCTTTTAGTTTACAAAGAAACACATTGAGAAATTATTGAAATATTTGTATGCTCCCTGTTAGAGTCCAGATCTACCCTGAACAGCTTTTTAACGGGCTGAATTACGACATGTGAATGTTACTGCACACTTCCAACTCACACTTCGGTGGTGTTGGTCACCCTAGTGGTTGGCTGCATGGGTAACTATACGAAACTAACTACACAGAGAACAGACTGTATTAGTCTTCTCCCCTGGAATTCCATGATATGTGACTCAAATGGGTATTGAAAACCTGGGTTTCATATTCCTTAAAATTTTCCAGTGGAATTTTAAATGTCTGTGGAGAATTTTAGACTACTATCGATCTTATGCTTTTTTAAAAGCTCATTCATAGGCATCTTGGAACAGGCTGAGGGCCAGTTTGCAAACCTGTGTCTCACCAACTGTATTAAAAAAGCCTGACATGCACATTCGTTTCCTAAATAAGCCAGAGGACAGACCCGGGTCTACTGATCCAGCCTTTGAGGAGGCAGGCCGTGCCCTTTGGGTCTGATCGTGATCCACTTAAAAACAGTTCAAGTTTTTCCGAGTCCGGTGGTTCCAGGTTGTTGCCTGCACACACGGGGCAGTCTCCCTGTAGGCACCTTGGTCAAGTTCAGAGAAGTCTGAAATAAGTTCTCCTATCCAAGCATTGTAACTTCAGTACACAAGAGGGTTTTTTTTGTGAACGCTGGCACAAAAGCTGTTTTCACTGATGACTGCATTGAAACACCCATTGTATTAGAGGGAGAAGGATTAAACCTGTACTGTTTTCTCTTTAAACATGGAACATTTTTCACTGTACAAACTCTGCATAAATTTGCTTTAATCCAAATTCTTCTTCTATCAGGAATAGAAAATAAAAGCAAAAAAAAGGTTTTTCTTTCAGCTTTCTTTTGAGGGTGTGCCACGGAGTTCCAGAAACCTCTCACAGATTACTTTACCTTTTGCAGTTTATTAATATAAAAGCTACGTAAATTTTGAATTACATATTTTTAATTAGTCCTAGACTAGTACCAAGCAACCTTATTATTTCTCTAATTGTAGTATTAACTGTCACAGTTTTACAGGGACTTATCTTGTCTTAATGTGGAAGTTAAGGCTTAGATTTACATGATGACGTGAGATTGGACTCTCAGGTTACATTTTTTTTTTAAAATAAAATCCCCTGCTAGCTATCGCAGAGGCAAAGAATAGCTGATGAGTGTAACTTGGCTCCACCCTGAATCCAAAACACAATACCAGCAGAAGACAGAAAATACTGTTTATAAAACAACTCCCTGGTATAGGTCCTGTCTGGGGACTGCAGAAGGCACATTTATTCTAAATGTCACCTGGTACGTAACAGCAGGGGTGATTTGCCGGTTCATAGTCCCTCTCTTTTCCCCATTTGACCATGGCTGCGAGAAACCACCACATGTCAAAGCTCCTGAAGTTTTAGCACTCAGGGTTGGTAATACTGTAGTCTCACTTATTGCAACATGACTTCAGCGAAGCTAACATCCACTGAAGTTGCAGAAGCAAATGTCATCACGAAGCAACCACTGGAGTCATTTCAGAAATTCCTTTTGACTTTCAGAAGTTGAGGGATGCTGCAGGGGTTCATTTCTGAAACATCTTTACTTTCCAAATAGGCCTTGTATGACCTCATTCATTAACAGTCATTGAAGGTGTTATTACATAATTTAAAATACGTAATCTTTTCACCACCTCCAGGAACCTGGAATTTTCCAACGCATAAAAAGTGATGCAACGAGATTCCTAGATCATGACAGGGCACTGAATCTTACTATGAACTTCTCCTGGTTTGAGCTAAACAGAATCAATTCTGTTCAGTGATTTTTACTTTCCAGTTCAGTCTCTCCTAAAAGGCTGCACATTCTGAAGTTGGCAGCATGTTTTGCAGACAGTGTGTGCTGCTGGCAGTGATAATCCCTGATGTTTGCAGTCACTGCCTGGGGCTGGGATGCAGAAAGGCTCTGGCTGATACTTATTCCTGCAGTGCCCAAGGCCGCTGCTGGCTCCTATGTGCCACGCTGGGGGGCCAGGGAGTGAGAGGGGTCGCAAGGAGTAAAAGGTGGCACCTCCGGGGGCTAATAGACAGTGACCAACAGGAGTATTCCATCCCATATACGTCATGTTCAGTATAAAGCTGAGAGAGGTTAAGCTCTCTTCTCAAGTGGCCGGGGTCCAAGGAGGACTCCGTCTGATCTTCATCCTTTCATCCCAGTCCCGAGTTCCTGAATCCAGCCCCTGCGCCCGGTTCCCCTCTGCCCCTGAGCCTGGGGCTTCCCTGGTGCCACCTGCTCTGCAACACCAGTGGGGATGGATATTGGGGAGGGGAGTAGAGTTTGAAATTGGTTTTGTATATATGTATACATGGGGTTTTATTATTGTTTTATTAAAGCTTTTGTAGTTTTCCTATCCATAAGACTCTCTGCCTCATTCCCTTTTCCTTCCCGTTTGGGGAGGGAGAGGGGTTTGAGAGTGTCTGTCAGCGTTCAGCGGCCTGCCCTAACCCTTGACCAGAATTCTTATTATCCCTTATGCGATGGGGTCCTGTTCTCAGTGTGAGTTTTTAGGCTTTAGCATAAAATACATATATGTAGGCATTAACAATTATATAGCAAAATAGAAAGGTATATCCTTGAGCAATTTAGTCCACCTTCTCCTTCAAAGTAACAACAAAAGCATGTAAGAGGAGTGCTTATCATAACAATTACACTTTGTACTGGCACCCCTGCACCAAGAGTACCCCTGAAGTTCTGTCAATAGAGCATTTCATACACAAATGCCACATTGCTCTGCTGGGATCCCGAGCTCGATCAGAAGTTACACGGCAGTTGCTAGGGCAGTGCCAAGCCTGAACTATGTGCTTGCTTAAGAAAGGTTCAAAACTGCTTGTAAAATATCATGTAGATGAAGATTTAGCCAGTGGAACTACTAGCAACAACAACTCCTTTGCTCTGCTCTGCTTTGCTCTGCTCTCATGAACTCTGGCCATGTGCACGTGCGTAGCACAGGGTGTGTTCCCCAGAGGAGGAAGCCCCACATTGGAAGGGCAAGAAGAGGGGTTTGTTTGCTCTTTGTAGACATACTGCAGGCAGGGTTACAAAAACAAAAAGGTGCATTTGGAGCAGAAGGCAGTGATGTTTTCTCACTTCCTGGAACATTTCATTTAGAAGTCTTGGACCATTTCTGGAGAAAGATCTGTTTTTCTCTCCTTTTTCCCTAAAGCAGCATTACCTTTATGTCCAGATTTCTTACTACTAAAAAAGGTGAGAATTTTTAACCACTACCATCCTCTTAACGCTCCAAGTGTTGGTTTATATTTCCTGAGCCCAGCTCTGGGGCAACCAGAAAATAATGGCCATGAGAGTCCCAGATAAAGCTGGAAATTTTTGTGAATTTTTGCAAAATACTACTAAAAGGCTGGAGTGGTTCAAAAAGTCTTTCAGTGACTTCGACAATTTTTCCTCTCCCCTCAAAACAGGAGGAAATGAACGTTACTTTTCTTCCCCAGCTCTTCCCTTCACCAAAGGTGCATTTCACCTGGCACAGGCTGCGCTGGCCGGTGCAAAAGCAGGAGCCCTTCATTTCTGGTTGGTGAGCAGCCTGCTCCTCAGCGCCCTTCGATATCGCATGTGGCCATACGGACGTAACAAGCTTATACTGTGTTAAAGGAGAATAATGTCTTATGTTGCCAACAGCTTATTATTTTTTTCACCTCGGAGACATCAAGGGCACCTCTGAAACTGCAAATCCAAGTGCCAAAACAAATTCTACAGTTGCTGAACCATAATAATAATGAAAAAAAAAATTAAAAGTAAGCTGTCCTTCAAATACTGTGGTATTAAGTGATAGGTGTGTGGTTAAAAGTAGAATATTCCATATAATTCTACAATATGACTACAATATAATGACATTACAATATAATGACTCCTGATATAAAAGATCTGCAAAAGTTGATGTTGTAGCACCTCTCTCGCTAAGGCACGCTTAAGCTTTGCAATTCTCTTTTACTCTGCTTCTATTTTGCTTCCCTGAACACGTAAGTGCGTGTGTTCAAAGCATGTCACTTCTGTACAGAACCGAATAGTGTCACAAAGTTAATTCCCACATATCAACAAATATATTTTTAATGTTATCTAATCAAATAGATGTATTTCATATGAGAAAATCAATTAATGTCTGAGGAAAGTATTTGATGAATTTTAGATGATTAATAGAATTCCAAAGCCTGTCAGTAATTTCTCACTAACTTCTCTAACGGAATGTTAGTGTAGATCTTTTTTCTTCTCTTTAATGTCATGCTGCAGCTCTCCCCTGGTCTTTCTTCAACTGTGACCAAAGAATAACTGAAGAGCAATATGAGAGCATCAAAACATTTTCCAGACCATACACTAGATGCTCTCTAGTAACTGCCCATGTTGAAATGCTTTTCCTACATTGCCTGGTCCTAACACCAAATAAAGTCTTAGGTATTAACTGGCTTTTAGTGAAGAAAATGCAGATTTTTCCAGGGATGTTCTTATGGCTTCAAGTACTGTGATGGACTGCATTGGCTGTTGCCTCCTTTTTCACCTCCAAGTTTCTGTTGTTTCCCGTAAACTTGTTGATCCCTGTTCAGTGCTGTGACTCTGTGTGTTAAAAGACTGACCTCACCAGGCATCCCTGCCAACAATCACTGGCTCTAAAAACTGTGACCGATCTGTGAAGGGACCTACCTCCTTAACTATGTAGCTTTTCCTGCTATGTCTTAAATCACCCGAATTCCTGTTATTGTAATGTAAATCACAAGTACGTGATCAGGACCTCTGCACAGATACTCGGTTACTGAATTTGTAGCCCAAGGATTTTATCCTTTCCTATTACTTACTTATTGTGAATATTGGAAAAAAAATGCCATATGCAATTTTAGAATTGCAGAGAAATCAAGTGTCCAGCCTCCTTTCTATAGAAATTGCTTGACAAACAAGAAAACGCTACATGAATTTAAGTCAGTAAGTCCCTGCTGGATTTTTCCCTTTATTTTCAGTTTGATATGCTATTTCCCCCACCCCCAGCAACATATCCTGGCGTAAGTGACAGTGGATTTCAAATAGTAGCATAGCACGCAAAATGAGAGAACTTCACGAGAAGTGAGCAACTTGCATCTAGCTCCTAGAGCTGAACGTAGCATATCAGATATATCAAATGTAAACAGCAGACTCAGGATGGGAGCAGCAGACTGATGTAATAGGAAGCAGTGCATTGCGCTTCAAAAAACCCCAGAGAGCCGTCGGCCTATGCATACTGTGGGAGAGGAACTTCTGTGCTTCCTGTGTTAGAGAGGACTGGTGTGTCTGTAGTTCTGCAATGAATCTCACGGAGGTACCAGTTTCTTTAGTATCTCTGTCCCATAGTTTCTGCTGAGTGACTGTGAAGATTTGCAGAACATGTCATAGACTTAGGTACCCCAATCCCATTGACTCCCTGGAGTAATGTACTGTAGAAAATATGATTTGGTTCTTAAAACTCTTTGGAAATGTCATACCTCTTTTTTAATTTTTTTTTTAAAATCCTTGTGCAGGTTAATACTATCTCCCCCCTTGTGTTCTTTTTCTACCTCTAACATTATGTCTAAGTGCAGGCTGTATGTATAACAGAGTCTATGTAGAGACAACCAATGTGTTGTGAGTTATAAACCGAGCAGATGTGGATTTAGCAGGGGAGAAGAGAGTAGGATGGAGAGCAGAAAACCCCATCTTTCCACTTCCCTTACTCAGCACCATCTTGTGCTCTATGTGCACATGTGTTTTATGTCCACATTCAGCCCTACACTGAACAGTTAGCTCTAATCTGGAAGTTGAGTAACTGCATTAGCGTGGTACCAGCGTGGAGAGCAAATGAGATACACATCTTACTGTTCTCTCCACCTGAGGAGAGATACCTGAAGTCCCCATCCTGTGTGGCTGATCTAGTGGTGTCCCAATGCAAATGGATCACTGCTGTACAAAGCTTAGGTTTTGTGATTTTTTTAATAGACATGGCGTGTGGTTTTCCCTCCCTGTTGTTTTGCATTTCTCCCAAGGTTTGATTCTTGGTTCAGTGATTGCACGTAGTAGCTTGGGACTGGAATTTTTAAGGACAGTTCATTGATGTGCTAATATTGCACAGCATTTCCTGATGAAGTCACATAAATCACTGTTTAGTGAATTATATGTAAAGAACGAGGTTCCTTTCTCACTGCTACTACATTAACAATAACAGTAACAAAACTTGATCTTTGTCATTAATCTCCAAATCGACATCCGTGCTAAACTAGCCAGATGCGGAAGGAAATTCCGTATAGGGGAATCACACTGATTATACAGTTTATATAAATCCTCCTACTGCTACACAGTTTTTTTTCCTGGATTGTAGTGAAATAACTGTGTCATTCCACAAAGCAAAACCAAAATTATCTGTCCATTCAAAACAATGGAAAACCATTTTCAAACAGGCCATTTCTGCCAAAAAAAGGAGTGTCTCCATTGCATTCGAGGAAAGCAAAACGTGGAGCTTAGGTTTTCACCATTCTCTTTTGTTGTCATAGAGGAAGTAGGATAAAATGATGGAATAGAAGCTGCTCTCCTCCAAATTTCCCCTTAAGAATATATGAGCTCATAATGGAAAACCAGACTGTCATCAAAAGATATTTTCACAATCTCTATGTTTTAATATTTAAAAATTCCTGTGATGGATCATAGCAAACTATCCCATCATGGAAGTTCTGTACACATATATCTGTGCTCCACAACTGGCATCTAGGGTTCTAGGCATAAAGCTTGGGTACCGTATCGCTCTATTTGTGCCGTATCAATAACTGAGCTAAGGCAGTTCCGTAGGCGCTATGCATGTGTGTGCAAGCATACACTCTGAAAATGTTCTTTTATTGATATCAGTCATTAACTGTCCATGTTCACAACTGAGCAGGCATTTCAAGACTACCATCAGGCTGGGCAAATGTTTAAGGTATGGATTAGTGACACTGCAGTCAAAAAAGAAGAGCCATTTTAAGTGGTTGATACAAGCAAACAGGCAAGCTAAGACGGGCTGAGAAAAAGAAGTAGGCAACGTGTATGTAAAGTTGCTTGTGCCCTTATTTATCCACTCAATGACTGAAGGCAGCTCTCAAGTTTTCCCGATCATTGCTGGTTTGCTGTTCAACTTGGCCGTTATCACTGAAGTGAATTTTGGAAGTTGCCTTAAACAGGAACGGATTGTTGCCTGACTGTGATTGAGCCTGGGCTCTTTCTGATCTGTGAGAGCAGAGCTGGCAGCCAGAGCAGGCTGCCACCCGAGGGCAAGGGCTGTCCCCGGGCTCCCTCCCTGCCCCTGTTACAAGCTTGTCCCCTGCAGGAGAAGAGGATGGGTGGACTGTGACGCCCAGCCCAGACTCCTTCTGACACATGCTTCAAAGGTCGTTGGGGACCTGGATCAGAAAGAACCAGTTTTGTCACCTGGAACGGTTGGGAGATCTTTCACCTGTGCCCCGGCTGTCTCCACCAGTCTTTTCCAACTGCCACCTTCTCTTTGGAACAGTGGCCGGGGTGTCGGTGTGTGCCTGGTCCATCTTTGGGAAAGCGGTCAGGGTGACAAGAGCCCTTACGATGGGAGTGGGAACATGGACAGAGCCTGTCAGCAGAGGACCCAAAACTGTCTGAGAAGACGTTTGTCCCAGATAAGGAAGACAAGCATCAGCCGGATACAAGGACAGTACAAACGCCCTCTCTGTGTGTGTGTGTGTGTGTGTGTGTGTGAGAGAGAGAGAGACCGTGTGTATGTGTGGGAGAGGAAGATCGGGGTTTTTAGGGATAAGTGGGACGTGGAGACATACAGGTAACATTTTGGAAGCCTCTAGCACTCTGGCTTATCTGTTATATTGTTGGTACGAATCTCACATGAGAGGTTCACTGTTTGCAGGCCAATTCCATGCCATGAATAAATCAGTAAACCACTTTGACCTGGATTCAGTGGACAGTCTATGAAAGGAGTACCTTTTTCTTCATGACAGAGCCACCATTTCAAACCTGTTGGAGAGAGCCCGCAGCCCTCTCCTCCCGCTCTCACCCAGCTCTGCTTGTGAGCTGTAGCAAAGGAAAGTCTGAGGCTGAAGTATAAGTAACAATTTGAATGTTTATCAATATGGTGATAGGTGCTTTGTACATATAAACACAAATATATATATATGGGCTCGGCAGGGAAGTTGTTGGGCCCACCTGAAACGGCAGTGCTCTAGTTGTGTGCTCTGTCAGACGGGAGGGAGCCGGCGCTCAGCTGCTGAAGGTGCGTGTGACCCTACTCCAGGCGTGTTTCCTTGAAGAAGGGGGCTAAGAAGAGAAAAGGATTCGGATGGCAATACTGTGTGTTTGTGTAAAGTTCTCAGCACGGTTAACCCGGAATCCTGCTCTGCTCTTTGCCTCCCAGACGTGTGAGAGAAACAGGAGCTCCTTGTGCCAGGAAAGAAGTTTATCTCCCTGCTCCCTGGGGTCGCTCCTCCTTCTGTTTTATGTTCTTGCCATACTTGGAGGCACCAAATAGGCAGTGTGTTGTGTCACGAGATCCTGTCACTAGAAAGCGTATGGGGTAGAGCTGTGTCTCTTCATGAATCCCTAAAGAACGTCACATTGAATTTCAAACGACTTCTTTTTTTTTTTTCTACTTTTAAAGGCAATATATTGCTTCTTGCTTGCAACTTTGCAGTCAGCTTATTCAAGTACAGAATTCAGGGCTAGGAGAACAACTCAATCTTGATTTGCCTGACAAAGCAAATTATTTTCTGTTATTTCACATATTATAAAAAAAAACCCCACAGAAACTTTTACCTCATTTTCAAAAGATATGTTATCTACGGACACTTTCTTATGCTCGAGTACAGGTCTGAAAGGAACATTAATTTATAAAGAAAACCCAACAGATTTTATTTAAAGCTGCAATATAATAAAATGTCACAATCCCAGGTTTTTACGTCTGTGCCAGACCTGATTGTTTACTTTTTGGTTGACCTAGGTCTCACTTTTTAGAATAAATACAACTCTAAAAGAGCAATTAAAAATTAATTTACTTCTGATTGATGTGGTAGCCGGGCTTTTATTTCCTGTAATTATCTCTTTCATGCTTACCAGATAGAAAAAGGTTTTGTTTATTTAACTTTCGCTTTCTCTCTTCATAATGCATTTCCCATCAGATAGTTTTGGAACTTTATTTAGTCTGTATTTACTCTTCCTCAGATGATGAACCCGCAGTGTGAAAGAGACAGAAAAATCAGGCAGGAAAAGAAATGTCTCTGGCATACCATAAAGGTCATTGTGACAATCTCATAATCTCATTTCCTCTTTAAAGTTTACCTGGGAGTCCCAATTATTTTCTTTTTTTTTTTTTTTTGCTTGAGCTCTGCCGCTATGTAAAATAGGAACTCGACCACGTGTTGCAATTCTGTGGTCTTGCGGTGAAATGGAGCATCCCTTTCCTTCAAGAGTCTACAAGTATTTATAAGGGAACCAGCGCTTTGGTTCCTTCAGATCACAGAACCAGCCCACCCGGCAACTTCGGCTGCCGCATCGCAGGAAAAGGTGAGAATTCCTTTATTCTCTGGCACTGGGGCAGCACCAGTCTAGTACCTGCTGCTTCAGATGAAACTGAAGAGCACTTTAAATGACATTTTTCTCAGGACTGTATTTATATTCTTACGTGCATGAAGTTGAACACATAGTATATACTTGTATATAGCTCGTAGAAATGTTATCTAGCTAACAGAATTGCTGATGTTATAAGGTAATCATCCTTTTTATCTTGCCAATATTCTCACTGCTGGGGTGTGTGCATTGACAAATATGTATTTATGGCCGGGTTGATCTCTGCTTTAAAAAAACACACAGCACTATGGACTTGGCCCTTCCTTGAGCTGGTCCAGATGATGTCCAGAGGTCCTTTCTGAGCTAAATTATTTTGTGATTCTTGGTGGAAGAATCTGTGCTGATTTGCAGCAGCTCATGCTCCAGATCACAGGGAACAGACGCTGTTAGTACATTCTCCTTATTTGTGAAGTGCTTGGGCATTTGCACCAGTTAGTGATGTTCAGAAAGTGAGTTTATTTCTCACTAATTTTTTAATAAAATTTTGAGGTAGGGGAAAGGTGTGTTCTCCCCCCCCCCCATCTCTAAAATCAAATAATTTTCCATTAAAATTTTTAACTTTTTTTCATCAAAAACCTGAATCGTGAAGCTTCTCCCTAAAATCCAGAGGAACTTTTCCGTTTTCGAGGCTTCAACTTTGATGAAAGGCTGGCATGGAAAAGAAGGTGTGTTTTACTCCCTTCTTCTCCAAGTTTTAGTTAATATTTCAGATATTGGTTTTACGGAGCATAGTGACAAATGTCACAATGAAAGAAATTAGCATCTTTCTGAAAGTGGCACAATGTAATTTTCTTTCACAAATGACAGATAATCTTGCCTGACGTCGAAAGTCATCAGGAGCTAAGAATGTTTGCCTCTTAATGAAGTAAGACATTGCTGATGGGCTGTCTGACAGTATCTGGCTTTGCACTCACACCTCTCTCAGCACGTGTGAGCTGGTTCCGTTCCCAAACAGTCTCTTCAGACATAATTCGTGCAGATTCTGGTCCCATCAGCGGCTGTGCTGGGCGGTGTACAGAAGCAGATGGCACACTTTCTTGGCATCGGTCTGGACGCAGCTGATTTTGCTGCTCAAGATCAGGAATTGCCAATAACAGCACGAACTGCCAGTGAGCTGATTTGGTGCACCCAGGAATACACACATACTCCTCCTCCATAAACCCAAATGCAACTGTTTTGTAGCACGTGAGAAGAGGAGGACTACTCCCCTTTCACTGAAAAAGACTAGTTTGGAAGAGTAAAAAAACCCAGACCACTTAATTTTGTGTTTTTCGTGTGCAGTCAGACTCCCACTATAGTCAGAAGACACTTTGATATTCACCAATTTTTTTTTCTAAGTCATGCTCCTTTTGATTTGGCTTAATCTCCATTTGAAAAAAGATCTGAAAGTGTATCCAAATAACTGTCATCAAAGTTTTCTATGCATCTGATGGTTACTAAAATATTTGGCAAATATGTTTTGTGTTACATGAAAAGCTTTACCTGCATTTTAAATTTAGGTCAAATACGCACTTTCTGTTGGATATACAGCTGTATATTTATATATTCTCAAGAGCCCTCTTGACTCTGCACTCCTGACCATGTCAGACCTATGCACAAGACAATTTCTTCTACATCCTATGATTTCTTCTCTAAGCTGGTTTGGAGTGTGAATGACAAGTTGGTCAAAATCTTGCCTTAAGCTCCTGTACGAACGTGATATTTGATTTTTATGTAGTCTGAGAGTTCTTAGAATGGGAGGATATTTCTTAGTTCACTGGAACTGATTCTGTCTTATTATCCTGTCCAGCACTGAGCTCAATTTCCATACACCCTGAACAATCCTCAATGAAGTTTAGTAATTTATTTTTTTCCCTACAGATGTCTCAACTGCTATTTGCCTTAATGTCATTATTCTCCTTTGCCGCCCTTCTGGAAGCACAGTGGAAACTGAGGGAAAACGGTAAGCAGTCCTCACCACTGAGACCTTCAGCTGACCATAGGACACAAAAGTATTTCAGAATTATACTTGTGCCCACAAGCACAAGATCTGTTAACTTAGGCCAAAGTTCTTCCTATCTCTTTGTGAATCCCTCCAGCTAATTGGCATTGTATTTAGAAATCCTAAAACATCATGCAACAGCTACCTGAATATGGGCATTAGAAACTGTCCTACGTCCTATTCCCTGTTCTCTTGTTTCAGAAGTTTCAGTCACGCAGTCTGGAAGAAGAAACAGTATCTTGTGACTTAGGGAACAGCCCACTAACAAACAAGTGAAGAATTAATTGTCAAAAAGAATATTTCACGGTGAAACCTAAAACCTAGAAATAGTTTATCCAAGTTCTCTGGTAAATAACTTAAATGTAAATACATTTGTAAAAATACAGGGTCGGTCATAAACAGATCTTTTTAATAACTTAGCAGAAAATCGGGCAAAATTCAGATAATCAAATTTGCTGTTCTTATCCACCTAGTGTAGCTCTATAATCCAGGCTGTCTTCACCGCAATTAACTAGAAAAAAAAGAACTCTAATCAACATGAAAAAAGCATTCTCAGTCTGATTGTGTTTTATTTGTAAAAAGTAATTCAGTTACTCTTCCCCATAACTTAACATAAAAAATAAATTATTTATCTGTGGGTTCCCAGGGCGAAACCACGATGCTGAAAACTGCAGATGTGTTTGTCAGGATTGAGAATAATCTTTGTGTTTCAAGTCTGTGAGATTCACCTCTCCTGTGCTTTAAATGCCCATGAGCAGTTTGATAAGCTTCCCCGAGCTGCAGGTTTTCTGCCATTTCAGATTCAGTGTCTGACACATATTTCTTCATGTTTCTTCTTTGTGGTAAAGTCTTAAAGTCCTCATTCTGGTAGCAAAATACTCTGGTGAAAAGGTCTTAGAACTCTGATCTCCTGAGCTGAGTTCTTGCGGTGGTGGTGATACACTAAGGAACAAATTTTTTGCCACTTCTCACATACAGAAGAGTCTCTGGAGGCACTGGCCGTGGCTGGGCAGCCCTGTGACAGCGGCAGCGTGTCTGAGCAGTAACAGCGAAATTTGACAACTGCTGCCACACAGGAGTGTAGGTGAAGTTCTGCAGCCAGCCACAGCAGAGACAAGATATTTCTTTAATGGAACTGTTCCCAGTTATTTTGTCATATGTCTTCTTGGACGGAGCCAGGCTCTGCTCAGGGATGCCCAGTGACAGGACAAGGGGCAACGGGTGCAAGTTGGAGCACAGGAGGTTCCACAAAAACACAAGGAGAAACTTCTTCCCTGTGCGGGTGCCAGAGCCCTGGCCCAGGCTGCCCAGAGAGGGTGTGGAGTCTCCTGCTCTGGAGACTTTCCAACCCGCCTGGACGCGTTCCTGTGGGGCTGCCCTGGGTGACCCTGCTCTGGCAGGGGGTGGCACTGGATGGTCTCTAGAGGCCCCTTCCAACCTCCAACATCCTGTGATTCCACGATTGAGAAAGACGAGCGGGGCACTTCAGAGTTATGAGATGGCATTTAGAACACCACATCTCCCTTTTGCAACCCACTTAGCTCTGCTGTAGCTCAGTGGACCCCTGAGCAATTACTCTTAGTAATTGCTCGGCTGGGAGCAGGGTGTAGGAGTACAGCTTGTTCCCTGCAGAAAACAGAAAATGGTGTCAGCTACAGGTAAAGCCAGACCACTTAGCCAGAGCTCCCCTGTTTCGTGGGGCTCACTTGCAGACCTTTGACGCTGAAGAGGGCAAAGCACCCCAGTACAGAGTACTTTCACATTCCATTCTGTGAGCAAAGGCCAGAGGCCACACGCAGGAGGGATTCCTGGGCTCAGCACGTCCTGGCATCCTCGCCATTAAACCAAAGGTACCTGCTTACTTCCCACAGTTATGAACCACCGTAAGATTCTCAGGGAAACACGGGAAAAAAATCACTCTTTCAGTTAAAACATCATCCCTATTGATCAGCAAGTTCTAGATAAGCTGTAAATTTCGAAGTCAAACTTCTTCTTGTACTAAAGATTTCCAGGTGATGATGAGGCTTTGGGCAAGAAAGCCAGACATTTGTTAGCACTTTCCTGGAGAACAGAGGTGAAAAAAAAAGGGCTGAGTTTAATCTTCACACTGTTGAGTATAAATAGCTGCTAACACTTCTTTCTCTGCAATGTCCAGTGCACGTCATAGAATCAGAGTGGAATGATGAGACACCAGCTAAAAGAGTGGAGCTCACCTGTGACACGCCTGATGAAGCACTGCCAGTTTACTGGGAAAAGGACACCGAAGTGAAAGGAACTGGGAAGACACTGATTGTCGATGTGAAAGAGTTCCCAGATGCTGGCAACTATACCTGTCTGACGGCTAATACCCATGAAATCATCAGCTACAATTTCTTCCTCATAACTAAAATAGACTCCAATGGGCAAATGATAAGGTCAATTCTGAAAAGCTTTGAAGGTAGGGTCATAAGTTGATGTGATATATCTCAGCTTTGTGCTCCGGAGCTTTGTGAGGACCAGAGGGAGCTCTCTGGAGAAGTGTATGAGAAATACCCACTTTGGAAAGGGTTCTCTTCAAATGCTTTGCTGACAGTGAAAAGTAAATGATCCCTTTTGTAGGCTGTATATGGTGCAGTTGATGAGCAGCATAGGAATCAGTTGCCATGAGATTAGTTTAGGACTCTCTGGACTTATAGGTAGGAATTACTAACTACAGGATTATATCAATACCACACCACGGCTCTTCTGGTGGGGGAGCAAGTGATTTGCTTTGCCTCCTTCTCACAGACTCAGCACTCGGGAGAGGGCTTGCAAAACCAGGACTACAGGATTTGGCAGAACCGGGAACTAATAGAGATTTTAAGTGCTGTCATTTGGGCTTCTCCGGTCATGATTAACCCACTAGGACAAGCCTGTAATGTTTTGCATTTTCTGCATGAACCTCGCTCATCTGTGTCTCATATTGCAGTATGTCACTGTAGCACCAGGAAGTTATGAACTTCTGGGCTTTTTCCCGGGCTCCTGGACCCGCACATCAGGTGCAGCAGGCTGCTCTGCCAGTCAGCTACATCCAGGGTACAATACAGTTGTTGAGAGGCTGCAGGGCTGGGTAGCAGCAAAGAAACACGCACAGATACTGAGGCCTCCTTCTCCTCTCACACCAGGAACATTCCCCATTCCCCGGTGTGTGAAGATGTGAGATTATCCACCGCGTGCGCTCTCACGCGTGGGAGTTTGCCGACCAAATAACTGCAGTGCTTCCTTGCAAAAGGAAGGAACTCTGGATTTGTCTGTATAAATCTCGGACTGGCAGCCACCCGCAGCAGCCTGGGGATGCCCTAGGTCTTGCCAGCAGCCAGACAGACATAGTTAACGTGGCACCCCCTAAACCAGCCTTCGGCCACTGGCTGGGGCAGTGTCAAAAACTACATGCTCCCCCAAGGGGCAGCGGGAGACCATGTCTGCCCATGTACCCACCACCCCCCAGAGCGAGCGGGATACCGCTGAATTACTCTTTTCTCTTTGCTTTGAGCGTTAGGCAAAAAGAGTAAATAAACATGTTTTCTTTCTTTTCCCATCTAGAGCCGAACAGGACATTTTTAAAATGTGAGGCAAAGAACTACTCTGGAATTTTCATGTGTTCATGGATGACAGAAAATGAGAGTCCAAATGTGAAGTTCACAATCAGAAGTCTAAAAGGGTAAAAGCTTGTACTTTCCTTAACAACCTCCCACTATGGACAGAATAGCCCTTTGTGTTACTCTCTGTAGCAGATCCTGGATTTTAAGGCTATTGAGGACATGTAGAAGGAGAGAAATCCCACTTCCAGAGTCTGAACATCTGCAAAATATTTTTGAGCCATCACTGGGACTAACTTAACTAATAGGGGTGTGGAAGCTGCTCAGAAATTTAACAAAGACTTGAAAATGGAACAACCCCACTGGACTGTTACAGCTGCTACAGTCCAGCCGCAGAGTCACTTAAGCAATAGCAGAAACAGTTCATGAGGAGAGAGAGGGGAAGCTGAGCCAAAAGCAGAAACAACCGTAGCGCTCGACCCCTTTGCACCAGATCCAGTGGAATTAGAGTGGGAGGCTGCCCCCACTGCCAAAGCCACGTGTCCACTGACAAGTCTCTGTTGAGGAACAGGGCAGAAATCTTTGAGGGACCTGTGAGGGGAACCTTGTGGGGATTTCCTACCACCCACTACTCTTAGGGGTTTCTCCAAAACATGGAGGGCTTGAGCAAAGGTCACTTCAGCTTGTTAAAGGAGAAACAACTGCAAAGTGGTTTATTTTCAGGGACAGCAAAAATAGGAGAGATTCAGGTAGTACTTTAAAGATGGCTTTTGTTATTTATTTCCAAATGGATACATTTTAACCTCCACTTATTTCTTCCATCAAGATTTTGGAAAGGGCTAAGGAACCAACTAAGATGCTAGAACTTGTCATGGGACCATGGTAATAAGAAAAGAGATGCCATGTTTTCAGTTTAAACAGTAATTCCTTCTGCTAAAGCAGGGGGGCTTTCTTGATTTTGTATTAATACGTAATACAGCACTGAAAATGTAAGAATTTCCACTGAACCGTTTCTGCAGCTGTTGAAGTGCAGATACAGGCAACATCAAAACATTACCTCACCGACTGCATGTTATTGTTGTGGCAACAAATTCTCAGAACAAACCTCAATTTCCAGTACTCTTCTCTGTTCTGTATTCAGCACTCAAGGAGGAATAACCTGCAGCAGCCCCGTAGCTCACGGTAATAAATCAGTGACTGAATACACAGTCCAGTGCCAGAAAGAAAACTACTGCCCATTTGCTGAAGAGCACCAACCAATTGAGATGTTCCTCGAGGTCATTGATGAGGTGGAATACGAGAACTACACCAGCAGCTTCTTCATCAGAGATATCAGTGAGTAGACCAGGGATCATGATTAATTCTTAGCTTTATTCTTGCTGCTGATAGTGGAACTAACAACAGCAGTTGGGCAAACCAAGCTTGGGAATTCCTGCCCTATTCTACTGTAAATCTGCATCAAGCCCCCAGTTACAGGAACAGGGGAAAACAAATCATAGCAGCAGTCTGGAAGAGGATAAGGAAGTGAAGAAGCAACATCTCCCTACTTGTGACCTCCAACCCTCTCACAGTCACATCTCCCAGAAGCTTCTGTAGTCTTCTGTATGAGATGGAGATGTTGTGGAACTGGTATGTGGCAGAAGTCATAGAGTAATCAATAACACAGCAGGCTCTTCTCTGAGAACTGCAGATTTACTCACATAATGGGTGGTGCTATGTATGCTTCCCTCTTGAATCATTCTTGCAGGTGGCATCCAGGGCAGGTTATAAGGACAATGTCAGGAAACAAGAGGACCATAGTTGGGCCCGTGATGCCACAGGGCACAGGAAAATGAAGTGGCATCCTAAGAAGCAGATGTTTTGCTAAATGCCCTAACAGTCAGCAGGGGCTGAAGATACCTGTCCAACAGATAGATCCCTATGCAACCCTCCAGGGAGGAAAAAAAACAACAAGGATCTTACCCAGAGAGACTCTGGGAGTGTGCTTAATCTTCCATAAGAAGCATACAAGGCAGTTCTTACACACGATGCCTACTCCTCGCTTAATCTCACAGAGGCTCCTGAAGATGATTCCTGTAAAACTATCAGCAGTAGTACATCAACATCTGATATTATGCTGCTAATGTGAATTAACTCCTTCAATATTTTCTCTTACAGTAAAACCTGACCCACCCCAATGTCAGTACGTGGCCACAAATGAAACAGTAACCTGGACATATCCCAGAACATGGAGCGCACCAAAGTCCTACTTCCCTCTGACTTTCAGGGTCAAAGTTGAAAGCCAGGTAAAGATAAAACACTTGAAACACAATTCTCTTTCTTAGACAGTATAAATAATATAAGTTTAGTATGCAAGAAACATGGATTAAAAGAAAAGGGGAAAAAAATGGCACTGAGACCCAAATGTGGCAAGGTTCTGTCACGGCAGACCTCCTTCCCAGTCCTGTGAGCAGTAAGATCCAAGCAACACACTCTGGGGTGGATGCAGCCCTGGTGTAAATGGGAAGATAAAATCGTGCCTGGCATTGCATAGCTGTGATGGCGTGAGAAAAGCATTTACTAATTCAGTAGTGTGCTGCGTGGGTCCTAACGTGGGAAAATCCCAATTTCCAGATCAAGAAGTCTAGGATCTGTCGCGCTGATTTCCTTGTACGTTGTTTGTACCTGAGTGGCTCAGACTTTCTTTATATTGGCAAATAAAGAATCAAAGATTCCTTTGGTAGAGTTTCTGTGGAGACTGGTGAAGACTGCAGTCTTTGCCACTCACTTTCCAGTTATTAGTTAATTGTTAACTAAAAATTACTACTCTGCCTTAGCTTTAAATCACGAAATGGTTTTGCTTCCTTTGCTACTGCCCATGGGTGCACTAAAGGATAACAGATCAGCAGTACGGAGATTTGCCGAGGTTGACAAAGAAAGAGCAGAACTGGACAGAAATACACAAACCAGTTGACCACAGTGCGGGTCCTTTCACTGCAGTGCTGCTCTTCCTTGGTCCAGCAATCGGAAAAGTAAACAAATGTAACGATCATTCCAGTTTGCCCACTGACTAAGCCAAAGACACCAGAGGATGTCTTTTTCTATGTGAAAAAAAAAAAAGCAAGCCTGTACCAGCAGATGGGGCCATTCTCCCTGTGCCGACCTTGATTTTAGTAGCCTTGTTTTGGACAACCCCTCACGTAGAGAAACTGGCGTATGAAGTGCTTCTTGTGTCAGCCTCGGCTCCTCAGTGGGAATTTCAACAATATTGAAAAGCAGTAAGTTCTGTCTTTTAGGGCCCCCACTCTGGGAGAAGAAATACAAAGAGGAAAACCCAGATAAACAAATAAATCCTTGGCTTTAATGACTGTTTCAGTTTGGGGTTTGGACCACTTTACAATAGTAGTGTCAGTGGAAAGTGGGCTTTTTGGGGTTTTTTTCTACTGTGGCTCAAGCTCTCACAAGTGCTCACAACTGGTGTCCGTGGGTGGAGATCGGCGCCTATGAAAGAGCAGACAGCGGTGGGGGCTTGAGTTGCACGTGTTCACCCTTTATTGTATGCTCTGCTTGACCTGCACAATAGGTGTACGATGTTGAGGAGCAGTCAATTCAGATTCCGAAGACTGGGTCGACAGACAAGATCTCTGTGCAGGCCAGGGATCGCTACTACAACTCATCCTGGAGCGAGTGGTCGCCGCTTTGCAGGTACGACTTAGAAAACCTTCTACTGGAGGAGCAGGAATGATTCCTTAACTAGGAGAGTAGGGAGTGTATGAACATCTTCTGCTTCTTAAATACTCATTTCACATTTCCTCATAACCAATTTTGCTTCCTGATCATTTTTTTCATTAAATATCTGCAAGAGAATAAACATGTAACTGTATTGGGATGTCTAAATGATGATTCTCCTAAAAGAAAGATAATTGAGAAAACAATTAGAATCCATTTAAATCAGAGAGGAAACAATGACAGCTCATGGACATGGGTAGGGTCTACCTAATTAGGCAATTATAAAATATTCTTTAAGAAATACATGGTCATCTGGCCATTGCTAGTGTAACCCGTGATGATTTTTGTTCTTTCTGTTCATTGATAGTTTACAAATCAATGCTGAACATCCAAATACAGAGAATCCACATATAGCTAAGTTTTACCAGTAAAATGAGAAAGGGTGAGAGAGAGAAAGAGAGAGGAGATAATTTACTATGAGAAAGAAAAACCGTGAGCAGCCTCTGCTAATTCTTGGAATGGCTCTTTTCTTCTTCTGTGCCTTGACAGCGTTCCCTGGCAGCTCTGAACTGCTCTCAGCCCGGCTTTCCGGGTTGCCTTGCATTATGTGGTCCTGAGTCCTTCAAAGAAACTGAGTGGTGACATTTCACTGGATGGCTCAGACCAGCAAAGCTTCATTGAGAAATAGAAAAGAAAAAAATCTAGGTCCGAGGAAAATAAAGATAATTGTTGTGGAAATTTCCTTACTCTTATTTTACAGATAACCAGTGAGAGATTCTAGAACTGCACAATGCTCCTAAAGAAAGCAAAGGATGAACTAGCACAAGAACATAAGTACAATTAGAAGAGAAATCTGCATTTGAGTTGATCAAGAAGCCATACTGTATCTTTTTGTAACAGATTAATATGGTCCTGATCTTGGCAGTATTTTAAAATTCCCCAGGTTTGAGTATCTCCTTTAGCATACATATAGTTATATTTATGTTCTGCATATTATTGCATTGCACGTATTTATTTATTTATTTATTTAATATTTATTTATTTATTTACTTGATATGACTTGCAGTGCCAGATGATGGCAGTTGCTATTCGAAGTTTTTCATGTCTTTATTTATTTGGAAAGTAACTTACAGAAAGAACTGTCTTAGTATTTCATTATTTAACTCTTTAATTATTTTTTTTATTTATTTATTTTGTTGAAACATACCGGTGTGGAAATCCTTGGCTGCATGAGGCAGCTACCTATGATGTATCAGGGCCATCCTCATCACAGAAACAAAGAATCACAGAATGTTGGGGTTGAAAGGGAGCTCTGGAGATCACCCAGTGCCACCCCCTGCCAGAGCAGGGTCACCCAGGGCAGCCCCACAGGAACGCGTCCAGGCGGGTTGGAAAGTCTCCAGAGCAGGAGACTCCACACCCTCTCTGGGCAGCCTGGGCCAGGGCTCCGGCATCTGCACAAATGAAGAAGCTTCTCCTCATGTTGAGGTGGAACTTCCCATGTTCTAACTTAAACCCATTATTCCTTGTTCTATCACTGGGCACCACTGAGAAGAGATTGTCCCCTTCCCCTTGACCCCCACCCCTCAGATATTTCTCTACATTAATAAGGTCCCCTCCCAGCCGTCTCCTCTCAAGGCTGAACAGCCCCAGCTCTCTCAGTCTCTCTTCCCAGCAGAGATGTTCAGTCCCTTGATCCCCCTCGTAGCTCTCCCTTGGACTCTCTCCAGTAGGTCCCTGTCTCTCTTATTATCTGATCTGATGGAGGATGTTTTAGTAAAAGAAGGAACTGCAAATTCAGAGTCCTACCAATGTCAGCTGTGGTGTGGGTGCCCAGCTGCTGAGTGCCACTAACAGTTGTTGCGTGAGAGATCAGCCTCTCTCAAGCCTGAGGCCTGGAGCTGGAGCCGAGCTGCGGAGGAAGCCGCAGGAGCGGGGGGTCAGGGCAGCTCTGGGGAGCTGTGCTTCAAAGACTCTGGTTGACACCTCTCATGAAGATGAAAGGAAACGGGAGCCAGTAGCTGAATCTAACGCCTCCTAAACAAAACTGCCTTTCTTGCTAGTGCTCATTAGCGACCTGTGTGTACCCAGTGCATCTCTGGCACTCGATTTTTCTGACAATAAAATTAGCTCAGACTTGCTGTGCCACAGGTAAAACCACAGAGCACCAGGAGTCACAATCCTGCAACCAGAACCAAAGTAAATTTAAATTGTTTGAAGTTTAACGGTGGTGTATCCAGTATTTCAGAGAGCGATTGCGAACTGGTTTTATATCTAGAAGTTTAAGCAGCTAATTAAAGTCAGAGTTTCAAGATACAAGTTTTTTATGTTTATTTTGAAAGTATTTCCCTACTCCTGCAACATGTGCTAGGTGTCTTCACAGAACCTTAGGAAAAAAACTCAACTCCCGGTTCTGAACTGTTTCCACTGTAAATCCCCAGGTCTGGAAAGAAGCAGAAGCATGTGCTAAAGCCTGTGCATTTTTGTCAAACCACCTAAGTCATGACTTTCAGGAGGGCAAAATAGGTTAAAATATCTTTGAGGATTTAGGAATTAATCCCTGATACAGGATCACTGAAATCGAAGAAGAACTTCCACTGTGACCATGCTTCCTCATTTTCCAGACTGAGCAATGGGTGGTAGTTTAAGATATTTAAATATTGGAACGTGAAGTGTCTGATACTTTACAAAACTCTTGATAATGTAGCTACAAGTGCTGTTAGTACTTATTTATATTAAATGTGTGCATCTTATTTCTGCTATAAATGCAATTTACTATGCTTGTTTTACAAAGAAGCTAATAATAAATATGTCTGAAAACAAGAAGATTTGGTTTACTTGTGATCTATTAAGAAGAATGACTAATATCACTCTTCACTTTCCTACCAGAATATTGTACACTACTTCTGAGGCACTGTCTGTAGGGTGAAGCAATATTGCTGATTAGTGCTACCGAAAGTACAGCCTGTTAAACTGTACAGGACAACACAGACAAGTGGTGTCTGTTTGTCAGCGGTCTCTTCTAAACCCTTTTCTGCAGGCTAAGGAGTGATCATTTCTTTTGCAGCCCTGGCCTTTGTGGTCAGGAAGTTTGCAACTGAAACAAGGCTGATAAAGATCTTGAGGTCTTTGAGGTTTCTCTCTAATGTCTTGTTTAGTATCTTTGTCAGTGACATAGACAGTGGCATTGAGGGCACCCTCAGCAAGTTTGCTGACAACACCAAGCTGTGTGGGACGGCTGACGCCCTCGAGGGTAGAGATGCTGCCCAGAGAGACCTCGCCGGGCTGGAGAGGTGGGCTCAGGCCAACATCATGAAGTTCAACAAGACCAAGGGCAAGGTCCTGCACCTGGGTCAGGGCAATCCCAAGCAGTGATACAGGTTGGGCAGTGACTGGCTTGAGAGCAGCCCTGGAGAAAAGGACTTGGGGGTAACTGGTGGACAAAAAGCTCAACATGAGCCGTCGGTGGCACTCGCAGCTCAGAAAGCCCATCGTGTCCTTGGCTGCATCAAGAGATGCGTGGCCAGCAGGGCGAGGGAGGGGATCTCCCTCTCATTAACTCTCGTGAGACCCTACCTGGAGTGTTGCGTCCAGTTCTGGAGCCGCAGCACAAGAGAGATCTGGACATGCTGGAGCGTGTCCAGAGAAGGGCCACGAGGATGCTCAGAGGGCTGGAGCCCCTCTTCTGTGCAGACAGACTGAGAGAGTTGGGGCTGTTCAGTCTGCAGAAAAGAAGGCTCCCAGGAGACCTTGTTGTGGCTTCCGGTATCTCAAGGGGGCTACAAGAAAGCTGGGGAGGGGCTTTTGAGGATGTCGGGCAGTGACAGGACTCGAGGGAATGGATTGAAGCTGGAAGTGGGTCGGTTCAGATTGGACGTTGGGAAGAAGTTCTTCCCCATGAGGGTGGGGAGACCCTGGCACAGGTTGCCCAGAGAGGGGGTGGCAGCCCCATCCCTGGGAGTTTTTAAGCCCAGGCTGGTTGGGGCTCTGGGCAGCCTGATCCAGTGGGGGATGTCCCTGCCCATGGCGGGGGGTTGGAACTGGATGATCTTTAAGGTCCCTTCCAACCCTGACAATTCTATGATCTATAATACTGTTCAGATTTAGCGGGACCTTCGGGTTCCTCAGATAGCTGGGTTGCAACCCTGGCACCATTGAAACCTCTCATCAGCTTTGATTCAGGTTAGTTTTCACTCTCAGAAATACTCACGCTAAACTTACAAGTGTCCTGAAAAAGATGATATTGATCTATCACTCTTAGAGCAATATGCCTTTTTGTGCCATGATCCTATAAGGTGAGTGAAGCTTTTCCAGCATAGATAATGGAGCCGTTAGCAAGGAAAGTAATTTTTTAAGGTTTTTCAGAAAAAAAAAGCAACCAAGTACAGCTTTACACTGACGCTTTTTGTGCAGAAATCAAATTAATTGTAAAATGGCTGCTCTCTAAGACATAAAGTTGGCTTCAATCCTTGATCATCCATTTTCTGGGCCTTGTATGGGTCCAGGCACCTCTGAATATCTGCTCTAGAAATTGTCAGCCTCCCACCTCTGAGCAACTATCTAGATTGTAAAAAAGGTGTCAATATCATAGCGCAAAATATATGCTGGTGATAATTTCCTAACATACTCCATCCAGTCAAGGAAATAAGAGTTGATGTGTAGTTAATCCTTGTATTTCTCTTTCTTAATTCCTCTCCTTATTGCACTACCAATAATCTGGAAATCTTACAAACGTTACAATGCATAGACTGAACGGGGCTGCACAATGTACAAAATTGCCCCCCCAAAACTTAAGACTACAAAATAAAATCTTCAGAAATAAGATAATGACAGAACTAAGTTGATTCCCGAGACCCCTGTGCTATGCGAGTCATTAATCCTACATGCCCATAACAGGTCTTCTACTAGACCCCTGTCCTACAGGATGACCCACCGTTCTCTGGGAACCAGCAGCTCCTCCAGCAGCTCCTCACACTCATCACTCAACAAGTGGCTTTAGGACTTGCCTGCCACACCTCCCTAAATCTGCACCGAACAGAGACTGACTAATTCCCTCCAGGGCTTTCTGTGGGTGTTCCTCATCTAGAGGAATGCTTTACAAATAGTTGGTGTGTTTAATGAGGCACTAATAGGTTGCAGTAGGAGCTTGCTATCCTCTAAGTGCTTCAGCCATTAGAGCTGGGTCAGCAGGTACCTGCCAACAGCAAAAGGGAAAAAAAAAAGATTTATGTCTATTTGGGGGTCCTATGAGAGAACACATTTTAGATTTCAGGTCCAAATGCTTCATATCCCTCTCTCCTTCCATGTTGACCTTCACCTTCCCAATTCTTCATAAGTCATAGCTTCTCTTTCATAAAAGTTCTAATAGAGGCAAAATCAATGTATGTCCTGTAACCTTGTTCTGAGACATGAAAAAAACCTAGGAAACCTTTCCTCAAATATTTCAGTTTGACTGACTCCACTGTGACAGAACCTCAAAGTGCTAAACACCTGGAAATTACATCTTGAAATACAAAATAGAAGGTAATTTTAAATAAGTCCTTTTCAATGCTCTCTGCTCAATTCACTCAGGGCTGAGCATTAATCTGTTAATGCCTGCCTTGCAAATATCTGTGTAGAATCGAGTGATTCAGAAACAGCATGACACTAAGTCACTCAAAGGATTCACAAGGTATTTTCACAACACTAGATATCACAGCCTTGTAATTTTTCTTAGAGACCAGAAGGTACAAAGACAAAGAGTAAAGATCAGCTCCAGTCTTTGCAGAGAGTCATGGTGTTGGATTTTTTGGCCTTTTTTTAAACTTTCTAAAATAACATATGAAAACCTCAGCTGGGATCCATTCGAACTTGATATCTGAGATTTTAAAGAAAGGCTCCTTTGATCTTTCTTAAGGTGTGGAAAGAAAACAGGAAACTCACCTTTTTTCAGACAAATACCCAAAGGTTTTGGCACGGTTTCATGCCTTAAGAAATACATCACTTGGTTCTCAAATCTCCCATTGAGCAAGACTTTAGAAGTCTGATACTTTAATTGCACATGGGTGGACAACCCTAACCACCCACACGGAGTAAAACTGAAGGAGCCTGTGTACTGGACTGTATACAAACACGCACTGGAATCACTAAGAGGTCTGAATTCCCACTCGTAACCATATCAATACCTGTCTTGACTTGTGCATTCTTCCCAGGTATACGTGGTCTGTGAGAGTTACGTTTCCCACCGCTGAATGAGGTGGGTGCCCTGGAGACAGAGGACAGAAAGAAGACAGAGCTACTGAATGGCTTCTTTGCCTCTGTCTGTCCTCCTGGAGACTGTCCTCAGGAGCCCCAGAGCCCTGAGGCCCCAGAGGAAGTCAGGAAAAAGGTTGAGTTTGCCTTGGTTGAGGAGGACTGGGTTAGGGATCAGTTTGAACACTTGAGCATCCATAAATCCATGGGCCCTGATGGGATGCACCTGCAGGTGCTGAGGGAGCTGGCAGAAGTCATTGCTAGGCCACTCTCCATCATCGTGGACAACAGGTGAGGTGGAGGACAACAGGAGTACTGGAGGAAAGCGAATGTCACTCCAGACTTCAAGAAGGGCAGGGAGGATGACCCGGGCAACTACAGACTGGTCAGCCTCACTTCCATCCCTGGAAAGGTGATGGAACAACTTATCCTCGGCACTATCTCTAAGCATACCAGGGATAAGAAGGTCATCAGGAGCAGTCAGCATGGCTTTGCCAAGGGGAAGTCATGTTTGACCAACCTGATAGCCTTTTATGAAGGCATAACCAGGTGGAAGGATGGTGGCCATGCAGTGGATGCGGTCTGTCTGGATTTCAGTAAAGCATTTGACACTGTCAAATTTGACAGCATCCTCATAGGTAAACTGAGGAAGTGTGGTCTGGATGACTGAGTAGTGAGGTGGGCTGGGAACTGGTTGAAGGGAAGAAGCCAGAGAGTTGTGGTCACTGGGGCAGAGTCTGGCTGGAGGCCTGTGTCTAGTGGGGTCCCTCAGGGGTCAGTGCTGAGGCCGGTGCTGTTCAATGTATTCATCAGTGACCTGGATGAGGGATTAGAGAGTGCTGTCAGCAAGTTTGCTGATGACATGAAACTGGGAGGAGTGGTTGACACACCAGCAGGCTGTGCTGCCATTCAGAGAGACCTGGACAGGCTGGAGAGTTGGAGAGGGAGAAATTTAATGAAATACAAGGGGAAGTGTAGAGCCTTGCACCTGGGAAAGAACAACCCCATGTGCCAGCACAGGCTGGGGACTGACCTGCTGGAGAGCAGCTCAGGGGAAAGGGACCTGGGGGTGCTGATGGGCAGCAGGATGGCCATGAGCCAGCAGTGTGCCCTCGTGGGCAAGAAGGCCAAGGGCATCCTGGGGTGTGTTAGAAGGGGAGTAGCAAGTAGGTCGAGGGAGGTCCTCGTCTTCCTCTACTCTGCCCTGATGAGGCCACATCTGGAATATTGTGTCCAGTTCTGGGCCCCTCAGCTCAAGAGAGACAGGGAACTGCTGGAGAGAGTCCAGCGCAGAGCCACAGGGATGATGGAGGGAGTGGAACATCTCCCTGGTGAGGAAAGGCTGAAGGAGCTGGGGCTCTGCAGCTTGGAGAAGAGGAGCCCGAGGGGTGACCTCATAAATGTTTATAAATATGTCAAAGGGGAGTGTCAGGAGGACGGAGCCAGGCTCTTCTCCGGGCTGTACAGCGATAGGACAAGGGGCAATGGATACAAGCTGGAGCCCAGGAGGTTCCACAAAAACGTTAGAGAAGCTTCTTCCCTGTGCGGGTGCCAGAGCCCTGGCCCAGGCTGCCCAGGGAGAGTGTGGAGTCTCCTGCTCTGAAGACTTTCCAACCCGCCTGGACACGTTCCTGTGTGGCTGTGTGGCAGGTGACCCTGCTCTGGCAGGAGGTTGGACTGGGTGATCTCTAGAGCTCCCTTCCAACCCCAACATTCTGTGATTCTGTGGTTCTTAGCTATTTCATGTGGCACTTTTTCAGCACTGCCGATGTCCTCGATGTGAGGCACAGCATCACATGAACGGCAACAAGCTACTGTACATCAATGCTTTCTGGAAGGCAGCCAGACAACATCCTCCCTCTGGAATAAAGCAGGCACTTAACTAATGATGTGCTGCAGCAGCATATTTTTATCATGTTTGTGTTCTATTTGGGGCTCCAAAAATAAATGCAATATATCAATATTTGTGACAAATGTTCTCGCTCTAAGAAAAATATGCAGTAATATTTTATCAGTTGTAATGGGCCCATTAGAGTAAATAAACATTTTTTCACAGAGTAATTGCTTTTTCCTCTTCAAAATAACAACTTGGAGAGGTAAGAAATTGGACAAGAAAAAGACAAGATACAATGATAAAAGTAGAAAATTATCAGAGGCCCACGATTAACACACACGTACTCAAACACTACATCCGAGTTCAATGGAAACCAGTATGAGTTTGCTGAAGAGGCCAAAATTTCACCCATAATTTTCCATCCAAACAGAGTATTTATCATAAATTTCAGAATTAGTTTTAGGTGTGGTAAAGGGGCCTTACTCATCCAAATTTGAGAAGCAGCTATCACTAAACAGATCTGAACGCTTGTTTTCCAGCAAACAACTTCTTTTTGAATGCCTGAAATTAATCCCATGTGCTACTCTAGGGCTTGTGTCTGCTTTGTCAAATCTAGAAACTTTAACTCCTAGGGACAAATGTAGTATACCACAAAGTCCCTAAGCAGCTGACTGCCAGCAACAGCTGACAGCCACCTACGAGAATCGGAGGAGCAGTTCAGGTTGGGATGGACCTGGTTCCCCATATCCCCACCCCACCACCAGACCATCACCAGTTTAGAACAGATCCACATTTTGGTATTGCAAATAATGTCTCTGGGCGACCTGTTCCAACGATTGACAACTGTCGTTGTGAATCTGCCTTCCTCACACCTAATTGGAATTTCTCTTGCTACAATTTGCACTATTCTCTCTCTTCCTTTCACTGTGCACCTCCAAGAACCGTCTGACTTGTCTTCTCTGTAGGACCTGTAAAGTAGCTGAAGTCAACAAGGAGGCTTTGCATTCCTGAGCAAACTGCTTCTCTCAGTCTCTCCTAGCATGACATGTGCTTCATCCCTCTAAACATCTTGGTGGTCCTTTGCTGGACATGATCCAGTATTTCAGTGTCTTTCTTGTACTGGGGAGCCCAGAACTGCACACGGAACTCCAGATGCAGCCTCGTAAGTGCTGAACAGGGCAAACTGCTGGCTTTGACTTCATAATCGCATTCTTATTCATACAGTCTAGTACGAAGAGCTGGACTTGTTCACTACAAGGGTCAAACAACTGAGTCACATTCAACTTGTTAACCAGGAGAAGAACTACTCTATTCTCCTGTCAATCTGCTCCTGAAGGCTCTCAAAGACAGTACACTGACCTAGACAAACCTTTGGCCAACCAGAGGATGACAGGTCTCAGGTTGCCTGCCCAGCTCTCTGTGAAGGGTACCAGGGGCAAAGAATAAGCCTCTGCAAGTCTTGACAGAAACACACCTCAGATGAAGCAGTTTTTCAGTCAAACAGTGACTATTTTCTCCTGTTGGCTAATGTGAATTCTGCTCATTCTTAAAGCTGGGCATAAGGATACAGAGATAAGTCAATAGTCTTTTAAACTTGAGTTGCAAAAAAAACATTTCTGGCATTGCTTTTTTACCAAATTTCATGGTAAGATTTTTCATACAAGTATTATCTCACAGCAGAAAGTGAAACATATTGTTGTTTTCTGCGTACGGCATTTTTCTCTCCAAAGCTTCAAGACAAAACTTTGATATTTCAAAATGCAGAAATCTCCAGACGTTCAGCTGCTCTGCATATAGTGAAGTACTATTTGCACACCCTACGATACGTCACACCTTCTCATCAGAAACGTACCCCTCCTATCCGACTGGTCTGAGCAAGTCCCACAAAGCTTAAGACCCATTGCTCAGAAAACGAATCTTAATTTGATTCAAAAGCCCTAATCAAAACCCCTAAACATGACCAGAAAGAAAAGATTCATACTATGATACAAAACCTGCCTCCCTCATTAGCCCTCTCCAGAAGGCCTCCCTTTCTACACCAGCCCTCAGAAAATCCTCCTACATCAACTCAGAAGACTGCAAACAGATGTTCATACTCTGTCACTGGAGGGATGGGATGGATGCTGAGGTTGCATCAGACAGCACGCTCTGTAGCACCATATTAGGCGAGGGAGTGGAACTGAGGCGGCATGTTTCCTCATACCAGTGTCAAGGAACCTGCGTGTTCTGTCAAGCTGCAATTTTATAGGTTCAAGATATCCTCAAGAGTCTTATTTGCTCAAAACTATTCATACTGGGATTACCTTCTGGGTTGTTTTGGGTTTTGCTCTTGTTACCTAATGTTGGTAATTGTCCATCAATCAACAAACACGTCCTGAATATTCGCTATGAGTTTATACATGTTCTGTGCCAGGCTTTTCAGAAAGGTTTTGGGTTTTCCAGAACAAAATATTTCACTGACATCCCAACGCAGCAGAATTCAGACCAACCCCAATTTAAATCATGGCCTGTCTTTTGTGGTCTCCGCCCCACAGGAATATGCACAGATGCCCAAATTAAGAACAAAGACAAATTTAAAATGAAATCACTGAAGTAAGTGCATTTTAAAAAAAAATCTGATTCTACAGAGCTTTACATATCCTGAAACTGGAATTTGATGGTACCTATTTTTCCCCCCAGTAAGTGATGATAAATTACCCATTTAATTCATTACCTACATTCTTTAAAGACAAGATGAACCATATCCTGCTTGGGATGAATTAGTGAGAAACAAGGTCTACCTGCCGTATCTCAACCCTTTCTGTAAGAACTTTAAGTATCTCTGAGGGACACATGAATTACTGGGGCCCAAAGTCTACTTGACGTATTATAACCTTTTCTGTAAGAACTTTCAGTCCCTCTGACTTAGTGAAATTAGCATATATGACCCAAATGCCTGGATGGGTAAAAAGCCCCAGGCTATCTTGCAATGCTGGGAAGGTGATCACTGAAATATCATGAATTGTAATGGTGTGCCAGGATCTTTCATATTGAGACAAATTGCACATCTGCATTGTAAATTGGTGAAGTGAAGGCAATTCTGGAAGGAGAGGTTCAAACAAAGCTACAGGTTCAAGAACTCCACATTACTGTTAACTTTATGAGGATTTTGACTCAGTTCTGAGCTTCCCATTGTGATGCTCCCCTGGTCTGTGTTATAAAAGTGAGAAAATTATGCCTACTGATTAAGTCACTGGCACACTGGTATGTTGGATTTGTTTAAAGATTTGCACATGATGTGACACCTACTGCATTGGAAACAGCAATAAAGGAAAAGATGAGCAGGTAGAGCGATGTTCTCCATATCTCCAAGGGATCTTCTCCATATCTCCATGACAGCAAACTAGGCAGGACCCCAGCAGGTTGCACAGTGGCTGCGAAGTTATCGCTTCTCCTTGTTAGGCAGCACAGTGCAGCATCTTTGCTCCTTCTGTCACAAAGCATCGTTTCTGACCTCTAAATTGGCAGAAGAAGATTGAAAGATCTTCTGGGCTGTGTGTGAGGGTGAGGGTATTCACGTGAGACATAGACTTTTCCAAGCAGCAACTTCCTACCACAGAGCAGTCTGAAAGGGCTCAGTGCCCGGCCGTACTAACCAGCATTGCCTCTATCCACAGCTAGTGACGAGGGTCTCTGGAATTTCAAGAGAATTGGAATTGAGCATTTCACTCTGTTGGTATGGATCTTTTGGCAGGCAGCCAGCAAGAATTATTTTTTTCCCTGGGAACTGTGTTCAGCACGAAGGGACAGCACAGCAATAACAGAACCACCTTACTGAGTCACTCCTTGAGCTCGCTAATGGAGATGAAACAGTTAATTAGGCAAGGGGATTAGCCAAAGCACAATACATCTCCTTTATCAACACAATCCACGCTGTGACGCTCATCTTTGCGCTGTGCTATGACCTCTGTGCTGTACAGAAGGCATTCTTATTGATACTACCCATGGGCGACACCTTCTCCTAATTACCTTCTCCACAAGGGGCATTTCATCATCAAGATTCCTGCTCTTTGTGTGTGCATGTGTATATAAATCTGCTCTCACAGACACACGAACACACACTTAAGCGTACTGGAATACTTCGGGCACAGACTGGCTCTGAAACAGGTCAAGAACCCATGTCTGCCATGAAGCTAACCAGCGCCTTTGTGCTCCTCACCCTGGCAGTTCTTTGCTTAGCAGGTGAGTAACCTTTTTTACTTCCTGATATATTCTAGCTCTAATAGTCAATCATGGCAAGATTCTCAGTCTGCTGAGGGAGTAAGCAGTAGTTGCTGGACTTGGGTGGCAGAAAGCCAGTGAAATTTCGTGCCTGTGCACTATTTAGCCCGCAATATTGCACCAGCTTCACAGTTGCCAACTTGAGTAGGTGAAACCTATTTCTTGATGGTGGTGTGAATCAGAGCTACATTCTGCATTGCAACTAAAAAATGAACTGCAAAGCCTCAGATCCAAAGCAGGTTTTTTACCTCCTTATTTGTTTTTTCCACATGAGCAGGGACCTTGGAGCTGATGAGGTCCTTCTCCTGCCAAACTGAGCAAGCAGGAGACAGTTGATGATGTGTGAGGCACATAACATGGCTCTGAATTTCACAGAATCACAGAATTGTTGAGACTGGAAAAGCCCTCCGAGATCATCAAGTCCAGCCCATGATCCAACACCATCACAACAAATTTCCTCTTTATGATGCTCTTTTTCTGGAGAGATCTTTGAGGCACGTGTTGCTCTGTGGTAAAATTTGGAGCTGGGAGGAATTTCTTGACCCTTCACTTGGTAATTTTTTTTAAACAAAAACTTGCAATTTAAAAAAAAAGATAATAGAAAATTACATACTTTTAAAGTAACTGAAAGAAGGGAGTCCAAATCTCTGCTAAGTACTATAGCAGTTCAATGGCATTGTGAATGTTAGAGAAGCAAACAATGAAAATGTTAAAACCACCCCAAATTATAAAACAAACCAATATTTTTTAATTTTTAAAAGCTCTGAAAAGGTTACTTTGAAAATTGTCTCAAAATCAAAATTCTGATGAAAAATGTCAATTTCAATGGAATGTTACGGTTTTTCTGGAAATTGTACTTTCAAATAGTGTTGCATTAACTGCAGAAAAATAAATACTGCTGTCATCAGAATTCCAGCAAATCCTTTCCTTGAACTTCCTAGTTTATGTCGTCTGCATTAAAACTGCACGGATCAATAATTTTTCAGCTACATCTTTCTTGTATTCACTCCCAAATACATAGTGGATACTAAAAGGTAAAAAAACCAAAAAAACAAAAAAAAAACTGAGAAAAAAACCCAGAAGGTAAAAAAAAAAATACAGAAAAACCCAACACTTTTATGTTTTTGTGGAAGTGGTTTAAATCTGATCCAGAATAATGAAAATTCAGACAGATTTCTGGTGACATAGACTGAAATGTAACATGGAGCATCACTTATTCTAGCTTCCTTTACCTTGGACAACTTTATTTGATAAGATGTAAGCAGTTTCATGAAAGGAAGTTTCAGTGGAAAGCTTAATGGCTTTAAAGACCGAAAAAAGCTACATTTAGTCAGGGCAAGAGCTAGAGTTTCATTGCCTTCTGGATCGTAACGCGTTTTCTTCCTGCTCCTTCGGTACAGAAGCCTCTGTGTGCTAAATCTTATCTCTTGGAAGCCATGGAATGATTACAGGAGAGGAGAACAAAATACATTCCTAAAGAAAGTAACAAACATGTCACCATAATAAGGACATGCCAATGTTACTTGATTACTTTCTGGGAGGTGTAACTGTCATAGTTTTGAAGGAGCTTTTTGAAGCTCCACCTGAGAACAGGGCTCCATTAACTTAGATGCCACGTGTGTACAAAACAGGAGCCAATCCTTCCGCCAGACAGCTTAGAACTCGTATCAACCAGCAAGGAAAAACACATTTTAAAGTGGTATTATGATCCAAATTACCATTGATAAAATCAATAATTGTCATTATTACATATATTTTGTATTATCTTTTAAAAAGATATTATCCCCATTATTAACAGAAAATCGAAGTGTAAAAGAACCGTGTGATTTCCTTACAGCCACGTATGATTTCTTTTATAAACTTGGGAATGAAAACCCAGTCATGCTCAACAACTTCTCCATCCTAAACAGAATGGGCATTGAACATAATATTGACTCCCGGGTCTCTAATTTTTTCTGGTGAAAAGGGGAACACTAGACTACATCCCCTCCAGCCATAACGGCTACTCTAGTTACTGACAGATTTCAGACGTAAATAATACAATAAGGCCCACTTGCTTGATAGGTTCTGACACCTGTATCCTATTAAACACTGAATAACTGTGCCAGTATTTATTTGCAAGGAGGTAAGAGATTTGGTGTTGGCTGGTACTAGGGAAATCATCCCAGCTGCAAACTGAATGTTCTTCAAGAGGGGTTTTTTTTTTTCATTTTGTCTTTTGTGTGTTTATATTGCAGACGCTGCTGAAGAGAACGAAGTGAGTAATTTTCTCCTCTATTTCTGGAAAAAGTATATAGCTTTTTCTTTTTTTTTTCTTTTTTTTCCCCTAATGGGACACCATATTGAAGCCTGTAACACCAGTAAGAGTGACTGGCTACTCAGACCCTTCAGTCTGTGCTAAGCCATGGCAGAGGGGCTGGGCTGCTGGAGGGGCTCACCACACACAGCTCCTCACTTCACCCACCTGCAGGCCCCGGGCAACGACCGGCAGAAAACTAATCATAAAACTAATAATTTAATCTGTAAAAAATTTCAGAGTCTGGCTGAAGTAATGCTCCTATCATTCACTAAGAGTTGGAATGAAAGGTGGGGAAGGGAGGCAAAATAAGAGAACAGCAAAGCCGGATTCTGTTTTAAATACTGACATTTCTAATACGTATTTTGGGAAGGGAGGAGCTCCAGTCATAGTGTCGCTCCGAAGACTAATATGTTAATATTACCACTAGGAGAGCAGCAAAAAGAGCTAAAGCCATTTTAGTTACAGGCGATCTCCTAGGCAAGCGAACTCTAGGCTTTTGAGGATGACACTAAATAGCATTAAATAGAATGTGTGCACTGCAAAAGGAACTCCTTGCTTGTCCGCCACCAGGAATTACATTCTCTTGGCAGAAGCTTGACCTCCAAAACCAGGACAGAAGCATTTTCAGTCACTTCTTTTATTAGTTCGTACCCCCATTCTCTCTCTGTAATGAATATAGCCCCATTATCAGATCAGGGCCTTTCAACAATTTCTTTTCAGATCCCTTCACCAGTGCAAAAAGCATCAAGAGCTGACACCTGTGCAATAAAGACACAGAAACCCTTCACTTCCCTGAGAGCTAATCTCACCTGAATTTACTGACACGTGCAATCAGGTAGAAAAAAATACTAAGATTTAACTTTTCTGCAGCTGGAAAAAGAGTTGTATTTTTTTCCAGCAATTATATTTTTACTCGGGTAAACAGTGATGTCCCTAAAGGTGCTCAGTACGTGACATGGATGCCATCACACACATCTCTATCAAACGGAACACTTGTTTTTTGAGGCTTAGGCTCAACTAATACAGGTGTCAGAGCCCCTGCTGCTCTAGAGTAGCTGTCAAACTTGTCCAAAAACTTCATATATTCATTATTACTGTAGGTGAATGAAGAATATGAGAAGGATGGATTCAAACAAAAATTACAATGCATTTGCAGGTAGACTGCAGTGAATACAAGAGATTAGAGAGAGGAAGACCTATTTACTGTGAAAGACTCTATCAGCCTTTTTGTGGCTCTGACGGGAAAACATATAACAACAAATGTTCTTTCTGCAAAGCAGTCCTGTAAGTACAATACTGGATAATTACTCCTGATACTAGCTGAGTTATCTGATATTTCTATTCCACCTAAGTGGTATCGTTTTCTTCATGATCACTGCTGCTCTGACTAATGGCTTCTTCCACCAAGTAAGGTCCAATTGATCTAAACAAATTACCTTGATATTTGTGTGAGAAACTTCTTATTCTAGCAGAACCTGGACAGTAGAGTCCAACGAGCAATATAAGACTAACAAGGCACCTGAACCCAAATTGAGTCATATAAGGATTCAAAAGGGAGTCCTACAGCATCTTGCTTTTTTATGGATAAACTACATATTTTTTAAAAGAAAACTGTTTAAGAATTGGTGCCACTTTGTCGGCTACAAATGTTTATAGTGTCTTTGCTGTTAGCAAGTTTTTGCCTGAGGACTTGAGAGAGATTTTGGTTCATAATGTTGAATTTACTGTGCACAATACCTCTGTCCTTCCTTTCCTTTGCAGGAGAAGTAGAGGTGCCTTACACGTGAAGCAAGCAGGGGTATGCTGAATGAATTCTGTGTAACAAAGAAGAGTGCTGAGAACAGCTTTACACTGCCTTACCACAACCCCTCCATTTAATATCATTCTTCCTGTCTGTTCTGAGGATGGTGAAAAAAGCACAAAGTAGCTTTTCAGTTGTGCTCTCTCATTTGCTGTTTCTCTCTGCTCCGGAGTGCTGGGATTGACATTTTTGCCCTCTATGAAAAGCACTTCTTTGGGATACCCAGGAGCGTTCCTGTAGCAAGTTGGTTTTCACATGAACCCTTCATTATTTATTTGTCTCCACAGTTACACTTCAAATCTTCTGCCAATGCCCCCTGGTGTTAGTGGATACGAGTCAGTGCAGGCATCGCCTCTGCTTTTCTTGTTGCTGCACTCCTGCTTTGGGCAGGGGGTTGGACTAGATGATCTTCAGAGGTCCCTTCCAACCCCTGCCATTCTGTGATTCTGTGAAATGTTTTCTTTCATTTACCCAGAAACTTTTCCAGATTCTTATTTTCAAATGTTTCAGCTGTCCTAACCAGTGCTTTGACTCTTCCAGTGTTGTAGCTAAATTTTAAATACTCTTTTTTCTTCTAACCTTCTGCAATTCTCATTCGTGGTCCTTAGCTACTTAGTTTGCATGTTTATTAAAATAAATGTTGACTCTTTTTTGTCCATGGCAACGTTTCTAGAGAATGTTTATTGCATCCATTATTCATAAAGGAGGTATTTCCCAAGTTACAGAAAGCAGTCATAGAGCAGGAGCTAGGGCCAGAGGTAAAAAACACCCCACAGCCTGGAAGACAAAAATTGTAACGCTGATAATATGCACTAGATGGCCTCATGTCACTGAAATTTTACCCTACAATCTGGCTCTTTTTCCTTCAGATAAAATAACTGGTATATATGCCTCATAGAAGTGTCTCTTTTAAATCCTGACTTTTAAATATGATCATCAATGATTCTGTTCATGTCTGGTAAATTGGCTGCTTTCAGACCCGAAGAAATTTCTGTTCCTATCTTGCATCCTTATTATCTTCATTATTAAGCTAGTTTGTCTTGCACTTGAATAGTCAGTCAAGGGAATACATTTTCCCAGAATTAAAAAACGAGGAGTGACTGACTTTACCGGGCTTATACATGAAGATGACTTTGGAACTGGAATGTGGGTATCATTTCTGATCACTTCTCTCCAGTACTCCAGTTGGGCTGGAGTAAGACTCATTCTTCAGAAGAATGAAAAATGACAGAAGAAGCCCACGTCCTTGTCTTTGAAGACAAGACATCAAAAGCCTAGTCCTTTCACTGCTGGCTGAATGTCACTGGAGCATCAGGGGGGCTGTGTTCTCTACTGGAAGGACCAAGAGACTTCGTTGATCCACAGTCTTAGTATATGCTCTTCCTCCTGGCAGAGCTGAGAACATCATCCTCATTCCCTGCGCAGGAGAAGAGGCAGTTGGCCTTTATGCAGTGCTGATTAATAGACAAAGAGAGACGCTTTCACAGGCTACTTCATCGAGGAACTAAAGGGTGTCAGGACACAGCTGTGAGCATCGGAGCTCCATCAGCTTTACTCTGAAATTGTTAGCATGGCCTGGCATGATTCCGTCTCGGATCAAAATTCTTCCCAACAGTTCTCAGACACACTTGGGGAGGCTGGAGGAAACTGAAGGAAGGCACCCTGTTTTGGAAGCTAACATAATTTCACAGCAGAGATATGACTAGACTCAACTTAGCTGGGCTCTGGGTGAGAGAGGCTCCGTTTAATTTGCTAGTACACACTGATGTAACCCTAGTCTCTAGTTTGATTTATAGCATGAACAGGCTGAACTATTTTTACACTAATTGCCTATTACACTCAATACCTCTGGAACATCTCTAAGGAGGATAAAGCTGAATACAACACAAAATGAAAGGAGCAAGTGAGGATTAATGAAATACTGGATTAAGTATGCAAATGGAGTGCTACTTCCCAGCCAAGCAAATGCCGCAAAAAGTAAATACTCTGCATTTCTTTACCAAATAATATTAAGCAATGAATGTATTCAACAAGGGACTTAATTTTCCTGACTGTACAGTCCCTACTGCATTGCATTTCAGGCTAGAGTAGCAGTAGCTACTGCGTGTTACATAAACCTTGGCCAGAGGGATTTCTTAACATTATTAAATGCTGTTCCCAGTCACTGCTGTGTCCCACAACACCACAGACAGAAGAGGAGCCTAGGGACTGTTTGGGGGATGGAGTGGGTTTATTCCCCACTGTGGGAGGCTTCAGACTCTTTTCTAAGGATCAGTGGTGCTTTTAGTACATTAAAAACATATTCAACCTTCCAGATTATTCAAAAGCCACTGAAACTGATGGGAGGCTACCCATGACCTCGGCTTAACTCTCCTCTCTCAGAAAGGAGAAAATAGGCACGTTGTTTTCTAGGTGATACATAAGCAGAAGATACGTACTTCGATGTCCTGTTGAGGTCATCAATTTGAAACAACAGTCTTAGCCAAGTGCCAGGATAAAACTGGAAACTTAAACACTGAGACTAACGAAGATGGATGAACAGTTTCTATGCAGGCCACAGCTCCCTTCTCTCTGTAACTGAAGTCAGGATTAATTAACCTCTTCATATGTCAAAGGACAGACTACTGCTCTGAACGCCAGATGGCACAAGTATGTGAGGAATATAAAGCTCCTAGAGCGAGGAGTGTGGTCATTCTCTTCACGGTACCTCCCACACCGTGTTTCTGTGTGGTGTATTTCTCCCACTAAAATCAGACTTCAAAATCAGACTTGCATGGGTTGGGAGAAGTGGTGGGGTGGCTCACCCTCAGGGCCCCTGCTTTTCCTGAAACACAAAAAGCACAGTTCATTAAGAGCAGGCTATAGCTCCCCACAACACCAATTCACTGGTGCCTTTCCAGAAAAGGTGGCGGAACAAATCACATTTACATTCCTCATCTTTGCACTTTGTTAACAAAGGCTTAGTTAACAAAGGTCATTTCTATGAAACCAAATGTTCATTTCATAGTTCAAAAAAGAGAGCCTCAACAGACAATTAGCACATTTCTATTGCATATATTTCTTTATTTGGTTTCTCTATCATTAATATTTTCTGACTGTGGGAAGTTTACATTGCTATGAACTATGTTCTGGTATATGTTTAAAGTAATTTTTTTCATTAGACTGCCCCAACTTCCGAAGCAAGTTATCAGAATGACACATTATGGTTGCTTTGGAAAACAGACTTCCTTCTACACTAATTGAAGAATGGATGCAACAAATCACCTATGATGAAACTTGGCATGTGCAAGTATTTTCAGATGGTGGCAGTGACAGGACCATGGGCAGATTGGTGAATATCAAACAGAACCAATGGACAACATTTTGATGCGATAGAGGAATCTACCAGAGATCAACACATATAAACTGGAGTTTAACATCCCTTAAGATCTCCTGAATTTCATTCATCTCTTTCTCTTCACTAGTCCCTACCTTGATGCCCAAAAGAGAAAGGGAAGACAGAATGTATACAGATAATACTGGAGATTAATTTATCAAATGCTAAGACGCGATGGAATTCAAGTCAAAGGGGATTATTTTTTTATGGAAGGTAAAATACATTCTCACAACAAGATAAGCTAAAAGTGAAATGTAACAAATACAAAAAAAATGAGAGGAAATCTTCAGGAAAAAAAAGCCCAGGGAAAATTTTAAAAAAAGAAGCCGGAGAGCACTTGTCCATTCCTTCTCATTATCTTCCCAGTCTTACTTTTGTGCCCAAACCAGAGCAACATAACCTTTGCTGATTCCTAAGGACACATCTGTTATCTGAAAAAAGTCTGCAGTGAAACACACATTGACCATACTGCCTTCCTATCCCGTGACTGCTCGGTGGAGAAGACTCCATGTGTTCAGGTAAGCCACGTACTCAAGAATCTTGCAGGCCGACTGAAACACTGATAAAGGGTTAGGTGGAGCTGGCATCTTTTCATCTCCTCTGTGAAAAAAAAAGTCTGGAAATCCTTGATGTCTTTGTGTAATTCTAACACAAAATCACACAGACATTTTAGTGGCTATGGGTTGTCTTCTGCCTTTCTTTCAACCCAGCATGAGCCTCTGTCACTAAATAATGGAGAACACCAGAATAGTGGCGTATATTATGAAAATACTGATGTCAACTGGCATTAGAGGTTTCTTCCTTGCCCTTTTTCTCATGGCAAAGATAGCGACATTACATACCATTGAAATATTTCCTAAAAATGTTCAAGAGTCTAGTGAAGTTGCTATGGCCTGAAGTTGCAGGTAAGGCATCTGACTAGAAAAGCATGGCAATAAAAATCTTCCATTGGGTCATCAGACTATTCAGGTAGTTTCAAAGCATTTTTTTTTTCTTCTTCAGCCAGACCGCCCACATTAGTACCTCCAGCATTAATTTGCTATGTTGCTGGTAAAGAGATAAACTGTAAATCTACACTAAGCCAATAGGAAATTGTTTGTTAGAGCCACAAGGGATAATGATCTTTGGCACAAGAAAGGCAGGACTTAAGGGCTGTGCGCACGGACTGATGAAGGGGCTGGTCAGATGGCTCTATTTTGGGTTAGGACACATATAGATCATGAAGATGTAGGCTAGTACTGAAAATAAAGTTAAATCACCAGCAGCAAAAAAGTATTCCAGAATGAAATGTTACTGCTCATCAGCTAGAGTCGTTTCCTGTTAAAAGAGATGAGCTGAACAATCCAAGGGACCTAATTCTCTTAGTATTGAATGAGAGGAATTAATGGAAGACATTTCTTCCGTCTATCCTAGGACACAGATTAAATCCGACACTATCATGAATTCCATCTGTCTGGAAAGTAGGTCCCAGCAAACAGGCAGAAGGAATGCAAATGAGTAAGGTAATATTGTAAAAGTTTCTCATAGCTCAAAGGCTTGTGGATCTGGACAGTCAAGCTAAAAAGATTCTCACAACAGGTTGTCTCGCCCTGAATATCTTGACTGAGAAAGATCAAAAGGAGAAAACAAAGATCAAGAAAACAAAGCTGAACTCTGATGCTTCATCATGACATCAGAAAATCCAGCAGATAATTTGGGGATGTTTTCAGCCTTCTAGCTTGACTTGTTCTAGCCTAAGTGGATATTCATGCCATTTGCTTTAGTATATTGAGATATTTAACTGACTCTGTTTGTGGACCAAACCTAAGGTACTAAGCTTCCTACGCAGCCAACGCACCTCCAAAGAGGGTGATTCAGAGTCAGAGGTCTAAAACAGTCCACCACAGCCCCCTGGGACTCTAATTTGTTTCTGGTAATTTCTGACGTGAAACAGTAGGTGGGAGCAGCTGGAGAGCAATACTTGCCAACACGGAGTGCTTCTGCCTTTTATCAGCTCCTGCTAGCATCACGGGCTGGCCCATAGCTGCACATAGTGCTGAGGAGCGTACCAGCCTTTGCCACATACCAGAGCAGAGAACATAATTTGCAAATTGCTGTAAATGACATCTGAAGAAAATGCTGAAGCGGCTGGACAATCTGGACCGTCAAGTTTGTGTGATTGAGCAATGACACAGAAATATGGGGAAGGAAGAATGTATGTCACTTGAGTGAGCTGATGAAACATGCTCAGATCCTGTTTGCTAGAAAATAAAATAGGGGTAGCCAGATATTGGCATTGAATGGAAAAACAGAACAGATCTCCTCACTCATTGAGGATTAGAGTTTTCAAAACTGCACTGAAAAGTCAGTCATGTATCACTGATGTATCTGTATGTGGAGGAGAAAGAAGGGTCTTCACAATAAATTCTTATGACATTTTCTTACTCACTTCTATGACAAGACATAAAGAAATAGAGGCCTGAAAATCAGATAGGTTGGATTCCTGAAAAAAAAAAAAAAAAAGCCAGTGCTACAATAAAGCTACTTGTCTATAAAGCCCACACGGTATTTTCAGATATTGTTATTACTGTCATTTTCTGATACCGTTGTTACTGTCATTGTTCCAGCATGTAACTACAGCAGCTGAAGAGCACTGGTGCAAAGAGAACTGGTAAAAAAACAAAGTCACCACCAGAATACCAGGGAAGTTCTCAATGCTTAGCACTCTTTATTTCAGCCACGTGTCAAGAAGAAGACATCTTGAAAGTTTAATTTTTCATTGAATTTTCATTTTCATGGCAATCTCTTGCTTTGAAACGTTCTTCCTCTGGCTCCAATATAAAAAATGGGAGAGGATTAAAAGCAGGTCTTGAGCTAAGGGAATGGGTAAACCACCAAGATATGGTGCCAAATTAACTCTGACCACATTAGTCTGTTAGCTTAAAACTCCATCATGCTCTGTTTCAACAGATCTGTCACTCCCTTTCCCCAAAGCTTTAGAAATTACAAGCACCAAACCATAGAATCAGAGCACGGTTTGGGTTGGACAGGCCCTTAAACATCGTCTAGTTCCAACCCCCGTGCCATAGGCAGGGACAGTGCAGAGCATGTGATTAGTACAAGCTCTGCATTTCAGTAGTGAGCAACAATCAACACGTAGAGAGCTTATTAATCAAGGAGCAGGAAAAGAAACTGGTGACTGAGGAAATACAGACTTTTTAAGGAAAAATAGTTTGCTTAGAACAGAGAGGGTTCTCTTCCAAGTTTAACAAACCATCTGCAGAAAAATATGTATCAGTAATGAAAACAAAACAAACAAAAAGTCATGATGATCATTAAGAAATGTGAGATGGACAGACCCGCCTGGGAATCTTTCCCAAAAAGGCTATTGCAACCGCTCTCCATGGCATGGAGCTCATTATCTCTAGTTTTCTTCTGTTCTACTTAGACTTTCGTACTTCATCTGTAACAACTCTAATAACTGTCTCAATTCAACTGAGGCAACCATCAATGTAAAACAAAACTGACTAATACTAAAGTGAATTGAAATTAAATGAACTGAGACTTCCTGCAGAGAACATCATTCAAACTCACCATCCTTACTTGTGCTAATGTACCACAGGACTTTTGTTTTTCCCCGGACTAACACAAATTCCGTATGTAGATTTTTGGCTGCTCTTTTCCCTTTTCCTCAGTTTCAAATATTAGATTTCCTTGCAACAAATCATTAAAGATAAATAGACCATAATCAAACCAACTGAAGTCTGACAACACCTGGGTTCTGGTATTCAGTTCTTTGAGGAACTGGGAAACTGAGGCAGTAAAAATCTTCCTCAGGAATCACTCAGAAGGAGGCATGATCAAATTTAAATAGTAATCCGAACTGTACATCTATCTCTCCTCGGACAACTCGTAAGCATGTTACAAGATTTTCAAGATTATATTACAAAATATAAATACCTTGACATTTTGGGCAACTTCTAGTAATGCAAAGCTTTATATGTGTGTCATACACACCATGAGTTACAAGAATTATCAACTGTCCACAAGGGGTTATTTTCCCAATTCCATGGGGCATGACGGGTTTCAAACTATTGAGACACAAGTAAATACAGAAACATATTAAAAATCTGAAAATTTGAAAAAAAATAACAAATATTTTTCCCCTTCGTCTGAACTGGACTTTAAAATTCCAGCACAAGACGGTCATATGGATCGCTAGCGACGAAGCGTTCCCCCCATTAGGCCTAGACACTGAGATAGAGCAGGACATCGGAGTGCACCAGCTACACACCTGACAGCTTTAGGATCTCACTCCCAAAGGTTAATGATTCCTCAGAGAACAGCAGCCTCTCTTGACAGACAAGTATGTTTACGCTGGTTCGGCCAAGCGCTGACCAAGTTCCTTCAAAGCTGCCAGAAGCAGCACCTGAAGGGAGAAGATATGGGCAGCGGAAAGCTGTTGTTCCAGCCATGCCACCGAGGTGCCACCTCCTGGGAGAAGCACAGCACACCTGCAGCTGCCAGCCTCCCCAGCACACCTTGGCATCTCCTGAGCCCAGCCGGAAGGCAGAGCATTTGAGGTGACACAGAGTGTGACAAAACGACAGTTTTGTTTCTGCTCCGCTCTCATGGCCAGTTTCCACTCCTGCAGTGAGCAAGCCCACCAGAGCAAGGACCATCGCTGCATTTACTTCCACAGACCACACAGCAAGGCAGCTGCAGAGGATTTGGCTAGGGCAGGACTCCCACCGCTCCAAACGGGAATGACAAGACGAGGGAATTCCCTCCCCATTCTTGTCACAGCCCCAGCCCTCACTTGTCTCCCGTGATGAGCAGGACCTCGGTTTAATTCCAGCTCTGAAGACCCCAGTTCCCTACCCCAGTCCTAACCCACCTAACCTGAAGCAGGGGCCTTCAAATTTCTTTCCACTTCCCAATCCTAAATATACATTGAACTACAGGTCCCTTCTGAGTCCAATGTTTGCTGTAGCTTCTCTGTCCGGGCCGGAAAAAAACTCAGAACCTCAAGAGAGGACACAGTTTCCTTTGCCCCCGTTGTAAATCTGCAAGATCACAGAATATCACCCCTGCGACTGTTGTCTTTCGTCTTCTGCCTGCCTAAAAATGTGAAACTTAACCGTCAAGAGTTTGTATGAATTTCTAAGCAATGCGCCCATGTTTCCAAGAACATGGCTGTTCTGAACATGCTCACTGTCCCTTTCTTGCTGGAGGAAATCGCAACAGCTTCCCTGAGCCAGGCAGCCCTGGGTGCTTATAGTCAGGGAAGACCAGACACTTCCACTCCGTGCCATCAGAACACCTTGGCAGCAGGTGGACTTCCCATTGTGGAACTGTAAATAGAAGTCAGAAATCTCCAAGTGCCACCAGAGAGGTACTTTCTTCTGTGAATGAACTTGAATTCACAGCACCAAAATCTGTTTTACCAATGTGTGCATAATTTTTTTTTTCCATAAACCCTTTCATAATTAAAGAATTAGTGAGATGTGATTTCATGACTTTGTAAACCTCCGTGACCACCAGGAGCACGATGGACCTGGCAACTTTATACTCTGCAGACAGGTATGCAACCATCCTAGCTGAGACCACCTTCTCTAAGGGGAAGCGACATGGCAGAGTTGGGGCTGTTCAGTCTGCAGAAAAGAAGGCTCCCAGGAGACGTTGTTGTGACTTCCAGTATCTCAACGGGGCTACAAGAAAGCTGGGGAGGAGCTTTTGAGGATGTCGGGCAGTGACAGGACTCGAGGGAATGGATTGAAGCTGGAAGTGGGTCGGTTCAGATTGGACGTTGGGAAGAAGTTCTTCCCCATGAGGGTGGGGAGACCCTGGCACAGGTTGCCCAGAGACGGGGTGGCAGCCCCATCCCTGGGAGTTTTTAAGGCCAGGCTGGTTGGGGCTCTGGGCAGCCTGATCCAGTGGGGGATGTCCCTGCCCATGGTGGGGGGCTGGAATGAGATGATCTTTAAGGTCCCTCCCAACCCTGACAATTCTGTGATTCTATGTAGTCCAAGAATCTTCTATATTTAACTAGATAAAACTAGACGGCCAGTGCAGATACAAACTGTAACAGCCAGGCATGGATGCAGACAGCACGGTGGCATTTCAGTGAAATAGGCAGACAACAGCAAGTATCGGCAGTAAGAAGCAAATATTCTTATGGTATCAGTGCTCTGCTAACCACGAAGCTTTTATAAAATGTTCTTGAGCTTTTTCAGGGTGAACAGGGGCATGTGTGCATGAGAAAACAGGCCTCATTCTTTCAAAGTTTAACCCTGTAAAAAGAGAATATTTCTATGTGAAAAAGATACAGGAATATGAGGATAGATTTTTAAACCTTGGTGAAAATACTACTGATATGTAAGAGGAAGCCTGTTTGCCAGCAATCGCTTTCATTCAGTTTTACAAGTTATCAGTTGTGGCGACAGGAACACAGTACTTCCTGCTGATTCAATGACACAGGTGAGACACATCAGGTACCAACTTATAAATATGCAGAGAAAGACTCCTGGAGGAAGCCAGCAGTATGTTGGGGTTTGGGGCCTGCAATAGTGTTTTTGAAGAATGGTAGTGGTGAGGTAGAAGCAGATACAAGAGAAGTGATACGTAAATTGTTAAAGGGGTGTTACAGATACAGTAAATGTTTAGAAGATTTTCTCAGCTTGACGTTTTTGTATGGAGCTAATTAGGCATTTAATAAGTTGTTCCCTTGGAAGCTTTAAGCTGTGAATGGTTGATGAATTTCTGTCAGCCACTTCATATGCAGTTAGTGCCTAATTTTGTCCTCAGTTGGGGTGAAGAACATTCGTTGTCTCAGAAGATTAAAGCTTAGAAATATTTCTTTGGGAGACTAGTAGGTATTGAGAGTTTGTGGGTTGTAGATTTTTTTTTTCTTTAAAGCATAAAGGAAAGCATTAACTCCCCACAGTCTTTTATTTTTGATTCAATAATAACGGTGTCGCAGAAATAAGGTCATGGAAACCCCCCTGAAGTATTATGTTGTATGTCCACACAGCTTCCACCAGCTCCACGAGGTCTCAACACCCTGGATAAAAGGAAGCCGAGCCAATGCTCTAATATTAGATTAAGGAACAACAGTCTTTTAACTTGATAGACTTCTCAGGAGTGTGCTATTTCACTTCAAATTTGATCAAGGCCAGAACAGTGTTTTTGTTGCTGGCTGTTCATCATCTCCAGTTTCTAATTGTCTTGCTTTGGGGTTTAAGTTAGATATCTTTGAGTGCCTCAAACTCTAAACTTTCTCACGTGTAGCAGTGGAAAGAGAAAGAAACAGGACTATCAAAGTACCGACCAAGATCCACATGTAACTGATCTGTGTGATAAGTTACTGAGTTTCTGCTACAAAACAAGAGGGTGTTTTTTGTTTCTGCTGTCTATCTTGTAACCACCTCATCATTCAGGGACTGTTTGAGCTGCCCTGCCCAAATTCCTTACTTCAATTTAGTCTCTCTTGTGTCCTTTTTGCAATCTGTTCTTATTACCATTAAACGCTTGCTCCCTGCCTTTGTGTGAGGCGGGGGTGGGAACAAACATTGCTAGACTTGAATCTTGCTGCTGAATCAACCACTGTTCCCCTTTTCTTTTCAGAGGAGGCCTCAGTTGCACACTTTCTCCGCGTTTTGGGGTTGAAACTTTTGGGATGCTACTGTGAGCACACCTAAAATCCACACTGATTGCCCAGAAGGGCGTCTATCCCTGTTTTGTGCAGCTGTTACCCACTGTTCTATGTTCAGCAATAGCATCAGTGACACCAGTTCCCCTCCTTCAGCAAACCCAGCTTAAACTCGGTCTATCCTGCACGTGTTCCTGTCACTGGGTCGTTCCTCTCCTGCTGTATGCTGCCTTCTGATTTTCTTTTTCTTTTTTTTTCCCCTTTTTTTTCCTCGTACAGGAATGTAATGTGCCGGGCTGTGGGTAGATTGTATGAGGCATTAGTCAGTGACTGTTGCTGTTGGTTTTGCTGTAGAATGGGACATGTCAGCTGAGGGATGAAGAGAAACAAGACTTGGACAGAGCAGCTGATTTTCTAGGCATGAGAATCGCTTCTAATATGTGAGAGGAAAAGCTAAACAGGAATGCTTCCTGATGCCGTTTCATAGCTGGGGTAGATAAGAGAACTATCAGCAGCAAAAGCTGCTGTATCTGTTTGCTTTACGATCCTTCAGAAGAGATGGTCTCAGTGCTCCCCTGCACATGGGGTGGTTTTTAGCAGCTTCTCTGTGGTTCACTCTGTGAAATCAAACTAGAAACGTATTTTGCTATTTCACCCCAGAGCATTGTGGATTATTCTGGGATAATTATTAAGGCAGTAACTAAGTCTTAGCATGATGGCCTTCACAAAAAATTAACCACAAACAGTCCGCTCAGCAATAAATGGGCTTTGCTACTCAGTGTCTTGGGGTTTACATGAAACATCCCTCCAGCATGTTTAGTAAATTGTGATCTCCCGGGCACCCAGTGACAGGACGAGAGGGCCCGGCCTGAAACTGCCTCAGGGGAGGTTCAGGTTGGGTCTTGGGCAGCCCTTCCTCACGGAGAGGGTGCTCAGGCACTGGATGCTCTGCCCGGGGCAGGGGGGAGTCACCGTCCCTGGGAGAGTTTGAGAAGAGGCTGGATGGGGCACTTGGTACCCTGCTCTGGCCCATGGGGGGGTGTTGGGACAGGGGCTGGACCTCAGAGGTCTGTTCCAGCCTCGATAATTCTGTGGTTTCTCCCAGGATGAATCCAAACGCTCCAATTAAAAGGCGGCCTAAACACACACCCACAGAACACTGCAGAGGCGACCACCGGGCTTCTTGGGGCCGGCCTAAAGCTTCTGCAGATCATGTACCAACACCACCTGCCAGTCCACAGACAGCTGTGGGTTTGGTATGATTTTTATAACTTATACTCTTGCCCCGCGTGTGCAAAGGGGCCTCAGGGTCTCCCTGCGGGCCGGCTCCAGCCCCAGCCCCTCAGGGGGCGCCTCCACGCGCGCGGCTTCTGCTGAACCTCCCCGCGCCACCTCCCGGCGCTGCCTCAGCTCCTTCCCGACACCCAGGCTCCCTCCCTGCGCCCCGCCGGCACCTCGGCCTCCCGGGGGGTCGGACCGGGGCCACTGGGCGAGCACCACCCCCGGCCCGGCGCCGCGCTGCGGGGGGCGCCCGGGCCCCGCCCCTCCCGCCCTCAACGTGGCGGCGGGGCCGGCCCCGGAAGCGAGGCCGGAAGCGCGCAGGGGCCGGCGGAAGGGGCCGCACAGGAAGCGGCTGCCGGGGCTCGCCCTCCCCCCGCGGCCACAATAACGGGGCGGCGCTGAGGGGCAGGTAAGGAGCCGCGGGGGGCTCGGCCGGGCCGGGGGAGCCGCAGGCTGCCGCCCCGCTGTCTTGGTGCGGCGGGCGGGCCCGGCCCGGCCCGGCGCGGCGAGCGGCGCCGCTGCCGCTGCCGTCCCTCGGCCGGCTGGGGCTGTCGTTGTCCAGCACCGGGGCCTCGGCGCGGCCCGGCCCGGCGCCGGTGGGGCCGCTACCCGGTGTGACAGGCCCCGAGGAACGCCGCTGTGCCCCCGGGGGAGCCCTGGGCGCCGCGGTCGGGGCGGCTGCCGCCCCCGCCCCGCTGGCTGAGGGAAGGCGGCGGTCGGGCTGGCTGCGGCGGGCAGGGCTGTGGGGAAACCGGCTTTTAAATCGCTTCTCTAAGCAGAAATAAACTCGTTCAGCTGTTCGGTTTTGGTTTTGTTTTTCTTCCTTCTACCCGCAAGGAGCCAGCCCTCTCGCCGCTTGCCGGCCCGGCCCTGCCCGGGCTGTGCCTGGGCTGCCTGGGCTGGTCCGGGTCGGTGGGGCTGCCCCTCCGCGGGAACGCAACAGATCGAGCTGCTGGTTCGTGCAAAGGCTCTCATGAATTAACTGAGTCGGGGAGAGCTCCATTAAGTAGCTGAAAGGTCTTCTGAAATGGGGTCGGTCTCCTGACGGAGAATGAGGTGTTGAAGTTACAGACTCAGAATGGTCTCGAGCGGAGCGTGGGTTCTGCAGAAACTGCTGCTTCACGAGAGAGCAGGTCTGTCTTTCTTCCCTTTACCTGATGGCAGAAGCCAGACTAAGCCCCCATCTGGGCTCGGAGGGCAGGTTGTGCTCGCTGCGCATAGATCTCACGGGATTATTTCAGCCTTCTTCCCTGTGTTCTGCCAGTTTGTCGATATCTTTCTTGCCTTACTCATATTATCATATATTGCTTTATATTGCCACATTTTAATACCGCCCTTTAACTACTGCTGTGTTGAGCTCCATCACGTGTCTGCATCGATGCAGAATTGTTTTTTTTTTACGTTGTGTCCTGCGCTCTGTTCAAATTGAGTCATTGGGTGACATTCACCAGGAACGTGTGTCATGCTTGTTTTCAGCATAACCCAATCTCGGAAGTAATCTGAAGTCAATTTTGGGCTTTGTGAAGTTGAAGAACATTACAACGTAGTATTGCTGAAGCCTTCCAGCGTGCACCAAAAAGCAGGCTAGAATGCATGCGGGCAGCAAACTCGGTGTCTTTAGCTTTGGTTGGAGAGGTCCCAGCCAACCCGAAGAAGAAGAGCTATGTTTCATGTTCTTTGTGCGGAAGATGCTGGCTAAATTATTCTAATACCTATTAACTCAAAATATGTACAAAAATGTGGTGGGAACACACGTTTTTCCATAATTCGATCACAGTGAACCTATCAGTATTTCAAATTTTCTGCCAGTAGGTAATCATTTGCATTGGGGAAGGCAAAATTTTTCGTTTCCTTGAGGTACTTCATCTCCTCAGTTCCCAGTTCCACATAACGTGAAGCAAATAGTGCGACCATACTAACGTCGCAGAGAATACTGGAACAGACACGTCTCTGATAAATTTTCCAGAATGTGTCTTTTTTGTTGAAGTTGTTTCTGCTCACCCACTGTATTTTGGTATCCAACCTGTTGAGCAGGTTTACTGAGTTAGTGCTGGGGCTTTACCCTACTTACCAGAAAGCATTCTTCAGCTAAATGGCAGCAGCGAAGACTTTTCGCACGCTCTTCAGCTGCGTGAGGTGTTAACTCAGTTATTCTAGTGTCAACGTTAAGTTCATATTTATTTTGGTTATGTATTTGTTATTTCTTATATGTGTATGTTTTTAAATGAAATGTGTGTTATTGTTATTTCAGGCCTCCTGTGCCTGTGTGTGTGCTGCGGGAACAATGTAGGTGCAAACACGTTAATTCAGTAAAGGGAAAGAGGAGAGGATATCCTGCACGTTGCTGCTGAGGCAAGGAGGGTCTTTCGGTTTTTCTGGGGCTTTGATCTTTAACTGAGCAAGTTGAATTTTATATTTGGTATTCTAAGCTCTAAGGAGAGCTAGTTTGAGGACTTACTTTAGTAGGGCATTTTTTTGGGAATTATCAGTAGGAGCCCTATTTTTCTAAGAGAAAAATTAGGTCTTTTCCAGCTAGTCAGAGGCTTTGGGCTTTTTTTCACTACAGCTTGTCCAGTTGGTTTTTGCTGGGTAACCTGTAGTCTCTGCAAAGCTTTCCTGTGATTTGTCTTCATCAGCTCGTGTGCGGGTGGTATTTGTGCAAAAGAATTGATCTCTGATTAAACACAATTTTCCTCTTTGTCATTTTCCCTTGGCTTAGAGGGACTTTCTGGTTTATCTAATGATCCTCGAGTTATGTCTGAGACCTGGCATGCTAGGCAAAATGTAACTCGTTGAAAGAATTTTTCTATTTCTTGGTTAACTCGATTCGGCTGGCCTGGGGCTTGGACTTATTTTGCTAGGTTGTTTTTTTTTTTTTTTGGTAAACAGAGCTTAACTGGTATGCCCTCCTCTACTCTCTGTCCCTTTTCCCTTTCAGTTGCACTGAATTTACGTAACACTGTGAACATTTCCTTTCATCAGAAATTGTTGCAAACATGGGTCCCCGGCGGAAAAATGTGAAACCATGCTCGGTGAACAGGGAAGGCTCTGAGTCTGCCAGAGCTGATGAGCCAAAAGATTATATGAACCAACTCTCTCATGAAGTGCTTTGCCACATCTTTAGGTGAGTAGCTTACCTGGAGTCAATTTATTGTTTATTGTTATATTATTTTTGGGGGTTTTTCCCAGTCTTACCTCCATTGATGCTTCTGTTACATCATATTCAGAAAGTGTAGATGTACCATGAACGAACTGGTGGATAAAAACTGGGTAAAAAGGGGTGATAGATGTTTTTTTTTTCAGTCCCAGAATTCATTTGAATACTTAGAAAATTAATTTATGTGAATGTTGTGGACAGTAGAATGAAGAAGAAATTAAAAAGTGATTCAATTATATTCACTAGTGTGTGGTAACAACTGAAGAAATATTCATTTTAGTGCAAAAATGTGTCCCAAGTAGTGTGTAGCTGAGGTGTGTGTTTTGAAATTGTTGCATCTGGCTTCATGGTGTGCGGAAGGGAATTCGAATGAGTATGGAGTCTTCCCTATAGGCACAGTCCTTCTTCATGTCTGTTATATTCAAAACATAATGCCTTACCAACAAGTCCTTTAAAAACAGTAGCTCTCCAAAACGTTTGCAAATTGAGTGTGTTGTATGGACTAGAAAATGAAGGTACCTTTAACTGTACCGGGTAGAAACAGTTATGGCAAATGGTTTGGCCAGTCATATTCATTAGAGAATTAAAGAATCTCTCCATTTTAGTATTATATTTGTACTTTAAACACCCTATATTCAGCATCAAAAATTGGTGAGTTGCTCTGCGTAATAAAATTTCACCCTTTATTAGTATATGGTCTGAAAATTCCATTTGAATGAGTGTTACTAGGTTAGAAATACGTGAATTTCCGTAGTCACGCTCGGGATGCTCATTAGTTTGGAGAAAGTTGAGAAGTATCCACCTTTGATAAACCAGAGGGGTGTTTTTTTCCTCTCCCAAAGGTACCTTCCCTTGCAGGATATCATGTGCATGGAATGCCTGTCCCGGAAGCTGAAGGAAGCGGTCACGCTTTACCTGCGTGTGGTGAAGGTTGTGGACCTGTGTGCCGGCCGCTGGTGGGAGTACATGCCCACGGGTGAGTGTGGCCCTCGCGCAGGATCGGGCGTTAAGGGGACACTGAGAAAAACTGGCCGTGCTGTCCCGGTGTTTATATTGACATATGCAGGGTGGATGTTCAGAAGCAGTAAAAGGAGTTAGATGTTTAATTCTTTTTGATTTTTTTGTGAGATTTGGGTGGCTTCCCTGAGGACGGTTTGGAACATTTGTCTGTGTGTGTATGTATATATATATATATCTCTCAGATATTACTGAAGCAGAAACTGGGCTTCTCTTGTAGCAATCTGTAAATACAGTCTGTGTTTGTCTGATTGTTGTAAGGGAGTTAATCCAAGGGTTTGTCCAAGAAGAGGCTGTTTGCATGCAGGCAGGAAAAAATACAGTGGAATGAGAGAGCAACTCATCTGCCAACACTTAACAATGTAAGAATAAATAAGTTTTGATGTCACACCTCAAGCAATCTTCAGATCTATAGATAAATTTGGCAACCTAGGTCAACGCTGTGAGTATTAGGATTTCTGTTGGATTTAAATTACACTGCTGGGATTCGTTGGGGGAGAGAGAGAAAATGAGTGAATTCTGGAAGTGGGAGGATCTGCAAAGTTAGATTTGTTAGGGCTGATGTTAGGTAGATGGTTAGACCTAACCTCAGATAGATGTAAATACAGGTAACTTACTAGTCTTAAATCCTTTTTCTGTCTTGTCATGTGTTAGAAGAAAATAAACGTTTGCTTTAAGAAACCGTCTGATTTCTTTGAGAATTGTGAGCTGCGGTGAATAGTGCTGAACTGCAGGTAACTGATCTGCCTGGGCATTCTGAGCCGTGGAGTTGGTGACTGGAATTCCAGGAAAGATAGAGACACAAAACCCGACAGTCTGCAGAGTGCTTCAGCTGAGGAGGGAGGAAGCGTAGTTAACTCTGTAGCAGTGAGACTCTGCTGAAGGAAACCCAGAGCAAGGCTGCAAAATTGAGTGGGAATTGAGTGAGCTGAATGTCTCTGAGGTTCTTTGTATCCCACTGCTGAGGCACCTTTATTTGAAGGGGGTAAGACTCACCAAACCACAGAAGAGTACGTAGGTCATGATTTCTAGAATCTGGAAGTGGAAGAGAAGCTGAGTGCATCTTTCGACACTATAGAATTTATACTACCGTATAAAGTGAGCAGTGTATTTGGCTTCCCCTTTACAGCTGGGTGTCTGCTGTCACACAAATACCAAATCTGTTGTTGTCATCTTAGGTTTCACTGATTCCAGTTTCCTAACGCTGCTGAGGAAGATGCCAGACATTGAACAACTTTATGGTCTTCATCCCAGGTATCTTGAAAGACGCAGAGTCCGTGGCCATGAAGCTTTCAGCATTCCTGGAGTTTTAGAGGCTTTGCAGGCCTGTCCAAATCTTCTGGTGAGTGTTTAGACTCGAGAGAGAACCTCCTTCAGCAGCTGAGGCGGCGTGTTGGCCGAGCAGAAGAGAGGTGGCAGGGACTCGTTGCTCGCAGAGCTTTGTGTTCAGACCTGGACTTTGTGTTCAGGTCTGGCTGTGCAGAGCAGTAGTAATTGTGACCCTGTTTGCAAATGAGTTCTATTTTTAGTTGCACCAGTGAGAATCACAGGTGCTTGTAAGTCAAGAGATGAATTAAAACTCTGATCCCTCTGCTTTTAAGTTTGCTACCAATTAAAAGTGAGATAACACACGGCACTATGTATAGTGTGTTACTGGGAAGTTTACATGGTTAAGGGGATGTGTTTGAACTGGTGTTAGAGCGTTTGCTTTGCTTTCTTTTATGCAGGGTGTTGAGACCTCTCATTTAGAGCTGGTGGAAGCTATTTGGACATACATGCCACAAGTTCACATTTTAGGGAAGTTCCGCAATCGTAATGGTGCTTTTCCAATTCCTCCCGAGAACAAGCTGAAAATTCCTATAGGAGCTAAAATTCAGACTTTGCACTTAGTAGGTGAGTGTGGTAATGGCAAAGTAGTTGTCTTCAACACAGGTGAATTTAAAGGCTTTGAAACTCTGCAAGATTGTAATTCTTTATTTAAGAGAGAGAATTTGGCACGTGGCGTTTCTGGATTCTTTGCTCTATATATGACAGAAGGTCCAAAGGGCAAATTCTAAACTGTGTTGAAGAACTTGTGTTTAAAATGTTTACAGCTTATCTCACATGCCACGTAGCAAAGAAAATACTTCCTTTTTAATGCCAGAATGTCAATCCAAAGCAATTTATCCTAGAGTTTATAGTTTAAACCTTGTTTAAAAACATTTCTTTTGTTTATGTATTACTAGGGGTGAATGTCCCTGAGATTCCTTGTATCCCAATGCTGAGGCACCTCTATCTGAAGTGGGTGAGACTCACCAAACCACAGCCTTTTAAAGATTTCCTTTGTATCAGCTTACGTGCTTTTGTCATGAGGAACTGTGCCGGTAAGAGGGATTCACGTATCAAAGGGATGTTTTAGCCTGTAGGAAATCTAATTCTGTTAAAACTGCATAGGCACCAACTGTAAATGGAAATCTTAGAATACAGGATTCCGGACACAGGCATCATTTTCTTCACAATGTAGGACTGAAATGTATCCCTCTCCTGTACGTTATTTGTTACTATGTAGTTCAGCTGATTTTCTGACCTAGGTGGCTGTATGTGGGCATTTTTTGATTCTTTAACCTACATTTTTTTAATTCTTTAATGTGATACATCCGATGTTGTAAAGTGAATGACTTTCTTTGTGTATATTGATTTGTTCTGTGCAGGACCCACAAATTCTTTGAAGTATGTTCCCCTAGTGACGGGCCTTGCTTCTGCTCGAAATCTGGAGCATTTAGAACTGGTTCGTGTTCCATTTCTTGGAGGTCTTATCCAGCATGTGGTAGAAGATAGCTGGAGATCAGGTATGAAACTTCTTATCCCTCATGGTTAAAACAGACAAATAAATAAATAGAAATATTAGCAAGTACTGCAGGCATGTGGTGCTTAGCTTTTTTGCCTCTAGCCTATCCTTTCCTGATCATTATTTCTAAAGGTATCAAGTTTTGAACTTTGTGGTGCTAAATATAGCTCTATATTGAGTATTGTTCTTTTAAATGCAATTAACTCTCGGCTGATAAGCTGATCTTCCCGTTGCATTTGTTGGTGAGTAAAAACTAGCCAGGATTGGGTACAAATACGCGTGTTACTGGCTTGCTGACAAAGGTGTTTCGTTAATTCATTCATTAAGATGACAGTGGTGGAAATGTATAGGGCTTAAGGTTGTGCTCTGTGCCTGAAGTGAAAGAACGTTTTTTGTTTGCCAGGTGGTTTTAGGAATTTGCACACTATAGTTTTGGGAGCTTGCAAGAATGCACTTGAAGTGGATCTTGGCTACCTCATCATAACTGCTGCACGAAGGTACGGGCCTGTCGGTTGTTCTTTTCCCCCTTCTCCTTTTTCAAAATAAGTATCTTGGTAACGACGTTTAAGAAGGTGGGGAAGCAGAACAACCTTCCAAAAATTGAAGGAATAAACATTTAGATTTTACGCAACAAGAATGTTCTGTGGTTAAAATAACTGGAGTTGTGTCTGAATCGCTTTGCGTCATAGGCCTTCTCAGACCTGTGTCTGAAAAGCCTCTTGCTTTTAGTCTCGCATCTGCGTTGCAATGCAAACAGATACCCTCCTAATCATAGAACTGAGAGAGGAAATTTCTGTTTTATTTCGAGAGGGCATCCTGAGTGGTTTCTCTAGCGATTGTGTTTTGACCTGCCATCTAATAGGAACAACTCTTCATTTCCTTCAGGTTGCATGAAGTGCGGATCCAGCCTTCCTTGACCAAAGATGGTGTTTTTTCTGCTTTGAAGATGGCTGAACTAGAATTTCCACAGTTTGAAACTATTCATCTAGGATATGTCGATGAATTTTTACTACAATGTATGACATTTTTTGTACACGTAATTTATTTAACAAATGTAAGGATTAAATAAGTTGATGGATTTTCAGGAATTTTCTACGAGTGGTTAAAAAGATTGTCAGGATAAACTGTATTGAGGCTGCTGATTTCATACAGCCCCGTATGGTTTTCTTCACTTCCTGAAACTTATTGAAATTGGAAAAGTCTCAGCTTGATCGAACTGAAGTAATAATCCATTTAGCAAAATTGGACTAAAAATGGGAGTTAGAAAATCACGCTGTATAAGGCACGTTTCTGAAATTTTCGACTACCTTTTTCGTAGGTAAAATGACGAATGGAGACTTGGTGAAGTATGGCTTGGCTGATGTGGTTGAAAATCCAGGAATTATTACAGATATTGGTATGAAAGCTGTAAATGAAGTTTTTTCTTGCATCAAATATCTGGTCATTTACAACTGCCCACATCTACATAACCCAAATAATTGGATCACAGGTATTGCACACCTTTGAAATTTTAGAGATATTATATGAATTGCTGTGATATTTAAACAACTTTTCCTCTCATAGTGCTGCTTGTTCTGTCTCTTAGTAAGTACAGTAGATGGTGCTCAGTTTGGAACCATAATGGCGCTGGTAGCAAAACGGAGTGGGTGTACGGAAGATGCCTGCTCTCAGTTCTGAAAAGGATTTAAGGAAAATAAGTGAGATAGGAGTCTCTCAGGAAATGCATCTCTTCTCTTCCACAGATCACTCAAGGTGGACTCGACTGGTTGACCTCACTCTGGTGCGATGCCATGCGATAAAGCTAGATTCTTTTAGTCAGTTCATTGAGTTATTGCCAAGCTTAGAATTTATTTCTTTGGACCAGATGTTCCGTGAACCTCCTAAGGTCAGTCTTTTCTAGGGAATGGTTTTGGTTTTTGAGGTCTGTGTGCTGTGCTCTCTTTTAAAAGCTGTAATTAATTAAATAGGTTGGTAGATAAATGACTTGGGTTTGCAGTTGCTGTTATCGTGATATGTTTAGGGAGAACGATGCTTCTGAGAGCAGTGGCAGGGTATGATCTTGTATGGATATGTGACCAGTGAATAAGACTCACATTGATTCTGTTTCTGTGGAGATCTCTGCTGCTACTTGATTTTTTTCACACTTAAGGATCTGTTCATAATGTTAAGGGGTTTTGTGATTTTTATAGTTGGTGAAAGGGCAGTACTGTTCCCCTGTTGGAATGCTTTCAGAGCTTGGGAATTTTATTTCTTCGTGTTGTCCCCTCTCCCACACTGTCACGCAGATCTTTGTAACAGCTGTTGGAAAATAGGAAAACTGCCTACGTAAAAAACTGCTTTCTTTGATCATTAATTCTGTCTAGAGGCTACTGTGTTCTGGGAAGATTACATAATCTGCTATTTGTATCGATGTAATATGATCTCACAGCAAATGAAGTACAATTTAATAAAGCAAGATTATATGCTCTCACTAGCAGTTTAAGTTTTCTGGGTAGCCAAACTTTAGATGGACCTCTGCAGTGTGTAGCATAAGGAAGTATTAGGGACAGTTTCCCTTTCCTTCGCGTGCATTTTGGTTTTTTATCCAGGATACTACTGAGAGGGTGCTTTTCTTGTTGGCTCTAGGATGTGTTTGTTGAGCTAACGTGTCCCGTGTTTTCAAATCTTAATAGCTGCTCTTTGTTTTCAGGGTTGTGCTCGTGTGGGCCTAAGTGCAGGCACAGGAATTGGTGTCTCATCTGCCCTGGTCAGCAATCAGAACTCTAACAATGACAATGACAACAACAATAACCACCAGAATAACAATAATCCAAACATCCACCACAACAACCACCAGCACCCAAATGACCAGAATGAGGAGAATGAGCTGCGGCAAGATGGGCAACCTGAAGAGCAGCAGATTGCAGCCGAGGGTAATCTCTGACCTTTGAGAACCTCTGTCGGGAGCGATTTTATTTGCGTTGCCACTTACATAGGGTCTTGGAGAAGATACGGATATACATTGGAAGCTTGTTGCTCTTTCATTTCCTAGTGTGTAACTTAAGGCTTTTCTGAGGACTGTCTGCACGTCTCTGATACCTGTGTGATAAAAACTTTGTGTTATATCTAACAGCTTGGAGAAGAGGAGGCTGAGGGGCAACCTCATAAATATTTATAAATATGTCAAGGGGGAGTGTCAGGAGGCTGGAGCCAGGCTCTTTTCAGTGACGTCCAATGACAGGACAAGGGGCAATGGATACAAGCTGGAACATAGGAGATTCCACAAAAACATGAGAAAAAACTTTTTCACTGTAACAGAGCCCTGGCCCAGGCTGCCCAGGGAGGTTGTGGAGTCTCCTCTGGAGACTTTCAAGACCCATCTGGACGCGTTCCTGTGCGCTCTGCTGTAGGTGACCCTGCTCTGGCAGGGGGTTGGACTAGATGATCTTTGAGGTGCCTTCCAACCCCTGACATTCTGTGATTCTGTTACAGGCATATTCTGATTCAGCGACACATGTCAGTAGGTATGTTAGCAATGTGGAGTTTCAGTGTAGAGCGTACGAGTTTCAGTGCGATGCTCGTATGTGGAAGTGTGAACCGTTCTCTAGGCTTCTCTGGTTGGAGCTGGAAGTACATCAGAGTGTCAGCTGGTGTATTTTTAAACTTTCCCAGCAAAGGCAGAAATCATGGGAAGGAACGAATAGGTGGTTATGCTGCTCACTGCAGTCAAACAAGACTTTCTAGGAGGAGTGGAAAATGTGGGAGAAGTAAACCGCAAAAGTTAGGCTGTGGCCTTGGCTAAAGACATGTAGAGCAATTCTGTGAGAGACTTTGTGCAGCCTAGAGGTTCACTGAAGGAGCCAAGGCAGCTATTACTTATTTCTGGATGATTCTCTGACTCTGTGGGTGCTGGGTGAGCTCCTCCTATGCCCTGTTCCTTCTGTTTCCTCTTCTTGATGTCATCTTAATCTTTTCAGCCCTGAATGAGATGGAGGAGGTGGCGCAGGAAGAAGGGATGGCTGCTGGGCAGGGCCAGAATGAGCTCCCGGCTCACAGCCAGGCTGTTGTTACTATGGAGGTCGACGAAGAGCAAGCAGGTAACTCCAGTTTTGGAAAGAAATTACCTTTTGGTATCCCCTTCTTGAGGGTCTCAATTTTTCAATATAAGTTTAGTTTTGGATGGTTTTCTTTGGCTGGGTTTTCTGATGTGTTTGGAATAATGATGCTAGCACAGCTTACTGCTGTGAGGAACTTTTTGTTTTAAAGTCTCTTTTTATGGTCCCCAGTTTTCTTTTGCATATGGAATAAAATATCTTGATCATAAAGCCTTGCTTTTGTGTCCAATGTAATAAAAACTCAGAAGTCTGGAGCGAGCTTGTCGTGTTCCTGTGTTGGGGTAAATGGCCTTACTTCTTTCACTGCAGCGTGTGGATTATTCTTTGCTTCTTTTTTTCCTCCCCAAAGCTAGAACAACTTGTTCCAGTGTTACTTTAATTTGTGTTAGTGACACACATTAGTGACATAAGGCAATCTTGATTTCTTTTATAGCCACTGTTTGCTGGACAACATAATTTTCTACTAAATGTGCCAACAACATGAAGTAACATACATGTATGCTGGATCTGTTCACTTTTTCAAGATAACTCCTGAAAAGGTTATTTAACTTCATGTTCATTTCTTGTGTTATTCACAGGCAGATATGTCATCCTGGTTGGCTCACGCCCTTGCGTAGTTGCCAAGAGAGGAAACTAACAGAGCACGTTTATCCTGAAGCTTGATAATTCGGGCTTCTCCTTCCCGCTTCTAGTGGTGGGATTTAGAAGGATGATTGCAGATGTTCTAACCGACGTTTCTGTCTTTGTGGTGGAGATTTCAGGGACTGCTTATAATCTGTAGTTGTGCAGTTACTCGTTGTGAGAGAATCTTTAAGCTGTTCTGAAGCAGAGAAGCATTACAGAAAAACCCGTGTTTTGTCTTATATTGTGACACTCTTCCCGTTCCAAACTAGAGTGCTGTGATGCTGAAATGGAGTGGTTTGCTTTTCTCCTACTTGCATTTTAATGAGGGAGCCACAAGAATAAGTAGCTAAATTGAGTTAAATTAATCTCTTGTCATTTTTTCAAGCGGTTCTAAAAGTTCTTCAGCCTTTTAATCCATGCTTGGCTTATTTTTACACCAACTGTTGGCACTCTTCTACTGTTTTCAGGACCGAGCGGCATTCAGCCTGTTGTAAAAGCAGCACCTATTACTGTCCATGATTCAGACAGTGAGGATGAGGAAGAAAACATGGGGACTTCAAGAGCCTGCATCTCTAACAGCATTGCACAGAATTACTCAGATGGAGAAGAGAAAAGCAGGGATCCAGTGGAAACTAGAGAGCCTTCAGGTACGGAACAGATGGATTTCTGGGCACTGTTCTTTATTCTTTAGCTTCGTCCTTTCCACCTTGTTCAGTTTGATTTCTAGCTTTGTAACAGGCGTGTTTGTTTGCCCTCTCCTCTTCACGTCACAAATCTAGAGCGAAGGTGTCTAAGCTCCAGTCGCATAGTCCCTGCACAGAAACACGGAAGGAGCGGTGCTGCACTGCTTTGCATGCAGAAACCTACAGCTCCTCTTGGATTTCCAAGTGCACAAAATTTATCGTTTCTGTGAAGCCAAATTTGCTGCCGTGAGACCCCACCTGGAATATTGTGTCCAGTTCTGGGCCCCTCAGTTCAAGAAAGACAGGGACTGCTGGAGAGAGTCCAGCACAGGGCAACTGGGATGATGAAGGGAGTGGAGCATCTCCCTTATGAGAAAAGGCTGAGGGAGCTGGGGCTCTTTAGTTTGGAGAGGAGGAGACTGAGGGGTGACCTCATTAATGTTTACAAATATTTAAAGGGTGAGTGTCACGAGGATGGAGCCAGGCTCTTCTCGGTGACAATCAATGATAGGACAAGGGGTAATGGGCTGAAACTGGAACATAAGAGGTTCCGCTTAAACTCGAGAGGAAACTTCTTCTCAGTGAGGGTGACGGAGCCCTGGAACAGGCTGCCCAGGGAGGTTGTGGAGTCTCCTTCTCTGGAGACATTCAAGACCTGCCTGGACACGTTCCTGTGTGGCATAGTCTAGGCATTCCTACTCTGGCAGGGGGATTGGACTTGATGATCTTTCGAGGTCCCTTCCAATCCCTGACATTCTGTGATTCTGTGATTCTGTGTTGTCTGTAGGATTCACTTGTCAAAGCATTGCTGCCGCAACAAAATGCGACCGTTTGGGCAGATGCCTGAGGCTTGTAGTTGGCTTTTGGTTCATGGGGGCCCTGTGAGACTGGGCTGAAGGGGACACTTTAAGATCCACTTTACGTAGGTGGGAGCTTTGGAGGTTAGTTAGAATTCTCAGAGTGATGTTCAGTACTGCTTTCTTCACTTCTGAACGACACCATTATAGTGTGTGTATATTTATATATATATTAGTAGTGTATAGATTTTACGACTCATTCAGGGTCAGAAGCCTAGATCTTCGTGGTAGTAGGAGAACTACAGAGAGACGTAGAAAAGGACATCCCCTGTCTTGAGTTTACAGCTGGAAGCTTCACACCTGACGTTAAGGCCAAGTCTAGGGTGTGACGCCACGTGACGTACAGCTTTTCCAGCAACAGCGATGACGGACTGTTTCCTGTAGTTTGTATTCCAAGTGGAGCAGTTTCACAGCTACGCAAGAAAGGAGGAAGTCAAAGTCAAGTCGTGGTCTGGAAGTAATTAACAGATACCTACGGTGTGAAACTTTAATGAATATTTAGCTAAGCAGTTGACATAAAAATTCTGCATCGTGAAGAGCTGAGAAGTATAGTGGTCTAGCACTGGTTTACTTTCTGCAAAGCCTAGGACATTTCAAAGCTGTAATGGATCAAGTATCCCCTTATTGTAACTAGCAGGCTCCCTACACGTTCCGACAAGACTGATAGTTTCCATTTGGAAGTCTGTGGAGTGCTGTGCTTATACCGTAGTGTTGTCAGTTCTGGTTTGAGGGATGAAATAGCCAGTGTTTGGAGACAATCTGTGTAAACTTTTGTCGTGCCAATAATGTTTTTAGGGCTTGATTTAGTGTAATTAGATGAGAGGATTAAGACAGTAGACGTTAAGTTTCGGTTGTGATTTGTATGCTATTTGCTATGGGTTCTTACCGATCTCTAAACTCAGACTATTGCTGCCTACTGATGTTTCCTTCCATACCCAGGAGGGGGAGGTAAGGATTGCTATTGAAAGCATAAACTTTAGTCCTATCTATGCTACTATTTAATTCCTCAAACTTATTCCTCGTATTTAAGAAAACAGGATCCTGTTATCAGTGTGTTTTTCATATTTTTGTGCATTGTTTTTTTTTAACCAGTTAGCTGCTTTGTGAAAATATTAAGCTCTCTGGAAAATATGTATCTAATTTACTAACAAAATCGGTTCTCACGTGTTGCCTGACCTAGTCAAGAGGTGGCGTCCCTGCCCACAACAGGGAGGTTGGATTAAAATGATCTCTAAGGTCCCTTCCAGCCCAGGCCATTCTATGGTTCTATGAAAAGCCCCAAGCACGCCGCTACAAAAATAGCTGTAAGGCATCGCAGAAATTTAGCACCTGCTAGAAAAAAAATTAATTCCCACAATGCGAATAGCAGCACGGTCCTGACAGGATTTGTCACTGGCCTCTAGTCTGCCTTCTGTTTTAAGTAGTCTCTAGCAGAGTAGCACTCGGCATTTGTTTAAACTGTGTGTTAAGGTTGTCTCATCGTTCTCTCTCACTGAACTCCTGCAGTGAGCGGGAAAGGCAAGACACCGCTGCGGAAGAGATGTAATGCCAGCCAAGTGGGCCAGCCCAAGCAGTTCCACACCGAGGAAAGCAGCTGTGAGAAGGGTTGTCAAGTAACAAGTGAGCAGATTAAAGCAGACATGAAAGCAGCAAGTGACATGCCTGAAAGGAACAAAAGCAAAGATTCTTACCCAGCTTGCAGTAACGCTGCGGGTTCTATGGGAGCACCCAGCTCCTGCAGTGCTGTTTCTCCCAGCCCTGACCGTGCGCAGCCGGCCGACAGCCTCTCCGCGGGCACCGGTCCGGTGGCCAGAGACGAATCCAGGCAGTGTGTCTGCTCGCCTTGTAAAAGTGAAGGTTCCGGCGAGAGAGAGACTGAGGAGAACTCTGTTTGCTCCAGGTGTTCCTGCTGCAAGCCCCAGGACGCACAACAGAGGACTAGTGGGTGTTGCGACGGCGAGTGCCCATCCACAAGTGGAGCCTGCAGGAATGGGCCAAACAGCGCCGGGTCAGATTTTGCACTTAGGACTCTGCCAAACTGTGGGCCTCCGGGAGAGATGAGTAGCGAGAGGACTAGTGGGAGTGCCTGCAGGCCTGCCAGTGAGGAGGAGAGCACGGGCTCACAGCGAAGGAGCTGTGAGATGGAGTATGAAGAAGAGTATCCTCGCCGACCGGTAACAAGAGCTCGAAGCAAGCTGTCCCATGTTTCTCTGGTGTCGGAGTCAGGTATGACCTGTGTGTGTATATTCATTTCTGTGCTGGTGTGGGGCAGTACTGAACAGCCACAACAGCCACAGATTACGCTGAAGCTAAACGTGAAGTTTGCTGGTTAATAATTTAAAACCAAGTGGTCGATCAGAGGGTCAGAATATTGATGGAACAGAAGTGGCTTCACTGCCATAGCTAGGTAAAATAACAAATCTCTCTGAAAGAGTGCCAGTGACTCTTTTTCCTCCAAGCCGGTATTCTATTTCTGTATGTATATCCATACCAACTGAATGGTGTTTGATTTACTCATTTGAAAACCAAATGCAACTTCTTTTGACAGCTACTCTATTCCTGTGAAGGCTGTTAAAATTCCCCTGTTAAAATTCACCCTTTAAGATGACAGCAGGTATGCTCAGAAGTTAGCAAGAAGGCAAAAGTTACTAACTTGATACTTTATCAGCCAATAAAGAGAGCCATAATTATAACTGACCCAAGCTTGTGCACCTGCATATTGAATTCTGCTTCCAAGTGTATAAGGTGTAATGATTGAACTTGAAAACTGTCATTCTGTTAAATAGTTTCATCCTTCACATCGTGTAAAATGAGTAAAACAGTAAAGTGAAAACTAAATCCTTGAAGGGCTGAAATGAAGCCAGAAGCGTTGGGAGAAGAGAACAGATGTGAGAGGAGAACTTGCTGTGTCTTCCAAATATATTTGATTTCCAAAATAAATCATCTTAGGTCTGGCATAATGTACTTCATAGTTACCTCAAATATCCAGCATTCTTTGCTGAGGTTGTATGGCGAGTAAAAGGAAACGTGCTAGTTACAGAACTGTCTGTTGGACAGCAAAGATTGATAGTGAATTTGTATCTGTTAACGTGGAATGGTTCAAATGCAGTGTGTCCTTGCTTCTTTCCAGTTCATCTTAATGTTTGCAAGTGTTAGCAAAACCTGAATCGCCTGGGATATAGTTCTGTAGCTAGATGCCTCTCGGACTAAAGAAATGATTTTGCTATTAAATCTAAAATGGTTGTTTTCTGCCTTGCTCCATTACGACTAGTAATTAGTCTACAAATAGCAAAAGAAAATGTTTCCCCTACATCCTCAGCCGTTACCGAAACACACAGTGAAGTCAATCAGATCCAAGTATTAAATTAGAGAATCTTTCTGACAGTAGCTCTGTTTTCATGTTTCACTTGTTAGTCAGGAAAAAGATCCGTTCTGCTCCCGGAGAAAAACGTCTCTAGCCCACGCGAGTCAGAACTGTTTTCATGTATGTCTTTATGCACTTATTTTCCTCTTTGAAGCATCAGATGCTTCCTGATCTTGAGGCAGGAGGAGACTCGATGTGTCATTTTTATCTTTCAGATGTGTGTTTAATGCATAGGACTGGGAGGCTGCTCTTGCCTGGCTCTTGCAGTGCTTTGCTTCCCTAGGACAGGGTGTACAACATACTGGAATATAACCTGGGACTGCCGTGTTACTGAGATGGAATTGTTTCCCGTAAATAGTCCGAAACAGTGCCTTGAGTGTGGCTGCTTTCTATTATAGCAGAATTAACGTAAATGACATTGTGGTTTTCAACTTCTGTGTTCGATAGTGGAAGGTTTTGGGGTTTTTTCCTATTAAATTATTTACGCAAGCAGTGGAACAAGTGAAATATTAAAGACAGTGAAATTTTAAAAGCATTATCAGCACAGACTAGCTGACTGAAGGGCAACTCGAGTGTGTAACATAAGCTCTGCTTTTTCCTGTAATACTTTTTTTAAAAAAAAAAAAAAAACACAACTCATTTTAGTTTGCGTTTGTAGTGAAGTGAGATTTTCACATTTTAAAATGCTGGTTGTGTTAAACCTTCCGTAAAGATTTCTTGGCCTTGAGCTGTGCCTCGAACGATTCAACATGAAGTTGGCCAAGTTTTTCTGTGAGGTAGGCGGGAGGTAACTCACTGTCTGTCGATACTCTAGGAACTGTCAAAAAATTCCCTGGGGCTGATGGGTGCCACAAGCTGAGTACTGACTGTTACATCTGTCAGCCTGTGGATCCCCTAAAGCAGTAGCCTGGATCCTGGAGCTCGTGGGCCCACTGAATATCACATACCCCCACGTGGAGGGGTGGAATTTGATGATGTTAATTAGAAAAAGAGATGATTTTTAATGTTAAGAGTAGCGTAGCATGGAGTAGTTCATCTGTGGGCTCTAATAGGTTGCACTTCTGTCTTGTCTGTGAATCTTGGTGAACGTGCTGTATGTTTTAGCAAATAAAAGTAAAATGAAACTTTATTTGAGTAAAACAATAATTTCTCCTTCTGTTAAACACAGAAACTTAATTCTAGGGCTTTTTTTTTTTTTTTCTCCCTTGCTGTAAGAAGTAAGGGTGGGCATCTGTCATTTCTTTTCAAAGCCTCATGTTTTAAATCAGGCAGGAATTTGGTGTCACTGGCACACAAAATGGAACAAGAAGCAACTGGGGAACATCAGAGTGTTTTATACCTGGGCATCCTTTGAAATATTAGGAAAAACTTAGTGACAGTTACAGAGAGCAGACTTTCAAGCAGGTCGGGATTATTTCTACTGTTTAAAACATTAAAGCTATTTCGGTTCTTGTATTTATCAAGAACGTTCTGTTTGCTGCAGAGAACCAAGTGTAACCTAACAGTTCATCTTCTGTTCCTTTTCTGACTCATCCTTTTGTGATGTTGAACTTGTACATTCAACATTCCTGTGTTTTCATCTATAAACAGCCCAACCCCGTGCCCCAAGTTATGAATGATTCCGAGCAACAAATCTGACAGTGTATTTTGTGCAAGGAAAGAGATATAGTTGTGTTCAAGCCAGACAGGTATTTTGATCTGCTTTTGTAAGAAATGTGTGTGCTTACTGAATGTTTGCAGCTAGAGAATGCCTCTGCTGTTAGCCCAAAATGTGAACAGAGGAAAGATTTTTCTGGTTTTCTGCTTCCAGAGGTGGCTAAGCCAAAGCCAAGGCAAACCACAAAGCGGAAAAGGACAGCTGACAAGTCGACAAGTACGAGTGACCCAGTTATTGAAGACGACCATGTTCAAGTAAGGTCTTTTCCCTTCACTTGCTCCAGGTTTATCAGCTGGGGATGCTTGTGAGCGATGATGTGATGATGCAGGCTTGTCTGCAGTGGAGAGACAGATTAGTTGTAACTGATGCTGCTGCTCTTTTTTGGTCTTAACCATGTGCAGGAAATTTCTCTGTCAGGCGCAGGGATACTCTGACTGGCGTGAGAAGGGCAAAATAGAAGCAAAAGCTAAACTTGAGGTTTGTCAGATGCTTGTGGCTGTAGTGCTGCGTAAAGTCCTGCCTTCCCAGAGTGCCCTTGATGTGCAGGAGAAGAAGTTATTCTCTGGCACTTGTGTTTGAAATTACAGCATCAACTGCTGCCGTTCAGAGAATCATGGATTATGTAATTGCGTCTGGACGTAGCAACTCAGCCGTTACTTTGCACATGGGAAGTTCCCTCAGTCTATAAGTACCATGAGTTAATTCTCCTCCTGTGAAGCTGTTATGGGAGGAGAAGTGGCGAGGTCTGGCTTCGCTGTATCGGGGCTCTTCATCCGAGGCTCACGGTGTAGCTGAGCATGAGATCACTTCACCATGTGGCTCTGAACGTCTCAGCCAAGCTTCTCGTCTGAGTGCTGCTGTGGAGAAACCCGCCCGTGTTTATTCCCCCCGCCTGTCCAGCAAAGAGCTCAGCCTCGCTGATTTCAGATGGGACTGGATCCCGTAATATTTTTCAGGTTACTAGGATACATTACAGGTTTTTTTGTAATTGGCGTAAAAGGTGGCTTGAGGTATGGGATTTTTCTTTTTAAAATATGCCATTTTGAAAGAACAGCTTTGTGAGCTTTCCAGTTTGCTCAGCTATCTGTGGTTACAAGAGACAGCTTACATTGCTGGAACAGAAGGAACCCGTTGCAGGTTTTTTTCTCCCTTTACACATGTTTACTTTGTCTTAACAGAACTCTGTATTCTTCTTTGTACAACTGGTCAGCTACATCCTCGGACTACTAAATTTTGCTAGATTTTTTTAGTGACAAAACTTTGAAAAATTTAGATTAAAACCCCAAAAGATCCCTTCTTCTTACATTCTCCCTGTGCTCATGCTATTGGAAATGATTTCTGCTTGAGCTTGATGCGCGCTTTATTTTTTTTTTGGTCCTTACAGTGGACGTAGAGGATTAAATAAGTTATTTGTATAATTTTCATCCCTCAGTGTGAGGTTTTTCTTTGCGATAGTGCTGGTAAAATACATTGGTCCGAGAAGTTCAAGCCGTGATTCTCTGCCGTACCTTCTTCTGGTGTTTAAACAAGTGTTACCAGCAGAAACGCCACTTTTGTCATCATCATTGAAAAACAGAAATTGAGTTGTAGATAATTTGAATTTCCTGACGCATGTTATTTAGCTTTTCTGATGAACTTGTACTTTCTGATATAACTCCTTTTTCAATCTTGTGAAGTTGTTCTTTTGCATTTTGTGATGTTCCGATCCGTATGAAGTCTTTTCTTCCTCACTGCTGTCGGTGCCCTAGTCATCTAAAATACCTGTTGCGAGCAGAAGCTGTATTATATTGATCAGTATCCGGTTAATATTCTTGTGTATCTGGCAGCATCTTTTAAAATACAGTTTATTTAAATTTTTTTCTTATTTTTACCCTGTCATAGATTATTTCATTTTTTTTCGAAAATTTTCACTAGGTACTGACTTTGAAATCCAAAAACCTCGTTGGAATCACCTTGACCAATTGTGGAATAACAGATTTGGTACTGAAAGACTGCCCCAAAATGATGTTCATACATGGTATGTAGTTACCTCCTCCGTCTGACATTATTAGAAATTTCTGAAATAAAGACAATCCACTACCTATTTTGTATTCTTCAGCTGCTTTCCCACGTGGCAGAGCGATGCTTAGCACATGAAGCAGTACTCCTTCCCAGTTTGAATGCCTCTTTCCTTATAAGTTGTTAACGAGTTTAATAAAGATTAATATCTGAAAATCAACAGATGAAATTATAGGCCAGGTAGGAAGATGAGATGTTTATTGAAGAGTGATAATACAATAATTGGAAGTCGATGAAATGAGTTTCAGAGTACCTTGTTTTGTCTCTCGTTTCTTCCTGCTTCCATGGATTGTTTAGCTGACGTAATGATACTTTCCTCCCTGGCATAATAAAAATCCATTTTGAATTACGGCACTTGGGCTGCTTTGTGTTCACCTGCCGGGGTGCGTGACCAGTCCTGCATTGAAGCATTGGGTCATTTATTGTTTCCTGCAGCATCTACACTAAGACCTTTTCGTCTGAAAAAACTCTCTGCTTAGCAGAGAATGAAGAAGTTATTTCTTTATTCCAGAATAATTCTCAGAACATACATTAATTTTGAACTAAATTTTGATTGCATGAGCAGCATTACCAGAAAGGAAATAGCTTTATTTTACACTGTGTGTCTTCAAAATACTCTGTATTTGATCTGGTGTCTGCTGCCGTCCCTTTGTGGAAGTGAATGGAATTGTGTTTTATTCTCCCTTCTCCATAAAATGAATAAAGCTTTTCTCACAAAGGCGGGGTTTGGGGATTTTATTACGGGGGTGTAGGGCTGTAGGTTGGACTTGATGATCTTACGGTCCTTTCCAAACTTGATGTTTCTATGATTCTGTGATTTTGAAGTCAGTGGTTTTCGGTTGTGACAGTCTGCAGACCATTTGAGGGGGCTTTGTGAAAGGAAACAAAAAGAGAAAAAGGTTGTTGTTCGATTAAATTTGACACGGCCTTTTAGAAGTTAACAGTTTGACCACAATGGTGAAGAGATGAACCACTAGTCTCTTTCTCCGATATACTGATGTTGCCAGCTGTCCACACTACTTCAGTAATTCTCTATTACTTACATTACTTGTTTGCCTCCTTTTGAAACAGCTTTGAAAAGTCTTGTGACAGGAGACTCCTAAGGTATTTTCAGTATTATATTTCTTCCATTAATTTGTTTGCCTCTTTACAGCTACGAGGTGCCGTGTATTGAAACACTTGAAAGTAGAAAATGCGCCAGTTGTCAATCGGTTTGACTATGCCCAGTGCAAGAAGTTAAACATGGATCAGGTTCTGGATCAGATTCTCAGGATGCCACCGGAAAGAAACCGGATCATTTATCTTCGCCCAATGCAGCAGGTGTGCAACCGATGCTCATTTAATCATGAAGAGATCTGAGGTTGTGTCTGTGTTCTTTCACCACTCTTGGCTCCATGTGTTTTTCAATTAATACGAGAAATGTAAATGTTACAATAACAAAAATCTTGAAAAACTTGCTTATTAAAACTTTAGCCCGTTGAGGCTCTTGTTGCGGCATCAGGAACTTGGAGGATACAACGTGTTGCATTAGAAGATGCCGTAAAAAGTCATGGTGCACTGAATTAATTCCAAACTGAGTAACTGAAAGTAACTGTAAGAACGCAGATGCTACCAAGCCAGCTTGTCGTTGGGTATAAGCAGAGGCATGGCATAGGTATCTGAAATCTTTAACCCACGTCTCCTGGTGTAGTAAATGCTGCTCTGCTGATAGCTGCATCCGCTCTTGATGCTAATCAGTGTCACAAGGCAGCCATGGGAGACACCTTTTCCTTGCCCACGTTATGCGTAGGAGATGTAAGCACTGACACTTAAAGAATTGTGGAGGTCAACTGTGGAGAGGACCTTGACAGGCTGGAGAAATGGGCCAGTGCAAACTGCAGGAGCTTCAGCAAGTCTAAGTGCAAGGTCCTGCACCTGGGTTGGGCCAATCCCAGGCACAAACACAAACTGGGCACAGAGTGGGGTGAGAGCAGCCCTGAAGAGAAGGATTTTGGGGTGTTGATACATGAGAAGCTCAACACGAGCTGACAGGGCGCTCCTGCAGCCCAGAAGGCCAACCCTGTCCTGGGATGGATCAGGAGAAGCGTAGCCAGCAGGGCAAGAGAGGGGATTCTCCCCCTTTACTCTGCTCTTGTGAGACCCCACCTCGAATACTGTGTCCAGCTCTGGTGTCCCCACCATAAGAGGGACATAGAACTGTTGGAACGTGTTCGGAGGAGGCCACAAAGATGATCCAGGGGCTGGAGCAGCTCTGCTACGAGGACAGGCTGCGGGAGCTGGGGTTGTTCAGTCTTGAAAAGAGAAGACTTGGGGGGGACCTAAGAGCTGCCTTCCAATACCTGAAGGGATCCTACAGGAGGGCTGGGGAGGGACTTTTTAGAAGATAGGACAAGGGGAAATGGGTTTAAGTTGAAGGAGAATGGATTTAGATTAGATCTTGGAAAGAAATTCTTCAGTCCGAGGGTGGCAAGAGTTTGGAATAAATTGCCCAGAGAGGCTGTGGCTGCCCCTTCCCTGGAGGTGTTCAAGGCCAGGTTGGACAGAGCCTTGAGTAGCCTGATCTAGTTGAGAGACGTCCCTGCCCGTGACAGGGAGGTTGGATTAGATGATCTCTAAGGTCCCTTCCAGCCTGGACCATTCTAGGATTCTATGGTTCTGTGATTTGACAAGAAAGAGAGCTTCACTGAAGGTCCGGAATATTGTAGTTTGTTGGTTTTGGTTTTTTTTTTATCACTCTAAGCAGAGCATTCTGTATTATACTGTGGTGCTGCTTCTCTCACGCAAAGTAATGCTCTTTCTGGCTCAGATTGAGCAATGAGGGAAGGCTGATTTGATACAAAAGCCAGCTTTTCTTTGGAACCAGATCTCTTGCTGTAGCTCTTTAGACAGCAGGAAGACAAAGTAAGATAAAGTGAGATATTAGGATAAAAAATGTGAAAAAAAAACCCACCTCAACCGGAAAACAACCACTCTCCCTAAGCCAGAGACAAATTCTCAGAAAGTGAATGTGATTTAGACCATTATGTAATTTTATGAAAGCTTACTTACCTACTGGAGTTGTCAGAGGCGTAAGAAGGCAGGCATTTCCCATCCTGTTCCGCTGATCAAGAGGATTCATTGACAAAGCTGCACTGGGAAAGTTTTACTCCGCTTAATCACATATTTGATGATGTTTGCTGTTAAAATTTCGTTGCGCTGCATGTGTATCCCCAGAATTTGGGGGATTTGGTAGACATCTGCTCTTGACTCTTAAAATCACATCTCTTGCTTTCTCTTGCTTAGAAGTATCTGTTGGCTGCCTTTTACAGGTTGACACGTTGACTCTTGAGCAAAAAATATTCAGTGGCCCATATCCGTATCACATTTGCATAATTCATGAATTCAGCAACCCGCCTAATGTCCGCAATAAGGTGCGCATTCGGAGCTGGATGGACACGATAGCAAATATCAACCAGTGAGTACTTGCCCTTCAGTAACTTCCCAGAAAAGCTCTTCAATCCTGATCCACCGACTTACAGCTTCCATCAGGCTGTAGGCTTGCTGTGCATGTGGTAGCCAAATGGAAAGAAAAAAAGATTTTGTTAAGTAGAGAAGGTTGAAATCTAGATGGTGCGATATAGAACTGTCAAGATGTATCTAATACAAAATGTAGACTAAAGAAACTCAACTGTGTGAAAAACACTAGAATTCTCCGGTTCTGTTCCATCCAGCAGTAATGGAGTTGAACGTTGAAGATAGGCAGGATGGCTGAGGGGAATATCTTTGAATCTGAAAACAAGTGTCTTTTCGTAAAAAAGACTGATTTTAGTCTGAGAAATAATGTTCATTTGTGGGAAAGATGATGTGCAGTCAATATGAGCTCCTTAATGAGGATCAGAAATTCACAGCAGCGGGGAACTGGGTACAGTGACTCTCCTCCAGCTGTTCTAAACCAGCGGTTTTAAGAACACAGATCTACTTTGGAAGTTTTGTTTAGTTGCAGCTATTTTGGACTGTCCTTTGCAGAGAGCAAGCTGTGCTTAAAGGGTAGCTTCACTGGTTTCTGGTGTCAACTTCCTGCGTTCTGTGATTGCTCTCAGGAGTGAAGGGATTGCCTGCTGGGTTTGTGTGAGGGATTCAGGTGCATTAAAGGAAAGGTTGTGTAATAGGATTTCCTGTTTGGTTTTTCTGCCTCCTGCCTTCGCATTTGCTATCACTACTGGCTGTAATCTCTTCCTTCTCCCTAGAGAGCTCATTAAATATGAGTTCTTCCCTGAAGCTACACGAACGGATGAAGACCTGAAGAAGTACACCAGGTATCCTTGGGGACGAGATATTTACACTCTAGAAGGTGAGTGCTTACAGAGAGATGAAAGCTGACGATCAGTCTCTCACTAAGATACGTAGCTTTGCATCAAGTCACAAGAGACACAGATAAGAATTCTTGTGAGGAAGGTGGAGGACCTTCAGCACAGACTGGTGGGGGAATTGAAGCGAGGAGGTGTTTTTCCTGCATTCAAGTGACTGAACTGTGTGACATCAGTGAAGTCGACTTGGTGAAGAGTGCTGATGCTGCAGGAGTGACATTGGCCTCTTCGTATCCTCACTTTCTCTGTCATCCAGGCGTTGTGGATGGCGCCCCTTACTCCATGATTACTGACTTCCCGTGGTTGCGATCGCTGAGGACAGCAGAGCCAAACAGCTATGCTAGATACGACTTCGAGGATGATGAGAGAAGTGAGTAATCTTTTTCGATGCGTTCAAAGAGCTTTAACTTGTTGCTTGGTCCCAAGCTGGCAATGCATTCATCTTTGGTTTTCTAGTTCTTAGACTGGTTTTGGTAGACTATAACTAACTACTTGTAACTGTTTTGGGAGCTGGATGAAGGGAGGGTCCAGCAGACGAGAGGGCCATAGAACTACAACAGTGTAAGTGACCTAACTGACAAAATCAGAGAGCTGATCTGGTGCTTAGCCTAAAAACGTTATGAGTTTGTCACATCTGGAAGAATGAGCACATTTCGAACACAGACAAAACTTATGTTGTGATGTGTAGTCCCAGCAATTCAGGCTCTGTGGAGCTCACCGGAATTCCTGCTGAAAGCTCAGCTGGCCTGCTCTCTCTGGCTTTGCTTTATGAAAGGTAGTTAAGCTAGGCTAAAGAGAATCCAGCAAAGGGAGAGAGAGTCACAGAAATGGGGGAGAAAAGAAGAAAGAACTGAACTTTAGAACTCCAGAACAGAGATGATGGGGTTTAGAGTTTAGGATAGACAGGCCTCTTTCTATTTAAGAACTTGTCTTATACCATACCTTAGTGGGCAGCTCCTAGCGCTTGATTTAAAACCCTTGCTTGGTAGCAGGAAAAAATAGTGGTCTACTACTACTTAATTAGGAAAACCTTGGCATCTCCTTCATCAGAGGTATTTTTAATTGACATAATTTTGGGTATTGTTATCTAGCTCCGTTTTGAGGCGATGAAGCTCAAGAGGATGAGGAAGAAATCTTGTTTGGCTGTAGCTTTCTCTGTTCTTTAATTTTTATTTCATTTTGTTTGAAACTGATTCATAGACTTAATGCTCGTAGTTCAGGATGTAGTCTGAATTGCAAACACGTTGGTATGTATTTGATTTCAAAGAGTGATTAGATTAAACATGAAGTTAAAGCCCTAGAAAATAAAGACTGATTTATCCTTAGTTGCTCTTATTTGTAAAACATTTAAGTGATCATTGAAATGGATAACCCGAGAGCATGTCATAAAAGTCTCCGGGGGAAGGCTTTGTTATTGCACTGGGATTCCCCTCACCCGCAGACATACAGATTCTGTATGTGTTAAGTGAGTGTTGGAGCTATCAAAATATTGAAATGTGGGGAAGGCAGAATACTTTTTCTGCTTGAATAATATTCCTTAAGCATAGTTGCTCAGTGGAAGATTTTTCCGTTTGCTTTGTTTCCCGAGGCGACCTCATTGAATGTGAAAAAAGAGTTTTGTGAATTTCTTTCTGGCAAAGATTCTAGTATCCCTAACATTCTGTGATTCTGTGTAATTCTGCCCCTGTGCTCAGCACTGTGAGGCCTCCCCTCGAGCCCTGGGTGCAGGTCTGGGCCCCTCCCTGCAAGAGAGACCTGGAGGGGCTGGAGCGGGTCCAGAGGAGAGCACCGAGGCTGGGGAAGGGCCTGGAGGGACAGTCCTGTGAGGAGAGGCTGAGGGAGCTGGGGGGGTTCAGCTGGAGAAGAGGAGACTCGGGGGGGACCTCATCACTCTCTGCAACTCCCTGCAGGGAGGGTGCACTCAGGGGGCGTCGGGCTCTTCTCTTGGGCAACCAGTGACAGGATGAGAGGGCACAGCCTGAAACTGCATCAGGGGGGGTTCAGGTTGGGTCTCAGGCAGCGCTTCCTCACGGAGAGGGTGCTCAGGCACTGGGATGCTCTGCCCAGGGCAGGGGGGAGTCACCGTCCCTGGAGGTGTGTAAGGAGAGGCTGGATGTGGCACTTAGTGCCATGATCTGGCCGATGTGATGGTGTTGGGTAATAGACTGGACTTAATGACCTCAGAGGTCTTTTCCAGCCTCAGTAATTCTGTGATTTGTTCCCGTGTGCCTTCCACAGCTACCATTTACGCACCCCGGAGGAAAGGACAGCTGTCTGCAGACATCTGTATGGAAACCATAGGAGAAGAGATCTCTGAACTGCGCCAGATGAAGAAAGGTGTATTCCAGCGTGTGGTGGCTATCTTCATCCATTACTGCGATATCAATGGGGAACCGGTAGAGGATGATTACATTTGAATGGATACTACCCTAACCTGTCGTCTCTTCCTAAATTCTGATTGGCACTGCTGGCCGAGAAAGCAGGTGGATTCTTTCTAAATGCAAAGCATTTTCTTGAAACGCGTACTTTGCAGTCGCTCTCACACAGTTTGGAAAACAGTATGTAGTAAATATATAATGAAAAGTAAAAATTGTATAGTAAGATTTGTACATAGGGGAAACGGAAGAAAAACTTCCTAATACTGAGACTGTATTTCATATGTTTATACAATTTAATTTAAATTCCATTTTAATGAAGGTCAGTAATTAGGAACAGGAAAGGTTATTTGAATTTCTTAGCCCATACAAGTCATTGCAATTTTTTTTCTCACAAACAAAATCCCATTTGCTGTGTTCAAAAGAGTCATCAGAGTCTCTTTTAACCTGTGCCTTTTTCTTGAGCGTTTAAGAGTCCGGTCTGAGTAAACCTGTTGAGCACAATCTTTGTGTCTTGTGTGCATTTTTCGAGGGGAGAGAATTCTACGGCTGTTTCGAAGAAGGCTGAAAGCAGACAAAAAGTAGCAAAATTGGTGATCTGTGGTGGTTTCTGGAGTTGATGAAAAACATTTTTGGGGCAGGAAAAATCCCCACGTTTAGCACCTTGGAATTTGTACCATTAGATGTCATGTTAACAGTGTATGAAAAACAAGCTGCTAATCGTTGGTTGCGCTCTCTTTAGCTTAAGTCTGCACACGCTAACTGGCTGAGAGCTCGCTTTTTCCCTCGAGGCGGGCAGGGAAGGGATGTGTCATTGCTGAGTTACAGCTGTGTCACCACAGGATCCCTCTGACTCAAGCAGTGAGCTTTGGGGCTGTTTCATGCTCACTCACGAATGCAGATGTTCCAAATGGTCAGTGAATATTGCTGCTCTCTGCTCCTGGATACTTGTCTGTAGGAAGCACCTCTGGGTCCCACAGTATCCATAGATGCTTTGCGTGTATGGCCAGAATTCGGTGCACGCAGGTATAAAAATCACAGAATCACAGAATGTTAGGGGTTGGAAGGGACCTCAAAAGACCATCTAGTCCAACCTCCCTGCCTGAGCAGAATCACCTACAGTAGGTCACACAGGAACTCATCCAGACGAGTTTTGAAAGTCTCCAGAGAAGGAGACTCCCCAACCTCCCTGGACAGCCTGGGCCAGGGCTCCGGCACCCGCACAGTGAAGAAGTTTTTCCTCATATTTTTATGGAACCTCCTATGTTCCAGCTTGTATCCATTGCCCCTTGTCCTGTCACTGGACATCCCTGAGCAGAGCCTGGCTCTGTCCTCCTGACACTCCCCCTTGACATATTTATAAACATGAATGAGGTCACCCCTCAGCCTCCTCTTCTCCAAGCTAAAGAGACCCAGCTCCTTCAGCCTTTCCTCATAAGGGAGATGTTCCACTCCCTCCATCATCTCTGTGGCTGCACTGGACTCTCTCCAGCAGTTCCGTGTCTCTCTTGAGCTGAGGGGCCCAGAACTGGACACAATATTCCAGATGTGGCCTCCCCAGGGCAGAGCAGAGGGGCAGGAGGACCTCTTTCGACCTACTTGCTACTCCCCTTCTAATACACCCTAATGCACAAGTTGGTGTTAAACCATCTGGCTTATGTGCTCTGTGGGGGTGGGAAACCTCTCGAAGGCAGATGTGCTGGGCTGTGCTGTGGTGTCTACATGCACATACCCCCAGCATTCACAAATGCTCCGTCATCTGGGCCGTGCCACCAACTCTGGCCTGACCTATTGTTCATGCTTTTCTAAAGTTGCAGAGTTACCAGCCATCAGATGACAGCTCACTGTGGTTAAAAGCTGTAGAGCAGATTAATTTATACCATTATACAATCTACGCATCATTGCTGACTATTTTAATTCTTTGAACTTTGGTATAAAGGTGAGTGATGGGGATTTCTGTGCTGTTTAGCTCTGGAGAATTGAAGGGGCAAAATTCTCCAACGCAGCAAAGCCAGTGTTAGGGTTATCTTAATTTGTCCCTCTGGAAATTCTTGAGATAATGTGGACCTAGGGAGATGTTAGATAAGAGGAAAAGAATGGTGCCTAATGGGAGCAGCAAGAGCTTTGGTCCAGTAGCATTTTCCCACGTGTGCTCTCTCCCCTAACTGGAAGCGGAGTGCTAAATGCCAGGTAACCATGTGAATGCTTTTAAATTCACTTTAATGCAGGATCAACATTAATGGTTTAGTTGTAACATATTTCATGGTAAATAATATATTTGCCGATACTCGGGCGAAGTGTAATTGTGGCCCTTCCTAAAAGTGTTTCAAGTGATGTGACTCATGTGTTCAGTCGTGTTTACCGTTATAATACAGCGCGTAAAGGGAAACGTTACTGTGCCTGGAGTATTGCACCAGATCTCCATCTGGTGGCTCTAACTTTAGCCTTGTGAAGAAGTATTTATACAAATAATGTACTTATTTATAATCAATATTTATTTCTGTGAGGAGTTGAGTGCTGCAGCAGTTTTAATCTCTTCAATATTACACCAGGGTTACACATAGTGGTAACGGAGTGACTGAACTCGTTGGGTCCATCTCAGAGAGCTCTGGGGGACTGGAGCCGGGGAACCTGCTCTTGGCAGGAGGTTCAGCGTCTGAAATTGAGGAAGGGAACAAAGCAGATGGAAAGAATTATGATCGTACGTGAGCGGCTGTAGTTCGCGCCTGCTGGAGCAGCTGTGGGAGCGAGGATGTGCGGTTCCGCTCCCGGCGGGCCGGCCGGGGCTGGGTTCCGCTGCGAGGGGTGAGAAGCTGCCGTCGTCATCGAGGCTTCCGATTTCTACAGGGACAGTTGCTCCAGCCTCAGCCCGCGTTTACTGATGGGCTGTGCAGTGGTCCCCAGTGGGTTCTTTTCAAGTCGTTTTTAGTTTTGGCAGCTGGAGGAGGTTAGCTCTATCTCTGCAGGAGTGAGGGGCTGAACCCGGCGGCCGCAGGGACCCGGTCCCTGTGTCCCTCGGTGGCGCGCTGGGCGCTGAGCCTTTCACCCGCGGGTAACTTCTGCTTTGCAGGGCTCGGAACCTGACCCGAGTTTGACTCTGAGCTCTCCAATTTCTTTTTTAAAGATCCTTTTCCCGGCCGATCCGGCTGCCTGGCCCCGGTGCGTTTCGCGCTCCTGCGTGGCCCCATCCATGCCCGGCGCGACAGACCCGCAGCGCTCGTGTGGGCCGCTGCCTCAGCCTCTCCTTCTCCTTCCTCCTCCTCTCCTTCTCCCCTCTTTCCTCCTCCTCTCCTGCCTCTCTTTCCTCCTCCTCTTCCTCTCCTTCCTCTCCTTCCTCCTCGTCCTCCTGCCCCTGGCACTGCAGGACTGGGGTACCCCCCCCGGGCAGAGGTGGTCATGTTACCCCTCACCTGCCATGGGGGCACTAACACAAATCCGTTTTCTCGGAAGGCAGGTTTGTGTTCTGTGTAAAGCACTATCTCTTGCAAAGCTTCTGACTATGAAATCCCAGGATAAGTTTTTTGAATGCGTAGGGGAAACTAAGGCTTAGAGTGAAATCATTTATGGTCAGGGATTGTTCTCTTGTTTTTACTTCAAATGGAACTTGACTTTTCTTCTTTCTTTCAGAAAAACTTTTCGGTTCCTTGTGTGAGATGCAAGTCCTTTTTGTAACAGGGATTCATAACCTCTTCCTGAGCTAAAATCAGCAAAGAACAGCTGATATAAATAAACACCCTTCTGTCAGAGCTCTCGGTAAACTAAGCAGAAATCAATTGCTTCCTTTTCTTTTTTTTTCTTTTCTGCTGCTTAAGCAACTTGATTCCAGGAGGTCACAAAAGGCACAATCGAGTATATTTAGACATTTAAAAGTATTGCGTATATTGCACCATGCCATATCTCTTGCATGCTACTGGGTGCTTTAACAATCTTTTTTTAAGAGAGTTTGATGTAGTATCTAGAAAAGATGATACTTTATGTCCATTTCATCCCTTATACCGCTTGGAAAACTCGCCACATTTGTAGAAGCCGATGTAGAGATACCAGGCTTGAGAAAGTCTGGCTGGCAGCTTCCAGGTTATAAAGGATATGATCTTTGTGTCTGAGCTTCCCTCATCACTCTACTCTGTTTCCTTTTAGGGCTGGCTGTGATTCAATTGCCGTGTCAAGCCTTGGAGGGCAAGAAAAGGTTTCCATGGGTCTGCCTAGTCTTAAACTTTCCTCAGGAAGCAGCCCAGGTGCCTCCTGTCTGTATGTGACAGGCTTCACTCTTCACGCTGCAGTCCAGTCTGGCATCTCTTTTGGGCTCTGGCAGGAGGAGGAGGAGGCTACTGTCACTGCAAATAAGATGGCTGAGTGATCCTGCTCTGTTCAGCTTTCTGCAACAGAGAAAACTCCAGCTGGGGCCTTTAGCTTCACTGTGGTCATGTGTGGCAGCTTTGGAACGAGCCAGGAAACCCATCTGCAGCCCACTTAACAAACAGTGATATTTGCATCTGGATACCAAAGCAAAGTGTTTGCTGGAGTTCAAAGGCAGCTTTGCAAACACTAGATCTGATGGGTAAGGAGAATGACAAAGGAAACTCTGATATGACCGTAAAACTTCTGTCCCCTGCTTCCTTCATGTGCTTTGCATGCCTGTGGCTCCAGGGAAAGAATTGAACAGGAAGGATTATCTTCCCTAGGTTAGCTTGGACTTAACAGTCCTTGCTCGACAATAGGCTTCCTAGGTGGGTTATGCTTTTTTTAGATTTATGTGCCCATACTGCAGATGCACTAGTCAGAGGGGTTTCCTCTTGCAGTCAGTGAAGAGAAATAAACGCCCCCGGGACGTAATTGAGCTGGCCCAAGGCAGTCATTGAGTAGCTCTCCACTAACTGGAAAGTGAGTCTGAGATGACTTGTGCTGCTGCAGGCAAGTGCTTGAACTGCTTTGTGAATGTTTTTCCCCAGAGCAAGTAAGGGCTAACAGGTCTTCCTGAAAGAGGGTCCGATGATCATGGCTGGGACTTGCTCAAGTGCCTGAGAAACTGTCATCTAAATAGAAAGTACGTAAGGTAATTAGATAAAGCAGAAAGCACGCTTGGGCTGTGGGCACTGTGGAGAGAAGAACACAAAACATTTTGACTCAGAGGTGGGCAGTATGCTGGGCCAGTTCTTGCTTTTTTCTCTGATTCAGGAGAAAGACAAAATCAGTGTTTGGGTTTTGAAAAGAACAGGATTTTGAAGGGATAGTTTTATTTGAGGAAAAAGTATAAGGAGTTGATGGAGATAGGAATTTTGCCTCTACCCTCACTCTAGTCTCTAAGCTCTTCAGTCTGTTAGAAGCAGCTGCAAACTCCTGCTCTTGCTCCCAGTTACGCGTTTGAGCAGTTGAAGCTTAATCCCTTGTACAGCCAGTGTATGTACACAGGTGCACTGCATGTGGTAACTGGACAGGCAAAAGTAGTGCCCCATTAGCTCATTAGCAGTCATTAGGTATTGACATGAGATAAACTTTCTTCGTTGCAGACTTGTTACAGAGCAAAACCACCAGCTTTGTGTTTGCAGGGAAGAATTTCTGCTTCCTATGGTATGATGTCTCAAAAGGAGTTCGCCAAGGTGAAATCCCAGTGTAGCATGAGAGCGTGCGATACGTGCGAAGGAGCAGGTGTACGTTGTTTGGGCCAAGGGGTAAGGAGACATTTCAGTGAAAATGATCTCAGGACTGCCACAGAGGGCTGCAAAGGTGGTAGGAGGTGAATTAACTCTTTCAAAGAGAGCGTAATGGCAGGCTTCAATCATGGAAACCGCATGGAGTAAATACTTCTGTGTTGATCTGTGCAGTGCTTAGAGTAACCCGAGGATTAGTCGCTGTTGTTCAGTCACTGGCAGTAGTTATTGTAGTAATGCTTTAGACTCCTCTTTGTGTTTTCTGTTTTCTAGAGATAGCAAAGAGATAGAATAGAATTGGATTCAGAGATTAGTGATATGAAGATGACCCTTTATGTGGTGTGACAGCCCTTTCAGATACTCATTGTGTCAAGAGCACTGGTGGGTGGGATTCAGCTGTCAGGAATATGAAAACAGAGGAATCGCTGACGTTTCTGGAAAATAATTTAGTTCTGATACTCTGTCTGGATCATAGCCTGAAAGAAACACACTCCATGGTAGCTGGAGGTCCTCATTTGGAGCCTCCCTAATCTTGAGTTGGAAGAAAGCTTCAAGGAAGTCAAGTGTGTTACTTACCCAGCAAGGAAATAAATTTTTCTCTTGACCCAGAGGACTTGGAAGCCCTTTCATAATATTTGTTTGAGACCACAGACCTTGGAACTGCAGCTGTTGTGCCAGCTAGCATAGTGTTCCCATTCTGTTGTAGTCCAGGAAAGTTATTTAGGTTTTCTCTGTGGTTATTTTAACAATTGATTTCAAGACCTTCAGAAGATCAATGACAATCATTTAAAAATGACAGAAATCTGTCAAGTAATGCACATTACGATAATGTTAAGCCCTTCCCAATCTTTGAAACTCTTTAAGCAGTAAGCATATTTTTGACAAGAAATCTAGATTTCCAAATAGCATAGGCAATTTCAGTTCAATCTAAGAGGAAGTAGTGGAACTACTAGGTAAATTATATCTGGTTTTTGTTAATTAGATGAGAAAGTTCCTGCGATAAGGTAAATCTCTGTAAGATGCAAAGCAAAGAAAACCCAGGGAACTACAGAGCAGTCAGCCTCACCTCAGTGCCAGGTAAAATCATGGAACAGATCCTCCTGTTATCTGTACTAAGGCACATAAAAAGTAACGAGGTGATTGATGACAGCCAACACGGCTTCATTAAGGGCACTTTGTGCCTGACTAATTTAGTGGCTTTCTGTGACAAAGCTACAGCTCTGGTTGACATGGGAAGAGCAACTGATGTCGTCTGCCTGGACTTGTGCAAGGCATTTGAGAGTCGCACATGACATCCTTGTCTCTAAGATGGAGAGACATGGACTTGATGGGTGGACCACTCGGTGGGTTGTGAACTGGCTGGATGGTCGCACTCAAAGAGTTGTGGTCAGTGGCTCAATGTCTGCGTGGAGACCAGTGACACGGGGAGTTCCTCAGGGCTCTCTTCTGGGTCCAGTGCTGTTCAACATCACTGTTAGTGACATGGACAGTGGCATCGAGTGCACCCTCAGCAAGTTTGCCAATGACACCGAGCTGTGTGGTGCCGTGGACTCACCTGAGGGCAGAGATGCCATCCAAAGGGACCTCCACAGGCTGGAGAATGAGCCAGTGCAAACCACGTGAGGTTCAACAAGTCACAGTGCAAGGTCTTGCACCTGGGTCAGGCCAATACAAATACAAACTGGGCACAGAGTGGGGTGAGAGCAGCCCTGAAGAGAAGGATTTGGGGGTGTTGATAGAAGAGAAGCTCAGCATGAGCCGGCAGGGCGCTCCTGCAGCCCAGAAGGCCAACCCTGTCCTGGGCTGCATCCAGAGGAATGTGGGCAGGAGAGGGCATTCTCCCCCTTTGCTTTACGCTGGTGAGACCCCACTTCAAATACTGCGTCCAGTTCTGGTGTCCCCACCGTAAGAGGGACATGGATCTGTTGGAATGAGTCCAGAGGAGGCCACAAGGATGACCCAGGGGCTGGAGCAGCTCTGCTCCGAGGACAGGCTGAGGGAGCTGGGGTTGTTCAGCTGGAGAAGAGAAGACTCCGGGGGGACCTTATCCCTGCCTGCAGTGCCTGAAGGGACCTACAGGGAGGCTGGGGAGGGACTTTGGACAAGAGCACCCACTGACAGGACAAGGGGAAATGGATTTAAATTGAAGGAGAACAGGTTTAGATTGGATCTTAGGCAGAAATTCTTGAGTGCGAGGGTGGCCAGACTCTGGCACAGATTGCCCAGAGAGGCTGTGGCTGCCGCTGCCCTGGAGATGTCCAAGGCCAGGCTGGATGAGCCTGGAGCAACCTGGGCTGGTTGAGAGGCGTCCCTGCCCATGGCAGGGGTTGGGCTGGATGAGCTCTTGAGGTCCCTTCCAACCTAAGACATTCTGGGATTCTGTGATTCTATGCTGAGTGAATATGTGACTATTTTGGATTCAGAAAGATTTAAGCTATGCAAAAATTCAAAGAACTAAAAGCTTTTGTATATTTTTATTGAGTTATTAGTAGAAAAACCCGCACCAGATTTATTGCCTTTTGGCATGATACCACTGAGAGATGGCTCCGGAAATCTAATGCAAAGGAAATGATTGGATCCTAAACTACTGAAGGATTTATGGTTGACAGTTACAGAATGAAAATGCTCTCCTTGGCTTTAGCATTTATAAAGATGGGTAAGGAAAATTCTTCAGAATGACTCAGAGTCTGCCGTCTGTGGGCTGCCTGCTCCAAGAAACCGTCATTTTACTGGCGTTATCATCTGTGCTAGGAATTAAATGGGCACGATTTGGACCCAGTTGGTTAGATCTGTTGCACGCTACTAAGTCAGGCTGATGCTAATGAATACTTTAAATACTTTTTGATTCTTCCTTTTCTTTGCTGAGCAGAGCCATTTTTAAATGTATTCCATTCCCAAAGCCACAATCCTTTGGTCAGATGATCTTTAGGTTGAATGTATTTGTTAGTAATACCTAAATTGAGAGGTATTTTGAAATGCATAAAAGCATTTAAGTACAACTAATACAGTATTACTAATTACTCACAGAGCTCTTGATCCCATTTAGGGGACAGCAGGAGAAGGCAGGTAAAATAAAAGTAATTTTGAATTGTGCTGAACTCAAAGGCAAGGTCAGCATCATTTAGCCCTCTTAGCTCTGACTCATATTCAAGTTCTTCATTGTTACCCAACACGTTTCCAATCTAAGTTCTCCCTGAATTGTCCTTTGTTATAACGGAGACTCGTGGAGGATGAGAGTTTGCAGAAAGAGGCTCTCTGGAGCCAGGGATTCATACTATTCATAAACAAGATGACCTTAAAAACGATTTTCGTTGTGCATATGAGTCTGTTTCGATTGCACTCACTCTGCAAGCGAGACCAGCATCACAGTAACCCTCGGACCTGTGACTCCTTCACAGAGACATGCTAGGCCAAGGTGTGGGCTTCTCACTGCAAGTACATCTTAACCAGTAACGAATTAAGCTTATTAATACAACAATATCTCTGTAAGCAGACAGTGGTTGTACGTGCCCGGCTACCTCCTTGTGACTAAAAATGTGCTGAGAACAACACAATGAGAAAGAAGTTTTCGGTGTGCTGACTTTATTTTGTTCCACTCAGGTCCTCTACATGCGCGTACGATGCGCGTGGCCTCTCTTAGAAGCATTCGCTTCTGCATCGAGATCAGGGGGAATTTTAGCCTTCAGACAAGCTGAGTGTGGAAAAAGTAGGTTGGAGCCAGGCACTATGTGAGCGAGAAGTGAGTGAAGGCTTCCCCCGCATCCTGCAAACACCCCCAGCTCCAACACGGTCAGTCCCTGTGTTTCCCCTCTGAGCCCCTTCTTGGCTCTGCTGACACACACCCCCCGCAGTGGGTGCAAAGGCAGCGTACTGCTGTGCGACGCGAGTGGAAGCTATTCCATTTTTAAGCCACTGTGGGGAAAGTCTTCATTTCCTGTTGTGCTCAGATAGGCATCAGGTCTTGCAATAGGAGCAGGTCACGTAGAACGTTTCTGAACTAAATGAAAAGGGTTTTGAGAATGTATTCGTTTTCAGATTTTTTTTTAATTGTTCTGCTAAGATACTCTTCCTGCTTTTATTTGCCCCATCAGAATTCATGTCTCTGCCTGGTGTTTATGGGCATGACCTGCTAGTGCACTTGGGCTGCAGCCATATCTCCATACAGCTCCCTAAGCAGCACAGCTGCCACCTGCTTCAAGCGCTGGTATTTACAGAGCACGTATCACCCGGTTACTGCTTCACGTCCCTCTGAGCAGTCTTGATCACCAGCTAATTAAAGCGTGTGGCCCCTTCTGCACTCTTACTTGGAGCTTCCCTTTTGTGAGCCCAGCTTCCCATTGGTGACACGTTTATTATGTCTCCAAATTTTACTCTGCAGTGTGACTGTGACTTAGCTTCTGTCTGAGTAAACCGAGTATCAGAGACATTGAAAGCTGCTCGGTGGGAAGCACAGCTCACCCCATGGTGTTGCGCAGGCTGATGCTGGCGAGGGCCCACGTGAATTCGGATGGGCCCCAGTCGTAGCGGGAGGCTGCCTGCCCAGTCTGCCTCCGGAAGCAGCCAGCTCATTGCTCTGCTTTCAGCAGAAGTAACCTCAGTGCATCTTTAGATTTGCTTGTCTGGGCACATGCCCTGCTATCAGATGTCATGCCAGATCTCAGAAATGCTTCTGGAGCCTAGAAAAGTACAGAAATATGGAAAAACAACTGTGTTGATGTATCAGCCGCCTGAAGACAGTTTAGTAAAGGCTTAGGCAGCCAACTCCTTATTACCTCACCTTGGTGAGGAAAAGAGTAAGCAGTTGTAATCCAGGAAAACAGCTGCACCAAGCGCCGTGCCTAACACTTCTGGGGCTTCAAAATACTGGAGTCTTCCCAGACTATAAACGTGGTGGTGTAATAATTTGCTGATGTATATTTACGTGAAGAAACAAATATATGGTTACTGAACTGAATGCGTGAGAGATGGCAGATAAGATGTGGAAAGGAAGAAAGAAGGGAGCATCCTTCTTCAGTGAAATTCCCTGGGAAGCTCAGAGAAACAGCTGCACGAAGCCATGTCTGACTTCTCATTTGCAACTGCCTGGAGCGCGATGCCCGTAGCGCTGCCGCCTCTCACTGCAGGTCGTGAGAGATGAGGTGGACAGAGCACAGGTCAGGGAGAAAGAGGGCTCAGGAGCAGTCTAAGCAGAAGTGTGGGGACAAAGAGCTGGTGCATGAGAACTTGGGGCAGGAGGCAGGATTGGTCTGGTACATAAACGTTCGAAGTTTGTAACCCAGGAGCTCATCAGTATTTTCAAAGCAAAGGTGGTAGATTCTTCCTTGCTGTTATGGCTGTTGGAGTACATTGCGAGGCAGGTAGAAAGCGTTACTTGGTAGCAACTTGTATTTTGATTGAAAACAGCACAAGAAATGAGCATGAGCTGGGGTTTACTGCAACGATCATAGAGGATTTTTTTTTATTTTTTACACATTACTCAGCACGAGCAAAGACTCTTGACACTGCTAGCCGAAATGGTCAATGGGAAGATGAACTCAGAGGCCAGAGGAGCAGCTACCTTTAGCAAAAGGAATCGAGCATGGGTCCTTTCTCTGAGACAGCTTCTTTTCCACAGAAATTCTAACGTTATGGATGATGGACAATATCGCGTGCTGGATTCAGCTAAGCATTGCTGAGATTATTGACTTAGTAAGCCGGAGCTGCCAGGTGGCTCACGGCAGGTTTACTGATTCCAGCAAGCAGAGATTACACAGAACATGGACTTTTCATGTTTGTTCTTTTCATTCAAATACAGTGTTTGGAATTGGAGCAGAGCTGTTGACCATTTTGGCTAGGGAGCTACTGATCCCATTGACAGAGCCTTCTGAATGTTCCCCATGAGTAGAATTCAGTGTCAAGAAGTTCATTTGAAATTAAGAGGAGATATATTACATTAAAATATAGGAAAAACCACCGAAGACAACAGCAGAAACAAAACCCACCATTGCTATAGCATCCGCATGCTGCTGGTTCCACATCACTCCAAGGAAATTTCACACCAATTTTTTGATGCCTTTTAACAGGGACAGAGAAAAGCTTTTCTATGATTTCTTAAAAAAAAATTGATACTTGAAGTGAAACCAAGACAACCTGTTCTGCAGTCTTGCGTACCCGAATCCAGACAAAAACCCACGCAAGCAGTTCCGCAGAGGGGTAGATCATAGGATTGAAGCAGCCTTGGATGAATTTTTTTCCAAACTTTCAATACCAGCCTGTTTTTCACCCACTGCTCTGTTTTGGTGTTAACAATAGAGTTGAACTGACAATGAGTTCTTCTGGAAACACAAGCCTGTAAAAACAGGCCATTGCCCAACTGTTCCTAATGATGAACCAGAAGTTGGCTCAAACCATCTCACCCTCTCTTTACAAATAGCTCGTGTTCTTCCCATCGCCTCAACCACCAGCAGTTTGTCTCTTCCTAACTGCTAACAATTTTCTACATTGTTGTCTGGCTGCTTCTAATTAGGGCTGTTTCTGTCCAGTGTCCTTTTGAATCCTAAAGGAAAGTGATGTGAAGCTTTATCAGCAACTTTCGCGTGGAAGAAATACTTAAGGAGATACCGTGGCAAAGAAGACAGTTGTTCTTATCATGCACTTTTTTTTTTCTACTGAGCAACACTTTTGTTTGTTCAAAGCAGGATTTGTTTGTTTACAGTAAATACCTGTCACATAGCAACAGAAATATTACTAAATAATAATACATACAATGTTAAGCTCCTGGGTCTAGAAGCTTTTAATGACGAAATTCACATGTTCCTGATAAAAAATAATAAATAATGTCACCTTTTCTTCATATGTTAAAAATATCTGTACATGATTACACAATATAACAAAGTACAATTTGATTTTCTAGGCTCTGGGTGGCGTATCTCCAGCCAAAAAGGGTAGAGGCTTGTAGTCTTGATCCTGTGTATCTCCCACTGCATGAAAATCATTTTCCCAAAGTTGCACAGTCTACAGCCATGTCTACCTCTCCCATGCAAAGGTGGAAGCAGCTCACGAGGTACATAGCAACACCTACATACAGGAAGCAGCTCAGGACTAAGTCTTTGCAAACAGAGATGTGGATATTTGAAAGGGATATTTGAAAGTCTTGAAGCTTCTTGCCTCAACTGGAAGAGAACAAACAAACAGGAAAACGAAGATGGAAAGTGTCAGTAGAAGTCTGTCTGTCTAATGCAGTTAGAAAAGCTTTTTAGATGGTGTATTTTTCAGGACGGCACTTGGTGATCTGTTGCGGACTGGCCCTGTCTCTTAGTCAGCCTTTCTTCTTGCGGTAAGAATGCCCAAAGTTTGCTCAGATGAGGACAGCACTGGCAACTTGCCTGGAGCCTCTGAACAGCAGAGGATGGCCACTGTGTGTTAGCATCTGGGCTGGGCTGAAGCAGCATTTGCAGGGCCTTCTGTTGGTGGTGATATGTCTCTTTAGGTTCTGCTCCAGCTTGTCAGGCACTATGTACTCCCTATGAGTCTTCTACCCATAAACTTGGCCAGAAAACACAATAAAAGCATTTACAAAGAAAATTCTCCACCAAGGGTGAATCAGCAGCTCATGCTGACCTTTCACCAGTAACTGTAATCAAAAGGCAAACATTTCCTCTTATTTTGCTGGAGAAAATGTAGTGCTGTTCCTCTGCTGAGCATCCGGCGGGCAGATACAGCAGGCGTTTTGCCTCTCATCATGTTAGGGCTTTAGACAGAACTTGTAATCTTTAAGATCATGACATCACAGGACGGAGAGGCGGCTTGTACAGAGACAGCAGCTGGAAAGGAGTAACAGAAGTAGCTGCGCTGGGTGGTTTGTGTCTGTGTTGTTTCCTTACGTTGGCAGAAGTCAGCTCGCTGCTGGAGTGAGGCTCTGACACACCCATCCAGTCCAGCTGTGCTTGCAGGTACAGCAGAGTCTCCTCAGCCGTTCTGCTCACGTACCTCCCCATGCCCCCGTCAACACACACGTGCAGCTGGACATTTATGTGAAGCCAGTGCAGGAGGCACCGTAACTATGCAGATGGGTGAGTTTTCATAAAGTCCTGCAGCCTTTGGATATCCTACAGGGAATCTGTTCCTTTCAGCTGGGCCACTCCTCTTCTAGGACCGTGACTAGAAACAGGACTCTTGAGATTCAGGGTCATTGTGGATGGGAAGCTTCTCATGTTCCTGATGATGCCCGTTATGTAAAACAGTGTACCTGGGAGGGGAAAAACATGAAGAAAGATTTGTTAGTGACAGTTAAAAAGACAAGCTTATGCAAAATGAGTTGTTGAAAACCCCAAAGTACGTCCTAAGACAATACATCTTCCAAATATCCAGATCCCACATCAAGCAAATGTGAATCTCTACTTTGCTCCATGACAGGAAACCAAATCTTCAGTCTGATGCAGTCAAGGCAAACCCTGAAAACCAAGAACAAGTTGGTTTCCATGTATCTAAGATGCAGCTGGTAGCAAAAGGAAAACAGGCCAAACAACGCAGAAACACTGATCACCTGTGGGTCAGCTAAGCTGAAGGCACTTCAGTTAATGACTTCAACGCAAGCATTTAAAGAATCATTTGAGACGAGCTTGGTGAGTGGATGAGACCAAGACCAATATTTCAGGCATTTCCACTTCCAAAAGAAAGTAGTCTTTGCCTATTCCAAAGTTGGATTTAGTGCCAATTCTCGTATGTCTTACCAAAGCGGTGCTGTTCAGGTTTTCTGTCCTTTGGAGGTGTGATGTCACGTACGTACCTTTCTGACATTTTTCCAGGCTTTGGGCCAGATACGGAAAAGCAAAATTCCGTTGTGAGGAATTCCACATTATCTCTCACCCTGTGCTTCATCTACCAGCCTGTTTCCTGCTGCCCATCTTGACGTAGCTTTCTGAACAGAACTGTTGATTTAGTTTGTTAATGTCTTGTAGCTCTTTCCCTAAGTGGTGTGCAGTGCTTAATAGGAATATGCAGATCTGAGGCGACAGCAAAAATGTTGGCTAACTGGAGTCAAACTGATTTAGCACGTCTTTCTCATCTACTCTTGCTTGCAAACCTCCTGAAGGGCACAGAGCAAGCCTTACCCTTGGCAGTCCCATTTAATTTAAACTAACGCTAAACCAAACCGTCCTTCGAGTAGGTCCAGAAGTATGAAGCCACAAAAATAACTGTAAAAACATATTTTTCCCTGTTCCAAATGTGTATTGGGGAAATCAGGTCTCTGTTAAGACTTTCCTAAGTGTTTAGAGATGTAGGTATATTATTTCTCTTAGTAACAAACATCCAAGACATACCCGAAATACCTGCATCCCAATAAAGAGTTAAAAAAAAAAAAAAGGAAAAAAGCCTAAGAAAATAAAACTATGTATGAGTTCTCCGCCTGTTAGAAAAGGGAATAGAAGTACTGTCAGCCTCAGAATTTGTTTGAATAGGCAGAAAAAAAGGCCAGGAACTCCTCATTATCTACATATCCAAACCCTGATATTACGACATCAATTTACTAGGCATTATTATTCTGGATGCGTCTCTTTCTCCATTCTCCCAAACTTGGGTCTTAGGCTCCTAGTTAAGGTGCTTGTAATGCCGCTGAAATGTCTGAAGTAGGTGATCTGAATGTCCTGCACAAGATCTATTCCTTTAGTTGCGGTAGACCAGCCATGGACGCAACGTGAAAGCCAGGGTATAAACCGTACTGCCTGGCTGGACTTGCCCTGCTGAATATTCCTGGAGGGATTTGCCCTTTAATGTACTAGAAGCTGGTTTTCAGCATGGTCTGACTTGGTTGCCTTCACACAGGTCACTGTATGTAGTGGTATATCCATCGAGCATATTCCCTTAATACTCCAGCACTTTAAATAACGGTCAGAAATTTCAAACATTGCTCTAGTTCTACCAACAAGATACAGACTTGATGTGAGAAACAAGAGAAGACATTTTGCATCTAACACCGAAGAGACACTCCAGTTAGATGACCATGAAGCGTACAAGTCATAACATAGTTTTAATTTTATATTCCAAGTCAGACACAGCACGTTGTGGGGGGCAATCCACCAAAAAGACCTCTAGCATAAATCCCTGCTACACACGGTGATACAGAGGATGAGAGGCAGGAGACACCAGCTCTGTGAACAAGGTGGACATAGTTCAGAGCAGCTCAAGATGTGCTCGGAAGCGTGACAGACAGGCACTGAGAGCTGACTTCATACAGAGGCAAACCTTTCTTATTCTTCTTCTGCAGCGGTCAGAAAACAGTTGTGCAAGATGAGCAATCTAGCAGGTGATGCCATTTGTCACAAAGATGCATTAAGCTAAACAGAAGTCTTTAAGGTGTCCCAGGATCTCTTGTGGCACAAAGTGTCTGTCTGAAGCCTCTGGCAGTTACCTCAACACTTCCAGTAGTAGAGGAGGAAAGAGCATTCGTATGTAGGGTGCAAAAGCTGCACTGCAGGGTGATGGCTTGCTCTGGTACTGGCACATCATGCCTAAAGATCTTACTAATGTCTCCAGGAAACTGTTAAACAAGTCCTCCACTGGCAGCCTTTTGTGTTACCAGGATTCTTTTCACATACAGTAGTTTTTCCCTTCCAATGAAAGTTCAAAGCTACCTGCCACTTCCAGGGCACTAATTTAGTGTCGGCTGAAAGAGGAGATTCTGACAGCCCTGTTTTTTTTGCACCATCATGTCTTAACTGATCTGTACTCTGAAAATAAAATTTACATTTCAGGCATCAGTACCTTTGGGAAGCAAGTTTCACAGAGAAAGCACAGCTGCACCTGAAGCTCATATTTGCCTCACCTACAGGAACACGCACCCAACGTGCCTCAGCTCTCATCCTCAGGATTTATCTTTCCGGCCAGAAGAAGAAAACAACGCTTGGACCCTGCATGTGAGGGCTGCATGTTTCAAGAGAAATTTATCAAGTAGGTTTGAGCAATGAACACATCTGAGAAAGCTGTAATATGTGATCAGGAAAAAAAAAATTATATGGTTTAAATGCGTTAAATAGATCATCTGCAGCAAATTAGCTGTCCAGCTTTCCTGCCTATAACGAGTTCCTTCCATGGCATTTGTATACGCTGGCACATTAAGCTACAGCATCCCAGGCTGCCTCTGCCCTCTGCATCCGACTCCTCCCAGAACTGGGGGCGAGTGTTACTGTCAGCTCCCCTGACAGCTTTACTCAGACCATAAACACCGCCCAGCAATGCAGCCCAAAGCTGAAGGAGCATTACCACCTGCAGAGGGACCCTGCTGCAGGCTGCTCAGTACTTGCCAAATGGGACTTGAATTGTGACTTGAATTGCTTCTGCATCTCCTGCTGTTTCTGACACTCCAACAGACTCTTTAATTAACTGGTTAGATTAGCTCTCAGCACATTAGAGGGGAGCTCTGTGGTTTTACCCTCGGCAGGCCCACGACCAGAGCAAGGAGCTCCAGCATTATTCTGGGACCTTGTCAAAAGCGGTGAAGAAAACACCAAGGAGATGCAGTGGCTGCTTGTAATCTTCTCGCTTTCGTTCCCTGCAGAGCTATCCCTCACACCAACTTGTACAATTTATGAAGGAAGCAAAGCCAAAAAAATTGCTGGTCTCTAGCTTGAGGACCGGTTTAGCTCAGTGGGTTAAGTGTGGTGCTTAACCACACTTAGCAGAAAACAGTGTAATTCAGGGGCATGGCTCCTGGCTCTGAAGAGACAAGCTGACAGCATCCGTTTCCTCAGCAGAGCATGACCCAGGAGGAAGGGACACTTCCAGAGCTCGCAGCTACAGGTCCATTTTCCAGTAGGGCGCCTCTGTCTGGAGACAGTGCCCGGGGTCCTTTGGACAGTGGGGAGCAGATGGGAGTGGGAAGGCATCTGCTTTCTCCCCAAAAGCCTCCTACCAAGCCTTCATGCTTGCAGTATCTGTGTAAAGCTGCCTACACTGGTTACGCATACCCAAGGTTCCTCTGCACCAGCAGAAGTGCCTGGGAAGCGCAGCTTGTAGTTCTGCAGCTGGTTTACCCATAAATTACTCCCCTGGTTTTTAATGGTAGGCCTTGCTCTGAATGTCCACATCCACATTCCCTGAGGTCCCTGCAAATGCAGTTCATCAGCCGGCAGGCAGTTAATCCTGGTGGCTGCTGCGAAGGACAAGGAGCCCCTCACAGGTAGAGAATCGTAGAATCCTAGAGTGGCCTCGGCTGGAAGGGACCTTAGAGATCATCTAATCCAACCTCCCTGTCACGGGCAGGGACGCCTCTCAACTAGATGAGGCAACACATGGAGACCCAACGGGGATCGAAACTCTGCAAGGGTTTGGATCACATCAGTAGATGCTGCTCATCGACAACAAACTGACAGAGAGCAAAGACAGCCTTCCCCAGCTACCAGCTGAGTCACTAATGGGCTAAAGGTTCCCTCAGCAGCCTCTCTTCCTCTAACCTTTGCAAGAGAAATAATTTTACTTAGAGGGTCATAATAGGAGCATAGAAAAATATTAATAAAATAAATGTCCCCACCTGTTCAAGCATGGCGAAGCCTTCAGCTGGGCTGGAGGCAGAGTAGCGGGGGAAGCCACAGCCATCCCACACCTGCTCTAGGTGCGCAGCTGTCTTTGCTCTCTGTTTAGAAATCCTCTCACAATACACCTGTTTATATTGTTAATTGCTTCCATTTTTGAACTGGCAGAAAGTGGTTCTGGCTATCCTGACATTCGCTGGAGAGTGAGGTGAGGTTTTGCAGCTGTCCCTGGACTGGGAAGGGTTTGCTTTTGTGCAGGGGGATACCAGGAGCTGTTAATGTTCTGCTTCCCAGGGCTTCTACTGCCTAAATCCACCCCATCTCTGCCTGGAAAATGAAGAACATGTTGTCTCAAGTTAGAAAAGAGTTTTCTGACACCCGTTCAGACACTGAGAGGTCAATGCTGCTGCAGCTGTATGTGTATGGTGCGTATGACTGGTTCTGGCACTGCCAGGACAGCTTAGATCTCCGTCGGGTACACAGACCGCCACAGTCTGACCAAGTTTGCACATGAACTATATAAAAACCTGATAAGCACTGTTTCATTGAATTTGCAAATCTTTTGGATAATCTTTATGTTATAAAAGCAAAACAATTACTGACAGAGTTTCTAAATGTCTCCTGGCAATGTAAGAACAGAAGATAAAAACCTTGCATCAAATTCTTCGAAATAAGTGCTGTTCTTAGCTATTCACGTTGAATTGTTTGAAGCCTGTACGATACTCCAACACTAGCTGCACCCCACACTCACACAGTTCAGGAAAATGACCCCTAACTGAAACAGAACTGTGGTCCTCAGACATGCCTGCCCTGGGATTTGTGGTTCATTCCTGACTGCGTGCTGGACTGACGGAGGGAACTGGGGCATGGCGAGTCAGGCCAGTAGCAAGGTTTAACTGTGACATTCTTAAAAACTTGAAATAATAAGAAAAGAAATCTGCAGGCTTTGTGGGACCAAAGGTTTTCCTGAGTTTGTGCCAGTTTTGATGAATTTGTCATTAAAAAAAAAATGCAAAAGCAGTAATTCCGTAAAAAAAGGAAAATGAAATTTTTCCTTTAAAGGCATTGCAATTTGTTGTTGTTTTAGGGAAGCATCATCATTAATATTTATATCTTAACTTTTTTTTTTGCTTGTGTTCCAAATGGAAGATTTCCAGTTAATCCAAGCACTAAATTTCAACAAAACCAAAACTCTGAAAAGTCTAAATCTTACTTATGTTTTCTTGACAGTATCATATGTAGTCCAGACTAAAGCAGAAATCTATTGCACTGAGCTCTGGTAAGCTCCTTTCGAAGACAATGTGTGCTCTGAAAAAACTGTACAGACTAATTTTTAGTTTACAGCTAGGAGATTCAACAGGTTGGAGTGGATGTTTAAGGGAGGCCAGAGCATCTGGGAAACATGCAGTTATGAAAACTTACTTGCTATGTCTGAGTTTCAAGCTAAAATCAGAGTGGTATAGAAAACGCTCTTCCCGTTTTCCAAAAGTTTTCAGGATTTCAGGTATCTTCCCTATTTCTGATCTGGAGCGGGTCTGCAACTTTTCATGAGAAAGAAAAGAAAGAGAGAGCAGGCTCCAATGCACGTTCAAGGCCTTTTTCTACCTTTTATCGAGGTGACTGACGTAACCACTGTGATACTGGCAGTTTTGTGCAAGTGAGCACTCGTCTGCCTCTTTCATTTTCTCCTTTTTCCAGCTGTTGATTGCCAGAACTCCAAATGAAGCATTTCAAAATGTTTCTTCCTTCGTATGCAACTGGAAACTCCCTCCAGGACCCCAGAAAACTTCTCAGCAACAGCTTATGTAACGCCAGCCAGCATCTTTGAAGGTTGTGACAATGGTTGCAGAGGCAACCCAGAAAACATGACTATTTCTGGTTATTCTTAGTCTACCCAATCAACATTTTCACTGCTCTCACATCTCTCCCACTTTTGCTTCTGCTCCCAGTGGGCTCAGACAGGCAGGCATGAGTCCTGCACCTTTGCATCTCGTTCTCCATGATCTCCTCAGAGTTTTGCCTGCAAAACGCTGGTAACCCCACGGGTGTGCCACAGCCGTGGACTGCAAGTGATGCCAATTGCTGCTGTGCAGAGGAGCAAAGCTTTCAGCTATAGGAGAGCTGTAAAGTGTGTTTCTGAGCAGCTCACCAGCAGCACAGCCCTCAGAGTGCCCACTGAGTGAAGAAGGTCTGCAACGAGGGGCACCCTGAGGTAGCCTGGACAGGACATACACCTGAGGAGATGCGAGGGCTGGCAATTAGGACCTGGCTAATGGCCAGACCTGGAGAAACAGAGACTGTTTCAATACCTACAAGGGGATCTTGACACCATGTCTCTGCTTTCATCTGTGTTCAGACCAGATACTGAATTCTTGGTGTGAAAGTAGTGGGCCAGGAGTTGAAGTGCTAAGAATTGTCTCCAGACCCATCACACACCTTGCAAGATGATAAAGCTGGTAAAGTGAAGCTGGTACCAAAAGATTTCCAGTTTGTTCATATGTAGAAGCTGGTTGGAGCCATGTTTTAAGTGAAACTGAGCTTCCAAATTAAATCAAAAACTGAAACTTCTCTTAGATTTGAAAATTATGTTGGTCCACAGTTTATCTTTCCCTACATTTTTCTTTCTCTTGCAGGTGCAAAACTCTTCAGTGGTTTCCCATCTGGAATATCTGCAGCACCACTATTGTAGCTTCACACTCACTGTCCATTTCTCAAAGCTCAATTTCTTTCAGATGGACTTGCAGAGCAAGAATAAGTAATTCTCTTCAGTATCAAATTGGAAGTACAGTTAACAATCACTTGGCAAACCAGAGTAAGTTATTTTAATGAACACATCATTCTGAAATAAGCCTTCTGCTATCTCTTCAGTCCCTTGATTATAAATGCAAACAACATAATTCATAAATGCACTACAAAAGAGAGGGAAAGAGAAAACAGCTTAAGATGACTGTTTGCTAATTACTCCAGACAGTAACGCACCTGCTCACTGCATTGCTCTTTCAGGAACAGGTAGAAAACAGTCTTTTGATTCTGTATTTTATGGCAGTCACTAACCCACAGTAAATGACTGCCTGTTGGTGACAGAGATGTCATTAAGTGCAGTATGGCTGCTGGCTGGCATCATTATTTAGCCACGCCTGCAAGGGAAGTGCCCAAGAAAGACCTCACAGACCGTCCTGAATCGCAGTGGGCCAGGAATGGAGTTTGAGCATGTTTTTCTAAACAGTAGGGAAGAGCATTGGAGTGCCCTCCAGGGTTACAGGAGCTAAGGGTAGAGATGACAACGCTATTGTCTCCCTGAAAAGGTACTTCTGACGTTTTGGAAAACTAGGAAATCTTGGGAAATAGTCAGAGAGCTGAGAGGACCATATGCATAAAATCCAAGACTCTCTGGAACTTGCTATTTCACTCTGTGGTATTTTTCATTTTGAAAGAGGCAAGAAGTATTTTTTTTAACATGAAATGTGAACAGAATACGTTGTTTCATTCCTGTTTTCTCTTGAAAAAAAATGAATATGCATAATCCAAGTCAGACGTATTTTCACGAGGCATTTTATTTTAATACAGATGTATATTGACTTTTCAGGGCAGAATTGTCCCTCTCACAATTGCCAGGTTAATAGACTCCATAGAAGTAAAAGCTTTCTAGTAACTCTGTAATTTCTTGGCTGAATGACTCATGGTTCCAGGCAGTAAAATGAACTTCCACATTTGCTGTCAGTAGAAAATCACTAGAGCAAGGTAAGAAGAATACCCCTACTTACTCAACACGATTCCTGGGGCAAAATGGAGCCAGGCGTTACAAACTTGTCCCGTCTTTTTTGTTGATATGTATCAGCATTGCAGAACAACGTCAATCGGTGTCGTATTCGATGCTGCAAAACTAGCAATATACCTAATACTTCTGGGATGAATAGTTCCCGTTTTTTCTCTGTGGGTTTCTCATGTCTTCCTGTTTCCTAGCAATAAGGTTTAAGCTCATTGTGCTGCATGTGATTGACCTGCAACCCGGAGGAGACCAGCGAGTTACTGAAGGTGAGTTTACTAAAGGTGGGTCCTTCCTCGCACCTGCGCGTGGCTCCCTGTGCTCTGCTTTGTCCAGGAGGAGCCAATTCAGGGAGAATTTTATATAAAGAGTGCAAGAACCTAGAAAACACAATGAGACCTGCTCAAAGAGAACCCTCTCAAATATGAGCTGTGCTCCTTTCCCTCTCTAGAGACACGCTTCGCGTTTGTCTCGTGTGTTTCCAGGCACAGGGCTGGAGGAAGCTGGATTTCGACCCAGACGAGCCCAGCCGTGGGGGCGGCGAAGCCATCGTTGTGGCTGGCTGCTGCTTCTGCTCGGGAGCTGAGTTCGTCTGGGTGAAGATGAACATCTCCATCCCCTCGCCCTCCTTCAGACTGTTTCTCTTCCTTGCAAGCTGAGAGCTGCAGAGCCCCTGAAGGCATGGTGCCGTTGTCTGAGGAAAGTGGCCAGGGGAGATGATGAGCCCAATCACCGGTTAGAGCTCTGGGGGAGAAACAGCCAACCAGACACGGCTGGCATCTGTCTGTCCCTTTGGAGCCAGGCTCGAGAAGGCAAAGTAATGTGGCAAAGAAAATTAAAACCCATTCTCTGCAATGAGCCTTACAACAGGCACCTTCCTTTGCCTTCAGCGTCTAATTCCAGCCTCGCGGAGTGATGACCTGTGATGATCTGTGCGTAAAATTCACCTGGTCAGTGGATTTGGTGTCTCCAGCACCAAAGAGAAAATATTCCTAAATTCCTAGACAAAGTTGAATTCTGTCTTACCATTTAATTATTTATTTAAAAAAAAAAATAAATAAAGAGGAACAAATACGAGTGAACCATTCCTCCTTAGAAATAATAGTAATGCAGTCCTTTGGGAAAACACAGGTAAAATCTACAGAAATATCATCAAAAGTTCAGTTTTCCTGTTGCAGCTAAATGGTAAAAATCCAGATCTCAGGAAAACACTTGGACTGATAAATTATTTATATGGCTATGACAGCAATGCCGATTTTAAAGTCTTTTGTAGTCAAATGTAAATACAAATTCATCTCTATCTCATGACAAGTGTTTATTTTCTTCCACTTTTGAGCAGATATGTTGAATATCTTAATTATCTTTAAATCTAATACTGCTGTTCAGACCTTGTGAGCTGGAATTGAAGACTCATCATTCTTTACTAAATTTCAGTTAGAGGTTTTAAAAACAGCTGTCTCCAGCCCACATAATCCAGCTTTCAGTACATTTTGTAAGACTTCTACATGCCTCCTCAGATTTAAAATTAGCAGACAGTTCTCCAAGTAAGCAAAGCCCTCAAGTGAGAGAAACGTACCACTGGGAAAAATCCCTGCTTGCTTTGTATCTGACAGCTCGCAGAAAACAAAGAAAGCATCTATCAGTACGTTCCTCTTCTTTCTTTTTCCTGTATTCCATCACTCCTGAAGGATGTTTTCCTCAGCTGAAGCTCACCAGTTCCCTCACTCTTACAAGGCAGCTCTGGCTGCCGCTTTCTCTAATGACTCGCAGCTCCAGGACGTGGTCCCTGACCATCTCAGTCAGACACTGGCCAAGGTGTTCCCGTACAGAACCAGGAAAGTCCCTGGAGCTACACGAGGGATGCCCTCATCTCCGAGAGCAGAGGTGGGCAGATAACGTGACTGCACTGACACACAGCCACTGCCGCTTTAGGGTGATGTACAATAGAATCATAGAATCATAGAATGTTAGGGATTGGAAGGGACCTCGAAAGATCATCAAGTCCAATCCCCCTGCCAGAGTAGGAATGCCTAGACTATGCCACACAGGAACGTGTCCAGGCAGGTCTTGAATGCCTCCAGAGAAGGAGACTCCACAACCTCTCTGGGCAGCCTGTTCCAGGGCTCCGTCACCCTCACTGAGAAGAAGTTTCTTCTCGAGTTTAAGCGGAACCTCTTATGTTCCAGTTTCAGCCCATTACCCCTTGTCCTATCAGTGGTTGTCACCGAGAAGAGCCTGGCTCCATCCTCCTGACACTCACCCTTGATATATTTGTAAACATTAATGAGGTCACCCCTCAATCTCCTCTTCTCCAAACTAAAGAGCCCCAGCTCCTTCAGTCTTTTCTCATAAGGGAGATGCTCCACTCCCTTAATCATCCTAGTTGCCCTCTGCTGGACTCTCTCCAGCACTTCCCTGTCTTTCTTGAACTGAGGGGCCCAGAACTGGACACAGTATTCCAGATGGGGTCTCACCAGGGCAGAGTAGAGGGGAAGGAGAACCTCTCTCGACCTACTAACCACCCCCCTTCTAATACACCCCAGGATGCCATTGGCCTTCCTGGCCACAAGGGCACACTGCTGGCTCATGGTCATCCTGCTGTCCACCAAGACTCCCAGGTCCCTTTCCCCTACACTACTCTCTAATAAGTCATTGCCCAACTTATACTGGAACCCGAGGTTGTTCCTACCCAGATGCAAGACCCTACATTTACCCTTGTTGTATTTCATTAAATTTTCCCCCGCCCAACACTCCAGCCTGTCCAGGTCTCGCTGGATGGCAGCACAGCCTTCTGGTGTGTCAGCCACTCCTCCCAGCTTGGTGTCATCAGCAAACTTGCTGATAGTACTCTCTAGTCCCTCATCCAAGTCATCGATGAATATATTGAATAATACTGGTCCCAGTACCGACCCTTGAGGCACTCCACTGGATACAGGTCTCCAACCAGACTCCGCCCCATTGACCACAACTCTTTGGCTTCTTCCCCTTAGCCAGTTCGCAGTCCACCTCACTACCCGAGAGTCTAGACCACACTTCCTCAGTTTAGCAGCAAGGATGCTGTGGGAGACTGTGTCAAATGCTTTACTGAAGTCAAGGTAGACCACATCCACCGCTCTGCCATCATCTATCCACCTTGTTATATCCTCATAAAAGGCTATGAGGTTAGTCAAGCATGACTTCCCTTTGGTGAAGCCATGTTGACTGTCTCTAATGACCCTCTTATCCCTGATATGCCTTGAGATGGCACCAAGGATAAGTCGTTCCATCACTTTCCCAGGGATGGAGGTGAGGCTGACCGGTCTATAGTTACCCGGGTCCTCCTTCTTGCCCTTTTTGAAGACTGGAGTGACATTTGCTTCCCTCCAGTCCTCAGGCACCTCTCCCGTCTCCCAAGACTTGGCAAAGATGATGGAGAGTGGTCTAACAATGACATCAGCCAGCTCCCTCAGCTCCCGTGGATGCATCCCGTCTGGACCCATGGATTTATGGATGTCCAGATTGCTTAATTGGTCCCTAACCCAGTCCTCATCGACTAAAGCAAACTCCTCCACTGCCCTGACTTCCTCTGGGGCCTCAGGGGAACGGGGCTCCTCAGGACAGCCTCCGGCAGAGTAGACAGAGGCAAAGAAGGCATTCAGTAACTCTGCCTTCTCTGTATCTTCTGTCACCAAGGCACCCACCTCATTCATCAGTGGGCCTACATTGCCTCTGGTGTTAGTTTTATCTGCCACGTATTTGAAAAAGCTCTTCCTGTTGTCCTTGACCCCTCTCGCCAGGTTCAATTCTAGGGAGGCCTTTGCTTTCCTAGTTGCCTCCCTACATCCTTGGACAACAGCCTTATATTCTTCCCAAGTGGCCAGCCCCGCCTTCCAAGATCTGTAAATTCTCCTCTTGCCCTTGAGCTTACCCAGCAGATCCCTGTTTAGCCACGCAGGTCTCCTGGCTCCCTTCCTTGACTTCCTACGTGTCGGGATGCTCTGATCTTGAGCACGGTAGAAGCAGTCCCTGAACGCTAACCAACTATCTTGGGCCCCTTTACCTTCAAACAGCCTTGCCCATGGGATTTTCTCGAGTAATTGCTTGAAAAATCCAAAGTTTGCCTTGGCAAAGTCCAGGGTTGCAATTCTGCTTGCTATTTTGTTTCTGCTACATGAGATCCTGAACTCCACCATTTCATGGTCACTGCAGCCAAGGCAGCCCTCAACCTTTACTGCTTCAACCAGATCCTCCTTGTTAGCGAGGAGGATTATCCCTTGAGCATATAAATTTGTGTGTTTTCACAGCTTTTATACCACAGAATCACAGAATGTTGGGGGTTGGAAGGGACCTCTGGAGATCACCCAGTGCCACCCCCTGCCAGAGCAGGGTCACCCAGGGCAGCCCCACAGGAACGCGTCCAGGCGGGTTGGAAAGTCTCCAGAGCAGGAGACTCCACACCCTCTCTGGGCAGCCTGGGCCAGGGCTCCGGCACTCTCACACCGAAGAAGCTTCTTCTCAGGTTGTGGTGGAACTTCCCATGTTCTCACTTAAACCCATTATTTCTTGTTCTAATTGCTGGGCACCACTGAGAAGAGATTGTCTCCCTCCTCTTGATACCCTTGATATCTTCCTGCCTGCCCACTTCCTGGCTCCTGCATTATGAAACCAAACCTTCAGTAGCCAGCAGCTGAACAGGTTAAATTTTTCAGCATAAAGCAGTGTCACCACTGAGAAGGTTAATACTGTGGAAGACAGTAACTAGATTTCCTTCGTGAGCCAGAGCCACTGAGCTGCTGATGGTTCGGTGGCCTTTTGGACATGAGCCGAAAGGATTCAACTGGACCGTAAATAAAATCAAATAACCGCATACCCAAATCCTGCCATTACTATTGTCAGTTGTTCTCTGCCGTCAGGCTGACCCAAGCAAAAACGCTCAACTGAGAATGAAGTTTCTGTTTCCTGGGGAGCTGATAAACTCTCACTGCTGTTGCCCCTGCACTCCCACGGACTCACCGCATTTTCCCTGTCATGCTCAAGCAGGTGCCTGTGCCTTAGAGCTGTCAAATGTGGCAGCTTTCAAACAGCAAAACTCACTTGAAAAATAATCAGCCTCATTATACTGTTGGCAGTTTTGATCCTGTGAGAACAATAGCTGCCACATTTCTCCAGTACATCCTAAATGCATCTTTATTCTCCCCTCACTATAAAGCTTAGCAGTTTGTATCTCACCTCTTCCTAGGTGTAAGGATGAGATCCACAGGCATCGCTACACAGGAGAGCACCCGCTGGGGGATGTGCAAGGGATGCCGCCTCTCTGCTCCCCTCTGCTCCTCCGCCGGAACCTCAGCTCTCTCCCCACCAGCTCCGCATGCTGGGGGATCTTAAACAGAAAGATGATGCCAACTAATGCCCCTCCTGATCACACTGGAGAGGTTAAAGACCCCCCCCCACGCACCTTGATTGCTGAACTTGATTGCTGCAAAATATCACCATATGGTGCAATAGTTCAAAAACAAAACTGCTTTGCTTTTTGTTTAGAGCTGCTGAGACAATGTCTGGAGAAGCAACCTTGGATCTCATGCCAGAATGAACCAAGAGATGAAGAAGATATCACCAAAGAGGTCCCTGGGCACCTGGGGTAAAGGTGCTTTTTCCCTTGTTCTAACAAGTCTGGTGGAGGCACTAGAGATATGTCAGAGGTTAACAGCTACCCCACGCCACCCTCTGCTGATACAGGGCTGTACCACTTGCTATTACTTTTTCCAGCCTAATTTTGATCATCCAAAGGGTGTTTCTACAGCAGTTCCCTCAGGAGACTCCTTCATGTGCTAATGGATGTCATTACTGACTGGCATTTTTTAGGGGTAAGGATTAGAGGCAGGCCAATATGGGAGACACTGCTGTGGCTGTTTATTGCAGACCACCTGCTCAGGATGAGGAAAGCTGATGAGGCCTTCTACGGGCAGCTGGAAGTAGCCTCACAGCCACAGGCTCTGGTCCTCATGAGGGATTTCAACTACCCTGATATTTGCTGGAAAAGCAACACAGCTAGACATGCTCAGTCCAGGAGATTCCTGCAGAGCACTGAGGACAGCTTCCTGATACAAGTGGTGGAAGAACTCAGGAGGAGAGGTGCACTGCTGGACCTTATACTAACAAAGAAGGACTTGCCGGGGATGTGAAGGTTGGGGGCAAACCTGGCTTTACTGATCATGAGACGGTGGAGTTCAGTATGTGGTGTGGAAGAAGGAAGGAAAAAACTAGAATCACAACCCTGGACTTCAGAAGAGCTAAGTTTAGTCTCTTCAGAGATCTACTCTGTGGAATACCATGGGCCAGGTGTCTAGAAGGTAGGGGTGTCCATGAGAGCTGGTCAACTTTCAAACACTTTCTCCAAGCTCAAGATTGGTGCATCCCTATGAGTAAGAAATCAGGCAGAGGAAGCAGGAGACCTGCATGGATGGCTGAGGATCTTGTGAAAAAATTCAAAAGGAAGATGGGGCATCAAAGACAACAAGAAGGGTTTCTTTCAGTATGTCAGTAGAAAAAGGAAGACTAGGGAAAATGCGAACCTGCTGATGAATGAGATGGGTGCCCTAGTGGCAGAAGACACAGACTAGACTGAGTTATTGAATGTCTTCTTTGCTGCAGCCTTCAAAGCTAAAGCCAGCTCTCATGAATCCCAGATCCTGGAGGTAGGAGAAAAGATCTGGAGAGAGGAAGACTTTCCTACAGTAGAGGAGGACTAGGTTAGAGACCACTTAGCCAAACTGAACATCCATAAATCCATGGGCCCTGACAGGATGCACCCACAAGTGCTGAGAGAGCTGGCAGATGTCACTGCTTAGGCCACTCCCCACCGCCTCTGGAAGAACATGGAGAACAGAAGAAGTGCTGAGGACTGGAGGAAGGCCAGTGTCACTCCAGTCTTCAAAAAGGGCAAAAAGGACAACTCAGGGAACTACAGACCAGTTAGTCTCACTTCTGTTCCTGGACAAGTGACAGAACAAATTGTTCTAGATTTCATCTCAAAACATGTGGAAGAAAATAAAGTTATTGGGAGAGGTCAGCATGGATTCACTAAGGGGAAATCATGCTTAACCAACCTGATAGCTTTCTATGTTGTCATAATGGGCTGGTTAGATGAGGGGAGAGGATGGATGTCATCTGCCTTGACTTCAGCAAGGCTTTTGACACTGTCTCTCACAACATTCTCATTAGGAAACTCACAGAGTGCGGGTTAGTTGAGTGGGCAGTGAGGTGGGTTGAGAGCTGGTTGAGTGACAGAGCCCAGAGGGTTGTGATCAAGGGTGCAGGGTGGCATCAGAGGCCTGTAACCAGTGGTGTTCTCCAGGGGTCAGTACTGGGGCTGATCTTACTCAACATGTTTATCAATGATGTGGAAGAGGGGACAGAGTGTACCCTTAGCAAGTTTGCTGGTGGCACAAAACTGGGAGGTGTGACTGACACCCCAGAGAGCTGTGCCGCCATCCAGTGTGTCCCAGACAGGCTGGAGTGCTGGGCAGAGAGAAACCTCATGAGGTTCAACAAGGGCAAATGTAGGGTCCTACACCTGGGGAGGAACAACCCCATGCACCAGTAGAGGTTAGGGGTAGACATTCTAGAAAGCAGCCTCGAGGAGAAGGATCTTGGAGTTCTGATAGACAGTGAGTTAACCACGAGCCAGCAATGTGTCCTCGTTAGAAGGCCAATGGCATCCTAGGCTGCATTAAGAAGGGTATGGCCAGTAGGTCAAGGGAAGTCATCCTCCCCCTCTACTCTGCCCTGGTGAGGCCACATCTGGAATATTGTGTCCAGTTCTGGGCTCCCCAGTTCAAGAGAGACAGGGAACTGCTGGAGAGTCCAGTGGAGGGCAACAAAAATGACTGTGGAACTGGAGCATCTCTCTTATGAGGAACGGTCGAGAGAGCTGGGGCTATTTACCCTGGAGAGGAGAAGGCTGAGAGGAGACCTTATCAATGTCTATAAATATCTAAAGGGTGGGCACAGGGAGGACGGAGCCAGACTCTTTTCAGTAGTGCCCAGTGACAGGACAAGGAGCAATGGGCACAAGCTGGAACACAGGAAGCTTCATCTAAACATGAGGAAGAACTTTTTCCCTGTGCGGGTGCCGGAGCCCTGGTCCAGGCTGCCCAGAGAGGGTGTGGAGTCTCCTGCTCTGGAGACTTTCAAAACCCACCTGGACGTGTTCCTGTGTGATGTGCTCTGGGCAATCCTGCTTTAGCAGGGGTTTGGACTAGACCATCCCCAAGAGGTCCCTTCCAAATCTGACCTGACGAATCTGATTCTGTGATTTGCTGTCAGACGTCTTAATTATGCTTGTTCTGTCTCCCAACTTGGAGTTTGTTCTTTTCTCAGCCTCCTTATGCTTCCGTCTTTCAGGTGCTTGACCTGAACGATGCTTCTAAGTTGCCCTGTTTCCCACAGAAAGTTGAAGTTCTGCTCAACTTTAGCAAAAGGCCTTGGACTTTGGATATTATGAACATAAATATGAAAATGACTGGTGACGGAAAACATGGGCACTACTGAGATGATGGAGTCAGTTCAGATATGCTGAGTTCTTCCATCATGGATCTTCAAACTTGTTGATTCTATAACAGCTGCTGTTTTCACAGGAGAAACAGAACCTTGGGCCCCTGAAGGACAGAAACTAAGCTAACTTTAAAAATCAAGGATGGAGATACTTGTTTTCAGTGCTTTAAATCCATTTGCTAATTATAAACACCAGAGTAAGCAAGTAAGCAAATGAGTGAGGCCATTTAATACCATGCTGCAGGAGACAGATACTCACCCCTTTTCTCACATTAACTTTGTATTTCCATTTCTCTCTCATTAACGTTAAGTTTGGCGCTACATCATGGGCTCTAATTACCTCCAGATTTTGGCCTACGGTTCATTTTTGCACCATAATTTATGCAACATTCATAAGAGGCCCAAATCTGATAATTAGGAGGCATTAGAAATACAGAACGTCACGTTAAGAGTGGTTTATAACTACCCACAGATGGGATATCTCATAATAGGCATCTGGTTTTTAAGTAAGGTGTTTCAATTACTCAAGTACAAGCAGGATCAATTAAGGATATTCAAATGGAAGATAACGAGTATCTTTTTCATAAATGGAGACCTTGCAACTGGCATAATTAGATCTTTCACCTGCTGGGACAAAATCAAAAAAATTAAGCCATTTGTCATAGCTGTGGAATGAAATAGTGGCAAAAACGCTTAGAGCTGTTCCATTGTGCAAAGGAGACACGACAATTTCCAAATGTCCAGCAGACCAGCAGCCATGAGCCACAAGACTGACTTTCGTTTTCCAGGCTTCAATCGTGCCACAGTGTTAGAACTGCAGCAGTCTGGGAAACGGGCAGCTTTTCTGCAGTGAAATATCCAGTGAAAAAAAGACAACTGCAGTTTGCTGAGATCTGGAAAAAAATTCTTCATCATTCATGTGTCTACTTTGTAATAGCAAAACTATTTTTTTTTTTGTGTCAAAACAAGGCTTTCTGTAAAGAATTGTGAGGATTATAACAAAAGTCTAGCATATGCGCATTGTTAATGCCAGTCATAGCTTAAATTCCTTTCTGAATAGCAAGCTATCACAAACTCCCTCACAGAATCTGGGCTCACGCGTGTTCCCTCCTACTCTACAGCCTGCCGGTAAGTTTTCTGGTCACCAGAGTATGCGTCATCCATGCCTACCTTTCGTAGGGCTGGTTCATTTACGTGCCCATGTAATGTCTATGGTTTTGTATCCTGGTAACTTCTGGAGATCCTGAGAGTGATGTTGTAAAGCTATATGCATCTTAAGGCGCCTAATGGTAAGAAAATTGTACGTTCTGGTAGTGAAACAATGACACAAAAATAACAAAAAAAAAACAGTGTTGAGATCAAAATGAATAGTAAAGCTCCTTGTTGGTGCCTTTAACATTTCAGCTTGTATCTGCTTTGTTTTAGGTTAAGTTGTGGTAAGTCTCACTAACTTAAGGTAAAGTTTCTTTGGCTACAGTAGCTGCTGCCTTTTCTCAGCTGTCTGTCCTGCTGTCGAGAAGGACAGGTCAGACAGCAAACAGCATGTTTCACCATGTGGTGTTGAACGGGAGTTGCCATTCCTCTTTCCTTCTTCTTCAAGGCTTTTCAGTTAATATTTCTACGACATGCATTAACTAGCACAGTCCTGACTGCAGACCGCTTCTCTCTTACAGCCCATTGGCCATGAACTCATAAAACTTTACACATTGTGTTACGAAAAATATTAGCATGGCAAACTTTTGAGCTGTGCTCATAATTACTCTTATTTTGTAGGCATTTCATTAGGATTAAATGTCATACCACAGATGGTGACATTGGGAGTGCATGCTTAATTTGAGTAAAATCTCCGTATTCTCCTCCCTACAGCCTTGGTTTGACAAACCCACGCTCTGGTTTCCCTCAGTGCGCTAAGGGTGGCTGCAGACCCCCCGTGCTCCCCATCCTACATGTGCCCCACTTGCAAACATTAATTCCCTGCATCACTTTCATAGCAAGTTGCTCCCCGTTTTTAGTTTGGTTAAAACTGACACCAAAATAAGGCAATAAGCACATGATGCTTGGCAGCTGTTTTCATTCCCCTGTTGTTCTTCAGGAAGGATGATGCTTCATTTGCTCACCCGCCTTCCCTGCCAGAAGCTATTTCACAGCTAGGTTAGATCATCTTCAGGAGCGTGCCGGGGAGGGCAGGAGGTTCCTTTGAACAGCTTCTTCATTTCAATATGATTCAGAGGTTGCCAAGTCCCCATTTTCTGTTAGCTATATCCTTAAACATCCTGTGACGATAGCTTGTTATCTGACTTCAGCCTTTCCAATCTCAACAGGAGTAGTTCCTGGACATCTGCTATTGAGACGCTGGTACAATGACGCTAGCTACTGCTCCCCTCCAAGCTCAGGGACCCTCTGAACTTCTGTGCTCAAGAAGGACCTAAGGAAATATTTTTCTCTTCTGAGCATTATAACAAACAAAATCTCATCTCTTCTGAAGACGTCCAAAAGGAAAATGTCAAGGTCAGTTTGAACACATCATGTCCAAGGACACTTCTCCAAGTGTCGGGAGAAGCAAAACTCTGAAGAGGAAAGAGCATTGCCACAAAGAGTTTCTATTTTTAAAAGGTGAGGGAAATCCAAGAAACTGTGGAGCACAATCAAAGCAGATATTTATTCTCTGGTGGTTTACCTAAGGTAAAAAGAGCCCTAGACAATAGATCCTCTGTTACACAAATGTCTGACTGGAACATGACGCTTAAGAGCTGTATTGATCAATGGATTGAATTGTGATCATAGGAGGAGGTAACTGCTGTAATCAAAATACGTGGTGATCAGCTGGGAGAAATGCACACAATAACTGCTGATAAAGTCATATTCTTTCCCCTGCTGACACAATAAAGTTTTCAGCCTCCCTGCAGAAATTCAAGGTGGGGAAATCAAGCTTCAGGTGAAACTAGTCATTAAAATAAAGTGAACTGCTGGCAGAAAACAATCACAGAATCACAGAATCACAGAATGTTAAAGGTTGGAAGGGACCTTAAAGATCATCTAGTCCAACCCCCCTGCCAGAGCAGGATCACCTACAGTAGAGCGCACAGGAACGCGTCCAGGCGGGTTTTGAATGTCTCAAGAGAAGGAGATTCCACAACCTCCCTGGGCAGCCTGTTCCAGTGCTCGGTCACCCTCACAGTAAAAAAGTTTTTCCTCATATTTTTCTGGAACCTCCTGTGTTCCAGCTTCCACCCATTGCCCCTTGTCTTGTCAGTGGACGCCGCTGAAAAGAGCCTGGCTCCATCCTCCTGACACTCCCCCTTGACATATTTATAAACATGAATGAGGTCACCCGTCAGCCTCCTCTTCTCCAAGCTAAAGAGACCCAACTCCTTCAGCCTTTCCTCATAAGGGAGATGCTCCACTCCCTTCACCATCTTTGTGGCTCTACGCTGGACTCTCTCAAGCAGCTCCCTGTCCTTCTTGAACTGAGGGGCCCAGAACTGGACACAATATTCCAGATGTGGCCTCACCAGGGCAGAGTAGAGGGGCAGGAGGACCTCTCTTGACCTACTGGGTACTCCCCTTCTAATACACCCCAGGATGCCATTGGCCTTCTTGGCCACGAGGGCACATTGCTGGCTCATGGTCATCCTGCTGTCCACTAGAACCCCCAGGTCCCTTTCCCCTGCACTGCTCTCCAGCGGGGCAGTCCCCAACCTATACTGGCACATGGGGTTATTTTTTCCCAAGTGCAAAACTCTACACTTGCCCTTGTTAAACTGCATAAGATTTCTCCCCGCCCAGCCCTCCAGCCTGTCCAGGTCTCTCTGAATGGCTGCACAGCCTTCTGCTGTGTCAACCACTCCTCCCAATTTCGTATCATCAGCAAACTTGCTGACAACATTCTCTAATCCCTCATCCAGATCATTGATGAATATATTAAACAGCACCGGCCCAAGCACTGACCCCTGAGGGACCCCACTAGACACAGGCATCCAGCCAGACTCTGCCCCATTGACCACAACCCTCTGGCTTCTTCCCTTCAACCAGTTCTCGACCCACCTCACTACTTGGTCATCCAGACCACACTTCCTCAGTTTATCTATGAGGATGCTGTGGGAGACGGTGTCAAAGGCCTTGCTGATGTCCAGGTAGACCACGTCCACTGCATGGCCACCATCCATCCACCTGGTTATGTCTTCATAAAAGGCTATCAGGTTGGTCAAACATGACTTCCCCTTGGCAAAGCCATGCTGACTGCTCCTAATAACCTTCTTATCCTTGATATGCCTAGAGACAGTGTCAAGGATAATCTAAACATTTTCTCAATATTGAGTCTCTGGATTGACTCAGCCAAGCCTGAGACCTTTAAGCATACGTTAAGTTCTGGAGTTTGTTGGAATTAGTCTGTGGAATGTATGTTTTCATTGGCATTCAAGTCACAATGTCATAGTTACGCCTGCAAATGACAGAGAGCCACCACAACAGTATGTGGTACCTACCTGAACAGTAACTGTCAAGACAGATTGTAAATGTACTTGTAATTTGGCTGTGGCAATAACCATTGTGTGTTTTAAATATCACACAGATTCAGGTTCAAGGGACTGATTTGCTTCAGATGGGACAGATAAGCCTAAAGTCACCAAACCTTGTGGCAAATTCTGTTCCGTGAGATCAGCTTTTTCAAAGTCTCATCACTTCTTAGCACAGCTACAGCCGTTCTCCATGGCACAAGAAGTTCAGAAAGCACAAGAACTCAAGTACAGGCGCCTGTGAAGAAGAGCAGGTGTCCCAGCAAGGCTCAGGTGCAAAATCTCCCTTAGATCTACAAATGAAACTTCTGTCTGCATGAGAATTACTATTAGCTTACTTAAGGAATTTCTTCATCCAGCTCAAGAAATATCAGTGTCTTATTTAAACAAAGAATGTTTAAAATATAAAAACCAAAACCAGACATAAAGTAAGCAAAACCACATCTGTGCTCTTGCTCAGTTTGTGCTGGTTTAGGTCCCTCATCCTGAGCCAACGAGGTTCTGTTGGCCGGGTTTGCTTTCCAAGGTGAGTCTTCAGCCGAGTCCTTGCAGGGTTTCCTTGATGACATCTGCTCACCTGGCCGAGCTCTGCCCTGTCCTTGCAACCAACGGCTTCTCAGAGGCTTTTGCTGCCCTAGGGATTCCCAGGCTGAAGAAGGATGTTTAAAGAGAAAATGCTGCTCTGGCAGTCAAACACAGCTACGAAAACATGCTGGGAACATTCGCATAAGGACTTAAGCTGTTTTTGAGAGATTACATTGTGCCTTTTTGTTTGCTGCTGCGGGGAGAACATCTGCATGCGCTGCCTTGGAGGCTGCTTCCTCCAGGCAGAGCCGTTTTTCCTAAGGCAGGCTAACCACAAGGTGATTTCTTTCCCCCCACACAGTGACCATCCCATCGGTGTCCCCAGCCCTTCAGCCTCTGCACCTGACGTCCGGAGCACCACAGCCCTGTGCTGTACAGTAATTCAGATGCATCAGTGAACTCACTGCACTGCAGCTTTCCCGAGCCTTGGCACAAACTGGTGGAATAGCTCCCTCGGTGTCTCTTCGTGTTTGTATCCGTGTGTGTAAACACTTTATTTGCCTATACCTGCTGTTAACACTAGGCTACTTTTGCTATTTTGTGATTTCTCTTAGTTTTTCTGAAGATACGAGCGCATTTCAGAAGAAAGCTGGCAGACCCTACCCACACATTGCTTTAAATATTGCCTTCACATTCCAAGTGCAGAAGTAAACAAAAACTTCTGAAGGTTGTGATATCCCCTTCCCTGGCTGGTCCTGGGCTTCTGTATTTTCCGCCTCAGAGGCAGCGACACAGGCTCTAACTCTCTGCCTTAGCCTCTGCTTTAGTAAAAAAAGGTTGCTCGGATTGGTGTTTGTTCTGCTTCTTCAAAGCAAAGCAATGATATGTGTGGCAAATGTAACAGAAAATTGCATTTTAGCCAGCAAGTTTCAAATGTAACTGATTTAAAGTTTTGGCTCAACTACAACAATCACCTGCCCATGCTATTATGAAACAAACCCAAGTTTGTACCTACAATTCTTGGTTAAATTGAGGCAATCTAAGATGCACTTTGCCCAATGATTCAGCAAAAGATCACCCACCTGCAGGATTAGCACGGTATTTGCTACATGCATGAAATATGACGAAGTTCTGCCCTCTTCTTATGTAAACTCATCTCTGTTTCTATAAAAATTTGAAGGTGTATTAGTGTCCTGGGTTTAGCTAAAAACCCAGTCCTGTTTAGTGATTTTTATTTTCCAGTTTAGTGTCTTCTAAAAGGCTGCACGTTCTGAAGCCAGCAGCGTGTTTTGCAGACAGTGTGTGCTACTGGCAGTGATAACACCTGATGTTTGCAGGCACTGCCTGGGACTGGGATGCAGAAAGGTTCTTGCTTATACTTATTCCTATAGAGACCAAGGCCACTGCTGGCTCTTGTGTGCCACGCTGGGGGTGCCGGGTAGTAAGAGGGGTCACAAGGAGTAAAAGGTTGCACCTCCAGGGGGGTAACAGACAGGACAAGTGACCAACGAGAGTATTCCATCCCATATATGTCATATTTAGTATAAATTGAGCAATCACGAGAGTTTCGTCCCTTCTCACTGCCCTTTATTCGCCTCTTTTGCCCCTTTTCTGCAATGGCCGGTGTCCAGAGAGGACTCCATCTGACCTCCTGATTTTGATCCGGATCCTGAGTTCCCGACTCCAGCTCCCTGTATCCAGCTCCCGCCGCCACTGAGCCTGGGGCTGCCCCAGTGCCTCCTGCTCTGCAGCACCAGTGGGGATGGATATCGGGGGAGGGAGTCGGGTTTGATATCGGGCTACTATCTATAGTTGTATATAGTTCTTTACTTTTATCTTCTCACCATTATTTCTATTATTTTCATTAAAGCTGTTCTAGTTTTTCTTCTTTCACCCGTAAGTCTCTCTGCCTCATTCCCTTTTCTCTTCCTGTTTGGAGGGGGAAGGAGGGGGTTAGAGAGCGTCTGTCCGCGTTAGTGGCCGGTCCAGCCCTAACCCGCGACAATTAGCCCTTATAAGAGAAAAAATGAGGTGTGATGGACTTTGCAGACATTTGTTCCTTATCATTCTATCAACGCTCATCTTAAATCCTTTGCTCACATTTCTTAAAACGTTCTGATAGTAGTAACTATTTTTAAAAGTATTTTTTTTCTAGGGCAGGGACCTCTGATTTGGCCAAACCATATGGTTTTTCCACACTGCGCCTCTAAGCCCTTTGTTTGTGCTGGTATTTACTTGTTATTTAGAAGTGAGCAAACCCAAATATTTACCTTATGGTGTCTAAATTGGTTTCTATCTAGAACTCTGCTGTTTTAAAACTAATGTCTGAGAACAATATTATCCGGGGAGGACATTGTCACACCCTGGCTAATGAGCACATTTGAGAAGTGTGATTTCAAACACACATAGCAATGAAGTTAAAAGTTTCCAGACATCCCCTGTGGAATTGAGAGTATCAACACTGAGCTTCTGGTTAACTGTTCCTGTTTTGAAGCGAAATGTGACCCTGAGAGCTCTGATTTTCTACTCCAGCTGCGAATAGGATAGGATAGGATAGGATAGGATACGATAGGATAGGATAGGATAGGATAGGATATTCCTTTAATGCAAAAGGAGTCATGAGACTAGAAGTGATTGCAGTGCAAGAGAGGAAGAAGGAAATATTTTTGTTAGATTTGAACATAGGATTAACACAGAGAAAATAAAAACCAATTATTACCCTGCAGAGCAAGAAAATAAAGGAACATGTATTTTTTTTGAGGCAGTAATAACAAAATACAGAGCAGAGCGTTTCAGATGCTAATGCTGATCTGAAGGAGGCACCTAGCCTGTCCCTCTACGTTGTAGCATCCTCCAAAGCAAAAGAAATAAATGCAATTAAACCGACAAGAAAGAAGGGACCTTGGGGCTTGGAAGGTGTTGAGAGATAGCATGACAAGAGCTGAACATACCTGTCCCAGAATTTAGTCTACCTATTTTCATGACATATGTCTTGTTGACTCCTAAACTTGCAGACAGGTGACCTGACTTAAAACCTCCAGGCTGAGTGCTGCACCGTAAACGGTAAAACAACAAGAGCCTCAGGAGCTCACTGCTGTCTCTTCCTTACAATTCACCAACACAGAAAGATAGAAGGCTTTGAAGGGCTGGGGACGCTGAGGACACAGGGTGTCAGCTTCTCCTGCCACCTCACCAAAGCAGCCGACCTTGATCTCCTTTTTCTGGAAGCCGTGGAGCAACCAGCCCCAGGCACACCTCAGTAATGACCCGCATGGCCATGAGAAGGATTAGGAGGAGTCAGATGGTCACAGAACTCACAGTTTTCAGTGCACAATCACACCAGTTATGTCAGGGAAACTTTTTCGATCATGAAGATCATGTAACAAGCAGCTCAGCCCCAGCCCGTTTGCTACTTCACACCCATCGGATGGGTTTACACATCATGATCTGCACACTGAGCTTGCAGCCAAATCTCTCGGTGCTTTCCCTAACAGTGTAGCAGGGGAGTCTAGGATGGGTTACTTGGAAAATAAGCCTTATTTAGCAAGTGAAGATGGCAGTTGTACTGTCCTTGTGTTCCTAAGGCAATAAGGAAACGACTTTCAAACAGGACCACAGAGCTGGTGGCTCCAAATAGACTCATCACCTCACACACCATCCGAAAAAGCAATGCAGTTACCGACATGGAAGTAACTTCAGCTCAACATATCGGTACAAAGAGCTTTTTTCTTGCTGAGCTTTACAGCTTTTGAGGGATTGAAGAGCATTAAGCAAGATCTCACCATGATTAGCAAGTCTGAAAAGCATGTTTTCACCTACAAAACTTGGTAATATATTGCCGCGTAACTCTGGTGGGAATTCCCAAGCTGGCTGTGAACATGCCATAAGGACACAAAACTAGGACATTGTGGTACTGACACCTCAGAATGTTTAGGAGGATGCAGAGCTTAAAGAAATGGATATTTAAAAAAAAAAATGAGGCTGTCATGGCTGAGAAATAAAATACAGAGAGAGGCTATCTATTGAGATCATCTGCTATACAGGCATTAAGTTTGCAACACCAGAAGCTGAGGGAAAAACTGTGTGAGGAGACCCAAGGTTGCAGATTTGTGCTTGGGACACGGGATGCCCTGAACTCATGTACAGCAAGAGAACATCACAGATGAGGCACAAAAGGTGTGACTCTGCGATAGGTCAAATAGGAATTTCTGTGCAGGGACTTCCCAGTTCTTGCAAAAAAACCCCCAAACTCTAGATTTTGTATTTCTATTAATATCATCATCATCATCACCATTATTATTACTATTATTGTTATTATTACTATTATTACTATTATTTTGACCCAGAAAAACTAAACTTCTTGCTTTCTTTTTATGGAGAAACAACTTAGGATTTCTCTCCTGAAGTCAGAACTGATGACAGCAATTGTTGAAATTATCCTTTAATTCTGAAAGGCCAAGAAATGATAATTTCTCCCAATCATTCCACACAGCTGGTGTGCCTGGAGTGTGATAATTCTGTTACACAGATAAACTGCCTTCTGATCTTAACTTAACTGATCTTAACTGATCTTAACTGCCTTAACTGATCTTAATCCTGGCTGTTTAACAAGCAAGCCTGTTTTTTTTCCCCAAAATGATGGGTGTGTTCCCAGGGCTAAATTCAACCTCATTAAATAAACGTGGTTGGTGAGGCCGCTATAGCAGCGTCACTGAACATCGTCCCAGTATGTGCCTTCACGAATTCTGTGCGCCACAGCCACTTTGTCTAGCCAGTTTTGAATCGCTTACTTTCATCTCCTCCAGCTGTAAACTGTGATGCTTAATTAATCTGAATCAAGTGTTGCAGGCATCTCTTGAGCTCAGTTATCTCTTTATTTAATTACAGTAACATACCATATAATGACCTCTGTTTGATGGGCTGTTTTGCACAATAGTTTAATCCAGAAACTGAAAGAATTAATTAGTTCTTAGAATATATTTCTAAATGAGTGGCCAAGTAAACTGCATGTTTGTCACAAACACCTGGGCTCGTTAGTTACAGTAACCTATTGCTGATACTACATACGCAGAATCAGAAAGACGTTGTCTGGTTCTGTGGCTCTCACATCTCTGCAGGCTCTTCTGAAGCAGGAATCAGACTGATGTCAAACAGATATATCTGGCGTTTGTCAGCTGAAAGGCTTGGCCACGGCTCAGCAGAGTTCAGAGTTTCACTCTTTTCCATAAACGTTTGCTCCCTGTGAACCAGCCCCTCTCGGCATCCCCAGCTACTGCCTGGTCCGAGTCACCTCTCAAAAATGGGCCGACTGCCCAGCAAAACCTGGTACCCTGGTGTAAACTCCTGCCAGAGCAGAACCAGAGTAAGGCAGAACCACAGCGCCTGAAGAAGCATCTCAGTGCCCGTGATGGCTCCACAGCAAACAGGACGTTTATTTCCCTACCACCTGCCTGCGGAGCTGCTGTCCTCCCCCTTTTCTTTGCCAAAAAGCTGGGTCACTGAAAAACGGAACATTGCAGCAAAACTCGCAGCACTGACCAAGCCAGGCGAAGGCAGGGGACTCCCCGGCAGACTGCAGTCCTGAGCTCCCAGGGCAGCAGGTCCCTGGCTCTCTGTGTGCCTGGGCTCTGCTCAGCAGCTTGCCTCCCGGCACCCTTTGCCATCACGCTTTTTTCACTTCGCTGCACGTGGCTGTTATTCCTTCAGTAACACAAATGGGGAGGAGCACAATGTGCGCTGCAGAGGCAGTCAGGCAAAGTAGGCAACCCCCGAAGACTAAGACGAGTGCTTTCCTTCCACCCACCCACCCACCGAGACACACACACTCGGTCAAACACACTTTACCATGAGAGTACAGTATTGGCTACAGAAAAAAACACACCGAGCCCGACTGGTTTGCTATCAAACTTTCCAGGAACTTTACGCTTCTTCTTGAACCAAGCTGGGAGGTTTAGATGCATCGGCAACCTCTCCGTGTGCAGGACACTTGGGATTTGTGGGTTAGGATGTTGATGAGAACGTGATGGTCTTTGGAGCCTCACAAACAGCTACTGAGGGGGAATTACTCCAAAGCAGCATGCAGCTTTCATTCGTACTTCAGGAATCGGCTTCATCCAAATGGGGTGAGATTTCAGCTGGCCCCAAATCCTTACAAGCATAACTGCTGGTTTTCCAGTACATATGGCAGTACCATTCAAAGAGCTATGACAAGGAGACTGTTTATAGCTCTGAAAATGGCGCTGCCATCTGCACCACGGTGCAGCGGCTCTTGTCGCCAGGACACGGCTTTGCAGCCAGACCTGTCCCGTGCCCTGCTCTTCTACGCGCTCAAGTGTCCTGCTAAAACATAGCGCAACTCCCAGGTCCTTAGCTGAAATAAATGAGAAAGGAGACTTGACTTCAGCTGAGGAATCCCTGCCACCTTAAAGAAAAGCACCCTTGAAGTTCCCGTTGTGGTCGTCTGGAGGAGAAGACGAGGAGGTGCTGGCTGCATGGTCCTGATGCGGCTGCTGCCACAGCTGGCAGGGGGGAGCCACATCTGGAATCTTGTGTCCAGCGCAGAGCCACAAAGATGATTAAGGGAGTGGAACATCTCCCTTATGAGGAAAGGCTGAAGGAGCTGGGGCTCTTTAGCTTGGAGAAGAGGAGGCTGAGGGGTGACCTCATAAATGTTTATAAATATGTCAAGGGGGAGTGTCAGGATGGAGCCAGGCTCTTTTCAGCGACATCCAATGACAGGACAAGGGGCAATGGGTACAAGCTGGAACACAGAAGGTTCCATAAAAATATTAGGTAAAAATTTTTTCACAGTGAGGGTGACAGAGCACTGGCCCAGGCTGCCCAGGGAGGTTGGGGAGTCTCCTTCTCTGGAGACGTTCAAACCCTGCCTGGACGCGTTCCTGTGTGACCTACTGTAGGTGATCCTGCTCTGCCAGGGGGGCTGGACTAGATGATCTTCTGAGGTCCCTTCCAACCCCTGACATTCTGTGATTCTGTGAGCACCGCACTCTGCACACTGTTCCCTGCAATGCTACGGAGGCTGTTGCAAGAGGCATCGTGTGCCAGTTTCCTCTTCTACCCTGTGGTTTAACAGGAAAAAGAGGAAAGCCTTTCCTGATCCCCCCCCATAAAGTGGCACATTTTCTTTCCTTCACTTTTGATTCAAGTCGAGACATTGCAGCGGAAGCAACACTGCACTCCCCTCCCAGAACAGCCAGCAAATGCTGCACAAAGGTGGACATTGATTTCTCCAGGAGAACAAGCACGGCACGATGTGCATGCTGCACCTACCAAGCAAACTGCCATATATCCAACTTCCAGTTAATCCCCATGTGCTGCTTTCCATGAGGCACTGATCATTATTATTGCCTTTTCCAGCTGGAAGCCAGTTATAGGCTGGATATTCCCAGTTGCTCTTTGATAGCAGTCTTAAATACTGACAGATTTATGCTTTGGGAAATTGTGCAGCCCCTCTTTTGTGTTACTGAAACACCTTCCAAGACAACTGTTGTACGACTACAGCCATAACTCCCGCTAGAAATTATCCTTACCACACTAATACATTGTTAAAGTAGGATGAAAGACAAAAAGGAGCTTTTCCTTCTTGGCAGTGGCATCCTATCTGCAGTCTCCAAGTATCAATGTGGGAAAAGGTTTGTGTTACAAATTGAAAATACTTTTTCTGATGTCTGAAGCATTGGAATAAGCTGTGTTCCTATGACAGGCACTGACAGCTTTCCTCTCAGAGCTTTTAAGCCTCAAAAAACCCCAGCAGGATCTCAGATTACTTTTTTGCAGCCTCACCAAGTATCTCATAAATATCAACTGTGACAAAAACAATTGGGAGACATAAACAAGGACAAAAAGAGAAACAGAAGAACAAGAAGTTTTATCATCCCAGTTCTGTCTCTAGCCTGTGCTATATTGGTCCAGAGCCAATACAACCTGTGAAGGTGACAGTGGCTCATGGGGCTGACCAGAACACGAATGCCACGAGTGTGGCAGAGCTGCTTGCACCACAGCCATGAGAAGGAAAGCGAAGGCGCTTGCCAGTTGGGACAGGCTTCTGGGCTTTGAGGACAGACTTTGGCTTTGAGGCCAGCTGGGATGGACACAACAGCTCCGGCACGGCTCTGAGGCACGTCCTGCATCAGCCCTGGGGATTGACCGGCGGACCCCACTGCCTCCCACGCGTTCCGTGAGCAGCAGCTGCTCACCCTCCCTGAGCACGGCACCCTTGCTCCACACAGAGCATCCCGACCAAGTATGGGTTTCACCTTCGGTTCAACGATTCAGGGCAGCATCACGAGCAACTCAGGATTTTAGAGCGAGGTTAATGCCAAGGCTAAAATAGCATCTAGGGAGTCTGTTTATCTTCTCGAAATATAAACCACTTAAGTTTTCTATTCACATTATAATATAAAAAGTTCTAAAGGACAACACTATCTGAGAGAAAACATCTGCCTAGGTTTGAGCATGGATCTTCTAAGTGGCAATTTAATTTTAAAGACTTGGAAATTCTTTGAATTTACTTGGCCCATGAAGGCAATATATTTAAGCAAGGTGCTGTATTGCTCTGCTAAATCATTATTCAGAAGCATAGTCAATCCTTCTTTTTGACTACAATTCTTTGTTGTCTATGGATTCATTTTCTTTAATATTTCAGGAAATGCTGTCAAAACTTTGTAAATAATTGTTTAAGGGACCAGGAATGTAGGAGTGTGTGTTGCACTGGCTCTCTAGGTAACCACCAAAACTCAGCAACGGCTTAACGAATCCGTTGGAAAGCTTCTCCCCTTGGCCATCCTCGTGGAGGTCCATTTGGGGACCCCTTCAAGTGTAGCTTCCTGGCCAAAGGAGCTAGCAACTGCTTTTTTAACAGCAATTACTTGTGGCAAAATATTGTAGTGCAGGTTCATTCTGCTCCGTTGCTCCAGCTCTCTGCTCTGATTCACAAAGTGAACCTCTGATTATCTCTCACCAGTGACACCAAGGCAGAGTCACTCACCAACAACAGAAACAGAGCAATCCACATTAAACAGGGGGGCAGCCCCAACCAAAGTACTGTTCCTAACTGACAGCACCATTGCAGCCTGCCAGCTGGAGCCTGCAGATCACCTTTTGCTCAGTCTCTTCAGCTGAGCATTTTGGAAGAACTGCAGCCAAGATTAAGTGAGGGACATGCCAAGCAATGGTTGTGTAGGGATAAAAGCACGTGGCTGTATGATGGGAAATGACAGTGGAGAAACTGCCTGAGGGAGGGAAGCAGACACAAAAGCTCACATGAGGACATTTCACAAACACCTGACACAAAGACACATTAGACATCTATGTCTGCAATTTAAACTTTGGAACTCTGTGCTCAAGACCCACCTAATTACAAGCGCCCAGTAAATTCTTTTAGATCCCTAAATGTGATGAACCTGGAAGAGCTGTGAACCTGCCTCATGTGCAGGAGCCTCCTAACCTGGGTCTGAGCGAGTCTCAGCCCTCCAGCCCCGTCCCGTTGGCTCGGACAGGCTGGCATTGGTGACAGCGGCTTAGTGAGCAAATTGGGATTTGGAGTCCAGCCTTCAGGTCTCTTTTTTCCCAGTGAGATTCACACTTGTTTCTCCCCCATCCTGCAGTGACCCACCACCTCCAGACTAGCGACTGCTTTTGAGTTCTGATTCCTGCTCGTGTTTTCTGTTGGAGTTTTTCCATTCTGCACAAGTATTTAAATATGCTTGCCGTGCAGGATGGCTTTTTCACTTCTGTGGCAAATGCCTCTCCTTAGGCATGAGGTGAGTGCCATCTCCTAAGCCAATGACAGCTTAAATACAACAACATCAAGTAGATATCATCAACTCAAAATAATCAGGACAGCCTGCCCTCTGCATCTCAGTGCAAAAATACATCTCAAAGGAGCCTAACCAGCAGAGTAACTTGCTTCTTTCACCCCATCTCACTCTCACTGCTCTGCCACCACAGCTCCTGTCCCACCCCTGAAGGAGCTCAGAGGCCTTCCAGAAGGTGACAGGACGTGGTGAAAGGGACTGATGGCCTGATAGCACTTGCACGCTGTGTGTGCATGCGTATTAAGACATGCAAAAATGAATTGAAGAAGACAGCCAACTGGTCCTAGGCAGTGGCTCAGCTAAAGGAGCAAATCAGAAAATTAGAATCCCCAGTAAGAGATTTCATAGGCAATGGAGCTCTCCCTGAACTGAGATACTGCCTGTTTACGGAGTCCTTCAATGCTTTAGAATAGTGTCTTTTTCACAACTGAAATGTGGCTGCAGGGTGCTTGTCTACAGGGTCTGGCCAGGAGAGGGTTACCAGAGACAGCTGTCCCTGCAGAGCAGGCAGTCTAATGAGCCTTCTTAGCACCAAGACAGAGAGGCAGTAAGGGAAGAAAGGACAAAACACAGAGCTAGTTAATAGGAAACTGCCTTCCAGCTAGCCCGATATTAAACACCAAGAAGTTATGTTCCAATAGTGTCAGAGTTAAAGCTACATCCCCAAACCTCCCACTTAAAGGGGAAACCTGTTTTTTACAGTAGTGGTGGTAACTGCATTAGAAAGGGATAAGCCATTAGGTGGGGTCCTTTCTTTCATAAACCATTTTGGGAATCCTTCAGCTTTCCAAGAATCTCCTTTTTCTATCTCACTGATATGATTTTAGGCAGGAATGCTCTGCTGAGCCCATATTCCAAAAGCTCTTCAGAATTGCGCTACGATGAGATTTGGTGGCTCATCTTGTCTTCCTCCTGTTAATTTCACGAGTACCCCCCGCCCATTTGGTTTGAGAATCCTCTTTTGAGGAAAGCACCTGTACCTCTTAAAAGTCTGGGGAGTTGTAACTAGCTCACTTAATTTCTACCTGTGATAATGGACATGTTCACCACTAAGAAATCTGAATTACAAAGGCAATGTGGACCTGCCATACATCCCTGGCTGGTGATCCTTGAGCCTTTTGACAGCTCCAGTATGCTGGAAATGTCGGTCTGCTTTTTGAAGTACAAACAGGAGGGCAATAGTTGAGCTCCTTGATTTTGTCAGACTGCTGTGCAGGAATACAGCAGTTACCTTGAAAACCAAAGTAAGTACTTTACTTACCAGTAAAGTAAATATAACTTTACTTACCAGTAAAGCTATAACTACACCTGGCTGCTAGCCAGCACCCAGTACTAACTTTAAAAATATACTGCTCTTGGCTGTGAGCAAGATACTGCTGGTCTCTCACCATTCCTCTGAAACGTAACAGAGAACTACCAGTGCTTCTTAATGCACTTAGCTGTAATTCCTGTTCCTAGGCGTCTTCCACTTTTTTTCCTGACTGGCTAAGAAGAGCCTGATAAAGTGAAAATGGAGAAGAAAAATTTCCTATATAAGCAGCAGCAGTTCTGATGCAGAGAAGTCGAGAGCCTTTCATAAATGGGGCGTTCCTTGGATTTGATGGATTTGTTTGCAATTTTTCCCCATTGCCAAGGTGCTGGAGATTCACAGGCAGGTCTCAGTCCCTGTTGTAGATTTTGACCTCACTGTTCTCTTCGCTTGGGCTGCCCCTCACCCTGTGCTCTGCACCCTATTGCCTGTGTATAGCACAGGACCTTGCCAAATGTTTCAATCAGTTGTATCCTTTGGGGGTGGGAAATCTTTAATTTCTTAATATATAAGTAAAAGAAAAGCCATGGTGCAGTTGGTAATTTTCTCTGTTGAATAACCACCCCCACTGTTAGAAATCTGAGCTTTCTTTTCAGTACAAGTGTTCTCGTTTCAGCTTTCAGTCACAGAGTTCTCTTTCCTGTTGAAGCAAGGAAAGGTAATGCAACTCAGCTGTAGGCTAAGGGTGGCTCTGTCGTGCAAAACTCATTTCAAAAGCCGTGCCTGTGATGTGTCTGTGTTTTCTAGAATTAAATTTAACGAAAGTGCCTGCAGATTCCACAGCAGGAGTCCCTGACTCTGCTATATGTGCAAGCACACAAAGACAAATTAATCTTTTATTAGAGCTAATGTCTTCCTCCTTCGAGGAAAGGGTATCACCAAGTCTGTCTGCTAGTGAAGCTCTCACTCATTAAAAGGATAAACTTTCGTTCTGCGGGAAGAAGGGAAAACTGTTGGAGCTGTTCTCTCAAAAATACCCACAATTTTGTGGTGAAACTACGTGACTGGTTGAGGGCCGCTTTAGCTCAGTGGGTTGAGTGTGGTGCTTGAAACACCAAAGGTCGCGGGTTCGATTCCCGGTCGGTTCTCACGTGTTGCCTGACCTAGTCAAGAGATGGCATCCCTGCCCACGACAGGGAGGTTGGATTAAAATGATCTCTGAGGTCCCTTCCAGCCCAGGCCATTCTATGATTCTATGATGACTGGGGCAATTTCAGCCAGTTCTGCAACTGACAGCACCTATGCCATTTCTCCTCCAGGGTCAGAACGCCTCTGTGCTTGAGAGTGGATTTATAATAATTTTACACAGAAAATGCTGAAGCTCACTTCATGTATGTGAACCCATGTATATGACATCTGTGGAGAGAGTAGCCTGCCTCTTTATGACCAGATATTTACACATCATCACTCCCTCAGAATGATCCTTCCAGACAAAAAAAAAATGCACATTTCTCCACAGAGAGTGATGGCTGAATCCCACCACGGATTTATCAGTTACCACTGACATCAGGGATCCCAGCAGAGGCCTCTTAAGCTTCCAGAAGATGCTGATTTTTTCTAATCCAAACAGAACAGTCCACCCTCAAACTTCTTTGCTGGTGGTCTGGAGCCCTGCAGCAGGCTCCTGCCGGGGCACAGGTGCAACCTCTCAGCATTGCTCAGGAGAACTCTGAGCTTTTAATGCCGATCAGCATTTTGTAACACACTTCAAACGCCCTTCACACTGGGATCTATTATGCTGTCCTTGCTCAAGTGTTGCCTCTGGTCCGTACGAAGTTAAATTCATAGAATCATAGAATCCTAGAATGTCTTAGGTTGGAAGGGACCTTAGAGATCATCTCACCCAACCCCTGCCATGGGCAGGGGTGCCCTTAACCAGCCCAGGTTGCTCCAGGCTCATCCAACCTGTCCTTGAACATCTCCAGGGAGGGGGCAGCCACAGCCTCTATGGGCAATCTGTGCCAGAGTCTTGGCACCCTCGCACTGCAGAACTTCTTTCTAAGATCCAATCTAAACCTATTCTCCTATCTCAGACACAGAATATCCTTGATTGAAGTCACAAAATTCAAGCTGCCTCATTTGGGAGCCTGGCTTCAAAAGAGCAAATGTTTAGCCTTTTGCTCCCAGAGAGAAGGTGGAAAGAAAACTGGGGCTGGTCTGCATCTGTCCTGCTACACGAGCACTAACCTTAAGGATCAGAGCCCATGTAGAGAAAAGCTGACTGTCGTGCACAGAGATTACAGCCAGGCTTTCCTCCTCCTGCCATCTCACAGCGCAATTCATTACACCTGGAGCGTGCTAGTAACATTTTCTATGCTTCCGTGACCTCTTGAAGCTCACAGGTTGTGAATCTGAAGTGGTGTTTATAGGTTAAACTCAAACACAAATCTGTAAAATAGTGATTAACTTGCTTTGCACTGACTGCCTATGCAGATTTTGGCTATAAGACATCATGGATATGAACAAGAGAGAGGAATTTTTAGTGAATTAATTAACTGAATGAAACAGGAAAATTTAAAGAAAGTCTTATTTTTAAAGAGAAAGTAGAACTTTAAGAACACCTAACAGTGAAAGTGATTAGAAATCGCAAAAGTGTTTCCTGCAGAGGGTGAGGAATCTGCTTTGTCTCTGGAAATTTGAAGACAGGCTTGGGACTCTGACGTGTGTGAGGTTCCACCAGCCAGAATTACTAACCTTGCGTGTTAAGATATGACTACTTTTCTGATTTTCAACACCTGCAAAATACGAAGGCTCATAGCAATCATTCAGATTATAGTATTTCAGATGGTTTCACATCAGTAGTAAGAAAATACATCCAGATTTATCCCTGCAACCTAAGAAAAAGACTTTGGTATTAAAGATCTTGGACATCTCAAAGGAGAGGACTACACTTTGTCATCAGTAAGAGAAAGGCAACGTGTGTGGTTCAATGAGCCACATAGAAAGAAAAGTCATGTCATTTAATCAGCATTAAATGAAGGCATACAGTCAAAGAGAGAATCTAGAAAAATTCCCCCTTCATAGGGTTGTAATCAATGAAGGTATAAATCTCATTGATAAAGATGCAATCATAGAGCACAACATAGCAACAAGAACAAAGATGAGTTCCAAAACCGTCTCCTAAATGTGGCTACCAGAATTTTTACAATGTGTCTTCTGATCTGGATGATATTAATCCCAAGGTAGCCTGAGACAGCCAAAGAACAGAGAGGGCAATGCACAGGTAAGGACTGGAAATCATCAGCTAATGCAGGAATAGCCTTATTCAGATGTATGTAGTGGTGGGTAAAGTATTTGCAAGACATTAGGTGCTCCCAAAGGCACACATAAAGAAATACTGAATCTTTACTGGTGGCAAAACCAAACCAAAACTGTTGCCAATTCACAGGTCAGGTCTCCCAATCAAGATGCAAGTGCGTACCAAGCAGCAGATGTCAGAAACTATGATCTCTGGTACACCATATAAACAGAAATAAAACCCTTACAACGGGCTGTTTAAGACGGAAGGATGCCTACGGCTGACTGAGACCTGCAGCCCCAGCGGGCTGAGCCCCGCAGTCGGGCTCACAGCAGGTACCGCAGCTGGATGCAGCAGGTGAACGGGCACGCCGGCGCTGGCAGCCACCCAGCAATGGGAAATACAGACAACGGCTAAGGATCCAAAAAGTGGCAAAATGGTCGAAGGCAATCCAGTCACAGCAGATGTACTGAAAGTCCTTGACACCTTCCTGGAGATAACAAAGAGTTGGCCAAAATGTTTTGAGAAGGACAGGGCTCTTCTCTCCCACAGACACACCAAAGTCTCTAGGAACAACTTAAACTACAGCACGGGGCAAGCTTTTCTGTGGTGGAAGTTTACAGAGAAACAAGTGGTGCACGTAACAAGTTCGCTAAAACAAATTCTTCTGCAGCAACCAGAAAGGAAGATGGCTATTGAAAAATGAAAAACAAACAAACAACTAAGTTAACCTAAAATTAAAATGCACTTAAAACAATTAGCCATGAGTTTGAGAGATGTCTGCTGCCACAACAGATAACAGAACGCAAGAATAATTGCTTAGATTTATATAGCATTTCTAGCCCTGAGGCATGTGAAGCTCTTTGCAAAGGCTGATATGCACTGTCTAAAACCACTTTGACTGATAAAACATATTAATCTCTGGAGAGGAGGGAAACCGCCCAACACATTCAGCATAGCTGTGCCAAGCTCTTGATTGGGTTTTCACAGAATCACAGAATATTAGAGGTTGGAAGGGACCTCAAAGATCATCTAGTCCAACCCCCTGCCAGAGCAGGACCACCTACAGCAGAGCGCACAGGAACGCGTCCAGGCGGGTTTTGAATGTCTCCAAAGAAGGAGATTCCCCAACCTCCCTGGGCAGCCTGTGCCAGGGCTCTGTCACCCTCACAGTAAAACGTTTTTCCTCATATTTTTATGGAACCTCCTATGTTCCAGCTTCCACCCTTGTCCTGTCAGTGGACGCCGCTGAAAAGAGCCTGGTTCCATCTTCCTGACATTACCCCTTGACATATTTATAAACATTAATGAGGTTTTGCAGTTGAAACAGAAGCAAAGTAGGTGGACAGTAAATTGCTATCCATAACAGAATTTATTCAGGTACCAAAATGAGTTTTAAACCCTGTTTTGGCCCTCTGGAATGAATGGAGAGAGTCCCAAAGGACTTGGAATCAGACTCAGTATGTTGGCATGTAGTATGAGATTGGCATGTATGGAAAGAGGTTGCTTTCAATCATTTAAGGGATATGTTTTCAGTAGTTCTGGGCTTTGCCACGTGACAGGAGGAGATGTCAAGCAGTCACAGATTCTGACGCAACAGGCAAGGGACTGCAGCTGGGAGGCAGATCATCTCAGCCCCTCTGCCCATCCCGTCGCTCCATTCCCAGCACCAGCTATTCAGCCTGCCCTGTGTTCCCAACACAGAACACGCTGCTGATGAGAAGCTCAGCTAAATAACATTACATGAGAGAGAACTCATTTCTCTGTAGAAGCTTTCCGTTTTAGGTGTATAAATCTGAAGAAATTTCTAGCATCGTATCATCGATTCAGGAAGCAGAGCTGGGATTAAATTAGGCAGTTCAATAACAGTGCTACGTATGGGTATGGACTCAAGTGAAATCAGATTAGAGCTTTTCCCAATAGATAATGCTCTGCTTTTTCATCGAGGCCTCCAGAACAATTAAAATTGTCATTCAGATCACTTTGTGCAGAACAGGAGCTGCTTGCTGCAACTGTCAGGAGACCCAGAAAGATGAAAAAGTAAATGTGTGGAAATCTAGCCCATCTTTGCTGAGTGACTCACACCAGACTGATTTATCCTGTTTTTGTCACGCACTCCCTTGCTGTTTCCCTGCACTGTCTTTTGCAGGAGAGAGGAATGGAAACTGAAGAAAGCTGCAGCTGCTGGGCCAGAGGGAAGCGGATGGGAGAACGCAGTGAGTGTCGAGGGTTTGCGGCATGGGAGGTGTTTCTGAGGCCTTTGGGAGAGCACAGCCAGAGCTCCCCAGGGCTCCCCCTGGAAATTGTGTTCCTGTTCCAGGCCAGTGACTGCAAAACGCTGGGGACACACTGTCCATTACACAAACAGGCTCGGCAAGGCAGAAAGAAATAAGAAACAGTCATGCATGCCAAAGACCAGAGAGGTTTAATTGGAAAAGACAACAATTAATGTAATTTACTTCAGGTTTCCATTTGAATCAGAGAGAGAGTGAAATGAAACCCAACAATAGTTGCACAGAGAAGAAATGTTGACCCACAGCAGGACTAGGCATCCCTGTGGCTTCTTCTCTTCTGCTTTTCCTAATGGCATCCTTCTGTCACCATCCTCCAACAGCGTTGGAGCGGCCACCAACAGCTGGTTTCCCACAAATACTGTAAACCAGAATGCTTTCCATTTTTCACAAACAGGGAACAGACTTAGAATCTTTGCAGAGTTAACAGGGCTGAGCCAGGGGTTTGGTTCTGTAGGTTTTGCTGGTGTTCTGCACAAAGCCTGAGCAGGACACAGGGTGCTGTGGGCAGGCAGGAAGCTCTGGGAGTTACTGGACTGAGCCCAGCTTCCCTGGATGGCCTGTGGAGTAGAAAATCACCACTGTTCCTTGCAGAAAGGGCTCTCCCAGATACCTCCAAATTATATACTTCACGCTGCAAATGGGGAGGTCCTGAATCAGCAGTTAGGCATTTCCCAGGGAGATACAAACCAGAGCCATCAGCAGCAAATCTCAGATTAGAAGGAAAGCCTCGACATGGATCCTGCCCCACCAGAATACACCAATTGCCTTCGCTAACCAAAGCACAAGTCATGCAATTGAAAATAGACAGAAATGAGTTGATATTTCAATCACTTCCAAGTTCAAGGTGCCCTCCAGCGCTTTAGCTTCCCTACCAGAAACAAACCAATGCAGAGGAGAAGTTCTGATCTTGAATCCTTTATTAGGCCAAATAACAAAAAGAGGTTTATCTTTGCTCTAATCTTTTTTCCCAACATACAGACATATTGAAAGAGATTACCTTACTAAAACTGAAGGAAACTGGTATTTTAAGACCCTAATCCCCTCTTTCCTCTGTAGGAAATAAGATCTTGATTTCACTTGGTAGAATTACAAAGAGCTTTTATCAAGAGGTGTCCATTTCCTCTGGTGAGGCATTTTTTGAGCTGGGTACCAGCAGTGTTCGGGTCATTGGCAAGACAAGTGGTTCTGGGGTGAAGGAAGGCACCAGCCTCTTCGGGCACAGCGTGTGGGGCGGCTGCCAGCATTCGCTTACCTGAGGGCAGGAGCAGGACTGGAGGAGCTGGTGTGTGCTGGGACAGGTGGTTGGCTTTGACAGGTGGTTGGCTTTGACAGGTGGTTGGCTTTAACCGTGGGCTTCACAGGGCTGGGCTGGCTGCTGGGACTGGGCGGCAGCCAGGGCGGGAGCGACACGCACAGCCTGCCCGCCCGCACACCCAGAGGAACGCCGGCAGCGCTTCGTCGCCCCAGGGAACCAGCGAGCTGCTGAGCAGGGGAGGGGAGCTAAGGTCTCCCTTTCCCTAGATTACAACTTTTTTTTTGCATAAGAATTTTGAAGTGTTGAAAGAAAAAAAATAAAACTGTTCAGCTTTTAAGCTTAGCACAGGTCCCTCGGCCTGAAAAAGCAGGCGGGAGGAGGAACCTTACCCCAGACTTCACAAGGACAACTGAGAGTCTCGATTTCCTACCCTGGGGATAACCCAACCTCGGTAAAAAAACCTACTGCATTTACAAATATAAAGAAAGGCTTCAGCACTGACTTTAGAATAAACACCCACAATAAAAAAAAAGTAAATCCACTGCCATGCACGCTTGGAGGTAGGCTGTATGTGGTAACACTGGTGGCTGCTCCAGTGAGCACAACCTCCCCAAAACGGTGACAGGGGCAGAGCTGGGGCTGCATCTCAGACACTGAGCGCAGCTTTGGAGAGGCTCCCGACTACCTTCTCTTGCCATTAGCTGCCAGCCCCACCCAGCTCTTCTGGCTTCAATTAACAGTGCAAATCCTGCTCCTTATTTTCCAGACTCCGCTGGAGCCTCCCTTTCAGCTTCCTTGCAGCTTTTGACCTTTGGGGTTCTTTTTTCTGAGGTTTGGATTTCAAATGAAGTGGGAAGGGGCTGGGACCCGGGGCTCCAGCACTGCCTGCCTGGGGCTGCTGGAGCAGAGGCAGGGCTGGGCCAAACAGCCTGGCAGCTCCCAGCAGCTCCCACTGCCTTCCCCTCAGGGTGACTTTACAGTACGACAGAAAAAGCCTGGGGATGTGTCTCTGTCCCTGCTAAGTAAAAGGGGTCAAAACCTCCTCATCTCCCCTTGATGCACAGCTGCAAGCCTGTGGCTTTGTCTCACTACCTGAAGCTATCACCCGGGCTGCAGCACTGCACTTGCGTCTCTACCCTTCTCCCCAGTTTTCCTTCTTAACCCTGGCACTTCGGCAGTGAGAAGAAAGCTGCTGGAGGAGAGCTGAGAAGGCTGAGTGGCCCAGGGCTTGGCGATGGGTCAGTGGGAGATGTGTGCAGGCGAACACCACAGGGACAGTGATGGGCAGGGAAGGAGCCCCTCGCGTCTCTTCCCAGTGGCCCGGCCCTGGCTGCAGCTGCTTTGCCTTCCTCACAGCCCCACCGCCCCGCGCGTGCTGCCTCGCTGGGTGTATGTCCTGGCCATCGCCAATGCTTTTGCCCAGGGTGGATTCAGCCTCTCTGGCAGCACACCAGCAGCCTGCAGGACTTTGGTGTGTGCCACTGGCTGCGGTCGCTCCTTGCAGAAGTCAGGTGATACAGAAACACACACATCCCTCTTCAGAGGAGGAAAGGAATGCCAAGACAGTTGTGCAGATGATGGTGGCCCTTGTTTCAGTTCCTAAGTTGCCTGATGCTGCAGAAGGAACATAGAGCCAAGCCCTTTGCCATGTGCACAACTCTGTTTTTACAGGGATAAGTTCTGCTGTTGTTGGAACATCTGAACTCCCAGACCTGAAGGCTTCTCTGCTCTTGCATCCTGCCTGGTGGCGTGTGTTGCCTCACTCTGTGCTTCCTGACTCGGCCTGTATCTCCTGTTTGAGCTAGCACCTACCTCCTGGTATTTATAGCTCTTTGCGTCCTGCTTATGATCCTTCACAACTCCCAGCCACAGTATTTGTAAATGTTACACTAGAAGGCTGTTACTCTGGAGTAGACTGATGCCAAGTTGTAAAATCATGCCAGGGAAGTTGGAACATAAGTTTGATTGTAAATATTGGCAAAGCTTCCTAAAAAATTACAAGAAAGCCCCTCCAAGAAATTACAAAGCTCTTTTTTTAGTTGTTGTTGAGTCTAATGATCTCATATATTTTTACAGAATACCTTTTCAGGTTTGCAGCTAATGAAATTTCAGTGAAAAACAAGTTATCTCTTGACTAAGATTAACACTAGCAAAGGGGAAGACCTAATAAGTGCTATACTCCAATTTCCCAGCCTGAGCCTTTTCCCTGGTAGCAGATTGTCCCCCGGTACTATTTTTGACTACTTCATCCAGCCTAGCTCTAAATGGCAGAATGAGACAAGATATCTGTATGCACTGCACATGCCACCACACACCCACTCTGAAGAAGAATTATAGAATCACAGAACAATTTCAGTTGGAAGAGACCTTCAAAATCCTCAAGTCCAGCCTTTGTCCCAGCCCTATTAACACCACTAAATCACGTCCTGCAGCACAACATCCACCAGTCTCTTAAACCCCTCCAGGGATGTGACTCAAGCCCCTCCCTGGGCAGCCTGTTCCAACATCTGGCAACCCCTTCAGTAAAGAAATTCCTCCCAATATCTAAGCTGGGCAATAAGAGCAAAGGCACAAAAGAAATGCATTTAGAGAAGTAATGGAGGTTATTTCAAAACCACTGAGAGCCTTTATGCTGAACTGAATAACCCAATACACTTGTGCTGCCTCTGTTCCGGGACATATGTGGAAGTTTTCTCCTTTCTTGCACACATCACCCCCACCAGGCTGCAATTAAATTCTCTGGCTACTTCCAAAGCCACACACTGCTTAGAGCTGATTGGCTTAGGCCATGGTCCAGCCTGCCAGCTCAGTGCTGCCGGTGTCCCTCTGCTCCCCAGATGCCACCGCCCACCCTCCACTTGCCTCAGCCTCAGTTTGCCGCCATTTCCCTCGGAAATGGTGCAGCACCCAGCAAAATGGTGAACTCCATCCTAGCTGAGTGCCCTCAGTGTTAGTACAACAAAGCAGTGGATTGAAAGCAAAAAGGCTGAGGACATCCCTGTCCTGGAGACCAGCTCACTCAACCAGCAGAGACTCATCATCATCCAGTAGCAGGTGTGTGGAGTCTCCTGCTCTGGAGACTTTCCAACCCGCCTGGACGCGTTCCTGTGGGGCTGCCCTGGGTTACCCTGCTCTGGCAGGGGGTGGCACTGGGTGATCTCCAGAGGTCCCTTCCAACCCCCAACATTCTGTGATTCTGTGATTCTGTGAGAGCTCTTGCAAGGATTCTCTCTGCAGCATGGCTCTGTACCAACTGGAATGAGCAACTTCCAGAGTAACCCATGGGGCCTTCCAGCAGTGCTGTTGCTGCCTGGGGTACGTGTTTGGCCATGCCCAATGCTGTGCTTGCAGAATGGGGAAAGCATAAAAGACTGGTGAGAAGAGCTGCCTGACAGCATCCAAGATGTCAGCATTGCTGACATCCAAGCACCTCCAGCTGATGCAAGATGATGCTGCTGCAATTAAAGTCAAGTCCACCATGATTTATGCCTATTAAATGAAAAAATCATTAGCTTCTCTAGTGTCTCTTGCTAAGCACTAGCAGATCTGTTAAGGACAGAGCCCTCCCAGGCACAGAAGAGGATGTTCCTTCAGGTCCTCCAGCCACCATAGAGCAATGTGTTGATGTGCCTGCAGGGTACAGTCAGCTGAGGGTGGCTGCCCACAGGCCTGCCAATCAGAGTAAATTAATCGCAGGAGCATGACTGTTTGCATGTAAATGTAATGTCTGCATGTCTTCACTAAGGTGAGGAAGAATAAATCACTACCATCAAGGAAAAGAATCAAAATCCCATCCCAAACACACACAAAGATACTAGCTGCATCTAAGTAGTATTTAATCTGAAAACAAATTAGCTTTGTCTCTCAACAGTGAGTTTCCACTAAACTCCTGTCGAAAAGAGAAGAAAAGCAAAATATGCAGGGGATAGAGATGTGAGAGAGACGTCATCGTTCATTGTGTTGCTCAGTCTTTTGCTCAGAAACTTCCTAAAAAGAGCTTAGTGGGAATGAGCTTTATCAGTATATTCACAAAGGGGTGAAGTTCCTGCCTCTTGGTCCCATTAACACGATGACTGCTGGAGAAATTACAACACAGGTCCTAAACCTGAGTAGCCAGTAATTGCTCCAAGTCCCACAAGCATAACAAAATATATGCTGTTTACCTTGTCCCTCCAAAATGACCCATGGAAATGCAGCGTGAAACAGCAAACAACGAGGCAAGGAAAGAAAGAGCAGACCAAGTCCGAACAACCTGTCTTGGGTCTAAGGACTTTGTACTGAAGAAGATGACAACATGTCAAAGCTCTGATCCATCTTGCAAGATCATTAAAATTCTCAGGCAGTTCCTGCCAGTCAGAAAGTTTAACCCTAATGGTGTGATTTTTCTCTAAATAATTATATAGCTTCAGGCAGTAGCATCTTTTCCAAATGATAATTTAGTGACAAGAAAACCCCCCTACAGAACATCTACAGATAAATCTGTTCATGAAAAGAGTTAAAAAAAAACCTTCAGAAGGGTATTCCTGTTGTAGTTAGTGCTAAAATAATAATAAAAAAAATAACAAAGCCATACCGTTTAAAATCAAAGACCTGCACCCTTTGTGTTTAAAAACTATCTCAGAGTGAAGATCCACTTCCACATCACTTTGAAATTTGGTCAAACCAAACTGAAGTTCGGTCAAACCGAACACCTAACCCTAAACCAGCATGTTTGTAAATGACGGGGTCTTTCTTCCCGCTACCCTTTCAACTAGCTTGATGGAGCCCCCAGGAAGCCTAACAGAGTGAACGAGGAAGGCAAACGCCGGGTTTGGAAGCTGAGGGCAGTCACAAGACCCTGAGTTTGAATCCAAACCTTAAATTCTTCACTTCTGGGCCAGCTGCAGATCAGAGTCTTTTGTGAGTTTGTCCAAGAAAAGTCGTGCATATACTGAAATAGCTCATTTTCTTTCACATCTTGTTTTTCCAAAGCAGCACTTAAGCCCTTGTCTAACCCGGCTGGTTGCGCTGCCGCCTGGAGCTGAATCCCAGGTTGTCTCTGCAGCCCCCGTGCCCCGTCCTCTTTCCAACGTCACAGAGCACGGTGTACCCTCTGAAACACAGTCTGTAACATCTCCTCCTGTCCAGAAAGAACTTCCCTCTGGGGTATACAATTAGATGTCTCTGTGACTGTGTGCACGTATATGAGAGAGGAAGAGAGAAAACAGAGGGGACACAATCATTTCTCACCATGTGGTAGCAGCAGACCTAGGCTCAGACTCTTCTCTGCTGCTACTGAAACGGATTTTAGGGACTACAGCATGGAGGGCTGAGATGTTGTCCTGGCTGTGCCTGACCTGCCCCCTGTGCTCACTGCCACAGGCCCTCCTTCCTCCACAACGCTGCTGTCAGAGCCAGTGGCCACCGCCCTGTCCCGTGGAAAAATGCCACGACAAAGGCGCGTCCCCTCCGACTGAGGCTAAAGGCACCTCCACCGATGCAGCCCCCGTGATGGGACAGCTTTCGGCCGGCAGAACACCAAGGGAACGGCTCTGCCTCGGGACAGCTGGAGAAGAGGCCAGGAAGGCTTTGGGCTGGAAGCCGGGCTGGGCAAGCCCCACTGCTGAGTCAGCCCGCGGCTGCCGAGCAGTGGCGGGAGCTGCCAGGCCTCTCCAATCCGTGGCAGCAAGTGTGTTATTCTGCCTCTGGAAGCTCTGTGGTCTCTGTGGCTTAGTGCCTAAGGAAGCATAAGAGATAACAAGAAAGGGGGAGGCAGAACAGGAGGAGATATTTTACTTGTAAACCCAGATCCTTGAGACAGACCTACCAGTTCCACCGGAAAGCAGCTCTGAGTAACTAACCTCTGTGTTTCAGGGTCAGGCCACAACTGCAGCCCACAAAGTCCCCCCACGGCAGGCAGGACGCCCTGTGAACACGAGGGAAATGACCCACACCGGGCACTGAACCTGCTGCACGACTCAGCCTGTGCTCACTGCCTGGGCGGGCAGGGAAACCACAGCGCTCTTCAGTCCATCTTGTGAAGCCATTTCTGAGCCTGGGAGCTCGGAAACACCCAGAGGATTGGTAACACCACAGCCACCAAACGTGGCTGTTCCTCGCAGGGTGACTTCACAGGAGAAGGGGACAGTGCGTGGTGGCACAGGGACACCTGACCAGCCAGGAGCTGACCTGTGAAGAGGTGACTGAGCACTGATGGAGTTAATGATTTTGTCAAATTAAAGCTGTTGAAAAAGCATGATCATTCAAAATCATCTTTAAAAATAAAGAAATTGTTTTGCTTCCACAGCAATGGGTGTCTGGGTATCCTGATGTGTATTTGCTGCAGGCAGCACCCAGGCTCAACCGGGTGCAGGACCTGCATGTCAGGGCATCAGGCAGACCCCAGGAGCAAGGGGAGATGGGGGTCTGAGCTGGCAGCCTTGCAAAGCCAGACAGATTTCAAGATGGCTCCTCATCTTTGTGAAAAGCTACCTCACCAACAGAGGGCGAAAGTCTCTTTAATTTACTCCCTGTTTTAAAGGTACATAAAGTAATGCAATGCCATCAGACCATCCATCCCACCTGTACGTGGTGGCCTCTGGCCCAAAGTCTCCTCTGCTCTGGGTCAGCAAAAGCCCAGGAGAAAGGAAGAGCACCTACCTCTGCCTTTATGGACTGGAAGTGGCAACACAAAGCCAAACTGAGGTGCAAATTCACCCTCCAGCCCTGACCCTCCTGCCAATCCCACCTGTCAAAGCCCTGCAAGAGGAGGATCTGGCTGTGTGGACCGAGGGCAGAGGGTGCACAGGGCGCCTGTGGAGGTCCCCGCACCTCGCGGGCACCGCGGGAGCTGTGATGAGTCTCTGCTCAAATTGCAGCCAACACTTCACAGTATGCACGTGCCACGAGGGGCTTCCTTTGCTCCACAGCAGCTCTGACCTTCTCCTCCCTACAATCAGAGTGGAATTATTTTTATTCCAATGGATCTGTTAAGTCACGGAGTTGCTGAAGTTGTAAACATTTAGTTTCTCTTGGCTCTTTTGAAAGGAAAATCAGGGTGTGTTTTACTTTGGAGAAATAAAATTGGCATCGGGCTTGTATGAGAAGACCTCTCTGTGATGGAAAATGAGCAAATAAACCACTCACAGCAGCCTTCTTTAAAGAGACTAATACACTGCACTGTGCTGAGCAGTGCCCTTCTGCCAGGAAATGGGGAGTACACCAAAGTGACCTCCTTGACCCAAACGTTCCAGGGTTTGTTTACTCTGGTCATTGCTCAGATATATCCTACCCAATGTCATGATCTTCACTGCGGCAAAATGACAGAACTTGTTCTATCTAAATACTCAAACAATGCCGGTCTGGGTTCCCATCCACTTGTGCAGTACGAGAGTTTAATGAGTCGTGAAGGCATGAGTTTGTTGGTTTGTGTTGAATAAATATCTATGCATGACAAAAGATGTGCAAGCAATACGTTTAAAGGGGAAGACAACATTTTTAGGATGATTATGGCATTTTGCTTTCACCTCATGGTGCACAGAGCTCCTGAGCACATGCTGCAGCCATCCAAAACCCCTATCTACTGCAGTTAATTATTGTACTAATTTTTGCATATGTTAGTTGACCGCTCACTGTAAGTTCTCCTATCCACTCATTATTCCTCTCCACTCATGATTCCCAAGTCCTTTCAATGAATGATATTCCAAACCACGGCTTATTAGAACTATGAATTGCAAATATTTATAATGAAAGACAATTTCTGCTGCAGCCACAGAAACAAACCTTTGTATATGACATGTGAGTTGCAATCTCAGCCACTGAAAAATGAATAGAACATGAATTTTGGATTGTAGACACACCTGCAGATTGCAATTCACCATTTCCATGTGTCCTGCCTGAATTTTGCAGCTGATGGCACACAGCAGAACTGAAACAGGTGAATTACAGGGGTAAAAAACTTCCTACACTTGCAGAAAGCAATCTTGACAAACGGGCAAATCAGAATTCTTTTTCAAAGCTGAACATTTAATTCTCTTTCTCATCATACACACTGATCCAACTCTAACCAAATCCTATCTCCTGGCTGGTTTTGACATCTTCAAAACTCGTTTTGTGTCACCTCTTATGCTGCCCAAAGAATGGGTGTCCCTCACACCAGCTGATGGAGAGTTCAAGAACAAAATGGGTGACAGGAAATCCTTTCTCATCTTCTGGTTCATAATTTAGGGATAAAATGGGGTGGTCGACAAGGCATTAAGCAAGCTGTGGTCACCTCCATACCATGGTCGAGCCACTGTGCAGTCTGCCTCCTTGCCCCATCGCCACCGTGGTTGCACCTGGCGCCAGGTGCGCTGGCAAAAGTCACTCCCTGCCTGGGTCACCCTGAGCACCGCAGTCTTCATGGATAGATTGAAAAATAAACTAAAAAAAGAAAAAAGAGTGAGAACTGTCTCCCAAGAGGTCTCTTAGCCAAATTTTATTGCACTCTGCTCCTCCTTCTTCTTTTTCTCCTATTCCTATCATAGACGTGAAAAAGCTCCAAACAGGAATCCCAAAACATTTTTACACTAAAGGTATCAGAAGGAAGAAGGAAGAAATGCCTTCCCTCCCTGGAAGGCACTCTTACAGGCAAGACACATCTGAGGGCAATAATCTGAATTATAACAGTGACAAACAATGCACTTGCAAATGCACCAGTGAGATGACTGTGAGCAAAGAAAACAGTTTGGACAGGTAGCTCTGAAGAAAAGTTCAGGCCTTCTCGAGATTGGAAGTGGAGAGAAGTTAGAAATCCCAGGCCTACTGTCAACCACTCCTGACTCCCTCTGAGCCTAAATGACCAAATCAGCTTAACGCAAAATCTTAAGTCTCTGCGGGTTTTGAGGGAGGAACTCTGCCCTGGATACAGCACAAGGTCTGTCTTTTCTTCACTGCTCTCCGTGCAAAAAGCAGCTGTGAAATCCCACTTGCACAACTTCCCTGCTTGCAGAAGCTTCCAATTGGGAAGAAACAACTTGGAGGTTGAAAAAGAAGTGTGTGAACCAGGTCCAGCCTCTACGCAGCTTCTCAGTTGAGTTGGTATGAAGTCAACCCATACAGGAAGGTTTCAGTATTTCAGCTGCTGGGCACAAACCCTTCGCATTTCCACACTAGTAAAGCAAATGTGTGTTATACCTTGAGGGAACCTGCCTCGCTGAATTTCTCTTCCATTCACGCCGAGTCCAACGTTTTTTGCATTTAAGAGAGCAGTACTGAAGAAATACAAATTCCTCAAGTGAGGTTAAGTGTCCAAAGATTACAGTTAGTTGCGTTTTCCTTTAACCCCACACCTCTATCATCCTCAGTGCATCACCCACACCAGGGAAAGGGGTCACGCTTTTCTCATCAGTTATAAAGCTGGGGAAAAGAGGAAATAATTGCTCTCTGAAGTGCCGATGTGCAGAGCCACATCCCTCCAGCACACAAAGGGAGGGGCTGTGGCAGCAGGAAATGAATTCCTTATGCAGAACTGGAGTGATACGGAAAGGCAGGAGAGAATCTGACCCAGTACTTGTAGCACGGTGAAGAGAGGCAACGGGCTCTTGTCCGTACATGACTTCTGTATTCTTCCAACTCTTTGCTGAACACACCTCTGGAGAAACTGTGCATGCTAACACTTATCGGCCGTGTACAAACCCAGGCGGTCTGAGCACCTTAAGGATTTCTGGATGCTTGTTTTGCCCTCCCCTTTTTAAACAGCTAATCCACCAGCTATTTCAAACGCAAAGCACACCCAATCCTTTACAAAACCTCTAAAGAAGTACTCTTTCTAGTGACTCCAGGCATTCTGCAGCATCCACGAAACACTCACCTTAGTACATGAGTCGATCCATTTATTGTGGTGGTGGAACAGGGGACCGTCTGCCCCAGGATAGAAGGCCTTCGGTATCGCTCATCACCACAGCACAGGATGATGAGGAAGGCACGTCTGAAAGACTTGTTCAGGAAGGCGTAGAGGAAAGGGTTCAACCCTGAATTGATGTAGCCCAGCCACAGGAAAGCTGTCCACAGCTTTCCCGGCACTGTGTAGTTTATGAAAGGGTCCACTATGTTTGTGATAAAGAAGGGGGCCCAGCAGAGGCAGAAGCACCCCATGATGATGCACAGGGTCTTGGCGGCTTTGGTCTCGGTCTTCATGCGGTGCGTGTTGTGCTGGTCCGGGGGGTGCTGCCGGCCATCGGCGGGAGCCCCCGCACGCTGCAGCACCCGGATCTGGCGGGCGTGCTCCCTGGCCGTGACGTAGATGCGGTAGTAGGCCAGCACCATCAGGAGGAAGGGCATGTAGAAAGCTACCACCGAGCACGTAATGGCATATGGCTTGTTGACCATGAATATGCAGTAAGTGGAGTTGGAAGCCTTGTTGAACTGCCTTTGCTGAATCTGGGGCAGGGGAAGAAGGACAAGGACACAGAAGGAAAGAAGGTCAGCGCTGTTTCTCTGGTACCAGTAGTCTGTCTGCCAGGACACCTCACCACCACTTTCCAGTTCTCTCTTTCCTGCTCTCTACCACCCGCAGTACCCGCCGTTCCCACTGCTGCCTCTCCTGACCATGCTCACACCGTGGGCTCTCCAGCCCTGCTGGTCCCCAGGTCTGCAGGACCAGCCCTTGTTGCACCTCTGGCACCCTAGAGCATGCCTCAACCTGGCCACTGAAAATCCACCCAGCTGCCCAGTTCAGAGCAGGCAAACTTTGTGCCACGCTTTTTTTCAGTGCTCACTGAAAACTCAGTTCGGCAGCTTGGGCAGAAGAGGTCTGCAGGCTGAGCCTGTGGGCTGAGCCCTGGTCACTGACTACATGGGAGTCTGGGGAGCAGGAGGCATAACTGGGACAGACAGGATTTCTTGGAGACTATTTTTACTTCAAAAAATGTGACTGCAGGTCCATCAGGCCCATAATTTCTATTGTTCACTCCAACATGAGAATAACCCCATGTCCTATTTAAGACTGTAATACAAAAATTATTTAATTGGGCAGGTAAGGAAATTTAAAGTGAACTATGAAGTGTTTTTGCTAGGTGGTGTTTAAACCTTGCACTACCTCTTGGCATGCAGCTTCTGAACTCCATGATGAACACCAGCAAGTCACAAGGGAAGACAGGGCTTGCACTGATATTTAGAAAAGCTGGTACAGACAGCTTGGTGTCCAGGCTTTTCTGAGAAGGTGAGGGCAACAAGTCAGTGGAAGGAATCAGAAACCTGACATGGTTTCTGACAAAACACACCTCCCTTTTCTACCAGCTGCACATCCTAACGGTGCTTGTCTGGAAGCAATTTTGGCTTTATTGCCTTATCTAGAGGCCTGGCAGCTTGCACCTGCTATTCGCCATAAGCTAAAAATTATTCATAGCTCCCTGACTGAGACTTGGCATAGAAGATGCCACATTTCTTTAAACAAGCTCTTCTAAATAAGGTGTTTTCACAACTTGCCACTTCTAATTCCTGCATCTTTACACTGGAAGGAGAGCAGATTTGCAGCTCTTAACTCCTGTAGATGGGATCCTGCAAGTGAAGCCAGACTGCAGTGGGGAAAACTGACTCATGCTGAAATGACTTGCACGGGGGAACTTCACCATCTCCGCCACTTCAAGGCTCACACCGAGACAGGGGATATTGATGGGACTGGCCCAAAGTATCATCCCCTCTGGGGAACTTTGGGTTTCCTGGCTCTCCAAACATCACCGGCACGGCAAGGTGGGACACTTGGGACAGTCTGATTGCTGCAGACACTGGGCTGCTGAGGGGTCCTGAGGTGCCTGTCAGGAGCCAGCTTGAGCTCAGCGTATTTGCTAAGGACTACTCACTGAACTGATCAGTAGGCGCGGGTAAAATCCTCTCCCAGAGCCACCACTGTCCTTGTGTCAGTCCTTCCAGGACAGAGTCATTTCAAACACCCTTGAAGGCATCCTCCATACATTCAGCAGCCCCTCTGCACTGACAACAAGAAGTTTCTCCTTCAGCCTCTCTTGCATTTTCTTCCCTGAATACTGATTTTTAAAGAAGAATATACAGCACTGAATATACTTGACACCAGGGTGGTGTACCTCCTTAGCTACTCACCAGATCGATGATGCCAATGCTATTCCAGCCTTGCATGATAGGGAGGAAAGAAATAAATGTTGGGATTACCCAGCACCCTCCAAGCATTACGGTGATGCGCAACGGAGTCATCTTGTTCCTGTAAACCAGGGGCTGGCAGCAGATAGCATAGTACCTATAAGGAGAAAAGTGAGAGAACAACCATCATCAAAGGAAACTTCCAAGTCTTCTAAAAAAAAACCACCTGTAAAGCATTTCCTCCAGCTCGTTTCTCTGCCTTTCAAAACAAAAGAAAAAAATGAGCCTGTAGCCCACTTCCATTGACTGCCTCTCACACAAGCAGCTCAGAATGTTTTTACAGCACGAGCAAATCAGGTTTCATAGTGCCATGCAGAGAAAAGCCAGTATTTTCTGTTTTCCAGATAGGGAAAATCAGACAGGGAAATGCTCTGGTTTGTGCGAGGTCACAGAGCAAGAGAGTGACTTCTCACTCTCCCTCTGCACTCGGTCACAAAGCTGTCTGCAGGCTCCTTACCACGATGAAGGAGTGCACCTTCCTTCCATTTAGCTGTAACTGAGTAAATGTTGTTTTCCTTACTGCAGCGGACATTTATTTTGACAAGACTGCAAAAGCCGTTATTGCAAATTAACGAAGTGTTTCAAAGCTGTGAAAATGTTGGTAAAACGAAGTGTGTTTTTCCCTAACCAAGCTCCCGGGAATCAGCCTCTCGTCTGGCTGGGCTTTAACCTTCTGCCACAAGGACAGGGCAAACGTCCGTATGGGGCTTCTAGTCTTTTCACCACCACGGGAACGTGCCCTACGCTCTCCTTCCTCCCCCGAGAGAACATCCAAGTATTCCAAGTCCCTGCTCATAAAACAATAACTAGATATGAACTTAAAATGTCTTCTCAAAGAGATAGGAAATCCACCCTGATTGCTTGGTCCCTGTGCTACCCACCCGTTTGCAGATTTCTACATCAGGAAGGTGTATGAAACCTAAAACTGGAAATTTTGCTGGTCTGCAATTAATACATGCCCAGAAGCAGAGCAGATCAGCAGCCACATCAATGCCATCGAAGCTTTTTGGTGCTTCTGACCTGACCGTCTGTATCAGGTGCCCGATGATCTTTTAATTTTTTGGATTTCAGCACAATTTGTCGAAACAGGCCAGCACTGATGTCCCCACAGCTGTGACAGGGAACTGGGGTCCAGAGACACGAGAGTGCCCATAAATTCTCAGGTCTTCTAAACAACTACATATATCAGTCAGTTGCGTGCCTGATGAATACATTTTCCTAATGAATGAAAATGATCACCTGGTACATGTCGTTTCCAGATTTGGTAAGCTCAGAAATGAGGCACTATGGCGCCCTATAGGATATAAGTGCTGCATCGAAAAAGTGGCCACAGTTTCAATAACTATTTAATTAAGGGACTTTTCTGAGTCAAGCTTCAACACCAAGGAATGATGTGTGCGTAGAGAGCCTCACTGCTCCGTGCTTCTGAAAGTCGATTTCATGAGGTCAGTAGAATCATGAATTAGAGACCCTAAATTAGCAAACTCACACTAAAGCTGGACCACTGACCTGAGGAGATGCCTGTGAACAATATTTCTAAGTGCCAGCAGCACATCAGAATAAGACGTACGAAAATGCACACATACACACTGTTTATGCATAGGTATTAGAGAGACTTTTCCAAATTTGGAGAGAATTTCCAAATTATAAGGTTGCTTTTTTAAAGTCCCATAGAGTCGACTGAATTGCTTTATTTTGATAAAATCACATAATATATTCCACACAACAGGCTGAAATAATATCAAAGTATCAAAAAAACACATTTTTTTAAAAGTCTTTTTGAAACAAGATTCAAAATGTCACAGGGAAAGACATTGAAACAAGCATTCAAGTATTTCAGTTTGATCATTTCTGCATTCTCTTCTGTTTTGCGTATGCACGAAAATCAGCCTGTTTCTCTGACAAGTTTCACTTTCAAAGAAATGGTATATTTGACAGTAACCATTCTTTTAGAGCACCGGGTGAAACGTTCCTCTTGTGGAGCTCATGCTGAAGCCACAGCCATCAGCGTGGCTGCCTCCTGTCCCCACCAACACGGCCCCTCCCAGGAGGGAGAAGGAGAAGCTGAATAATTTACAAGAACGGGATTTCGTTAGTTTTCGGAGGTTGCCTTCGCCGGATCGTGAGGCTCTCCAGCCTCAGTGACATGCAAAACTCACCTGGGTAAAGCCCTGAGTGACCCCAGCAAGAGATCTACACTTGGGCTTGGCCCTGGGTCAGAGACCTCCAGAGCTCCTTCCCAACCTTCCTCATGACCGTCATGGCCAGATTTGGATACCCTAACGATCTGAGAGGGCAGAATGAACATTTCCTGTGCTCCTCCGCACGACACCCACAATGTGTTTGTGTAACCTTAGCCTGTGCTGATAGAGTTTATTGCCCTCAGATTTGCCCTCGTTCTCCAGATTTCCTTCCCCCAGGAAATAAACTGACCTTAAACTCAAACAGGTATTTTCGGTAATGTTTTTGCGTATTAGGACAGATGGTGTTTTCTTGGCATGATGTGCAACTGCTCTTCTGCCTCTAAACACAAGGGAGACACATCTGGCACATTTAGTTGTTTGCTATCTGAGCGACACCAGCCAGAACGTGCTCCCTGGTGCTGGACACCGAACGACTCCTGTGACGTGTCTGATGGCAAGTTACTGCAGGGCTCATGAGACTATTTCTATTTGCAGAAGAGCGAAAGAAGTTCAATAAATGAATGAGAAGGAAAAGCCAAGGCACCAGCTCCCATTCCACAAGTTGAATCAACAAACAGAAAAGGAAAACCACGCTGCATTGCTAACTAATTGCAGCAGGGAAACAACTCTTCTAAGCAGTTTGAGTTCTTATATTTCTGTGCTTCCCTTTCTGCTGCAGCTGACAGCATTACACTAGTAATAGTTTGCTATTAAAGGCCATTAGAGTAAAAATTATGCCTGTAAAAATGACATCTTAAGTTCTCATACTTCCTCTCCCTCAATGATTCAGCAGCAATTTTCCTCCACTTACATGTGAAAAGATTATGTATTTTCTTTTTCTTTTTTGCTAACTGCTGCTACCATGACTTCCCTTGTGCTCAGAAAGTTGAGCTGGATTCCTCCTGCCCTACACCCTTACCGGTAACACGGTTCCACAATTGGACAGACAATTTTGCTGCTGGTGAGGGAGGCAGAGAATCACACCGTCCACTTTCCCATACCTCAGCAGGATTTCCATTCAACGGCCCTAAGAGTCAGATAATAGAAATCTGTGCATATTAACAGAAGTTATTGAAGTCATAGCAATTTTTTGCAGTAGCTGGTGACTTGATGTATGTGCTGGTTTGGGCATTTAAGCAGCTATTTATTCACTGAGAGAAAAGTAATTACACCTCTATGATTACCAATAGTTTAAGTCAAAAGCTGAAAGACATTTTCTTATTCTACATTTCTGCTTTCTTTCAAGCTAAAGCTGTTTTCCGGTGGCCATAAAGGATATGTATTATGTACTGGTATGACAGTGTGATGGATGAATACAAAATGTAATACATACATGATTAATACAACATCCAAGTTCAATTAATTATTAATTCTTACTGTTATCAGTCAAGACCAACGTTTCTGTAGTTCCTTGAAAATGTTAACTTCCCCATTACCTAGAGGAGAGCAGACGGTGCAAAACACATCCTCTCCTCTGCCTCCATTAGGACACTCTTCACTGAAGGGGAAATGCAAGAACCCCTTCCTCGAGCTGCAGATCCTTCGAGCAGCTCCACAAAGCAGAGATTATTATAATACTTTTCCTTTCCCACACCAGACATTTGCCACAAGAATCAATCAAGTGCTAACATTTTACACATAGCTCAGAAGAATAAATCTATAGCTCCTCTGGCCTTACTTATGGCTCTTACGGCCATGGCAGATGCATCTGGTCGCTGAAGATGTGTGACCTGCCCAGTGTCACTTGGTGGCTCCGTGGGACAGTGCGGTAGCCAGACTCTGTTTCAAGGAACACGCACGCGATGCTCCTGGACGTGGAGGGGACACCAGTTAGTGCCAAGTGGGTCAGTTCTCAAGAGAGGAACTCACATGTTATGAACACTCCCCCAGCGCCTCCCAGGAGATGCAGCTGCACATCTATCACGTTCACAAAACACAACTCAGGGTTCAGTGACGGTGCCGCAGCCTGCAGGGCCATTTCCTCCATAGCCCTACAAGCACCGCCAGCAGGAGCTGCTGCAGTCACTCATACACGGTCTCCATGAGCTGTAAGAGCAAAATGTTTCATCCCTCCCTAACAGAAGTGGCGCTTTGCCTGCCAGTGAGCTCCGCTTTACAGTCAGTGCCACATGGAAAGCCAGGAAGCAGATATAAAGGAGCGATGAACTGTACATCAGCACCACATTCGTACCAACAGCCTTCAGTGCTTTGGGTAAAGAAGACATAATATCACGTTCCTGAGCAGCAGGATCATGGCCAGCCTGCCTACTGTTAAACCTGTGTGTGTGGAGACAGGAGATGGCAGATAAAAGTGAAGCTGTGAAGCAAAAGAGAAAATAGACAGAACATGAACCTCAGTTATTCTCTTGCCTTGCACAACTGAATGCTGAATCTGCTGTGTTGACCCAAGGCCTTCATGGAAATAAAAGTGTTGCAAATAATGGGTGCCTGTTGCTGCCACTTGCCTGTATGAAAAATCCTACAAATACATGTCTGCACACTCCCTGTATCAGGTCCTGCCTTTCCCCCAGGGAAAACGGAAAGAAAAAAGAAAGCCTTGAAAAGCATATCAACTTCTAAGTGACGACAGCTGTAGGCATTACAAGGTCATAGCATCTAGGTTCCTGTAGACAAGAAAGGAAAGACTGAGACTGAGAAATAGCGCTGCATTTCAACACGCTGGTGACAGGAGTAGCTGTGGTCCGTGGCAAGGAAAGCTATTTGTGACTGCAAACTCATCACGCACCAACACAATGAGACGCCATTTGTGACCGGGATCTGTGGTCACGACTGAAATCAAAGGTCCAAGAATCTAGATAAGCCACTGGGCCATACACCAGTTTCTGTGGTTTAAAGAGAAACAAGCAGGGACAGGGCAGCCAGCACACCTGGCCACCATCAGCCTGGACATCCAATCGCCTCCTGAAGCCCACAGCAGTGGAAAAGCTGCTCTGGGCAGAGCAGGATCAGTGGTGCTTTAACCACACTGCTGCTCTTTCCTTGCCTTCTGGGCATTACAGAAATACAATTACTTAGCTGCATTAGAAGGCGAAAAATTAAAGTATCTCCTTGGTTTGCAATACAATTTTGTTTGAACTACGGGTATGTAGGCACTACCCTGCAAGAATTTCACAGACAGACAAATACGCACCCACCTTTACTAAACAGACTGGCTCTGTGGGTGGCCCACATTTAAAAACCATTTAGTGTCATGTGCATGTATAAAATTATATGTGTACCACATGTTTTATCATCACTGGGACCAAAATGAGCCAAGGAGAATTTACTGAATACTCACACTGAACAATTTTTTACCCCCTCTCGATAATCTAGAAAAAAGAAGAAAAGAGGGTGGGAAAACTGTGGGTGTTATTAGCTCTCAAAGGCAGGGTGCAACAACCTTGCCCATGCTCTGTGCCTCTGTATGTGTCTGCTGAACCACGTGTTAAGCACCAAAGTGAGATGAATTGTTTGGGAGTTCCTAAGGAAAGAGAGGCCAAAGAAACTCAACAGGAGACAGACAGACTCTGCTACCACCGGGCACTCTGCTCTTAGCCTGAGAGCTGGGAGAGGCTGAGCCCGGCTGCGAGGCTCCCAGAGATACCCCTCTGACTAAGTGATGAAGTCTGGTGTTTTGGTTTGGCCTGGCCGGATTTTGGCGGCAGGGCGGGGAGTTGCAGGGTGGCTTCTGCAAGAAGCTGCTAGAAGCTCCCCCAGTTTGATAGAGCCAACGCCAGCCGGCTCCAAAGAGGGACCCGCCGCTGGCCAAGGCTGAGCCTATCAGTAAGGTGATAGCAGAGGAACGCCTCTGTGAAAAACATATTTAAGAACGGGAAAAAGAACTGTGCCACAACAGCTGGCACAGAGATGGAGGAGTGAGAATCTGTGCAGCCACCAAGGTCAGTGAAGAAGGAGGGAGGGGAGGATGAGCTCCAGGCGCCGGAGCAGAGAGAGTCCCCTGGGTCTGTGGTGAAGACCATGGTGAAGCGGGTTGTCCCCCTGCAGCCCATGGGCGAGGTGCAAATGTCCACCGTGAGGATCACCGCGTAGATGTCCACCATGTAGAGGACTCCACGCCGTGTGGGTGGATGCCTGAAGGGGGCTGTAGCCCGTGGGAAGCCGCATCAGAGCAAGTCACTGCCGGAACCTGTAGCCCGTGGAAGAGAGGAATGCCCATGCTGGAGCAGGTTGGCTGGTGGGACTTTTGGGACGCTGTGGGTGGCTCACGCTGGAGCAGTTTCCCCCAAAGGACTGCGCCTCAGACTCACGAGGGGTGGGCTGCCCCTCGTGAGGTGTCTCCAGTTGGGCAGTTTGTGATGAATTGCCCTTCGTGGGACGACTCACGCGGAGAAGAGAGCGTGAAGCTTGTCTCCCGTGAGAGGGACCCCACAATGGCCCTGGGGAAGAGTGAAGAGTCCTCCCCCGGAGTAAAGAAGCAGCGGTGGAACCAACGTCGGATGAACTGACCGTAACCCCCACTCCCTGTCCCCCTGCGCCGCTCGGGGGGAGGAGGTGGAGAAACTGGGACTGATGTTAAGCCCGGGAAGAAGGGAGGGATGGGGGGAAGGTGTTCTGTTTGTTAAGATCTGTTTGCTCTTTCTCACTTCTCACTACTCCTCTCTGATTAGTTCTTTTAATAACTGTACCTAATTTCCCTAAAACTGAGTCTGTTTTGCCCGGGTCAGTAAATGCGAGTGATCATAGAATCATAGAATCATAGAATGTTAGGGATTGGAAGGGACCTCGAAAGATCATCAAGTCCAATCCCCCTGCCAGAGCAGGAATGCCTAGACTATGCTACACAGGAACGTGTCCAGGCAGGTCTTGAATGCCTCCAGAGAAGGAGACTCCACAACTTCTCTGGGCAGCCTGTTCCAGGGCTCCGTCACCCTCACTGAGAAGAAGTTTCTTCTCAAGTTTAAGCGGAACCTCTTATGTTCCAGTTTCAGCCCATTACCCCTTGTCCTATCAGTGGTTGTCACCGAGAAGAGCCTGGCTCCATCCTCGTGACACTCACCCTTGATATATTTGTAAACATTTATGAGGTCACCCCTCAGCCTCCTCTTCTCCAAACTAAAGAGCCCCAGCTCCTTCAGTCTTTTCTCATAAGGGAGATGCTCCACTCCCTTAATCATCCTAGTTGCCCTGTGCTGGACTCTCTCCAGCACTTCCCTGTCTTTCTTGAACTGAGGGGCCCAGAACTGGACACAGTATTCCAGATGGGGTCTCACCAGGGCAGAGTAGAGGGGAAGGAGAACCTCTCTCGACCTACTAACCACCCCCCTTCTAATACACCCCAGGACGCCATTGGCCTTCCTGGCCACAAGGGCACAGTGCTGGCTCATGGTCATCCTGCTGTCCACCAAGACTCCCAGGTCCCTTTCCCCTACACTACTCTCTAATAAGTCATTCCCCAACTTATACTGGAACCTGGGGTTGTTCCTACCCAGATGCAAGACCCTACATTTACCCTTGTTGTATTTCATTAAATTTTTCCCCGCCCAACCCTCCAGCCTGTCCAGGTCTCGCTGGATGGCAGCACAGCCTGCTGGTGTGTCAGCCACTCCTCCCAGCTTGGTGTCATCAGCAAACTTGCTGATAGTACTCTCCAGTCCCTCATCCAAGTCATCGATGAATATATTGAATAATACTGGTCCCAGTACCGACCCTTGAGGCACTCCACTGGACACAGGTCTCCAACCAGACTCCGCCCCATTGACCACAACTCTTTGTCTTCTTCCCCTTAGCCAGTTCGCAGTCCACCTCACTACCCGAGAGTCTAGACCACACTTCTGCAGTTTAGCAGCAAGGATGCTGTGGGAGACTGTGTCAAATGCTTTACTGAAGTCAAGGTAGACCACATCCACCGCTCGGCCATCATCTATCCACCTTGTTATATCCTCATAAAAGGCTATGAGGTTAGTCAAGCACGACTTCCCTTTGGTGAAGCCATGTTGACTGTCTCTAATGGCCCTCTTATCCCTGATATGCCTTGAGATGGCACCAAGGATAAGTCGTTCCATCACTTTCCCAGGGATGGAGGTGAGGCTGACCGGTCTATAGTTACCCGGGTCCTCCTTCTTGCCCTTTTTGAAGACTGGAGTGACATTTGCTTCCCTCCAGTCCTCAGGCACCTCTCCCGTCTCCCAAGACTTGGCAAAGATGATGGAGAGTGGTCTAGCAATGACATCAGCCAGCTCCCTCAGCACGTGTTGATCTCCCTGTCCTTGTCTCAAACCCTGAACCCTTGGAAATATTTTCTCCCCCTGTCTAGCAGAGAAGGAGGAGGGAGAGAGCGGCTGTGTGGGTACCTGGCTGCTGGCCAGGGTCAGACCACATCTGGGAAGCCAGAATCCAAATTTATTTGTCAAATTAAAACCGGGCTACTAGCTTTGTTGATATTTCAGTGAAACCGAATTCTGGCTTCTGCATAATCAGATTTTTACCTTTTTTTTTTTTTTTTTTGCAAGGACAGGTCTTTCTCTTTTCCTTTCTCCCGATGAGCAAATAAGCTATGCCAAATAAAACAAAGTTATGCACTGGTGGTCCAGAAAAAAACACAATAAACTGTCCTAAAATGAATATATCTAACAAAATTAAACTCTTATTAGAAAAACAATGGTCTGCTGGTGTTGAGATAATTACACCACGAGAAATGCTGAAGAGAACAGTTAATTTGAACTGGATAAATTTAACTAGTAACACAAACATGCTGCCAAACAGAGATAGAGGACTCCTTCATTGTCCCTGTGTGGGTTGGGGTATGTGGAGGCAAAATAAATCACTATATTTCTAGAGGGTTGGTAAGGATTAATAACGGACAGTGCATTCCCCAGGCCATGCCTTGGCCATCTGCTCTGCTGTTTTTCTTAATGCTCTCGTGCCGGAATTCTGCAACTCCAGTGTCAGTTTTCTGGCTGAGCTGAGTGCCCACAGGGATAACCGCAGAAACGTGTCACATCTCGCAGCCCTCGTGGAGGGTCGCTGTTAGCCCTTGCTCTGGCCCTTCCCGTGCCGCCTTGCTGGGCACCTGGGAGCTGCACGAGAGCAGATGTTTTTCGAGCTGAAAAGGGCACAGGGGATGTATGACCTGCCTCAAAACGGTAGCTGGCATTCGTGTCATATAATCAGATTGCCGACAGCCTAATCATTGCTTACTGATAGCTACTTAAAACCAAATAAGTCTTCCTGCTAATACCATTCCCCTGGCCCTGGTCAGCCGGCAGATGTTTCACTGAGCACTGCAGGCCACCGCTGCCCTCTCCTCATCCTCGAGAAAGACACCGTGCTCCCGACCTCCATCCCCCCGTGACTCAGCCGCACCGGCTGTGACACCGCGCTGGAGGAGCTGGGCACGGAGCGCGGTGCTCCCAGTCAGCACAGGGAGAGGATTGCTTCTGCAGACAGGCTGCCCCTGCAGAGCACCAGGGCTTGGGAGCCTCTAAACCACCATCTCTCTCCAGGGACTGCGCTAACTCGATGTCTGAACAGTACATTTAATGTCTGTAAATGGCACAGGCATCTGTCGCTCTGGTGCTCCAGCGCTGTTTGGATACATCTGCTTTGCTTCAGCCTTTATTTAGCGAGTGATTATGTGGCAGGTTTGAACTCTGGTAAGCTCAGCAATGAACACACAAACACACAGCTAGGTCTGCTCGGTTGCATGTTACGTACAACTCTGCAGACGGTTCGAAAAAGGCAGGCAAAGAGCGCGCCTCGTGCCCAGCAGAGATCAGACCTGGGGGGGAAGTTTCATGAGCTGGGACACGGCCAGGAGAGCTGGAGGGGGCAGGCAGAGGGTTCAGGCTGCTTTGGTTGCAGGAAGAGCAGAGGTGCTGTCGAAGCCCAAGACGTTTAGGACCTGTTTGTTTCTCTGTGTTTTTTTTTCCCCATCAAGACTTTGAGAAGTAATTGTATTGCAAATTGTACTGCAAATACTGGAGAAGCAAATTGCCTCTCCTGACAGGTTAACTGCATTTGGAGACTCTGTCATGGCTTCTTGGTCCGCTTATATGCTGTGCAATTATTTTTATTGCACAGGCACGAAGAATAGATATGTATGCATAAAACATGCAATAAATAAATAATTCAAGGGTAAATCTCCCTTTTATATTACAATACCAAAGATATTATGAAAAAGCATAGCCTGGTGGCAGCAAAATACGGATTCAGTGAGCCCTGACACACCTTTGATACTCTGGAAAAACATTTTATCAGATGAGACTGAGAGTGTCTCTAAGTCTCTACAGTACTTTTCTCCCTGTGTTTGACCAATAAAATCAGTTTGTCCTGTGGTGATTTCTCCAGATTTTCTCAAATGCCTTTGAGAACTAAAGCTTGAATACTTGTTTTGTGTTTGTTTTTTCATTCTTTTCAGAGGCAGTAATGGAAACGAATACAAGCTATTACGAGATTAAAGTCTTTTTTAGCCACGCTTTCTGAAAATGTAGAAGCAAAGGACTTTCCAAACTGAGCCTAATCCAAACTGATTAGATTAACCACCCAGTTTCCTTTAAATAAAACCAAACACAGAAATAAAACAGAAGGCAGGACATATATGAATCACAGAAAAAACACCAGCTAGAAGAATACTCCCATAAATCCTGAATGAACACAGGGGCAATAACGAGCAAAAATTACATGAGGCACTGTGAGGGACTCCGTGCTCCCCCAGCCTAGTGATGGGGAACAGGTCGAGGACGGGCACACAAATCCAGGCGTTCCTCCACCTGCTCTGACCTTCTCAGCGCCATCCACTGTTATCTCCTCATCTATTCTGTCCTCTTAACACTGGGAGTCCGTTCTCATGGTGGGAAAAAACAACCCGAAACCAACCAAAAACTGTCACAGAAACTCAAGGTTCTTGCAGCAACCTTTAAAGCGCAGGCCTTGCAGATCAGAGGCGAAAAGAAAGACATGTTGCTCATGGAGTGAGTATTTTGAGCTGACTTGAAAGTTGTTTGCAGATGACTACAGAATACTGCAAAATTTAAACTGTGAGGAAGTCTTTTCAAATCTCAACTAATGCTTGCACAGGACAAGGGAGAGAGATGGCTTGAAAGTCTGTAGTCCAAGTCCTAAGTCCCAAAAAGAAAATTCGGTGCAGTAGCTGGGAGTTAGGAGACTTTGCTAGTCCGTTACATCCGAGCTATGAACAGCACGTGCTGGGTACGCTGCTCTCTTTGGTTAGAGGATGGTCACCCTGGCAAGTCGTTAATCACTGTAGACTGCATTGCCAGGTACCCACATTTTAACTAACATGCACAAGGAACAGCACAAATTTTTTATTTTGGTCTGCAAAAGGAAAAGGATTTTTGAAACTGGCAAAGTGCTCAAAAGATGCAGAAGCCCCTAGTCTTGGAGCTCAACCAGATTCATAACGAGGCACCTGATCAAAGAGAGAATGATGAAAGCCACGCAGCCAACTTGGGATTCTCCTCTTCACACCAGACAGGGAGACCTTTCTTGTTCAGCTGACTCTCACTGTCAGCAAATAGACTCACTGTCAGCAAATTGCAGACATATTGTGCCTTTTTTTACTGGGAGAAGAAATATACCTTTTGAAAAGTCAACGACAAAATTCTGGCTTTTTTCGTGTCAAATGAAAACAATTAGCCATGGAGTAAAAATCCCACCCAAGGTGAACTTCTACACCACGGGATGCTGTCATAGAATCATAGAACAATTCAGGCTGGAGAAGACCCTTGGGATCATCAAGTCCAACCATTAACCCTACACTACAAGTTCACCCCTAAACCATCTCACCAAACACCACATCTAAGCGACACTTAAACACATCCAGGGATGGCGACTCAACCACCTCCCTGGGCAGTCTGTTCCAGTGTCTGACCACTCTTTCCATGAAGCATTTCTTTCTAATGTCCAGTCTAAGCTCGCCCTGTTGCAACTTGAACCCATTCCCCCTGGTTCTGTCCCTAATGACCTGTGAGAAGAGACCAGCACCAACCTCTCTACAACGTCCTTTCAAGTAACTGCAGAGCATGATGAGGTCCCCCCTCAGCCTCCTCTTCCTTAAACTAAACAGTTCCAGCTCCCTCAGCTGCTCCTCGTAAGGTCTATTCTCCAGGCCCTTCACCAGCTTTGTCGCCCTTTTCTGCACTCGCTCCAACACCTCAGTATCTCTCCTATACTGAGGTGTCCAAAACTGAACACAATACTCAAGGTGTGGCCTCACCAGTGCTGAGTACAGGAGGACAATCACCTCCCTACTTCAGCTGGTCACAAAATTTCTAATACAAGCCAGGATGCCGTTGGCCTTCTTGGCCACCTGGGCACACTGCTGGCTCATACTCAGCCGCCTGTCGATCAGAACGCCCAGGTCCTTTTCCGCCAGACAGCCTTCCAGCCACCCTTCCCCAAGCCTGTAGCGTTGCGTGGGGCTGGGTAAGTGCTCCGCCAGTGGTGGTGCGTGTGCTGGTCACTGCTCTAACAAGCAGCCAACAAAGGCATTTGCAGAAGAGAAAGAAGAAAAACACGGTACCAGAGAATTACCTAAAATTCAGATCAGCTCTGCAGCTAATCTGCGGAGGCATCATTCTGCAGCATGAAAGCTCCGAGCAAACAAAAAAGGTTGTGCTAATTATCCATGTCCAGCTGCACCCAGCCACCAGCTTGGAGAACCTTTTCTTTCTCCCTGCCTGACAGCAAAGAGCAGCACATGTGTGGCAAACACACACGGAAGAGAATTTGTGTGTTCTCAAAGAATTCCCAGACATCCGGCAGTTTCAGGTCAAAAATTGCTGCTGCCTTTCTGTGTCCCAGACAGTGGGGCTCTGCTCCCTCACCCCTGAACCTGCCCTGGTTTTCAGCATACCCATTGCTCAGCAATGAATTCCCCACGGCTGCTTTTCAAGCAATTTGACTGCTGTTTAGTCTCACATGGCCAGTACTGGGAGGATGGCAAATAATGGGGGATTTCTCTCTGTCGGTGCATTCATGAGGAAAAAGACTATGGGCATTTTCTGAAAAAATTTGTTAGCTGTGACTTCAGATGATTGCCAGCTCCTTCAGATTCAGAGCCATAAACGCTTTTTTCCTTATCAGTTTTGTGCCAAAATTGGTGGATGTTGTGTTGTGTTTCTCTGTATTTTTTTTTTTTAGTGTGTGTGTGTCTATTCTTCCTTCTACTTAAAGTAGAAGAAGCTTTCTAATCCTGAAGAAATGGAAATAATGTTTCTGGACAAGCAAGAGGTTCAGCAGGTGGAAATCTTTCAAAGCAATGTAATATTTCCACAGAAGGCTGGGCCATTTAAAAGGAGTGATGCTGAGATGGGATTCATTGTAGTACCGTGCCCGTCACCCTGAGACCCTGCGCGGGGTGTGCTGCACGTTTCCAAAACCGTCTCAGAACACGCCTGGAACAAGCTCGCAATGTTTCATTTAGTACAGAATAATCTAATCCATTTTAGTTTAGGTTTTGTTGTTGATTTTGAGGTGTGGATTGGTTTCTTTTTTCCGGTTGGTTTTCCCCTCAAACCCCAAAATTTGTTATCAGAAAGCCCCATACAGAGCGCAGTGCCTAACATCTGCTTTACTGCTAATTGGCTCAAAGTGGCGATTTGTCAACTTTTTAAGATAATGAGCTTCCTGCTTGTGCTCCAGCTATCTGAACTTCTAGATAAGGAAATGTGCTTTAGCTATTACCGGTCAGCTCCTCTCTGGGTACAACAGTGCACGTGCCGGTGTCCCTCTTGCCCACAACAAAAAGTGCTGCCGATCACAGCAGAAGTTAATCAAGAATCTTTTGAAGTCTGGCTGGGTACACACTCTTCGGATCTATTTAAATATCAATTGTCAAGGTGCTGAGAATGATTACTGCTGCTTTGGCCTTATTAGTAACACTAAAGGATAGTATTTTCAAAAGTACTGAAATCTCCACACAGAGCTCAAGTGAAAACTCTAAATATTGCTTATTAGAATAGCTGGTGAAAATGTTTTCTTCTAAATACTTCTCCTGCAAAAAAAATTTTGCTATTCTAAATGAAAAATTCTGCCAGTAACCATGAAAAACTGCAGACAACAGTAAACCAGAATTGTTTGCCATCAATTATTTAGAATGTTGGCTTCGTTTTAATTCTACAAGAAAAGTTTGAAAGGATCTCCCACAAAGCCTATGCACCCTTTTCACCAGCATTATTTACCTCCTTATCAGCAGTCACTAGCAGTGCAAACGGATGACTCAGAAAAACAGCCCATAGTATATGGGCAGGGTTGCTCTTTTTTGACTTTCTCCATATAATCTAGAGATACATGCCTAAATGTTGTCATCTGCCTGTATGGCTGCCAGTGGCAGGAAGAGCAGTTCTGACAGGTCAAGTATTTTTCTGATGAGAAAGGCAGGTAACTTAGTGATTCAGTCCCTAGGAAGAGGGGCTCAGCACCACACATTGAGCCACTTCCCAGCCACATGGAGCCATTTCCCAGCTGAGAGACCTCCCCTGCAGCCCCTGGCAGCGAGCAACGCCTGACACCACGACGGAGAGCAACCTCCCCGCTAAAACAACATCCTGCGCACCACGCACCTCCACTTGTGACAGCTGTGGGCCTTGCCTTTGGATACATCTCAAGGTGCCTTTTCTTTACTTTTAAGAAGAAACTGTGCCACATCTGATCAGTAAGGCAGCGCTGCAAAGCAGCGGAGAACCGAGCTTGCTCTGTCAATATAAAGCCCCTTCCTTTTAAAGTTTTTCTGTGCCGATGAGGATTCAGGGAGCTTTCTCCTAAATCAGCTGCTGAGAGATTTCACAGAATCACAGAATGTTGGGGGTTGGAAGGGATCTCTGGAGATCACCCAGTGCCACCCCCTGCCAGAGCAGGGTCACCCAGGGCAGCCCCACAGGAACGCGTCCAGGCGGGTTGGAAAGTCTCCAGAGCAGGAGACTCCACACCCTCTCTGGGCAGCCTGGGCCAGGGCTCCGGCACCCGCACAGGGAAAAAGTATTTTCTAGTGTTTTTGTGGAACACCCTACGTTCCAGTTGGTATCCACTGCTCCTTGTCCTGTCATTGGACATCACAGATTTGTTGCTCTGTGCTTTCCAGTTGGTTCTTATTTGCCTTTTGGCTACTGCTGACTGGCAACAACACTGAAGAAACTTAAAGCAACTAATTATTCCCGTGCTCTTCTGCTTGTACCTGTCCAGCGAGATGCAGCACAAGTGCAGGATGGATGCTGTGGTGAGCAGGACATCGAGGGACGTTCGGACCAGGCAGAACATCTCTCCATAGATCCAGTTGTCCTGAACCAACTCAATGGCTCCGAACGGCATCACCAGCACCGACACCAGCAGGTCCGCAAAGGCAAGGGAAACGATGAAATAATTGGTCTTGATTTTCCTGCAAGAAAGATCGCAGTGTTAGGGTGAAACAGTTTCAGTGTAGCATCCTCTACCTATGGGCAGAGACTTCAGCTTGTATTTGGGTCTAATTTGCTTCACCAAACTAAGAGGTCCTCTCTGATGTGCTCCTCATGTTACATGTTCACCCCAAGTTTGTTCCTGTTTTTTACAGTGAAATGTGCATGGTGTTCCCTGCATAAACACATTTTTTTTGCTCACACAGAAGAGGCAAATAGATGCTCACAGGTCTCTGCGTGGCTCAGCCTCACAGCTTGCATCAGAAAGTTTGGAGTGGAGGAGGGGAACTTCATTTCAACTTGTACATGGAGAAAAATCCTTCCAGAAAAGCACTGAGAAAAATCTAGACCGAAGCTGTAATTTTAACTTGAGGAGAGCTTTTTAAATCCCAACAATAAAACAGAATTAAATCCATTAAGAATCCCACGCAAGAATATGAATAGAGGCAGCTGAATATTCCGCTCTGCTCGCGAGGCTGCTCTGACAGCTCCCGAGCCTACAGACAGGAATTTTGCCTGTGACCCCCCCGCCCCGAATCTCTGGCAGCGTTCGCTGAGCCGTGGCAGCACAGCTACAACCGCAGTGGGACCGGGACCTGCGCGGTTTTCTGCTGGGCTTATCGGGAAGCCGGAGCCGGAGAAAGGGCGGCCGGCTGGGGGGCTCACCTGAGCTGCCTGTCCCGGCACACGGCCACCATCACCAGCAGGTTCCCCAGGATGGTCATCAGTATAACAGTGGAGATGAAGGTGAGCAGCACGATCCTCTCCGCTGCGCCGAAGCCCTCACTCGAACTGGGGTAGCGCACAGGGGAAGAAGAAAGAAGAGGAAAAGAAGCTGTGGCGGCGCTGGGAGGGCAGCGCCCGCCCGGGCAGCGCCGACGTTCCAGGCACGGGCACCTGTTTGGGCGAGGGCAGCATCCCCTTGCCCGTGGCCGTGGGGCAGCCTCCCCACCGCCACCTGCAAAAAAGAGCGTTTTGTGCCCGCGGGGAAAGGCGCGAGGCTCGTGCCCAGCAGCGGAAAGGCTGCAGGCGAGGATCCCCGCAGCCCAGAGCTGGAGGGACCTGTGCCTCACTTCCCAACGTCCATTCCAGTTCAGGGCCTCCGGAAAAAAGTGCTTCCATTCTCTTCTCACTTCAATAAATAATGTTATTTCCGTGCACAAGTATTTTGGTTTTCTTTCGTTTTTCCATTTTTTTCCCAAGGTTTTCCTCAAGATCATAGAATCCTAGAATGGCCCAGGCTGGAAGGGACCCTAGAGATCATCTAATCCAACCTCCCTGTCCTGGGCAGGGACGCCTCTCAACTAGATCAGGCAACACATGGGGACCCAAAAGGAATCGAACCCGTGAAGCATCTTACATCTCGAATTTTGAAATCCTCTACAGATCCTTTTCCTGTGTTCTCTCTCCCCTTCGTTCTGTGCTATAGAAGAAGAGATAACCTGGGTTTTTTTTGGATTTTTTTGATTGGTTCTTTTTTTTTTTCCCCCCCCGACTTCGTAGCTTTGCCAGAATCAGGGAAAAGAAAATAAAAATCTCTTAAATGGAAGTGCACAATTGCCCCCTACCCCTGACATCAATAATTTCTTTTGGTTAATGAAGAGAAAGAAAAGAAAATGTAAGGATAACACAAAATCACAATGTTGGACATATTTTAAACCTGCATTTCTACAAATATCTTGTTAAATGTTTATAAAAAACTTGTTGGTTTTTTTTTGTTGGAGCCTGCAAAGCAGGAAGGTACTACACAGCATGCAACAAATAGTGTTCAATTCCTCAGAAAACGGCTTTTATTGCAAAGTTTTGAGCCACTTTTCCTTCAAAGCTATTTCTAACTACGTATCCAGAATAAAATGTATCCCAAACCTTTGCTTGTTGGTGCAGCTCTCCCTATTGTATTACACGGGTGAGAACGGGTGTTTGTTCATGTTCTCAACTGTGGCTGGAAATAAATTGGCCCTAAGAGCAGTACTCGACACTAATTCAGCAGGGAAATTTCTTCACCACATACGGAGCTGGTATTTGGCACCCAGGATTAATGTTGGAGATTTCTCAGGTAATTGAAAAATTGACCTGTTATTCCGTTTTACTTGACTTCCTCTGGGCTCGCTTTTTATTTACTAAATACATTCCAGACTTTTACGCTTTATCTCGCTGAATTCTCCTGATGCTGGCAAAGCTAAAAAAGATTAGAGACTGCTGGGGTCTGGCCTCTGCTACCTGTGCCACGTTAATAAGCTTCTAGTGACCGACTTCACCCTGACACTGCATTGTGGAACATCCACTTAATCACAATCTCGATTTTTGTCCCTAAAAGTGATGCCACTTAGAGGATGACTCCTTTTCCACTGCTGTTCCACCAGTGTTGGGTTGCAGTCTGCTGAAGTTGGACTCTTCATATTGAATATGAATAATATCATAGGAGTTCCTTGATCTTCCATGTTTAACAAGGAAATCTATCACTGCACACAGGTTCCTCCAGGTGGACGTTTATGGGCAAATAAAGAAGAGGAAAGGAGATGTCCCGCCCTTACACTAGTTCCATAGAAAACCACAGCACTAGACAGACATATACAGGCTCAAAAACGAGTGCAGCTCTGTGGCTATAATAATAATAAAGACGTCCAAGTGCATATCGTAGCTTCATAAATGTATGCCCGTATGCCAAGGAGTGCCTTCTCACCTGTGAGAGCACAGGGCCTTTTTAATTCCAGATAATCTGTCTTAAAACTAAGATATTAATAAATGTCACTTAGGGTTTAGATGTCACAAGATTTTTCAAGCACGAGTCCTTCTGGAGGTGGGTCACTGGGTTACCAGTATACAGAAGAAGAGGCATGGTACCCCTGAGAGGCCTCAGGGAGCAGGTTTTGTCCTGTGTTAGAATCACAGAATCCTAGAATGGCCCAGGCTGGAAGGGACCTTAGGGATCATTTCATCCAATCTCCCTGTCATGGGCAGGGACGCCTCTCAACTAGATCAGGCAACACATGGGGAACCAACGGGAATCGAACCCGTGACCTTTGGTGTTTCAGGACCACACTGAACCGGCTCTCGAATGAATGATCCCAGCTCACAGCCAAAGGTAAAGGCACGATGGCTTCTTTTGTGCTGCTGGTTTTCAGTGCTAATGTCAGTAAATCCCATTCTGCTTAATGCAGGAACGTCTCTGGGGTTGTGTTGAGAGCATGAGACACATTCAAAGGTTTGCATCTAGCAAGACACTTGTTTTTGTGCAAGCCAGCTATAGATAGGAGAAAGGCAAAGTCAAGATGTGTTTTCATTTAGCTGAAAGACTTTGCACGTAATTAAGAGTTGTCTACTGAACTTAGTACAACTCCAGCGAGGGCAATTAAGGCTCCAAGAAGCTGGTAGCTCTGGACAAATCCTTTGGTGCATTCAGAAATGTTAACAAGACGCTGTCTGAACTAAATGTGGCTTTTCGAGTACTTATTGGAGAGCGCTGCTTCCTGATACCTTGGGTCATTAGTTTTGTCTCTGCAGTTCTTGTGATTACACTGCAATTCCTGCCTACAATTTGTCTGCCCTGGTCCAGTCATACTTTCTCTCATTTCACAGAAGAAAATCCCCGTCAACCAAAAGGATCTGTCTCATCCATCATTGTACCCGTCAGTGGCCTGCAGGAGATAAATGCCCACAGGACACAGCAGTGCCTCCCTTGTGTGCTCTCCCGTGCCACAAAGGTCATCCCAGTGGGCTACAGAGCTGCTCCCCGGCCACGTGGCTGCTCCTCCTGCAGACAGCTGCTGCACCACTGGGGAAGGTCAGACACGTACCAAGTGGCGGCATTTTGAGCACAACCAAATGGCAAAGCCTTCATTAGTAGTGTTCGTCAGCAGAAGAAGACACCATGAAACCTAAAGGGAAATGCAAAAGAAACAACTTCCAGTGGCGGTGTTAGCCTGTTGAGGGTTCATGTTGGCTGACAGACACTCTCTAACACCTCTCCCTCCCCGAATGGGAAGGGAATGAGGAAGCGACTTATGGATTGCAAAAGAAAACTACAACAGCTTTAATAAAACAATACTAAAAATCCTATATACACGTATACAAAACCAATACTGAACCTGACTCCCCCCCCACTATCAATCCCCACTGGTGCTGCAGAGCTGATAGCACTGGGGTAGCCCCAGGCTCAGGGGCACAGGGAAACCGGGCGCAGGGGCTGGATTCAGGAACGCAGGATTAGGATGAAAGGATGAAGATCAGATGGAGTCCTCCTTGGACCCCGGCCACTTGAGAAGAGAGCTTAACCTCCCTCAGCTTTATACTGAACATGACGTATATGGAATGGAATATTCCTGTTGGTCACCCGCCCTGTCTGTTACTCACTGGAGGTGCAACCTTGTACTTCCTTACGACCCTTTTACTTCCCGGCACCTCCACGGTGTTATACAAGATCCAGCAGTGGCCTTGGTCACTGTAAGAATAAGCATAAGCAAGACCCTTTCTGAACCTCAGTCCCTGGCAGTAAGTGCAAACACCAGGTGTTATTACTGTAGCAGGCACATGTGAACTTTTGGAAAAACATGCTGCTAACTTCAGAAAGTGCAGCCTCTCAGAGGAGACTGAGCTCCAAAGTAAAAATCACTGAACAGAATTGGTTCTATTTAGCTCAAACCAGGGCACAGCCAAAGGCCTTCTAGCTGGGTACGGATGGGATGCAAAACCTCAGGAGCAACGGGGATGCTGGGATCAAAGGCATCTTCACTGCCACACTGTAATTGTACCTGTCCAAATAAACTCACAATAGGCTAACACTGCTCTGTGGCTGCATCTGTAAAACAGAATGTCAAAGCACACAGTGACATGTGAAGGCTGTTCCCTTTTCCCCCCAGTGAGCGTGGCAGCACATACACACTGGCACAGTGGCTAGAGGATGATGATGGTTTAGAATCAGAATCACAGAATGTTGGGGTTGAAAGGGAGCTCTGGAGATCACCCAGTGCCACCCCCTGCCAGAGCAGGGTCACCCAGGGCAGCCCCACAGGAATGCGTCCAGGCGGGTTGGAAAGTCTCCAGAGCAGGAGACTCCACACCCTCTCTGGGCAGCCTGGGCCAGGGCTCCGGCACCCGCACAGCAAAGAAGTTTCTCCCCATGCTGAGGTGGAACTTCCCAAGTTCTAACTTAAACCCATTATTCCTTGTTCTATCACTGGGCACCACCGAGAAGAGATTGTCCCCGTCCCCTTGACCCCCACCCCTCAGATATTTCTCTATGTTAATAAGGTCCCCTCTCAGCCGTCTCCTCTCAAGGCTGAACAGCCCCAGCTCTCTCAGTCTCTCTTCACAGCAGAGATGTTCAGTCCCTTGATCACCCTCATAGCTCTCCCTTGGACTCTCTCCAGTAGGTCCCTGTCTCTCTGGAACTGGGGAGCCCCAAACTGGACACAGGATTCCAGGTGTGGTCTCCCCAGGGCAGAGCAGAGGGGCAGGAGAACCTCCCCAGCCCTGCTGGACACACTTTTCTTGATGCCCCCCAGGATCCCACTGGCCTCTTAGCCACAAGGGCCCGTTGCTGTCCCAGGGACACTCACTGCCCACTGGGACTCCAAGGTCTGTCTCCACGGGGCTGCTTCCCAGCAGGACAACCCCTAATCTGTGCTGGTGCTGGTGTTATTCCTCCCCAGATGGAGGACTCTACACTTGTCCTTCTTGAACTCCATGAGGTTTCCCTTTGCCCAGCTCTCCAGCCTGTCCAGGTCTCTCTGAATGGCAGCACATCCTGCCAAGGTGTCAGCCATGCCTCCCAGTTTCGTACCACCAGCGAACTTGCTGAGGGAGCACTCTATCCCCTCGTCCAGGTCGCTGATGAAGATACTGAACAAAACTGGTCCCTGGGGAACACCACTGGCCACAGGCCTCCAACTTGACTCTGTCGCTGAGCACAACCCTCTGAACTCTGTTGCTGAGCCAGTTCACAATCCACTTCACAGTTCAATCATCTACCCCACATTTCTTGAGTTTACCTACGAGGATGTCATGGGAGACAGTACTGAAAGCTTTACTGAAGTCGAGGTATGTGATATCCACCAGTCTCCCTTCATCCGTTTAGTTTATACAGAGTCAGGCTGAGTTAGATTTCTGTTTTGTCTTATCTAGCTTTGCCTGTCCTGCTGTTCCTGAACGTTTTGCATCACTGCAGTATCTGAGCATCTTGCAGGTGCGCTCTGCAGCGTGTACACAGACGGGGACACCTCCACTGTGTCCAAGCCCTGCCTGGGGTGATCTGCTCATCAGCCAGGGCCGAGGTTTCTCACCCCACCATGCAGTGCCCTGAGAAGGGGGCTGGTGACCGAGCCTGCTGGCTCTTTTTTAGGGGAAGCCCTGGGGTTTTGGGGCTTCCTGCAAAGAGATCCCCATCCCCTCCCTATGGTGGGGACACAGGCTCTCAAGGGAATAGCACTTCGTGTCATAGAATCATGGAACAGTTCAGGTTGGAAAAGACCGTTGGGATCATCGAGTCCAACCATTAACCCTACACTACAAGTTCACCCCTAAACCATCTCACCAAACACCACATCTAAGCGACACTTAAACACATCCAGGGATGGCGACACAACCCCCTCCCTAGGCAGTCTGTTCCAGTGTCTGACCACTCTTTCCATGAAGCATTTCTTCCTAATGTCCAGTCTAAGCTCGCCCTGTTGCAACTTGAACCCACTTCCCCTGGTTCTGTCCCTAATGACCTCTGAGAAGAGACCAGCACCAACCTCTCTACAATGTCCTTTCAAGTAACTGCAGAGCATGATGAGGTCCCCCCTCAGCCTCCTCTTCCTTAAACTAAACAGTTCCAGCTCCCTCAGCTGCTCCTCGTAAGGTCTATTCTCCAGGCCCTTCACCAGCTTTGTTGCCCTTTTCTGCACTTGCTCCAACATCTCGATATCTCTCCTATACTGAGGTGCCCCAAACTGAACACAATAATCAAGGTGTGGCCTCACCAGCGCTGAGTACAGGGGGACAATCACCTCCCTACTCCTGCTGGTCACACAATTTCTAATACAAGCCAGGATGCCGTTGGCCTTCTTGGCCACCTGGGCACACTGCTGGCTCATACTCAGCCGGCTGTCGATCAGAACGCCCAGGTCCTTTTCCGCCAGACAGCCTTCCAGCCACCCTTCCCCAAGCCTGTAGCGTTGCGTGGGGCTGCTGTGACCAAAATGCAGGACCCTACACCTGTCTGCAGTTATCCTGGGCCCATCGATCCAGTCTGTCCAGATCCCTCTGTAGAGTCTTTCTACCCTCCAGCAGATCGACACTCCCTCCCAGCTTGGTGTCATCTGCAAACATGCTGAGGGTGCACTCAATCCCCTCATCAAGATCATTGATGAAGATGTTAAACAGGAGTGGTCCCAGCACCGAGCCCTAAGGGACACCACTTGTGACTTGCTGCCACCTGGATTTAACTACATTGACCACAACTCTTTGGGCCTGGCCATCCAGCCAGTGTTTCACCCAGCAGAGTATGTGCCCATTCAAGTGTCAGGATGCCTTGGGGCCCCATGCCATGGAGAGAGGTAGAGAGAAAGAGTGAAGTTTTTTGATTTGACCTGTTCTTTGAATGAGCTGCTCTGATCCTAACAGCAAGAGGTTTGCACTTGGACATAAATGTTAATCAGTAATCAATACAATATGTAGTAAATGCAGGGCCTGTTGCAACAGTTTAATGAGTTTAAACTAAAAGAGTTTAAACAGTTTAATGAGTTTAAACTAAAAGAGGGTAGATTTATACCAGACATCAGGAAGAAATGTTTTATGATGAGATTGATGAAACACTGGATCAGGCTGCACAGAGGTGGTAGAAACATTCAAGGCCAGGCTTGATGGGGCTCTGAGCAACCTGCTCTAGTTAAAGAAGTCTCTGTTCACTGCACGGGGATTGAACTGATGATCTTTAAAGGTCGCTTCTGCGTTTCCACCCAGTGTACATGGGCAACCCTGCCCTGAAAACAGTGGCATCCCAGTTTGCATCACTTGACTTGGCCGGCCACAGCCCAGGGCTCTGAAGAGAGACCAGCAGGTCAGGGACACCCGCTGGCACACTCTTCTGTGGAGCATTTGCTGTGATAATAGCTTTGAAACCATTTGGGAGATCTCCCCACAGAATATTTCACTTGAGCCATGTTGCACAGCCCCCCTGGGGAGCATTAAATAGGCATATGCATCACTGGGGGTGTGGGAAGGACATTCATCTCTGCTGTGTTTCTGTACATCTGCCTTTTGAATTATCTGTCATCAAGTAGGAATATTTAATTATTCAGCCTTAGTAATTTAAAGCTGTTAATAATAGAAAAAGTGGATATTGCTGTAAATTAAAACCAATGGTTTGCATAACATCTTTGATCAAATCTGAGTGCTCTGGCTTCCAAGCATTCTTCCCTGTTTAATAAAGCAGAGATTGATGGGTTTGTTATTATGAGGAAATGAGATACAGACAAAATGATTGCTGGTTAGTAGGAATATAGAAATCACTTAAGGAAAAAGGTGAAGTACTGATGTGGAATGAATGCTTAAAAACCACATACGGACACAATGAAAAGGCTCTTCTCTATAGTCATTAATGTGAAGAAAAAAAAAGTGTCATTTTTTTCAAGCTCTACTTCTACATTCCTGTAAACACCTCATATTTTCTAAATGACCTCATGCTTTTGCATATTTGATGCAGCAATTAAACTGCATAGGTCAGTTGTGTTGGCAAGATCATGCACATCGCTCTCTGGTTTTCGTTACACACATCAGACCCCGACCTCCCTGCCACTGCTGTGGGAAAAATCACTAATAAACAGCTCAGTGCTGAGAGCACCTTGGGCACTGGACAGACACTCCCATGAGAGAGAGGCAAAAGGGAGCGAGTGTTGAATAAAAGAGACTTTGCTTTGGGATGCAGAGGAGCACAGTGGGTAAGAAGGGGGCTGGACAGCCCATTTCCAACCTGGAGAGGAGGGACTCTGCCTGCAGAGGTGACCTGGACATGTGTAACTCGCACTGTAAGAAGATTAAAAGCTTAGCGCAGTGTTGGAAAAGAGCTTTCTTCTTGCTTTAAGAGTGGCCTCAGTGTATGGGGAATACATGAAAGAGTCGGTTTGTTTTGTTTCCAGCCAGCCCATGGCTTTTCCTTCTAACTGCAGAGCGGATGTGATATTTCACATAAATCTTTAGCTACAAATAAGCTGTTATTTGTCTCCCATCCTTTCTACCCCCCCCTCCGATTATTCCTAGGCATAAAATCAGAGGCTGATCTGTTAAACACTTAAAAATCAAGATACATTATGAGTAAACCTAACAATGCATGTCTCAGAATAGAAATATGACAATAGGGATGATACTATTCAATCTATGGTTTTCCAGCTGTTACCACACTCTCTTCTTTACCCGAAGCACGTAATTTCTTTTAATGCCTTCAAGCGCCACACTGCCTGTGCCACTTCGCTTCAGACTGTGCAGATGGCAGGACAACTTCTAACAGACTCAAATCAACTGTCTACTCCATTTCTGTTTTAGAAACAGATTGAAATTAATTACTGACAAGCCAGAAATAAACAGCAATCCACATACGAAAATAACTCAGTCATATGACTAGTTTATTTTTTTTAACCAGCTAAACTGCAGCAGTGTGCCGGGCGGGAAGGGATGAAGCTTTCTCCTTTTATGCCGGTTTGAAGCTCAGTAACGTGCTGCAGACTAACTTGCTCCCACTGACAGGGTGCGGGGCTGAAAACACACCACGCTGTGACAAAGAGCAGCAGCTCCACGAACGATGGCACGAGGGCTTCAGAACTCGATAACCCCTCCGACCCTGCGCCTCCGCTCCAGGTGTCTCCTGGAGGCTGAGTGCTGGAGCGCTCCAGAGAATTAAGCGTTGTAAGCAGCCGACAATACTGATTAAAATCAACTGTCACAATGAAGCAAAGAAGATAGGCTACTAATACGTGTTAAAAATTGCGGTGCGCGGCTGCGCAGTCGGTCGGTCCGTGCCAGGAGCGCTCTCTTGCTGGGGAGCGGGTGTGTGCGGGAGCTGCCCGGCACTGCAGGGCCTGGGGAGGCGTCAGGGCCAGAGCGACAGCTCCAGCTCTGCAGACACCTCAGGCTTCAGGACTGCGTGCATTTGGGCTGACAGGCAAAGTGCGAGGGCTCTGAGTAACAAACCCAGAGAAAAATGAGCTTTCTGTTGGTCCGTGCACTTCCCTAGCTTACACCAGCAGAAGTTCTTGCCTTTTCTGGACGGAAACTGGATCTGGGTCTGAGAATTGATCTCGAGCAACATGATGCTTTATCACGATCTTCACATAGATGAAAGTCTGAGACCTTGAGAGACAGAGAGCAGTTCGCCCAGGGAAATGTGTGACAGAGGTAGGAACCAAACCCAGAGCCAGTGAGTCTCCAGGCACTGCCTAAACCTCAGGTCCCCCCCCCGGCAGCCACGTTCATCTCTGCTTTGCAAACAATGAAGAATGAAACCCTGGGTCTGCTCTTTCCCAGGCAGCAGATCAAGTGTTACATAATTTACACCCACATATGAATGGATATTGCTGCAAGGCTGATGCATATAAGTATAATCATGAGAAACCATTAGTCTGTCACCTAAAATAAGCTAAAATTAATGTATGAAATTAGCATTAGGTATTTATATGGAGGAAGAGCTGCTGCTGCAATTACTTTGTTTGAGATCCACTAGCAACTACCGCAGGTGAGCTCTTGTGCAAAGCCCCGTGCAATGACAAATCACAGTCACAGAATTACAGAAGATCTCGAGCTGAAAGGGACCCATAAGGATCATAGAGTCCAACTCCTTGGCACTATGTTTTGTTCCCTATCATAGATGTTCAAGTCTCTAAATTTTACCTCCCATGCCCCCTTCACATGCTGAATATTCCCCTTTTATTGTCACATAAACATAACAATACTTTTTGGATTTGCAGGGTCTACTTATTTTAGTGGGGTTACCAAACACTCTACAAGTATAAAAAAATCAAATCTCTGGCCTGGGCATAGGCAGGAATTCAGGCACACTACAAAGTGCAGAAGAGATGTTGTAACAATCATTTTTCCTTTGGAAATGCTGAATAAAACCACAGATCAAATATGCCTTTAATCAGAAATGTCTTGATCAGTTCCTAATTAGAATTACTCCTCAGAAGTAAGGTCACTGCATCTACGAAGCTACATGTCAGTTTAATGAAGAACAGAATCATAGAATCATAGAATGTTAGGGATTGGAAGGGACCTCGAAAGATCATCAAATCCAATCCCCCTGCCAGAGCAGGAATGCCTAGACTATGCTACACAGGAACGTGTCCAGGCAGGTCTTGAATGTCTCCAGAGAAGGAGACTCCACAGCCTCTCTGGGCAGCCTGTTCCAGGGCTCCGTCACCCTCACTGAGAAGAAGTTTCTTCTCGAGTTTAAGCGGAACCTCTTATGTTCCAGTTTCAGCCCATTACCCCTTGTCCTATCAGTGGTTGTCACCGAGAAGAGTCTGGCTCCATCCTCATGACACTCACCCTTGATATATTTGTAAACATTAATGAGGTCACCCCTCAGCCTCCTCTTCTCTAAACTAAAGAGCCCCAGCTCCTTCAGTCTTTTCTCATAAGGGAGATGCTCCACTCCCTTAATCATCCTAGTTGCCCTGTGCTGGACTCTCTCCAGCACTTCCCTGTCTTTCTTGAACTGAGGGGCCCAGAACTGGACACAGTATTCCAGATGGGGTCTCACCAGGGCAGAGTAGAGGGGAAGGAGAACCTCTCTCGACCTACTAACCACCCCCCTTCTAATACACCCCAGGATGCCATTGGCCTTCCTGGCCACAAGGGCACACTGCTGGCTCATGGCCATCCTGCTGTCCACCAAGACTCCCAGGTCCCTTTCCCCTACACTACTCTCTAATAAGTCATTCCCCAACTTATACTGGGACCCGGGGTTGTTCCTACCCAGATGCAAGACCCTACATTTACCCTTGCTGTATTTCATTAAATTTTTCCCCGCCCAACCCTCCAGCCTGTCCAGGTCTCGCTGGATGGCAGCACAGCCTTCTGGTGTGTCAGCCACTCCTCCCAGCTTGGTGTCATCAGCAAACTTGCTGATAGTACTCTCTAGTCCCTCATCCAAGTCATCGATGAATATATTGAATAATACTGGTCCCAGTACCGACCCTTGAGGGACTCCACTGGATACAGGTCTCCAACCAGACTCCGCCCCATTGACCACAACTCTTTGGCTTCTTCCCCTTAGCCAGTTCGCAGTCCACCTCACTACCCGAGAGTCTAGACCACACTTCTGCAGTTTAGCAGCAAGGATGCTGTGGGAGACTGTGTCAAATGCTTTACTGAAGTCAAGGTAGACCACATCCACCGCTCGGCCATCATCTATCCACCTTGTTATATCCTCATAAAAGGCTATGAGGTTAGTCAAGCACGACTTCCCTTTGGTGAAGCCATGTTGACTGTCTCTAATGACCCTCTTATCCCTGATATGCCTTGAGATGGCACCAAGGATAAGTCGTTCCATCACTTTCCCAGGGATGGAGGTGAGGCTGACCGGTCTATAGTTACCCGGGTCCTCCTTCTTGCCCTTTTTGAAGACTGGAGTGACATTTGCTTCCCTCCAGTCCTCAGGCACCTCTCCCGTCTCCCAAGACTTGGCAAAGATGATGGAGAGTGGTCTAGCAATGACATCAGCCAGCTCCCTCAGCACCCGTGGATGCATCCCGTCTGGACCCATGGATTTATGGATGTCCAGATTGCTTAATTGGTCCCTAACCCAGTCCTCATCGACTAAAGCAAACTCCTCCACTGCCCTGACTTCCTCTGGGGCCTCAGGGGAACGGGGCTCCTCAGGACAGCCTCCGGCAGAGTAGACAGAGGCAAAGAAGGCATTCAGTAACTCTGCTTTCTCTGTATCTTCTGTCACCAAGGCACCCACCTCATTCATCAGTGGGCCTACATTGCCTCTGGTGTTAGTTTTATCTGCCACGTATTTGAAAAAGCTCTTCCTGTTGTCCTTGACCCCTCTCGCCAGGTTCAATTCAAGGGAGGCCTTTGCTTTCCTAGTTGCCTCCCTACATCCTTGGACAACAGCCTTATATTCTTCCCAAGTGGCCAGCCCTGCCTTCCAAGATCTGTAAATTCTCCTCTTGCCCTTGAGCTTACCCAGCAGATCCCTGTTTAGCCACGCAGGTCTCCTGGCTCCCTTCCTTGACTTCCTACGTGTCGGGATGCTCTGATCTTGAGCACGGTAGAAGCAGTCCCTGAACGCTAACCAACTTTCTTGGGCCCCTTTACCTTCAAACAGCCTTGCCCATGGGATTTTCTCGAGTAATTGCTTGAAAAATCCAAAGTTTGCCTTGGCAAAGTCCAGGGTTGCAATTCTGCTTGCTATTTTGTTTCTGCTACATGAGATCCTGAACTCCACCATTTCATGGTCACTGCAGCCAAGGCAGCCCTCAACCTTTACTGCTTCAACCAGATCCTCCTTGTTAGCGAGGATGAGGTCCAGCAGTGCTCCTCTCCTAGTCGGCTCCTCCACCATTTGCATCAGAAAATTATCATCGATGCACTGGAGGAACCTCCTGGACTGTGGCTGGCTGGCTGAATTGTCCTTCCAGCAAATATCAGGGAAGTTAAAATCCCCCACGACAACTAGGGCCTGTGATTGTGAGACCGCTCTCAGCTGCCTGTAGAAGGCCTCATCAACTTCCTCACCCTGATCTGGTGGCCTGTAATAGACACCCACAACAGTATCTCTCCTGCCAGCCTGCCCCTTAATTCTAACCCATACACTCTCAACTTGCTCCTCATCCATGCCTGGATGGTGTTCAAGACATTGTAGTTGCTCTTTCACGTAAAGAGCGACTCCACCACCTCGCCTGGCTGGCCTGTCTTTCCTGAAAAGGACATAGCCACCCATGACCACATTCCAGTCATGTGAGCTGTCCCACCATGTCTCTGTAATTGCCACCAGATCATAATCTCCTGCCCGAATCCAGGTTTCTAGCTCCTCCTGCTTATTCCCCATGCTGCGTGCATTGGTGTATAAGCATTTCAGGGAGCAAGCTGAGCACACTGATCTCACCCTAGGGGGATGGGAGGCCACCCGATCCTCATAATTTCTAGAGCACTGCCCTGCTGCAATCCCAGCTATAACCCCATCCCCCTTCATATCTAGTTTAAAGAACGCTCTATGAGTCCCGCCAGCTCATGACCAAGATCCTTTTTTCCCTTTGTGTCATTTGAACCCCAGCTTGTTTCAGTAGATCAGGTGCCCTGTAGATCTCCCCATGGTTAAAAAATCCAAAGCTAGACCGCTGGCACCACCCCTTTAGCCAAGTATTAATCTGCTGCACTTTGTCAAACCTTCCACTATTTTCCCTCATAATTGAAGGAATAGAGGCAAACACAACCTGTGCGCCTGATCCTTCTAGCATCCGCCCCAGTGCCCTAAAGTCCCTTTTGATTGCTTCTGGCCGTCTCTCTGCTATCTCATCATTACCAATCTGCATAACCAAAAGCGGGTAATAGTCCGTGGGTTTGACCAGACCAGGAAGCTTCTTGATAACATCCTTAACTCGGGCCCCAGGGAGGCAGCAGACTTCCCTGTGGGTTGGATCAGGGCGGCAGACAGGGCCCTCTGTTCCCCTCAGGAGGGAGTCTCCAATTACGATTACCCTCCTTTTTTTCTTACATGAAGAAGTCCTAATGCGTGTATCCGAGTTACTCACCCTAGACAGCCCTATGGGTGAACCCTCCACTGACTCTTCCTTGGCCTGGCTCTCATTGTCTAGAGCCCCATACCTGTTTTGCAGGGGCAACCGGGCAGGTGAGGGAGGCCGGGCAGGGATTTTCCTTCCTCTCCTGGCAGGCACCTGCTTCCACTCTTCCCTATCCTTTAGGTCCCCCGCTTTTGCCTGATGGCCAGAGGTGGGGGGATATTCAGCTCTTTGCAGAGCTTGCTGCTCGCCATTCAGGACGTGACTCCACCGATCTGTCTCTCTCTCCGACTCCCTAATGCTCCTCAGCCTTTCTACTTCCTCCTTCAGCTCAGCCACCAGGCTGAGCAGATCGCTCACCTGGTCACATCGGACACAAGTGTCACTTCCACTACCCTCCATGGCCAGTGCCAGGCTCCGGCATTCTCTGCAGCCTGAGGCCTGAACACCCACATGCTTACGTGGGGCCTCTGTCTGGGTGCCCACAGTTTTTCTAACAACCATTGACCTGGTGGCAACCATAGTTAGCTCTACAATACAAAGACTCTCCGGAAAGCTGTGCACGGAATAGTTTACAGGCCTTTCAAGTACTTGCCTTTTAACAAAGACTTACCCTTCTAGGTCTCTCCTTCAGTGAACAGGGACTAGTCCCTGCCCTCCCCAAGGATTCTTATACCCTGAGGGCACAGTTAACAGCTGATCACCGTGTTTAAAATTGCCACGCCCCTGAGGGTGGCTCCGCCCACGCTATCTCGGGTGTCTGCCCTGGAGCTGCCGGTGCGGCCTCAGGTGTGGCTGCTGTAGCCGGCTTAAAAAAAGCCCCCAAAAGCTTTTTGCCAGCCTTTTTTTTTGCTTAGATTCCTTCCCCAGTGCAGTCTTACCTGCTCTGAAGCTGGGCTCGACAGCAGAAGAAAATGAAAGAAGCACAAAAAATAAACCTGACTTTCGGTGTATATTCCATATCAATAATGTGATTATCCTCTATCTTCCAGATACATGGCTCTTGCCTATCTCATGGTATACTAAAGCCTTCAACAGAGCAGGCTGTGTGTTCCAATGACAACATAGCTGTGCTCCTAGAGATCCGGTTTAATGAAACAGCTTACTTTCCAGCAGCTTTTCCATTGTGATTCATTTCACTTCCTTACTCTATAGATGTTGAAGGCAGTTTCTAGTATGTATTTCCAAACAAGAAAGTTTGTAAGTCAGTTATTGTAAAAAAGAATTTTACTTTAGAGAGACCCAAGCAATATCACCGTTACACGTACACCTACTATCTCAAACTTTATCTCAGCAGTTCAGAAACAGGGATGCAGATCTGTGACATAACCACCTCTGGCAAAAGAGTGAGCTGAGAAAAATCCATGTTTAGACTCCTGCTGAACATACTCTGAGTGTCCTGATTTCTCACAGAACTCTGTGTGATGCCTCTTGCCATTAGCAGGTGCAAAAGTGGCATGAGCTGGGACTGACTGAGCAGCGCCTGGGACTCTTTAAGGGTGAGCTGCTGCTCCTGAGCTAAAAGCATTTGTTTCCCTGTCCTCTGACAACTTTTCTGTATTGGGTTGGCCTGGTTGGATTTTGGCGGCAGGGGGGGAGCTGCAGAGTGGCTTCTGCAAGAAGCTGCTAGAAGCTCCCCCAGTTTGATAGAGCCAATGCCAGCCGGCTCCAAAGAGGGACCCGCCGCTGGCCAAGGCTGAGCCTGTCAGTAAAGTGATACGGGAGGAAAGCCTCTGTGAAAAACATATTTAAGAACGGGGAAAAGAACTGCGCCATTAACAGCTGGCACAGAGATGGAGGAGTGAGAATCTGTGCAGCCACCAAGGTCAGTGAAGAAGGAGGGAGGGGAGGATGAGCTCCAGGCGCCGGAGCAGAGAGAGTCCCCCAGGTCTGTGGTGAAGACCATGGTGAAGTGGGTTGTCCCCCTGCAGCCCATGGGCGAGGTGCAGATGTCCACCGTGAGGATCACCGCGTAGATGTCCACCGAGGACTCCACGCTGTGTGGGTGGATGCCTGAAAGGGGACTGTAGCCCGTGGGAAGCCGCATCAGAGCAAGTCGCTGCCGGAACCTGTAGCCCGTGGAAGAGAGGAATGCCCACGCTGGAGCAGGTTGGCCGGTGGGACTTTTGGGACGTTGCGGGTGGCTCACGCTGGAGCAGTTTCCCCCGAAGGACTGCGCCTCAGACTCACGAGGGGTGGGCTGCCCCTCGTGGGGTGTCTCCCGTTGGGCAGTTTGTGAGGAATTGCCCTTCGTGGGATGACTCACGCGGAGAAGAGAGCGTGAAGCTTGTCTCCCGTGAGAGGGACCCCACAATGGCCCTGAGGAAGAGTCAAGAGTCCTCCCCCGGAGTGAAGAAGCAGCGGTGGAACCAACGTTGGATGAACTGACCGTAACCCCCTTCCCTGTCCCCCTGCGCCGCTCGGGGGGAGGAGGTGGAGAAACTGGGATTTGTGTTAAGCCCGGGAAGAAGGGAGGGATGGGGGGAAGGTGTTCTGTTTGTTAAGATCTGCTTGGTTTTTTCTCATTCCTCACTACTCCTTTCTGATTAGTTCTCTTAATAAATGTAATTAATTTCCCAAAAATCGACTCTGTTTTGCCCGGGTCGGTAAATGAGAGTGATCTCCCTGTCCTTATCTCGAACCCTGAGCCCTTGGAAATACTTTCTCCCCCTGTCTGGCAGTGAAGGGGGAGTGAGAGAGCGGCTGTGTGGGTACCTGGCGGCCAGCCAGGGTCAAACCACGACATTTTCCCATAAAAACCAAAAAGTAAGCCCTGCCCCGTGCCCACAGATTAGCTTCCCCAAAGACAACTCTTTATCAAGATACCGTAACAGTAGTTCCTAATCCTTATTGGCATTCTTGTACTACTAAGTTCCCACTTTCAAACCAAGAAAAACCTTTGTTCCCATTTTTGCCCAAAGCCTGGAAGTTGTGAGACTTTCAAATCAAAAGCAAGAAGGTCCTGATCTGCTTTTGCAAGTGAAAGCAGCCATGGAAATACTGTTAAATGACAGGCATTTATTCAACACCGGTGGAAGAGTCCTGGCATCAGGGTGTATATTAAAATATCCACACTATGTCCTTTTCCCACTGCTTGATATACCTTCAACAGCAAAAGACAAGCACAGCTGTGTCTAACTTCTAGTATTTCCTGGATAGTTTTCGTCTTTCAAGAACCTAGAAGAATGGAAGAGTGTCTTGTTGTTACCCCTGCTAATGGAAGTCTTGGCACAGACAAGATAATTTATTGACTTCTGGAATACATTTCATTTGAAATACCCCCAGACGCCCTGGGGGGCTCTGAGCCGCACGGAACCAGTTCCCAGCTCATTCATTACCTGCCAATAGCAGGAGGCACTTTCACCCCTTTTCTGGAGACAGCAGAGAGCTATAGGCACCAAAGAGGTTTTTAAGGCACATCACAGTGGAGTCCATCTGTTCAGCTCTCAAGCCGTGTGACCCTTGAAGTATTCGACTGCGTGACTGCCCTGTGTGCCCAGCGAACGCTGTGTCTCCTTAGTACCTCCTTCTCCAGTGCCACAATTTCTGAACTGTCCAACCAGTTTGCAGTACCCTGACACAAACCACGTCGGTCAAGTGGAATAAAAGTCATCTTTGAAATGTCCTGCATTTCCAACTTGACTACCTCAATTTGAGATTTACCATAGAGAGAAGAGTTTGGTAAAGCTAATTCCAGAGGTGGCAGCCAGAAACCTTCCACCCCAGAGTACGTGTTCATCAGTTCGTTTTGTAGGAACCTTGCTCTTGCCTTTAGGCTCCAGACAGGTGTCCTTTCTATACAAGGACATGGAAAGGCCTTGATTCACAAACAGAGCACTTCCACATTTTATTTAAACTCCTTCTACATCCCCTGCTGAGTGCATGTTCTGAGTACTCTCCACAAAAGCCTCATCGCATTTCTCACTTCAAATAAGAGAGGATGTCACTCCGGGCAAGGAGTAGAACTGAAGAAACAGTTTTGTAGACGGTAAGTGCAGACACTCAGCTCAGATGCAGACACTCGGCCAGATCCCACCCAGGAGTAAATACCAGCACGTTTCTCTGAGGCCAGCCTGCGAAGCTCTGGAAGTGTTCGTTCAGTTGTGATTTCCTCTGGCTAACATGCACAAGAGCTTCTAGGAGGAATGTCTCACCACGCTCAGCTGCAGAAGCCCTTGACAAAGATTCCTAGAAACAGCTACTCCTGGACAACAAAGAAATGCAAAGAGAGAGACCTTCTTCACAAAGGACTGAAATGACCTAGAGGGCTCTTGGTGGCATCAGGTATGGACTCTCCACTCACAAGTTCTATGAACTTCAAGCCTAATCCACAACTGGGAGCCAGCTGCTGCCTCTCCCAGCTATCCCAGTGCAGACTGATTTTAAAAACCAGTTTCAGTTTGATAATTGACCACTTGCAAATAAATTACCCCCTGGTACGCTGCGTACCACAGGTCTACAATTCTCCCTGCTGCTGACTGAGGAAACTGGTCTGAGAACTGCAATGGGAAGAAAGAAGAAAATAAAAGCCCAAGGGGAAAACAGAGAGATAAAGCCAGCAGCACCGCAATGACACTGTCCATGGCGTCCTGATTCAAGATTCAGCACCATCAGAGAAGTATCCTAGATTAGGAAATAAACCATGAAGCTGCATATGAAAATGGATTACAAACTAAGAGCCGTAGTGGAAATAAGACCTACTGACAGTCATACCTGGAAATGAGCAAAAGCCTGGAGAGCTAAATCTGAAAAAAATAGAGCAGAAACACCAGATCAGTTTGAGGGTTTAAAAGCCTATGGAGGAAGAAAGGCCAGGCATGTCAGCTGTACCATGCAGCCTCATTTGTAAAGTTTTGACACAAGCGAAGAAGAAAGAGGCAAGGATGCACCCAGCATCTTAGATACACCTAGAAAATGACTCTGCAAACGCAACACTCTTTTCAAATATTGGAGAAGGGACCAACCAAGCATAGAGGCACAAGGCTAAAAAAAAACCAAAAGACAACACACTACAACGGCCATTTGTTTTTGTGTGTAATTTGTTCCATGTCAGAGCAGGAGAACTGGCTCCCAACCCGAGGCTGACAGAATCCTGGCAGAGCTGAGCAGTCAGGCTGCTCATCCAGGGGTAACCAGGGAAGATGTTCCTGCTGGGCTTAAATTCTCTGCAAGGTTGTTGGAAATGCAATAGCACCTGCCAATCACAAAGCACTGAAAAACCTTAATTAATGACATTTCTGGAAAGCTGGTGCAGTGCATTTTAGATGTGGTTTTGTGTTTCATTTTGTGGCCACTTAAATTTCGTTACTAACTTCAGCAGGTATTTTAAGTGAGGCACACTTAGCTGAATCAGTTGACAGCTTTGAGCTCCAGTGCAAACTTCTGTTTTACAGTGTGTCACTGTAATTCTAAACAGATCCTCGTGTTGCTGCAAGGAGACAGTATCAACAAGGGCTCTGAGCATGACTTACAGGGAAAGTATAAGCAATAGACAAACAGTAGGTGCTTGCATTGGACTAGACCCAGATCAGCTGGGCTGAGGAAAGCATACTAAACAGTAGCTGAACTGCAAGAAATAAAAACACCATGCTTCGTTGTAGCTGTCAGCTCTGCCTGACAATCACATCCCCGTTATGGATGATAAAAATGGAAATTAGAAATAATGACAGTAATGGGACCAAATCTATACCAGCTGCATGGGAATGGAGGAAAAAAAAAAAAAAAGCATTCTTTTACTCTAGCATGGCTCAAAATACCACAAAAACAGTTTAATTTCCAAACAAGCATTAATTTCCTAGGGCCATCTACCAGTGAAGAGGAGATTTGTATCTTGACACACAAATCCTGAAGAAGCTTCTTTGTCAGAGGTTGCAAAGGGAATGGCCCACACCTCACACTGCCTCCTTTCCACCACATAACTCAAAATCTGTCTGGACTCCTGTGACATTCTCTACTTGCCCTAGTCCTCCAAATACCCAAGCCCTCAGTTAAATCCTGTCAGAAAGATGTCATAGTTCTTGGGCAGCTTCCTTGAACATCTCAGTTCTCAGTCCTGAGAATTTCTTGACTAAATTGACCCAAACTAGGGCCTTCCTGCCTATCTTCCTCGGCTGGATTTATTTATTCTCATACTACATAGGCTGTTGAGTACACAACAGCCTGTTCTCAGATACGTCCTCAGAGCTCTTGGGAAGTTCATGGCTGGACTCTAGACTAGTCTACTGACAGCGAGCAATGAGCTGTCCCATCACCACAGCCCTATTGGTCTCACTGTGGAAAGGAAGCTTTAGAAACAAGTAGACTTTGTATTTTCAGGTCCTGGCCTTTAAGACAAAGTTGAACAATACTTAAAATGTAAGCAGGTGTAACTAGGGAGATACAGAGAGGAGAAACCCCAAATCTGATCTTTAGGAGCCAACTGGGAGCTCAGGTGATTTTTCCAGATTGGGTTAAGGAACTGGGGACTAAGTGAAGTAAACTGTTTACATACATTTGACATCTAGAACTGACTTTGTTTAAAAGAACTCAGAGTCACAATGACATGCTCTTGCCCAGCACTATAACCACCAGAGTCTGCTTTCACTTCTACCTGGTACCTTGCTGGAGTAGTGATCAATATTCCTGCAGGGACTGGGAAAGCCATATAGCCAATGAACAAGCAGTTTTTGGGTGCATTAAACCTTTAGGGGCATTGGAAAAGCAAGAAAAATATCTTTGCCTTGCACCTGGGAAAGAATAACCCCATGTGCCAGTACAGTCTGCGGACTGCCCTGCTGGAGAGCAGCGCAGGGGAAAGGGACCTGGGGGTGCTGGTGGGCAGCAGGATGGCCATGAGCCAGCAGTGTGCCCTCGTGGTCAAGAAGGCCAAGGGCATCCTGGGGTGTGTTAGAAGGGGAGTAGCCAGTAGGTCAAGAGAGGTCCTCCTGCCCCTCTGCTCTGCCCTGGTGAGGCCACATCTGAATATCGTGTCCACTTCTGGGCAGATACAGTCAAACCACTACAGCATCATGTCCTGGGATGGACTTGCCTGAGGCCATCCTAAGCTTTCAACGATTCCAGCAAGAACAGAAACCACATCAACTGCAAAAAATCACCTGCAACAGTCACATCCTTCACCTCTCCACTTCCTGTGCGTGTGCTTAAAGGTACAGTAGTCTGGCCTTCAGTTACTTGGTATGTACTGGGGGATACAAGCACAAGAGCTGAAACTGTGTCTTTGCAAGTCCTTTTGTAAATATGAGCCCAGCAGTTCACAGCATTAATGGCACTTTGTCTCCCCATGGGAGACATTCGGATGGATCCAGAGGAGTGTGGCCAGCAGGGCAGGAGAGGGGATTCTCCCCTTTTGCTCTGCGCTGGTGAGACCCCACCTTGAATGCTGCGTCCAGTTCTGTTGTCCCCACCGTAAGAGGGACATAGAGATGTTGGGACGAGTCCAGAGAAGGCCACAAAGCTGACCCAGGGGCTGGAGCAGCTCTGCTCCGAGGACAGGCTGAGGGAGCTGGGGTTGTCCAGCTGGAGAAGAGAAGACTCTGGGGGGACCTTATCCCTGCCTGCAGTGCCTGAAGGGACCTGCAGGGAGGCTGGGGAGGGACTTTGGACAAGAGCACCCACTGACACGACAAGGGGAAATGAATTTAAATTGAAGGGGAATAGGTCCAGATTGGATCTTAGAAGGAAGTTCTTCAGTATAAGGGTGACAAGACTCTGGAATAAATTGCCCAGAGAAGCTGTGGCTGCCCCCTCCCTGGAGATGTCCAAGGCCAGGTTGGATGAGCCTGGAGCAACCTGGGCTGGTTGAGAGGCATCCCTGCCCATGGCAGGGGTTGGGTGAGATGAGCTCTAAGGTCCCTTCCAACCTAAGACATTCTAGGATTCTATGAAGAGGAACTCATTGCTTTGGAATACTTTCCAGTGTGCCTCAAGTTTTTTTTTTTCTTTTTTCCTTTTTTTTTTAAAAAATCTTGTTTTCTTTTTCTCTTATAACGTGCCCTACCATGGATTCAGCCCCAAACAATTGAAGACTCTCTGAAAACTTGGTGTCTGGGCAAAATACATAGTGGAAAGACTAAAGAAGGTAAGAAGAGCAGCACAGTTCTTATCTGTATCATAGATGCACTGTGCTCCAGGGTGCACTGTCTATCAACAGTCATTTATACTACCTGATAGCAGGTCCTAGACACACAGCAAAGGAAGTAGCACAAAATGTTTTGCCGTGGCATCTTTCATGTCTGAGACAGTAGAAATACTCTTTCCCAAGCAGTGAACGGCTCATTCTGCAGCTGCACACTCTGTTGCAGTAGGATCTGGAGCAGGTAACAGCTCACTGCAGCTCTCAGCATCACAGTCCTGTTCCCAAGACATTCCCAGAACAGATATTTATCCAGGACCTCAGGACTGTTTTTCTGCATTTCTCCAAAAGTGACTCAGGGAAATCTTAATTCATTGAGAGGAGATAAAAAAATGTTAGTTTTCCACCTACAGCCAATACCCTTTGGTTCTGAGACACAGTATCATGTCTGTTCTGCAAGGACACGGCTCTGTCAATACAATTCACAGCGCCCTATTCACCCTTACACATATTATCCAGTCCCTTGTCTCCCACACAGCTCCAGTTTTGCAGCAGTCCTGTCTCTCAGGACACCCTAATATCCCCTCCCAGCTTCCTTACTCACAACCTCTGAGCATGGCTGGCTCAAGAAATCCTAAACATCGAGACAAACTGAATCTTGCCAGCCTAATGCTGAAGGTCAGACCTGAAAAGTGAAGGAGGGTGTCCTGGAAAACCCCTGGTACCACAGCTGACAGCCTGACTAAAAGCTGGCAACAAGTCCAGCCCATTTTCCTGCTCTGGGCAATCTGCTGCTTCCCAGGGCAGTTGCCCATTTCTGCCAAGCCCTAGAACCAGGTCTGTCCCGGGATATCCCAGGCTTTGGGACTGTTTTAAAAGCCTTCCACAGCCTCATTCAGATCTGTGCTAGCTGCCACTCTGCAAAGACGCTGAAGCAAAAGAAAGGATAAGCTGAAAGACACCAAAAAGTTAATTTTTATTGCCCAGCTCTTTGTCAAGGGTGTTTTAAATCTGTGCAGATTCCTCAGGGCATACTAATAAAAGCAGAGTGAAACACTGCAGAAGTGCCTGATGGCTTTAATAACTCGCTGGGGGAGCTCAGCCCATGCACACAAACGGTGAAGCTGCCCCTTTGCACCTTTTACTTCAGAGAGTCTCACTTGCTCCACAGCTGCCATAAGGGAGCACGCAATTAAATTTGCAGAAACTGGAGCCAGGTTTAAAAATTCCATTAATTAATTGTTGGTGGAGGTGTTTGGAAAGATGTTACAGTAAATACAGTGGTATAAAGTGTTTGCTTAGAAACTGTGAAAAAACTTGAAAAGTACCCAGATTAACAGCTGTAACTCCTGCTGAGCAGTACCTGGGCTGTAGGGAGCATTCAGCAGAGAGGATTTCTTTTACAGGGCTGTTTTGGCTACCGAGGATTTTTTTTTGGTAGCACAAAAACATGAAAGTGAGCCTCTACACCATGCTCGGCTTCCCTGTGCCCTCTGCTTCGCCCCTCTTGCACTTGGTGTCAGCAGATGGGAAATACTCTGCAAAGCCCACGGCTGCAGATTCAGGAATACCTCGTGCATTTTAGTGCTCCCAGCTCGTAGGTTCCTTCCTTGATGCCTCTGCTGTGCCCCACCACCCCAGCACCTCCAGGCTAAACCCTAAAAATCCAGCTCCCTTTCAACCAACTACTTGGTAAAATGGTTTGTTTTGTTTAAGAGCACAGCTTACAGATGGTCATATCTACATCTGATGTAAATCAATACTGCTAAATTTCGCCTCGTACGGGATCCATAGGGTTTTACTTTGCTCTTTTCCAGCATTCTGTGTGCCACCTGCCATTAACCTCAGGAGAAAGTGCACTCATCCAAAGCAGCTCAGCAAGCAGAACAGGACATTATATCACCTGTACAGCAAGGGATGAAAACACTCAGCTCTCATCCACGCACTCCTCTGGTCGCTGCATCGTTTCTGCCCAGGGGATGCAGGCAGAGAAGACAGGGCTCTGTAAAAAATCTCTTCAATCAGTATGTCTGTCTCCACAGAAATGCATGAGCAAATACCTTTCTGAGTGGATGCTGCAGGCATTATAGAAGGATTAGAGTTGATCTTACCTTCAAAAGGAGACTAGGACAAGAAGAGTGCTTTAGGATGATTCTGACCTGTTAAACGACATTTAAGCCTAGTGTTGCTTACCTAAACAGAAATCTGATCAATGAAGTTGTGATAGAAAATGATTTAATGACTCATAATGTAGAAGCTGGATAGGTTTTGAAGAGAGCTTATATAGAAGAATAAACTGTTATATTGCAACCTGCTGGAGGAATCTTAAGCTGTTTGCTTTACATGAATTCCCACTGGCAGGGCACTCACAGGGCACAAGTTTTTCCTGGACCCCTTCCGTTTTCTATGCTTTGGGTCGTTAAATCGGACGCTTACTTTGTTCCAACCACTCAGCACAGCCTCCCCCTTACCCAGATGGTCACCTCTGCTTTCAGCCCAGTTCGCTGTCTGTCCTGGTGCACGGCTCAGTCCTTGGCTCCCTCAGTCCTCACTGCTGCCAGCATCCTGAGCACGGGGAGCACAGGGACCAAGGGCACACACCGACCCCTCTCCCTCACACTAGTGACTATCACTCCTGTTTCTGACCAGGTTTGGATAGGGAAAGGAGAGCTAAGACCTTGTGTGCCTCTTGCTGCAGCCGGCCAGCCTGCCAGTGTACCAGACAGGTAACAAACCCATCTTAGAGTCAGCCCCCAACAGCACCGCTTCTTGCATCCCTGGCAACGCTAGGACCTGGCGCTGCTGCCTGAATGGTTGGACTCTATGATCTTAAAGGTCCCTTCCAACCTAAATGATTCTATGAAGAAAGCAGCCTCTTGGGACAACGCAGCAAGGCTCCGGATTTGGGACTCACTTCAACTTACAACTTCAAGAAAGCACGTCATTGAGAATGTCTTGTTAGAAAGAATTCTTGCTATGCCTCTTCATGAGGACTTTGGGAACAGCAGCTGGGTTAAATAATGGAATATTTTCTTTGCTTTCAAACAAACACGGCTAATTCAACCAATTTGATTCCTTGCTCCCTCACCTTGCTTCTCATTTCTCAAAGTCAAGACAAGATTAATGAACCCCACACAGTACTGCTGGAGGGCTCTGCATTTTTCAGAGTACTTCAAGCCACAAAAATACCTTCAGCAACAAACTGAGAAAACTAAAGCTGATGAAGCCAAGTTTGGAAGCAATTTACATCAATCTAAAATTCAACTGTTTGGGGGGCTCAGCTTAAAAATAAAAAGCAATTACTGTTGTGACAAACTCAAATAATACCTTGTTTCTCCGTAGCTGGTTTAGCAAAGGGAGTCTGCCTTCACCAACAGCTACAATAGAAAGGTTTATATAAAAGCTATTTACTTGCACTGAACATTCCTCCTGATTTTTTTTTCAAAAGCTTATTTCTCAAGAGCTTAACAGCCTCTCCCCAACACCCAAGGAAGCAAGAAACTTCTACAAGAAATTGTGAAGTACCCAGAACAGCCCTGATCACACTTAGAAGTACCCATTCAAATAGCAGAGGTTTCTCCCTGTTGCTCAAGAGCATGAGAAGAGCTGCTGCCAGCAGAACCACAGCTCTGCTCACATGGCCCAGGCTGTAGATGCCAGGCAGCCGCTCCTCCAGTTCTCCCCTCCCAGCTACGGACTTGAAGAGCAAGGGCTGCTAGTGCTGGAGCTTGCATGGGACCCCAGTTGTCACAGTGCCCAAGGACCAACAAAGAGTTTGGTGGGAGAACTGGAACACAACCTAGTTCTCAAAGCCCAGGGTACAGCCTTCTGGGTTAAAATGCAAACAGAAATATATTAAAAGCCGCCTGAAACACAATTGTGCAGTAAATATTTAGCATGCAATAGAAGGGTGCTTGCCCAGCGGAAACATCAGCCAGCACGTGAAAATCAGTTTGCAGCTTTTGAGAAATGTTTGGATTACCTTTTGTTAGGAACTGCAACTTCCCAACCCGTTGCACTGTGGTAAACCACACCAGAGCCTACCTGTGACAAAAGCTCTTTCAAAAAGCTCTGGTCGATGTTTCTCAAACTGTGTCAGCAGAGCATCTCAGAGCAGTTAACTGAATAAAGCATCTGAGCACCCCGGCAGTTCTAGGCTGGTTGGAGATTTGCAGAGCTGCACCAGGACGAGTCCTCTATGGTCAGCTGAAACTGAGGCAGCCCAGCAGCTAGAAATGCTGTGCTTACCACGCAATGGTAATTGCACCCAATTGCACCCATAGCAATGGGATGGATGGATGGATGGATGGATGGATGGATGGATGGATGGATGAATGAATGAATGAATGAACAGTGAGTGGTGGAGCTCAAAGAATGGAAAATGCACAAGAACGGCCAACCCTGCCATGCAGAAATGCTGTGTATTTGAGTCACGTGTACTCGCAGCAATGTAAAGGAGTCAGATTTAGCAGCTACAAGACAAGGAGGGACTGGCGTGTCGATGGGAAGCTTTACTTCATGCCTGGCTACAGCTAATGCTCTGTTGTGAGATGACAAAAGTCCTACCAAAGGTCTAGGAAAGCCTTAATAGTCTTTAATAAGGCCCACTGCTCACAGCACGCTTGCAGCCTACCCTGGCAAGGGCCCAAGAGAAGCAGAGTCCTCCCTGTTGGGGCCTCTCCAGATTGCTCAGCGAGGTCTGCAGGTGCCATCCTTGGTACACGGAAGCTTCTTTCACAGTTTTCATGGGCAGAGTTATTATTTACCTACCCACACTCTGTGAGAGCCAACTGCCTGGTCTGTACACAGTAAAAGCAGAGTCCAAGGACTCTGGGTGACTTCTGTACGCACAAGCGAGGTCTGTTTTAGCTGGTAGTTTGGCACAACGGGAGCAGATCAAAGGAGTTGGCAGCGAGGCCCCTAGATCTCCACCCTGTGCAGGACATGGTGGGTATTTTGGATTAGATTTAGACCAGTGTCCCTGCCTGAATGTCCTGACCATGTCTGAATGTGAAAGGTGCATGGTTTGAGCTCAAGCTTCAACACCTTTATTCCTCACGGTGAACTGCAGAGTGTGTGGTGCAGAGCTGCTGCCTTAATGTCTCCCAACAGGAGCGTATTTCATTTCACAAGTCCCACGGCCGAGCGCTACGCAGTCTGACACAGCACATGAGGGAGGCACCTTACTGCTGCTCTGCACTGAAATGCAAGCACAGGCACAGCAAAACAAACCCATCTCTGTGCATATTTTCCTTTTGTGCCCAAAGAGATTCAGACTTCTTCCACTTTCTCCAAGCCTGTCAAAAACATTGTGGTTGCATGAAAGTGAAATGTCTAAGGCACCAAAAGAAACCCCAGGAAACCTGAAAAGAACAGGCGCAAGCATGTTCTGAAGGTCTGTACGAGTTTACAAGAACCACAGGCAACCGCTTTGTCATAAGCAGGCAGAGCAGCAGCCTGCTTGCTAAACCCTTGCACTTGCTCTGGCTCCAAACAGGAGATCCCGAGCGGTACATCGCAAACTTCAGCTAGAGGAAGCAGCTTGTGACAGGGAGGGTAAAAATGAAGGCTTCAGCAGGAGCTCCTGGCAGGAACTCAGAAGGATCCTGAGAACTACATAAATAAGTCTTCCCCACAACAGGGAATTTCATAATAAAACCTGTTTTGTGCAAATTTTAGTGCAAGAGAATCCTGCTGTAGTAATGTATTTTGCCACAGGAGAGGGGCGTGGACAGAGAGAAGGTCGTGCATAAAAACACCCAGGTTGGCCCCAGCACGTGTCCACAGGGGAGGAGGATGCTGGTATCTGCAACACCACGGACAGACAGACGGGGAGAGATGGGTGCTACCAGATTTCCACCCTCACTGCACCTGTGCTGGGCACTGCCTCCCATCCAGCTATGCAAGGACAAGCTCAAGTAAATAAGTCACCTACATTTAGCTCTATTTTTACGTGCTTGCTGCACTAGAGCAGTGGGAAGGAGCACTGCTTGTGGTGTGCCCAACTAGTATTTCTACAAGGTTTTTTGAAATGAAGATAATAAAGAGAACAGCGCTTTATTTTTCCATAATGTAACTAAGTCAATGGTTTGAGTTCTCACTCCAAACTACTTGGTGGTATCTCATTAACCTACTACCTATAATAAATGTGTCCAATAACAATCACTATGTCACATGAAATTAAAAGATTCTATAAAATATAAATTGGAAGTACCTGTGAAGTCATGTATTTTCCTACTCTAGAATTAGAGAAAATGAGGTTTGACACCCCCATCACCTGTGATAAACACAAGTTCCAAAGGCAGAGCTTCTAAAATTTCCAGGAATGCCTCTCTGACTTCACACTGCAGCCTGTCGTTTCCACATAAATAAAATGTTTGTACAGTTCAGTCTGCCTGCAAGGCTTCAGGTAGCTACAGAGATGTAAAGCTGCTCATCGCGGCCATCCCGGCTGGCCAGGGCAGCACAACGGCAGCGCTCGCTGCTGGGAGCTGCAGAGCCACACTGCTTCCACAGGGCTCTGCTCCAAACAGAGTCAGCCTGTTCCCCTCACAAAAAGAAGCACTACCTTAGCCCAGCTCAGAAAGAGCCCCTAGGAACTCAGAAATAAAATTATTCCTGAGGTATAACAAAGTGAGATCTAACTAGTGTCTGATCAAAACAGCTGGGGAAAGGTGAATCAACAGAAAGTCAGGAGAGCTTTCAAATTCCCATGGATTTTCATTCGTCAGATCCCCAGGAATACCTTGTGTTGCCTCTTTTAAGGTCTAGACGGGAAGTCAGATGAAATAATTCACCAAACATGAAGCTCCCCCCGAGAGATCCTGCGCTGCCGTGCCAGGGTCAGACCACAGCAGCCTGCAGCAGTGACCGGTGCCCAGGAGAAGGCAGTCTTTGGAGGGACTCTTTCCAAAAACCCTTCCCCTGGGTCTAGCCAGTGGGCATTTTCCATGTCAAACTGATCAAAGGAGAACCCCCAGCTCTGCCCACGCTCTGGCACCCCCTGCGCATCCTTGCTCTCAAGCACTCCTCACTGCATTCAGGTTACATCACATTCTGATAGGAATCGGTTTTATGTGGGTTTGGGTTTTTTGAGGCTGATTGGAATTGTAGTAAAATTCAGAAAGAGGAAGAATATGTAATATGTAAGAGGAAGATAATGTAATCTGTTGATTTCTAAAATAATGACTTACAGAACTCCAACAGATCACCTCAAAACATCCACACTGGGTCAGACCTGCTCAGCGTTTGTCTCTACTGGTGGCAAACAGCACATTACTGAAAGAAAATTACGTGAGTAAGGTAACTAAAATGTCACACTTCCCCGTCGGTATAGCCTCCCTGTGTCCAGGCACTTGTGGTTCAGGCAGAGCCAGTTTCTCTGTGCCCCTTGATGTTTATGAACTGACAGATTTTCCTTCTATGAGTGGTGAAATGTATAGTGGGGATTTTTTTTTACCATCGTGAGAAACAGAAGATTTTTTACCTACTGTCTTTAGAGGAAGGAAAAGACTGTAGGGAAAACTGCCTGGTGTCAGCACCTTAATTCCCTTTACAGAAGGCAGTAGCCTACGCATTTAACTACCGTTCTGGTATTAAAAAGGCAAGACAAATTTCATTAAGCAAAACACATTACCCCTCAGCATTGATTACCGGGTTATAAATGTGACCTGCTAAGTCTGCATTAAAGCACCAGTCTGGAGTTGCTGGTGACTCTCCTGACACTTGAGTAGCTGAAAAAAGACCAGAGATGCTCTTTTTGATAGTATAGCACTTTGAGGAGGCTCATTAAGAACAGACATTTTATTAACTCGCTCTGTGCATGTGGGCTGTGGCTTGTGCAGAGGTATGCCCCAACCTGGAAACCTAAGAGCTAAAACACTCTGAGGACAAGGTGGTGTGACAGGTTCCCCTTCAAGGTATAAGACCCTGTTCCCCCCTTTTCCATACTGTGCTTCCTCCTGATCTCTGTTCAGTCACTCCTTAGGGAAAGGCTTCCTAGGAGAGCAGAGCACACACATTTGATCTGTCTCTACCAAAACAATTTTCTCCAAGACATTTCGCCGTGTACTTGCCACATGACTGTCCAGGCAGGGGAAGAGTAAAAAATTCCTCCCTGGGATAAAAACTTGAGACGTCAGAAAGCTATTCCCTGACTGGATTTTAAGGAAACTCTTTGTAGAAACGTGCTTCCTCCTGTGTCTGGGCCAGTAACATGGGTTTGGTCAGAAGGCAGATGTCCTTGTGTGAAGTGGGTTTGTTGGGTCTTAGTTCCGCTCCCCATGCAGTTCAGCATCACTGGGATTCAGCCAGTCAAAAGGCCAAGAAACAAAAGGAACAAACCCCAGTCCTACAGATCCTGCAGATCACACCTGAGGGGAAACGGCAGAGCCAATGCCAGCCCCGTGTCCCGGCAACAGCTGCAAACAGCCTCTCCAGCCTTTCTGAACAATTTCTGTTGGCATCACAGTTTTGGAATAAAACCAATCCACACTGAAATTCACCTCTCCCTGATACCAGTAGTGTGCCCAGGGGTTTGAAATGACTTCAGAGATTTGCTTATCCCAGTAGAAGGCAGCAGAGCTGAGGTTGTAAGTTTTTAGACAATGGCACCAAAAAGAAAAAAAAACTAGGATCACACTTTCAGTAGGCACAGATGGGCATGATGGGTCCTATCTGTCCCACTGCAAGGGGGTTCTCGCCTCGGCTGTGTCACATCTGACTTTTACACAAATAACAGGGTGACACTACATCCTCACAGAAGCTCCAGCAAACCCCAAATCAGGCATTACTGCACGAGCAGAGACCTTCACCGACAGGCAAAGAGAAAATGTCATCCTAGAGCTTTGCAAACACACAGCACGGGCCCTGCTCCCTGCAGCTCACCAGCTCAGGAGATGTGACACAGGAAGAGACGTGTGGTTTGTCCTACCTCACATTGACATCAAGCTCTTCCATCACAGGCAACAGGCATAGGGAGCTGAGGGTTCAACATCCATAGAAGAAATTTTATCCTGCAGTGGAGAGAGAAAGGACAGTTATAAATGTAAGGATCTCTCAGGAGTGCACATTTATTCCAGCGAACACATCCATACATTGCATTTTGTCCCTCTGGCCTGGTTTCTCTTGAAAGCAGAAGTTATGCACACGTGTCAAAATGAAGTCACACCATTGCTGTCCTGACACACAATGTGTCCTGACGCATTGGTATCTTACAACACTAAGGTGCATAAAATCAAGCTGAAGTGACAGACAACCCTTTGTGGTTGTGTATATACCATCCATTCGTACACAACCAAGGGCTAACAGGGTGCTTCAGAGTCCCATGGGGACACGGGCTCTGCCGAAAACAACAACAAATAAAACCCTTTTATGAGTCCCAGGAAGTTAAGATCAACCTTCAATCCACTTCATGATCATCACTTCTCCTTTGAGCTTCTGAGATTTAGATTCCCAGCAGATTGTTTCAACAGCAGCAAGGTCATAAACTTCTGTAAGGGCTGCTAAATTGGACACAGAGCAGACTCTTTTGGAGAAATATTAGGTTTTCACAAGGGTGAGAAGAAACTGCATAGGTAGAATCATGATATCAAGCACAGGGTACAGATCACATCTGAGACTGTATCTGTCAGAGTCCCCTGCAGACATCGTGTGTCACTTGTTGACAAAACCCACTCCACGTAGTGTTGCCTCAAAAAGTAGCAGCTTCTTCCCTCTAATTACCACAAGTGAGTTAGCAGAAAAATGATTCTAAAAGACACAAATGCAAGGCATTACACCAGTGCCCAGAGCACATCATGCTGTACCTAGTGAGCCCCGGGTGCTGGTGTTGGAAAGGGCACACACGAAAATACCCTTGGTCAATTCTTCCTGTCCTTCTACAAGTTGAAACTCCCCATTATCTCACAGAGATCCATCTACACAGATTGCCAAAGACTCTCACAGCTGAAATAGAGTCATAGAATCACAGAATGGCCTAGGCTGGAAGGGACCTTAGAGATCATCTAATCCAACCTCCCTGTCACGGGCAGGGACGCCTCTCAACTAGATCAGGCAACACATGGGGACCCAACGGGAATTGAACCCGTGACCTTTGGTGTTTCAGCACCATGCTCAACCGAGTGAGCTAAACCAGCCCTCTAAATAGTCTTATTTCTATAAATACATGCCAGCAACATAAATTACTAATACAGGTATCACTCTCAAGACACATTCTTCAAGAACATCTTTTTATGAAGTTTATGAAAATACGTTATGTTGCAATTCTGGGGACACCAAGGAGCTGAGCACTGTGATATAAATGACCTCTTCCTGCCTATGCTTACATTCCAAATTACATGAGACAGCATGCATGCATGTAAGCTGCACTGGAGCTAAGGCTCTTCACGGCAACTTCCAAACTTTCAAAGTTACAAAAAAGTAGTTTAAATACAATCAGCTGGAGAAAGCTTGCAAAACCTGGCTGGGAAAATGCACGCTTTGTAAATTAGTTTCTGTTTTTACACAAAATTAAAACATTGACTTTCCACTAAATTAAAATAGGTTTACTGTGACACTGTATTGCACAGCCTTATGAATACTTAATAGCAGCACTGAAATTGCGAAGAATTAAATGATTTGCAACTCAAGTTAAAATAAATGTACTTACTCCCAGTAATGCCAAGTGATATAAATATTAATGGGACTTTTAATTCTATCAAAATTCCATCATGACTCCAAAGAAATGAATGCATCATCTTAATAAAGAGTTTGTGGAAATACTAAAGAGTTTGTGGAAAAAAAACCCAAACCGGGATAAGTTTCTGAGCACTTCAGACTGTTGATTGCCCTTGTGTTATGTCTCTAGAGAGCCATGGATAATGCTACCACCATGGTGTTTTTATTAAGAACTCAAATGTGAATAATGCCATTGCAGTTACTTGGCTTCAAAGGAAAGATTGTAATAATACTGACTCAGACTTCCTGGATCCGATGCCAGGTTCGCACTGTAAATGAACACCCACTCTCCAGGCCTGGTGCAGTGTTTACCAGAATTAGTACCGCAGTAGGTATAGATTATACATAGTTCTGCAAGCAAAGCGCACTTGAGTTCAACAGGGTGGTTTTATCTGAGAGGAGAAACCTGCAGAAATTGGCCACTGTGTTCAGTTTAAGCCTTCAGCTGGTGTTTCTAAGGGCACTCTGAAATGTGGTAACCTAAAGATTGCTGCTGTATTCTGCAAATATAAGGGTGAGAGGTCTAGAGTTCTGATCAAGTCACTTATGTGTCCCTAAGACCTGATCTCCTACTTGAATTTTCAGGGAAAAAAGAAGCTCTCCTGTGCTTCTGCTCTGGAGTTCGTCCACAGAACAAAATGCCTCACAAGCTGCTGGAACAGCTGCCTGTCAAAGATGCAGGAAGATTAGCCTGGGTCTCGGGAATGGAAAAATACAACCAATGAGCCGAGATCCAACAGACAAAAAGAAACCTAATTTCATCTCCAAAGAGGTTTAAGTGACCACCTACTTCAAATCATTCATCTGTTTGGCATATAGGTTACACTAATTTCACTTAATTCAGACATCAGAACAGGTCTGATACAGTGCTTTGTTTCAATCATAAAGCCACAGAATCACAGAATGTTGGGGGTTGGAAGGGACCTCTGGAGATCACCCAGTGCCACCCCCTGCCAGAGCAGGGTCACCCAGGGCAGCCCCACAGGAACACGTCCAGGCGGGTTGGAAAGTCTCCAGAGCAGGAAACTCCACACCCTCTCTGGGCAGCCTGGGCCAGGGCTCCGGCACCCGCAGAGGGAAGAAGTTTCTCCCCATGTTGAGGTGGAACTTCCCAAGTTCTAACTTAAACCCATTATTCCTTGTTCTATCACTGGGCACCACTGAGAAGAGATTGTCCCCTTCCCCTTGACCCCCACCCCTCAGATGTTTCTCTACATCAATAAGGTCCCCTCTCAGCCGTCTCCTCTCAAGGCTGAACAGCCCCAGCTCTCTCAGTCTCTCTTCACAGCAGAGATGTTCAGTCCCTTGATCACCCTCGTAGCTCTCCCTTGGACTCTCTCCAGTAGGTCCCTGTCTCTCTGGAACTGGGGAGCCCCAAACTGGACACAGGATTCCAGGTGTGGTCTCCCCAGGGCAGAGCAGAGGGGCAGGAGAACCTCCCCAGCCCTGCTGGACACACTTTTCTTGATGCCCCCCAGGATCCCACTGGCCCTCTTGGCCACAAGGGCCCGTTGCTGTCCCAGGGACACTCACTGCCCACTGGGACTCCAAGGGCTTTCTCCATGGGGCTGCTTCCCAGCAGGAACTCCTTTTTCCCTGTCCTGTCATTTCAAAAAAGGATGAATATAAACCAAAGAGAACACTCTGTAAACCACAGTTAAAACACATGAGACCTTGACCCTTGTCCTCTGCCTGCCAGCACCGTTTGTGAGCGCTGGCTAACTCTGCGGTACCGCACGCTTCAAACACAGGCTGTCATCTCAGTTCACTGCGGAAGCACAAAGAGGTTGACTGAGTGCCAATCCCACCAAGAGGATTTAGAGCAGGTCAGAAGCAGCCTCTGGTCATAAGACAGAGATATTAAACTGATCCTAGTGTTGAGAGAGCACAGACATGTCACAAGGAAAATCTGGTTAAATTCTGTTGACACTGATTCAGGGGAAATCGTTCCTTTGCTATGCAGAAGAGAAGCTTCAGGACTTACTGCTACAGTGGGAAGTTATGAAACTGCTCTGCTCCAGCTCACGCCTGTTCCAGTTCTGAATTACAGGGAGATGTGTGTGTGTGGGAGCCAGCAAAAGCGGAGGGTAGGAATAAGAGAAGACAGAGAAAATGTCACCTATCTGCACCACCCAAGGCCCCCGTGCTCCCTTCAGGATCAAGATTTAAGAGGTACCTTGGGAAATTTTCTAAAGCAAGCAAAACAATTTCAGTACAATCAGAACTGCTGTCTTACCTTTACCAAAATACATTTTTATAGGAAGGCACCAGTTTTGCTGTCCCTTTAGTCACAGCATGTGTGACACACTTAAAAACACATGAAGTTTTTTTTAATTTTCATTAGTATTTTCTTCACTTGTTCTGTGTTTCTTTACACAATAGAAATAACATTTTTGGTACAAAATAGGAAAAAATAAAGGTTTTAAGAATTTTGATAAAACTAGTAATTTTGAGCAAAAATACTCAGAGACATCTCCCTGTCCTGTTCGGTGTGTTTCTGGCGACCATGCCACACACATGCAACAGCCAGCGACCACATTTTATTATATTGTACCTCACAGCCCATTTATCCTTTCTTACAATTCTTTGCATATTCTGAAGCTCTTGAGCCCTGAGAACTTCCACACCCCTCCCCCCAAATATGTGTATTTTTCCCCACAAGACAAGCAACATCTGGGTCTGAACAGGCAATGCATTTAAAGCATCACAATCTACAGATATCAGCAGCCTCCCACCACTGTAGAGGAGACCTGCACTGTTTTAAGGGGTTTTAGTACTTTCATCTTTCCCTACGTAATGAAGCATATAACGAACATATAATAAAAGGACACTAAACCAACATCATTTAGTATATGCCAGTTTTCCATAATAGATTTTAAACCTGAATCTTCCTTGCCTTTAGCCCTCCCCACGACAGTGGTTAGGCTTGTAGTACTGGAGTCCCAACAAAGAAATAAAAATGACGTCAATAATACAACATTAAATCTACTCTGTAAATATATCTGGCTCACACAGAGGGCCCGGTGCTATTCTAGTATTAAAGTGATTACTTGTGCTCAATTCGGAAGCTCTTCTCTGCCTCAGGAAGGTAACACTGACCTCCCAACCCTCATACCATCCAGCCCATCAGGCACATATATATACTCCTTTCAGCACAAAAGACCTTCTCTGCCATTGTGCAGGATGGTTACTATAGGTACTCAGAGCCGTGCTCGTCACTGCAGCCTCATCAGGTTTTTCTTAACGTTCAGCCTCCAGCAGCTCATGAGCATGGGCTGAGGGCAATGGTCCTGCAAACCCAGAGTCTTCCTAGTCCGGGCTCCAGGGCCTTTCTATCCTGGGCTGGCTGAGAGCAGCCCTGCTCACAACCTGCCGGGGAACCCACGTGGGGCTCTGCATCTGGCTTCTCACACAAATCTGGTTCCTGGCTTCTAGCACAGACGGAGGGGTCACTGCTGAGCCTCCACACTCCAGATACGTCTCAATATGAGTCTTCTCATACGTTGTGTGGGCTGAAACAGGCAGGAACAACCACAGACCACGGCTGAAATGCCAAGAGTAGGTTTATTCTGGCTACCTGGGAATCCGAAGAATCCCTGCAGCAGCACCCAGATGAGGCATGCAGGCAGCAATCACATGAGCAGCTCGACAAGCAGCAGCGCAGGCATAAGGAAATCTCTCCTGGCTGGAAAGCGTGTGGCATTTATCCCACTGCTTCATTACATTTCCTGGCTGCTCTGCCAGAGCTTTCCGGACTCACATGACAGCTTTGCAGGGCAGGGATGTGAGAGATGCCCCCGCATCTATCCAGGCCTCTGTTATCTCAGTGCGGGCGTGCTGCTGCTCAAGCACACAAAGCCCAGCAGTAACCCAGCGTGATGGGGTGTCTTCCCACACCTCACGCTCAAGTCGCTTGAGTGTACCTACAGTCCTCCTCGCCAGCCTTCTGCTGTATCCCTACACCGTGTTCTCTGCAGGTTTGGTACCAAGGACTGCAACGAAAAGCTCACCGCAGTAATCTCCCTGAGGACCTTGGTTACCCTGAGGGGTTAAATTCAGGCAGTGAAGTGAACTGGTTTCTCTCTTTCAGGCGTCTGCACAAAACTAATTTTGATAACTCCCGAATAATGGAAGTAAAACTTTTCAGTGATTTTGTACGTCAAAATCCCAGTCTGGAGTTATCTCGTTTGCTTTATTTTTTTCGCAGATTTTAATTGTAATGTTCACTAAAATTACACAATACCTGTACTATTGTGCTATCACAGAGACCTCTACAATAACTGAAACTTCATATATTAGAATAAAATCTAAAAAAAAAAAATCAAATTCTAAAACTCTAAAAAACACTCAAACTCTAAAAAAAAAAACCAAGCCAAAACTGAAATCAGTACTCTTGGCAGTATTTTCACTCCAGCAAAGCACAACATTTTTCAATGGAAAAAACCACAGGCACAGTATCTTCAGCAGGCTTGACATGACAGCTCCATAGACCTCCCTTGTGAGGCAAGAACTCCTAAAATAAGATTATTTTATTCTCCACTGATCACTGCCAACAAGAGCAACACAGCAAGACAGATAAACCATACGTGTATGACTACTCCTAGTCATCACTGCACAGAGACTGGCTCTGATTTGGGAAAGGCAACCCAGTAATAAGCCTCAGCAAGGCTGCACCGATAGGATTCAGGGAAATCAGAAACCAATCACCTGTCAGGATGAGATTGGCTGCATGCTTGTGTCTCACTCCTTCACCTGACACACCACCAAGTCACCTCAGCAGATGCTCTGCCCCTTCTCCTCTTCACCGCCACAGTGGTGGCGTGTAGGAAAGGGAAGACTCAACAAGGAGATGGATAAACCAATGTAAACCAAGCAGTAGGGACTCTTGGGGAACCTTCACTCCGTGGAGTTAGCTGGTGGCCAACAGCTAATCCTGTCTTTTAAGTAACTGCAAACTTGCCTGCTCTGTGTGGTGGCCCTGGTCTGCCCAGTAGAGATGAAAATGTCCCACCAGCTGACAGCTATAGCCATGACAGTCTTGCAAGACATTTTCCTCGCAAGGCATTGATTAACTGAGATGTTGACACATTCTTCATCCAACTTACTTCCATCCCACTCAAGCCTCATCTAATTCTACTTTCTGTCACCGCTGAGCTGATGGCAACAGAAGAATTGAGTCACTCTGAAAAGCCTACACCCTCTGCTCCTGCAGTGCTGGATTGTGCTGCTTCATCATTTGTGACACCTTAAATGAAGCTGCATCTCGGGTGGACTGAGCAGTCTGAAAAGCCCATTTCATTTTACCGACAGATGAGTATCACACTGTTCCTTCTGCTCCACTGCACCACAGAGGAGGAAGGGGGATATGAAAAAACTAAATTCAGTTTCTGAGTGTTCCATGATCTCTGTGAGAAATTGGATTTATCACTGCAGTTCTCTCCTTACTCTTCTCTTTATAAATGTAAGATATAAAATTCCCTTCCCTCTCGCATCCTTTGCCAGCTTTGTCTTTTTAGAGTGGAGCATGGTGTGCAGCAGCAATTACTTGATGCAGCCTCTGACTTCAGCAGAGATGTCCTGCAGATACCCACTGCTACTGGGTAACACAGAGCACCAGGCTGATAAAAAAAGCTGTCATAGACATTGGGAAAGCCTTCCCATAGAAATTGCTGTACTCCACACTGAGAATACAAGTTCTTTGAAGTACAGCGAGTCATTTACCTTTCATCCAGTATTCATGAATCCAGACTAAGGCCAAAGGAATCGCTCTAACATAAATAAATACTACTGCTGTCCATGATTTCAAGAAGCTCCTCATTCTCCATAGAGAATATCTGCCAAATTAAAGCTGTGTTGAATAAAAAAGCTGTTGCTCGATACCCACCACATTTCACATTTGGGGTTGTGATTTTTATCATAGCTCCTTCTTCATCATTATCAGAGAAAGAAGAGTTGTTAGCAGAGTCTAACTGGACAAAATCCTCAAAGGTCACATTAAATTGATGCAGTGGAGTGACAGTCACCTTAATCCAAAAATAATTTCTTGCTCATACTGCAGAGCAGCCCAAACCCCTTCATGTTGCAAGAGAATACCCTGCCCATGGCAACACTTGAGTAGGAAATACCAGAGTGATCCAACTTGTTCACTCCTAGATAAAACAGCCCCATTCCCGCCACCTGTTTCTGATAAGGGGCACTTTGTGCCTTCTCTGTCACTGCTGTCAAAGGACAAAGATGATAAGAATCCCTCAGTTGTCAGTTGGGACAGATTGCTGGACTGATTTTAACCAAATGTCATTCCAGAAGGTTAAAATGCAGCACTTGGCTTAAACAGAGAAAAGTAAGAAGACAGACATGACACATCACCTGAAAAAGAAAACGGCGTCCAGCTTTAAATAGAAAAAGACACAGGAAATGTCTCTTCACTGAAGGGTTATTTTTCAAAACACCTCTTCAAACTCACGAAGAGAGCCTCTGGTCTGACAACCCAAACCACCGGTGTCGACTTCACGAGGCTCGTGTTCTGAGGGACGGGAGCCATGGCAGCAGCCAGTGCCATCCGCTGGCCTGCTCACAGACAGACAGGCTTTTCTTCAGTTCAGTCTGGCCTCCGTGGCCTCTCAGCTGTGTCCTCTGTGCCTTCTCAACCTTATACCAAGGTATTCTGCACTTACAAAAAAGGAAGTTTAAATTCCACGAGTGAGTACCAAAAAGCCACTAACAGGCAGCACAATACAAGGGCTGTTCCCTTGGACAGGGCATATGGAAGCAATTAGAATCATAGAATCGATCAGCTGGAAGAGACCTAGAAGATCATCGAGTCTAGCCTTTGTCTCAGCCCCATCAGCCTACTAAATGACTCCCCCCCCAACACAACACCCACCCGTCTCTTCAGGACCTCCAGGGACAGTGACTCAACCCTCTCCCTGGTCAGCCTGTGCCAATGGCTGACAACCCTCTCAGTGAAGAAATTCTTCCTGATATCCAGCCTGAATCTCCCCTGGCCCAACTTCAGGCCATTTCCCCTCGACCTATCACTCCGGAGAACAGACCAACACCCACCTCTCTACACCCTCCCTTCAGGTAGTTGTAGAGAGTGATGAGGTCTCCCCTCAATCTCCTCTTCTCTAGGCTGAACAGCCCCAGGTCCCTCAGCCTTTCCTCATTAGACTTGTGTTCTGAGCCCTTTCCCAGCTTGGCACCTCAATGTCCCTCTTGTAGTGAGGGGCTCAAAACTGGACGCAGTACTCGAGGAGGGGTCTCACCAAAGACTGTAGGCATTTTACCTACCTGTTCTCTTGGACCAAATATTTACAGCAGCAAAGTTTCTATGGGCTGTTCAAGGGTGACTTTGTTCCAGTGAAAAGCCATCTGTATAAGATCCTTGTCTGCACCATGTCATGTTTGCACAAAAGCTCTGAGAAGGCAGCTATATTACCTAAGTGGTTATTTACTACGACAGTAGCATTACGAAATTTCACAACCCACTGCTCTCACCTTTAGCAATTACTACCAGTTGGTAACTGAAACACTTCAAGTCTTTGACTGCAATACCAAACCCTGGGCATAGGAAGCCAAGAGGAACATCCAGCATGAGCCCATGGGTTTCTTGAAAAGATCGAGACACAGTAAGATATGATACCAATCAACAAATGAATGCAAGAAAGGTGGTTTAGTTGAGCAAGTGCATCAGAAGTGTGGGTGGAAACACAGATGGGCACGATTTCCATGACACTGTCATGAATGGGTTTGCATTTAAAAGGACAAATCACAGTGCTCCTCGTCACCGCAATGGACCAGAAACCTTATGTGTGTTTGATGGGGATTTGTACAGGGCTACCATGTTTCCCTGTTGCTCACACAGAATCATAGAATGACCTAGGTTGGAAGGGACCTTAGAGATCATTTTGAATCTTAGAGATCATATAAAACTTCCCCATAGCTTACTGCAAATTTTCCTTCCCTAGAAAACACGTTTTCCAGACTCTTTTTGTCACACAAGCACAGACACAGGCTATGGAAACCACTGCCCCAGAAAGGCACCAGCTGTGCTTTCCTTGCCTGCCTACTTCGTTTACACAGCAGAGAAATGTACACTCTAAATCCTTAGAAATATGAAAATCCTTCAGCTTTGACATGGTGTGATGGTACCGAAGGTAACTCACAGCTCACCAGACGAGTTACAGGACACCCAGCACCGTCATAGTCACTAATTCAGCTCTGCCTCTACAGCCCTGGTGACTTGGTGCTTGCTGCTGTTGAGAGCAGCTCTACACTTCACACCAGACCCTCGCTTTTGCCAATTCTCTAGCAAATTACTAGATGGTGGAGTGCCCTCCTAATGCAAGTGACCTTTAGAGACAAGTGCTCGTGCATAGGTTGACCCCAAGGAGAACATCGCAGGCAGTGATGGGCAGCATCATTCAGTGGCAATTCTCTGGTTTGCCACAGCCTAAGGCTTCAACCTCGTTTAAAAAGCTACCCTGCTCCAAAGCAAAGAGAAAATGACCTGTGAAAAACACACATTACCATGGGCATTTATCATATCACAGAGATACACCACTGAGGTGTTCTGAGCTAGCAGACCAATGAGTACATGCTGGCAGTTGCCACCTTGAGACTGCAGAGGGAAAGAGCAGTGAAAAGAACTGAAAAGTCACAGGGAGAGCCTGCAGTCTTTCTCAGCTACCGTGATTCAGTATGTGATACCATTCTTTGCTTTGTCAGCTGTGCAGGCAACCCTTTTCCACCTATTTTTGTTCCTCGTTTGGATTCCCATCCTGCCTGCAAGCTCACTTGGGTAGCACCGTGCCATTCGGGCCAAGGAGTGGAGCCGAGAGTCACAGTGGATGAGCAAGCCAGAAAGATTCCTCATGATGTTCCGCATAGAGGAACCTTCCGAGGCTGCCACCGCACGCGGGCACTGTGATTCATTTGTAGCAGAACGGGAGGAACCTGAGCGTAACTCCTCTCTCCCACTACCTTCAACTTTTGCCTGACTTCCTACATGGGTCACTGTGGCAGGGGCTGGATGAAAGAACTGCCCACTGTACGTGAAGATTAGGTTCGTGACCATGTCATGAACCTGAAAGTGTACAAGTCCACAGGACCTGATGGGATACACCCACAGGTACTGAGGGAACTGGCAAACGAGGTTGCTAAACCACTCTCTATTACATTCCAAAAGCCACGGCAGTCCGGTGAAGTCCCCACTGACTGGAAAAGGGGAAATGTTAATTGTAGTAGAGAGAACACCTAAAGATCAGGACTTCTCTTACTGCTGCGTGATAGCATTTGCAGTTTCTTCTAAAATACCTCCACGGTTTTTCACTGTGATACTGAACCAAAGGGGTATGGGAAGAAGTTGTATTTTTAAAATCTGCTTCAGCTCTGTGTCCTGGTGTAGGTCATACATTTTACTTCCTAATATGTTTTTGGTTTACATTGAACCAATCAGACTTGTGTGTGAGTTTAGATCTCGTCCTTGTGCTGTTTGCTGCTTTAGCACGTTGGATCGGTGCTGTGACAGCAGGCATCTCAAGGGAAATAGACAGAATTTCCTATAAGGAACACATTCAAAAGGTAAAGCACCAAATTTTACCTCTCTCCCTGCCCCCAAATTTTAAAGAGAAAGCTGCTCCATTACCAACTTTGAGCGGGTACATTAGGCGATCCTCAGGGAAACCTCCATAAATGTTCTCATCCTTATCCAAGTTTACAAGTGCAGAGCCTGCTTTAGGATTGGGATTTCTGATAATTTAAAAGCATAATACCTACACAAAATGACAGGGGGACTATGCCCCCGTGCTTGGGCTTTGTAGGTGGAGGTTGGGGGTGCGGAGCAGCAGAAACGCTAAAGCTGTTTGGTGAACCACCCACAAGGAATTGTTTTCTTCTGGCTAGGTATCAGGAAAGGTAGAAGACTTTGGGCAAACACTTCAGAAGGACACCTCCTAAACGGCTTTTGCTGCTGAACCCTAATATTTTACAGCCTCAGGCAGGAACTGGGAGGGCATGTTAAAAGGACTGATGCTCGAAACACAATTCTTTTTAAATCACTATAATACAAAGAAGAAAGGCCTTGTCACTTCCACAAACTACTAGGCAGCAGTACATTGAAGAATGCAAACAAAACCACCAGCGCTACACCCCTTCCAATTTGTTTGCGCTATATGTAAAATCAATTATTTTTAGGAGTTTCAAATTTCAGCGTTTTACTCAATTTTCAGGGCTAGTTTAGGGATACGTAGGAGTCTGCATGCTGTTGTGCACTTCAGGAGTGTGCACGGCTCCATACCTGCAGACGCGTGCCTGGCTGTGATGCGCAGTTACAGCGATCACGCGAATGAGCAGCCACACAACTACGCTGATGTTTAGACCATGTGGAAAATCTGACCAAGAAAAATATAAATAACAATACAAGCAATACTATGTCCAGAATGTAAAAAAGCACAGGGGTGATTAATATTGGAGAATCTAGGACAAAACCCATTCAAATAAAGCATGCTAAAACCCAAAATGTTAAACATAACTGGATAAATTCTGAACTGAATGGCGTGTCATCTTTGGACAGATTTTGGTGGTTTTTTTCAGAGAAAACGTACTGTAATGCAGCTACTTAGGTCCTGTGAGACTTTCAGGCAGAGGCTAGAGATGCAAGCTATCCTCAGATCAGAGATGGTGGCAGAAAAAAAGGTGTTTACCACCTCCACAACCAGTGGCTTGCAAAGGAGTCGGTGGGAACTTTTCATGTTTGAAGAATAAACTCTCCTTCTCCCCTTGCTGACCCACTGTAAAGAGTATTCACACAAAACGGGTATTTCACAGGGATTGCCTGTCGGTTATTCTCTCTTGCTCAAAGGTTATCAGTTGCAGAAGGAGGGGGAAGCCTTGCAACAGATAAGATGCATGACAAAGAATAAACAGCCTCGGCTGACCGCCACCCTCCCAAGGCATCGAGGAGTCTGCCCAAATCACTCGTGACTCCCTCTGAATAATCACTACGCTTGCAAACTGATTTCCTTAAATGCTTGGTGAACTGGAACAAGAGATAACCCCATGGACTAAAATACTCACACCTTGCAATCATATACAGGATGTGAATTCATTCAGCTATTTGTAAATACTTTCCCACCGATGTGGCGACAAGTTGTCCTCCCTTTATTGTTCCGGACAGCTCAATATATACAGTTCAGCAGTGTCCACGCACCTGCCCCTTCACAGAGTTGGTCAGTTACAGGTTTTCACGCGCCAGTGATTTATTGGGTAGTGCCATTTAACTGCGCAGGCGGCTCTCGCCCCCCCTTCTCCCCCCGGGGCCAGCACCTCCAGCCAAGCATCTCGCAAAGCTCTCACAAAACAGATAAAACCTCCTCCTCCCCGTGTTCCAAGGCAGCTCCAAGGACAGAGTCTTTGTTTCGGCCTAAGCTGGGTTGTCCAAACCTTTAAAGGGATATCGCGCCCCTGCTCCACAAGAAATTCCTCTACAGGGAATCGTAATCCGAAAATGGGAAAGAAGGATGAACTGGGGAACTATAGGTCGGTCAGTCTCACCTCCGTGCCTGGTAAGATCATGGAGCAGCTCCTCCTGGAGGCACTGCTGGGGCGAAAGAATAATGAAGAGGTGCAGCTCAGAGAGGCCTCCCTGCCAACCCCGTAGGGAGGCAGGGGTTGGATGTTGCAGCTGTGTAGTATTTTCCAAAAATACTGTAATGAGAAGAAAAGGGAATCTGGGAGCTGTGGATATACAGTAAAAACTTGGGAATGGTCAAAAAGCAGCAAGAGTTGTAGACAAATTCATAGGTTGCAGAAGAAGTTGATTTAGAATGTATTGGGAAGAAAAGAAGTATTAAAAGTTAGGCTGATCAGCTGGAAAATGGTAGAGTTTTTGACCATAATTCAGTAAAATCAGACAACACCAATAAATAGTTCTATTGTATTTTTGGGAGCTATATTACGTGGTGATGAACTCTTCCGTTTCTGAAGAGACTAAACAAAATGTTAAACAGCAGTTACTAACGCTAGACACTTCAGAATTGGCCAGTCCAGTTAATGGCATCTTTGTCTTTAAAAAGACTTCTTAGAGAGCTGTGTAAGGAATTTACACATGGTTGATCTCAATTTCCAGGAAACTTGGACAATCAGAGTTAACAGAAAGGTACCAATATTTTTAAAGAATAAAGCGGATAATCTGGGTAATTATATCAATCCAAAATGGCTTATAAATAACACAGTTCATGAAGAATTAAAGATGGGGAATAGAATGTGGCAAATCAGTGTGAATTAGAGGAGAATAAATTTGTTATCTTGATATTTTCAGTGATAATCGAAACATAGAATATTGTTGTAATAAGTTGCTGCATTCTCTTGATTTCAGAAAAACATTTAATTTGGTATTACATGAGATTTCAATAAAGAAATGCTAATTCCATCCAGGACTTGAGACAGGTCTCAAATGTACATGCAAACATGGAAATGCCACTTAACAATACTGGTTTTAGCACGGTCTCCTGGGAATCTGTTACCAGTTTTCTGCTGTTCAGCTTTTTACCCTTGTCAAAGAAAACTCATTTGAAATCATCACTTAAGAACTTGCTGGTGACCAAGATCAGGAGGGTTGATAAATTTAACAGGCAGAGTACTGACACAGAGCAATCTGGATTGCTTGGATACATTTTGTAAGAGAACAACATATGTGTGAGTATAGCCAAGGTGAGGCAACATAGCTGGAAACCAAATTCAAGGCAGTAATTACAGGACAGGGACAATTTGGTCTTGGAAAGAGAGGACTCTGAAAAGCAAATGAGGTCCCTGCTCATCATCAGCTCAATGCGAGTGCTCACTGCCATTTGTCATGGCTAACAGAATTCTCAGGGGGATTTTGAAATAAGATAGCAGGTATGAGGCTGCTATGGTACCTTACTCCATGCTGATGTTGACCTGTAAGAAAGATGTTGGATAGCCAGAAATACAGAGGAGAAAAGCCATGAGCCTGATGAAAGAACTGGAATAGATGTTTTTACAGTAGCATGCTTCTAGAGAGTAATATAGTTTATCCCAGAGGAGACTGAAGAAGGGCTTGAATATGTCCTGCAAACACATACTCAAGAAACAAGACACTTGCAACAGGACAATCCCGGTGGCCGGTGTTCTGAGGTCTGAAAGCTGGAAACAGGCAAATTCAGACAAGCAAGGAGATGCGTATATTTGACTTGTACTGGTTACGACTGCCACAGTCAAGCAGTGAAGCACAACCAAACGCTTCACTGGGAGGCAAATCTCTGCAGATAACGGCAACGCGAGATCTGTGAGCCAGTCTGATAAGCAGAAGAGCAGAAATGGGAGCCGCTCTAGACAGTCAGCTAATGGAGGGGAAAACTACGACCGAAAAGATGAAATTGCAATGTGAAGGCATTGCAGGAGCATCCAAGGGTGTGAAGATTGAGTAATGTACCCAGACTGATGAGTGTGGCATTTACCTAGTAGCTATTTGCTGTCTCTAATCACTGATCTCAGTCCTTCATTCTTCAAACAGAGCAAATCATTCTGTGGAAGATTCAGCAAAAACCCATGAATGCAGTTAAGTGATTGAGGTATTTTCTTTCCTTTCACAGAAGAGATGCCAGATCCTCACTGCCTGTCTAAGCAAGAGAAACTTCTGATGTTCAGACAATAGAATTGTGGAAATTTGGTTCTTAAAATAGTAGGAAAAAAAGAAAGAATACATATGTAAAATATAAGCCGGTGGCTGAGAAGCAGAACTTTCCTTTCCCCCATCTGTAAGAGAGAAAAGAACTACTCCTTTGTACCCCCTGAGACTTCAAGCTCTTTCAGATGAGATTTAATCACTCAGGAGAGCTGTTTGGAGCTTTTGTTCAAGATTTCACAAAACCAAGAGAGAAGTGCGTGCCACTTCAGAGCCTTGTGTTAGGATAAAGGGAGGCAAAGAAAAAGATCTGCATGTTCCTAAACACTCCTAACTGTGCCTGAAAGCACTTGCTTCCCAAACTAAGCCCCCACTTACTCCAGATACTCAATGGCTTACTGTTGGCATTTAGTAAGAGGTAGCCAGTTGCAACAGACTCCCTAATTATAGCATGATGTGTTGCTAATTACTGTTTGACTAACCCCCTGCTGTTGTATTACTGCACTAAATAAATAATATCCACTCTCCCCTGGCAGTGTTTACAGGACTGATTTCCCATTCGTCCTCGAGTCAAAGCTGTAAACAGTCCCAGTGACACTGGCCTGCTCCAGTTGGACCCCACAGGTGGGGAGCCCTGCCTCACATGGTCATAGCAGTGACGGACACCAGTGCTGCGCAAGCTTCACAACCACCACCTTGGCCCACAAGCTGCTGGCTCAGCTGAGGTCCTTGGAGCTGGAGGTGTGGACTGGCATGGCCCCAAGGGAGGTGCTGAGGATCCCATGTGTCCTGGAGGACTGGGAGCAGGCTAGAGGGGGTCCACATGTGTTGTTTTTGAAGCAATGCATCAGTATCATAAAACATCAGATGTTTCATCCTACCATATGCATTTTGAGAAGACTGTCGATAAAGTCCAGCTGGCAGGTCCAGCTCTGCATGCTTTCCAGCCACTCTCCCTGGAGACCCGCTGAGATTGAAGAATCGCTGGATAGTCTCCTGTGGTGGCCTCTCCAAAGGAGACTCACTGCCAGGAGTCCATAAACCCCTGGTCTACCTGGCTACCGCTTCTTGATGCCAAATCTCTCACCCCCTCACTGCTCAAGCAGGGATGATGGCCACAGTCCATTTCATTTTGAAATTTTCAGAAAGAAACTTCTAAAAATCATTCTGAAAGCATTTTGTGATTCTCATGTTGCTCATGAGAAGACTTGAAATTTCCACTTTTTGTTCCCAAGTACAAAGAATCTCTTGACTTTCTGGATGTTACAGACATCACTGTAATAAGTTAAAGCAAATAAATTAACTGGTAAGAAAGCCCGTAGGAACAGAAGATTTCTAACTGAATACCGTGCACTAAATAATAAGTTCTGAATTTGCAATGGCAAGGAGTAGCAAATGATAACCTGGTTTAGTGACTAAGATAATCCAACTGGACAAAGGAATCATAGAATCCTAGAATGGCCTAGGCTGGAAGGGACCCTAGAGATCATCTAATCCAACCTCCCTGTCATGGGCAGTGACGCCTCTCAACTAGATCAGGCTACTCAAGGCTCCCTGAATCACACTGTGTGACTTTTATGTCCCATGAAACTCAACAACAATAGCTGCAACCAAAAAAATCTGAGTATTGTCAGCAAAGTTTCTCATATTTCTTAATGTAGAATTAATCATCAGTAAAATTATCCAGTATAAACATAGGTATTCAACCACGTAACCTCCATAGTAACTGGGAGTGAGATGTTCCTTATTGTTGAGCTCACCTGGGCTCATGGTGTGCTCGTTCTGCACTAAATTAGTTTGAAGGTGTTCTGGTTTGGCCTGGCCGGATTTTGGCGGCAGGAGGGGGAGCTGCAGGGTGGCTTCTGCAAGAAGCTGCTAGAAGCTCTGCAAGTTTGATAGAGCCAATGCCAGCTGGCTCTAAAGAGGGACCCGCCGCTGGCCAAGGCTGAGCCTATCAGTAAAGTGATACGGGAGGAAAGCCTCTGTGAAAAACATATTTAAGAACGGGAAAAAGAACTGTGCCACAACAGCTGGCACAGGGATGGAGGAGTGAGAATCTGTGCAGCCACCAAGGTCAGTGAAGAAGGGGGAGGGGAGGATGAGCTCCAGGAGCCGGAGCAGAGAGTCCCCTGGGTCTGTGGTGAAGACCATGGTGAAGCGGGTTGTCCCCCTGCAGCCCATGGGCGAGGTGCAGATGTCCACCATGTAGAGGACTCCACACCGTGTGGGTGGATGCCTGAAGGGGGCTGTAGCCCGTGGGAAGCCGCATCAGAGCAAGTCGCTGCCGGAACCTGTAGCCCGTGGAAGAGAGGAATGCCCACGCTGGAGCAGGTTGGCTGGTGGGACTTTTGGGACGCTGTGGGTGGCTCACGCTGGAGCAGTTTCCCCTGAAGGACTGCGCCTCAGACTCACGGGGGGTGGGCTGCCCCTCGTGAGGTGTCTCAAGTCGGGCAGTTTGTGATGAATTGCCCTTCGTGGGACGACTCACGCCGGAGAAGAGAGCGTGAAGCTTGTCTCCCGTGAGAGGGACCCCACAGTGGCCCTGGGGAAGAGTGAAGAGTCCTCCTCCGGAGTGAAGAAGCAGCGGTGGAACCAACGTTGGATGAACTGACCGTAACCCCCATTCCCTGTACCCCTGCGCCGCTCGGGGGGAGGAGGTGGAGAAACCGGGATTGGTGTTAAACCCGGGAAGAAGGGAGGGATGGAGGGAAGGTGTTCTGTTTGTTAAGATCTGCTTGGTTTTTTCTCACTTTTCACTAATCCTCTCTGATTGGCTCTTTTAATAAATGTACCGAATTTCCCCAAAATTGAGTCTGTTTTGCCCGGGACGGTAAATGCGAGTGATCTCCCTGTCCTTATCTCAAACCCTGAACCCTTTGAAATATTTTCTCCCCCTGTCTAACAGTGAAGGGGGAGTGAGAGAGCGGCTGTGTGGGTACTTGGCGGCCGGTCAGGGTCAAACCACGACAGAAGGTTGCAACATGCTCAGACTGCAGGCATACAGACATGGCAAGGTCTGCAATACTGGAAAAGGAGTTTGGCATCAAGGTGAAAGAAGCATTAATGAAGGTCTTTATTTTGAAATTTTAAACAAGAAAAAGGTTTGGTCAAATGTTTCAGCTTTTGTCTCTGAAAAATATGATATACGACAAAGAGAGCTTATGGATCAGAGTTAGAGGAAAAACAGGGGAAGGTGACATCACAGTGGGGGTCTGTAACAGGCCACCTGACCAAGATGACCGAGCAGATGAAGCCCTCTATAGATATATAGGATCAGCTTCACGTTCACAAGTCCCACTCCTCATGGGGGACCTCAGTCACCTGGATATCTGTTGGAAGGAGGGCACCGAAGGATGCCAGCAATCCAGAAGATTCCTGGAATGCATTGACGACAATTTCCTTCTCCAGGTGGTAGAGGAACCAACCAGAAGGGGTGCCATGCTGGATCTTGCTCTCGCCAACAGGGAAGGGCTCATGTGAAGCTTAAAGGAAGCCTTGGCTGCAGCAACCATGAAATGCTAGAAGTCAAGATCCTCAGGGCAACAAGGAGAGTGAGCTGCAAGTTCACCACCCTGGACTTAAGAGAGCAGACTTTGACCTCTTCAGGGATCTGCTTAGTGGAGTACCAAGGGATGAAGCCCTGAAGGGGAGAGGGGCCCAAGAAAGCTGGTCCATATTCAAGGACCACTCCTCCGTGCCCAGGAGCAATGCATTCCAAAAAAGAGGAAGGCAGGCAAGAATGTCAGGAGGCCTGCGTGGATGAACAAGAAGCTCACAGACACACTTAAAGCTAAAAAGATAATTTACAGCAAGTGGAAGAAAGAACAGGTAGACTGGGAAGAATACAAGGAAGTGGTCTGAGCAGCCAGGGATCAGATTAGAAAAGCTAAAGCCCAGGTAGAATTAAATCTAGCCAGGAACATCAGGGGTAACAAGAAAAACTTTATAGGCACGTCAATGATAAAAGGAAGGCTAGGGAAGATGTGGCCCCTCTCCAGAAGGGAACAGGAGAGCTGGTCATGAAGGATATGGAGAAGGTTGACGTTTTCAATGACTTTGCCTTGGTCTTCACTGGTGAGGGCTCTAGCCACACCATTCAAGTTGTAGAAGCTGAAGGCGGGGGTTGGGAGAAGGAAAACCCATCCACTGTAGGTGAAGATCAGGTTTGAGACCATTCAAAGAACCTGAAGGTGTACAAGTCCATGAGACCTGACAAGATCCACTCATGGGTCCTGAGGGAACTGGCAGATGAAGCTGCTAGGCCACTTTCCATCATATTTGGGAGGTCATGGCAGTCTGGTGAAGTCCCCACTGACTGGAAGAGGGGAAACATCACCCCCGTTTTCAAAAAGGGAAAAAAGGAAGACCCAGGGAACTACAGGCCAGTCAGTCTCACCTCTGTGCCTGGCAAGATCATGGAGCAGATCCTTCTGAAGGCTCTGCTATGGCACATGGAAAACGTGGAGGTGATTGGTGACAACCAACATGGTTTCACCAAGGGAAAATCCTGCCTGACAAATCTGGTGGTTTTTTATGATGGAATAACAGAATCTGTTGACAAGGGAAGAGCAACTGACATCATCTACCTGGACTTGTGCAAGGCCTTTGACACTGTCCTGCACAACATCCTGGTCTCCAAAAGACATGGATTTGATGGATGGACCACTTGGTCGATAAGGAACTGGCTGGAAGATCACACTCAAAAAGTTGCAGTCAATGGCTCAATGTCCACGTGGACACCAGTGACAAGTGGTGTCCCTCAGGGATCACTACTGGGACCAGTACTATTAAACATCTTTGTCAGTGACATGGACAGCGGCATCAAGTGCACCCTCAGCAAGTTTGCTGACGACACAAAGTTGTGTGGTGCAGTCAACATGCTGGAGGGAAAGGATGACATCCAGAGGGACCTTGATAGGCTTGAGAGGTGGGCCCAGGCCAATCTCATAAAGTTTTACAAGGCCAAGTGTAGGCTCCTGCACCTGTGTTACAGAAATCCGGTCAATGAAGAACTCTCTAACACTCAATTTTAGCATTAGGAAGCAGGCATTTCTTTATTGCGGTCGGATGCACTGGGGGATAATTCCGCCTACCATGCATCCCGTGTCTGTTACTCGTCCAAGCTTATATCCACCTGTTACATACATAAGTAGAAATGTGTAAAATGGACCTCGGGCAGGAATGCAAGGAAAGATTTCGGCTGTGGCTGGCACCCTAGAGGAGGCACTTGTTGTCTGGGTCCTTGGCAATCAAGGACTATCAACTGTGTCTTCAAGGACAATCACCTGTGGCTGTTCCTTGGAGGAACGCATAGATTAGCAGACTCCAGTCAAGGAGGACTCCACAAAGATAAGACTTTCTAGGGAAGTTTGCAAAAAGACCTCTCCATCAGCCACAAGGGATCACCAGAGACAACCGGAGACCTCCAGGGAAGCCCTTCTGAGATCCAGGTTGCACGCGTAATAACTATGTCTATATGATAATTACTTCCTGGAAATAGAATGAATACGTATAATCTTTTCGGGAAAACTAATGCCTGTGTATATAACAGGTGGATATGAGCTTGGACGGGTAACAGACACAGGATGCATGGTAGGTGGAATTATCCCCCCATGCATCCGGTCGCAATAAAGAAATGCCTGCTTCCTAATGCTAAAATTGAGTGTTACAGAGTTCTTCATTGACCGGATTTCATAACACCTATGCTGAGGCAATCCCAAGCAGCGATACAGGCTGGGCAATGAGTGGATTGAGAGAAGGAGAAGGATTTGGGTGTGTTAGTGTATGACAAGATCATCCAACAGTGTGCGCTTGTGGCCCAGAAAGCCAACCGTATCCTGGGATGCATCCGGAGCTGTGTGACCAGTAGGGCGAGAGAGGGGATTCTGCCTCTCTGCTCTGCCCTTGTGAGACCCCACCTGGCGTACTGCACCCAGCTCTGCAACCCCCAACACAAGAAAGACATGGGGTTGTTGGAGCGAGTCCAGAGGAGGGCTACCAAGATGGTCAGAGGGCTGGAGCACCTCTCCTACGAGGACAGGCTGAGAGAGTTGGGCTTCTGCAGTCTGGGAGAGAGAAGGCTCCAGGGAGACCTTCTAGCAGCCTTCCAATACCTGAAGGGGCTACAAGAAGTCTGGGGAGGGACTGTTTACAAGAGCCTGTAGTGACAGGACGAGGGGTAATGGGTGGAAGCTGCAAGAGCGTGAGTTTAGATTAGATCCAAGGAAGAAGTTCTTTACCCTGAGGGTCATGAAGCACTGGCACAGGTTGCCTAGAGAAGCTGTGGATGCTCCATCCCTGGAGGTGTTCAAGGCCAGGCCGGATGGAGCCTTGAGCAACCTGATCTAGTGGGGGATGTCCCTGCCATGGCAGGAGGGTTGGAACTAGATGTTCTTTGAGGTCCATTCCAACCCAAGCCACTCTATGATTCTATATGGATTCATTCTGGGGCAGAAGTCTGATGCAGGGAAAGAGCTCCAGCTGGCCATGGAGGCTGTAAGTCTCCCTAATTTGCAAACTATTTTTTGTCAGTGTATACTAATACTCCCTTACTTTTGCCCAGCTGTTTAAGCTTCATTCTTTTATGATATCAGTACCTATGTCAAACCCTTGTTGCACTGAATGTGCATCAGCTGGGGTCTGAGTGTGACCAGCTCCGAACTACAGAGACTTCGAATTGTGCCATAGGAACAGGAAAGCAAATGTTGCCAAGTTTCCTTTAAGAAAATGCAGAAGGAAGTTCACACCTTGTCCAGCACATCTGTAGGATGCTCCCTCCAGTCGATAAAATTTCCTCCTTGTGGTTTCTAGGCACATACATGGCAGCAGAGCAGGCATAGCAATGCATGATCTTAAAGGTCTTTTTCAACCTAAACAATTCTATGTTTCTATGACTCTATACAGCACTGCTCTGCAAATTGTGTAGCTATTTATAAAAACACAGAAAGTGGCTTTAAAAGTTGCTATTGTGATTTCCTGTCACTTTGTACTCCCCTTACGGAGTACAGGGATACACAGTGGTGGAGGAGTAGCTGCAGCCTACAGATGTAGTTCAGTATTTCAAAACTGCTTTTAAAACTTCTGTGTGGGTGTTTGCCAAAGGATCTTTTCTTTTTTTTTTTTTGTATTTTCTTCACTGCTAGTGCAACAGCTAACTTTTACTGATACTTACACAGTCTATCATAAAGTAAATTAAAAAAAAAAAATCACCCTACTTGTCCAAAAAAATTGCAGAGTACTAGATTAGCCAAAAACACATGTTCTTGTTAGGAAACAAATTCCAGATGTGTCTGCCAGACTCTTTCCATCCAAGCTGCAGTATTTAATGGTCCACAACACAGTCTGGATACAGGGAAAGAAATTTCATAGAATCATCATAGAATGGCCTGGGCTGGAAGGGACCTTAGAGATCATTTTAATCCAACCTCCCTGTTGTAGGCAGGGACACCACCTCTCGACTAGGTCAGGCAACACGTGAGAACCAAACGGGAATCGAACCCGTGACCTTTGGTGTTTCAAGCACCACGTTCAACCCACTGAGCTAAAACGGCCCTCAAATTTCAGTGTCATTGAAACGGAAGCAAAGAATTGCTTGAGAGACATTTCTATCCATGCTCCCTGGATGGGTTTCCCAGGGTTGGAAGGGAAAGTCAGTGGGGTCTTGGTTCACAAAACACTACGAAAATACTTAAAAACTATGACAGCTTAGAACTTCATGTGAGCTTCAGGTAAGACCAAGTCTCTCACCATCAGTCCAAACAGGACAGCAGACCATGAAGCTAGAAGTCTTACTGCTATCTAGAGAGTGCCGCAGCAGTCTCACCAAACTGCATTTGGTGGCCTCAGTCACTTGGTGGACCTGCATGAGAGTGGCAGCATGACAATTTACGTTCATAAGCACAGGGTAGTGTTCTCAGCCTCCTGTGCCCTAAACATCTGTCAGAATTCGTAGACAGAGAAACCCAAAAACGCAGAATAAAGGCGTCTCCTCATGACAGCATGTATAAAGGCGAAAAAGTCTAATCTCCCTCTTCTTTAACAAACTCCATCATTATCTCAAAATCCACCATACTTCCAGTCACTTCATTACAGATGTGAGCTAACAAGCTCTCAGTGGTACCATTGTGCCGCTGTGGAAGGAATCATGCTGCGTTTGGACGAGATGAGACTGGATAAAAAGCCGCAAGGAGACTGCCTTCAGGAATAATTCCTTCAAGCCTAGATTATCAAATATGGTTTAGTTTTACATTTCATAGCTAAAAAGCTTGCTGAATCTCTTTTGCTGTTGCAGTTTTGTGTTCTGGTGCAACAACACCTGACAAGCTGGTAAATCCTGATGCTGAGACACACCATTAGACTGCTTGGTTGCAGTATGTGACCAGACCCTTCTCAGGGCCCACTAGTTGTTTCCCAGAGTCTAAGTTCAAATATAGTTTAACCTTGGGTTGTACCATTCACTGCAAAGTCAGCAAGAAGAGCCACATTCCCTGCTCGGCCAAGCCAGTGGAACCGCTGTTATTGGATTCCACAAGTTGGCTCGGTCCCTGTCAGAGAACACAAAAGACCAGATCCTCAGCGGAGGATTTGCCAAGTGCAGCGGGAGATGGTAATCCTCCAATGACCATTCCCTTGCTCATCTCATTACCAGACCACCTCAAAAACTGCCACCTCTTCCCTACAACACAAAGTCAGAAACAGAAGAGAAGGCTGTGGAAGGCTTGTTCTATGTTCATGACACAAGCTTGTGGTCTCTCAGTGGGAAACACAAAGTGACCATTGGTAAAAATTACTTCCAAGGCAAGCAAGCCTTCATGGTCACTCCAAACTAATAATTTGTCATATTTGCCCCTTTTTTGTTGTTGTTCATGGGAAAACTCTTCAGGATGAGATTTGTCATTTTCTCCAGATGGATCCAAGGAAAGTCCGATTTATGCTTCTCTGGAATCTTCTCCCTCCACCTTTGTCCCTGAGCAGTGCAAAAGTTTGCTCTCGGCAAACATGCATATACTTATTATCACGTACTTTTCTGCTTACAGTTTATTTTACCCTAAAAATCTCCCAGCTCCAGCAATACTGCGCTTTTTCAGTGCATCCTAACTTACCTGTTTGAGAAATTATTCCTTCAGGGAAAAAAAATAAAAACCTTAACTATAGCGCTTTTTTCTCCCACTACATCAATTAATTCTATTTCCTTCATTAGAGTTAAATATGATTTCCACCAGTACAAGAGATCCAGCTAACAGTACTATGGCCAGAATTTCTCTGTAAACCCCTTAGAAATTAGCTGCAGCTCACAGATCTTGGAGTGCTGGTATCAATTTATCGATTTTTATCATAACTGTGGATGTTAATACTATGTATTCATCACAAAAGGCTTATGTAAATACAAAGCACTATATATGCTCTTTAACATTGATATTCATCTTTTGTCATCTATCCATTTTTCAGGCTGGGTTGTGTCTGTTCTCTGTACTCAGCAGCATGGAAGGAGTAAAGACTAAGCAGAATGCATAAATACTCTTCCTTCCCAAATTATTTTTCAGAGCTATAATCTGTTCATACCACTGCGTGAAACTCCTGGATTTTTGGAAGATGGTCACGAATAACAGCCTCCTTAAGTTACAGTGAACTGAATCAGATGCTGCAGACTATTGCATTACCAAAACTGTTCTTCGCTGACTTTCAGGACAAGAAGACGACAGGAATGTTGTTCTCAGCTGCATTAGAGACCTCTCTCTTTAGCCCTTTGCGCTACAGCAGAGGCACTGCCTGCCCTGCCCAGCAGCTATCTCCTGCCCACGTACAGCAAACTGCACCTCCTTACACTTTGGTGCACAGTGAAGCTGCCTTTAAACAATCACACCACTCTCCCCTGTCTCAGGAAGCTCCTACAGACACAGTACAATTCAAAACAAGTGCAAAAAAAAGGCAAATAATCATCAAAAAGATGACAGCAGAGGCTAGGAAAGAACAGGGAAGGTGACGCTGTTTGCAGTTTGCTGTTAAATGTGGATTTGTAACTGATTGGATCTTCTGTAATAAACCCTCCTGCACACTTGACTTTCTGAGATATTTTCTAACATCCCTACTCATGGACAAAAGCATTTTTGTAAGATTTGTTAACACTTACTATAAGGGTTCATCTCAGTTAGTGCACCACTAGCAGCGCGACTATGTTTTGCAGGTTACTGAGCCACACCGACTGTGAATTTATGAATATCAAAATCCACGCATGTGGGACTGTGGCCCTTGGCCCACGTGCTTCCTACCCTTGACCCTGGAGATCGCAAATGTGTCAGCACCATTCGAACTAACTTCCCCAAACCCACTTCATTTCTGCACCCTCTCTGGATGTACATGAGGCTCCTGATCACATGCAGAAGCCATACAGGTAGAAAGCTTTGAGCAATCACTCCACTAGTGATACGCGGGGATCACAAAATATAAGTTATAAGACCCACAAAGTATTCATACACAAATATCCACTGATAGGGTGATATGACTGTGTTACAGCTGCAGACCAAAGCTTTTTGAAGGTACAAATGGTCTGAGCTTCAGGATTCTGGAGTGTCTTTTTTTAACCCACTTCTACATTTTTTTTCCCACAATTCTCTCAGCTATCCCAGCTACAAGAATACAAACTGTTGATTTGATGGAGCGTTAGGAACATGCCTGGGGAATAACACCCTTCTCAGGAAGTCCCACCTGGAACTGTTACACAGCTCAGAAAAAGCCACACAACAAAGCTCTAGCCAAGACAACTCTTATTAAACAGCCACTAGTAATGAGAGAACAGCTAATCAAAATGCCCACCTATCTGCAATTCTGTAACAAAGCTAACACTCTTTTGGAAGGGTTTTAGTCAGCTGTAACTGATAACAGCAACCCCTGACTCTCAGTGCACAGCTAAGAGCGCTCTGCCAGACCGGCCCAACAGCCAGGAGAAGGGGGGTCAGGAGCATACCTGTTTCAGAGATGGAGGCTGAGACACAGTTGGGAGCATAAACCAGAACTGCTTAACTTTAAATTGCCCATTTTGCTCAGAAAACCATCTTTTGCCCTGATCTCAGCCTGGGAATAAGGACTGAGCCTTCTTTATGTCTAAAGGCAAATCTAAAATGAGCAAGGGAAGGGGGAAGGAGGTGAAGAAGGTTCCAGTTATGGGCTGATGTACTGGTGAGCTGTACTCCAGGCAGTGCATCATGTTTTCACAGCTTTTTGAAATTGTATAGAATCCTAGAATCATTAACGTTGGAAAAGACCTCTAAGATCATCAAGTCCAACTGTCAACCCAATACTACCATGACTACTAAACCACATCCAGAAGTGCCATGTCTGCACATTTTTTGAACACCTCCAGGGATGGTGACTCCACCACATCCTCAGGCAGCCTTTTCCAGTGCCACTTGTTCAGTAAAGAAATTTTTCCTAATATCCAATCTAAACCTACCGTGGTGCAACTTGAGCCCGTTTCCTCTTGTCTTATCACTAGTAACTTTGGAGAAGAGACCAACACCCACCTCACTACAACCTCCTTACAGCAGTTGTAGAGAGCAATGAAGTCTCCCCTCAGTCTCAGTAGTATTTTTGAATCCAACAGAGTGAAAACATTTTGAGCTGATGCTTTCCTCTGTTGAGCAGAGACAGTTAGAGGTGCCTTTCTCAATTACAAGAATGGCCCAAATTTTCCCCCGGAAGCCCTTGGGATCCCGCCCTCGGTGCCGGCCTACAACCCCACTCTGGTGCAGACCTGTGCACAGCATAGTGCTGCTCCTCCTCTTCCTCCTCACGCTCCTGCTCCAGCCTGAGCTCCAGTTGAGGAATGAAGGTGTGAAGGAGAACAAGGGAAGGCTGAAAGCCTTCTGAGTCTTTCAGTTGTGCAGAGCTGGCTTTTCAGCGACACAGATATCTTCCTCCTCATCACCTCTTTGCTTTTTGAAAGCAGGGGAAGGTGCTCCCTCAGGTGTAACTCCATGATGGCACAGACCTGTGAACTGTTCGACTGTGCCGAGCATCAAAAGGAAACCTCTGAGATCCATTTTCTGTGAGGCCAGGTTTTGATGTCTGTGCTCACAGCAGAGAGTCTTTACTCCTGAAGCAGTGATGTTTAAGACTGTTTAAAGAGGGAGATAGCAGTGGATACGGCAGACACCAGCTCGCTTTGCCCTCCCCATCAATCTGCTGCTTCTCCCTTCTTCTAGTTTTCCCCATATCCCTTCCCCATCGCTAAAAACCTTCCTTATTAAAAGCAATAGATGGGGCATTCAACATTCTCTTTGCATGGCAGGAAATTGCATCAGGTCCTGCTACAAATGATCCAGAAACGAAGTTTCAGCTCACTCAGCACAAGTCACTGTCTAATGTGGGAAGGGATGCCATCAGCTCGTAGTGCTGGTGGAGAACAGCCCAGCTCTTGCCACGCTGGTTACTTCTGACACGTGTTCACTCGAGTAATCCATGGTCAGCAATCAGATGTCTTCCTGCCTGCTTTTCACCCCAGGTCATCAGAAATTGGGGATACAGTTGGGGAAAGGGCAGGGAAGAGAGAGTCTGAGATGTGACAAGAGAACTAATCCACCCTCAGAAGAGGAACAGATTTTACACTTTTTTCCCTGTTTATTTTAAAGCAAACAAAGCATTAAGAAGATTGCTGAAAATGTGTCCTGAAAATGTGCCCATTCCGCCAGCAGCTGATTTTCCTACTAATTGCCTTGGGATGGTGAAGAGGAGGGAAAGTGTTGGGACATTACAAATAAGCAGTAAGTGGTGTGATTGGTGACTACCCAAAACCTTGTGTCTGCCCATACGTTGCTAATGGTAGAAATCAGAGACGTTCTTATAAAAGCCCCTGTTTAGTGAATGATGGTGAACATAAGAAAAATTACCAGCTTACAGGGAGAGAGAAGGGGAAAGTCATTTATCATGGCATTTATCTCGGCTGAACAAATAGTGCCCAGGCTCTGCTCTCCAGATTTTCCCCACCCCAGCCTTGTGTGCAATGCTGCTCCAGCTCTGCCCAGCACCTCCAACCTGCCTGGGCACAGGAGCCACTGAGGGCAGAAAGGAGAACGGCTTTGCCAAAGCACACCATGAAGAGGAGTGGCAAAAATAAGATTAACCCTTCTCATGCATTAAGTCTGTGCTAGTTTTTCTACCTCACAGGTAGGTCTAGGCACACGAGGAGGGAGAAGCTGCCAGGAAACACACGCTGAATAAGCACCACGGGGTATCTGGATATGGTGCATCCTGGATACACTCAGGAGCAGGGCAGGAGTACCTGTGGTTCCAATGTACTCTTCAGACCCACCCGTGGCAACAAGCATGAAGTGTCTCTGTACAGGAAAGCAGGAAACACCGAACTGAGACAATCTCTCCGCCCCCACCGTGTTATCTGTGTCTTTGGTTTGTTACGTTTAACCACGGTTTTGATCTGACGGATCCTAATGGGAAATGATACAAAAATCCTTTGTCAGCGCCAACTTAGCAGATACAACAAAACCTCCGACCAACACCAAGTCAGCAGATCCAGTAAGTAAACAGTTCTTCTCCGTGACTTTCCTTTGTCGTCTTGGCTTTTTCCCAAAAAAATCAAAACCCAACACACTACCAAATTAACAAACAAAAACAACCCCAAACACCAGAAAAACACATCCCAAAACCCAACAGATGACACTGAAAACAGACTTTTCCCACAGGGAGTTTCCAGCTGTCACTTAAAAAACAAAAAAAACCTCCAAGAAAATCTGCTAGGTCTGTCATTTAGTTGTTTCAGCTCTGTAGTTGTCTTTAGACAGATTGTAAAACAGATTCTTAGGCCATTGAAAGAAAAATCATATGGAGAAAAGTGGCTGGGAGAGACCCTGAGGAGCTGTTTAGTCAGATCCAGTTACCTTTTAACCTGCTGCAGGTGAAATTTCAGGATGGAGATTCCGTATTCTCCATATGCAGGGGAGCACGTTTGGGATTATTCCAGGGTCTATTCTAAATCCGTTTTGCTGCTGAAGGGATGAAGAGCTTTCCCAATGAAGCCTCCACAAACAACGTGGACAACCCATTTCACTGTTTTGTGCTCCATAGCAACCCCCATAAATTCCCCGGGAATTAAATTGTAAATCCTTTTCGGTGATGCCCACCCATCTCTTATTTTCCTATTTAAAGGGAAGAAGAAAATTTCTTTCAAAAGCAGGTTCCTGCCTGAGTTCCACCATGGCATGGTGCAAACCGTCCTCCCTTTGCCGAGCGGAGGAGGTCTCCCTGGGATACAGAGATCAGGGGGCGCTTCATGGGCATAAAGGTCCATCCAAAACAGGCTGGACACAAACTCCTGGAGGAAGACAACTTTCTGTGGCTGGCAAGCCAGTGTCCAGGGCAGACCTCTGCACATGCAGGCGGTGACAAGGGCGAGGGAGAACTGCGGAAAGCCTCTGGCTGGCCTCTCCCCGTAGCCCAGCTCTCTGGGGAGATGAAATGCATCTTGCCTCTCTGCACCCTCACTTGGCCGTGCCACAGCGACTGCCACTCGTGCCGGAGTGCCTCGCATCCAGCCCCACCTTGCTGTCGTGGGGTGCTGAGAGTCAGGGCTGTCTCTATTTCCCCCACCAAGGGGCAATTTCCCCGAAAGGAGCGAGGCAGAAGGTGCAGGCAGTGGAGTCGGGAGGGTCTGTCCCACACCGTCTGGCTGTGCTGGCTGCTGGACGCAGAGCTGTGCTGCGCAGCATCTCCTGCCTGAGCTCTGAGCTTCAGGGAGGGATGACAGCGCGCACTGTGTTTGCTATTTTTCTTCACAGATGTCTGCTTCTGTTGCTTTTAGACAGGCCTTTTAAAGTCTTCATCACCTCAAAATGGTTTTGTGCGCCAAGATTAGAGTTTTCATTCTCTCTAGGGTCCCCTATTTTTGGGTCCTTGATCTGGACTCTCGTTGCTAATTTTTTTGTGTGTTCTGTGTTTTTAAATAAACAAAGCTGTGGTAATAGATGTTCAGTGACGGATAAGCAATGAGATGCTTGCTAAAGAAGAGGGATGTGGCTGTGGAAGAGAGCGTAATTGACTGGCAAACACTGCAGAGCCAGACATCCCAGAATACCTCACAGCTCATCTGTCAGGCAGCTATGCTGAGAGGGGAGGGCAAGGAGTTCCTGGGATGGGGATAAACACAGATGAGCCAAAGAGAGCCAGTCAATCTGCCGCCACTGTTGTCATTCCTGCTAATAATAAACAACGGAGCGTGCTCAGAGACCACAGTCCTCCTCCTCTTCAAAGTGCCATGCAGCGGGAACGCTCGGCTGCTCTACCCCATCATCCGCCCCAAGCTTTTTCCCTTGCCCGGCCAAGCGAATCCTGGTGCGGCGCTGGGTCTGGCAGTGCAGTGCAGCACAGCAATTAACAAAGCAAGAGAGAAGAATGGGGGCTGTGCCACAGCAACCACCCACCAAGGCAAGGGTTCCAAAATCCTCCCCAGGGAGCCACCGAGTGTAGGTGGAAGACAGGGAAGGTCTGGAACTATGTTATATAAACTGTAAAATGTGCAATTATCCAATTTACCCCAAGAATTACAAAGTAACCTGAAATATAATTAGGTTTCAAAGCCCGTTTCACTTGTCACCAAGCAAATATCACCATCTCAGGCTTGCAGGCTGATTACTGAACACACGCCTTGACACCCAACCAGAGCTGCAAATGGGAGGAAACTGGGAACACATAAGATCACAGAATCACAGAGTGTTGGGGGTTGGAAGGGACTGCTGGAGATCACCCAGTCCCACCCCCTGCCAGAGCAGGGTCACCCAGGGCAGTCACACAGGAACGCGTCCAGGCGGGTTGGAAAGTCTCCAGAGCAGGAGACTCCACACCCTCTCTGGGCAGCCTGGGCCAGGGCTCTGGCACCCTCATGAGGAAGAAGTTGCTTCTAATATTTTTAAGGAATCTCCTGTGCTCCAGCTTGTACCCATTGCCCCTTGTCCTGTCACTGGACATCCCTGAGCAGAGCCTGGCTCCGTCCTGACACTCCCCCTTGACATATTTATAAACATTTATGAGGTCACCCCTCAGCCCCCTCTTCTCCAAGCTAAAGAGCCCCAGCTCCTTCAGCCTTTCCTCACCAGGGAGATGTTCCACTCCCTCCATCATCCCTGTGGCTGCGCTGGACTCTCTCCAGCAGTTCCCTGTCCCTCTGGAGCTGAGGGGCCCAGAACTAGACACAATATTCCAGATGTGGCCTCACCAGGGCAGAGCAGAGGGGGAGGAGGACCTCACTCGACCCACTAGCCATACCCCTTCTATGCCAGCTGAGTCCCCAGCATTGTCCTTCGGAGAAGACAACCCTAAAAAGCTAGTTCCTGGAATTAAAGTTTCTTCCTGGAAATAAAAATTCCTGGAGTTGAAGTCTCTTCCCTCAAATGGGGCTAAAGCAAAGTTGTGGACATCTCCTTGAAGATGTCAGCCCTGAGACCTAGCAGGGAAGCTAAACTTGGCATCATCTGGTTTAGGCCACACTGTCCACCACTCATCCTCCATCTCACAATTCTTTCAGCACTGCCAGGCAAAAAAACATGTTCAGAAGCACTCTTTTGACCAGGGCACTTTCCTCAAGATAATTTGGAAAGTGAGAGAGATGCTTAGAAAGCTGCTGTGTCTTGGGGAGGAAGAGCTTCCCCTTCACAAGCTGGGAAACTCCTCTGCTACATCCCAGAACTTAATCATCCCTACAGGAGGTTTCAGAGCTTTCTGCACATCCATACACATCCCATGGTCTGCACAACCTCCTCTCCACCTTTAAAGTTTTCCTTTTTCCTAGAATTGCTCATCAACGCCTGTGGCCTGTTCCAGACAACCCCAGCAAACCAGAGTTCCTTTACCTTCTCCTTTCAGCGTTTCAGCCCAGGAAGAACCAGCAAAGGGAGACTCAGAGCAACACAGACCCATGGCTCCACTGCCAGAAATCCACCTTTGGGAGACTTTGCCTCTGGGACACCCACTGTTATTACAGTCATAACCATGCCCTACCGCTAACCAGCAGCTTTCTCCCCAGTAACAGATCCAGGCACACAAAGCACAGACACTGAAGAGCGAGGCTGGTGTGAACAGAAGGGTCGGGGGAGAGATTGAGCCGTCAGTCCTGTGCAACAGCATCATCACAGCAAGGCACAATTCTGTGGAGATGGCTACAGATAGCTGGTGTTCCACAGAGGTCCAAGGTAGACTGTAGCACGTGGCAAAACTGAACGATAAACCAACAAAACATTGAAAAGCTGGGATTTGGGATGGATCAGTTTATAAGGTGGACTGTCTATTAGTTTCTGCAGTGTTCACAAAAGATTATAAAGACAAAATATGTGATTCCCAAGCAATGCCCTCTGCCTTCATGATTTGAGCTCTCACACTGAAAAAGCTCCCTGCCCCAAATTCTTCTTTTTAAAAAAAATCGTTAATTTGAAGAAACTAGACCTTAATATAGGCCTAATTCCTGTTGATGTCTCCCATGTAATTCACTGGAAGCACAATTTGCTGAGTAGGAGATTTTCTTCACATACTCTATATTTACCAAGCAGCTTTTATACGCCCAACAATGATACTACAGTGAATTTAATGGCAGTTTATTGGCATCCCATTGTCATAGCATTGTAATGTAAAACACTTCAGAATAAAACCTTTAAAGTCAACGTTGAATAGGCTATAACAATTCCAGGCAAAACCAACCCAAACCCCAATGTTAGCTCACTTAAATCCAAAATAGACTCCTCTGGAAAGCACAAGGCTATAACCCCACAAAACAGCACATGCAAGACACATGTTGGATTGAATTGGAAAATCTCCAGTGCTCAGAGCCCACGTTCCTCCTTCTGCTGTCCCTGTAGTGCTGGACCTAAAACTGGATTGACAGCCTCATACCCATCATAGGCCAATAGAGCTTAGGAGAGAGCTGGACAAAAGCTGATGCTCTGGAGGAAGGAGATATCCCCTGAGCATTTTAACATTCACAAAGGAGGATGAAAAGAAAAACCAGCCTGGTGCATGCACAGCATTTTGGAAAGGCATTCCAGCAGCTGCCCAGGGAAGGGCTCTGGAAGACTGAGGATAATCACAGTTATGGACACCGGAGGGTCTTAGGGGTCAACGACAAGCTTTAGTTATGGAAAGACAGAACTGGAGGTCTTGCTCTGCCCTCGGTATCCTTGGCTGCCCCAGCAATTCGCGTCATTTGGCTTCCTCCACAGCACAACAGCCTGCCCCTACTTCAAGGGACTGCTGCAAGTATTGAGAATTTAGTCCAGGCTCTGTGGTGCTGATGGGTACAAGAAAGGAGAGAGACCGGGACAAGAAAGGAGAGAGACTGGGACAAGAAAGGAGAGAGACTGGGACAAGAAAGGAGAGAGACTGGGACAAGAAAGGAGAGAGCCAAAGCTCAGTGCCAGCTCCCTGACATGCTTTTCTTCTCTAAGCTAATAATTTACCTTGCACATAAGTCTTCACAGACATCTGGACTCGCTTTGCCTTGATTTCATGGCAGACTGTCACCCGCAGGTTTCACACACCATGGCATCTTATGAAGAGCCCATCTTTCTCCTCATTTTTAGGAGTTGGCAGTTTTAGCATGGTAATGGCTACTCAATGGATCAGGAAAATCCTGAACTGAATGGGCAGAAGAAAGGAAATTCCACTCTTTCTCTGATTTTCTAATTTCCGGGGTTTTTTTAATCATCACTGTGCAAGTAATACTTGCTTTATTTTATGAAATGTAAACAGAACTGCAGATAGGGCTGGTTATAATAGATGGGATCCAATCAGTAAGATCATACAGTCAATCAAAGTGCACAGACATCTAGTCAACCCTGAAAGGCATCTTGGCAAATAGTTTTTAATCAGTTCCTGTGATTTTTCCCCAAACCAGCAAAGCTCTTAAACACATACCAGCAATGAGATGCTTACTCTGCACTTTTCTGGCATGTCCCTACAGCAAAAAACAGGGTGGATTATTTAGCCTGGCTCCTACTGAAAGACTGACAAAGCTGCAGATGCTGAATTGCCTGTGCCTCTGAGAGCAGGTCAATGTGCAGCATGACCTGAAAGTCAGATCCAAGAACATTGATAACTCCAGAATGGAAAGTGGATGAAGGCAAAGAGGAGGAGGGAAAGGAAACTTCATCTTACACCAGCAGAAGCTGGTATCAACCAGCTGGCTCTTACATGCTTGCCCAATGGGTCTCTGCTTAGGTCCTGTTTTACTTTAATCAAATTCTCACTCACCCTCCTCCAAGTGAGGGCAGAGTGGTGATGTCCAGACCCCCAGCACTGCATATCACATGCAAATCCAGCCCCAGAGAGTCTCTTTTACATTACAAGTGTCCCACAGTGTGTTGAGTATATTTTCCTTTCTGAAAAAAAACAAACAAAAAAACCCAAAAAAAGCACAAAACCAGAAATAAACAAACTATCCAAAACCCTCTTCTTTTTTCTAGAAAATATTTTTTTTCTAGAAATCTGCTAAAGTTAAGAACAGCACTACAAGCCCCAAGTATTCGGTCATCTGCTGCCTGCCCTGTCACAGAATCACAGAATGTTAGGGATTGGAAGGGACCTCGAAAGATCATCAAGTCCAATCCCCCTGCCAGAGCAGGAACGCCCAGATAATGCTACATAGGAACGTGTCCAGGCAGGTCTTGAATGTCTCCAGAGAAGGAGACTCCACAACCTCCCTCCACAACCTTTCCAGCAGCGAGCCCTGACTTTCTTCTCTCCCTGTACACGCTCCGCCTGGCACTGCACCAGTCAGAAGAAGACCATGTATCTTCTCACTGAACAAAACTCCCAGAAACAGCCTGGACTCTGTCCCAAGAAGACAAAGATAGGGTCAAATCACTGCCTGAAATAATTTCCTTTCACTCTGTCCTTCCCGACAGTGTTACATGGATTGTTTGGAACTCCTCAGTCAAGTGACAATTTAAACAGGGTTTGGGGTTTTTTTTTGGGGTCTTCTATTATTATTAAAGAAAACAACTGGTTTATTTCTTTTTTATTATTCCTCATCCGATATTTTGGAATTAATCATGAAGACACTTCCTTAGCTACGGTTTTTCTTTCGTTGGTGTCTTTTGTAGGTAGGAGAGCAGACAAGACAATCGGATAAGCATTTTTTCTGTCTTTAAAAACCCACAGAATAAACTAGTGATAACATTACTATCAGCTTCAAGATGGGCAAGATTTTCAACTTTGGAATCTGTTTTTCCATGGATGAGCCTCCTTTCACTGACAGAAATCAGTGCAGTGACGCAGCAACGGAGAAAATCGCCTGCGCCATGGACAGGGTGAGACCACAGGCAAGAGGCTGGGGCTCTGCACAACAGGGGTTTCCACCTGGTCCTGCTGCTATCAGCAACACGGACTTAGAGAAGTCCCCTTTTTTCTCAGCATCCTTCCGAAAGAATGAAATAACATCATTGCTGCCTTCAGGAAAGTGTACAGAGTAAAAAGTGTGCTAGGTTAAAACCAATGTATTATTATAATGACAGTTTATGCTCCTTGACTACCTGGCCAATACTTTTTCTCACCTGGCAGTCTGGTAATAGCAATGGCAGATGGTTCTTGCCAGGGAGAAGGGTGGCTCACCTTGGCTGATTAGTAAGGACTCCTGCACGATAAAGTTCATTTGTTGGATCCAAATATTCAGCTGCATCCTTAAAGGCCTCTCAGAGAAACCTCTGAGAAAGACACCACATATGTGTGTTGACCTTCCTAATGTTAAAGCATCCATTGGGCTTGTTCAGCCTTGAGAAAAGAAGGCTTAAGGGAGACCTTACCACCACGTTCCAGTGGAGACTCCTTTTTCACAAGAAGTCATGTGGAAAAGACAAGAGGTAATGGGTACAATTACTCCTGGGGTGATTATGAGTGGACACAAGAGGAAAATTTTTCACAATGAGAACCATTGATGATCAGAATAATGTCCCCAGGGAAGTGGTGAATTCCCCAACACTGGACACTTTGAAGATTCAGCTGCACAAGGTGCTGAGCCATCTTGTCAAGACTGTGGTTTTGTGAAGAACAGGTGGACTGGACAATCATTGAGGTCCGTTCCAACCTCGTATTTTATGATTCTATGATGGTACACCATAAATTAGATAGATTCATTTGTTGCCATCCATCAGTCCAAATTAACCCTTCCGCATTTTATAGACAGTACTATGAGCTTTTCACGGATGTTATGAGAATGGCTGCTCATAGGCTGAAAGGGATAATATAGAAGTTTACTCATTTCAAGGACTTTCAAGCATAAAGGTGGAAACCTTCAGGCAGGACACCCACAGTGTGAGTGTCACCAGGAGTGCCAGAGCCCAATGGCAGCAAGACTCTGACACTCCTGCTGTGCCTCTCCATGCACAAAGAATAAGACAGGAGGGCATGGTTCAGTTTAGGGTTTTGTTTCTGAAGACAAAGAATCTGACAAGGCCTCTGAGTCTGGGTTCCCGATGGGAGTGGTGCCGTGCAAACGAACAGGAGGAACTGCTGGCCCACGTGAGAGTTGACTGTGCCTCACCTCCCTTTAATGCACAGCATCAAATCCGTTTCCATGGGAACTATAATCAGGGCAGAGCTTGTCCATGCCATCTCACACTGAAAGGGGGGAAAAAGTCAAATAATGAGCCTCGCAGCAATGTGAGCTGGGCTGCTGTAACACAAATGCTGAGCAGCAGCCACCAACGCTGACTTCAGTTTTGCAACACGTGGACGAACAAGACTCTCAGCCAGCTCGAGGACAGACAGGCACTGTGACAAGGAGGGAGGCAGATGGAGCACGGGGATGCAGCTTGGAATGCATGCATGCGTCAGTGGGACCACACAGGCTCAATTTTCAGGTGTTGAACTCGCACAGAGATCACCGACTTTAAACAATACAGTGGGTGTGAGTACCTTTACAGACAGAGAAGATGAAGGCAGGACATTGAACTCCTGTATTGACTCTGTGAAATACAGATCATGGGGTCTTTGGAGCAAAGGGGAGAATCCAGAAGAAAGTGCTCTCCCTGCTCGACTCTGTGCAACAGGTCCAGATCTAACCCCCGCTGCACTGGACAAACCCAAGTCATGGCTCTGTAAAACCCAGACCGTCTGTGAATAAGCACATCCTCCCATCGGCATCAGGACATGGGAAAAACATCCCAGCATCATCAGTGCGGAAGGTCAGCAAGTGGCTTTTCACCATTATCTTCCCATCCCAGTCTGGAGACAGGACTCGGGTGGGCTGTTACTGCATCCCAGCACCGTGCTCAGGGATGGCTCTTGTCCTGGCGAGCGGCTGCCACCCCACCACCCATCTCCATCAGCACGCAAACCACTCAGCAAGTGCACCTCCAGCTATTTTCTCTAATTGTTTCCCTAATCACATAAAATTGCCAAAGTTCAGTTTGTTTTCTTACAACGTAATTTGCTTTCCTCCACGCACTGCTGGCTGTGTCTCTAACTGTAACCCATGTGTCTGCAGCCACTCGAATGCATTAGGGTTGAGGAGGGGCCCAAATTAGATTATTTGTTCTAATAAAAATAAGTCTAATGGAATTACAGAACAAGACCAGATTCAAGACAGCTGCTTTGAAAATACTGGTTTTGGTTTCATGCTAGTCAAGAGAACAAGCATATGGCCCATCCCTTTCCCAGCTCCTGACCCACACATTAAGGGTCCTGTGGGAGCTGATCCACCCCCCGGCACCAGCTGAGGCAGAGGTAGATGGTGCTGAAAACGATCAGCTTTTTCAGAAAAAAAAAAGCCAACCCCACAAGAAAATGCACCAGGGAGAACCAGGAACCCTAGGAAACAGAAGTGCAAGGAGACGAAATATGAAACCCACACTGCACTTCTCCCGTCCTCCCTATAAATCGCACCCCAGCAAGATTCTTCACAATGAAGCGCAGCCTGCCCAGGTAAATACCAGTGGCTGCATGTGCCCACATGGCAGCAACCTCAGAGCTGCAGCTAGCCCCAAGATAAATGTGTTTTGCCTTCCCTATGGCTTTTTTCCTACACAGAGGCAGAAGGCAGGAGCAGAAAATACGCCGGTGATCAGTTCTCTAGACATCTGAAGGATCTGCCCCAGACTTAACTCATGCGTGGTGAGTAATGATGTCCCACATTTTTTTCCTATATCAGCGCAGAGGAGGAAAGAGACAATAAATCAGGTGAGGGCAAGTGTAGGCCTCAAGTGCAGGCCTGAAGGTAGAAGTTGCCATCGGTAGGGTGAAAATTTTGGGAGTCAGTGCAGGGCAAACAGAATGGGTTCCCCGGCTTCTCAGCATCCCTACAGTCAGTGATCAGAGTGAAAAATTCTGCTTCCTAGTGCAATCAACAGTGGTTCCAAAGAACTGCCTCTACCGTTTGATTTGTTCTTCTTGGACTTGGAAATTTTTTGAGAGACTACCTGAGGAATGAAGCACAGGAATGACATCTAACGGTCTCTAACCTGGCACTCATCACTGTCTTTTTCAGTAAACAGGCAAGGAAAGCCACAAGTGGATAGTTAATTAATAGTCTTCCCATGAGGGAAGATTTTCTTCAACCCTCAGGAGCTTAGTGATCATCATGCCCAGACACAGGAGGCTCTATCTGCTTAGCACACCGTCACCCCAGATGTTTAGAATGCTCAGTATTTATACCAAAGTACACTGCAGTCCTTGTGCTAGATCCCCAGGCATCTACTTAAACCAGTGTGGCTCTTTAATGAAATTACTGAGATTACTTCCATTTAGCAAGCTGGGCACCTGCATCTGCAAATCAACTGAAGCATGGGGCAACCCCACCCCACTCCTCTGCTTCTGTACAGCAGCAAGTGTTGGAGGGACACCATTCTCCCGCTTTTCACTCAAATGACAGCTCTGGTTTCAAACAAATCCACAACGAATATTCCCATATTGTGTAGCATGACAGTTAGATGTGCACAGCAATATGTTGCCTCCTTGCAACTTCTTGGCACACGCTCCACACCCTTCACTTGCTGCTTCTACAGAGTGGGAGACTGTAGGAAGCAGTCAGGCGCCACAGAGGACACTGTGGTCCTCACCTCAAGGTGCTCAGCTCCCTCCTGCATCCCAGTGCACCACAGCACCAGGATCTGGATTCTGCCTTGTCCTTCACACCCCCATGGGCACTGCCTCCTGCCGTCCCCAGCCCAGGAGCAGAGAAGTGAGGAAAGCAGGAAAGACCTGAGGTGTCCTCAAAGGAGAGGTGGGGAATTCCCATCTCCTCCTCATCAGTACGCTTCGCCACATGCTGCCTGCAGTCCTCTGTCCCATGCCAGGCTGTTATCTCCCTTGCATTCATCTGGCAACCCCTTCTCCCAGGTCCAAACACACAGTTCTCACCCAAAGGACTTAGACTTGTGCTGGCTGGCACCCTTACCTAGAGGAGTACCTTGCTCTTTGTCCTGCCTCCGATTTCCTGGAGATAGGGACTACTTGGAAAAGGGGAGCAAATGTGGTAAACCTGAGGTGTGGCAGCTAGCTCCAGAGGATGGGGAGGAGGAGGTGTGGAGAACCCCTGATGGCACTCACAGGAACACAGTTGGTGCACAGGAGCTGCATGTACAGACCTCCTAGGGGGCTTTAATAAGCCAACAAGGTCAGCCAGCGTACTTGCTCCTCATACTTTAAATCAGTGTTTACAAAGTCCCAGGGAAATGAAATTATTTATGTCTATCCCCAGTAGGGAATTGTTTAAGAAAATAAGATAAAGACACTTTAGTGTGTAAATACTTCTTATTTAAGCAAACACACAGGTTCACTCATATGTTTATTTTTCAACGGCATTACTGAACAGTGCTGAGGTCAGGCTGGGAGAGGAGAAAAAAAAAAACAAAACAGTGAAGATCTTCCCAGACAAGAGGGAAGGTTGCTGCTTCTCCTTGCACATCGCAGGAGTTCCCTCTCCCGGTGGGAACACCTCGGGGAGTCGAGTCCCCAGGATCCCCTTGCCTCGGGAGCAGGGCTGGGTGCATCTGCAGCTCTGACACTGTTGGTGTTCCCACCAAAGCCCAACCTGCCTTCCCCAGCAACTGACCTCAGCCGGGCTATCCATGATCTGCTGCTACACTGACAAAATTCAAATAATCACCTAAAAAACTCTACCTTGCCTTTGCTATCCCAAGTAAAAAGAGTCAACTGTTGTACCACGCAACAGGGAAAAACACTCTCTTTCAAGAAACACAAGGCAATATTCCCACTAAAAGTGTTTTATTTTTTTAAAAAAATGAAGTCATAATGACATCACACACTTCAAAGCACAGTCCAGCCTAAGTGCCACTGCTGTCTGGGAACTTCAGTCTGGCAAACCGGGACCTCACTACCCTGAAGCAGCAGAAACTTGCAGCTGTGTAACGTTTTAGTTACTCACCCTTCTATGAGGTTCCCGTTGGGGAAGTTAGTTTTGGAGCTAGGAAAGATGCCTCGGGGGTTTGAGGAAACGACACTAGTTTTCAGTCAGACGCAGCTCTGCCTCCCCTGGCATCAAATCCACAGGCTGGCTCCACTCCCAGCACCTGAGTCAAAGCACTCAGACACGAGCAGGACTCCTGATAACTTTTCCCAGCTTTGCATTAAGGCTGAAGAAGGTCGGTGCCCAGCAGCGACAAAGCGCTCAGCCCCGGCGACAGGAGCTTGGAACAGACCCAGAGCTCGCAGAGCTGGCATGTGACAGGGAAAGCTTTGCGCTACAGACCCCGACGGGGCTGTCAGGGCACAAAGCCGTCTGAATCCCCAGAGCTCCATTCCTGGGAAACACCTTCCCCCTGCATCTTCACGCAAGTGAAGTTTCCTGCTCCTGCAGAGCCCGACCAGTCCCTCCGACTCCCTGAGCGGCGCCGGGCTCCCGCCCTGTCCCAGCCAGCACTGCTTCTCGCCGTCCTGCGGATCACTGCCGACAGTTCCAGTCATTCGCTGGACACCACTGGTTGCACAGGCTCGAGGCTGGCAGCACACTCGCCGAGAACAACCCCCAGTACAAACCCGTCCCGTCTTGCCGGCTTGGCCGAGTCGTTACACACACACCCCTCAACCTGCCCTCCTGCTACCGCTACGACAACCGCCCGTGCCCAAGCCCCGGGCGCTCCCAGGTGCCCGCAGCCCTTCCCGCACGGCAGCGGAGCGAGGCTGCCCTCCGGCGGGGAGCCCGCGCACCCAGCCAGCCGCTCGCCGGCACACGTGCGCTCCTCACCCCCGCGGCCCCACGGGCACAAACCCGGCGAAAACGGCAACGAACCCGCCCCGCCAAGCGCCCTCGGGGCAGCTCTTCCGAGCCGGGGGGGCAGCGAGGGGCCGCGGCCGCAACCGGGAGCCCCCCCAGCTCCACTCTCGCCCCCCGGCCGGGACACGGAGGGCTCCGCCGGCCGCCGGCCTCCTTCCTCCCTCCCTCCCCAGGGCAGCCGCCCCCTTACC